>OX459048.1:13764614-16164614 GCA_949775005.1 Orthosia gothica | reverse complement strand
ACCGTCTCAAATGATGTTAAGCGATGATGTGATCGATAAAGCACGCTTGCCTAGAAGTACCTAATCACTCTTAAATTTAGCAGTATTCTCAGAACCGAAACCTAGTAATTGGCACCATCGGCAGAATTGAATTCACTACGCTGCATAGTTACTTTATATCGAAAACCTCAGTTCCGACTCGAAATAGACGCCATCAAACCATTATGTAAAGAGCGAGGCAATAAAAAACTAACACCTTGTGAGTGACGGCGCCGGCAACCTCGTTCGAAATAAAACCAAATGTCTGCAGCCGACTGCCGACTTTACATTCATCGCCACATTTTCTAATCCAGCCGCTTGCAACCGCTGACAGCGCTTTTTCATTCTGACGTTTGAAATGAACTATTTCGCAGTATTTCGCCTTTCGGTTTTATTGTATCTCACTGCAATCTACGGAGCGTCATCATAAAACTGTTATCATTCAATATTTTTACGAGTTTCAGTATGTTTTATTGCGATGTAGCTGAGGAAGTTAGAGATAAAGCACGTAAAGGGGTGACGTCACTGGGAGCATTATCACGCGGTTTTCTTCAAGATATTTGGTATCGCAAAGAACAACACCTTTATTCAGGGTAGTGTCCGCAGATTCATAAATTTGACAGTAATAGCTAGTTATTTATTGGCATTAATTGCGGGTTTGTCCGTTGTTATGGCGACTGAGTCGACTGGAGTCCCTTCAAACTGACTTGTCATATTCGAAGACTCCAAAAAATCTTTGCAATAAATATGCTTCACAAACAACTGATATTATAGGTACGAGTATCTAATGATTTTACTATCACCAACGGGAAGTATTTAAAAGGTGTTATGACTAATAGGTCCCAACAAAATGAATTATTCACATTTACGGTATATCGTTAGTTAAAATAAACTTCAATTTGTAATGTTCGTATTTATCTATCACTCCGCACGTTGGCATTGATTCTAAAACAATGATTGTGATGTGTTCTTAATGCACGGATGTCGTGACTGACAATATTATCTACATTCATCCGTATTCCACAAATTAATTAATGATTTATAATAATTTTGAATAAAAGTTGACGTCGATACTATCATGAAGTGTAGAAAGAAACAGATTACTGCAGAATATTTTGCAGTTAAATCATCATTAAAATTCACTAAGTTGGTTACAAATAATGACTACGTTCTTAGTTAACTGAGTAGCTTTTGATTCAACAAGTAATTACTGTGGTTATTTTAGATAATAGTCATTGACACGCTACCGCAGCACGGCAAAATAACAATTTCCGATAAATAGTAAATAGCCAATAAATTCGTCGTTATACAAACAATATTCGTGGATGGACGTTTCAGTATATTTCCTCTTACATAAAATATAATTTCGACGGACACACTCATTATTCACAGTACAAAACTAATTTTGAAAGTGTCACTGCGACTGCGAAGTCTCACGATAGATCGAAAAAATGAAATAAAAGAAGGAAAACTGGCCATTTGTCATACAACTGACTCCACGGCGCTCTACTTACGTACTATTTCAACTACTTTTACGGGAAATATGAATATTTTGTACGTTGACCTTCATTGGACTTTAATGGAGACGTGAAATTTGATTTCATATCTAATATAAAGTTAGCAATTCCTATGAATATTTCCTGCTTATGAATAAATATTAATATGCAGACTGAAAAAGCGAGCAGTAGAAAGTTATACTACAAAGTTTATTGTGTTGTTGACACAGATGATACGATGTTATTATTGCTATGTTAGAAGGAGAGCTTCGTTCTTATGAATGGCAAATTTAATTTTGCCAACATCTGTGGACTGTGCCTACCATAATATAATCTAACCAATTTTCAGTCCATGCCTGCACCTGTGTCCTTAGCTGCGGATATGTGAAACGCTATGCCATGACTGAATTTAAATAAAGAATAATAAAAGAAACATGAGCAAAAAACAACGAAAAGGCGGAGAAAGACGAGTCTAGACGCCAACCTCAAAAAAGCTTACATCTATGTCTACTTATACAGTAACTTCTAGACCGTAAGGCAGAGACTGTAAAACAGTTTATCTCTGCAATTTGAAAGCATGTACGGTGAATACATTAAAAAAGAAGCCGCGCGTCTTGTTGGCTAAGAGAGCGAGGGAACAGTGAATGAGCGAAGTAGTTAATCAACATAAAACGCAAAAAGAGCTCGTAAACCCTTTTTGTAAGGGCGCGTGAAACGTTAGTTAAAAAGTGTAAACGTCATCAGAGCTGGTGGAGGCTATTACAACGGACAAGTGAGCCATTGAGAACCGGCGCTTATTTCACGAACCGAGCTAGGGACCAGGCGTTACAGGCACGTATTTACGCTTCACTATAATTGTTATTTTTTATTTACATGCCGCTCACTAACCATTTTCTCGGCTTTTACTTTTCGCTCACTAAAACTCACATCAAGCACTTTACTACGTATAGGCATAAATACTGTGTAATCTGAGTATTACCCTTACACTACTTGCCACATTTTATTACCTACTGTTTCATTTCACCTGAAACATCTTATGAGCTCTTCACATAAGGGCGGATCCATATTCAGCAAATTACTGACTGTTGGCAGAACAATGCCATCGGTTGACCTTCTAAAGATGTTGAGTGGCCATTTTATCGGCGCAGGTAAAAGCTCTATTACAACGTTCAAGTCCTTTACATAAATGTAGGTTGTAGGTACAAGTATAAACCAAGACGCTCGGTTCAATAAGATTGTAAATGAATCTTTTGTTTCCACTTAAAGTGTCGGTTACGAAGTGAGCTGTTGGCATTGATTTAGTGAGGTGGACGGCTTATTTCCGGGTTCAAGCTGGTCGCGGCTAGATTGATAGCACGTAAAGCGTTGCGGCAGTTTTTCATTGTCAAGCTGTTGTGATTGATCGCCACAAGAACTAAAACGTGGACTGCGCTTCGAGCCATTTCCACAACTTGGCTTGAATGATATTATCCATCATAAACCTGGATCTTTTCTCATTATATTTCCAACTTCTGTTACACTAAATGCAGCGTACACTCTTTTACACCGCTTGCAGTCGAACCCCAATGATGAGATTAACGACATATTTCTGGAAGAATTTTCGCGCTTCTGACTACCAGTAACGATTGTCTTATCGTGTAAAGGATATGATAGCATTTTCAAACACTTATTGCTTTTATACATGTTTGTAAGTGCTTTTAAATGCGCCGACAAGCTTGGTAAAATGTATCCATACTTATAATAATATTAAATTACTGCGAAAGTAACTCTGTCTGTATTTTTTTTAACTCGCCTAAATCGCTGAGCCAAATTTAATTAATTTCAGTATGGAGATTCATTGAACCCTGGAGAAAGACATAGCGTATTTTAATCACTGCCGTAGCAGCTCACAGAAGCCTGTTACTATCTACTCAAAATAAAACAGTAGGTAGATATGAAATTTGAGTTTCGTGGTCGAGTCTTCAATCTAATTGACTTTTCGGCTCAATTATTTCGCCGATTGTAAAGTGCTAAGAAAGGCTTAATTGGAGAGAATAGAATTCGTGTCTTTTATTTTCGCAGTCGCTGTCACGTTAATTAATTTAATGATCGGGTCTGCTGCGTTCAGTTTTATCAGAAGGGTTCCGTGGGGAATATGTCCTTGTATCTACAAGACTGGTTATTCCAATACCTCACTATATAATTGGACACGAAACAGTCGAGATATATCGAGGTAACCTGATATTATCTCTACGATCTCTAACAAGTAGGTATCCAAATCTCATATTCCAACCAAATACCGCAAGCAAAACTAGGAACATGAGCCCACTATAGAACTATTAGTAACTGTACATTGTCGAAGACTAGCGTATCACCGTACCGGAACAAACTGACGTAGGTATTTCTTTAGTAAATTACCATGACTTCCTGAAAAGCGAGGATATTAATCCGTTAAGTGATAATTCTGGTTAATGCCCCGTAAACGCAAACATTTAGTAGGAAGGCTCAGGCGCGTGCGGAAACAAAGGACATCGTATCGCTGGAAAAAGCCAGATCCATTTGTTCGGACACTAACAGTAGCACACCGTGTATAACTAGAAACATTAATGTTCAATACATGCGTAGTGAACAAAACGCGTTGTTTGCGGTTCCCCAATATGAATCGTCCGTTCGCTGCTAAGTTGATTTCCCGGGGGCACTTTGTGATTTATTAGAACTCAAACGAATGTAAGCTTCAAACCAAAATCAACTGAAAGACATAGGTATTGGTATGTACATATAGTAGTATCGTTTATTTTCCGTCTAAGCTCGAATATAACAATTTGCAAATTTCCTTAATTCAACTATCCTTATTAAATGATAGACGAAGAAAATAAAACAAAATGGACAAAGATAGAGGTTGACAACCATTTTCATTATTCTATTTTTAAAAGTCTTCTTGTATTAATCAACCAGAACCAGCATTATTGTTGTTATTTTTTTAAACATTTTTATTTTGTAGCTCAAAAATGTTATCCTTTTGTTTTTTATCTGACGTCATTCGCTTTCTCCTTGGGTTACGTTTTATCGTCGCTAATGATAAGGTCGTCCTTTCAAAGGTCGTGGGTTCTAATCCCGACCCGCAGTATCTCATCATTTATCTCGTAAAGCACGCCGTCCTTTGTTTTACCAAAATATACTAATCCAAAGCAATACAAAAAAAATATGGGTTAAATTCAAAGACTGCAAAAAAATATTGCCAAATAGGCTCCAAGAATGCAAGTAGGTTTCCGAATAAATAATACCACGGATACTTTATATTAATATTTATTAAAATCCGTATATTTGGTTGCTTAGATGTTTGTAAATTTAATCAATCACGCCTCATCAGCTGAACGGATGAACGAAAGTTAAACAAATGAAAAGGTAAACCAGGGCGTGGATTAGGACTTCGGATTCATGTTTATATTATGTTTTCGAGAGATAAATCTTTGTTGTTTACGTGGGCGAAGTCGCTAGCGGAAGCTAGATTACTATTTAAAATTACACAACTAACTATCTTTAACTTTATTAGATTGGCAAAATTCTTAAATTCATATGAAATGTAAACCTACGCACCAGGGAAATCTAGAAACATCTAAAAATACGCACTATGTCTTCATTCCTAATAACGTGACTAAACACTAAACCGAAATATGTGCGCTAATAAAATACGTCACGTTTTGTTGACACAACACGCAAAATTGTTGGCAGCCGTACTAAATTTTTTGATGTATCAAGAATTTTGATTTGACAATTCTTTTAAACACAGTAACAAGTAGTAACGACCAGTCCAGTTAAGGCGGTACCCCGAGCAAAACGCCGCGCATGCCGTTTTTTGTGCTGTTTTTAAGAGCTATCTACTCGTTATTTAAAAAGAAATATCAATTAATAAAAATACATTAAAATTCTACATAATATTGATTCTAAAATGGTAGATTTAGTTTTTTTTAAATGTTCACTAATCTCCTTCCAAAAAAACATAAAAATGAGAAATAATTATTGATATTATGCATCTCCTCGTAAAGTGTTCATTAATTATTTTTTGTACTAACACTAATAGATAGACAATTTAATAATGAACATTTTTGTAGATTTATTTTTTTCAAAAGACCAAAATTCGATTTTATAAAGATTTTATTCTAAAATCTGGGCGTATTCACTACTGTAATTTATGCGCCGCCAGTGCCGCTAGACCAATAGGAATGCTCATATCGCATGCCGATTTTTTGGTCAGGGTACCGTCTTAATGCTGGCTGTCACTGACAAGCGACAACAATGGAAGTTTTGCGCGGATCAGACGCGTATTTTCTCAATTTATACCCAAAGTTAGATATTCATTTTGATTTTATGGCATGCGTCATGCGCGATTACATTGCGCCAACCAAATAAACTATTTTCTTTCCAACAAAACAGCAAACTTACTCAAGCTTTTGTGTCGCATTTGACCTACAAAACTAAGTTTTCTATAGCGCTGCACAATTCCTAAAGCTGATCATCGAATTAAGTCAGAGCGCATTATCAGAGAAAGTCACGTGAAACATTGATTGCCGGAACCGGACCACTCGCTACCGTCGCTACCGAAAGTTGCCAACTGTAATAAGATTGGATCCGAACTATTGAGAACGCCACTACTTATACACTAAATTAATTTTATCTGCGTACATTTTAAGCTTTTATTTCCAAACTTTTCCCATTACAAGGCTTGTTTAAGTTTTGCACAGTTCTGTTGAAAAGTACGGGAATAATTTAGGTAAACTGTTTTTACTTTAAAAACAGGCGGTCGGTTTCGTGACGCAATGAATATCGATTGCTTTTCATTAATTTCGCTTGTGTCGACGCGATTTTAATGCACGCCACCCTCATTGAAGTGTCATTGGATTACAAAGGGAGCCAAATTTCATTGATTTGCTGCCACAGATTATAAAACCGTTATGAAGTGAGCAAGTAAGCAAAATATTAAAGTCATTTTAATAGGTAACATTTGACAATTCATCAAAATTCAACAACGTAACCTTGTAACGGCGGGCATAAAATAAGAACTGCACATTTTCTTATCTTTTTACAATTACGATTACATATTTATTGTAATAATGAACGATACGAGTAATTTTACGATTTGCTTTCACTAATAAACCATTCTAAACATTAAATTTAATATTAACTGACAGACGTCAAATGTTACCTATTAAAATGGCTTGACTTTAGTCGCTTGAAGATTTATTGAGTGGTGTTTAATAAACACGTTTGAAACGTGATGACGATATCGCGATATGCGTCTACAGAAAAAAGAACATTATTCACAGCGTATCTTTCATTGCGTGCGCTTTGTGGTTAAAAAAAGTAATGAAAATATTGCCATTTTATCTTATAAATCTGACTTTCACTGAATAAAATTAAAGTGAAAATCGTATGAAAAAGCAGTGGATATTTTTTGTTGTGATCTTTTGACCGAGCACGATCGATCACCTATCTTTTGATGTGATTGTGAGAGTGTACAGGGGTTGTTGCCCGGCTGTATCCTCAACACTTTTAATATTAAACTACGAAAGTATTTTCCCTGGGGATAGCGGAGGACGACAGACAGATATCACAGATAGCAATCACTCGGGGCCAAAAATAAACTTGTTTTTTTTATAACTGGTAAATGAACCTCTATAAAAAACTGATAAAAAGCTATAAGACAGGGGTCACCAATTACTTTCATTTTAGTAGATATTTATTAAATTACCTACTCAAGTAACACTAGTAAATTATTAACTTTTTATTAATAAGTAATTCTTAAGTTGAAATAGTTAAAAGATTAACCAAAAATCAAAAACCTCTGTCTTTTCATAATAGTTTAATATTATAAATAAAAACAGATATTGCAATATATTTTATACTTACTTCAATGAAGTCTTACACAAATATAATCCATCGAAATAATGCATAAAATGTATATTATAATGTCATTTAATATATATTTATTCTTGGGGTCGCTAAAGACTCCGATTGACGGATCGCGGAGCAATCTGGGTGGAGGTTTAAGATCGGTTTAGTGGTTTAGGCGTGAAAACAGACAAACAAATACACAGTTACTACCGCATTTTATAATATGAGTATGAATTTGATTGAGTTTTGCTCCTTCACTCAGAGAGCTCGATAGTTATTTCTGCAGCCTAATCGATCGCACACTCTTACATTTTGTCATTTTAACATTAACAGTCTTATTACAAAAAACTCAATAAACCTTGGTTTAAACCTGGCCTATCAAGTCCAGGCTTATCTGCAAAACCATGGTCTAAATTTGTCCGTATTACAAAACTTAAAAAAACCCTGGTTTTCTTAGTACCGTCATTTGAACCATTGTCAATATATCAACCACAGAATAAAACAAATATCATTCGTTCACCATAATATCGTTCAATTGCAACGTTCCGTATGCCCAGAAAAAAAACTTTTTGATAATACGATAAGGATTAAATGATGTTTAGGAGTGTTAAAATATTGAAACTTTGTTATTTTGCATGTATATAAACATTAGTTATTTTATCGATTGCAGTTTTGTTTAGGTTTAAGCACATTACTTAAATTCGTATTAATTACTAATAATACATCTACGTACGTGTAACGAAACGTTACATTCTCGCGCGTTACATGAAACCATAACAATAAACAAAACCATCGCTCGTTGAACAAAGTTCATTAGGCTTTGGATTTTTAAGTTATCCAAGTCTCTATTATAACAATTGCCTCTTTGTTAATAATGTGTTAATATTAAGTGTTGTGATGGACCAACAAAAAAAAACATCTGAGAATTGGAGAACCGAGGAAAAAGTAATATCCTCAATATCAATTAAATCCACCATGTTAACACAAACACAACACAATGAAAAAGATTCTATAACCTTAAAGAAAAACTTTGACAGATACGACTTAGACCATCATTAAACTAGGGGCCGCCGAGGTTTAGCGTTAGACCATGATATGGTCCATGGTTTATCGCTAAACCATTATTTATAATATCATTTTTATTTAAACCGTGGTTTATAGAGATTTAAACCTGGGTTTTTAGTTAAACCGCTTTTTGTAATAAGACTGTAGCAGTCTTATTACAAAAAACTCAATAAACCTTGGTTTAAACCTGGCCTATCAAGTCCAGGCTTATCTGCAAAACCATGGTCTAAATTTGTCCGTATTACAAAACTTAAAAAAACCCTGGTCTTCTTAGTACCGTCATTTGAACCATTGTCAATATATCAACCACAGAATAAAACAAATATCATTCGTTCACCATAATATCGTTCAATTGCAACGTTCCGTATGCCCAGAAAAGAAAACTTTTTGATAATACGATAAGAATTAAATGATGTTTAGGAGTGTTAAAATATTGACAATTTGTTATTTTGCATGTATATAAACATTAGTTATTTTATCGATTGCAGTTTTGTTTAATTTTAAGCACATTACTTAAATTCGTATTAATTACTAATAATACATCTAGATACGTGTAACGAAACGTAACATTCTCGCGCGTTACATGAATCCATAACAATAAACAAAACCATCGCTTGTTGAACAAAGTTCATTAGGCTTTGGATTTTTAAGTTCTCCAAGTCTCTATTATAACAATTGCCTCTTTTTTAATAATGTGTTAATATATAAGTGTTGTGATGGACCAACAAAAAAAAACATCTGAGAATTTGAGTACCGAGGAAAAAGTAATATCCTCAATATAAATTAAATCCACCATCTTAATATCCATTTTCGGGTAAAAACAACACAACACAATGAAAGAGATTCTATAACCTAAAAGAAAATCTTTGACAGATACGACTTAGACCATCGTTAAACTAGGGGCCGCCGAGGTTTAGCGTTAGACCATGATATGGTCCATGGTTTATCGCTAAACCATTATTTGTAATATCATTTTTATTTAAACCGTGGTTTATAGAGATTTAAACCTGGGTTTTTAGTTAAACCGCTTTTTGTAATAAGAGTGTAGGTGTTTTACGCTGCCGAGTAGACAGATTTTTAAACATATGAAGCAATGGATTAGCAAATCCTTTCAGTTGTGATCGAAACTGACATTTAGACCGGTATTTCAGATGCTCATGCTCAACTCAAACTTGAAATAGGCAGTTGTGATTGTTTGGCTAGTTTTTTTTTTTATATTGACGTGCACAGGTCTAAGATCCTAGACGTCTCAAACGTTACCAAACTCTTTTAACACACAATCAGTGGAATTGGATAGTGTTATCATGTACTTGAAAGTTGCTCGTACTTGCTAACTTGGACTTTCATTTTCGTGTCAATATCTACCACACATTATGTGTAGAAAGAATTCAGTAACTTCTGGGGCGTCTGGGCTCTTGCTCTATTGAGTACACACATGTCAAGCTGAGGAATCATAGGCCAAATTCGAAAGTTGTGATTGGTTGGCAGTTGATTGGTAAGTGTGGCCAAATTTTGAGTATGAGTTGAGTGTGAGTATCTGGAATACGGACTAGAGTATTACGCAATTCGGTATGTAAGGTTTTTTTGTTTATATTTTTAATTTATAGATTTAGTTATTTTAAGCAACTAATTTTTTTTTTACAAGCTGTTGTTATTTTTTTTTTAAGTTTTGTTCGTGCTGACGTCATAAAGTAGTCTGAATGGCATAGGACTTGACGTTGACATTAACGCTTGACACGTACAAAACAACGGCTCACTTGCACGAAAGACCTAACTCGGAGTTGGTTGCTAGCGCGAGATTAAATTGACAATATTGTATGACGAACTGTCAATTTAATTTCTTGTTGGCGAACAGCTCTCTGTTGGGTTTATCGTGCAAGTGGGCCTTATTATTTCATTACAAAAGGTACTGAAAGTTTTCTTTAAAGGATACTCAGTGTCTCTTCTGTGTAATGTTTTATTCGTCTATACTTTTCTGTAACTTATATGGTGTACATAATAAAGAGTATTCTATTCTATTCTACTTTTAATTATGACGTCATCTAGAGGTCAAGTGAAAGTCAAGAGATTTTAAGTATTTTTGTAAAAATAAATTCAATTTTAAAATTTTGAGATCTAGAAATAGAAAATAAGGCTTATAAACCTAAAATTTCGAAACAGTATTGGATTCTACCTGGGCTATTTTTTACTTTACTATTTTGTTCTACAAAACACTGTTTTATCGAAGCTAGAACATGCTGTCAACTCAACTAATTTACCTTTGTGAAACCATTGATTACTGCGCTTTGCATGTCCGCCCGTTCAAAGAGCTTTAAAAGCCTAGTTAACAAAACTTTCCCCCTCGACGCGACTTCAACGTTTTTAATAAGAGTCGTGAAATCTTTAGAGACTGCTTTAAAGTCCGGCTGAATTTGTTGTTGTTGTTTTATACTGCTGTCTTTATCCTGTAATAAGCTTTATGGCCAGGGCCGGATTTAAATTTGTGCCGCCCTGGGGCACTGAAGAAAATGCCGCCCTATGACTTAAATTTTATTTTAATAGTTAAAAATACTTTAAGTATCAAATACATTTATGTTATAGTATAAATGATGATATAAACGATAGTGGCGACCTCAATTTTTGTCAACTCTTTTTGGCCAACCTGTACTTGAATTATATTTCTTGAAAGATATAATGTTTATTTAAAAGAATTAGTTAATTATATATTGTATAATTTTTTTTATCTCACTTTCCAAATTTTAACGCCCTAGAAATTGTGCCGCCCTGGGCACTGGCCCCGACTGCCCCTAGTATAAATCCAGCACTGTTTATGGCAGAATTAAAGTAGAGATTTATACAAAATATTTTGTTTAATTACCTAGATATAATTATTGATTCATCATCAGTCTTTTAATGTTTCCACTGCTCGGAAACAGGCTCTCTGAGATCTCTTTGAGAGGGAATAGGCCGTAATTTACCACGCGGGCCCAGTGCGGGTTGGTGAATGTCACATGCCATCGATTTTGTTATTTTTTATAATTCTTGATTAACCATCAAGAATGATATCTAGCAAACAATATACGGTTGATGGCAGTAGACTAGGCTCCTATTACATGGGACTTAAATATAAATGGTGAAATGTGGGTATAGGTACTATAGGTGCATATCTGGCCAACCCTTCGGAAAATAAACGCGTGATGTTATGTTATATTGGGTTATATTATGTTATATTGGGTTATATTATGTTATATTGGGTTATATTGTGTTATATTGGGTTATATTGTGTTATGTTTTTTTATGTTAAAAAATTATGGTTACGGCCCATCTCACAGAGAGGAGGCCTGTGTCCCAGCATTGGGAAAATTAATAGGCTTATGATGTTGATGATGTTAAAAAATGGATCTGCTCCGAGGTATTTTATTTATAGTTATACAACTATTATCGAAGGTTTATCGTTTTTCGTTTTTTTTTTTTTTTTTTTTTAAACCGTTTAAACTTATCATATCCCATATATATATATAAAATCCTATCTGAGGAGCTCGTGGCTAAATAATAACAGCCGCACGGGTCGATCTTCAAGGTTAAGCAACGCTTGCCGAGGTCGGTCCGTGGATGGGTGACCATTTCAACATACCGAGTTTCCTCCGTGCCTCGGAAAGCATGTTAAGCTTGAACGTTGGTTCCGACTGTCATTTGAAGATCTTTGACAGTCGTTACAGATAGAAGCTTGAGATCTGACACCAGTCTTGCCAAGGGGTATAGTGTTACCCAGTTACTGGGTTGTGGAGGTCGGTAAGCAGTCGCTCCATGTAAAACACGGGTACTCAGCTGAATCCCGTAAGACTGGAAGCCGACCCCAACTTTGGGAAAAGGCTAGGCAGATGATGATATAATATCCTATCATATCGCTTTCAAAAACAAAGCTCATAAATAAAAAACACCAATATAATTTCAGTATAATTTACACGAAGCAAGTTCAAAACAACCAAATCATTAAACTCGCTTGTTTGGCATCTTCGTTCGTCAAACAACCCTGAAAGGGTTTGTTTTAGTGACTCAACATAAAAGCATTATTCTGTTCCCGGAACAAATTTATATCATCGACTTCACGTTCCCCTATTTAAACTGCGGAAGCTGTTAAACGACTAAGTAGTAGCTGACTGCTTAAAACTAAATCTGGTTAAAAGTAAAGAGTTCAAGCGCCAACAAGCGTTAAAATCTCATCAGTAACGGTCACAATCAGGCTTCACTCTGCGGCCGGAGTGCTTCAACTGACAAGAGGCTAAATGTCGTGCGGATTTTTGCGGGGGAACCATCGCGTCATCGCACCGCCCCTAACCCACTTTCGTGTTGACAGCAGGTCAAAGCCGGTTATTATCAGTGGCTGACTGCAAGACGATCGCCTTTTGTTCAGATTTCCCTCCGACGCGTCCGAGTCAATCACGATAATGTAATATCGATTGGAGCGCCATCGCCGTCTGCAACCGATCGACACTTTATTACCAACACACAACGCGGCTTGCATATATACTTAGGTAGGTGGTACCTATTTGTTGTCTAGCGACGATATTAAGCGGTCGTCTTGCACGTTGCCACGAGAGCCGTGTTGCAATTTGTGGGTTGAGGGTGGTCAGGTCAATCTGACGGTAAGACGACCCACCAAAAGTCGTTTAAAACACCCTTATCTGTCCTCACAAGTCTGATCTTTATATACATACTAGCTTCAGCCCGCGGCTTCACCCACGTTTCAAGTTAAAAAAAGTTAAATCAAAAAACCCGACTGCTTCAAAAGCGAACTAAAAAGTCGTAAACAAGGAAAAAATCATGCTGTGCAGTCGGAGGATACATACGCGCGAGCTGGCTGACCAAAACCAGATGTATCCTCCTCCTGCACAGCATGATTTTTTCCTTGTTTACGACTTTTTAGTTCGCTTTTGAAGCAGTCGGGTTTTTTGATTTTTTGATTTAACTTTTTTTATTTATAACTTTTTAGTTAAGTTTTTTTCGAATTAGATGCATTTAAACATATAAGTGTTATATATTTTTGAAATCACCGCTTAAAACCCTTTATTTTGATTATTTGGGCCCCCACAATATGGCGCCCAAAATCCGCCATTTTTCTATTGTCCAATTTGAATGTAGCCTATGACACTCGCAGGATTAAGACGAATCGATTGACGTATGAATCATCAAAATCGGCCAACGCGTTTGGTCTCTGGAACGCCATATAGAAACAAACATACATACATACATACATACATACATATATACATACATACATACATACATAAATACACACATACACTGATAAACACATTACCCTCCTTCGGCAGTCGGGTAAAAAAGCTCCGATCGCCACCAAACTTTACAGGAGTATCCGGTGGGTCAAACTAAAGAATAGAGATATCTGAAAATTTTATTAAAATCGGTCCAGCTGATTCGGAGTCTATAAGGATCATACATATATATACATAGAGTTATGTATATATATATTAAGTATATATATCTTTTAAAATGTATGTATTTAGCCACTATTACACTATTTGTGTAGGTGCGCATGTTTTTATAGTTTTAGTTTAAGTCGTTCACTTTTTATCTCTGCCTTTTCGCGTGTCTACGGGTAGAAATTTCTTAAGAAATAAGCAGTGCCTTTTGTATCTATGTTCTATGTTCTATGTTAGGGGGGTTTGGTTTCCGCACTTAGTCCTTCAAATGGACCTTTGTACGTGGGCCATGGCGGCCGTTGGGTGGTCATTCCAACCAGCCCACCTCCCTCCAGAAGTCGACTTTTGTATCTATTATAATGTGTGTACATTAATAATAAAAATACTAGACGTAACATTTTGTTCGAAATTCAAAATTTAAAACTATAGTGTTCGAATGAGATGTCTTAAACACCAGCTAAACCGTCTGAAGCAGTGATCTTAAAAAATTGTTATCTAAAACAAAATTATAATATGAAAGCCAGAGAAACTCGTTATTAAAAAATACTGCGTTTTAAATAACTTTTTCGTGATGGCAGAAGTTCTCAGTAACTACGTTACCCAGTTTATAATAATTGCAAAAGTTGAGCCCACGGTGATGCTGCATTCTCTTTAAAAAAAAACATAGTAGAGATAACTTTACCCATTATTGTATGGGATTGACAAGTCTGTAAAGTATGTTTTGTACTATAGAGTAGATACTAATTCCATGCTTCTGATAAAGATCGGGTATGAAACTGCAACGTTTATTTGTAACAAAGTTTGCACTCATGTACTCTTTTTATTTTACTCTCTCGTAATGAGCGAGTATGTAGCTCAGTAAAGGAAGTGATCATACTTAGTTGAGATAAAAAAGAATTAATATTTGTTTCGGGATATTTACCATGTATATTTAGATTTTGGTTGATAGCTCGATATTTCGGCACCGTTACAAGCGCCATGATCACGAAAAATTTAAAGGTTTTAGTTGAGATATGTATTAGATATGCGAGCAACAGTCGTCAAATCACTAAGATCTGCATTAACATCCCTAACTTAACGCATGTGTCCTTCAAGAATTAGACAGATGTGTACCTTAGCTTTATTTTTCATCGATTAAACAAAAGAACCTATCGGAAAGCGTCCCATTAGATCCACATGAGACATAAACAAAAACCCGCTCATAACATAAATAACGTACCTACTCAAAGTAAATGATCTGTGAAATCTTAGCACATTTACCATCCATTCATAACCTGTCACCGGGTTAATGAAGCAATTACTAAATATAACGAACAAATATGGTAACCTTAGGTACCTATTGACCCAATATATAAGGCTCACAATATCAGAATCCTCCATCAGTCCGCGTATTATGCAATTTCCTTCTCAAAGGTTAGAAGCTATTACATTAAAGCAATCTATTACATTTTGTCCCGTCTCGAGGCTGCAGGTAAATTTGAAAATATGAATTGCGAATTACTGGAATATTTGTTGCAGTTTAACTAGGTTGTATTGCTTGTATATATGTTTATTTAATGTACTCATGTAACTAATGGCTTCGAATTGAGAATAAGTAGTCAAAGTAAAAAGTCAAAACGTTTATTGCGAACTAACCCTCTTACTAATAAACGCGGAATAAAGTTATACCAGGTATAACTAAGATATACCCATTCATTTTCATAGGTTTATACCTGGTATAACTTTATTCTGCGTTTATTTGTAAGAGGGTAAGTGTTTACTATTGTAACGAACTAAGTTGAACTAAGTGTTTAATGTTTCAAAAAAAAAATTGTTATGTTATGTTAGTACTTCTGACTTAGCAGCCTTTTACAAGCATTGCAACTATCATTCTCCACCAGTATGTAGTTAGGTACATGTTAAATCCTACTTAACCAAAGCTTGACAGGTTTTCAGGCTAAAGTCGAGTTTGGCAAATAGTCATGTTCAAATTCTTAATTCAAAAAGTTAAAACCAGTTAGAGCCGGTTTTTAGGGTTCCGTAGTCAACAAAAACCCTTATAGTTTCGCCTTGACCGTATGTCCATCCGTCTGTCCGCAGCTCAGCTCAGAGAAACTTCTTGTACTCTTAGTACAAGAAAACTATAATTTGGCATGGATATACTTAATAACTACGCCGACAAAGTGGTCAAATAAAATCATGAAAAAAAAAAAAAACAAAAATCAAAAACCTATTTTTATTTATAACTTTTTAGTTAAGTTTTTTTCGAATTAGATACATTGAAACATATTAGTGTTATATACAGGGTGTCCCAGAAATCGACGTCAAGCCGTAAATGGGTGATAGACCAAGTTATAACAGTTCTCAGAAAAATACGAAAAAAAATCTATCTCATGTTTTAAAAAAATTATGTTCACTTTAAAAATTTACTAACAAAATCAATCCCTGTAATGGTTCTTTAACTCCAATTGCTACAAATCCCATAATTTATATTTTTTTTTTATTATTATGTAATCTTGAATAATGCTTGTGTAGATTTTTGCCTAAAATTTAAAGCCAACTCCTCCTACTTAGAAGAAAATTAAACTTTTTCAAAACCAAATTATTCAAATTTACTGTTTCGCCCAACTTTAACTGACTGTACTGAAAAAAAAATGTACTACGCTAGTTTGGCAAGTAACATGAAAAATTGGCGCATTTAATAAGGATTCAAAAATGGTGTAACACTTGCTAGATTACGTTTTCAATAATTGGTCAATTTTTTTTTTGGAAATAGTATCGGTTTTTACCCAAAATGTCCATACTTCCTTAAAATGACTTTAGCTTACCTAAAGCTTTGCTAAACTCCGTATCTAGTTCGATAGAGACGGAGAGAGTCATTTTACGAAGTGTGAGCGAGATAAGAAATCGAAATTTTACGTAATTTAAGAGCAAAGTTATGATAGTGACTCAACCTTTTTACTTTAAGTCAGGACCAGATTTCTCATCTTAGAAAAAAAAAACAAATTATCAGTTTTTTTTTTTTTTTATTACAATAAATGTTCAAACTGCCTTCCTTCGACGGCAATGCAAGCACGACATCTTCTTAAAAAAAATCTGGTTATTTTCCGGGCAAATCTTCCCCTGTTTACAAAGACAACGGCTTCCGTTATTCTTTCCCGCAGCTCGGCTAAATTCTCTATTGTTTTTGAGTACACTTTCTCTTTTACCGCTCCCCAGTAAAAAAATCTAGGGGATTTAAATCAGGAGAACGGGGTGGCCACAAGATTGTCCCACCGCGCCCTATCCACCTGAGCGGGTATTCTTCATCAAGATGTTCTCTTACTAAACGGGCATAATGCGCTGGGCAGCCATCTTGCTGGAACCACATTTCCCTGTAAACGTTCAGTGGCACGTCTTCTAATAAATCTGGTAAAGTATTTTGAAGAAAATCCAAATAAAGGTGGCGTCACTCTCTGTCTCGCTCACACTTCGTAAAATAACTCTCTCCGTCTCTATCGAACTAGAAACGGAGTTTAGCAAAGCTTTAGGTAAGCTAAAGTCATTTTAAGGAAGTATGGACATTTTGTGTAAAAACTGAGACTATTTACAAAAAAAAACTTGACCAATTATTGAAAATGTAATCTAGCAAGTGTTACACTATTTTTGAATCCTTATTAAATGCGCCAATTTTTCATGTTACTTGCCAAACTAGCGTAGTACATTTTTTTTTCAGTACAGTCAGTTAAAGTTGGGCGAAATAGTAAATTTGAATAATTTGGTTTTGAAAAAGTTTAATTTTCTTCCAAGTAGGAGGAGTTGGCTTTGAATTTTAGGCAAAAATCTACACAAGCATTATTCAAGATTACATAATAATAAAAAAATTAGATAAATTATGGGATTTGTAGCAATTGGAGTTAAAGAACCATTACAGGGATTGATTTTTTTAGTAAATTATTAAAGTGACCATAAATTTTTAAAAACATGAGATATATTTTTTTTCGTAGTTTTCTGAGAACTGTTATAAGTTGGTCTATCACCCATTTACGGCTTGACGTCGATTTCTGGGACACCCATTTTTGAAATCACCTCTTAAAACCCTTTATTTTGATACCCCACACGATGGATTCGGCAGAAAAAAAAATTGGGCCCCCACAATATGGCACCCAAAATCTGCCATTTCTCTATTGTCCAATTTTAATGTAGCCTATGACACTCGCAGGGTTAAGACGAATCGATTGACGTATGAATCATCAAAATCGGCCAACGCGTTTGGTCTCTGGAACGCCATATAGGAACAAACATACATACATACATACATAGACTGATAAACACATTACCCTCCTTCGGCAGTCGGGTAAAAAAAGGTTTAGGTAATATTATGGATCTTTAATAACTATTTTTTGATTAAGGGATCCGTTTGCGTAAAATTAAGCTTTAAATTGCTATTTTTGTTAGAGTCAAGTGTTCCCCCCACTTGCCAGCAGAATGGTTGCTTTTCGACATGTGACCAATTCACGGCAGTAGTATATACAACGAAATTAAAAGGAATACTTTCAAATCTAAGTAAGCTTACAAAACCAACTTATAAAATGGATGTGTGAGCCGCCGCATGAAAGAACAAAAAGCCCTCTTCTTAGTCCGTATTGTTGTGTAACTACGGAACCCTATTACTGTGCGTTGTCCGTTACGCACTTGGCCGGTTTTTGAAATGAGAATTTGAAGTTCAGAACGTGTGAAACTCTAATTTAAAATAAAAGTTTGACTGATTTACTAACGACTAAAAGATAGAGTTTAAAAAAAAACCTGTTACGGTCATAGGGGGTTTATGTAAGTACAATTTAAAAGCATGAATTATCAGCACATGTGTAAGAATTAAAGGTTAATCATTCGTTCTGCAAAGATTTCTTGGTATCTATTTATGCCTTTAACTTTGAAGTCAGTAGGAATATGCGTCATCAAAGTCGTGCCATTTACCATGATATTACATTGAAGCTATTAATTAAAGTATTCTACGAAGCTCTAGTTTCTATCACATTACGTACTATTGCATTTCCTTGTTTAATATTTAAAGATTCAAACTCATGCATTTAAAAAAAAACAAGTCCTTACAAGAAAACCAGACGAAAAAACTTCTTGGCCACGACCTTAAACCGCCTACAATTAACTGAACTAACCTTTTTAAAATTCAGTTTCTAATCAAATCTTCAGTTCAAACGAAATGTAAAGGACAAGGTTACACAAGCAGACACTTATTCTCAAGGATAGAGTCATTTCCCTACATTGTTAAATTAGGACAAACTAGTTTTTACTGCGAGTAATGGTATGTAAGCATTTGGAAGCCGAAGCCGTGAAGTGGTAGTGATGGTAGGGTTGCCAACATTTTGAGAAGAAGTTAGAGCGAGAGAAGAAGCAAAGTATGTTTATCTGATTTAAGATAGGTTTATAAAAGAAGAGTAAACAGAGTACCAACCCTTTATTGCTTAACTTTTTGCGAAACCAGCATTTCTTTGTTTTAAAATAATTGTACGACTACTAGACAATATCAATGAAACCATGGTTTAATTTTTTCCATTTTGACTGAAATGACAAAAAAATCTTAAGTGAAATGTTGAAATGGAAGGAATTCAGTTATAAGTCAGATTCAAAAAAATAAAGTATTGCAGCGTACTCTCTTTCCTTTGATCAGTAACAAAAATCCTTTTTTATGAGTGATTGAAGTGTAGATCATATAATAACCCTACGCAAAACAGAGTACAATACTCTATATTAGAGTAGGCAACCCTAAGTGGTGGCTGCAGATTCAGCGGGACGAGGTGGCAGCTTGCCAGCCAACCCGGCTCCCAGCTCCGCCAATCACAGCGCACTTCACTGCGGCTTGATAACGACCCGTCGTGTTTACTACGAGCCTACCAAACATAAATCATCGGTTCAGCTTACTTTTCCTGGATTTTTATGGCCTGTATATAAAATATTAATCGTCAAGGTCAATTGTTTTGTTCCTGAAAGGGTGAGTGGATCGGTCAAGCCACAGACATAAATCTAACTAGATAACGCAAGTCCCTTCATCTGTATGAAAACCAAGCATGCCACTTCTTCACACACTATTTAAAAACAAATTGACTTATCAATGAAGGAAAACATTTTTAATGCCTCGGCCAAGTTTTTCTATTTTTTTATATTTTTTTTATATTTAATAGGCTTGCGTTTGACCACTATCTCACCTGATGGTAAGCGATGATGTGGTCGACGATGGAGCACGCTTGCCTAGAAGTAACCTATTCAGTCTTGACTTAAAGCCTCCCAGGTTGTAGCTATCGGGAAACACAGACTCAGGCAGGGAATTCCACTCTTTTGCTGTTCGTATAATAAAAGTGTTCCCAAAACGGCATAATTGGGCATTTTTCTAGATTTCGGTGGATTGCTGGTACCAATAATGTTAAATGAAAACTCAAAGTTAGATCATTGATCGTAATTTTAATCCGTTTTTTGACACACGAAGTACATACAATCGCGTTATCTAGTTAGATTTATATATGTGGGTTAAACACCATAGAACCTATTTGAAGCGATATGAATGAGGAGATACATTTCAACCACGTGCTGCTACTGTTTCCTATCAGACATCACATGAGGGCTTGATAGACACCAGCAGCCTTATTGCGTAAGTGAAATAGGCAAGGCAAAGGGCAAAGAGTATGAAGAATCGACCAATCACATGCAAGAGGAAAAACGCGTTGTGTATTTCCGTCTATCGCCCTTCTCTGGTCTATCTCTTTGCCCTTTACCTTGCCGAAGTCACTTAAGCAATAAGGCTGATGTTCTGATCAGTTCTTCGGTATTTCAGACCGGATTGGAAAGATTAGTCTCGGTCGCTATCACCGTATATAGTGAAGAAGACTACTGTTGCACAGGTCTACAAAGGCAGCTGTCGCATTTTTGAGACCAGAATAGAGCTGTACCCAACTCTGAATTGCTTTGCATGCTACTCAAATCATAACGGGTGAAAACAAACAATAAATCTGTGTAACCTCTGACGTCATTGACGACCTTCTCATTTGACCGTTACAGCATTTTATCGCCGCCGTGCTTCAATTGTTAAACCAACAATACCCGAGAGCAAAAATTGAAATGGAATTTATAAGTTAAGTAGTACTCCCGGCGCGTAATGTGCGTCCATCGAGATTTGTTTATTGTTCTGTCAGAATAACAGCTAGTGATAATTGCTATTTGCATAATAAAATTCTACATATGAAATGAACTTTGCTCTCTAATGAACAATGCGTTCACTAATCAGTGGCGGCTGGTGGATCATAGAAGTAGTGGTGCAGACTAGTGCTCTTCCGCTCTTCACCAACCAGCTCACTATGTATTCGAATGTTGAAGTCAAGTAAATTTAAATTTACTTAAATTCTTTTTGTGTTGGATAGTCCATTTATCGAGGAAGGTTATAGGCTATACAATTAATAGGAGCGGAGCATAAATGAAAAATGTTGCAAAAACGGGAAAATATATTCCTTTTTGAGAGTTGCCGTTGCGTGCGCTGCGTAAACGGTTTAAGGTACGCAAATATCATGTATGATAGAATTGTTCCTCTTAAAAAGTTTTAAAAAAAGTCCGCGACAGCATATGTCTATCTTACTTACTAGCTGACCCCCCAGCTAGTATTGTACTATAATCGTTTACCAAACTATTTGCTTTATTTATTTTAAAAAAACTCATTGCCCCACACTTCGAAGACTCCTGTACCGTGATTGCGTTTATAAACAGCGTCCATCTACAATGTCCTTTTGATATTATAAAGTTAGATATCATATTAAAGTGTTGCTAAAGTTCACAAATAAAACTAAAAGATACCATTTTTGGGGACATTAATAGCAACCCCAACGATTGCCAACTTTGCCAATTAATTCATTCTTACGATTTCTCGTGGCTATTAAGCGATTGTAACTAGCGAATAGCTTATAAATTCAGTATCGTTTGCATAGGCAAAAAAGAACTAACTATCGTGTGGTATCGGTACGTGCATTTGATAAGTTAGCAGCTGAAAATAATGGTTGCTCGCTACCATCCCAAGCTATGGCGAACAGCCAAAACTACGACGGACTTAATGTGGTGTGAACTTTTATACGGTGCCAAATGAACTCCAGAATTATTGCCAATGGCATAGATGCCAGGCTTTGTAGTAAGACCATGTAAAATTTATATCAAAACCAGCTTTTGCAAATGGCTTCTCTCGCGGGAAAGGCTAAGGGAATGTACTCTCAATACAAAAGTATACTATATCCTTCTCCATCTATCTCTACAGCAAAATTTATCAAAATCAGTTCAGTGGTTTAGGTGTGACAACATAACAGACAAACAGACTTACGCATTTATAACATTAGTATGGATAATTAAGTACATGAAAGTATGGATTAAACAATAAATAACTTGCCCTTTTACATTTTCTAATTATTTTCTTAGCATAGTGATGATTAATCCCTTCTAATAATTCGACACCTTGACATAATTCTAACATAACTACCCCACTGTAATAATATAAATAATCAACTCACTAATTAAATAATCGTAGCCAATTTACCATTGATATCAAAGAGTTAAACTAACCTTACGTGACACGCATAAGCTTACACGATTAAATAATTATATTGTGACTGAGAATTAAAAGCAATGTAAAGGTAGGTAAGTAAAACACTTCTTTCTGCCATAAATATTTTGATTAATAATTAAATATGCAATTTATAATACGCACGTGTGAAGATAAGAAAAGTAAAAGTCACGCGTACACGCAGTGCAATAATTGACAATTTATAGATAGGTGTACAAATGCAGGAAAACTATTTTCCTTCCATCTCAGAACATTAATTTATTCAATAGAGAGGTTAGTGAAGAACCTCTGGGACCTGCTCGCTTTCATCGGCATCGTGACTTATTTCCATAAATATCTTGATTTATAATTAGATATATACTTTTCCGTACGAGTGATAAGAAAAGTAAAATGCACTCGTGTGAAACATACTGCATTGTGAAGCTACGAGTAAAGCGATGCAGTATTAGCCACTTTTCGGGAAACTCAGCCCCCTCCCAAGCCAAGTTACAAACGTTACATATCGAATCACTTTCTACAACCGTTAACGCCTTCTATTTGTATGGTCTGACCACGTGACGTAACGTCATTCTCATACATTGATTTGTTTTCTACTTGCGTTATCGATTGTAGATTGTCAACTTGGCTACAGGTGTTGTAAAATAATGGATTGCCTATTTGTACAGATATCCTACTTCCAGAAACATAGTAACTTCATGCCATTCCTCATATTGAGTCTAACATCATGATAGCTGAAAATGTCGACATAACTTCAGTATCTGCTCAACCTCTAGGTACGACAGATTTATTTACCCAGCAGAAACAGTATTTTCCTTCCATCTCAGAACATTTATATATTCAATAGATAATAATAGAGTTGTTAGTCAGAACCTCTGGGACCTGCTCGCTTCCATCGGCATCGCGAGCCATCATGGCTGAATAAGTAAATTGGAGAAGGCTTCGCAATGTAATGCCGTTACATAACAAACGTACTCTCCTCATCGCAAATAACTTCACATTATCTAGGTAGGGCTAGATGTATGTATGTTCTATATATCATTATAGTTAACTGTGTGTTTCGTCTGCTTATGATGTTGATCCAACAATTGGGTAACAACAACCCAGTATTTGTTGTTCATATGTATTCAATGCAACAGAATGTAAGTCAAGTATTAATCATATCAGTTTCTGTGACAATAAATACTTATTCTTCCTTTCTATGAAAAAATAGATTCACCAAGATTACACCTAGGTGGGTGTAGCCAGATAGAGATAGGAAGGATAGGATAGGTGATTAGGTTAGGTACCCTACCTACCTACCTTATTCCACCTACGCTACCTACCTACCCGACCCTGCCTACCTAGCTACATACCCTACCTACCCAACCTACCCTGCCTACCTTACCTAACCACCCTACCTACCCACCCACCTACCTACCTACCTACCCTACCCTAACCCTACCCTACCCTACCTACCCACCTACCAACCTACCCTCTACTATAGACTAGACTAGACCTACCAATTTGTTTTTTTTGTCTAAAACCATCTTCGCATAAACCCGCCCTTCTTATGAAACCGGTTTTCGGCACATGGGTTGGGTGGTTTTAATGTCTACGACAAAGGTAGAAATATTTTTGTGTTTCATACATTATGATACATTATTTTACCCAAAATGCCATAATGTGGCTTATTTATAAGAGATACTTTCTTTTAGATCTACTAAAAACCAATATCTTTGTAGTGCATGGCGCTGGTGTAGTGGCTAATTATACGTAAGTACGCACGCGGATAAAGCAGTTCGATAGCGCTTTTTCTGCCGATTTACTTTACAAATAGCAATAATTAAGGCTAACAAAGAATTTTAGCATAATGCTTTATGCCTATAATAGCCTTCCTCAAGAATGTAGCTATGATATGCAAATATATTTTTTTAAACCCGACGGGTAGTTCCAGCGATTAACACGTTCAAAAAAACAAAAAAAAATCCCTTCCGCTTAGATAATTTTGTTATACCGCCAACAATACATATCAAAGGAAGTGTTTATCGAATATACTTAACATGCTTACTCACGTTCAGTATTTGTCAAACAGTACAGTAGGGCTTGACACGTTCTTAATTCCAATTCTTAATTCTAAATTGGCCAAAAAATTTATACAATACACAAGTGAATGTATTTTTGCTTCCACATAGTCCAAACACTACACATTATCCCGTGGCGTCCTCTGGGATACCCACAAGGGGGTTGATGGTCTATTTGTAGCCGAAACCATACATTTTCTAGCACCAATTATTTTGTTAGACAATGTTTACTCGGGCGAAGGCCACGTTATTATATTTATGAGCCTGTTATTAGCGGCCGTTTTTGCGAAAATTAGGTAAGCAGCTTTACTCTTTTACTGAAAAACACAATGCATTTTTTTTTCATGAAATGAAAAACTTGCTAGTTAATTTTACTGATGCGAAACTTATTTAAGCGTATGTCACTTTAACACTCGGCGATTACCCTAAGTAAATCCTCTGTCAGATCTTAAAGATTTTAAAACGAGAACTTATCATTTCCCGATATAATAAATACCATTAATTTGTCTTGATTCGAATTTGTTGCTTTTTCAAAGCTCACAAAAATGCAGGCAAGTTTGCGTGCCCAGTGTGGCACCGATCTACGTATACCAAGCAAGTAGTAAATGAGACGTGTCGGATAGTATCGGGCTGCTTAAAACCAACTCTACTTAATAAGCTCTACCCGCTAACAGGCATAGCACCACCTGCCATACGAAGCGATGTCGCATGCGCGATGGAAAAAATGTATCAGGAATCCGATTCCAGAAATCCCCTCTACGACTATTCAACAACTCCGGGTAGACTGAAAAGTCGTAGGAGTTTATTGCGAACTAAACAGGCAATCCAGGGAAGGCCGCCTGAGGAGAGGAGAAAGCTGTGGGTGGAGAAGTGTCCACCACCCCTTCACTTTGTTGTGCCCAAGGAACATCTGCCGCTTGGTCATGAATTGCAGTGGCCTGTATGGAAGGCATTGAATCGGCTACCTCCCAAGTGGGCCGCTGCAATTATAATTTGACAAAATGGGGGATTATTGATTCGTCCAACACCCGGTGCGAGTGTGGTGCCCCTGTACAGACCATGTCCACCTTGCTGGAGTGTCCTGGCTCTCCATTCAGTTACACCCTGGCAAACCTGTACAGTGCTTCTGATGCTGCAATAAGCGTGGCCGCCTACTGGGCCCAGACAATCTAATTAAATGTGCCATCGAATCGAAAAGAAGACGACAAAAACGCATAATAATAATACACTTAAGTTTGTACCTACAAAGTAATAATGTCTACGTACACAATTAGGGATAATTAATTTGTAAAAACATACAAGAACGAACTAAATTAACATACGCACGAAACTAAAATATCTAATAACAAAAACAGTTTTCAATAACAGATGAGTTTATTTCGAACCTCCATGAAGAACCATTTATTATGTGTGTTGTACTAATTATATGTACTGAATAGAGTAATTTTTACTTCAAATTCAAAGTATTATAAACAAATAAATCATGGCTGTAGAGTATAAACATATAAATTAACAGAATGGCTAGCATCACCTCTAATAAACAAACGTACCTATGCTTAGATGGCTAGGGCTGGTAATACAACTTTTTAATAATAAAACGTTATTTGTATCTTGTATTTTAGTATCTATCTAGTTCTAACCTACAGAATTCTTGCAGTCAAAAGTAAAATCTATTGGTTACATTTGACAATTCATTTAGATAAAACATTACCTAGCCCACAGATAATATAATACTAGCATACAGATGCCTCATCCCATACAAAGAAACCGTGCCGACGTTACTAGCGTTTTTCATCTGTAGGTATATACCGATTTTTTTTTGTAAATCGATCGCGTTCGGTTCCGTTCCACGGCAATAGATAGATCAACATCATCAGAATCCGTGGAACGGAACGGAACGGAACCGAATGCGTTAGATGTATAAAAAATGATAAGTATAATCAGTATAGAACGTCGACACGGTTTCATTGTATGGGATGAGACACCACTGCCTACACTAATACGAGTATGTCAATTGACTAATGCCACAGTAGCAATCTATTCACAAATCTATCCCATCGTGTCTATCGTCCTGCGAGAAATCTAATACCGGACGTGGAGTTTCTAATGGTCCAATTAGCAGAAAAGGCAGAACTTCGTACAACCCACCATATCCACAGATTGCTAATAAGACATTATCCGCAACATAAATTCTATAAAATCCGTATTTAGACAGCTATTTATCTACTTCATTACAACATAAAATGTTCTGTTTCTTGTCAGCGGTATAACAAAAATAACGGTTATTTTATGTACGGCTTGAAGCAGCGCCATTAACACCTGCCTTACCTGCACTTGATTTGTGATTAATTGTTGTTCAACAACAAGAAACAACGTGGTTCTTACTAAATGTTGTTTTCCTGTTGAATGGTGATGTTGACCATGCATTATAGAACTGTTTGCTTACTACCGAGCCAGCTGAACGTCAATAGGGCGCTGATCAGGGGCGTTTCCATTGATGCTTACTGCGAAGGCCTTGGGTGAATTTGTTCAACAACCATTGATTTATGACGTAATCTGTGTAGCCGGAACTATATCGTACTAGCTTTGGATTTGGTATATTTTATGTAGGTTTAAACTTTGTAATCCCTCACATATTTTCATTATATATCAAAGATTGTTATCAGTGTGTACTCGGTACCATGTGGTTGAGGATACTAAATATGAATCTAGCTTTAATTAAAAATCCTTACGACCTTTATAAAACATATTTGGGTTGGCCATTATATCACCTACAGGTCCCTTATATAATTTAATAATGAAATAAGACCTCTGGCGTAAAGCCTCTAATTTATGGAAAGGAGAATCCGAGCGAGGGACATCGTAAATAAATCATTCGAATTATTTGCCCATACCTGCACCCTCAGGGTTAATTTGAAGGCCAGCTTCGTGTGGCTATTTTGTATCAGAAAACCTTTATATAAAATGCAAACACTAGATATTGTTTGGTTGATTGTATAAAACGTTAGGTGTAGATACAATTATTTTCATTTTGCATGTTACTATACCAGCCCCGTTGTATCTGCATATTGTCTTAGCTTAAGTATAATCACCCTCTAACGTTCACTGCTGCTGGGACACTGGCCCTCCTCTCTTGCGAGGAGGCCGTAGTCAACCACGTGATAGCCTATTGCCGATTGACTGAAAACTGAATACACAACTACTCCCCTCTTAACTCTATCATCACATACTAACTTGAGCTACAATATCCAATCAAGAATTCTACAATGAACTATCACACGGTACGTTGCCAGACTCACGACACTTGGCAGACGTTTGGATTGGTTAATTGGAATTTAACTCAATTTTGGTACCGTGCAGTTCAGTTTAAGTTATATTTACTTACTTTAGAAGTTCTTGTCATCTTTAAGACCCATTAAAAGGTGAACTACGAACGTTGGAATACGCTATATGGCTTACGGCACAGCATTATGATGAGTGGAAGCCTTCTTGCCACAATCACGACATGCCTCTGCCTGACATCTTTTTCAGCCTATTTCTTTTCTGTGATAAACAAAATGTAGGTAGTATATGTTATTAGTGTTTGATTTAGTTCTCGTCTTTACTAACTTAATTTAAGTACTACTAATACTATTGTTAAGGGTTTGGCTTAAGTATGTTCTTATATTGTATGTCGTTTTGTGACAAATAAACACTTTTCTTTCTTCCTTCTATATTTTAAGTATTAACCAAAGGCAAACTGAAATGAACGCTAAAAAAACCTTTTTACTTAATAAAAAATCAAACCGACTTCCAATAAAAACACTGGAAAGCTAAAAATTAATTCTCTTTTCCGAAGTCGGTGTCTTTTGTACCCATTGTTTGCCGTTATTCGACACCGACTTCGGGAAACAAAGTAATTTTTCGCTTTATAGTCGTAGTGTTTTTTTGGCAGTCGGCTTCATTTTTGTTAAAAAGTGTTTTTATTTTCCTCTTTTTAGTTTTTGTAGGTACCTCCAATTAACATGAAAATCAGTTATAGAAAAAGTACATCTCATGACGATTCCAATAAGCCCAAACACATTTTATTTCGGAGTTCCAGTGACCATTATGGTCTTCTTCATCAGTTCCACTTCACCAAATGATACTTTCCGAGTTCAATTGATTGCATTATTGATGAAAATTCCAAAATCGCTATATGTATGTCTATAATATTTGAGGAGTACCCTCGATTTCTATCATCAGATCCTGGTTCCCTTATCACACCCACCCTTGGAATATCTCTTTCCAACAAAAAAGAATCATCAAAATCTTCCGCGAACACACATAAAAAAAAATATATATACGGTCGAATTGAGAAACCTCCTCCATTTTGGGATTTCCGTAAAAATATGCTGTATTTGAAGTATTTGCAAGACACATTAAAATCTGCCTAGCATGTTCTGAACAGCTTGTAGTTTATCCGGGTGGACCTGAATACCAGTTTTTTATATGGAGTGATTTATATGGTCTTATCAGACCTCCACAACCCAGTAACTGGGTAACACCTCTGACCTTTGTACCCAAGTGTCAGATTTTCTGCTTTCTGACTCTCCGTTAACAGGTTCACTGTCCACATAGCAAAAACAATAGTTAAAACAATCACAAATGCCATATGAGGGGTGACCATAAGCTCTTAGAGCAAGGTTAATTTGAGTGTGTAACGGACAGATGTAATTGACTTGTATACATCTGTCACTTTTTTACAGTCAAACTATAATAGTTTATGGGACTGCGGACCTGTTAAGACTGTCAAATACCTATAAATATTAGTTGGGACCAACATTAACGTTCTTTCCGATACACGGCGGCATCTCGCAATGTAAAGATGGTCCCATCCAATTTAGGAAAAGAATTAACCCTATTTATCTTACTATAATAACACTAATATTACAAAGGCGAAAGTTTGTGAGAGTGTGTGTGTCTGTGTTTGTACGTTTGTTACTTCTTCACGCTCAAACGGCTGGACGGATCCGGATGAAATTTGGAACAGTAATAGATTATAGTCTTCTTTTTATCCCGGGAATACGTTACTTCGGGATAATTTGAGACTTTCACTCGGGCGAAGCCGCTGGCAGAAGCTAGTACAATTATAAACGCGAAAGTTTTTGAGGATGGATGGATGTTTGTTACTCTTTCACGCTAAATCTACTGAACGGATTTAGATGAAACTTTACAGCAAGATAGCTTATACATCAGAATAACACACCGGCTATAATTTATAAAGATAGAAGTACTAATACCACGCGGGCCGAGCCGTGGGCGGTAGCTAGTGGTAAATATTTGCTAGACACTTTATTTGCGAGATACCTTAACTACGTAAAAAAACAGTTCAAAGACCGACTGAATGGAATAAATAATATGAAAGGATAGGGGAGGCTATTGTGTCCGAGAAAGATGACGTAGTCCGGTGGTTCGTACTAAACGAATCTTTTTTGTAGAAGACAGGTTTACCGAATTTTCCTAAATACCCATCAGTTTTATATTTCATGTGAATGTTGTTTGTTACGAGGGTCTACGCAGTCAGACATTTCGTTTAAGCAAAGAACTTGAATTTTCTTGAATTTCCGTTACATAAAATGTTTTACCAAATGTAATGGCATAGCCCCGGACGGGAATCTGAAATCCTTTTACTTTGATCCTTGTTCTGGAACCTCTCCCCGGGGTACATTCAGGTTTTATTGCGCCCCACAACTCGCTACAGCATGGTATTTCCCACAGCTGTCAGAATCGTCAATATAAATTAAGTATTATTTTCATAGAACCATGTCATCACATTAGCCAGTAAAGTGTACTATAAAATGATACTTTTACTGTAACGACTCCTATTTATAAGGCGTAACCGGTGAAACATTATTTTCTTTTGTAAAATTCATGACGATTACGCCTAGTCGTAACACGCGTAGCTAGCAATTGTTATCCATTTTAAATCAATTACTAGAACCTTCATGTTGTTTAATGCTGTCTTGTTGCTATTAAAATAAACACTGTTATTTTAGTTGTAACTACTTGCACTACTACGAGATAATAATATAATAATAAAAAATAATATATTTAGTTCAATCAAGCAAAACTAAACTTGCCAAAATGGGCAAGCTGATACCCGATTAAAACCTAATACAATTAAGTTATTAGTCGCATTATCGCCCACGGAAGATTAACGAGGTATTAGATTCCTACGTTTTGTCAACTGAAAGATATTGAAAAAATAACAAAACCTTACAATAACTACAATGTATCGAAAGTTAGTTACCTCGTAGCATGACGTAGACGTTTCGCCGCCGCCCAAATTATACGATAAACACTGTTTTTCTGACACGTATCATGTTATTTAATGTCACACTATTAATTTTGAATCTTTTTTCGAGGAGCCAATTATTATTATGGAAACCGAAGGTTACACGTGACGTTTATTCAACAAGGTTTGTATGTATGACACGCGTCGCGGTCGGTGCATACACGTGCGTCGTGCAGCGAGCTGTGTGCCGGTGCGGCGCGCGGCGACTTGTGCGGCGTGCGGCGTGCGTCGTGCGGCGAGCGGCGAGCGACAGACGGTGCGGGCGTGCGCGCTCGGCCTCTCCGCGGACTCAACTGTAGGGCTTCTGTCCCGCTAGGGCGGCGCGCCCACGCTCGATACCGCCGCCTTCCCAGCGCCCTCCCACATTGCAAAATCGTTTATAAAATTATACAGATTATTGCAAAAACACAGATATTCTCCAATACGTTTCCAGCCACGTCTCGGTACTCGACAAGCTCTTGAGTAACGACGCGTTTATTCTCCTTGCACCGTTTTTGTGGCAATAATAAAGAGCGGCCTGAGTGTAATGATAACGTGGCAAGCGGGAGGCGTGGCTGTCCAAGTAAATGAAAGCTTTGACATCACTTCATCAAGGGTTTATTCATATTTTATTCGGGCATTATTTCTTAATCAATTCAGACGCTTATACTTAACTTTTAAATAAATTCCTCGCCATTTTTATACATGGGTACCAACGTAAAATAAATACCAATGCATAAATTATGATTAATTTCACAAAAGGGTTTTCTTACATTAAACAGAATCTATTAGTAAGATTAGATGGACTCATCGGCTCGTGGAATCCTAAAGAAAGAAAAATATAAATTAAACATTTCTACTATCTACTACCCAAAGTTCTATCGTGTCTGTGAACATGTCGATTTGATTTGAAAATAATGGATGTATAGAAAACCCTGAGCTAACAAAGGATTGACGCAATAATTATGAGTGATGGTCCTGAAAACCGTGATAATAGATCTATCGCATTCATTGGCGCCGCTATCTTTATGGGTTAAGTGATCGTAAGCTCGGCTTAGCAAGGGCTCGTTGGGTCTTCAGGGGGGTAACCACAAGCTCTTAGAGTAAGGTTATTTTGAGATCGAGTAAGGGACAGATGTATCTGACTTGTATACATCTGTCACTTACTCGATCTCAAAATAACCTTACTCTAAGAGCTTGTGGTTACCCCCCAGTTCCCTGTTCGGGTAAAACTTAATTGCATTTTTTGCACTTCATACTACTGTGGAAGATAAAAGTTGTAGATATAGTGTAAAGCGCCTACAAATGTTTACTGTACGTTAGACGATATACTCATCACTTTTAAGACATACTTTATTATTCCTTTAGAAAACTTTTAAGCATATATTTTTTATTATTTTACAATGCATGTCCTCGAAAAGAGCGGTTCTCCAAGCAGCCAAACTGTGCGGAAAGTGTCACTTTTTTTTACTAGTGCTTTTTACTTTCCTGTATTTTTTTAATTTTTAACTCCATCGTCAGCACGACGCATAGAGTTTTTATTATTTGAGAAAAGTTTTAAAAATTAGTTATGTACAGATTATCATTCATATAAAAGGTAAAATAAAACTAATACTTTATTTTAGGCGTTTTTAATTACTCTAGATTTAGATTTTGATCAATAAATTAATTTTAAATATTCATTAAATATGTTTGGCAGAACGTATATTTTGCTCGTGCCTTATTGCGTTACGATGTGACAGCTATTCGCACATGCGCAGTAGATATGCCCGAGGAACTATTAGTTAATCTGTGGATATGCTGAACGCGCTTGAATAAGCCCGCCATTTTATTAATTTCATTTTATTAATTTATTTATTTCCTCGCTCAATGCATAGTAAAATGTTGTATGATACACGTACGTAATATGATTTCCGACTCGTGTCGATTTATCCACTCATCGGAAATCACCTACCTTCCGCACTTGTAGCATAAATAACTATTTAAACACAAACATATAGGTGCTCTGATCTGCCTAATTATTCTGGGAAGCCAGGTAAGAAGTTGTGTTATTTTATAAATGAATAAGCTCACAAAATACAGATCTATCAATGCTGAAGAGCTCACTTCATAGCCAGAGCGATCACATGATCCTATGACCATCGTTAACGTTAATATTAATTAATACGCTGCACATTATAACTTGTTTAAAGTCATAGCAGATTTAGTTCTTCTAGCTGCGAACCACAATATATTTATTCATACTAATATTATAAATGTGATAGTAACTCTGTCTGTCTGTCTGTTACCTTTTCACGCTTAAACCGCTGCACTGATTTAGATGAAAGTTGGTATGAAGATTAAAAAGATTGAAAGATTGAAGATTGAAAAATTGGAATTTGCATACAATTTTTGTGAACGTTTCACCCGTTGCATATGTGAGACCAGTTTGTTTCTCTGTATTTGTTGTTTTGACTATGTTTTATCTTCTTCAAAGTCAAAGTCGAAACGTTTATTGCGAACTAAGTGTTTATTATTGGTATTGGACATGTTCGCGAGCTGGCTTACCAAAACCAGATGTATCCTCTTACTGCACAGCACGACTTTCTTCTTGTTTACGTCTTTTTAGTTCGTTTTTATGCAGTCGAGATTTTAGATTTTTTTAATTAACTTCTTTTATTTATAACCTTTTTCTTTTTTTTAACAAATAATTATACTTAATATATTTTTGAAATCACCACAAAAAAAAACCCTTAATATGATACCTCACACGATGGGTATGGAAGAAAAAAAAATTGTGCCCTACAATATGGCGCCCAAAAACCGCAATTTTCTTATCACACACAATTTTAATGTAGCTAGTGATACACAAAGATTAAGACGAATCGATTGACGTACGAATCTTCAAAATCAGACAACACGTTTGGCCTCTGGAACGCCACATAGGAACAAACATACATACATATATAGACTGATAAACACATTACCCTCCTTCGGCAGTCGGGTAGAAAGGGGGACACTTAACTACACATGTTCTTACAGACTGTAGAGTTGCGTGAAGTTATGTGCATAAATTGGGTATTTTAACAGTACATTATTTCTGGTGGTCGCCACTGTTGATTCTGGCTTTCAGGAGTTGCAGTGGTTTGGAAATAGTTCGGTGGGATTGTCCCAAAAAAAAAAAAAAAAGTACATTATTTTTCCTCTTCACCGTATATATCCGGTGACAACGACAGACTATATTTTTTTCTTACTCAAGCTCTCTGATGACTGGCAAAGCTACATTAACAACCACTTAACAACAGATCATTAAAAAAATCAATCCATTAACAATTACAGAAATCTTAATAGGCATAAACGACATAAAAGTTACCCCCTGAACTTTGAAAGTTTGAAACTTTTTAAGTTTGCTTTGAATTCAAGTAGTCTATCCAGACTACTTAGTCAACACACCATCGCCATTCCTGTCTCCCTTTAAGATCGTTCTACCACAATTTTTAATTACATACGTAAATCATGTAAGTATGTAGTCCACCCTAATAGAATTAAACTCTTAACTTGAACTCATTAATCAATGTATGGACATGGACATTGACGTCACTGAGCTCATCAATTTATTGCTTTCATCCATGAGTAATTTGAAGCTTGAACAATGTGGGCGGGCTTGTGTGTTTATCAATACAACTGTGATTTACATAGCTCCATTTATTACCTTTGTTGGTACATGGCATAGAAAAGCACTAAGTCTAGTCTTGGCTTAATGAGAAGGTGCTTAAACTTTTATACCTATACATACTGTACCCCCTATTTCTGAATTAAAACTACTTTAGCCTCAATAATAATTAAAAGTAAAACAAAATTAAAAAAAGCTCAAATTAGATTAATTAAAAAGAACGAAATTTTAATATCGCTGGTCACTACATATCTATTCAGCCCAAACACGGTGGAGATATCTTGTCTGGTTGAGGAGTTGCTATGGCCACCTTCCGACTCCATCACGAGACCGTCCATAGTAACATATTATTTAAATGTATCCAAAGTTCCATAATTAATTTGCATTAAAGTAGAGTTTGGGTGCACGGTTGGCGCAGTGGTTGAGCGATTGACTGCTGTGCTGCGTGTCACGGGTTCGATTCCCGCACGGAACAAATATTTGTATGACCTACAGATAGTTGTTCCGGCTCTGGGTGTTGTGTATGTGAGTTTATATGTTTGTAAACGCACCCACGATACAGGAAGAAATTCCTAGTGTGGGGCAACGTTTTTTTAAAGAGATAAAGAGAGAGAGTTTGACAACTCAGTTCAATCGAAATCGGCTCACAAACTATTCTGTCCATCTGTAAAAGTCGGGTGTTCACAAAGTACAAATTGTAGTATTTTTTAAATTCATTGCAAAAAAGTAAGCCCCGCATAAATATAAGCAATCAACCTGTTCTGGCATCCATCCACCTGAATCAATGTAAAAAAAATATTCAAATTCATTTGCCCCACAGTTCACACGAAACAACGTCAGTCAAGGAAATATATGAGACACGGAAGGCTGAAAATTCCGTAGCAACAAATATAATTGAATAAATTCGAATGTAAAAACATTAGCGTACCATAAATCTGTGCGGAAAAACGAATGGATCACATAATGCAGTGGCGTACTGCGGGCGGCGGTGGGGTCGTTGGTGGTGGTCGCTGATAGCATCAGTGCGGTCAACGGCATGCTCTAGCAGTGCAGCCCACTGACCGGTCGACCGCCGCACCTGCGACCCAACGACATGCACCGCCATAGTGATGTGCCCCTTCAGCTCTGGACGGAGTGACTTTTTGTGGGCGACAGCAGTTGTCGAAATGTTTGGAATTTACCACGTGATTCATTTCTATCCATTTTTTTCTCGTTGAAAATAGTTTTCGCTGATAAAGTGTCACTTTGAATCGAGGCTCTCCATTCACATCTGAGAAATTTTTCTTAAAAGATTTTCTGAATCATCATAAAAACCATAAGATAAACAGATGCAGAGGATATGGTGTCGCATACTATGCGTGTAACTGACCACAGCGTGATAATAATAGCACTTGCAGACTTTGTTTAGCAGGATGTGAGAATTGTCTTCCTATACCATGCCACCTCATGTCAAGAAACAGGTTGCACTTAGTTGTGATATTTTCTAGATTCACTTGATATTTTCTACTGAAAACCTCTACGATTTTCCTATTACAGTTTATATATGATACAACCTACGCCATCACTAGCCCGATACAACTACCCACGTACTTCACCATGCGGTCGCGTCATGAACCGCCCTATAATTAAAATTCACATGCAATAAAGCACTTCCTTTTGGTTACAGAGCTATGTGAGCTTGCTATACGGAACCATATATCGCAACGGATTACGGAATAATGTTAGCGAGAATGTGAAAGACTGCATTTTGTGCAAGCAAATTACGGAATATTTTTTGAAGATTCTTCTAGGAAATATTTTTCTTACATAGTTGTGCACGATCTGGGTTGACAGAATGTTATATTTTATTTACTTCAAGCTTAACTCGGCCAATCCATTATAGTCCGGTCAATTTAGACATCCGAGGGTACAAAAATTAGCACCCAGCTGAAAATTGGTAGGATTGTTCAAAACACCATCATAAATGAAATCTAAAAAGTCCTCATCGATCCGACACCTGCAAAACAAAAGACTCGAGGTCAAACTTAAAAAAAACGCACTAAGTATACACTACCTCAAAGGTGGCGTGAAAACGTGTGCATATTATGACGATTACAACTCTTTCAACTTTTTGAATCGTTATATCTCAAAAACGGTTGCTTTTAGAAAAAAGACTGTAGATATTTTTATAGATTATTATCTGATTATACAATTTTTGTCTGGGCTAATTTTATGAACGGGTTTTCGCGTAAAACCTGGTTTTGTGACCTACGAATATTTTTATTTCCAGGCGTCGGATCGATGAGGACTTTTTAGATTTCATTTATGATGCTATTTTGAACAATCCTACCTTTTTTCAGCTGGGTGCGAATTATTGTAACCTCACCCCTATTTTTGGTCTAATTTGACCGGACTGTTACTAGAACAAATCTGACTACAAGTTGTCAATATATAGTACACCTGTTGCAACAACGCCTTAATTATCAAATGACGTTTTTTTCAGAATATCGGTAAAAAGTCTCGTTTTATTAAAGTGAAATATATTTATTATCCTTTCATAAATCGATGATTAAAATATTGTATATATTCTATTTTTTTAAATGACGGTTGTTTTAAAAGTAAAAATGTTATGAAAGTGGCATATTTTCATTGTTTTTAATCACAATATAGTACTCGCCAAACTTCTTGGCCGCCCTGAAGTTGAATAAACGTCACAAAGGCCGTTTACCGTCGTTGTACTTAGTACCTTAATACTCTTACATTTAATATTCACAACTGTTTACAAAAATGTTCTTAATAGTAAGGCACAATATTTTTTGAACCAATTCTAACGGATCTCGTTTTTTTCAATCACTTATAAATTATATATTAGTCGTATAAGCAGGCTTTAAAGCCAATTTCTTCTTCATTTATATCGTTCCAATTTTTTAATTAAGTACTGAGTGAGTCGCATCTCCCTAATTCATAGTGTGGACCTTAATAAAAAATGTAAGATCACGGCTTTTATAATTAACTTGTTAACAGCATAATAGTACATATGTACCCGAAACAATGTTATTATAAAAATAAAATCTATTGCATTTTGTTTAAATACCCTCGTAATTATAATTACAGTAGAATAAAATTAAATCTAGACTTCATTAAAAATAAATAATGACAACGGTTTATAGATTATCTTTAGTAAATCTGGGTCAATATGGACATAATTGTAATAAATGACAGTGACAATAACACACAGATAATAGAAGCACAAAATATGAAATATTATGTCATATAGTCTTTACGACGTTGTTGCTCCTACACACAAAGACTTCTAGCGGGCGGCCGCGAGCAACTGACCACTAGCGTTTACAAAAACCGCTAAAAGCACAACGTCATTTACGCCCTCAGTCAGTGCGGCATTTCAGTTACATTTATAATATTGTTGCCATGGATCTAAAACTTATTTTAGCAGTTATGACGTGTGCGATATGTGTCCCTACTTTAAAGTACGGAATCAGTTAGTAGTCCAGCTTCTGTCTCCTTGTGTGAAATATTAAAATTCTCACCAATCCAAAATGGCAGCTTTGATTAGCCCAATAACTGGCAGCTTGGCTATTCGCTGCAGGTCTAAGATTACTTCCCCGCTCAATAATATTGTTCTACAGATAACATTGTTGGTAACTAAGCTGTTCGAAAACTCTGCCCCAGGATTCCTCACGATGTTATCCTTCACCGACGTCAGCGACGTCCAAGGCACCTCATACTAAATAGAAGAGTAAATGTATGTCTTTTTTCATTCCAGTTGGACGGCAGCACACACGCATGTCGCACGGAGCAGGGCGCCGGCGGCGTAGGGCGCAACATGGCCGAAGCCCTATGGAGGCTGCGGGGTGGCCGCACCAAACTCCTCACCGCTGTTGGGGACGATGCCGACGGGGAATACTTGGAGAAGATAGCACCAGGCCTGATACTGCCTGGTATGAACAACTTTCACGCAAACATAAAAAGGCATCATTTTCTGGAGAACACGACTGTATATGCACTCGCGTATTGAATACTTACTAATTTTTTTTATTCACAATTTGAATTAACATTATTTTTACCAAGCGTAAACTAAACTTTATAAAATCCATGGATATCTATCGGCTGCTAATGACTGGCTGCTGCTTAGGCCGAAGCTACAAGGCGCGCCGCCGCTTACGTACTTTGTGCTACGAGTGTTGCGTAGGCTGTTGCTACGCCATTGTACCCAACTTTTATATTAATTTAATAATGTTCAAGCCCCAAGGCAACAGACGTATCTTTGCGTAGACCGTTTTCTACGCCATGGTACTATTGTTCCGTAGGCCGTTACCGCAACAAGCTACGAGTGCTTCTTAGGCACAGTTTTTTATTTATAGTTCACCCAACCAATGCAAATGGTTAAATGCCACCACAATCAATTGTTTTAAATGTTCAGTAAAACGCGTTGTTTCATCAATTGAAAGCATCACAAACGGCGAAATAAGTTGGTAAATTAATGATAACACCATTTTTTTGACTAAAAAGTTTATGAATAAATGTTTTTACCGAAATTTAAATGAGAATGTTGCTACGCCATGCTAAGGGCGGTGAAGCTCTATATCCGATCTGTGTCCGTGAAATTTCGGTGCCGAAGTAGCCGTAATACTTCTTGTAGGGAAGCTTACGCACTACATCCGAACTCTATCCGTCATAATACAGAACATTGTAAACTCGGAACTCAAATCACGGACACGGACGTGTATTGCGTAACCATCCTAAGAATCTTGTGTAGGCCATTGCTACGCCAAACTACGAGTGGTAAGTAGGCCGTTGTTACATCATGCTACGTGTTGCGTAGGCCGTTGCTACGCCATGCTACGAATGATGCGTTGACCGTTGCTACACCATGCTAAGGGTGATGCGTAGGCCGTTGCTACACCATGCCACAAAATATAAGGTATTCAGAAGGATCACTCCCACCGTCCTCGAAAAACTATCACTAAAAAAACTTGCCGGACTCACTAGATTTGATACTATATTGATTCTAAATTTAAATAAGGAGGTAATATAAGTTTACAAACATAAAAACAACGATTCGTCTAAACATACATCATAATTGTCATACTTACATGCCTATAGGGCCTGAGGGTAGCCAAAGCATCAAATATCATCAATTACAGACGACGCCACATATGATTAAGATTGAAGGGTACTAAGACGTAACAATGGTGTACCTAATAATGGTCCCACCAAAAATTGAAAAGGCACCAAGGTCAACAAATCAGAAATGTGAAAAAGAAGCCAAGTTTGACGAAGAAGAGTTGAGATCTAGAAGGGTGATAAGTTTCATAGCCTTTCCTTTCCTTAAACAAAGCTACAATGTAAAATTTCGACTATCGATTTGAAGTAATTTATTATTTTCTTCGATAATGAATTTTAATTAAATTAAATAAAATATAATTAAAATAATTAAATAAAAATAATAGTCATCTTGATATAATTTCTGGCTTACTTACTGTACATAGGCTAGGAATGTACATCGCTCACTGAATTGTGTCTAGATTAATCTACCATTGCCGACAATACAACCAAAAAGCTAATTGAAAAAAAGTAGGAGTCGGATCCGCGTGCCAAGTATTACATAGAAATCAGGATTTTCGTTTAGGTTTCCCTGTAAATTATGAGTTAGAGCTAACTGTTAGACCCTAGTCGTTACTATTTTTAAAACAAAAAACCTTTTCATTATTTTGGTACAAAAATACCTCTGTTGAGTTTTTAAAAATAATAGTTGTTGATTAGAATATTATTATTTATAAATAGTGCACATTTTTTTACAAATTATTAACTTAAAAATATTTTTGTCGACCGCGACTGAGCTCAGTCCAATATTGGCCCTGTAAAATCGTAATTTCAATGTGTGCGTGCAAAATGGCTCTTTGCTCGAAGTGGTCTACGGCGCGTCGCCGCTTACATACTTTGTGACCATGCTTAGAGTGTTGCGTAGGCCGTTGCTACGCCATGCTACGAGAGTTGCGTAGGCCATGTAGGCCATTGCTACGAGTTTTGCGTTAGCCGGTGCTACGCCATGCTACGAGTGTTGCGTAGGCCGTTGCTACGCCAGCTAAGAGTGTTGCATAGACCGTTGCATGGCGTACGGCAACCTTTGATTTATAATTTAAAAAAATAACGAGAGTAAACTTTACCTACTTCTTTCACAGATTGCGTAGTAACGAAAGCTCGGACACCGACATACGCCGCAGTGATGGACTCTCGAGGTCAATGTCTCCTCGGCATGGGCGACATGGCTTTACACAACCACGTCACTATTGATCTTGTAAGTAGAATTATATCCATACATATAATAAATGTGAAAGCAACTCTATCTGTCTGTTACCTTTTTACGCTTAAACTATACCAATTGTATCGAATTCGATGTAATTTGGAATGGAGATAGTTTGTGACATTAGTTTTTATCCCAGTAGTGTTTTCCTTGGTATGATAAAACACTTTTTCGAGGGCGAAACCGCGGTCAGAAGCAAGTTTAATACAACACCATGCACCGTTTGTATAAGTTACTTATATAAGAAGTCTTCGAAGCAGTTATGGTAGGCAGTGTTGTGTATGAACAACTGCACATCTAGCGATACAAAATAGAAATTTGCTATGGATTTTTAATAACTTCTCATGAGAATAATGTAAGTTGTGGTGAATGTAAGCGGGAACTTAGGAAGGTACTTCACTGCCACTGCGTGGTAACTCCCCCAACATTGTGAATATTTGACTCTGAATATATTATTTTATGGTGGAACATAAACCCAAAACTGGGGCCGCGATTGATAACGCTTGCGCCATTTCATGATCATAAAATGTAAAATTGTTTCTTCAGGTGTATATAAAGCTGATAGTTCAGTGCCTACAATGCCACAAAACTTGACAGGCTTTATGACTAGAGCTATAATTAATAACTGACATCTGAGGCCGTTTGCTGGACATATATAAGGCGTCGCGGCAACGACTGTCGCATCAAACAATACCCTTCAATCAACTCGCTTTGATGTGACACTTTATATACAAACATTTTTATTATTCACAGGTAAATAAGCACATGCAAGTCCTTGAAGAAGCTCCATTAGTCATTCTTGATGGCAACATTCCTCAATCAACTATTGACTATGTTTTAGAAGTGTGTCAGCGGCTTCAAAAACCTGGTGAGTTTACTGATTTTTCTTAAAAGGCGGATAAGCCCAGTCTCCACACATTTTGGAGATTCTAACCGACGATGATGCGGAAATAGTAGAAAAAAACGGGCCAAGTGTGAGTTGGCCTTGCGCACGAAGGGTTCCGTACCATCATCGCAAAAAACGGCAAAAAAAAAAACTAGAATATTTATTTTATTCTGTTTTTAGTATTTGCTGTTATAGCGGCAACAGAAATACATCATCTATGAAAATTTCAACTGTCTAGCTGTCACGGTTCTTGAGATACAGCCTGCTGGTGACAGATAGACAGACGGACACTGGAGTCTTAGTAATAGGGTCCCGTTTTTACCCTTTCGGTACGGAACCCTAAAAAGAATAGAAACCCTGGCAATCATGGCAGCGTATTTACCATCATTTACATCCAGCTGAAGAGTAAATTCCCGTTATCTGAATTCGATGTTTATCTCAATAGCTATAATCAAAAATATCTTAAAAAGTCTCGATTTCTCAAGTTAATAGGTTCGTTTTTAAGAAAACATGTTATAGTGTGTTATTTTGCCGTAGTTGCGAACATGTCAGTTTATTTATTTTTTATTTTCATATGTTAAACCTTAATAAAGCATTCTAAAAAATAGTTTACCTGTTTTGATTTCGGCGACAGAAATATTTTTTTTAGCTCTTTTACCTTCTTAAAAAGTTTTTCGTCTGTATTTCAGACAAAATTTTAACCTCTTGTAAAAATACAGATTAATTTTGTTAGTTTTAAATATACTATGTGTGAAAATCGCAAGTCCGACACAGGAACGACAATAAATAATTATTTTGAAAAAAAAACAAAAAAAAAAAATGCTGTTTTCTGGTCGCATTTTTTTTTGTTTGCCTAATAAACTTATGTAAAGTACCTTAGACTTGAGAAAATTCCAAATATGTATCTTGAGAGATCTCGGAGATATTACGTTACTAAACATTTTTTTTTAGCTATGGAATTAGGGCTATCACGACGTTGTAAACATTTAATTTGATATTCAATCGATTAAATCAATTATCCTTACCAATGCTGAGCACTTATGACATAGTCAAAAATAATGAATCACAAAATCTTATTGTTTGTATGAAGTAAGTATCGTATGTTTCACACAGGTTCGATTATTAACCTAACCCACAATTTTAAAAATCTATATTTGCGAAATCTTGGGTTTGTTGCATTTTTTCTAGTGTTATTTATTATAGTAATCCACATTTAAATAAAAAAAATCTGCTAGCCCGCGTATATGTATCCTCCGACTGAACAGCATGATTTTCTCCTTGTTTACGTCTTTTTAGTTCACTTTTGAAGCAGGCGGGTTTTTTGATTTTTTATTTAACTGTTTTATTTATAACTTTTTAGTTAGTTTTATTTCGAATTACGTACACTTAAACATATAAGTATTATATATTTTTGAAATCACCTCTTAAAACCCTTTATTTGATACCCCACACGATGGCTTAGTAAGAAAAAAATTTGGCCCCCACAATATGGCGCCCAAAATCCGCCATTTTTTTAAGACGCATCGATTGACGTACGTACGAATCATCAAAATCGGCCGACGCGTTTGGGCTCTGGAACCCCATATAGGAACAAACATACATACATACATAGACTGATAAACACATTACCTTCCTTCGGCAGTCGGGTAAAAAAACGCGACCATCAATAGAACCGCCAGAAAAAAAAAACAGATTCACAGAAAAGTAATTATTCCCACCTGGGCTTCTGGGTAAGCAAGATTATTAAAATTTTCAAGAAAAAAATGGTTTCTATAGTGAATTCCTATCATACCTTAAAACTTAAGATTAAATTCAATAACGAGATATTGCGTTTTTATGTTATTAAGGCTTTTCTACATTTTCTTAATTTCTAATAGTTAGTGCCGGCGGAGTTTTAATATGGTGGATGTTTGATTGTTAGCATTTCATAAAACGAGCATGTCCGCAACTGGAGACAAAATAACACACTGTATAGTGTAATGAACCGCTAATTTAAAGGCAGATTTTAAAACAACATTTTCACTAAAATATAATTTTATTTAAAATTATCAGTACAATCAGTGCTCATCCTTGGAATGGCTTTTTAATGAGATTATTAACGGACGGATATGTTACATATTTAATAATAATATTCATATATATTGTTAACAAGAGATTGCTTTTTTCAAGGCACTTGGGTACTCCTTTACAAATATTTAGTAATTTATTAAATGAATATTTTATATAGTCTTAATAGAATGCCTTTTGCTCAAATAAACACAAATTTGATTAAAGAACTTAAACATATACAAACTAATTCTAGAATTATAAAAAAATACAAAATTACATTACAAAATGAAGATGTGTGTGACATGTCATTCTTATCCATTTTACTTGGAAGTGCTCTTAATATACTTTTAAAATACTAAATTAAGTAAAGAATAATACAATATTCAGTCACAAAATAAAATCAAAGACAATATTAATTGATTAACTGCCAAATAGGATGTTCAAAAAAGAACAAAAAAAAACTAATATATTATAGTAATTGAATCCTTAGACAAGTACTAACATAAAATACATACTAATAAGTCATCAATGCAAAAAAAAATGGAAGGCACAAATCATGGAGCTGTGTAGACATTAATACTCATTTAAAAAATGTATATTTAATCAATAAGTACATACAATAATTTGGAATGGAACCAATTAACCTAATCACTACTACACAAATCTAGAAAAATATTTGAACAAGAACAAACGTAGAAACTAAATTATTTCTTGAGATTCCATGAATTCGCACTTGGAAATTAAGTGCAGAAGAAAAAACATTGCCTGGTGGTCATTATCGCCAAACGCTTTTACTAGCGCAAGACAATACAACATTTATCGTGTTTGAATTCATTAGCGTAGCAACTACTTGTAGAATGGTGAAAAAGCTCTAGTTTTTGTGTTAAATCTGTAGAAGGTCATGTTTAAAGTACATTTAAAATAATAATTTATGGACTATATTTTGCATATCAACCCAAATGACATTGGGCTATATTTTACATATAACCCAACTGACGTTGTTGCTGCAGCTGGTCGCGCAAGTGTTGCAGCGCATGCTCTGGCTGGCTATGTTGCATTTGACCTACCAAGTTCTTTGCTTCCAAACGAAGTTCGTAAAGCTTACGGGATTCCAAATACAGCAGGACCGCGGCGGCTCCTGTTGTGAAATACAATATAATATCTTAACATTCTGTATAAGTTCTGGTACAAGAATCTCAATCTACATACATACATACATACATAAACTCACGCCTTTTTCCCATGGGGGTAGGCAGAAACTACAGAACGCCACCTGCTACGATCCTTACATACTTCTTTTGCTTCACACACATTCATACATCTAGTCATACACACACGCCGGTTATGGGCTGAATGGAAACGCCGGGAGGGGACGCCCTAGAAAGACATACATAGACCTTATAGGTGATGTTCTTCAGAAATCTCAATCTATACAATCAAATTTCATTGCATGGCTTAAATTTTATATTCTGCATTGACATTTTTGTATAAACTGAAGCAGACTGCCACAAATCTAAATAGTGGCAAAGGCAAGGACCAATAAATATATCATAAGCCTATAGTATGCCTAAAATTAGGTTGAAATTCCTTGGCTGAGGCCCACTTTGGTTATCCATTAGTTAACTCATGGTTAAAAATGACCAATGGTTTAAAATTTTGGTAAAATACTTTTTTTCATCAATTGTTAGGCTAATCAATTTTCAAATAACTCTCCATCTTAAGGGAAATCTTAGGCCATGAAAAGTGACATACATCTCTTATTATGTCATCTCTTCTGTATAACTTCTTTGTTTGGAACTACAATAGAGTTCTATGATCACCCCCATCACATAAGTTCAGTGAAAAATAATTAAAATCACAAAACTATTATATCAAGTAATTAAGATTTACTGGACAAAGGCCTAAAGTCAATTAAGGGGTTGACTCACCCTGTAATTGCAATTGTAAATTAAATACCTACAAAAGTAATCAAAAAATACTTACCAAACAACAGGAAGGCAACCACAGCAAAAGCGTAAGACCATGACAACACATTGAATGAAGGATATAACAGCCAATCTCGGCGATAACAGTTCCCTCCAAAAATAGCTACAGCAAAAAACAAAAACACACCTGCAAAAGAATAAACAGATTATAAGTTTTTTTTACGTGTTTTATTTTTGCTAGTCATACCAAACTATACAGAGATGAGGTGTGTTAATATTATCCATACTAATATTATAAATGCGAGAGACACTCTTTTTGTTACATTTTCGCAACTAAACAGCTGAACTGATTTAGATGAAATTTGGTATGGAGATCATTTTAGACCCTGGGAAGGACACAACAGTTTTTATCTTGGTTCTGTGGTTCCTTGGGAAGATAAAACACTTTTTATATGGGCCAAGCCACGGCTACTATTAAACACATGTAAGCTATTAGAAACAGTTGCTAAGATGTTTAACTTACTCGCAACAGCCACCATTATGAAAGCAGAAGTGACAAAGATCCATTCATATCGTAAGACGGTCCGCAGAGGCCAGCGCACTATGACACAAGCAAGCAAAACTTGAGACATAAATGACAATATCAAAGCCATTGTCACAAACGACTGCACTGCCATCAACCAACCAGGCAGCAACCATTCTCGGATCATATGGAACTCCTAGAATGAGAAATTAGTATAAATTATAGTGTATTCCTATTTGCAATATCATACATGCTTTCTTCATTAATTTGGTATGTATTGTAAATATTGCTGTGTATATACTTAGGTATTTTTGCATACTACATCCAACAATTAATTTATTTCATCATAATAGATTATACATACATACTACATAGGTCATTTACCTGACTGAAGATGTAATGGCACCCATGAAATAGTTTATCAAACTGATAGGAAGGGAATCGAAAACGATCAAAACAATATTCCCATAAGCCCATGTGTTTGAAGCTTGAAAACATCTCAGGATACGACTCAATCCAGTAAGGGCCGGCAAATGATAACAGGAGAAATAGGCCAGCAATGTACGTTAGACTGGCTCCGATGAGAGTGGCATCTGTAAATAAGTTTTAACACCAATATTTATTTCAAAGCTATCATTTGTTATCCTCACGTGAAAGTCATTCATTCCTATTGGAATAAATCACAAACATGAAGAAACGTACTGATTCAAAATTAAGGGCGTGCCCAAATTAAATTACTTACTTGAAGCCTTTGGATACTCATTATTGGCGACCGTCATATTGTCGGTTTTATTTAACGTCTAATTGCAGATTATCTTTTAAACAGCACTTTGGAGAGCAAGTTTACATTAATAAATTAAACGAAAACAAGCCAAACCTCCGCTAACAAAATGTGACACTAATGACATTTGTCGGTTACGGTTACTTAGAAAATGACATTAAGCGTTTCGTCTAAAAACAAAACCTTCGAAAATCATCATCTTCGTCGCCACACGTTTTGTTTTTCCGTACCGTCGTGTAATCCGTCACGCCATCACTGACTCCCTTTTCTTACATAGAGTCTGGCAAACGAAAGTAGAGACTGAAAAAGCGCGGCAAATTTAAAAAATCTTAGCATAGCAACCCCAAAACTAGTATGAAATACTTGGAATAACCAAATTTGATACTTTAGAATTATTAATATTACTTCGGCTGAATAAAATACTACAGGTACTTTAGGCAGGCAATACTTTAGATATTATGTATCTATCAATCCGAATAAAAAAAAGCAACAGTATTCTATAATAATTTTGGTTTATTCACTACCATAATCAAAATGTGAATCTAAGACTTCAAAGTGCATAGATTCATTAGTCACTGGAATCACTGTTTTGTACATTAATCATGAAACTTTAGAAATTATTTTCTGTAGTTCTGTCCCTTTCATTATATATTTTTCAACATTGTATAACATGGTCAGTCATTTTCTTCCACTCTCCTCTGCTAGCTTTAACCAAAGTGCTGGTTAAGGGTTCTTTTCCTATCTTTCTGCTCTAAATCCGTAAGTTTTTCAATAGTTTCCATTATCTCATTAACCCCTGCTATATCCTCCAGATCTTCTGTAAAAGAAAAATATGTTAAAATTACAATGCAACTTTTATAATGGTATGATAAATAGCCGTAATGCATTATCATGAAGATGTTTAACTTATTATAAAATGAATGTGAATAATAATAGAGAAATAGTTTTTGCATCAATAGTAATTACGAATTAAAACAGAGTATCAAATTCTTAGCTTCATACTAACCTAATCAAATCTAACACCACACGTAAACAACCTTGTTTTTGTTTGAATTCGGCTTCTTTCTCTTGTTGTTTTTCTTTATATTCAGACATCATGCGAAACAACATCTCCCGTAATCCACTTTTAATTGTTTTATTAATTTTTCACTGAATAAATGCTATTATCAAGAACTATCAAAACAACACGCCATCTTGTTTTGGAAAAGTGTGGTTGAAATTAGTAGGTATGGCATTGCCAAAAAAAGTTAAAGTTAAAAGTTTGCAAATAATTCGAGTGTCTACTTTCGTTTGCCAGACTATCACTCCTCACACAGTCCATCCATCTTTTTTTTGGCCGTCCATCCAGTCCATCCATCTGTTTTTTGGCCCGCTCCTCTGGGTGTCATAAGTCTTTTTGTAATATGCGTTTCATCCCTCCATATCACGTGTGTCACTTAAAACCTTTGAAAATAATGTCTGTTATTTTCTATTTCCAAAAAAGAATGTTTAAGGTGAACGCGCACCTAGACGAACCGCACTCGCCGCAGTCATCGCATTTTATATGAAATCGTATGCAGCCTCGCGCACCTATCCGCGCCGCACGAGCCGCATTTCAGCAAAATGCGCCACCAGCGCGTGCGGATGACGTCATCAGACTCGGCGGGCGATGCGGGCGGCGCGGCAACATGATCCGTATCCGTATGAAAATATAGTTCAAGATGTACAGAAGTGGATACAATGCGTGCGGCGCGTTCGGCGCGGATAGCGCGGGGCCAAGAGAAAATGCGATGACTGCGGCGAGTGCGGTGCGTCTAGGTGCGCGTTCACCTTTAATGTTATGTACCAGGTAAAACGGGGTGAATAGGAATACAAGGGTGAAAGAAGGGTGAAGAGTGGTAGAAACAAAACATTGAATGGAATTTTCAGATTTATAAATTATTTGCAGCATTTTAGTAGGTACTCCAATATATTTTTTATATAATTTAAAAAAAAACGATGCTTTGTTTGAAACCCTAAGTGGTATCAAAATTAAAATGCTTATCAATATTTTGTGCCCAATCTCCCCTGCATTCCTATGCACCCCGGTTTACGGTAGGTATGTTCTTTTGGCTAAATTGCCTAATTTAGCCAAAAGAATATACCTTTTTTTTGCGCTTTGTTTATTCTCATATTCATAGCGTGTAGCCTCAATTAAACCCAACCCAATAAAACTGAGGATTACGTAGTTATGTGCACTTACGTTATGGGCTAATATCACCAAAGACACTGAATACCAGTGTTGCCATTTTTACCAGAGACCTAAGGTCAGACCCTTGGGTTACGTCTAAGGTACTAGATACGCCCGTCGTATTATCGCTGAAGAAGTTGGTCTGGCAGGTCTCCTGGAAAATCGTCTCCTAAATGTGTGAATGACAAAAAGGATGGGGCAACCTTTACCCAGATAAATAAAATAAGTAATAAAATAAACATTGTATTTTATTAAGGCAGTTAAGGTTGATTCATACATAGAAAAAAAATTATAAATTCTACACTAAGTTTTTCTTACTGACTACTTATAATAAACAAAGTATATAAATGGACAAATAAAAAAGGTACATCGTTGATAAATCTTGTCTTTTCTATAAAACAATATCAAATAGGTGCTAAAATAATAAAATATCCATTTACTAAAGCTGCTATCGAAATTACTACAGAAATATTATTGTCTACAAAACTACAAAGGCACGTATTTAGAATCGGTTACCTAGTCTTCTGCCACCTCGCCAAGTCCCGTTACTGGGGGTCGGCTTGCCTGTTCATGAGGCGCCACTTGTTCCGCTGATAAGCATCGTCAGTAGATAGGCTGCACTTCTTCACGTCCTTCTGGACACTCGTCATCCAAGATATCAGCGGTCTACCTCTCACTCTCTTTTGTGTCGAAGAATTGGTTACCTAGTATACTTTTTAAAGTAATCACAATCAGGAACACAAAATGGTTAAATTAAATTAAATCTTTTACAAAAAACTAAGTGATTCACAGTTAGTAACAATAAATGGTTTTATAAGGCACTATTTAAGAAAAACAAAACACGACAATAGTTAGGTCTCTACAAAACATGTAATTTCACTAAGGACAAGGTGCACAAACGCATTTTGACTTTACTGCTTCTTTCCATTATTCTTAAACACAATCCTCCATACGAGTATGGGGATGAACCTTATGTTAATAAATTTAAAGTTTAAATTCTTATAAGCTTAAGTGATCAACGTTTTATACGAATTGGGACACTAAAGATTTTTTATGCTAAGCTAACTTAGCGAAGATATTGTGCGGTTAGTGAATCATCTCCTTAGGGTGAAAGTTAAAAGCGTAACATTTTCGGCAAAGAATAATAGTGGAGGTAGTCCATTACATAATAACTTCTGACTCTCATTCAAATCTTGTTATATTTCAATCACTCCAATCAATATGTTGCTATGTATACACATTATTTGGTAAACTTACAAAACGTGTTAAACTAAACCTATAATGTAGTAAAAACACATATCCTTATTCATAATATATTTTACATACAAATCGTGTAAAATAAATACATAAAAACGTGTACTGGTAATAAAATGTATTCAGTCGAATACTGGCATTTGCGCAGATTCTTTAGGACGGAACCGTTTTATCAGATCTATAACTTATACTTAAACTATCTCTATTTAATTGTGATGAATGTCAATGTTATGCCTTTGTTTCGTACTCTAATTCAAATCGAGCTTGTGACTCTTTTATCTTGTTACGCTTTTTCGCTTGGATGTTAGACTCGGTCAGAAAGAGGGCAGCAGTCACTAAACATGCTAAGGAACCCACGACACCCAAACCGAAAGACCAGCCTGTGAAAAAAATATAAATTTAATACCAATGGTAATGCGAAAATGAATTGTATTGTAGTTAAAAATAATGAAGTATTTGCTTACCTAAATAATTGTTGGGATGGTCTGGCATCCAACCGTCTGTGTTTCCCAAAGACGCAAAAACTATAATTGCGATTACTCCACAAATACCTAAAAAAAACAAATATTTTATTACTAAAATCATTCTATGACGTTAGTTCGAGATGTCTGTACTCAGTTTCCTAATCAGTTCAGCACCTGTAGCCAAGTTGACAATCTACAATCGATAACGCTAGTAGAAAACGAATCAATGTATGGGAATGACACATCTGAACGTTAAGTCACGTGGTCAGACCATACAAATAGACGGCGTTAACGATTTTAGAAAGAGATTCGATACGAAACGTTTGTAACTTGGCTAGGGAGGCAGTTCATCTCACCTGATCCTAGCATAATAAATCCAATACTCTTGATGAGCGTCACATATCTGTGTTGGTCCGGTCCACAGCACAGGAAGAACATCAACACCAATATTGTAGAGATCAAAACTCCCAGCAAGCACAATGTAAAGAAAAACTGTGTTGCTATCATGAAACCTGCAAAAAAAAACGGTTATTAACAATATGCTTTTTTAGATTTATGGTTAAGGTTACAGAATAGAATAGCGACATTGAATTTTTTTGTTTGGTGTTGGGAGTCATCGGCGCGAAGCATCCGTCATTCAGTGTTTAGGAACTCCAAATGAGATCTCACAGATTGATATAGACTGTCAGACGCCTCATATAGACATTTGCTAGTGTAAGGTTTTATTAAGACCCAGAGATGGCTCCACCATTCGCGGAATAAGTAGCGTTTTCGTCGCTTAAAACATGCCCCACAGTATGTGTGCCGAGCAGAGCTGACTGTGGGGTTTGTTCCGTAATTGCCCTATACTCCAATTAGACAAACGCAACATAAATAAATAAAAAATATCCGTCGACAACATTCTACCGGGAAATTACATTTTCCCAAATTAAAAAAAATTAAACATTTTGTCTACCCTACATTGTCATCAAAACCAAACGTGTATGCAAAATTTCATGTTAATCGGTTGATGATAACTGCTTTAAAATTCAGTCGCAAGATTTGACCCAAACATACATACATACATTGAAAGTTAATAAAAAGCTTGCAAAAACAATGCAAGGAAACTGACCAGGTAGTAGATATCCACGGATCTTATCGTATCCGGTCGTGAAGGGGTCGTACACCCAACGACATCCAACAAAGAATCGCCTTTGGTACTGATCCAGAGGGTCTGGCAGTGATCTGAAGCAATGACTCCATAGCCCCAATCTAAAAAGAACATTAAAATAGATAAATATTCTCACAGTTATTAAGAACAAGTACCTTCAAGAGGTAGGAAAATGATTATATCTCACTGCAAACTTGTTTAATTAATGAGTTAATGACACTTTGCTGTCGTAACTTAAAATAATAGGTATGAATCATACAAAATCTCAGAACCTTATAAATAATTACATACCTATCTAATTTTGCGCCTCTTATTCTGGAGTCGCTGACCAACCAGCTGGGCGTACCGAATGCCAATGCCACCGTAACAAGGGCAATGACAAACACGCCAATGCCACAATTACCGGCCAAGCTTCTATTCTTCATTGTCTCTGCAACAAGTTAAAAAATCCCTTTCATTAATGCTTCTCTTTAGGATTCGTTAGAATTGCTAATTGGTAAAATGATAAAAAAAACGAATAGACATGAGATACTTATACATATGTAATGAATTAATTATCTAATGTACCTAAAACTAGATGACAAGTGGAATACCAAAAAAAAAATTGTCGTAAAAATTCAGTGGTGAAAAGTGCGACAGCAGGTCGGGCGGGAGTTCATGGGTACGGGAAAATCTGCCCTTCTAATGCAAAGACGCAAATTATTGCAGGTTAGGTGAATTCAAATGGGCCAGAAGGCTGGCTAGACTTTCTATCATGTAATCGTATTACGCGAATTTTCATGATGCTTGTAGGTGTCAGTTTCATATGCTGAATTATCCAAAACACGCGTCGCCCGTTCTGCAATAGCCAATCACTCAGTCACTGCCTGCACGAATAAACCTTACTTTGCTCGAATTAAGGCCGATACTCGTAAATAGGTTAATAGGCTCGCCCCTCTTTGCAGACTCTTATAATTCTCGGCTAACAGGCAAGGTCTTGATGAGTCATCATCTTTTTGTCAACTATTCGCGTAATATGAGAAATTTATGGATACATAATAATTTAGTAAAGTCTCCGCCACAATATAAAAAATAAGTCATTGATCCGACTTGTACCATATAGTGTAATTAAGTAACTTGAAAACATATATTTTTTTATGGAGATATTTTCATAATTATGGTCTCAAATTAAAGGTATAGACTAAGAACCATTTTATCCGTTTAAATCATGTAAATCGGTCTACGCGTGTATGAGATATTAAGTCATTACTGCATGGAAAGTGAAAGGGTCAATAACACCCCTTACTCCGATACGTTTGTTTGATCGTGTTAGCGACACTGTCTTTACATCTTTTTCGTATCATTTTGAAATATTGGAATACATTGGTAGACAGGTGCTAGCGACTTTTATTTTATGTTATCTGGCGGTGACTTTAGTCTGCAATACGCAGAATTAGAAAGTAGGCGTGCTGAAGACATAGAATTTAATGTTTTTGCTGTGCTTTTAGGTATAGTTTCTCATCTCACAGAGATGCCTCCATTTTTGTAAGCATATCAAGCGATGTCGGTATGATTAAACTTTGCAATTAATTCCTCAGGCGGATGTTGTCGTTCATGATATGATTCATTAAAACGTGATTCAAATGTTGGGGCCGGAAAGAAGAAAATTGGTCTTTTAGATGGCCCTCTTGCGGCCAGCCTGGATTGTCTTACTAACTCTAAATTAGTAGCTAACCCCGTGTTATTTATAACACCTATGTAAGACATTAATTGATTTAACCAACTCTGAGTTAAGATTTTCCGTACTAGTGGGCCTTAGTTGAGATGCTGTTCTGTGGAAATCTCTCTTCTTATCATTCTTAGTTTTTCTTATCAACCGTAGGAAATCCTTACGAGTCTGTCGTCCTCGGATGCGGTAACCATAGTAGGTACAACGGTCTCATTTTACTCTAGACACTCAATCATCCGTTACCAGTAGCTCACAGTGTAAAAATGCAAGTAAGTAAAGCAGAGCAATTGATATGTTCAGCCATGCCCATGCCCTACTCATAGCGGTTACTTAGTAGGTACACAGGCCGAACGCCTTTGTTTCGCAAGTCGCTTTGTGGGCGCCGAACATCATGGCTGACACATGCAGGTACTCGCACGAAGTAGGGCACTTCAATGTGGTGCGTACCAGTAACAGTTTATAGTAAAATGCGACAGATTCGCCCCATTCATTTTGTTGTCTAATATAACTTGTCATAAAAATATCAAAGGCCCTGAGTTAAATAAAAAACCGGCCTATTGCGAGTCGGACTCGCGCACGAAGGGTTCCGTACCATAATCGCAAAAAACGGCAAAAAAAAAAGGTTTGTTGTATGGGAGCCCCACTTAAATATAATAAACTAGCTGTCCCACGCGGCTTCGCTCTCGTCAACTGGCTACCTACCTACCCATCTACCCTACCTACCTTACATACATGATTGTTGCGTAACTTAAACCGTTAACGCAGCGCATGCAACGGAATATCTCTAAAAGGAATAATTTTGCCACATTTTTCATTTATGCTCCGCTCCTATTGGTCGTAGCGTGATGTTATATAGCCTATAACCTTCCTCGATAAATGCCATGGACTATCCAACACAAAAATAATTTTTCAATTCCAATCAGTAGTTCCTGAGATTAGCGCGTTCAAACAAACAAACAAACTCTTCAGCTTTATAATATTAGTAGGTATAGATATGGAAAGGAAACGGGACGGAAATTGCGGAATGTTTTAGTTTTTCCTTGCTTTAAAGGCTAAACACTAATTGTGTTCAAAATTTGAAGCAAATCAACAAAATTCTAAGATAGACTCAAAAGAGTCTGTCTTAGAATTTTGTTGATTGGTGAGTGTGTCAGTGAGTGACGAAAAGGAGTTTTGACTTGCAATGATTCCTAAACTACAAGTACTACTAAAAAACTACTTGTGATTATAGGCGGAATTATGCCTAGTTATGTTATGTTCTCTTAGTCACTGAAAATTCAGGCTTCTAGCTTTATCCACAACAAAGTATAAGTTGGGTCGAAAATGTCCTGAATGGCTTCGAGAAAAGGATGGTATGGCTGTCCCTTTGTTTGCTCGACCTGTTGGAGGCACTACTGTGCCCCCATATATTATTTGTGGAGTCCATGGGAGAACTAACAAAGTTAAATCAAATCATCATAATTATACTAATAATGTTAGTAAACGGGTGATTTAAGTGATTAGAGATTAACTAAGAATTGGACCTTATGACTTTCAACTTTATGGTTTGAAGAAATTGCTGAGTACCCTTTACTGCAGGTATAGCAAAATATGAAAAGATGACCCTTTTGAACAAAGAGGTCTGTCAAACAAACAATGAAAATCAACTCCATGGCATTAAAACTTCAATCAGTCTGTAGCTAAAAACAAACACAATCAAACATCAAAGCTCACAAAGTACATGCCAAAAACTGTTACAGTTCGTACTTTCGACTTTTTAATTAGTAAAACCCAATGTCAGAGCAATTTGTAAGAACTCTATAAGTCTAATGTCACTTAACACCAAACGCAAGGTCAAACACCTGAGATGAATAGCAGATCTAAGTACTTCCACAAAGAGTTTCGCAATACAGTCAATGGAGGCAGTGTGTGTAATACACAGCATAACATTCACCCAGAAACACAATGCCAAAATGTTCACACGCATTTTTAACTGTGGGAACTCATAAAATATGCAAAACTATTTTTTTTTATCTTTTCCTGTAGTATTTTGTTTTTGGAAACATGATTAGGTACCAGTTAAATTTTGAAATTGAAATATTAAAGTACTTTAGTAATAATAAAATTTTCTCGTAAAACTAAGCAGGTACTAACAGTACAACTATTTTCTTATCTCATCGGATTTCTATCAGACTATCAATTGGCCTTTGCACTTGGTGCAGACCTGATGCTCTGAATCAACTTGGAAGTCTAATAGAAATCCCACGACTGACGTTACATGAAGTGTGCCGAGGGACTTAAAGTAAATAGTTGTACTGTACTGTACCTTGTATGTGGTTATTTTCAGAAAGTTATTCACAATTTTTTTTTATTATGCTTGTAAGTATGGCCTCATGGATCAGGATTTAAGGGATTTTTTGGGCTATTATATCATGATGGATTATTCTATAATAAACTGTTTTGTATGCACATTAGGCTTGGGCAAAAACTATCAAACTATCAATATTTTCTCATAAAATTATCCATATATATATTCAATACTTTTAGTCACAAATTCATAATAAAATACTACGAATTTTTAATTTAGATTATCGAAATTGTATTTATTTCGATATATTTTTTAACTCTGGTTCCATATTTAGAGTTACTTTAAATACTCCTCAGGCAAATTTTGTTTTTTGAAGTATCCAACCAGTCTACATCAAATCAAATAATTATTATAATCAATGAATGGTAATTAAATTCATAAAAAAAGTGATTTTGAATTTTTTTGATTCTTTATTTCAGATCCTATTATGTTTTGGGAATACTTATAAAAAGTGCAGTCTGAAAGCAAAAATATAGATATTTTTTGACCAATTATTATCAATACTGTCTGTAATTTCTATATTTATCAATATTTTTTATTTATTTGCCCATCACATCAATATCAAAATAATGTACATCAAGGTCTTGCAGAAACTGCAATTGCTTTTTTTTTTTTTTTGTTAATCACCTTTAATATCACCTATCACAATAGATTATACCAAACTGTGATAGGTGAAAATTGTACCCCTTTTCAAGTATATTGCGATTGGATTTTTTTATGAATTATGGTCGAATTTTGATAGGCAACCATTAGTGAAAATGAAATGCTGTTTATTGGTAAGAGCATTACTTTAGAATGGCTAGGAGAAAGATGTGGCAATTTTTCTAATGTTTCTGTTCAATCAGGTTTTTGGTCAAACAAAAAGTGGAAGAGTGTTATTATGCTATAATCATTATTCAGTTATATTTCACATTATATTTGTGCTTTCTGATTGCATCCTCATATGGGATTGTCCATTAGTTAACAGTAGATAAGGTAAGAACAATAATGTAAAATACACAAGAAGCATCAGAATCTAGTTTGATAAAGCTGCCAAAATATTATCCTATGACTACTCACTTGCTTATATACATTTATATCAATACACTTAGTAGACGAAGCTTAAAATTTCAAAAAGAAATGAGGTTTTATTATGAGTTAGTAAAATTTACATTTAATCATTTAGATACCACAAACAAGTCATTGAAATAATGATAAGCCAAATATTTATAAAATTAGGCACATACCTGTAGGTCTTTGTAGTTCCTGGGTACCAAAAGTTTATACCTTAGTGCGAAACTAAACTTTATACCAATGTTCTAGTATTCAAGAAATATTCTTATACTTGGAAGTTTGTCAAAATCCAGTACATGCACGTGGAGTTTATGTGAATAAACGTTATCAATCAAAACCTTTAGTTTCAACAAACACAAAATAATCCTCGGGATGACTGATCAACGCCCAACCCAACAACAACTTGCTTGAAGAAGTTGCTTGTTGAAATAAATGTCGACACCGACAGTTTGACAGTGTCAAATACCAACTGCCACCAAGCCACAGACAGCCACTCACCACAGAACATATATACCCTATACCACTCACACTGGTCAGATTAAGTCAAGCAAGCGAAAACGGAACGTGGTTTGGATACTTGGTTTTGCAGTTGGCATTTCATTTAATTTTGTCTTTTGTGTACAAACTTGATTTCTAAAAGGACATATATCGTTAAGTGAATAGCATGAAAGTTCTGGCGCTATTTGCGAATAAAAGGTTAGGTTGACCTTTTCATATTACGTTTCATAAATTCTGTACCTGTTATCGGTTTAAAACGATTTAAATCGTTGATAACTTTAATCGTTGATATCATATACTACTACCAGCTTCTGCCCACAGCTTCGCCCGCGTTTAATGTGTTTTATCATCCCAAGGGAATACAAACTATCATGTCCTACCCAGCGTCTCAAACTATCGCAATATCAAATTCTCGTGTCAGAGTGTTTGTCTGCAAACTCCTCCGAAACGGCTTGACCGATTCCTACTAAAAATTTGGTGCTGGGGTAGGTCTGAGAACCGGTAGTGAACTATATTTTAAACCCTAGGTAGGGTAGGTTAGGCAGGGTAGTAGGGTACGTAGGCTAAGGTAGGTTAAGTAGGGTAGGTGAGGGAGAATAGGGTAGGGTAGGTAGGATAAAATACAATTAATAAAAAAAAATGATCTTTTGTTGTTTTTAACACTTTGGCTGCCACGAGGGTCACCGGTGACCCCCAAACAATACATTTTCTATTGTGTTTATTTCGTGGCAGTCAACCTGTTATGGAGTAACAACGTTTGCCGGGTCAGCTAATATTAGATAGATTTGGTAGAAATTTTTAATTATTGGCTCTTCAGAAATTCGCTCTCTGTTTCTTATTGGTACAATTGTTTTGTAATGTGGATACAACTGGCAAGCAAACATAAAGCTTATTAAGAAAAAAGCTACTTACATTATTTTTAAAAACGTGCGCAAAAAATTTAGCTCCTTATCTAGCGTAGACTAAAGTACCTCTAAGTAGTCTGTGTCTAGCATAGCATCTCGATCAACCGTAGACATTTTTCTGTCTACCTACGATCAACCCATGCGGAATTTTCGTTCAAACTTCAAAACGGGACTCACATTCACAGAGTACCTACTTTTATTATATGGACACTCACATTTTTGAGCTCGCTTCTCTCGCTCTTTCCTTAGCTTAGGCAAAGGGATGAAGGAATGAAAAATGAGCCTGGCTGCTCACATTTTTGAGCTCGCTTCTCTCGCTCTTTCCTTAGCTTAGGCAAAGGGATGAAGGAATGAAAAATGAGCCTGGCCCGTTGTATCTATGAGGAATATTGATTTATTCGAAATAATAGATTTGATTCCTAACGTTGGCCTTTCGAATGGTGTCATAAACTTAAGATTTTCTTTTTTTCGCATTTGCGTCCGTTCGATTCCCGGCTCAAGCAAGCGACTTTAATGAATTGTTGGAATTGAAGGCAGTATTAGTTTTACAAAAATCTAGTACTTGCTAGTTCCAAACAATACTTGTACCTTCCCTCCAAAGATTACTATTTTATACTGGGTCCCTCCAAAGCCCACTTTAACTTAACTACAATCCTGTAAACATTATTTTAATTTTATACTTAAAACCATTTTCTTTTGTTTCAGTGTTTTTTGAACCGACAGACAGAAGAAAAGCTGCGAAAATTGTTCGCGATAAATACACCATATCATACGCTTCACCGAATTTATCAGAATTACGAGCAATGGCGCAAGTGCTTAAACCATCCCAAAAAACTGATGTTGAGAATCACTGTGAATTTACAGAAATTGCACAACTGTATCCACTTGTGTCACATGTTATAAAATTCATGATTATTACTTTAGGTTCCAAAGGAGTTATTACTATAAAAAACTCAGGAGAAACAGATATAGCCAGATTTTATCCAACTGAACCTATTGATTTGATTGAGAATGTGTCAGGAGCAGGAGATTGTTTTGCGAGTGGCTTTATTCACGGTATGCTCTATGGACTTCAGGAGGCGCAGTGCATGTTCTTAGGCTTTGAAGCAGCTAAGATGTCGCTTCTGTGCAAGAACACTGTGCCTTCTAATTTGTATAGTATAAACATGTCGTTATTTAAAAATGCAAAGTACGAGCTAATAAAATGATTGTTTAAAATATAGTAAAATTATATTTTTCTAAAGGCACACAATCTTAAACTGTTTACATAAAAAAGACTCTTACCTATTCTAATCCTAACCAGCAATGAAGTAATGTACAATTGTACATTCCATTTGAATTGATATTTTCAGTTCTGATCATTTAAATATTGTACAGTGTAATAGTATTAGTTTTACAAACTTTATAAGCCTTCATAGCCAAAGGCTGGGGAGACACAATGATGTATGAAATTACGATTTATAAATAAGTTAGTTATGCTTGTCTAGCTCCAACCTAGGTTTATAAGCTCACCTTGTCAGTATACTTATAAACCAATAATACCAGTAGGTATAAATTACAAAAACTAATGATAATCATGAAAGATTCATACCTCCCTTACAATGGGTATTTAATAATATAATTTATAATGCAATATTATTCATGTATTATTTCTTATAAAATTGTGCCATTAAGCCCGCCTATATAGTCAGGGCAATTACTTGTTTACTACCCTAGAACACAAATGAGAAGGTCTAGCTGTCAAGTAGTAAACGAAATAATTTCTATGACTTTACCATATTGTACAATGTACAATAAAAAAAAAAGAATTTGTCAATTTGTAGTTTCTGCATTTAAACATAAGTACAACAATTCTGTATAAAAATATTGTCATAAGAAAATCAGATCATGATTTCCGAAACTTATATAATGATCTACTTGAACACAGGTATATTCTACAGAAGTCCTTAGTTAAGTTTTATACAAATGTAATATTAAAATTGTAAAAATAAAAAATAATCTGCTGCCATAATACAAATACAATTGTTTGTTTATAATACTAAGCTAAATTACTTATTTCTAAATTATCAAAACAATTCAATCAGCCTATTTTTGGACGGACTATGCAAGTCAATTACATTGTTTAAACTGGTTATAGAATAAAATCCACTAAATAATATTTTATACATTATCTAGTCCTACAGTAAATGAAAATTGATTTGAAAGGACGGAATCAATAAAAAAAATACTTAAAAATTGGTAGTCTATATGTCGGTATGTCCACCTGCGTAGCCAACCTTCCTTTCATGCATAGTGTAAGATGATGGCTCCCGGCTCTGCATCTCATGAAGTCTCTTATACTTTTGCACTCTTGCTTCTACCAAGAATAGGATGCCAGCAGGGAAAAGGAAGACCACACCTACGACACCAAGAGCAAATGCCCAACCCAGATCATTGTGTTCCCAATTGGGCATCCAGTCTCGACCATCACCTCTGGCACCAAAAGTCACCACAGATATAATACCAGAGAAACCTGAAAATAAGTTTATTATATAGCAGAATATTCTACAAGTATTCACAAACTTTAGTTACTACATAATATTGTGAAACCTTATGGTAAATCTTTTTATTTTGTTGAAGTTTGAATCAGATTATCAGGATAGGTAAAAATATAACAAACCTCCAATAACAAGAACCGTGCCTAGAGTAACCAGAAGTGTTAAAAATTGGTCATCATCTTTATCTCTTTTCACATAGAGGTAAGACAAAAACATTGATAAAATCACACAGCACATAGCTATCGTGAAAAAGAATTGTGTTGCTATAAAGAATCCAGGCAAGAGTATGTCATGAATAATGTAATATTCCTCTTCAAATATCCACCAGCATCCAGTGAAAACCGTGTCATACCAGTGATGGATTTCTTCAAATCCATTGAAGCATACCTCCCATAAGCCTGCAAATTAACCAAGTTAAGATTCATTTAATAAATTACATTTACAAAACTGAGATGTGTGTTCGTTTATCCCTTGTGCATCCCGGTCTATCTATCCATTCGATTTATCGTGCACTGCACACGCCCTCAAATGTTTTATTAAACGTTTAAAAAAACACCGCGAACGAAGATGTAAACAACAGCTAGTTGCAGTACAAGAACGAATAGGTGTGAATTACTAGTTAAACAGACTTTCTTCACACAATTTATTTAATGTACAATACTATTTAGACATTCATCTCACCAATTTTTATAAACTTTGGGTTTTTTAGTTTTCCGTCAGTGACAAGCCAATAAGGACTTACGAAGGCTATTATTATGAATATAGAGGCGAATAAAAAGAAGCCCAGCGCAAAGGATCCTGTTTTGGATTTAACCATTTTTTGTAAAGATAAATACAAAATTATTCAAAATAACAATCAAAAATTAAAACTCTAACACGCCCCAAAAACGTCAACGTCGTAAATCACAGAACATATATACTTAATACTAACAGACTACTTAGAGATACTACGTATGGGCGATGATACCACAGACTACTTAGAGATACTACATATCAGACCACTGACTTAGAAACCTATGGACTTGCCATACCTACGAAATTAGCGTGCATACCACTGACTTAGAAACCTATGGACTTGCCATACCTACGAAATTAGCGTGCATACCTACAAAAATCTGTCGCATAAAATGGCTGCCTTGTAGGGTTGTAACTGCGAGAAACATGAGCAGCTGATATCGATGTAAATATCGACCTTCATGAAATTGTTTACGTTGTTGTTCTACCATATAATAATGTAATAACAATATAATATGAACAAACCAGGCCCATAGAAACCGAAGAAGCTAAGGGTATAGAGTATTGTATGACTGGTAATATACAGGGTTGGCAAAAAATATATCGTGGATCAAACGAAATAGCGATTTTTGGGGATAGTGGGAGATGTTTTTCTTTTGACCTGCTAGAAAAAGCCCCAAATTTCGCCCTGTTTCGTTAGATTCACGATTTTTGGCCGTCCTTATACCTAACCCATTAAAAACTAAAATGTATTTTGTTTTATATCAAGTTAAATCAGCCTATCCCAATCCACTAGACATAGGCCAAAGGGGTAGTAATAATAAATAATAACAGCCTGTAACTGTCCCACTGCAGGGTAAATGCATCTTCTTATAGTAAATAAATAATAATATTTTGATATCTTCCTACTTTTCGAACAACTTAATTTATGTAAAATAATAACAATATTTTATGTAAAAAAGACATTTATTCATTTTTGAACAAAATTAACTTATTGAAATTCACTATTTTATTTATTTCTATAAAGCTAGGTTCGGCATTAACATGTTGGTACCTTATCCTCAAAGTGCGAGTGTTTCAAACAAGTGTTGTCGGTATTACTTATAAAATCATACGCTTTCGGCTAAAACAAATTGAAGCGTAAGGGCAAATATTCTTAATTCTTCAGAATACTTTTTTCTAAAGTAGGCCTTTAGATTTGGCAATTTGCTTTTTACGAAATCCTTCTGCATATTCTTAAATTTTTATTTAGAATTAAACTTCCTTCATTATTGATATATTTAAGTTTCTTAAGGTCTTGAATAATATTAGAAATCTTTCCATCACATCTCCGGACCTTTTCATTTAAAGTTCTCACTTTTTGATTTAGTAAAGCCCATTTCTTCGTGAGATAAACATATAAATATAAGTAGGTTGTTGTGAGGAACATATTTGGCTAGGCTGAAAAAGAAAGTCGCATAATTCTATTACTTATTTACATATTTAATTCATTTAAAGAAATACTGTCAATAAAAAAGTATGTAACAAGATGTGTTGAAATTACTGTATTTTGCAACTTTTGTTTAAAAACATACCAGTACAGTGCGACATAAAAGTGTAGAAATTAAATGAGGGCGCCACAATCGCTCAGATAGCAACCCAGTTAGTACGACCCAGCTGATCTTGATACTTGAATGGTATTATTTATTTATTGTGTATAAATATTGAGTAAATATATTAAATAAGTATGTTTAATTAAATATTTGATAATTATGTAGTAGTAATAAAACAACAACTTCACAAAAAATAAGTATTTTTAATAATCAATTGCTTTCAATATAAAGTCGTCCAATACGTTTGGGGGACGACCCTTTCTGTGTTTAGCTGATGTTGAGAATTTCCCACCGTTTTCAGTGTAGTGTTTCACGATTCTGCGCACTGTGCTTACAGAAACACCTAAAACAAGCAAAGAAAAAATCACTGTCAGTCCGATGAAAGAAGTTCCGCGGTAAATAAAAGTTAATATATTTTAAAATTGATTCTTTCCATTAGTTCGATTGCATCAACAAATATGGTATAGCAAAAAAAAATATTTCGTATCCGCAATAAATTACATTAATTTTTGTTGCCTTACTATCAACTTTGTTAAGTCGCGCTATAACTACAACGCTATTTGTTTATCTTAGCATAACCTCAAAAATGGTAAACAAATAAATTGTAAATGATATTTGGTTCGAAAATTTTGCTCTCTGACTGTATTAATCGTTTGTAATTAACGTTTAGTGCAACTTTCAATAGTTACTTACCAGTAAAATCTGCTGTACGATGGTAAAAATCTTCTAAGTTGTATAGAAGCTTCCCAGCTTGCAATTCGGCTATACACCGCATATAAACTTTGTAAACTATATCACGGGCACCTCCACAAATTACCTTATTTATGTTTTTTCACTGTTTTTCTATCTACACACAGAAATATCACACAAAAACTAAAATTCTTACGAAAATCGAAACCGATCGAGATGAATTGACAGCTCAAGTACTCATTTTAGATGATGCCAGAAAATGAAAACTTTTAGTTCCCAAATATTTAACTTCTACTCTTTTATGTTGCACTGTAAGTCGATGTGGGCACTACGCCATCAGGTAACCTTATCACATCGAGGGTTCTGTTAAAACAAGATTCCTCAAAGTGCATGGAGCAGATATGCCACATTTTATGTCTAGGGTTTGTATTTTCAAAACCAATAGCTTCTATCCATTTCTTCTTTAAAATTTCGTTTCCAGGAAATCTGTGGATTAAAATATCATTGCAATGTATTTTACTTACTATAAATTTTATCGTATGCGAACATCGATCATCACTAACCTTACTTGTCAATAATTATTGTATGTAAACAATGCAAAGAAATATAGAAAATAATAACGTTTTATGCCATACAAACATGACACAGGTTCGAATAATATTCAAAAATACCATCTTGTAACAATATTTAACACAAAATTCGACCGGATTAGTGAAAACTAGTTACTAACCTGTGCAGAGTCAATTAAGGCTGATTTTTGTTTTTCTCATACCAGACTGTTTTAAACAATACGAGGGCATGATTTTCCTATAATAATGTCCACACTCAGAACACCAAAATAACTAGTTTCTAGACGTATTTCCTTGTAAAACAACAAAAATATTCTGAACAAGCAACTGTTTGACAGCACAACTACCACAAAAACAAAGAGTACTTTTGGCGCATAAAATGGCGACCGGTCACGCATAGGCATGATGTTGACGTCACACAAAAGTGTTGCCAAATTTAGTCCTTGACAAACATTTAGATGTCTCTCTTTTCTTATGCAGCTCTTGGTTAGTTAAAAAGAGACAAAACGCTTTTTGACATGTGTGTGTCGATATGATAGATATTTGTATAACTATTCTTCATATAGTAGAATAGGCCGTCTCCATAGTTATCCTACCTCATTGTATCAGACGGCCAACTGTAGAACAAAAATTCTCATCATTGTGTTTTAATGTCATATGACGTTTCTTTTTTTTTTAATGTTACATAGACAATGGCAAAGGAATACAACGGATACAGCCTGAGACGCCGTGCTTATTAACCGACTTCAAAAAAGGAGGTTCTTAACTTATTTTTATAATTGCTATTCTGAAATCAATTTTGCGGATAAGTAATTAAAACAAAGAATTATTTATTAATTATTATTTATTTGAAAGTTCAGACAATTTACAATCCATATCTTGTTAGTAACAAATCCTTATGAAACTAGTGTTAGTAAAGGTACATTCCAAATCAAACCTTTACAATTTTTTTCGAAATTGGACGAGAAATTGAATAAAACAAATTGTCAATTGATTAAATTTAAAGTCATTATGACTTTAAATTTAATCATAATTTAGCAATTCCTATAAACCTTCGAATAACCGTGCCCTTTAAAATTCTATTAATCATATTGCACCAATTCGTTAATGTAAACCTCACAACTAAGGACATGAAATGATTTAGGAAAATTGTCGTGTTCGGTCCAGTCAATAAAATGAAATGAATACTTGGAAACAACAACATCATTTACATTTGATGCTACATTGTTTTAATGGGCATTGTGTTCTAAGTATGCATTTGTTTCAGATATAACTGTACCAATACACCTCACTGCACCTTCAGATGGGTACTTTAGGCTTTATTTGCTGCCGTGTATTCCCAGTAGTTTATCCAGTCGTGGATACTACTTTCATTACTCGTTAGGCTATTTATGCAAGAATTAAATTTTAATTTTAATTGATCAATAGATTTGCGTACTACCCATCCAGCAGAGTAGGCTCGCGAGTGGACATTCAATCGTTCTCGGCGAGCCTGCTCCACAATCATTTCAATATTTTGACCTGTACTTGAATGACCCGGCTCGACATTTTCTTTGAATTCTTCAGTAAACAATGACTGCAAATTTATTACTTGGTCTGCCGGGTCATCCTCACAATTAAACGTTTGTTTGTAGAACTTTATGATTCTGGTTATCAATAATGACTTGAAGGTGCAATTGAAGCTGTGGCAGCTTGGGTCATTATTACGGTAATTATATGCTCATAGTTGACCAAAAAAGTTTTATATAGGATCAAAATTAAAATATCTGGGTCTGATTATTTTAATATTATTGTTTTTAAATATCTGCCACAGCCTCATGTAACTTTTTAGTGTTATAACAAAATTCACTAAAGAGGGCACAGATTTTTCCTTTCCATTGGAATCAACATAACATATTTTGTTCAATTCACTAACTGCCTCTTTCCAAAACTGGTGGTGAGGTGATTTTTCTATCACTGCTGTTCCCAGGATTTTCCCTTCCTTCTTTTTGAAAAGGTTGCAGCTACATTGACACTTTCAAATAGTTGGTCAATAAATATAACTGTCTCTGCTGTATTTTGTAATGTGCTACTGACAGGTCGTCCATCTGCATAATGAGCTGAAAAAAAAGATGTTATGTTTAATATTATAAACCAAACCCTGCCCCCAGATTAACCGCCGGTTTCCCAGCTCTCAATTATCGGGCTGTTAACGTAATCGACGAATAATCGATGGTTAATTCTACCTACTTTCAGTTTCTCAACAAGAGTGACAAGTGACAACACAAGTTGAAAATTTGTCATTTTTGAGAAAAATCACTAATTAACCACATGTTACAGCAGTTTTGGGTTTATGAGAACCTTTTTCAATGTTAATCTCTTGTCAACGAGCCTAATTTATAATTGTTGGAAATTGGTCGATTATTCGCAGATTTAAATTAATATTATGATTTTAAAGCCTTTATTACGATAAAAAATTAATAGGGGTCGGCGAAATCTATGGGTTGAGTTATAAAAAATATGCAATTTAGATCAATTATATAATTAGAAAGATTAAAAAAAAATTGGATATTACAAACTGTTTAAATTAATTACAGTATAAAAACTTGAAACAATTATCAAAAATAGTTATTTTGTATTTATGTAAATAAAAATAAAGAAATCAAACCTGGGAATCGAACCTACCTCACGCCAATGCGCGTGAGGTAAGGTTCGATCAGTGACTGTACCTTGAACTTAGTACTTACCAAGTTCAGTCTCTGGATAGGTTTGTGTTTAACTAGAAGCGGCTGGGGTGGTGACTGTGCCAGGGTAAGCAACACTTACCAAGGTCAGTCTTTGGATGGGTGACCACCACCACAAAAATTTGATCACCCATCCTAAAGTCACCCTGCTAGGTTAAACAACATATACCAAGGTCACCCATCCAAAACCAAGCGAACCAAAATAATGTGGTCACTCATCCAAACACTGACCTTGGTAAGTGTTGCTTACCCTGGCAGGGTCAGCCATCCAAAAACAAGCAAACCAAAAAAAAATTGGTTACCCATCCAAAAATCGTCCTTGGTAAGGTTTGCTTAACTTGGCGGCTAAACCAACTCAGCCGCTCAAGATGAAATACTATTTAAAGTTACTGATTACGTTATTGTAGTGAATGAAAACCAGCTAGGGTAGCCAACCGAAATCAATTAATGCCGATTATTTAATTTAACAAGCGATTAAGTAATTTCTCGATGATCAAGTGTTGAGAAACTCGCTAAGAACTGAGGGCTGGTTAATTTGTGACAAATTGTCAGCGGATTTGAGATGCCAAGTCGACTACAGAAAGCGGCCCTAAGGGCCACCCATCCCAAGACTGACCTTGGTAAGGGTTGCTTACTCTAGCGCGGTCACCACCCCAGCCGCTTCAAGTTAAACAAACAAACCTATCCAGAAACTGATATTGGTAAGTACTAAGTACAGGGAACAGTCACAGATCGAACCTTCCTCACGCGCATTAGCGTGAGGTAGGTTCGATTCCCAGGTCAGTAACAGTTTGATTTTTTTATTTTTATTTACATAAATACAGAAAAAACAATTTTTGATAATTGTGTCAAGTTTTTATACTGTAATTAATTTAAAAGTTTGTAATATCCTATTTTTTATTAAATCTTATTAATTAAATAATTGATCTAAATTGCATATTTTTTATAACTCAACCCATACCATAGATTTCGTCGACCCCTATTATCTTTTTATCGTAATATAAGCCTTTAAAATCTTTGACATTAATTTTAATCTGCGAATAATCAACCAATTTCCAACAATTATAAATTAGGCTCGTTGACAAGAGATTAACATTGAAAAAGGTTCTCAGAAACCCAAAACTGCTATACTTAGAGCATTTAACCTATGGAGATGGCATAGCAAAGCGTACCCCTCTGCCAAAGTCGCTTGGCCATATGACCATACGCGTTATATAAAACTAGTTCATTCGCCGACCGCCGCCATTGTGTATCGTATTGTGTCGCAAGTAAGTTCTCCGAAAAAATGGTTAATTGTGCGGTTTTCTCTTGCAAAAAGCGAGCTGCCACTTTCAATTTGCGAAGCCATGGTGTTTCCTACCACATATAAGTATAAATTATACATCAACATAGTTGTATTTAAGAACAATGTCGAAATAATGGATAATGCCTTTACGATAGAAAAATTCAGTGGTACGTTGGTAGCACAAACGCAGTACAGGGGCTGACACGGTAGCGATGTACATAGTGCTGGGACAACGTGAATGAATGATTGATAAATTAAATGATTTTTTTGAATCAGTATGTTCAGTATCAAAATAATTTTGTTTGTGTTTGTTTCTGGACAAGTCAGGTTGAACTAAAAAAATATATCATTTATAAATGTCTATGAGAATAGATTTAAATTCTTTTCTTTTCAAGTTTTAGGCTAATAAAAAGTAAGTTTGTTCGTTTCGTTAGTGAGTTTTCAATCATTTTTTAATCCCCGACGGAAAAAGAGGGGTGTTATCAATTTGACGTGAATTGCTGTGTATCTGTCTGTGGCATCATAGCTCCTAAACAGATGAAGCGATTTAGATTTTTGTTTGATACCTCTATCGAGAGGAGACTATCGCAGCCATTGTAGTTACAATGACAACCCCACTGCACATCAATTCGAAGCCATATACAATTGCGAATGTTAAAAATACTCAAATGTTCGTTTATCCTTTTTAACCAAAAAAGTTGATCCACAGAAATGTGTTCGACATGTATAAAATAAACTGGTACATTTTAAAAATCAGTGATTGCCTCTAGGCGTGATCATTGAGACATGTAAATGAACTAGATTATGGCTATGAAACCATACACGTATGTTTTCCTATATAAGATATCAAACTAGCTTAGCTAGGAAACACCGTACTCAAATAGTTCAAAACAAACGAAAAACTGACGTGTTAAAGTGTTACATAAAAAAGTGTCAAATAAAATTATATCCGGTTGATATTATTGACTAAAATAAATTCAATCGTTCTTTTTTTAGTGTATCTTAAATTCTGCTACCTTTCTTACCTACCTACGTAGTTTAGCTGACCACAAATCATATTGCGTATTTTTTTTATTTGTGAAATTAATTACTTAAGTTTATTATTATTTAGTATAACAAAAATAAAACGAATTAACATTTTGCTCATTCATTCATGCATTAAAATGAATTTCCAGTCATTCTTTGTATCCATCACTAGCACTTTGTATCTGTTGTCATAGGATTATTGCGTAGATACACACAAATTTGTCAATGTGTGTGTGTTTTTTGATTGTGTGATTATTATTTTTTCGTGTGCGTTTGTAGCAATAGGATGCATGCATCTGTGAGTGATTGTCATTTTTTTGTAGTGTGCTGTATGTGTTTTCCTCGCCTCCCGCAGAAAGTGGCAGAAAAATTTGTTCGGTGATTCGCGGCTTGCCGTCTCCATAGGTTAAATGCTCTAAGCTGCTATAACATGTGGTTAATTTGAGATTTTCTCAAAAGTGACAAATTGTCAACCGCTTGTCACACTTGCAGTTGAGAAACTGAAAGTAGAATTAACCGGCTATAATCGCCGGATAATAGCTAGCTAAATAAAATAAATTTTAAACTACCTTCATTTTTTTTTCTTTTCAGGAATGACATGCTGGTCATTCAATTTATACTGAAGTCTGGCTTCTGTGTGATGGCAATATGTTTCATTCACATCTACTATATCTTGCCATTTCAATATTTTTTTCCCATTCATTTTTACATCTTTGTACAAAAAGTTGTTTCGCAGTCCTTTTATAAAATGTGACGGGTCTTAAACAATACTCAGATTGACTCCGCTTATTGTGACTGTGCCATCTGAAATGTTTAAACATTTTGAATCAAATAATAATTCCGAAGTGCCATCAAGTTAAACAGTATTCATGTAAATATGGTTAAAAACATTGGTTGTTGTACATCTTTGCGATGCAAGTTCCTTAAACGACATGCCCACTGCTGAGCCAGTTGATTAATGCCAGCAATTTTAACTCTAGTGATGACCATTCACAAATATTTCTGAATGTATGGACCGCTAGGATGGAAAAGTTAACTGAATAAAACTGACCTGGTTCTTGATTTGCAAGTAATTGATCACGTGTTGTGTCTGCTTTCAGACTTCTTAAAGCAGATTGAAAAGCATATCCTTGGTCACAAATCAATGCAATTGGCTTCAGCCCACATCCTACTATGGCACAAATCACATCTTTCAAAATATTTCTTAATTCAAGCCCTGCGGTAGCTCCCCAGCAAAAATAATAGGCCACTGGTTGCTGCCATTTAAAAACTGCTCCTCTCAGCATAAATACAAGTGCATGATCAGCAAACTGGGTATTTAAAGTGCAACTAAATAATATAAATAATTTATTAAAAACAGGTTATATTATGTGCGTTATGCATGGCCAGCCATACAAGCATCATGTTTGTATTAGGTTAGGGTTCCACTAACAAATAATTATTATAAGATTTAACCAAGGATTTTCATATTGCATAGTAAAAGGTACAAACCTGTTTTTTTATTAATTTGAAAACTTGAGGATCAGATTTCTGTTTCAATATTTAATTTTCACCATCTAATTCAATGTTGACCTCGATGGTAATATAAATATTTAGGGTAAAAATCTGTATCATTTAGGACTTTGCTTCATTATCGATAATGCAATCAGTTTTTCTTTTATGTTAAATCGACGCCCTTTCTTATTTTTAGTGCAAAGATTAATCTGCGTTTTCATAATTATTTTCGCATAAGGGTTCATGTGTGCTGTCAACTTTTCGAAGGAAGTTTCCTTATTAAACTTCAGAACTTTCTTAGCTCTTTTGTAAAAGTCCGTTTGTTGTTCTGCCTTTTTGTACTCTTTGTACATTTGGCATGTCGGCGAATTTTCTTTTTATATTTGTTTTTAATAGTTTTCTGGAAATGTTCAGCGTTTTTACATTCCGGACTTGACACGAATCTGAATCATTGCAATATACTCTGTATGATGATATAAGCCTATGGGTTACATTTTCTGATTATTTTGATTCATACCAGAAGGTTATTATAATTTAAAAAAAAACTTCTGATTGATTGGAACTCTGAATTACCTGACTCCTGAATAGTTGGTAGATTTTGTGGAACTTGTAGTAAAGTTTGGAGGCCACAGGAGCTAAGACTTCTGAAATCAAAGAAAAAATGACTAATGAGTTTACATTTGATCAAGGCATTTAATATACATAAACTAAGAAATTTGAGATACCTGAATCTTGACTAGATTGTGGATACTGTGGTAAGCACTGCAGAGGAAATTCATTTGAGTTAGAAGCAGCCGCCTGAATTTCTGAAAAAGCAAAAGAGAAAATTATGGCACTTGTCTAATAAATTATTAGTAAACAAGAACGAACATGTAAATGTGGGCTAAGGCACACATACCTAAGTCCATCAATGCCTAGTTGTGGCCAAGGCTTGTTTAGTACTTTTATCAATATAATCACTCAAATAATGCGCGGTAATTAAAACCTAGTACCTAGACCTCATTTTGCCAAATACATTACTGCATTGCATGCATTATTACATTACTTTTCAAAATCAATGACGAACAACGAACAACAACAATTTAGCCCACATTTGTTTTTTTTTTTTTTCATTAAACAGCTTTCTATTTGCTAGCTAGTTCGAAATGTAAATAAAACCTTTGATAAGTTACCACCTTGGTTGCCATTTTTCGGAGTAAGATTGTTCCATTTTAAAATTACATGTTAGATAGTTTACTATGTAATTTATTTGGCCGCTAAACACGACAGATATGGATTTTCATACAACTTTTGCTGGCCGCTTCTCGCATGTATTTGGCCAGTAAAACAATTTCAATTTATCTCGAAGAAGGTAGTCAAAATAATGCTCAAATTACCAAGCATGTTTGAGAAAAATAATTTAATTATAGTAGCAAGACAAAATTATACCAATAACAAACCTTTCAGTGGTTCCAAGGAGTATGTGCGGTCAAAGTGTCTTTTACGGGAGTATAAAAGCTCCACCTGAGGTAATACATTTTCTGAAATCAGACAAACAACAACAATTTCAGTATCCATGAAACTGTTTTGAAGACTGAAAATATATTTTGTTAAAGCAATATACTTTAGGTCACATTTGCATTTTAATACCATCATCATCACATCATCAGCCTTTTAATGTCCCCACTGCTGGGACACAGGCCTCCTCTCTGTGAGAGGGGATGGGCCATAATCCACCACGCGGGCCCAGTGCGGGTTGGTGGATGTCACATGTCTTCGAAGTTTTGGTTCTAGGACATGCCGGTTTCCTCACAATGTTTTCCTTTACCGTTTTGAGAGCAGTGGTGATGAATTAATTTACACAAAGTAAAGTGCCTACCTGGGTTCATACCCACAACCTACAACTTGTAAGTTGTGGCCGATACCACTGGGCCACCACTGCTCGTGCTCGCACGTTTTAATACTATATTACATATATATCCGTACTTTATAGTTTGATCTTGTCATTGCAATACTTTCTTATGTTTTATTAGGTCTAAATCTTGAATTACAGTGACAGGTTTCTTTATTAAAGTTGGACCGGAGTGGTCGTTAATATTCTTTTAAGGAAGACACCAGACTGAAGATCACATGATAATGGTTATATTGGTTCATAACTACACTTAATGACTTATAGATATTGCTAACAAAAGTACATTAAAAGGTAACAATATCCTGGAGTTTGTTCACAATAAATATATTTTACTGATGAACTTAGGCACCTCAGTCACTGAATTAAAACCTGAGAATAGTGAGGTAAGTTTGAAAATCAGCATGGTACTACTAACGAAGCAAGAAATGGTAATAATAAATGTATCTTCATAATATTTACCGTCATTCTGCCGTAATGCTGTTCCAATCAAAATCTCATCTTCAGCAAACAGAGAAGGATAGGCACTGCCAATGAGACGTAATTTAGACGTATTGAAATTCTTTTCAAAGTGTTTTTAACAAACAAAAATCTTCGAAAGTTGTTCTGGTGATAATGATTTCAGATCATCACGGTTTAGACACTTTAACCACTTAGCGAGTCTTTTCTCATTACACGGGAAATTATGCAAAATAGCGACTTGTAGCAAAGATTTACAAACACAGCAGTCGTAATACATTTTGGAAGTAGCAAAAGTAATACTATTACTTCACTCGATCAACACAGTAAGTACCTTTAATGTCATGTCAAAATTCAAATCATACAAAAATAAATGGCGGCCTACCGGTGCCTGCGACAGCCAATCACAGCCAAGCAGAAATGTCATGCATCATTAAAAAAAATGGCGCTACGTTGAGCGTTTCTTTCTATGAAGATTATCAGCCGTGGATGATACGAACATATCGGTACAATATCTACAAACCGCTGCCGGTACGTTCAAAAACTACACACACTGGCAAAATTAGCGGAACAAGAATAAATTTTCGCAAAACTTTATTTTTATCATTGCTGGGTGGTTTTATTTTGTTTTATAATAAAACCAATTATTCCTAATTTACAAAACAATTGAACTTCACTTTTCATGCGATTGTTTTATCTGAACGAACTTACAACATTTGGAGAGAATTTTGCTTATTCCCACTTACGTTATTGTTTTAAAATTTCGTTGTTTTCATTAACATACTGAGTTATTTCTTTTATTTTTAATGTCTAGATCTTTTTAGAAGTTAAGGACATCATTAAGCATCATTGTGACTACCTTTACCCAAACTGAGACGGCCAGGCCACTTGAAATGAGAAGAAATGATCAAACCTGCAGAGTGCCGTGCATAATTCACCATTTACTTGTTTCAACCATTTGTTGCAGTTTCCAATGATTCAGAGTGACTAATGCTTTTTTGAGAGTATCAGGACAAGGCCAAAAAATCGTACTTCTAACAGAAATAATCGTTTTATTTAGTTTCACGCTCGCAAAAACCTGCGTTCAAGCCAGGAATGAGCAGGAGGAAGTTCGAGGTGCAACAAAAAGTGAGTTTACGCCTTAACGGTAAGAAGAAGGTTGAAAGAACTGGTATTGGTTCGTTCGTCCCCGCCGAAGGTATAATAATTGAGGTACACAACCTTTGAAACGGAATAACTTTTGCTCGGGCAGATCGACTTTGGTCCACGGACTAATGGAGTAAAATATTGTTCAGTGATGAGAGTGGAATTAATTTAAATCGAATTTAAGGACGGCAATGCATGTGTAAACATGAACAAGAACATCATATTCTGTCAATTTGTTTAAACTACAGCGGCATATGGTAGAGGAACAATATTGGATTCAGGTAGAATATGTTTGGGAGCTCTTAGGGACTTGTTAGTTATCGATGGAGGGAATCTTATTGTACATCGCTATAGATGTGTTATTTAAGAATAAAACGTGGTATAATTTATTCCTTTGTCAGTGGTCACTTCGTTTTGATCCAGGAAAGTGCTCGGTTCCATACCACTTTTTCAACTCCAGCCTATCTTAATAATGCCAATATCGCAGTTTTGGCGGTACCGGCGAGATCAACAGACATGCATCCGATAGAACACGTCTGGGACCTGCTAAACCGAAGAGCAAAAATTAAACTCCAAACACCTGTCAATGTGGGTGAACTGCGAAGCGCCGATGTAAGGAATAATAAAGACTACCACAGGACACAATGAATAACATCATTCTCAACATGTCCAGACTGCCTTCTGCCCTTCTGGCTCGGCAACTGAAGCTTGACACATACGAAGTTGCCTTGATACAGGCACCTTATTTGTACAAAGGGACTATATAAGGCTTAGGTGGGAAAGGGGGCATGGTGGTCTATGACTGTCCAACTAATGACGCGAGGACTTGCATCTACGTGGGACACTCAGAAAGTTTTGCGAAACTAAAAAAAATTGTTCTATACGTACATATATTTTTATTAAATCTTTTCAAAGTACTTTCCACCAGCCTCTATACAAAGATTCATGCGCCTAAACCAGTTTTCAAAACACTTTTTCCAGTCCGCCGCAGACACCTCGTTTACAGCCTGCTCGAACGCAGCCAGCGCATCTTCCGGCGACGAAAATTGTATCCCTTTGAGCTGTTTTTTTATTTTTGGGAATAAAAAGAAGTCACACGGTGCTAGATCAGGGCTGTAAGGAGGGTGACCCAGGAGTTTGACTGGCGTGCTGTCCAGGAAGTCCCTCGTTTTGAGTGCGGTGTGCGCAGGTGCATTGTCGTGGTGGAGCAGTAGCCCGCGGAGCCCTGTGTTTGGTCGCTTGTTGCTTATAACAGAGAAAACTTCTGGCAAACATTTGGTAGTATACCATTCGGCATTAATGCTTCTTTGATCCCGTAAGGGAATTGATACCAAGTGGCCAGTCAAATTAAAAAAGCTAGCGATCAAAATCTTACCCCCGCTTCTAGATCGCTTCACTTTGGTAGGCGTTGGCTCATTTTGAAACACCCAAACAGTCGACTGGCGCTTGGTTTCTGGGTCGTATTGATAAATCCAGGACTCATCACCTGTAACGATGTCGTAAACACGCCGAGACGAGCCTGCTTCAAATTTGTTAAGCATATCACGGCACCATTCCACCCGGGCCTGCTTCTGAGCATCGGTGAGGTTGTGCGGCACCCAGCGTGATACTATCCTCCTCACGCGAAGATGGCTGTGTAGAATCTCGTGAACGCTTCCCGATCCAATCTTCAATATGTGTTGAATCTCCTGATATGTAATTCGCCTATTGTCTTGGATTAAATTTTTCACTGCTAGCACGTTTTCTTCGGTAACAGCCGTCAAAGGGCGACCGCTTCTTTCGTCATCCCCCAAAGTTGGTCGACCGCGCTTGAATTCGTTATACCAACGATACACGGTTGCCTTGGAAGGGCCTTCATCCATGAATGCCATTTGAAGTCTATCGTACGATTCATCCGGTTTCAGGCGACACTTGAAATCGTATAAAATCATAGCTCTAAAATGTTCCCGGCGCAGATCCATATTTCAGTGAGACACAATACTTTGAATTAACTCGCAAAAAATGTGGAGGGAAATTTTGAAATTGGAACTTACTTATAAATAATCATATTTTCGAAAAACATTATAACTGGCCAGTCTCCCATATATAAAAACTTTTTTTCGCAATACTTTCTGAGGGGCCTGGTATATCAGGTACGGTATAGAGGCAATGCCGTTACGTACTTTCTGTTACAGGGATGTAACAACAACTCTGATCCAACTGGGGACGGGAACAGAGAAAAGGAGAATTATTCTTGCCTCTGCCTATCTCCCCTAAGAACAAAAGGAACCAGTACCACCAATAATCAGAAGACTGGTTGACTACGGCAACCAAGAAAACCTCGACCTGATACTTGGCTGCGATGCGAATGCACATCACACAGCAGTTCAGATGTCAACAAACGAGGGGAGGATTTGTTGGACTTTGTGGTAAGCTCTTCTTTAGAAATCCTTAACGCAGGCAATAAACCTACTTTCAGGACCTCGGCGAGAACTGAAGTTATTTGCCTGACACTAGCTTCAAATAGGGCCAGCGCTCATATTGAAAATTGGCATGTATCGGACGAAATCTCTCTGTCTGACCCTAATTTTAAATACTTTAGGTTTAGGACGGCGCGAGAATCCGAAACTAGACGAAGGAGAATCCCAAGGTATACAAATTGGGCCTCGTACAGGACCTAAAAGTAAACCTAGGGAGCCCTAAAGGGAAGCTTAATTCCATACTGGATATAGAATTTGAAGCGGACAGAATCAAGGTGGGCAGTTGGGCACCATCATTCACTCGAAAAAATCCCGCCAAAAACTCCCCTGCCCGAGTACGCCGAAGGGAAAAAATAGTCTATGGTTCTTTTTCTATCTGTCAGTGTCAGACGTCCGTCAGTGTCAATTAGAATTCATAAAAAAAATATTCGAAGATGACTATTGTATATCATATTTAATATAATAAAAGTTACTAGGAAACATTGTATAAATGCAGTACCTATTAATGAATCCAAAAAGGAGTAACTTATTTTACCTGGTGTATAGGGGGAGGCGTTATTTGCAAGTCAGTGCAGCAACTAAAGAAGAAAGTACAGGCTACGTGAAAAGTTTATGTAAACATCTAAATATAAGTGAAAGCAAAGCACACTATATATGTATGAAACATCCCGTAATAACAAAACTAAATGATGCGAAAATCGCAAGTTTAGTACATACCATTAATGAATTGGGATTGTCCAACCACACACTGATTGAAGACCCTGCACTTTTTGGAATCCTGCCTGTAACCTTGAAGTTTCGACACAAAGTTTTAAAGGAATGTGGCATACAATATATATCCTCACCATTCATATCAACATACTTAACAATAACAAAACAGAAAAAAATTGGCGAACTGAAGAAATTAGGATATCTACCTGCCCATATTAATGTTGAAAACAAACTTGCGAGTTTTATGACCCAGTGGCCTACATCTCTTACAACTTTAATTGATGAAGATGTTAATTATATATCCTTGTATACATTGCGCTTGAAAATCATTCAAAGATATCTTGAACTTGTGCTGGATCTTACAAATGAAGAGTTTTGCAGAGGTATTAAAACTTATCCAACCATTAAACATAGACCATTGGAATGTATAAATGAAACATTAGAGATATTACAATTGCAAATTATGATCCCTAATCATAAAATTAAATCTAATTTATGTCTAATCCATGCTGATCCGGAAAATTTGAAAAATATTATTCATAATGTCAGGTATATAGGTGGAATTGACATCAAAGAAGTCATAAGGATGCATCCTACGATAGCTACAAGAAACTTTAATAGTTTGTTTGAGACACAAAAGATTTTAGAAGAATATGGCATTAGTAATGAGGCACAAAGAAGATGTTTTAGTATTTATACCTTATCTGCAAATACTATAAGAGAAAGATTGGAACAAGCAAAACAGATACCTGAATTCAGTGCATTTATAAAACATCCACGATTTCTGAAGATGATACATTGTAACACCAAAGCAATGAAGCGATTGAACACATTATACAGTAATAACAAAAAGTGTGTTAGTTTAAATGTCCTTTCTGGAAGTGAGGCACATTATGAAGTATTTGAAAAAGCTCCGGGAGATAGGTTGGGCAAAGGAAAAGATTTACTGTTCTGTATATCACAGTCATTAGGAAAGAAATTTAATATGACACATATTCGTAATATTATAAAAAGGCACCCTTTTTGGATTAACACACCAGTAGTTCAAGTGAAGTATGTTTATGAAAAACTGTCTGCAGAGTTTACGGATCAAGATATTTACGAAAATTGTCCTTTATTATTGTATCCTTGGAAGAAAGTTAAAGAAACTCTTCATTTAATAGATAAAAAATTAATAGACAAACAAATTCCTTTATTTCAAGAAAATTTAAATTATGATTCTTTGAGCAAGTCTCAAAAATTAAGTTTAGTACTATATTTACTAGAGAAGAATCATTATTTTTCTGGCAATGGAGTTTGGACTGAAGAAAAAAATAGAAATGTGGACAAGTTAGTCTATCAGCATTTAGACAGACAATCAAAATAATGCTAATAAATAATTATGGTTTTAAAATATTTACCTGCTATAAAATTTGTTTCACTGATTTACCCTTAGGCGGAGGATACACCAGATTTTTGTCAGTCAGCCCGCGAATATGTATCCTCCGACTGCACAGCATGATTTTTTCCTTGTTTACGACTTTTTAGTTCGCTTTTTAAGCAGTTGGGTTTTTTGAGTGTTTGAATTAAGTTTTTTTATTTCAATATTTAAATCATCAAGCCATAAACATAGAAGAAGTCTTATGTGCACTTCGAAAAATTCAAAATGAGCTAGACGCACAGAAAACCATGATTCAAGAGAGCGGAGAAACAGTGGCTCAGCAAGTAACACAAAACATCAATAATATATTGGACGAAAAGTTCAAAACATGGGAAGAAAAATACGAAAACCTCAAGGATAAGCTGGAGAACCAAGAGAAAAGACTATATTTCCTAGAAAAACAAGCACAACAGGAACATTGTACTTTTCGGACTGGACGAAACTGAAACATCGTACTCGAACTTGGAAAGTATCCTGGTAAGCTTCATGAATGAGCACTTTACTGTAAACATTGATCGCAGGGATATACAGGAAGCAAAAAGAATAGGAAAAAAAGGAGAAAGACCTAGACCAGTATTATTCACTGTTCTAACACTCGGTTTAAAAATAGATATATTTAAACAAAATAAAAAAATAAAGGACACCCCTTATTACATTAAAGATGACTACCCCAGACTATGTCCTACCCCAGACTATGTCCTGAAAAAAAGAAGAGAGTTACAGGACTTACAGGTACAAGTTAGGATGGAGAAAGAGAAAGGGCACTCAGCAATTATTAAGTATGATAAGTTAATAATTCTTAATAAAAATAACTCATCAACCAAAACAAAAAGAATGTTGTCCAACTCTCCAGATAACACACCTAGAGATAAACACAAAATGCAGGCAAATAAGAAGAATAAAACCAATACTTATTTACACAGATCGTCAAGTCTATCCGAAGGGCCAATTGGACGTAGATAAGCAAAAAGGATCCAACCCACAAAATGTTACATTTGGGTTGGATCCTTTTTGCTTATCTACGTGGGTTGGATCCTTTTTGCTTATCTACGTGGGTTGGATCCTTTTTGCTTATCTACGTCCAATTATACCAGGGCCTGCAGTCTCGACATAGCTAACGATCGTTACGCTAGCTAACATTCGTTAACTCTTACCACAAAATAGTAAGTATACAGAAGGGCCACTCCCGCCGTTTGGAAAATTGACAGCTAAACTTGACAGATTCACTAGGGTTGTAGTGTTCGTGATATTAAATGGATATTTGATGCCCTGTCTACCCTCTAAGGCATGTAAGCATGATATGATGTATGTTTAGACGAATCTATGTATTTATGTTTGTAACTTGGGCAACCTACCCTTTTTTTTTAATTCGGAATCAATATAGTAGCAACCCTAGTGAATCTGTCAAGTTTAGCTGTCAATTTTCCAAACGGCGGAAGTGGCCCTTCTGTATACTTACTATTTTGTGGTAAGAGTTAACGAATGTTACTTAACGTAACGATCGTTAGCTATGTCGAGACTGCAGGCCCTGGGCCTGCAGTCTCTTTTGTTGCTACTATATTGATTCCGAATAAAAAAAAAAGGGTAGGTTGCCCAAGTTACAAACATAAATACATAGATTCGTCTAAACATACATCGTATCATGCTTACATGCCTTAGAGGGTAGACAGGGCATCAAATATCCATTTAATATCACGAACACTACAACCCTAGTGAATCTGTCAAGTTTAGCTGTAAATTTTCCAAACGGCGGGAGTGGCCCTTCTGTATACTTACTATTTTGAGGTAAGAGTTAACGAATGTTACTTAACGTAACGATCGTTAGCTATGTCAAGACTACAGGCCCAGGGCTTTTGAACTTTTTCAGTGCAAAAAATTCAAAAAACACGTCGAAAGATGAAGAAAACAGAAACAATAACATGTAGCAACCAAAACGCACCTCTCACATGGGAAAAACTCAAAAAACACTCTTCAGAAAAGAAACACTGCTCCCAATCCGGCCGGTCACCGTGGGTGAAGTAGACCACAACTCTCCGGGGGTAAAAACTGCAACTATGTTAGAATCCTCGAACAATAATCTGCTCTATATAGCGATATATAATGTAAGGACATTGTCAACACACGCACGCCTGCTAGAATTAATGTATGCATTGGAAGACATAAAATACGATATCATTGGTCTGGCTGAAACAAGAAGGTTTGGCAATTCCATTCAGGAGTATGGAAACGTGATATTTCACTACATAGGAGAAACCCCAGGTCTTTATGGTGTGGGTTTTCTCGTGAAGAAACACCTCAAGTCCTGCATCGTGAGCTTCAATGGTCTGTCAGAACGAGTGGCAGTAATAACACTCAACATCAACAATATCAGAGTCAGCATAATACAAGTACATATATGCCCCAACAGAGGCTGCAAATGATACAGAAATACAGCTATTTTACGACACCATCGATAAGGCTTTGAAAACTTCGGGAGAGAACATTATAGTAATGGGTGACTTTAACGCCAAAATTGGTGAACCAAAACCATAAGAAAATTTAATTATGAAATGCCACGGATATGGTACAAGAAATAACAGAGGCGAAAGACTAATAGAATTCGCATTCGAAAACAAATGTTCTATTTTAAATACTTTTTCAAAAAGAAAAGTAAACAAAGATGGACCTGGAGATCTCCTGGCGCCGCCACTAAAAACGAACTGGACTACATTATGACAAATTTTCCAAACAACGTACAAAATATGGAGGTCATCAATCTAAATTTTCCAACGGACCATAGACTTGTCAGAGCAACTTTCCTCATACAAAAATCAAAGATATCTAGAATCAAGTATTCTAACAACTCAAGAAGTTTCCTAAAAAACGAAGAAGAGATTTCAAGATACAAACAATCACTCAACGAACACAAAGAAGAACTTAGGAATTGCCTTGAAACCGACTCAGTACAGGACTGCTACGACCAAATAATAAAGGTACTAGACACTGGTTTGAAGCAGGCCCTCACACCAAAATGGAGATACTCGTAAAACAAGAAGTTGTGCAATATCAAGCCATACCATAAAGCTAATTCAACGAAGAAGTGAACTTCAGAAAATAAAACCAAAAACACGTACTATGAAAAACGAGTTGAAGGCTCTTTACAAACTAGTAAGCAAATGTGTTCAAAGAGACTACGCCAACCATCGGAAGCTTATTATTGAAAGACATCTTAATTCTGCAGGCAGCCTTAAGAAAGCTTATAAAGAACTGCAATCTCATAGAACTTGGATAGAAGGACTACAAGGACCACAAAAACAACACACGACCGGAAGGATATCCTACACATAGCCACTAACTTTTACAAACACCTTTATAGTGCCCCGATACTACAAGATATAGACCAAAATGAACCAGAAAATACTAGCGTCGACGAAGACATACAACCAGTGGATGAACTTGAAATTTTCATAGGAATAAAAAACCTCTAAGCAGATAAGACTCCAGGCCCAGACAAGATTACAAACGAGGCCTTAAAACTAGCTTGTCTCACTCATCTTGTAACTCCACTGACATACCTACTTATTCAATTTGATTCTAAGTACATCCACTACACCTTCACAATGGTCCGAGTCTGAAATTATACTGTTTAAAAAGATGACCCAAAAAACATAGGCAATTATAGACCAATTAGCCTCCTTCCATCACTGTATAAATTATTTACTTCAAATATAGATAAGCGAATCAGTGATACACTGGAGAAAATCCAACCGATCGAACAAGCAGGATTTCGAAGAGGATATTCAACGGTAGATCACATCCATTCTCTGGAGATGCTTATGGAGAAACATCAAGAATTTCAACGTCCTCTTTACATAGTGTTTATTGATTACCAGAAGGCTTTCGATTCACTCTTACATTCCTCTCTATATGGAAAGCTCTACAAACACAAAACGTGAAAAAGAAATACGTACAGGTCTTAAAATACCTCTACGAGAACACTACAAGTAGAGTGAAACTCGAGACCAAAGGACCACCCATTCCCATCAAAAGAGGAGTACGGCAAGGTGATCCTCTATCACCTAGAATTTTATAGCGGTCCTAGAATCCATAATCGGCAAATTAAATTGGGAGAAAGTGGGCATATGTGTGAAAGGAAAATATATAAGTCACTTGAGGTTCGCCGATGACATTATCCTGCTATCAGAAAATAGCTCAGAGCTCGAGTTAATGCTAGACACGCTACAAGAAGCAAGCAGAGAGGCCGGACTGGGAATAAATCTGAGTAAAACCGAGATTATGACTAATTCCTCACAAAACTCAATACTTCTCAATAGCACACCAGTGGAGTACGTTGATAGCTATATCTACTTGGGGAAACAAATATCGTTTGATAAAAATAATAACGACGCAGAAGTAGATAGAAGAATTATAACGACGTGGAAGTTTTTTGGAGTGTAAAGGAAATATTGAAAAGCCAAATGCCGATGAAAATCAAGAGTAACGTCATGAACTCATGTTTGCTACCTTCACTTACATACGCGTGTCAAACATGCAAGTTCACACATCGAGTAAAGCATAAAATTACGTCCTGCCAGCGAAGTATGGTGAGAAGTATGACAAAAATAAAACTAAAAACAAAAAAATCTAAAGTAACAGATGCTGTCACTGCTCTAACGCTAAAATGGAGATGGGCAGGACACGTAGCGAGAATGAGTGACGACCGTTGGACTATTCGAATGACCGCATGGCCTGGCCCTACAGGCAATAGAAAACGAGGAAGACCGATCACTAGATGGGCAGACGACATCACACGAGTAGCAGGAAGAATTGGATGTCAGAAGCCAGCGACCGCGATCACTGGTCATCCCTGGAGGAGGCCTTCACTCTCACCACGTGAGAGGTTCATGCATACCATGTTAACTTTTAACATTTTAAATACGCAATTGATTTTATTGATTTTGTTTTAATTTATTTTATTTGAATTGATTTTGACATTTTATTTTGGATGATTTTGTTTTAATTGATTCTATTTTATTTTAACTTATTTTATTTGGTTAGATTTATTTTGATTGATTTTATTAGTTTATCAAACTGAACTGAACTTTTTAGATGTAAACTTTATTGAATGTATGAAATAAAAGGCTTTCTTATTTTTATTTTATTTATTTATTATGTACCTTTGAAGTTTCAATGGGCAGTCTACAGGATAAGTGTGTCTGATTTAATCTATAATATGTATAGGTCTACCAGAATCTCATGGCATTTTTTATTTTTTTTAAATTGTGATTTTCATATGGCAATGTCAATTGTCACCTGTCAAATCAAAGTACTTGATGTGTCAACCGCTGCTGAAATTTTTTGATAATATCTTGTAAATTTGTTATTTTTGTGAAAATGACGAAAAACCCACTTCGATCTCAAGCGAGACATATTGTTTTCAATGTGTATCATAAAATAAGGGAAGAAGAAGCCGTAAATCAAACTCAATCTTTGATTTTAAAGTGCGTCGTAGAGTGGACCTGTAAGTTGGACTGACTTGTTTTGATACTTTTAATTTATTTTATATTTTTCTTACTTAATTTTTATTTCTTTCCATTACTATTATATGGTAAATCATAGGTCAGGGCACATCGAATGATGGGCTGAAGGAAATGGCAACAGTAATGTAACTGTTACTAATTCTTCGACAAGATATTGATTTTAACGGAGATTGAGAATCTTTGACGTAAGAAAAATATTAAGTAATAATCTGCGCCCTGCAGTGGGACGTGTGTAGAGACGGGAGTTTTTGTCGAGTGAAGTTCAGTGGCTGTTAATATTATTTGCAAATTGATTTCTAGTGGATATTGTGATATATTATTGGTGTAGTTTTGTGTCTCAATCTCAACTGTCTACGCAACTGGACAATTTGTAAAATCATTGACAGAAGCGATCTCGGGATATTGGAGCGGAGTATTTTAATGTAGTATTGACTGCCTCTGCAAAGCTTACTGGGAAGACTGACTCGATACAATTTGCTGCCAAATACTCTAAAAAACATTAGAATCTGTTACATCCGCATTCTAATGCATACTAAAGAATAAATATAAGATCCAAAACTCTTTCCAAAGACGTGGCTAAAAGGTCCTAGCAACTAGTCCATAAAACTTACATAAAAAAAAGTATATATAGACTGATGATGATGAAGGACTATAAGTAACATGATGCATTTTATTATTTTTTACAGACTTTATACATAAAGGGATTGGTTTTGAATATGTTAAATGCTAATGAAAAAGAACCATTTTGATGGAGAGAGATGACATAAAACTACAAAGATACAAGTTTTTGAAATGCCAGTGGAGTTCGTGGAATCGTATTCTAGTTTTCTAGTTCTGAATGAGGTTTTAAGTTATTAGTATGATTTAAATGATATATAATAAATTAGTACATAAATTAATATTCAATTGATTTATTATTTCTATGTTAAGAACCCGATGTATAACAACATTATTCATACACATACCTCAGTATACCATACTCACAGTGGATCTTTGTGTCTCTGAATTGGATGCAAGACCTCGCGCAGTAGCTATTTATGTGTCAATGTTGAAGGTGAAGATAGCATTGAATAACTGTCTCTTTCACTCGCTTATGTATGTCACATCGTCCTATCTCGCTTACTCTATGCAGTATACTCGATGACAAACTGTTTCTTACGCAATGGTGGGCAGGACCAAGTTCAAAGACACAAAGATCCGCTGTGACTACTGTAATATAGGTACCTCATGTTCATTAATACTACAGACATAAATAAAAATTAAACAGTATCAAGGTCGTTTAATCCAATTTCCCCAGTATTGCACACAACAAATTTTTATTTCCACATTTGCCATGAGATTCTGGTAGACTGGTAGACCTATAGTGGTCCTGTGGTCCATTGACATAAGTATTTTTTTTATGTGTGAGTATTTTGAAATCTTTATTTTGCTACTGTAAAAAAAAAAATCTGCAACAATTTTTTATTTAATTTTTATTTCAATTGCGTGTACTTTAATTTCAATTGGTCGGAATGTTCAAAATGATTGAGTTTTCAGACTGCAAATTAAGATTGTATGGGTAGATTCAAACTTATTGACGGCTGCGAAGTGCGTTTTTCGCTGCGTAGTACCAGTACCCTACACCTCACCTCCAATGTTCCATGATTTTTTTATTACGTAACTTGTCGCGGAGAATTTAAAGGCACCATTAAGTTTAATAAAAAAATTATTGTAAGTATTTCTCAAAGAAATTGAAAATTGGAACGAATAATTTTTTGCTAATTTAAAAAAATGTGACATTTGGGCTCTTGTTCCACCGAGCTATTAACTGTCGACTATTTTCTCGCTGAAGAAACGGACTACAGATATTACTATAGATCCCAATAAATGTCAATAGCCGCGTTGAATGAGCGACAGCTCGGACGTTTGCCACGCGACTCGCGAGGCCGCCTCTGAGTATGCATGAGGCTGCCGCGCGCGCCAAGTCCGACCCACACACTGGTGAGGCTGAGCCAGCATCAAGCTCTCAGTTTAACGTAAAGCCGAACCGAGACTGCGCGTGCCCATAGAGTATAGTAATAGATTGCGCGTGCCTAACGCGGCTTATACCCAGTTTTGTTCAAGACCATAGTAATCTTTGTTCAAGACCGGCAAACTTACTGAGGCGCTTTTGAGCATCGACAAAAACCGACAACATTCGGCTCGGGCCGCGGCACGCTCGGGCGAGGCAGCGCGTGCGTTTGCCTCGGCCGAGGCACGTCCTGACCGACCGAGGATTTGCCTCGCATGGCTGCTCGCTCAGTCAGTACGCGGCTATTGACTAATATAATTGATACAACCGTCTTGAATGCGCGCGTTAAACTTCAATTAAATTATTTTTTATGTTTATAGCTCCATCGATGAACATTCGATGATTCTGCCAATGTCAAGGTGGTTGGAGATAGTCGGTTTAAAATTATGATACTGTCGTATAACTTTTGATCAGTGTTTGTAGCGATGACCGCCATTGTTCACCATGATAAAAAAAGACAAAACAATTTTGGTTAAAACATATAGAACGGCACAAAATAAATGTAATGCCAAGTATACTTAAATAATACATAAATAGAAATATTAGCTACAGTACTAGCGACAAAAACCGGCAACGTTCGGCTCAGGCCGAGGCACGTCCTGACCGACCGAGGATTTGCCTCGCGAGGCTGCTCGCTCAGTCACTAGTCAGTACGCGGCTAATAAAAGAGGTACAAATATTAATAGTTGATCGCTGGATGTTAACGAGTGCTAGGTTTGCGCAAAACTGGCCGCCCCGAGCGAGTAATCGCTCGTCGCACAAGATCTCCGTGTCTAAGTGGCGGTGGGACTAGTGCCTAATCAACTATAGTGCGCGCGGAACTAGTTGGCCGTGCCTTAGGTGGCGCGTCATCTCGCTATTGCAATCTCTGAATCTTATGTGCGTTTTGTCTAAACTAGCCGGAACTTTCAACGCGTGTTGCTTTCGCGAAGTACGGCGCCGCACTAGTTTAGACAAAACGCACATGAGATTGCAATAGCGAGATGAAGCGCCACCTAAGACGCGGCCAACTAGTTCTGCGCGCACTATACTTTGCATCCATAAGGCGCTTGTGTAATCAGCGAGAAGCGAGTTGAGCTACAGCACAACTAGATAAAGAATTGGTGAGCAGTGAGGAGCAAGTGTATGTATTTCTTATTGTTTTTTATAGAAGGCTCGTACTTGATCACTATCCCACCTGATGATAAGCGATAATGTGTTCAACGGTTAAGCACGCTTGCCTAGAAGTAACCTATTCACTCTTGACCTACTGAGTACTGACTGACCCTTAGGTTGTAGCTATCGGCAAACAGACTCCTGCAAGGAATTCCACTACTTAGCTGTAAGCCTAATGAAAGTATTGCCAAATCTTTTAGTGCGTAAGGGTGGGATGGCCTCCATGTACCGATGGCGCATCGCCGTACGTCTTGTAGTCCAATGATGAAACGGGCTAGGCGGTATTAGATTGTGCAAATACATATATATATAACCGACATGCAGGCAACTCGGCGATGATGTTCAAGGCTCTGGAGTTTTGACTCGACCAGTGCCACATTGTCGATGAGCCTTTCGGCCCGTTTTTACGATTGTCAGGTATTTGAGAACAGTACTCCATGCGAGATCTAACTTGCGCTAGATAAAACTTAAGCAAATGTTCTGGCATGAACTACCGTCACACCTTCGCAAGGATCCCCAACTTTGTGGCAGCCAGTTGATCCTTTGCCTCAATGTATGGATCAAAATTGAGTGTCGATGTCAACGTTACGCCAAAAGGCTCAAGATGGTCCGTTATCGGCACGGTTACATCTCGGCAAGACGGAGGAGCAGGAAAAATTGACTCTTGAATTCTTCAATCCAATCAGACAGACCACCGGGAAGACCGAATGAAGGAAGTTTTCCAATAAATGCTTTCGTGCCAGATCCTATCAGCAGCCTTCGAGATGTCGAGAGAGACGGCAAGCGCTTCCCTATGCCTCTCTATGGCCTCACTCCAGATGTGAATGCCATAATTTAGAAGACCCCCAGTAGACCGATTTCGGCGGAAGCGGTTTTTTTAGTTCCGATACTTTTGTCACTCGGCTATAAGAGAGTGCTCTTGTGCGACGGGCGATTACTAGCACCACTCGCTCGGGGCGGCCAGTCCTGTCCTGCGCAAACCTGCACGCGTTACGCACGTTTTACCGACGAAAAAAGAGAGTCATTGTCCCAATTATCTGTTGATGACATTTTTATTGAGTGTGTGACAAAATCCACCAGGGGTGTGACCTTATGCTCTTAGACTAAGGTTATTTTGAGTGTGTGTAAGAGACAGATGTATACTCAGTTATAGAATACACCTACTATGGTACTATTCTATAGCTGAGGATGTATAAGACATGCATACCATCAGATGACATAGTGGTCAAGCGCGCGCCTATCTACAATACAAATATAAGTTTCTATAAAGGTAGTTTTAAAACTACCAAATAAGAACCAAAAATCAATAAGAGAAATGATAGCCAAGCGAGTATCACTCCAGCGTATGTGTCTCTTTTATGACATGAGATGTGCGTTTCTTCAGCGAAAAAATAGTCGATAGCTAATAGCTTCCTCGTCGGCAGTGGGACAAAGACTATTGTGCCTTTTGATCGAGAGACTTTCTGTTTTGAACATTGAACTTAGAGTCCGGCAAACGAAAGTAGAGACTGAAAAAGCGCGGCAAATTAAAAAAAAACTCAGCATAGCAACCCCAAAAATTATATGAAATACCTGGATTATCTTAATTGATACTTTTGAATTATTATTTTTACTTCGTCCGAATAAAAATAATGCAATACTTCAGATATTATATATCTATAAACACGAATAAAAAAAAAACCTATAATAATTTTGGTTTATTCACTACCTTAATCAAAATCTGAATCTAAGACTTCCATGTAAAAAGAATAAAGATTCATTAGAGTCACTGGAATCACTGTTTCGTACATTAATAATGAAACTTTACAAATTATTTTCTGTAATTATGTCCCTTTCATTATATTTATTTTCAACATGTATGTCATGATCAGTAATTTTCTTCCACTCCTATGCTAGATATTTCGCCCAAGTACTGGTTCTGGGTTCTTATCCTATATTTCTGCTCTAAATTCGTAAGTTTTTCAATAGTTTACACCGTCTCATCAACCCCCGCTACAACCTCCATATCTTCTGTAAAAGAAAAATATGTTGAAATTACAATGCAACTTTTATTATGGTATGTTAGTTAACCATAATGCATTATTATGAAGGTGTTTAACTTATTATAAAATGAATGTGAATAATAATAGAGAAATAGTTTTTGCATCAATAGTAATTACGAATTAAAACAAAGTATCAAATTATTAGCGTAATACTAACTTATGAAATCTAACACCACATGTAAACAACATTGTTTTTGTTGGAATTCGGCGTCTTTCTCCTGTTGTTTTTCTTGATATTTAGACATCATGCGAAACAACATCTCCCGTAATCCAATTTTAATTGTTTTATTCATTTTTCACTGAATAAATGCTATTATTAGACCATTTTCGTGTGTGTATGACTAGATGTATGAATGTGTGTGAAGCAAAAGAAATATGTAAGGATCGTAGCAGGTGGCGTTCTGTAGTTTCTGCCTACCCCCATGGGAAAAAGGCGTGAGTTTATGTATGTATTTATGTATTAAGACCACAACAAATCAAACCAACACGCCGATAGAAAAGTCTTCAGCATATTGGGGCGTCAGTGGCGATCATAAGGTCTTCCAAAGTGTAGGTGTATAGCCACGTGGGCCAATCCAGCATGTGTGTCATAGTCTGCAAATGGCCATTTCACAACGGTTCTCACATCAGGTTTCAGGCAGGTCTTTAAAATCCCATTTCGCCAAATGTTGTTTGCAGTGGGCTACCTGGGCTGTGGCCTGGGCGATTGAGTGCTTGCCGTAATGGCCACTGCAGTTCATGTCCAGATGATAGGTGTTCGTGGGGTTTCAAGAAGTCGGGTGGTGGTGGGTGAAGTTCTTTCCACAGCTTGCTTCTCATTGTTGCTCTTGGATGGCTTGTGCGCAGTGTTGAAAGCTCTTTCGGCACTTAAGTCCACCCGACCCTGTTGTGTGTTCGTAGAGGGGATGTGGGGAATCAGATACTTATTTTTTTTTCTCGAACGCGTATTTCGACATCCCTTCGTATTACTGGCGGTGCAATACCAGCCAAACAGGTAGAGCTGCTGTGCGGGGTCGGTTTATGGCATCCCAATATAATTCGACATGTCATGGTTTGCGTGTGCAGGTCGGTGGCTCACTGGATACGCGAGTGCGCCTACAGATAGGCATAGGGACATTCCGGTTGTGCGAAGGACATCGGCAGCCTAATTGTGTAAGTAAATTCGGCAAACGAAACAATCTGTTTCTTTCCCAAAAACACACACATACACAAAAAAGTTCAATCTTTATTCAACTTTTTTGTGTATGTGTGTGTTTTTGGGAAAGAAACAGATTGTTTCCATTGCCGAATTTACTTACACAATTAGGCTGCGGGTGAAGCTCCCGAGTTGGTAGAAACAAGTCTACAGAGCAGGTTTTTTCGTGACCTGACCTTCTGCTTTGTGCTACTTTAAAGGTTATAGGTTAAGGCTCCATCCAGTGCAAAGCCTAGGTACTTAAGGTTCTTGTAGTGTTCTACGTCAGTTCCTCGCCACGTAATATTAAGTTTTCTATTTTGAGATGTTTGCGGAGACGGAAGGCGCATAATTGCGTTTTGGATGGATTCGGGCGAAAAGCATTACTGTCAGAATACCTACTGAGTGGCTAAAGTGTAACTGTTAATTTATTTTCGTCTCTCGTGAAAGCAGATGATTGCGCCGCCAAAGCTAGGTCATATGCATACACAAAAAACTTTCGGTGTGCTGCGTAGTAGGTTGGTCGTTGGTGTAAATATTAAACAATGTGGATGCCAGGTGCCAGACTGCCAGCACACTGCCTTGAGGGCGAACATTTTTTTGTCAGCGCCATCTTCTTTTTTCGGTATTGGGAGTACACCTGGAAGCTACGGTTGTGCAAAAGTTCGCTCAGTATATTGACAAACTTCTGATCGTTACTTAAAGACTACTGACCTTAGAAAGTATTTTTTTTATATTTATGGTGTCGTGTGTTGCAGAAAGGTACACAAATGCAACATATTGGATTACGTGAGATATTGTTTCGCATGATGTCTGAATATAAAGGCAAACAACAAGAGAAAGACGCCGAATTCAAACAAGAACAAGTTTGTTTACGTGTGGTGTTAGATTTCGACGCTAATAATTTTATACTTTGTTTTAATTCGTAATTACTCATCTGCCTAGCCTTTTTCCCAATTTTTGTTGGGGTCGGCTTCCAGTCTTACCGGATTCAGCTGAGTACCAGTGTTTTACACGGAGCGACTGCCTATCTGACCTCCACAACCCAGTAACTGGGTAACCCTGTACCCCTTGGCAAGACTGGTGTCAGATCTCAAGGCTCTGACCATGGTAGAACAAGACAGGTATTCTCTTCCCGTGACAGCTGGGTCACGTGATTGGCCTAAGACTACGTCATCAATTGCGTTGCGGTTCTCAAACTTTTTTAGTGGGGAAAAAGATAAAAATAATACAATAAGTACAAATGTTTTATAATTCTTAATAAATCGTCATATTTGATACTTTTTGTATTTCTTTACTTTGCTTTCTTTTAATTGATTGCATTTTAGTATTTTTATTTATTTCGGAACGAAAACTCACAAAACTTGACTTGACTAAAATAAGTCAAAAATAATAAGGTTAGGTTAAGAATAGAATAGAATAGAACGACGGAACGACGTATTGACACAACTATGCCTTAAATTATGGAAAGCGTATATAAATTAAATAATAAATTAATGAAAGGCACATACCAGTTATTTTAGGTGAAGTTAGTTACAATATTGAAGCCACGCATATGATAGCGTCTCTTCATTGGGAAAAGAAAAAAATATATTACACCGCCTTTTATACTGCTGTTTTTACAGTTTACGAAACAATTAACAATTTTTCTTGTGTATCTTTCAAAGTTCACGGGTTCATCACAAATGTTTGGGAGCCACAGTATTTTGCTCACCGAGCGAAACAACGCTATAGGTGTGAGTGACACGACAATAGCGATGAAATGGCTAGTTGTCAGTATGACACTTGTCAATTCGGTGTATTGCCACAGTGTTTTATTGAAATACCCGAGCAAAATGCATGTTTTATCTTAACAAAGCAATTATGAACTAATAATTCAAAATAAAAATTAATTTAACACTAAATATACATGACATAGATGAACATAGATGAATCACATGAGTTACTAAATAGTTGAACTAGTTAGTAATTTATTTTATTTACATTAACTACATGAGAAAGTACCTAAATTTTCTAAAAAGGACAATCAATGGTAACACTTATCGTGACGTAGGCTTAGGCCATCCTGGGAAGAACATACCAGGCGAAGTATACGGAGTATGTTATTATACCATGGCTCTGACTATCCGTAACGACTGTCAAAGATCTTCAAATGACAGCCGGGACCAACGGCTTAACGTGCGTAATTACTATTGATGCAAAAACTATTTCTCTATTATTATTCACATTCATTTTAAAATAAGTTAAACACCTTCATAATAATGAATTTTGGCTATTTATCATAACATAATAAAAGTTGCATTGTAATTTTAACATTTTTATCTTTTACAGGTGATCTGGAGGATTTAACAGGGGTTAATGAGATAATGGAAACTATTGAAAACTTACGAAATTAGAGCAGATAAATAGGATACAAACCCTAAACCAGTACTTAGGTGAAATAGCTAGCAAAGGAGTGGAAGAAAATGACTGACCATGTCATACAGTGTTGAAAAAAAATATAATAAGACCGCCCATTGTACACTTATCTTTGTAAATGTTTTGTCCTGTAATTTTTAAGTGGTGTACAATAAAGTATATAATAAATAAATAAATAATGTAAGGGACAGAATTACAGAAAATAATTTATAAATTTTCATGATTAATTTACGAAACAGTGATTCCAGTGACTCTAATGAATCTATGCACTTGGAAGTCTTAGATTCAGATTTTGATTATGGTAGTGAATAAACCAAAATTAATATAAGAATACTGTTGTTTTTTTTTTATTATTTTTTTATTATTTTATTCGGATTGATAGATACCGTAGATACGTAATATCTAAAGTATTGCCTGCCATTTTTGTACATTCAGACGAAGTAAAATTCATAATTTTAAAGTATCAAATTAGGTTATTCCAAGTATTTCATACCAGTTTTGGGGTTGCTATGCTGAGATTTTTTAAATTTGCCGTGCTTTTTCAGTCTCTACTTTCGTTTGCCAGACTCTATACGCCCATAAATATTTTATTGCGAACAAAAGTGGCAACATTTTACGAATGACCATAAAAAAGTTAATATGTCACTCAGCGGTTCAATCTATACCTCTGTACTGTAGTCTCTGGTGTTCTGTGTCTGTGGTAGTGTAAAAATGGCGGCCCTACTTCCCCGTCCTCTTGGTCTTGCCCAAATTAATTTCCTGAAAAATGCAAATAAGGTAAATTACATATATATGGTAACTCTATTATATGCTCACATAAATAGGTTATCATTATTTAACCGTTTATGATCTCTACAAGATACCAATGTTTTGATTGTCACTTAAACAATTCATAATTGACGTGGTTTTAGTTGTATTAAGTTAACACTCATTGATAAATTTATTATTGCATTAATAAAATAAAGAAACTTTACTTTCATAGATTTTTCATCTTCATTGACAATAGACCTTGATAGCAATTTAGACGTTTATTTATAAATTGACCTTGTCGTTTTCAGCGTTTGTGACCTTACGTCATCTCTAGTACGTTTGTAATGAACAACGTAATTTTTTAGCATATTATTGTCCATACTGCCTCGATTTTAAAATCAATCTATTAAGCATTCGTAATTAGACATATTAATGAGAACACTAAATTCAAATTTCTTTAATAAGTTTATTTTTCTTATCAGACCAAGAAAACTGGCAGTTCTTGTTACTATAACACTATCCTAGAAAGCAAGCAATTAATATTTAGAGATCTCTGAAATTTGTATTGATCTTGTATATCTAGGTTGTACTATGGACCACAGTAAAGATAATGTAGTGTAGCAGTTCTTATTGCAATCATTTTGTCTGTATATTGATTGCAAAATCAGCAGTTTATAATAAATTGTAAGCTGAATATAAATAGTTGATCGATCATTTAGTTCACAATAAAAGAAAAACATTGCTATTAGATTATGAACAGCCATGAACTAGGGACCAATCAGTTTTAAAATCTATCCAATTTGCCATGATATTTTTTATAAAGAAGAATTTCAATTTGTCTTTAATTTTGATTGTATGGTATGAATCATAAAAATACATAAAATATAAAAATTTGCAAAATTTTGGTTTGGCATTCCACTATGAAAATATCAAATTTAAGTTACTGTTTGAAAATAAAAAGATTTGTTCACAATTTAAGTTTACAAATATTATCCAGTGAGTAAGCCATTTCAAAAACCAATAAGATTATTTCATTGATTCTTACTGCAGTCAGTTTTTAAGAATACAATTATTGACTAGTCACAATAATTAATAATAGAGTTCTTATATCTCCACAAATATTATGTAATATTGTAATAACTATTTATGTTAGGTTTTTACCATCCTTATTGTCACATGTTCATATTTGTACAAAGTCCAATATTTGTTGTAGTGATTATCTAGTTAATGTGCTACCCATGCATGAGTTTAACATAGGTTATCGCCCAAAAAGTAAAATATGATTTAGGCCATGAATCCTATCTACATGTAAAAATCTATGCAGATATAAAATCTTATGAATGACTAAACAGTTGTTGGTATTATGATTAGATGTTATCAGATTTTTTGATAAAGGTACTTGTAATGCAGCAATTCATATGACTATTGCACGCTTTTACACAAATAAGAGAATAAGAATAATAAAATAAGATCTAAAATAAAACTGCTGCGAAAAGAGAATGCACTGTATCTTGAGATACAGGATTATAAAGAAAGTGCGAACCCTATAGGGTTAGAAATTTGGAATGCGTAAATTGTATTTTTTTTCTTACGCTCTCCCTTGGCTACTATCTCTTCCCACTTTCCAGATACAGTTTATTGTCATTGCACAGCAAAAAAACTGCTTGGTGAAACATAACAATCTAAGGATTTATCATATTTGATGATATGATTATGTTGTATTGGTTATTTTATTTTTATTTAATATAAAATTAAATCTATGTAATCACAGCTGCTGACAGCGGCTACTGCAAACCATTACCCAAGCAATCAACAAGTCCGCAACTTGAATGTTCATGAACATATAAGCTACACCCTCCTGCGAGACCATGGCATTCCTGTACCTAAGTTCAACGTGGCCACAACCCCAGAAGAAATTCACAAGTTTGCTACAGACCTTAACTCAAAAGACCTTGTACTCAAGGCTCAGGTAAATTGTTTTTCTTTTTCATATAAATCCATTAAATAAACGTTAATCTGAATGATATTGGTCACTTAACTTTAATTAAAAGGATATAATTGCTATTTAAGATTTATTCATTACTAGCATCTGCCAGCGGCTTCGCCCGCGCGAAAGTCGAAAATTATTTCAAAGGAACATATTTCTGGGGTAAAAAGTATCCTATGTGCTATTTTTAACTATAATCTATCTCTGTGACAATTTTCATCCAGATCTGTCCAGCCGCTTGAGCGTGAAGAAAGTAACAAACTCACACACTCATAAACTTTCACCATTATAATATTAGTGTGATGTGATAGCAAAATTAACTTGTTCAGACAAAAAAAAAAAAAAATAACTCTAATCCGGTTGTTGTAGCTATTATTTAACTCTACAATAATGTAAGAGACAGATGTTTTTTTTTCGCGAATTTAGTTACACAAGTTCCACAGTAAAAGTTCACAACAATGGGTGACCTCATAGGAAGATGAGTAAAGTAAATGTATAGTGATATTGAGATAACTGATGCTCTTTTTTAGGTTCTCGCTGGAGGCAGAGGAAGAGGTGCCTTTAAAAATGGCCTCCAAGGTGGTGTCAGGATGGTTGACACGTAAGTAAAAAATCTATTGTATAGATCGATTCAAAGATAATGATACCTATAAAATTCGCTTTTCGCTGCGCAGTACCCCATCCCTCATGCTCACTCTATCAAAAGAATTTTCTACCGCGCAGAGACTCGCGGCGTTTGCCGAGCCGCTTATGTGATAAAAATGTAATGGCGACGGGTAGCTTATTATTTCACGACACTAAGTTTCTATTCCCTCCTTATTGTATGAAACGTTGCACACTATAGAGATTCTACACTGTACTTTTTTATATTGTTGAAATATCTCAACACTTCCTGCAAACAGTGGGGCTGTCCCGAACACTATTGTTTTAATGTTTATGCATTTTAAGCAATACTTACTATTACCATGCAGGCCCGATGCGGCAAAAGAAATAGGCGGGAAGATGCTGAAGCAATATCTAGTCACGAAGCAGACTGGCGCCGCGGGACGAATCTGCAATAAGGTCATGGTGACCGAGCGAAAGTTCCCCCGCAGGGAATTCTACGTTGCCGTCATGATGGAGCGCAGCTTTAATGTATGTATGACCTTTCCTCATCTTGAGCATTTATTTAACTTATCTTGTTAGTTCGGTACCTACTTTGTATCTCACAATTGAATTTTAAAACAATTATCCTCTACCAATTGAGCTGAAATTTTTAATTTACTCTTGGTTGGGATGACAAATAAATGCGAATTATAAGTTCAACAAGTATAGCTATATAGATTCCCAATTTTTATTAATAATTTTGTTATTGTTTTCTTTTATCTAATCTACTACTAACTTATCGTGGCGCCTTCTGTCATCATAACACAACTTTTATATTATTTTAGGGTCCAGTTATTATTGCATCCTCTCAAGGTGGTGTGAGCATCGAGGATGTGGCTGCTTCGAACCCTGACGCTATCATATACGAGCCTATCGACATCATGAAAGGTATCCAGGAGGAACAAATACAACGTGTTTTAACTAAGGTACTTTGATCAATTATGCAACCGCCGCACACTACTGTTATTATTTTGTCGTGGCTATCCGACCGCCCTGGGGTGGGCGAATGAGTGTCGGATTCTTACTGACTAAAACCACCCCGATGTTCTCGCTCACTTGCATTAGGGCTGCGGGTGCGTGTGTGACTTCCACTGGCCAGGACTAGTCTCGGCCCGCCTTTCGCACGTTTCGTTCCATAGTGGGAGTGAGATGTTACCTCACTCCACAACACGTCTTAAAAGAGGCGCGTGTGGAACACTACGCGCCGCCATCCGGGGTCCTGACTGATAGGGGTGGTGACGGACGTCACCGAATCAGTTGTCCCTGGACCCTTTTAGGGAGCTAAAAGAGTGCGTTGTCTGCCCTCCAAATCCTGCCTAATGCTCCTCCAACCTTTGATGCAGGCTCTAGTCATTTTTTGTGGGGTTGAAAGAGCACGGAACCGCGCAATACAGCTTTCACTACGCTATTCGTATTATTCTTTTAAGAAAAAGCATAAACAAGTCAACAATCTAGTAAGGCTTTGATTGCAGGCGTAAGTTTTTTTTTAAATCATTAAATATTCATGGAATGCTGTTTTTTTTATACTAGCACTTGTTTTAGATTGGTCTGAACACGGCTGAAGCACAAGGGATGGTTAAGAAGTTGTACGACCTCTTTGTGAAGAAAGACGCACTTCTAGTTGAGGTGAATCCCTACGCGGAAGATGCCATTACTGGCCAATGTGAGTACATACTTAACTGATTTATGTTATCTTCGAAACCCTAGTGCAAGTTTTTTTAACTTCCTCGGTAGCTTTAACGTAAACGTTCTCTGGAATGGTTCAATAAACCCTTGTCATGCAGTATATAAATAATACAGACAATCATTTGGTCGGTATTAACATTTTCTCGTCTGCTGCTTATTTTTATTGATCCGTAGCCAAATAGCTTAGTTTTATACTATTTAAAGATATCGCTCGAGGCCCGTCGACTGAGACGGTTGCTTAGAATGTAGTAGTCGAAAAGTTCAGCCATTCAAAAGTTATGCGCATTTTATTCTTTGAATCGGTTTTTTTTTAGCAAGATATCGTGTCATAATTACGTGTTCCGTTCGATAGCTTGTCGATTGAAGCGTATCTACTACTAGATATATTATATGTAGTTTAAAATATAAAATAAAAAATTCGAGGAACCCCTGACACAAAAATTTCTAAAAAGCAAAAAATAAGCCTCGTTTTCGAGTCAGGGTACCTCTAAGTAAATAAAATAAACTGCTATAAACGTTGCCGGTCCCCGACGCGAGTACAAGGCTTATTTTTCGCTTTTAGCGGTTTTGTGTCGTGGGTTTTTTAAATTCTTTAATATAATTTTTATTTTACACATAATAAATCTAAACGAACAGTTTGAGTTTGATTTCAAATTACATCCAAATACTTGTAGTAACCACTGAGTGCCATTATCATAATCTTGCAATGTTACTTTCAGTCTTCTGCCTTGACGCTAAGTTCCGATTCGACGACAACGCTGACTACAGGCAAAAGGAACTGTTTGCTTTGAGGGACCCATCTCAGGAAGATCCTAAAGAAATCCAAGCTGCCAAGTCCAACTTGAACTACATTGCGCTTGATGGTATGACTTTAATAATTGAATATTAAATTTATGAATAAAGTAATACTAGAGATAATGTTGTGATTACAAAAAATGTCTGTTTTAATAGGTACTATTGGATGCATGGTAAATGGCGCCGGCTTGGCCATGGCTACGATGGACATCATCAAACTGCATGGTGGCGATCCCGCCAACTTCCTCGACGTCGGTGGTGGCGCCACTGCACAGGCTGTAACGGTGGGTGTCGTCGAAACGTTACTAAACCTCACCTACATTACAAAAACTAAATTCGATCTAATGAACGATAAATAAAAGATCTTGACAGACAATGAATGGTTTCTGTTGATGATGATAGAGACAGCATGCTGTTTTTAAATGTTTTTATCGCTAAGGCCCACTTGCACGAAAAACTTTATTCAGAATTAGTTGCTAATACGAGGTTAAATTGACATTATATCATACATAATGGGTCTAGGTTAGCTACTTACTCGAAATTAAGTGGTCCTAGAGGAGTTTAGAGATTTGCGGTACTAGTGGCCTTATTGTAATACATTTCTAAATGTTGTAATAACTTTGATGTTTCTGGTGTAGGAAGCCTTCAGTATTATCTTGTCGGACCCGAACGTGACCGCCATTTTGGTGAACATCTTCGGAGGTATCATGAGGTGTGACGTCATCGCCGAGGGAATCGTGACTGCTGCCAAGAACCTAAGCATCCAAATCCCAGTCATTGTTCGTCTTCAGGTATGTATTTCGATATCTTTTATTACCATATGTTATATTACATTATTCTTCTTAGTATGCCTAATCTTTTCCAGGTGTTTGTTATAATCAAAACTTATTTGACTGTGAAAATCGGTTTAAAAACAGTTACTTATGCTTATTTAGATTCATAGACATATTGGTTTGGTAGATTTTCTTTGTGTTCTGTTTTACATTGTGATTCTAGTTATAACCATGATGGAGTATAAACCAATTTTAATAAATACCCAGCTTGTGGGATTTGATTGAAACTAGACAAAAGTGGTATGGCTGGTCCATCCCAGACATTGGTGACTGTAGCATAAACTACTATGTTATAAAATTTGATAATGGATAAAGTATTTAACTCCACAAAACTAATTGACAGGGTACAAAAGTGCAAGAGGCGAGAAAAATCATCGCTGAGTCTGGTCTGCGACTGGTGCCTCGTGACAACCTCGATGAGGCCGCGCGGCTCGTGGTGCAGCTCTCAGAGATCGTCAACCTCGCGAAGAAAGCCGGTGTCGAGGTGAAATTTGACATCCCTGATCATATGCTGTTCCAGTAAACAATTGCAGTATTCTCATATTATCTTTACCATCACTATCTAATTGGTCATAATTGTTGTCTTAACGTAATCCAGTTGTAATTATTCTTGCTTCGAATTTATGGCTCAAGTGATTGTAATGCTTGGTAGTTATGTAACACTTATTGTCGCTGTAATCACATCGGACATGCTCACTGCTCAGTGGACATTCTACGCGACATATTTTACTAAAGTATTGGGCTATGGCCTTGTTATCTGTGAAATGAGTGAGGCTGACTTTAAGAATGGGAATAATGCGAAAGTTAAAACACTGTTATTCATTCCCCTTCATCTACTATCAAGACCTATCTTAGCTACGTTTATGGATGATATAATCAGATAAGCAGACATAAAAACATTTGTGATTTGATCTGTTAACATTAAACAGGTCCTGATATGACCGCGTTCTAGTGATGAAGTAATTTGTGAGCGTATTTAGTATTATACTGAATAGGCTGGCTTTTTAATAATTTGATTCTTTTAAATGAAATTTTCAACTGCGCGTGAACATATTAGCCATTTCACAGAAAACTTGGTTGGTCAGAACACAGTTTTTTTACCACACTTTTAGTCTACTTATTCCATATATTACGTACTTTATGGATAGGCTTAATTGTTACATTAATATTATATGCGAAAACGCTAAAGTACTTTGTGATATCTACATGTTGAATAGTTAGCACTTTAACTTCTGAATTACCTATCCCTTTAACGGATTCCTAATGCACTTCGATCAAAGTACAATCATTTATTTCAATTAGACCGTTAGTAGTTACCATTGATAATCACGAATTAACAGTGGATGAGATGTAGCTGATCGAATATGTAACGCCAGATTGTCACTTGGAACTAGATGCATCAGAGCCAATTAGATTACATAATGTAGTTCATTGATTTATTTATTCAAACACATTTAGTTTAAGTGAAACTATTAGATAAATCATACTTAGTTCGGATGATTGTTAAAATTAAATTGATGTTGTAGTGAAGTGTTAAAATGCTTCAAGTTGTTATAAAATTGTAATTTGCTATTTCATCACGAACATTGATCGATCGAAGTCGAATAAAAGTATTTCATTTAAATTAACTATGTATTTTTAATTTGGAAGTACATATACGCCTGTAGAGGTGTACGTTGAGAAGTGTAACGACGCAATAATTAGTTTTGTACATTATGTACTATGTGTATGTTTATTTGTACATAGCGACAATTGTTTCTTATCAATATGCCACGTTAAGAATCTCTGCAGAGATTCGAAAATATCAGTAAAATCAATGTTTTATGGTTTCGTCAGTTGAATCCAAATATGCAAAATGGTGTATTACACTTTAAATATTTATTTTTGGCTTCGTGGAAGATAAAACTTTAATAAACGTATTTTAGATCTGTATTGTAGTTGTTCTTTATACTTTTCCCTTAGCATTAGTGGTTGCTGTAGATTACGCCGTGTACTTAAGAGACGAGTGTAATATAATATTTTAGTGTATACCTAGTTCCACTATGGGTATACAAAATGTTAAAATATTTATCATGGCCAAGGCCATTTGCCTATCTATACTAATAATGTCCGTGACTACCGCAGGACCCCGACAGCAACCGCTTCCATATTTGGTAAATAATTACTACTCAATTGGTACCAATTAGTACCCGAACAACAAAATTGGTACCTTAGTAGTTTTCGAGAAAATCGACTTTGAAGGTGGTCCTGCGGTAGTCACGCTCCATTCAGCAGGACCACCATGAGCGCCGAAAACGGGGGCATGCTACAGCTATTCTAAGTATACACATAATTACTACCCATAAATTTGATCCATTTCGTAAAAAAACAGAACTGAATCATTTTTATTTATCGAGAAATCAGCGATGATAACTTTCGCTCGCTCGTTCAGCAGGACCACGACTTTGAATGTTGATTCCAAGTTGGAGGAGCCTGCGACTTTCCTCAAACCTACATAGAAAATTACTACCCTGCAAGATAAAATTGATACCCAGAATTTTACAACTAGTACTCCAGTAGTTTACGAGATATACCATGCCATTGGTGGGGTGGCGGTAGTCACGGTGTTAAATTTTCATTTCAAGATTTCCCTATTAAAAACTTAGTGAATTCTGCCCAAATGTATACAAAAATTACTACTCGTACAGAAGATAAAGCGACCAAAAATTCAGATACCTAAGTGTTGTATTTTAAGAGAAATTAGCTTTCATTACTTTTCCATACTAAATCTTCGCGTATAACCCGACCATATTAAGTTGTCAATGGTATTGAGCAGTACACTCGTGTACAAAAGTTTATGAATGTCGTTTTAGTAATAACAACAGTTCACAATCTATATTTTTTATACAAAATGTGTACCTAGGCACATAACAAGAAAAAAAAAAAATTCGTTACCCATGGCCTATAACACCTTTGTTAATGCCGTGGGTAGGTAGGTACTAAATTAATTATTTTTCTGTATTGTAAGTACCTTCTGTGTTGTTATATGAATACCATTAAAGAGCGATAGGTATTTCTTATTTATTTATTTCCTACTAATTTACCATTGCTGCAAGCCTAAGTACCTACGTATTAAAAACCTAATTTACTGCAGTAACAGTATGTTGCTAATAACGTAAGTATAAAAGGATTACATAAGTAATAGGTATGTATTTTTACAGTACCAGAAGTCGATTGTATGGTACAATTAGTATCAAATTTCCACTGACATTTCCTGTGGACCTTGGGTGTATTTTTAGTTAGGTACCTATTTAATACTTACATTATTAGATCTAGGTTATGAGATATGAGAACACAGATCGATAACAATTTGTAAAATCAGTCAAATTTTAAATATTTAAAACTCAATTTATTATTCTAAATTGGACTAATACCATATAAAACTGGAACTATGTTATTTATCTAGCAAATAGGTTCGATAAAACAGAGTGAGAAAAGCATCTATATTCATGCAAAGTTACAACAATTTAAGAATAGAATGAATATTAGTTTTATCATTCTTAAAACTATTTCAAAATTACAAATTATTATTATGGCAGTCTCACAAGTTATGTACACCTTATGTAATTTTAAGTTATCTAGGTATTTAATACTTAGATAACTTAAAAGTACATAGGGTGAATGACAACAGTAGGTAATCATTTACAATTTATCTCTTAAAAATGAAAACGTGGTGATACTTATTTTTATAATTAAGAAAGTAGGTACTTTCATGAGCATCATCAATAGGTATCTTTATAAAAACAACCAATAAAAATAAAAGGAAAAATGCATACGCGAAATATAAACATAAAAAATAATCTCAAATATAATTACCTAACATTAATAGACATAATTCAAGTTATTAAAAATAAAAGGTTGTTGATTGCTAACCCCGAGTTTCCCAGTTCTAAATTATCGCAGAATTGGGTTAAAATTTCAATTATGGGCCGTTGAATTTTAGCGCGGGGAGGGGGGAAGGGGGTAAGTTTGGTCTTCACTTCAGCTTTCTACTTATGAGTACTACCTACAAAAAAAATATGAACTTCCAAATCAACGGCCCATAATGGAAATTTTAGCCCAGAATTGTCAAGCACGCGTTATCTGCTGTAATTGGGTTGATGAATTTAAAAAAAAATACGATTTTTTTTATGTATTTCGAAACTTTACATATCTTAAATTATATTGTCGTTTCAAAAAACTCTGAAATATTTTTTTTCAATTTATTATAAGCAATTGAAAATCCATAAAATTTTGAAAAAAACCACGTGACTACAAACGGGCCACAATTGGTTGCTATGTTGGTGACGTCATAACGTTCAAGGAAATCATGACAATATAGTGTCAACTACACGTAGATTGACTAAAAATATCCGAAAATGAGTGCAAAAATATTATTAAACAATAAATTTTATTTAGTCATGTGTAATAAAGGATTTATAAAGGCTTATGTCGATAATATACCCACCTGATGGACGATTTGGAAGTTTTGAGCATAAATAAAGTAGTCATAATGTATAATACGTGAGAGTGGACCGGTTAGTTATTGTTGTTTACCAGGTACATTAGGAAACATAATTGTCATAACGTAATCGTTTTTTCTCAAAAATGGTATGTAATGTTGACATAACATCTCTAAAAAGTATCCAGAAAGTGAACTCTACCGGAGACTATTCACAACTGTCCGGTAAGAAGCGAGATTTTAAATTTGGAATCTCCTACTGTCCAGTAAGTAAGTATGTAATTTACTTACTGGACACTTGGTCATCCTTCATCCCTTTTTTTTTTTATGGCTTCGCACGGTTTAGGTCATCCTCTTTAGATCTGCTTAGAAAAAAAAAACATAGTACCAGACACAGATTAGAGTTTAGCCATTATAACATGGTTAGAGGGAGGCTCCAAATATATATCTATCTCTTTTTGGTATGACATTTTATGAGATACATAATATATTTTGGAGCCTTAAACATCCATTTTATTGTCTGTGACACTTTTTTTTTTTTTTTTTTTATGGGTCTGTGACACATAACGCGACGCAGAAAAAGTATGCACGTTGCGTTTTGTACTTAGTAATGTTGTAGAAGTATAGTGTGGGATTTTATGTTTGTATTTAGTCATTTCAGTTTATAAATCATGTTGGATTAAAGAGTCCGTTAATCAAGATGTACAACAAACAAATATAAATGCCCCCGGTAAATCGATCACAATATCTATCAGTAATTGCCCTAATATGAATGTAACCTTCAATATTAATTAAACGAATTTGTTGTTAAACTTTCTTTCATTTTTGAGAAAAGCATTATACAAACCTCAACCAGTAAGAAAGCCATCCTGGCCTCGTATATAACCGGACCTCACCTGCGGTTCGGTCCGGTTAACTCATACTCGGCCAGGAAGGCTTACTTACTGGATTCTGCTGTAATGTACTATTACATATGGGTAGGTGATATTGGTGTAAAATAAAAAGTAAACAAACACGATTGGCGCGAAACTTTGACTTTGGATATCAAAAAACTTCATTAGATACCACTAAATATGATACCTACACATGTACATATAATTTTCGGTAATTCCCATTATTTACATATCCCTTAATAGAGGATATCGTGGCTAAATAATAACAGCGGCACTGTTCGATCATCAAGGTTAAGCAACGTTTGACGAGGTTGGTCCGTGGATGGGTCACCATTTCAACATACCGAGTTTCCTCCGTGCCTCGGAAAGCACGTTAAGCCGTTGGTCCCGGCTGTCATTTGAAGATCTTTGACAGTCATTACGGGTAGTCAGAAGTATGAGATCTAACACCAGTCTTGCCAAGGGGTACCGTGTTACCCAGTTACTGGGTTGTGGAGGTCAGATAGGCAGTCGCTCCATGTAAAACAGTGGTACTCAGCTGAATCCGGTTAGACTGGAAGCCAACCCCAATATAGTTGGAAAAAGGCTAGGCAGATTGACAATATCTCTCAATAATATTGAACACTAATGTCTATATTATATATTTACAAACACTAAAAAGTTTGTAGAAAAGAAACGTGAAAATATTAACTTGGTAGATTTTCGTTACACTAATTCTTCAGTAAATATCTCTTAAATACGTTGACCGATTTTAACAATTCAAACAGAAATATTAGTTTTACGCCTATATCTGTCATTTTAGTATAAAATAATGAATATATCACCATAAACAAAATATTATGTTTTCAAGTTACGTTATTATACAACAATGTCAACTTTGCTCAAAAGTTCCCTTAAAAAGGTACTATTCTCAGTCTTTAATCATCAAAGTAAGAATTTAATACGAATTAAATACTAAATTAGAACAAGATAACAACAGAATTAACACATTATATGTAATTGGAATGTAGGTAGTTAGACGTAGAACACTGCTCAAATTTAGTAGATTGCTAGGTACACACGAATCACATAAATTTGGAATCTTTTTGTAGTATTCGTACATAATGGTACGAAGCAAGCACGATAACTTTTAAGGTTCGATATTTATGGTCAATATATTCGATATTCATCAATATATTGACGATAATAACAAGATTGAATCGGTTAAAAGTCAAAACACTGTATCAGTTAGGTGCTACAATTAGTAGAACTGAACTTTGTGACGTCACACGGGCTCGGTATTGTTCGGCAAACTATCGGGGTGTTTTCGGTACTGGATTCAAAAAAATATTTTCAATTGGATTTTACTTTGTAATTACAATGAAAAAAAAAAAAACTAAAAATAGTTTTGTATGAAAACTTATATATGATCTATTCATTTTTTACAAAAAAAAAATTGGTTCAACAAACCAATTGGTTTAATGAATTTTCAACAGCGAATCACAGCAGATAACGCGTGCTTGACAATTTGTCACATTAATTCTGCGATAATTTAGAGCCGAGAAACTTGGGGCTAAATGTTTTAAAGCTTTATAATATGTTTATGTTCAATTAAGAAGACTTTAGATGATTTTACTCTAATCCAAGTTTAATCTAAAAATAACAATCAGTTATTATTTCAAATACGTACTTGTAAGTACATAATAATTATTTTAAGTTTTATTATAATATATAGTTATTGTTTTTACCTGCACGTTATCTAGATATACTTACATAAGTTTAGTCAAAAAACTTGAGTCAAGACGCGTTCAAACGGAGATCGACTGGCTTTATGTTATACTTCACACAAAGTAATCATGTATATTCATATTACAGGGCTCATTTTAAGTTCTACTCAGTTAAAATATCAAACAGTGACGACGATTTTTCAATCGTCGATTTTCTTCACATAATTTTGAATCTCATTCTATCTTGTCTATGGTCCAAAACTTTTTTATGGGTTAGCGCGCATGTTTTTTTTTTATTAATTATACGGACATTGGCATACCATGAGCCCAACAATCATACAGTAAATTCAATTATTTATGACCAAAGATAGAAGTCTTTCAGTTGGATACGAAGATGGGTTTTAACATTCTTTAATATGCATTAGAATGCGGATATAACAGATTCTAATAAACTCATAAAATTAAAAAAAAGTTTCTTTTTAGGGTTAATTAGCAATCGAAACTTACAAAAATATTTCGATTTTAATGTTATTATAGGTTGATTTAGATATTTTAATTATATGTGCTTGTGTAACATATTAGGTAGTACCTACTCATTGATATGAAAACGCATATTGCCCAAAATATGCATGATGTTCTCTTTGCAACGCTTAATATTCAATTATAAAGGCACCTATTACTTATGCAATCCTTTTATACTTACGATATTAGCAACATATTGTTACTGCAGTAAATTAGGTTTTTAATACGTAGGTACTTAGGCTTGCAGCAATGGTAAATTAGTAGGAAATAAATAAATAAGAAATACCTATCGCTCTTTAATGGTATTCATATAACAACACAGAAGGTACTTACAATACAGAAAAATAATTAATTTAGTACCTACCTACCCACGGCATTAACAAAGGTGTTATAGGCCATGGGTAACGATTTTTTTTTTTTTCTTGTTATGTGCCTAGGTACACATTTTGTATAAAAATTATAGATTGTGAACTGTTGTTTTTACTAAAACGACATCCATAAACTTTTTTGCACGAGTGTACTGCTCAATACCATTGACAACTTAACATGGTCGGGTTATACGCGAAGATTTAGTATGGAAAAGTAATGAAAGCTAATTTCTCTTAAAATACAACACTTAGGTATCTGAATTTTTGGTCGCTTTATCTTCTGTAGGAGTAGTAATTTTTGTATACATGTGGGCAGAATTCACTAAGTTTTTAATAGGGAAATCTTGAAATGAAAATTTAACACCGTGACTACCGCCACCCCACCAATGGCATGGTATATCTCGTAAACTACTGGAGTACTAGTTGTGAATTCTGGGTATCAATTTTATCTTGCAGGGTAGTAATTTTCTATGTAGGTTTGAGGAAAGTCGCAGGCTCTTCCAACTTGGAATCAACATTCAAAGTCGTGGTCCTGCTGAACGAGCGAGCGAAAGTTATCATCGTTGATTTCTCGATAAATAAAAATGATTCAGTTCTGTTTTTTTTACGAAATGGATTACATTTATGGGTAGTAATTATTTGTATACTTAGAATAGCTGTAGCATGCCCCCGTTTTCGGCGCTCATGGTGGTCCTGCTGAATGGAGCGTGACTACCGCAGGACCACCTTCAAAGTCGATTTTCTCGAAAACTACTAAGGTACCAATTTTGTTGTTCGGGTACTAATTGGTACCAATTGAGTAGTAATTATTTACCAAATATGGAAGTGGTTGCTGTCGGGGTCCTGCGGTAGTCACGGACATATACTAATATTATAAAGCTGAGTTCGAGAGAGCTTCCGTTGCGTGCGCTGCGTAAGTGGTTAAAGTTACGCAACATTCATGTATGCAGGGTAGGTACGTGGTATGTAGCGTAGTTAGGTATCCAGTTGACGGGCGCGAAGCTGCGTGGGACAGCTAGTTAGGTATAACCCTTAGATATTATTCTAAGCTATAAATTTCCATTATTAGTTTTCGAAACTACCCCTAAAAAAGATTTAAAGAAAAGTAAGAAAGAAAATACATTTATTTAGCACAGACTAAAAGACACAAAGCATATTAATATACATCAGATAAAATACAAAAAAAAAAGTCTGACGTAAGAAATTAGCGGCAAAAGATGTTCGTGATTACCGCCGGACCCCAACGCCAATCGTAAATAATTACTTATCAATTGAGTAATCGAGTACCAATTAGTACTCGAACAACAAAATTGGTACCTTACTAGTTTTCGAGAAAATTGACTTTGAAGGTGGTCCTGCGGTAGTCAGTTAGTCACGCTCCATTCAGCAAGACTACAATGAGCGCCGAAAAAGAGGGCATGCTACAGCTATTCTAAGTATAAAAATAATGAATACCCATAAATGTACCCATTTCGTAAAAAAACAGAACTGAAACATATCTTTTTACCGAGAAATCAAAGATGATGATGAGTTTCGCTCGCTCGTTCAGCAGGATCACGACTTTGAATGTGGATTCCAAGTTTGAGTAGCCTGTCGCTTTTCTCAAACCTACATAAAAAATTACTACCCTGCAAGACAAAATTAGTACCCAAAATTCACAACCTACTACCCCAGTAGTTTACGAGATATTCCATGCCATTGGTGGGGTGGCGGTAGTCACGGTGAAAAATTTATCACCGTATCACCTATTAAAAACTGTGATTTCTGCCCAAATTTACAATAATTACTACTCCTAAATAAATTATAGGCCATGGGTAATGATAGGTTTTTTTTTCTTGTTAAGTGCCTAGATACACAGTTTGTATAAAAAATATAGATAGTGAACTTTTGTTATTACTATTCCGACATCCATAAACTTATGTGCACAAGTGTACATCTAAACAGCTCAATATCATTGACAACATAATTTGGTCGGGTTATACGGTAAGATAAAGTATGGAAAAGTAATGAAAACTAATTTTGTCTTAAAATACAAAACTTAGGTATCTGAATTTTTGGTTGCTAACTATAACTTCTTTAAGAGTAGTAATTTTTGTACAAATTTGGGCAGAAATCACAGAGTTTCTATTAGGGAAATCTTGAAATGAAAATTTAACACCGTGACTACCGCCACCCTTCCAATGGCATGGTATATCTCGTTAACGGAGTACTAGTCGTGAATTTTTGGTACTAATTTGGCCTTGCTGGGTACCTACTAATTTTCTATGTAGGCTCCTCAAACTTGGGAATCAACATTCAATGTCGTGGTCCTACTGAACGAACGAGCTGAAGTTATCATCGTTGATTTCTCCGCAAATAGAAATGTTTCACAGACATTTATGGGTAGTAATTATTTGTATACTTATAGCTGTAGCATGCCCTCTTTTTAGGCGCTCATGGTGGTCCTGCTAAAGGGACCGTGACTACCACGTGTACGTTACCCCAACAGGGAATTGACTCCTAGAGAGATATGAGTGGAACGTATAATTCGTGCGCAATCTGCTGTGAATGCGCGCCACTTAAAAAATTAAGTGCGTGTCGTCGTTTTTGAAAAAGCGGAAAAATAGGTTCCTGCTAGGGTAACGTTGTTCCAGCAGGAAAATTCTAAACTAAGGCCGGGACTCCACCAAAGCGGAGATGTGCGGAGAAGTCCAAAGCGGAGACGAAACCAACCAATAGAATTTTGTAATTCACACAGCTTTCGTCTCCGCTTTGGACTTCTCCGCACATCTCCGCTTTGGTGGAGTCCCGGCCTTATGATCGGAATGAGAAATATTGTGCATGGGCAGAGAGCTTATATTTGTGCGAAAATGTGCGCCGAAAATATAACTTGTGCGTCATCAGGTTTTCGAGATATTGCATTTCCTGCTGGGGTAACGTTTTGCAGAAACGTGTATCTCTAAAACCATTGTACGTGCGCCTGTAGAATAAACATACACGAGTAGCTCTTGATTTGTGCGTATTTGTGCCGGAATTAGATTTAAGAAAATATTTATAATTTTGAAGTAATTGCGCTTTTTCGAAAACCCGAAAAAAATTCGCAGCGCTTAAATGAGAAAACGTATAAGCTCGCTGAAAATTGTATTCAGTCCATCTTGACGCTTGTAATAACCATAAAAAGTTTCAAAAGCATACATGCTTGCGTTATTGAATAATATTCCTAAAAGTCAAAACGAGAGTGTCATAACTTTGACGGAAAATACAAGAAACCGACTCAACCCAAGATAGGTAGGTGTAAACCACAAATATGTGCGTTTAGTCAAAAATATATAGTGAAAATATTCAGCTTGGAATATTTCGCATTAAGTAGATTTAAACAAAAAACTTAACAAACAATGGCTGGTTATCCGACCAAATTCAAATGACTACGAAAAAGCGACGGATTCATACATATCGATGACCTTCTTAATTGGACGTATTAAACCTAAGCTCTTGTCCGTACAGTCGCGTTCAAACGTTTGTTGATATTACCTAATTTTGGGGGCTAATTAAAAATACATTAAGCACGCTATTACATTTTTCTACAAATAACAGTACTTTTGAGGTACCATTTTAATGTATAAGCAATCACCGATGTGAAGATATCATGGTCTTAATTTAAAGATAATATATTCAGCTCCAGATAAGCATCAGAAAAATTGTATGACATCATACAAAATTTTCGCACAAATACGTTTTGCCCATCACAATAATCGCAAATAATTGAAAAAAGTAGGGTCCGAATAGGTTCCAGTTTAGGTAAATTTACAGCATATTTTATCTTCAAAATTATAAAAAATTGCGGTATATATAGTCCTTTACAGGTGCAGCTAATTATTTTTCACCTAAATAATTATATTTTTTAATTATTAGCTAAAATAAAATCACTTGCCGACGTCTTCATACATTTTGTACCCGCCGCTCATCATTCCGCGCTCAGAAGCGCTCGTGGAAGGACGGGCGTATCGCTTTCTCGCAGGAAATAAATACGATAAAAGTAATAGAAAGATTGTAGTGTGCATGCGTGTGAGTACCGTCCTCGTCGTGATCGAAAGGAGTTGATATTTTATCGGACGTATGCCGTATTTTTGAGTTTCCTATTATTATTAGAATGTGATTTAGAAATTATTTTGGGTAAGATCGGGTTTTGAATAGTTGGGTGTTAAGCAGTTGTTGACAAGGTTGAGAAATGGATGGGTGGGTTTAAACAGCTCTGACTAAGGTTAGGATTTGTATGGGTAAGGTTAAGCTGCCGACGGGGAAGTTTAGAAGTGGATGGGTGGGAGGAGATTTATGATTTTAACCGGTTTGTATGTATGTATGTACCAGGCCCCTCAGAAAGTATTGCGAAAAAAAGTTTTTATATATGGGAGACTGGCCAGTTATAATGTTTTTCGAAAATATGATTATTTATAAGTAAAAATAAGTAAGTTCCAATTTCAAAATTTCCCTCCACATTTTTTGCGAGTTAATTCAAAGTATTGTGTCTCACTGAAATATGGATCTGCGCCGGGAACATTTTAGAGCTATGATTTTATACGATTTCAAGTGTCGCCTGAAACCGGATGAATCGTACGATAGACTTCAAATGGCATTCATGGATGAAGGCCCTTCCAAGGCAACCGTGTATCGTTGGTATAACGAATTCAAGCGCGGTCGACCAACTTTGGGGGATGACGAAAGAAGCGGTCGCCCTTTGACGGCTGTTACCGAAGAAAACGTGCTAGCAGTGAAAAATTTAATCCAAGACAATAGGCGAATTACATATCAGGAGATTCAACACATATTGAAGATTGGATCGGGAAGCGTTCACGAGATTCTACACAGCCATCTTCGCGTGAGGAGGATAGTATCACGCTGGGTGCCGCACAACCTCACCGATGCTCAGAAGCAGGCCCGGGTGGAATGGTGCCGTGATATGCTTAACAAATTTGAAGCAGGCTCGTCTCGGCGTGTTTACGACATCGTTACAGGTGATGAGTCCTGGATTTATCAATACGACCCAGAAACCAAGCGCCAGTCGACTGTTTGGGTGTTTCAAAATGAGCCAACGCCTACCAAAGTGAAGCGATCTAGAAGCGGGGGTAAGATTTTGATCGCTAGCTTTTTTAATTTGACTGGCCACTTGGTATCAATTCCCTTACGGGATCAAAGAAGCATTAATGCCGAATGGTATACTACCAAATGTTTGCCAGAAGTTTTCTCTGTTATAAGCAACAAGCGACCAAACACAGGGCTCCGCGGGCTACTGCTCCACCACGACAATGCACCTGCGCACACCGCACTCAAAACGAGGGACTTCCTGGACAGCACGCCAGTCAAACTCCTGGGTCACCCTCCTTACAGCCCTGATCTAGCACCGTGTGACTTCTTTTTATTCCCAAAAATAAAAAATCAGCTCAAAGGGATACAATTTTCGTCGCCGGAAGATGCGCTGGCTGCGTTCGAGCAGGCTGTAAACGAGGTGTCTGCGGCGGACTGGAAAAAGTGTTTTGAAAACTGGTTTAGGCGCATGAATCTTTGTATAGAGGCTGGTGGAAAGTACTTTGAAAAGATTTAATAAAAATATATGTACGTATAGAACAATTTTTTTTAGTTTCGCAAAACTTTCTGAGTGTCCCACGTATGTATGACAAATACTGGGCCAAAACCAAAATACAAAATGGCGCCGACAAAAATTTGGCCGCTTTTCGACATGGGTGTCATTTTCATGGTTATTGGGGTCACTTTTATCGATTACGGGGTCAAGATCAAAATACAAGATGGCGCCGACTAAAATTTGACATCTTTTCGTCATCGGTGACATTGTCATGGTTTTTGGGTTCGCTTATATCGAATATTGAGTTAAAACCAAAATACAAGATGGCGCCGACGTAAATTTTGCCTGCTTTTCGACATGGGTGTCATTTTCATGGTTTTTGGGGTCGCTTATATCGAATATGGGATCAAAACCAAAATACAAGATGGCGCCGACTAAAATTTGTCATTTTTCGTCATGGGTGTCATTGTCATAGTTTTTGGGGTCGCTTATATCGAATATGGAGTCAAAACCAAAATACAAGATGGCGCCAACGTAAATTTTGCCTGCTTTTCGACATGGGTGTCATTTTCATGGTTTTTGGGTTCACTTATATCGAATATGGAGTCAAAACCAAAAAAATGGCGCCGACGTAAATTTTGCCTGCTTTTCGACATTGGTGTAATTTTCATGGTTTTTGGGGTCGCTTATATCGAATATGGAGTCAAAACCAAAATACAAGATAGCGACGACTAAAATTCGGCCGCTTTTTGACATGGGTCTCATTGTCATGGTTTTTGGGGTCGCTTATATCGAATATGGGGTCAAACCAAAATACAAGATGGCGCCGACTAAAATTTGACATGTTTTCGTCACGGGTGTCATTGTCATGGTTTTTGGGGTCGCTTATATCGAATATTGGGTCAAAACCAAAATACAAGATGGTGCCGACAAAAATTAGACAAATTTTCGTCATGGATGTCATTTTTATGGATTTTGGGGACGCTTATATCGAATACGGGGTCATAACCAAAATACAAGTTGGCGCCGACGAAAATTTGACATCTTTTCGTCATGGGTGTCATTTTCATGGTTTTTGGGTAGTATGTCATTAGCTTGACTTACAAGTTGTAGGTCGTGGGTTCGAGCCCAGGCAGGCGCTTTACTTTGTCTAAATTATTTCTTCACCACTGCTCTCAAAACGGTGACATCGTGAGGAAACCGGCATGTCCTAGAACCAAATATTCGAAGATATGTGCATCCACCAACCCGCACTGGGCCCGCGTTGTTGGTTACAGCCCATTCCCTCTCACAGAGAGGAGGCCTGTGTCTCAGCAGTGGGAACATTAATAGTGACTGATGATGTGATAGTAATATTTAATATATTCCATATAATGAAAAATGTTCAAGTCATTTTTTAATCCTTGTGACCGGCAATTAATTCGTTTTAGGTATCTACTTATTTCACGTAGCGTTGTTTTTAGGGTTTCGTAGCCAAATGGCAAAATACGAAACCCTTATAGATTCATCATGTCTGTCTGTCTGTCTGTCCGTCCGTATGTCACAGCCACTTTTTTTCCGAAACCATAAGAACTATGCTGTTGAAACTTGGTAAGTAGATGTATTCTGTGAACCGCAATAAGATTTTTACACAAAAATAGAAAAAAAACAATAAATTATGGGGGTTCCCATACTTGAAACTGAACCTATTTTTTTTTATTTTTTTTGGTATCGAGGTTTCTAATATCATTTTTTTCTAAACGGAATAGTTTGCAAGAGAGACACTTCCAAAGTGGTAAAATGTGTCCCCCCCCCCCCCCCCCTGTAACTTCTAAAATAAGAGAATGATAAAACTAAAAAAAAAAATATGTACATTACCATGTAAACTTCTAACGACAATTGGTTTGAACGAGATCTAGTAAGTAGTTTTTTTTTAATACGTCATAAATCGTTAACAGCAATTTACCAAGTACGGAACCCTTCGTGCGCGAGTCCGACTCGCACTTGGCCGGTTTTTTAAAATACCTACTTACTACAACAAAGTGAAAAATAAAATTCTTTTCGGAAGTCGGTGTCGGTACCTATTGTTTTTCGTCACAGGAAAGCTATTATTTTTCTCTTTTAAATTTTTGTAGGTACCCCATATTGGGTATACTAAATACATCTGTTTACCCCCTAAAACCGTACAAGCGTGATGATTTATTATGGTATGGTTAAAACAAAACATAAACATACGATCACAGTAATCGCAGGTCATTTGCTGTTTGTTATTAAAGAGTTCCATTGTCTATCTCCGAAGATCTTTAACAGATCCTAATATATTATACAATAAAAACTTCCCTGAAAATACCACCACATACATTTATCGATGAAAACCCGATAAGTATCGGATAAGTAGTTTGGCCGAATAGATAGAGCATCTCCTTTTTTGAAGTCGGTTGAAAATAATAACCTACTTTTTACGTCGTAAAAAGTAGGTTATTATTTTCAACCGATTTCGGTTTGTAACAGTTATCAAATGCATTTTCAAAGTGCCAACTAACCATCCTGAATCAACTTAATAAAAACAATAAAATTCAAAAATAATATCAAGGACCAAGATTGTTTCCGTGATGTATAAAGTCGAGCGATCAGTAGTTTCAATGTGTGCGTACGCGTAATGTTGCTGTGTGCGACTAGATACCTAAATTTGAGTTCGTCGAAAATGTAACAGCGTCCTTAAATGCACCTTGTGACCATAACAAATGAAAGAGGTTGTTAATGTAGAAATTATTATTTTTATTCTCATAGTTTTGTTTCTTAAAGTAATTATGGCATCAAATCACAGATCAAATTAAAACCTATTAATATTAGAACACAGATCAATCTAATTATTTGTACCGTGTGTAGTTATTATTATTTAAAATCACAGATCAGTACTTAGTCTTAGTAATAGGGTGCCGTTTTTAACCTTCGGGTAAGGAACCCTAAAAACTCAATGCTAATTTATCTAGCCTACGGCTCAGATCAAGTAAAAAGTCAAGATGGAATGTTGCAAACAACAAAGTGAAGTTGGTTCAAACTATGCCTTGCCGTACAAATACACAATTACACGCACTCACAACGAAATTACGCCTTAGCTTGTCATTCGAGCTCACAGATAAAATAATAAAGCTCAACTGAGAAGCTTAGGGGTAGTTTCGTTGTACGTATGTGCGTGTAATTTTGTATTTATACGGCAAGGCATAGTTGGAACCGGCTTCACTATGTTGTTTGCAACGTTCCATCTTGACTTTTTATTTGATCTAAGGCCTACGGTTTAAATCAATGTAATGTACCTACGTTGTTTTTTTTACTGTTGTGTTAATTGGCTTTTTATATATAAACTGTATCTGTAGGTTATTTTTTGTAGTAGGTATTCATCACACATATCTTGAACATTTTTTTTTAAAACAGACTCCATCAAATTTTTGGTCTCTACTTTTTTCTACTTATATTATAAAGGCAAATGTCTGGATGTGTCCACAAAATACTGAATGTATTTTAATGAAATTTGGAATAAAGAAGATAGGTTATTCCTTGGTATTACTTTTTCTAATGTACTTACCTAATCAAGTGCAAGTCACGGAAACAGCTAGGGTTTTCAAACAGGTGCGGGTAACGACACCTATTAAAAATAAATAAGCCTTCGTTATATCTTAATAAATATTTCCTTGTGGAATATACGTCATTGAATGTGAACTATATCCCCTAACGCGTGATTGAATGAGAGTGTTTGACGAAAGTATGAAAGATGTTGTGTGATAGAGCAAGGATTATATTTAAATCTCAAAATTCTAAAAACATACTTGCACAAGTAGTTACATAAGCTAACTTTTGGTTTCTCATTCAGGCCCTCATCCCATCATCATCATTTGCTAGCACTTTTACTCCTTCAATTACACATGACATTAGAGATTCAATGAACAGTAAAAATGTGAAGCGCAAGCTGAAACAACACTACATCGAGCAGATTTCACCTTAATTTACTAATAGTGCGTTGATCAAACTCCAGACCATGGCATGCTAAGACAGACCCCAGGGGTCTTATGGTGTGCTTTATGTAATCCTAAGGACAACTTGTTTTTATTAAATAAATAAATAAATTAACTGAACCTATTAGGCAATATTTTTATCCCTCTTTATGTTTTCTCTTTGTTTTATTTTTCCCCAGAGCGGTTTGCATAACTCGGAAAGCCTTCTACGCAAAGAGCGGTCTCGTAACTCTTTAAAAATAAGCCAAATGCGTTAGAATACGTATAATCCAATAACAAGTAACAATCACTTTTCAACCTCAGTGTACAACAACACGCTACAACTGGTTCGTGAGTGAAGTTAAGAAGGTCATCGTTATGTATGAATCCGTCGCTTTTTTGTAGTAATTCGAATTTGGTCGGATAACCAGCCTTTGTTTATATGTTTAGTTTTTTGTTTAAATCTACTTAATGCGAATATATTCCAAGCTGAATATTTTCACTATATATTTTTGACATAACGCACATACTTGTGGTTTACACCTACCTATCTTGGGTTGAGTCGGTTTCTTGTATTTTGCCGTCAAAGTTATGACACTCTCGTTTTGACTATTAACAATATTATTCGATAACGCAAGCATGAATGCTGCTAGTATGCTTTTGAAACTTTTTATGGTTATTACAAGCGTCAAGCGTGGACTGAATACAGTTTTCAGCGAGCTTATACGTTTTCTCATTTAGGCGCTGCGAATTTTTTCGGGTTTTCGAAAAAGCGCAATTACTTGAAAATTATAAATATTTTCTTAAATCTAATTCCGGCACAAATACGCACAAATCAAGAGCTACTAGTGTGTGTTTATTCTACAGGCGCACGTACAATGGTTTTAGAGATACACGTTTCTGCAAAACGTTACCCCAGCAGGAAATGCAATATCTCGAAAACCTGATGACGCACAAGTTATATTTTCGGCGCACATTTTCGCACAAATATAAGCTCTCTGCCCGTGCACAATATTTCTCATTCCAATCATTAGTTTTGAATTTTCCTGCTGGAACAACGTTACCCTAGCAGGAACCAATTTGCCGCTTTTTTAAAAAACGACGACTCGAGCTTATTTTTAAGTGGCGCACATTCAATTCAGATTACGTACGAATTATACGTTCCACTCATATCTCTCTAGGAGTCACTTTCCTGTTGGGGTAACGTACACGACTACCGCAGGACCACCTTCAAAGTCGATTTTTTCGAAAACTAATAAGGTACCAATTTTGTTGTTCGTGTACTAATTGGTACCAATTGAGTAGTAATTATTTACCAAATATGAAAGCGATTGGCGTCGGGGTCGGGCGATAGGCACGCACACGCAGGAAAGTTATTTAGGCGGTGTTAAAGTGCCGGCACAAAAAATACAAACGTCAAGAAAATGAAATCGCTAGCACAGCTATCTTTTTCGGAGATTCCCCAGAATGCGAATAATGCAATCAGCTACATCAATATTTGCAGATTTTATGTTGAGAAACAGAAAGAGATCATCAAATTACTGTTTAAGATACCAAGACTGCGAAGACACTTTAAGATTTATTGTAGAACCCAATTTTATAGAATCTCTTCCAAATCGTATGTTTGCACCAAAAAAGACGGTTTGCGTGTCCGTAGCTTCCTGTGAGAGATTTTGTAGTGTAGTGGTAGGCACTCCGGTTTCCGCACTAGACTCCCATTTGGTCCGTTGTGCACGGAGGCTATTCAGTGCCTAGCAGTTATAGCCAGCATAGCTCCGTCTTAAAGCACAGAAGCTTTCTGGAGGCTTCACAGAGCGACCTCACAGTTCCGAGGATTTCTTCGCGTTGAGATGTCACGGCGTCGCATTCTTTGTCGCTTTTTTGTAGTCATTCTAATTTGGTCGGATAACCAGCCGTTGTATTTTGCCATCAAAGTTCACCGTCGTTTTGACTTTTTCACAATATTATTCAGTAACGCATGCATATACACTTTTTATGGTTATTATAAGCGTCAAGAAGAACCGAATAGTTTTTAGCGAGCCTCGAGTCCTTTTTCCTTGCCCTGTTTTTTTTTTTGTCATAGATAATCACTCTTACCCTTCCCTAGTTTTTTTGTCATAGATAATCACTCTTACCTTCCCTAGTCCTTTTTCCTTACCCTGTTTTTGTCATAGATAATAACTCTTACCTTCCCTAGTCCTTTTTCCTTACCCTGTTTTTTTTTTCATAGATAATCACTCTTACCCTTCCCTAGTTCTTTTTCCTAACCCTGTTTTTTTTTTGTCATAGATAATTACTTTTACCTTCCCTAGTCCTTTTTCCTTACCCTGTTTTATTTGTCATAGATAATCACTCTTACCTTCCCTAGTCCTTTTTCCTCACCCTGTTTTTTTTTGTCAAAGATATCCACTCTTACCCTTCCCTAGTTCTTTTTCCTAACCCTGTTTTTTGTCATAGATAATCACTATTACCTTCCCTAGTCCTTTTTCCTTACCCTGTTTTTTTGTCATAGATGATCACTCTTACCCTTCCCTAGTTCTTTTTCCTAACCCTGTTTTTTGTCATAGATAATCACTCTTACCCTTCCCTAGTTCTTTTTCCTAACCCTGTTTTTTTGTCATAGATAATCACTCTTACCTTCCCTAGTCCTTTTTCCTTACCCTGTTTTTTTGTCATAGATGATCACTCTTACCCTTCCCTAGTTCTTTTTCCTAACCCTGTTTTTTGTCATAGATAATCACTCTTACCTTCCCTAGTCCTTTTTCCTTACCCTCTTTTTTTGTCATAGATAATCACTCTTACCTTCCCTAGTCCTTTTTCCTCACCCTGTTTTTTGTCAAAGATAACCACTCTTACCCTTCCCTAGTTCTTTTTCCTAACCCTGTTTTTTTGTCATAGATAATCACTCACCTTCCCTAGTCCTTTTTCCTTACCCTGTTTTTTTTGTCATAGATGATACTCTTACCCTTCCCTAGTTCCTTTTCCTAACCCTGTTTTTTGTCATAGATAATCACTCTTTCCTTCCCTAGTCCTTTTTCCTTACCCTGTTTTTTTGTCATAGATAAGTATACATGCAGTGCCAGGCAGCAGTGGATCATCAGCGGCTGGTGGTAAAGTTCAATCATTGAGCGACATCTGCGCCAAATACGGCAGGAGAAAAAATAAGTGAGCACTAGTCTTCCCGTTTATCGCCTGTTATTGAGTTGTTTTTTTTTTGTATAGATTACAATATATAAAATCATTGTTAGAAAATACTTGTAGTAATTATTTTTGTATTTTGGCACATTTTCCACCTTCATATTACCATAAAATTGAAAGCTTTGTATTGATATTTTTTAAATAATAAAACTTTTTATGATTAATATATTTAGCTTTTTATTTGTTACTATATAGACTTATGGAAATATTATAATATATTCATATAAATGGACATAGTTCACTTTCAAATATGAATGGAGTTAAAAACTAATACATATTGGAGTTGAACTAATCATCAATAAAAAATATTCTTAAATTGTTCAAATTAACAATTGCACTGAGACAGCATGTTTAGCGTGACATTAATGAAGAAAATTAAGCATTTTACTTATTATGTACACTAAATGACTTCTTTGCTAGGCGTAGATATACCTAATGCTTCTTCATATCCGGTCTTCTTTTCATGTTTGCCTGTGAAATAAAAAAACATATCAGACGGATAGGTATTATCTATACCAATATTATAAAGAGGAAAGATTTTTTTCACCTCAGCACCTCAAACAAGCAGGTTTTGCTGCTTAAAGAAATTCGCTCGCAGCAAAATTCGATTTTGCTGCGAGCGTGAGACAAAGTAACTTTTTAATTATTTTTTTTAAATGCCGAGTCAGTGCTGGGTCTACTCACAACATTCGAAAGATTTGAACTTCACTTTGTTCTGTCACTTTCACTTCGATACGAAAAGAGCGAGAGATAGAAACAAGTCGATTCGAAGTTCGATTTTCAAATTCCATTTATAATAGGCTCAAAAAAGAAACCAACAATAAAACGTTCGGAAACACGTCATCTATAAAATTTCAAATCAAGGTTTAAATGTAATTATTATACTTTTCTCTTAATAATCGAATTATATTTTTTTATAATCAAATAAAGAGATGTTGAAGTAAAAAATACGAAGTTTATCATGTATCTACATAATTATTTAAAGTTTTAACAATCTTTATTGTGACAGAATAATTTAGTAATAGTGCAATTTCCGAACGCATCTTTAAAAAATAGCGGGCTTTAAATTTTTATTGTTTTCTTCTTCTGTTCGCTAGCTACAAAGTGCGATACACGTTGAATATTATTAAAATAATAATAAATAAATATGAGTGAATCCAGTGATGATGTCTGCAATTTAACACCGGAAGAATTGAAGCAGTATGTAAAAAGCGAATCAGTGAATACTCAAACTGAAGTCGCTAAAACAACAATATCGGTTCCATTGGTTCCAAACAAAACTGGTAGGTACTTTTAATTTGCAAAACTGCAATAATTTTACTTTTAACTTTTAATTTTTACAATTATACATGTGGTTTAAATATTACCAAGTTGTATTTTTTACCTTTAGATTATTTGTTCTCGCTGCTGAAGTGAAAAGTTGTATGTGCTACACGAGACCAAAGTTATTTGCATTTCGTGTCTTTGAATCCCTCGCTGCACTCAGGATTCTAACCTAGAATCACTCGCTACGCTCGTGATTCAAATATAGAATCCTTCGCTTACTCGGGATTCAAAATCAACACTCGCGGCAAAAACCAACTTTGCTCTCTTGTTGCACAAATAACTATTTGTTTGTTTGTTTGTACCGAATAGGCTCCGAACCTACTGGACCGATTTAAAAAATTCTTTCACCTTTGGAAAGCTACATTATTTCCGAGTAACATAGGCTATAATTTTGACGAGAGCGAAACCGCGGGGGTCAGCTATATTTTATATGCCTCATATTAATCTGTAATATTCCCATCTCACTTCTTAGATATGTCATCACGTATCATCCGACGTGTTTGACGACCTCCAGCCTCCCGAACAAGCCGGATTCCGTGTAAAGGCTTCAACACCATAGACCACATACATACGCTGCGGCAGGTTATACGGAAGACCGAAGAATACAACCTGCCTCTCTGCTTAGCGTTTGTGAACTACGAGAAAGACTTCGATTCGATCGAGACTTGAGCTATACTGCAGTCTCTCCAACGGTACCAAATTGACTACCGGTACATCGAAGTGTTGGTACAAAAACAGGACCATACCTCGGAACCTATCCTTCTGCAGCGAGGTGTGAGACAGGGAGACGTCATATCTCCGAATCTGTTCACCGCTGCACTCGAGGATGTCTTCAAGGTTCTGGACTGGAGCGGGCTAGGCATCAACGTCTGTCGGTTTGCCGACGATATAGTGGCTATGGCTGAGACCATGGAGGACCTTAGTACAATGGTCGATGACCTCAGTAGCGCTTCCGAAAGAGGGGGTCTTAAAATGAAAATGGACAAAACCAAGGTAATGTCGAATGCCCATGTTATACCCACTCCTACCATGGTCGGAAAAAACACTCGAAGTTGTGGACGACTATGTCTACCAAGGACAAACGATCCAGATGGGTGGGGCCAACTTTGAGAAAGAGGTCGACCGTCGAATCCGACTCTGCTGGGCAGCGGTCGGGCAGTTGCGCGGTATCTTCTCGTCCAACTTACCAGTGTCTCAAAACGAAGTCTATAACCAGTGTGTGTTGCCAGTTATGACCTATGGCTCTGAGTGGTTGCTCACAATGGGCCTCATCAGAAGACGCCCAAAGGACAATGGAGAGGGCTATACTCGGAGTATTATTGTGTGATTGTATCAGAAATGTAGAGATCCGCTATAGAACCAGGGTTACCGACATAGCCCAAAGAATTGCCAAACTTAAGTGGCAGTGGGCAGGGCACATTGCTCGCAAAACTGATGGCCGATGGGGTAGAAAAGTTCTGAAGTGGCGACCGTGAACCGGAAGACGATACGTTAGAAGGCCTCCCACTAGGTGGACCGATGACCGGGTGAAGGTTGCGGGGATCCGGTGGATTCAGGGCGAACGGGACCGGTCAATGTGGTGACGCTTGGGGAAGGCTTTTTTGCTGTTTTTTGCGATAAGGACTCACGCACGTACCATTATCGCAAAAAACGGCAATTATACAATACGTATTTTATATATATATGTCGCCACGTATGCGTGAATTTGCTAATTAATTATCCTAATTAATCATTTTAAGTGTCAATGTCTATTTAAGTTGGGTTTTGAGTTCAGCGCCATCTATTGGCTCATTGTGGAACCAGTTAATCTGTTTGAATGAAGATCATTTGTTATGCTAATTTCAATGTTTAATTAATTAATACGAGATGTTTAAATAAAACGGGAACACATATTGTAGGACTTTTAGATTTGTTCTCATTTTAACTATTGCACATTTGACGAAGTAAATGTGTTTTATTATGTTATTCTTATTACGCAAAGTTGTCAACAATGGCGGATGTTATAATTTCTATGACCAATAACCAGATTTAATAATTAAATACGAGAACTAAACAAATTTGAATAAATGATTAAATACTAAAAAGTCATAAGACTATTTTACACAGCTATGTAATAATGAGAAACCTTCTGATTAGTAAGATTGTCAGATCACCGGAAACTTGGGTAGTTTTGTTATTAGATGACTATTTCAATAATAATCTACAAACAACTTGGTATTTGTGAGTATTGGGATTGTTTAATGTTAAAATAATTAACTGAGCAGCATTTAAGTATTGTTTGCTAGCTTTATTCAACTATCCAAGTAATTAGTGTCTAAAAAAAAACAATATGAAGGTTCCGCTCACTTAGAACGCGCATCGCGCTTACTGTGTGTGAAAAATAATAACTGTTTAATAAATCTAATTGAATAGATGTTTGAAAACCTAATAAACATGTAACGTTAATTGTCATAAAGTGATTGTGTAATCTATAAAAAGATTTAAAAGAGTATCCTGGAGTTTCTTGCTAGATCTTCTCCAGCGATCGACGAGGGCTTTGCGATCTAGCAAGCCACACGATGTGGTTTTAGGTTCAAGTTCATTTGAAAACTCAAAGTGCCTGTAACTAAGTCAAATAAATACTCTGAGTTTCAATCCAGTGTTGTGTGTTATTGAAGTTCACCCGTTCCAGTCAAGAATAAAGGAATTGCCTCTAGGCATTGGGGTTAATGATGGTGGTCCTATGATTCATAGGTGCTTCGACGTGACATCAGAATTGGGCTCAGCTCCCACTATCGCCTTCTGCCCATGCTATGAAAGCCATCCAAAGAATTTCGTACAACATCGCCAGCGCCGAGGGCATGGCAAAAGATTTTCCTATGATAATTTCCAAGAGTAAGCGATGCCCAGACATAGGCGAAGATAACTGAATTATTTTTACGTGAACGATCTGGCTAGAAAAATCATGGCGGCCGCAAGTGCCAATGGAAACGAAAAATGAAGATTATTGCAATAAAATATTTTTATTTTGTGACGACGCACAGAACTCTATTGAAACGACAGAAGAAGCTCTGGCTGTGGTCTCGTCTAAGCTACTGACTAGTGGCAGGATGCTGGCCTACACCATTGTGACCAAAACTTTATACAGCACAGAATGACTGAAGCAACTAAACGAACAACTTGATCTGTCCATTGATAGATTCCATCATGGTTGAGGGGAGTATTCTGTTATTTTTTATTTATGTAACTTAACATTCTTATTTTCATCATACAATTGTCACACAAAAGGTCACTAACCTTGCCTGTTAGTGACCTTTTGTGTGACAATTTTAATCAATCTGCCTAGTCTTTTCCCAACCAAGTCTGGGACGGCTTCCATTCTAATGAATTTTCTAATGAATTCTTGGAATTAAAATGAATGAAAACAGCATTAAATTACTCCATAAAATAAGACAGCTGACTAGGAACTCAATGTTATTGTTTAAATATGGTTCTTTTGTCTTAAGAATTGCAATGGCTCAGTTATTTGAGAAACTTTATTTTATTTGAGGAGGAGTATGTAAGGATCGTAGCAAGTGGCGACCTGTGGTTGCTGCCTATCCCCATGGGGACAAGGTGTGATCAAATCTTCAACCAATCTTTAAACATATGTGCATCTATATCGGCAAGGTTAGATTTCCTTTCAACATACATAAAAATCATCCTTTGTCAGTAGGCTTGTGTAGTACATGTACTATGAACTATTAGGAAGCAATTCCTTTAGGTGAACGAGAACGAACTATTCTGTTTTGGTCGTTTAAATCGTTCATCTAGTACAGTGATCCAAGCGACATAGGATCGCTCAAGTGCTGAATCAGAACGATTTAGTACGGTACGAACTACGATTGTCTGAGTCTGAGCCTGAGCGAGTGAACGAGTTGAGAGATTTGAGAAGCGTGCGCGCGAGCGTGATGACTGATGAACAATGTACTAGTACAGTTTGCTCGGTCTACGTACGATCTCGATGACCGACATGTCGCTTAAGAATATCTTAATGAACGGTGAACTAAAATGAACTAATAGAACTAGAAGACCGAACTAGTTCACTTCAACGATTGTACTAGTTTGGAGCGTTTCATTTAGTGTCCGAGTAAGAACAAGCCTATTTGTCAGCAGTCATTAAGCAAAAAAAGCCGCACCCGCTCTCTTCTTGGAAACTACGCACTAAGTAAGCTGGGCCCCACTGGTTGGGCACCTGTGCGCTAGATTAAGGAAGAACGTTTTTGTTTGGATAATAAGCTACTAACTAAAACGAGGTTAATTTCACTTCTTTTAAGAAATGTAACATACCTTTCTTTGTTGATTTATTCCTCTTGGACTCTTTGTCTTTTGATTCCTTTTTAGATTTTTTATGTTTTTCAGTCTTTGTGTCCTTCTTGTGAGGTTCGACAAGTAAAGCGTCATCGTCCACTACGTCACTATCTTTCGTTGGTTTCTTTCCATTTGTCTTGCCTAGATCTTCGATGAGCATCGCCTCATCTACTTCCTTGGCTACTTCTGGTAGCATTAAATCTACGGTATTTTGTTTAGTTTTCTTTTCCTTCCTCTTCTTGGTGGGTTTGTCGCCGGACGATTTGTCGGCGGATTTGGCCTTCTTCTTAGACGACTTGGGCTTTTTGTCCAACAATCCGCTTTCTGGCGAAGGGTAGTGATGTATTCTTGACGAGAGTAACTCTTCTTCACGTAGAGGCCTGTAAGTGTACGAAAAGAATATAAATATTTAAAACCGTATTATAATTTTATGTGTTCCTATGATCGATAAATCCTAGACTTAACTATGTTGGGGTCGGCTTCCAGTCTCACCTGCTTCAGCCGAGTACAGGTAGTTTACTTGGAGCGGCTGCCTCTCTGACCTCCTCAATCTAGTTACTGGGCAACTCGATACCCCTCGTAAACACTGATGTTATATTTATTGGTTTCTGTCAAAGATCTTCAAATGACAGCCAGGACTAACAGTTAGTCCTGGCTCTGGCCTCCAGCGTGGTTTCTGACATACGGAGGAGTTTCGGCAAGTAATAGATGTCACCCATCCATCGACCGACCTCGGTAAGCGTTGCTTAACCTTGAAGATCGACCTGTGCAGCTGTTATTATTTGGCCACAAGCTCTCCGTACGTTCTCTAGCTAGGCTGCTGCGGTGCCTGGCTGGAGGCTCTAGTTTAGTCTCCACAGGAAAGCCCGGTTAAGCACTACTGCTGTAAATTTGTTGATGTATCTGTGAGTGGTCAAGTACAAAAAGAAATGTGTGCTGCGTGCAGAGTTAGGAACTGCTCAGTCAAAATAACTGCACTTGGTCGAGTCACTCTGACGTTAGACGCTCATGGCGCACACGGCTCGGGCGGGGCGCCGCGCGGGTAAGCATTTATTTTGAGCGATTGACGTACTGGTCGAGGTCGAGGTCGAGCGCGCGGTGCGGGTCGTCGGGCGGCGCGGCCGGCTCGTCGTCCGACAGCGCGGCGCCCTCGGGCAGCTCGCCGCCCTCTGCCACCGCCGGCCGCGCGGCGACCACGTCTTCTGTAAAGAACAAACAAAATACGTTTACATCTCTCATGTTTGGTAAGTAGGTTCTTATTACCTCCAAATGGGGCTTGTAGGTGATTAATTAGCGCTCTAGGGTAATAATGTAGCTAGAAAAGCCCTAGGGCGGTAAGTAATTAAAGAAAAAACACTTCTTTCTTTCATAAGTTCGCGTACATCTAACCACCATACTGGCAATAGACATCATGCATTCAGCCCAATGACCAAAGAGGTCGCTTTGCTATTCAGCCTTGTCTTCGTGTGAGTATAATAGTCATCAAGAAGTTTTTGGCGGGATTTTTTCGAGTGAAGTTCAGCGGTTGTTAATATAGTGGATATTGTGATATAAAATTGGTGCAGTTTTGTGTCTCAACTGTCTACGCAACTGGACAATATGTGAAATCATTGACAGAAGCGATTTCAGGATAGTGGAGCGGAGAATTTTATTGTAGTATTGACTACCTCCGCAAAGCTTACTGGGAAGGCTGACTCGATACAATTTGCTGCCAAATACTCCAAAAACTATTAGAATCTGTTACACCCGTATTCTAATGCATACTAAAGAATGTTAAAATTGCACTGAAGATTAGGCGGTATGGTCCAAGACCTTAGCCTGCCCGAGAAGGGAGAACAAAAAAAAAATAGTCATCAATTTTAAATATCGAACGGCGAAGCTCAATTTCGTTCTTGAAAAATAAATATTTTTTTAAATGTTTTATTCTTGTAATGCCGGTTTTTTTCTACTTACCTCACAATCGAGATGTAAAGCAGAATAGTTAGCTCGGGTGTAATCATCAATTGCACCCTCGAACTATAGGCACCCTCGCTGCGCTCGTGCGCCTAAATATCTCGGGCTGCAATTGATGCCTTACAGCCCTTGGCTACTAATCTACTATAACATCTCTCATGTTCGGTAAGTAGGTTCTTATTACCTCCAAATGGGGCTTGTAGGTGATTAATTAGCGCTCTAGAGTAATAATGTAGCTAGAAAAGCCCTAGGGCGGTAAGTAATTTAAAAAAACACTTCTTTCTTTCAAAAACGCGCACATCTAACCATCATACTGGCAATAGACATCTTGCATTCAACCCAATGACCAAAGAGGTCGCTTTGCTATTCAGCCTTGTCTTCGTGTGAGTATAATAGTCATCAATTTTAAGTATCGAACGGCGAAGCCCAATTTCGATCGTGAAAAAAAAAAAAATGTTGTATTCTTGTAATGCCGGTTTTTTTTATACTTACCGCACAATCGAGATGTAAAGCAGAATAGTTAGCTCGGGTGTAAGCACCAATTGCACCCTCGAACTATAGGGCATTAAATATCTCGGGCTGTAAATGCCTTACAGCCCTTGGCTACTAATACATACATACATAAACTCACGCCTTTTTCCCATGGGGGTAGGCAGAAACTACAGAACGCCACCTGCTACGATCCTTACATACTTCTTTTTCTTCACACACATTCATACATCTAGTCATACACACACGCCGGTTATGGGTACTGCGCACTTGGCCTTTCTGAAGAACATCACCTATAAGGTCTATGTATGTCTTTCTAGGGCGTCCCCTCCCGGCGTTTCCATTCACGTCTGCCTTGTAAATACCTTTCCTAAGTCGACTTTCATTCATCCTCTCAACATGGCCAAACCATCTTAACATACCCTTTTCAATTTTAGTCACTACATCTTCTTTTAAACCACAAAGTTGTCTTATTACCTCATTCCTCAATCTATCAGTTAAAGTTACACCACACATACTCCGCAAGGAGCGCATTTCTACTGCATTAATCCTACTTTCATGTCTTTTTTGCCATACCCAGCCTTCACTTCCATACATAAGTGTAGGCACCAGCACGCTGTTGTGAACGGCGAGTCGAGCTTCCGGAGACATCGACTTGCTGGTCACAACTGCATGCATAGCACCATTCACTTTATGCCCTGCATTCACTCTCCTTTCCACATCCTCTTCAATCTTTCCATCCCTTGTGAACATACTTCCCAGATATATAAACACGTTCACTTGCTCCACACTCTTATCATTTAATTTCCCCTCACAGTTCGATACATCTTCTTCTCTTTCAAACACCATTACCTTAGTCTTGTTCACATTTATACTCATCCCTTTTAACTTAAAAGCTTCATTCATCACAGTCACCATGTCTTGCAACTGTTCTGCTGACGATGCAAGTAGAACTTGATCATCTGCATAGAGAAGGCATTTGACAGGCAACTCATTCATCCTCAATCCGCACTCATGCTCTTTCAAACCTAGCAGACAACTATCCATGTACAAGTTGAACAACCACGGTGACGCTACACAGCCCTGTCTAACACCCCTTGAAATGGAAAACCAGTTCGTATACGCCCCATTAATCCTAATACAAGCACTGGAATCCCTATATAGAGATTTCAGTGCCCGTACCAAGTGCCAGTCCACACCGTACCCGGATAGCGTCGACCACAGTTCATCCCTCCACACACTGTCATAGGCCTTCTCCAAGTCCACGAAAGCACAGTAGACTTTTTTGTGCTTAGCCAGATGTTTTTCAGCTATGCTCCTCAAGGAGAAGATCTGATCCGTACAGCCCATTCCCTCTCTAAATCCTGCTTGCACGTCCCATAATTGTTCATCCGTCACTTTTACCACTCTATTTATTAAAACTTTCGCATATAATTTGCCGACAACACTCAAAAGACTAATGCCGTGGTAGTTTTTACACTCCTGCTGTGAGCCTTTTCCCTTATATAGTGGTACGATTACAGCCTTGCACCAGTCATCCGGCACGCGGCCATATCTCCAACACATATTAAAGATCCGGCACAACAGGCTTGCTACCACCCCGTCACCGCCCTTCAGCATTTCAACAGATACTCGGTCATACCCTGCAGCTTTACCAATCTTCATCCCACTCAGTGCTTTTTTCTACTAATCTACTATTATTATTAGCACAGTCCAAAAGGCACAACATTTTTAGTGTTTTTTTTATTTTTATATGTGTAAAATAAAAATTTGAGAGAAAAGATTTAAAAGCATTCGTAATAGCCATCAACAGTTTCACACTTATTGATACCGTATATAGCCGATATTAGCTGTCGCGACATTAGGAACGAATAGTATTCCGACATCTGACTAGGTAAAATTATGGCCACATGAACAAAAAAATTGGCTTTTTTAAACAATTTACAAAATAAATATCATCTGATTACTCGTAATGAACTGAATTACGAAAATGATACCCGCCTATGAACTTTCGCCAACTATTTCATTTGACCGTGCGTTCTAATTGGTATATTTTGGCAACTCTACGCGACGTGGTATCTTGCGTTTCATTTATCTCCATTAAGGTTGCCCTAGTCAGTCATTCTTCCATACAAATGTAGTATGGCGATTACTCCACTGTTGGACGGTGTACGCTCAAAATAAATGATATCAATTTGTCTCATAATTACCTAGCCCTGTATGGAAACAAATAAATGAAAAAAAAAGTGTATTTGAAAGTTATGAGCGTCGAAAGTTCCATATTTCTTTCAACACTAATTTCAAGCATCTTTGGGCGGAAATAAATACCATAAAGAAGGAAATTTGCAAAACAGCCACCATACAGCGATAGATCAGTAGTTATTTCATGATACTCATACTCCCAAAGGTCTGTTTATAAAATTTCGCGCGCAGTTTTGGTTATAAATCATCATCCATTTATTATTTTATTCCATGAGGGTGTATTCGTACGCGCACTAGCTTCTTACTGCTCATCACAGCGTCTATCCCTTTCGTACGTATTGTCGGATGACATAGCATGCCATTTAACCCCGGCCACAAAATAGTTCGTGCCGCAGACTAGGACAACCTTAAATTCAGGACAATGCTACGAACATAAAGAAAAGTTGACTCACCCTCGCTATCTGAGTCGCTCGATGGTTTATCCTTTTTGCTTTTTCGTTTCTTCGACGTCCGTTTCTCCTTTTTCTTCTTGTTCGAACTTTCCCGCGTTATTAAGTATTTATCAGATCTCTTGGCTGCAAAAATAATTTAATTATTACTGAACAGATGACTCAATTTACTTCAAACGTGAACAGCTGTTAATTAACTCGTCCTATGTCAAGGCTATAGTTATACGATATTATTATTTTTCCCGTGAATATTAAACTCAATTTAGATGATAATAGACATTTACCAGAAAAATCATTACTAACCTAATCTAAAAGTAAGGGTTTACCAAACAAAGATAAATAAAAGGGCTCCTAAAACACAGGATATTTTTTATGTCAGATATTTATGAATGCATGTTCCACATTAATTCATAAATTTCTTCCATAATAAATAGACTGTCTTTTTGATAGTTGTTTGAGGGTTTCACTTGTATTGTAATATTTTAAACCTAATATACAATGTGTTATCTATTTAGATATATAAAAGAAGAATCTGACTGACTGATCTATCAACGTACAGCCAAAACCTGCTAGATAGAAGCATGAAATTTGGCAGAAAGGGCATGTTTTTTTTTTGGTAATTCCAACCCCTAAGGGGATAAAAGAGGGTTGAAAGTTTGTATAAAAATTTATTTCCTGCGGCCAATATCCTTGAAACTTGGCACAAATAGTAATCTAAGTAAATGATAAAGGAAGTAATTATTAGATTTTCAAAACTTCGATCAAATTACAATTTAGCGGGTGTTAAGAAACTTACTGCACAGAGTTTCGTTTGTAAAAAGGGGAAATTTGTTTGAATGCAAAATCGAATTCCTTGAAGATAAAGTATATAACTTTTAAAACTATCGTCCAAATAGGGTTAAGGAGTGTGGGGTAGTTTTTTTGAGGAATTTTACTGTGCAATCTAACATAAACGAAAAAGAAGAAAAGAGTATAATAACATATTTGTTTTGTTGAAAACTCGACCCTCAATGGGGCAAAAAGGGGTTATTAAGTTTTTAGGGGAGGATATTACTTTGTGGCGGTAACCTAAAATTTATTAATCTTTGCGTCAAATCACGATTCTTCCAAAACCAACACACCCAGATATCTCAAAACCCCATTTTTTATAGATTTAACAATAGCTTATTTTTGGTCGCCTTCACTAAATGCACATAAGATAGTAGACTTTGTAGGATAAAATATAAAATCACGCGACCGAAGTCGCGGGCGGCTTGCTGGTTATTATTATACATACTGTGAACTTGTAGAGGTACTTCGAGTGCTATCTCCGCGATGGGCACGTCGTCCTGCTGGTAGGAGCGCGGCGAGTCGTCCTTCAGATAGTGCGGGTTGTTCGCTTGCTCCTGCCTCCTGGCCTCGCGTAACTGCGGGATAAATATCAATCATCATCTGCCTAGGCTATTACAAACTATATTGGGAACGGCTTCCAGTTTAGTCGTATACAGCTACATACCAGTATTTTATATGGAGCGACTGACTGCCTATCTAAACTCTACAAGCACAACTGACTTACAGGTCCCGTCACGTAAAAAAAACGCTGAGCGACAGTGGAGGGATGAGTCTGCGCATGGGTACAGTCGCGTTCTGGCGTACTAGGATATTGTCCTATAATATAAGAGTAATTGTTTTGATTGTAGAATCATAATAGGTACTTACTAGCTAGTAACTTAGTACTTTGGAAGAGGCTGGATTAAAATTAGATAATGTTTACTTGAGTATTATTTTTTATTTCAATCCTTTTATTATAAATATCTTATCATTATAAATTATCAACTGCCTCAACTTCTTTCTTCATAAAACAAAATATACTATAAATAATTTTTCTTTCCTTCATTTTAAAAACCAGCGTCGTGCAAAGAAAGTTGTGTGTGCGTCTGTATTTTGGGAGCGAACGAAGCGTTATCTCAGCGCGGGAAGCATGGGTGTACTGAAGAACCAATAGCGTGCGCGCACAGTAACACTGGCCGAGCATGCCCCCGTCGCGCCCCCTTCATACCACCACTTGGATCGATAAATCGCTCAGGGCGCAGATTCAAGGCCAGCGTTCTTTTTACGTGACGGGACATGTACCTTTTAACACTATCGTGTTATCCGAAAGACTGATATCCAGACTAGGTATAGGTATCTACCTAGTCTGGATATCAGTCTTTCGGGCTCTGGTGTTTGTAGCCCAAGCCCAAATGATTATCACCTCGAATACCGCTCCACATCACCTACCTTCTAGCCAGCAAACGAGCATGTCCGGTAGATGCACAGCGAGGCCCAAAGTAGATCATTACAGGCGTTTTACAGTTACAGTCTCTCCAGGTATGTACAATTACAGGCGTTGCACAGAGGGCGTTTCGGAGTAACGTTTTTAAGCAAAAAATCGCACACTCCCAGGTCTTAACTCTAAAAGCCTGGGCACTTTTTGAAGCCAAACAGAAATCCCCACACATAAATGTCTTTCGAGTTCAATAAAGTAATACCATGGCGAGTTCCTCGGGAGTGAACTGCGCGGTGGGTCGTGCGTCCTTGGGCGGCGGCGCGAACACTGCAGCCTCCTGCTCGCCCTCCGAGCTCGAGCTGTCCGACGACCAGCGCTCATGCGACAGCCATTGTTCCAGGTTCAAACTGGAATTTATTATTATTAAGTAATTTATTATTATTTCGTAAGATACATTAACCCACATCCTGGCCACTGTCCGTCCTGTAGTGCTGACTACTAAGGGTTGTCATGGCGACCACGAGGTAATATCCCGATTATCAAACAAAGTACCCTAGGTAAGGAAAAACACCGGAACACCCTATACTAGCCCCAAAACTAGGGCTGGACATCAAGGTAACACAAACATTTTTCGTTTGTGTGACTTATAATAAAATAAAAAATATGTTTACATTTGTATTATTTTTTGTGCACTTAGTGCATCGGCCATCAAATCAAATGAAATCATATTTATTCGTAAATGTAGGTTTCAATACAATAGGATGTTATAATAAGGTGTTCAGTTCGCTACATTTTACTCGATAGCATACAAATATTAATAAAGGAATCATCAGACGAGAATACCCTGGTAATCTCTTAACTGTCAAGAATTGTATTGTACCTGACTCGAAGCCGGAATTTTAGGAACCCCTCGATTTTTATGCTAAACTAATATTATACGAAAGTAAAAATTTTAAGATCAGATGTGGGAGGTGATCTCCAAAACTACTCAGCCGATTTAAAAAAAAAAAACACGTATACACTATCACTGAAATTTTGTATCGCAGAAAAATGGACGGCTCCTGCGTGATACGCCACGGGCAAAAGCTAGTTAATAATAAAGGCAATAGTCACAAGTTACATACTCTGTAGGCATGGGCACTTTTTTCTGTGCCTTAGGCGCGACGGGCTTGAGTTCTCCGTCGAACAAGTCCGCCAACTCCTCTATCAAGCCGCCGCTGAAGCTCTGCACCGCATTCTCGCCGTTTACGTCCTCGACGAGTTCTTCCTTCTCGACACCATTGCTGCAAATACAATGTGTTTGTGATTTTGTTACTAAAAGTGTTATGTGTGTGTAGCCCGTGTAAAGTGGGCAACAAACGATGCTCAACAATGTTTCTAGAAACATTTTGTTTTGGGAATCGTTTAGTAGGAATGGGCAGAAATTAACTTGAACCATGGCTCAATAATATTTTTAAAGAAATAGGAAATATTTTTTGTGAGTCTGATTTATTTCTTAAAATTATTTAAAACGAATAGCAAGTACTAGTTATTTTTATTTTGTTTTGGAACTCATTTAATTCCTAGGTTACTTCTAGGCAAGCGTGCTTCATCGTAGGCCACATCATCGCTTACCATCAGGCGAGGTAGTGGTCAAACACGAGCCTATCGACAATAAAAAAAAAGAAACACCTACTAGTCGATGACTATAAATTTGGGCAGATAAGTCGGTTTGCCCATCTAGTCAGCCAATCTCTAATCGGTACTCATCGCGGCTGCAAAGTATTTCTATTTTAATTCGTAACTGTACCTCTGTTCATCATACCTATGAATGGGATATGACGCTAGTATTTGTTCTCCCCCTCCTCACAAATGGGGCGAAAGGTAACTTAGGGACAGGATGAGAAAACTTGTAAAGGAGTCAAGAAGCGACTGCGGTGAAAGCGCGCGTAATCGGGCGGGAATCGTCTCCTTGAGATTCCGTCCATAATTCCATATGAAATGATGTCGGTGAGATCATGGATGGTTTGTGCGATGTACCTCTGTTCATGCTCCACCAGTATAGCGTCGGGCAGCGGGCCGCTGCTCTTGGGCGCTTCAGCCTGCAGCGCGCAGTCAGCCGGGCTCAGGCGCCGCAGCACTAGACACAGCAGCGCCGTCGCGTTGTGCGCGCGCTCCTGCACCTCCATGTCCTCGCTGCACAGCAGGGGGCGCAGGCCTGCCAGGGCTTCGCGGATTATCTATAAGATAAATATCATGTTTTGCCGGTTAAATGCCATAATTACCGAAACAATAGAAAAGCTATGTGTCTCGAGTTGATCCACGTCTAGGAAACATCTGAATGAAACCAGTAGTGCAAGAAATTGCTGAATTTTCAACTCTTAGCGTTGAGCCAAGCATTGTCAATCCAACAGCGAGGTTACAATTCTGCTTTTAGATATCACCACCGACCACCGTAATTCTTTATACAGGGTGTGATCAACGAAAAGGTGTGATCATATTTTAAAAACTGCTTCTACCCATGTAAATTAACAACTATCTCCAAGAAAGTCAACAATTCTCAAAGAAAATAATCTATAGCACAGATAATATAATACTAGCATACAGATGCCTCATCCCATACAAAGAAACCGTGCCGACGTAACTAGTGTTTTTCATCTGATTAATTTTGTTATTTTTGTAAGTACATCAATCGCGTTCGATCCCGTTTCACGGCAATAGATGGTGTTAGCAGTGACTTGCAAGTTAAAGGGTTTACTAGGTTCGTGAATATTTTTTTCGTTAAATACAGTAAAGGTTCGTTTGATAGTATTTTTTTGCACATGTTTACAGTATTTTTGCACCAAAATGTGTTACAATGCAAATTTTAACAATCGAGTGGAATGCCTCAGAAATTTAAAAATGTGCCATCTACTGGCATCAATTTTAAATGATCCGTTCAAATAATCTTTGAAATGTGAATTAAGAGCCCAATATTCCATAATTTTGTACGTAGGAGAGTTGGTTAAACAAAAACATACAATTTTTATGTTCAAGTCCAGAAAATGTTAATTTTACACACAATTATTGAATTGAGTGTACATGTCGCGCCATCTCTTGAGATTTATTTGAACCATTTTTTTTTCTTAGCAATGAGACCCCGTGTCTATAGTAATAATAGATGTAACTGACGGTAATAGCAGCGTCCTTGTCGTTGCGCGTCTCGTACAGTCGCAGCAGGTGCGCACACAGCTTGAGCGCGGCGTGCACGCACACGGCACGCGCGCGCATGGCGCCGCCGCCGATACCCGCGCACGACAGCAGCCCCGACACCGACTCGCGCATCACTGACTCCTCGCTGCACAAACAATACCATTTTAAATTGGTTTTATATTTGAGATCTTTTTCACTGATGAAAACAAGTAAGGTATATAAATAATCAAACAAGAATAGCGTACACTCGAGCTACGTCCCAAACAATGCCTCAACTCTTATCATGCTCTCTGTGTAACAACACCTGCATCCTAAAAGACTTTTTTGAGGCAAATGATAACGCTGGGGGGTGACCGTAAACTCTTAGAGCCTTACTCTAAGAGCTTACATATTAGATACGACTAAGAAGAAAAAAAGAAGCGTAGGTATAGCAGTGTCACAGTGTGAAGTACAGTATGTAGCTCATATTTACCGGCAGTACTCGGCCAGCACGTAGGCGGCGGCGTACAGCACCTCCTTGGAGGCGGGGCCGGGCGGCGCGGCGGCGGCCCGCGCGACCAGCGCGCCGCACTCCCGCGCCGCGAACACGCGCACCTCGGCCACACGCGCGCCCACTTCCGTCACCTGTGCAGCCACCATGCGCCCTGACACACCACACTCGTATTACTCAATTATCAAATCGATGCACAACACAACACAATACCACCAAAACATGCAAATTAAAACGGGTATTATCAATAACACTTCCGACAGATCTCTTTGCACGGCAAAGTATTTTTGTCCCGATAAAATTTACAAATTAGGGATTTATTTTATGAAATCAAAACTCTTCAATCTCGCTATAATTTGTGGCACATAGCAGCACAGTCTAATCAAGCGACACCAGCCCCCTAATTGCGTAAACTTTCTTTGGTTGCATTCATTGCTTCATATATTTAAAAAAGTCGACAGTAAGACATGCTTAGATTTTTGAATAAAGACGAGGTTTTTGTTTAACCCTCATTGCTACAGCAACTCACCGTGTTTGGCGCTGGTCTCCATCTCGGTGAGCTCGGAGAGCACGGTGACGTACCACTCGAAGTCCACCACGTGCTGGTAGTTGTTCTGCGAGCAGATCTCGATGATGCGCGTCAGCAGCTCGTCGCGGTAGAGAGTGCCCTCCGCGCGGTCCATGTGGACCATCAACTTCTTTACTATCTCCATTAGGTTCTTCTTTGACACCTATAAATAGATTATAAGATTAATAATTGAAAGTTACTATACATGTAACAATAAAAAATTAAATAGTAGTGTAGCATATAGTGAACAAATGATGCTGTTATATTTATGTTACAAACAAACACAAGGTACTTTCTAAAATTGCAATGCAACACAAGAACCAGGTGATTTTGTTTCAATGTGTGTAACATTTCATGTTGCTTTTCATCAATTTACAGCTGAATCTGCTATCCGGCTACAAGAAATTGCCGCAGCATAGGAATAGAGTAGACCTTCCTATCTTTACAAAATTCTTCAATATTATACTACATTCGAAATATGAATTTTCCAAACAGGCTAATTTTACTTACCATGCCATATAGCAAGCCCAAAGCTCTCAGTCTGATGGACTCGTCCTTGTCGTCGAGACACGCCAGCACAAGGTCCTTGTGCGCTTGGACCGACTTCGGGTGCGACTTGAGTATTCTCGACATAGCCAGTAGGCCCAAATATTTCACTGTAAACAAATTGGATGACGATTCGTAGTCAATTGAACACGTGGAACGCGGAACAGTGGGCTGGTGATATTTACTAAGACTAGTAAATTCGTTCTGTTTTGCTAATACTCATTGGTTATGTTTGAGATTTAGCAACCATTGTACACATGAATCAATGATCAGACAAGAGACGCAATTCCTTTCGCAAGAGTGTCTTAATCATAGAGTGCCTTCACTGCCATTAAGAAGATTGGAGTAGATGGTTTGGTTGAATGGGTAATATTTTCATCATGGCATAAGCAAGCTAGTACAGACAGACATGCGGCAACCAGATGAACAAATACATTAGTTTATATATTTAAACATGATATATAGAGCAAGGCCAAAGAAAAGATGGATGGATGAATGCGAATGGGCGGAATGGAAAGAGAAAACTTTACGCCGAGCCAAAGTAACATAGGACAAGGCCAAGAAGATGATGTTTCTTTTTTACTTACAATTTTGATCGCTGTCTTCAATGAGTATCCTGAGTTTCTGCACGCAGAGTTGCACCGAGGCGGCGTGGCCGGGCATGCCGCTGCTAATGCTGATGAGCACGGCGATCACAGTGTTGATACACTCGTACAGCAGCGACATGGCTGACGTACTGCCCATAGACAAATGATTTTATACCTTCGTGTATGTAAGTCGTGTAAAACTGATCGGAACAGATTCAGATGCACTTGTATAGTCGACCTCGTTATGTTTTGGTGACCATAAAGTCGAATTTCGCTTGCACATCAAAACAACAAGGGTTATTTGTCTAAATTATAGTTACATAATTTCAACCCTAGTGAAGTTTTAATCGAACTGATTTTCTTGTCAGAAGTGGAGAAACAATAACGAAGCTGACTATACCTAGAATTTATTTTCTCTATTAAAAATCAAGGCTTCCCTTTTTTTTGTTACTGTCCAAATTATTATGTACGTTTAGATTTCCTATTTGGTTCCTGAATTTTCTTTAGTAAGTAGTTGTCCATGCTAGCTGCAACTTTAAATATATTAAAGAACCTGATTTTTTATCACTAGTCATAATTACTTAGATTAACTACAGTTCAATAATTATAAAACTATATAAAATCCCTTATTTATTTAACCTAATATTTCATGATTTGCTATTATTAAAATGGCAGAAATTGTGTTTGAATTTTCAAAACCTGTTAACATTTTTAGTACCAGGCAAAATCGGTACCTATCAAATGTTTCCTTAAAAAGTATTATTCGCGGATTTGGACTTATCGGGATAGGTACATTACATACTCTCCTGTCTATAATACTATACATACACATAAGTAAAACATATTTTTTAAATTTATTGCTAAATTAGTCTAAAATCATTGCAAGGTTACATATTGTATTGTTTTGATTCTTGAACACCACAATGATATTTTAATAGTTCATATCACTTGTGATAAGGGAATATTTGAACATTATCCTGTTAAAATGTTATTATGCAAAGTTCATTAAATTACAATATAAATCTTAGTTGGTTCACAATGCTTTTTACTTCTTACCAGTGGTCCATCTGAACACAACTTAACATATCTACCACTTTAGCGCTGTGTATACATAATGTACATTGCTTTATGAACAAAATGTTAATTATATTACAATTCCAAGCCTAAAACTAGTGTTTTGAAGCTCTAATGTGTTAATTAATCTCAGTGCTACAGTGTACAAAAAGCTTATTTAAACAAAATGTTAAAAAAGCAATGCAAGCAGTTCCATATAAAACTAAACACCTTCAATAACTATTACTAGACTTATCTAGCTGAAAACTTAAATAATTATTGTAGCATGTATTCAAAATATTACTATTTTATAATATTCCTTTCACCCCATAGAGACTACATGGTCTACAAGTACAGTAAGGACAACACAATATTGTCTACATAATTACGATAACGAAGGCACTGTCTGTAACAGGACAACTTGGACAGGTTGGTGGAGTTCCTGCTTCAATAGACAGTAACTGACTCACCTATGTATTAAGTTAGTTAATGGTTCTATCAGTTTCTTGCCAAGTCGAGGCTCTAATGGGGTTAAGGCACCAAACTGCAACAAACACAATGAAACTACATAAGACTAGCTTATGTGATAGCAACCAATAGCTAGATGATGTCGTGTCTCTGTTCTAAACACACCCTAATTGTGGTTTATTCTTCTTTTTCATCGTAATTCACGACGACACATTGTTGGTATTTTGGGTATAATATCAGCAGCAAAAATAATACAAAAATGTGAGCCTGATGTGCCAATTCATAAGTGTCATTCGTGTAGAATATATTTTTATTTCATAAGCTGGAATGTTAGAAATATAGAGCTGCAGATGTATGTCAAAGACCTTGATAATGTCATTTAAGATTCAGAAGATTGTAAAGTTGAATTAATTTTCTTGTACATTTCCAATATTCCAGCTCTGGTATAGTCAGATTGTGGCATAAACTAAATTGTATAAACTTTTGGTGAGGTGTGGTGAATGAATCTAGCAGTTTGAGTAAACTCTGTTTTTGTAAAGTTCACTAGTGGTACCTGCAAATTAGATCTATGAGGCTTTGGGTTATTTTTCTTCCAATGTCTGGTTCATACTGTGTCATTAAACCAAACTGTGAAGAATTCATAAGTTATTTCAGATATTTTCAAAACAAGTGTTACAGAAATCTAGTAATTTTTAATTAAATTTAGACATAATTTATTAAAATCATAACTATACTTAGAAGTACATACCAATTTGATAATCTTGATCAACATCCAGTTGTTAGTAGATGTTGTCATCAGTTTGAAGAACACTGGAGCTAATGAGAGATAGTTTTTTGGATTTTTCCTTGCTAACTCACAAACTACATTAACAGCAGCCGATTGGACACCTGTTATAAAAGTATATTTGTGAAAGAACAGAAAAATGGGTTACATATTTTATATTTAGTCACCAACTTTCATAATAATAAGTACCTGGATCAGGGTCTTCTAGTTTTTCTTTTAGTTTTGGGAATGCAGGTCTTAGTGCCTCTGGATACCTTAGAAATACTTTGTACATCATAAGCACAGCTTTCATCCTTAAATATGGTTTTGTTGAGCTCATCTGTAAACAAGAACCATGTTGAGAGGCTTCTAGTTTTTATATGCCAGCTTCTAATAATTTATTTAAAACAGGCAAGTGTCTTCATTATTATGGTCATGATGCATTTCAGCAATGTTCTTTATCTTATGCAAGTTTGATTGCACACATGATTACTTTTCAGTTGCTTTAAGTGCAGCTGAAGGGCTAACTTATCATAATCACAAAAAGGCACTTTAGTTGATCATCAAACCAAATAAAATAGGTTGTATTTAATAGAGTAACACTTACCAATGTCATGATATCATTAGCTAGGTCTCTAGCTAAGTCATGTGATATAAAACAGCTGAGGCCACTGAGTGCCAGCCCCGCCTCATATTGATTCTGTGCATTGAGATCCTTTCTTATCATATTTGTAGTGAGCATTAGGAGTTCGGAATCTGCATGGAATGACTGACTAGCTGCTAAGTAACCAATCCGCTTGTAAGTGAACTTATTGGAACTCATCACTTCTATTATGTTGAAGATAGCCCAAGAGATGTCATATCCCAGCATTTGGAGCTGTAATACATGTGAAATAATGTTAAAAAATACTTAGTGTATTAGCTCTTAAAATAAATAGGTTAATAGTAGGTATAATAAGATATGAATTTTGGAATTATATTTCCTGGTATGGTCATGGTTATGTAGGCTGTGATTCTAGTTAGATCCTAATTAGCTTTACACAACATAGACAACTCATAGAGCCATAAAATCTGTTTTAAGTTGAGCTCACGGAGGTAAATATTATTTGGACAAATACATAGGTGCCAATAAAGCTCCACAGATAAATTAAACAATAGAAGAACATATCTGAATTTATTGAATATATTAGCCCTGCATGCATACTCAATAAAGTGATAAGTTGACATGTGGGAATGTTATCAGGGAACCATTTAATGCTAACAAAGTTTATCTAGTTTTTATACCTACATACATACATTGTGATAAATAAGAATACATATAGTTTCAAGTAGGTGTACTCACATATGTCAGTTTAGCCACTGCATTGGATTTGACTGCTATGTTGTCTTGGCGTAGCTCCACTTTTATTTCTTCCATACATTGTGCTATATACTTTGACTAAAAATGATATGGTAAATATTATATAAAATGCTTTACGTATAGATGGTATTTCATATATATTTTTTTAGAATGCTTTCATTTGTTCTCTATAGAATAGTGTGATACATATTTTTCTACAAATACCTAATGAAAAAGAATAAAATGAACTGAATATTTCAACAGTTGTGTTTAAACAAACTTAACTGTTAAAATATTCAGTATAATCAGATACATTTACAAAACTAAAGGAATACTTGTTTACTGTGTAGTGAAGCATATTGACTCCCATCATTAGCAATAATGACTAAATAATGAAGAGTAAACATTGGATCTGCATCACCAACAAAATATGTTGCTCATGTAAATTTTCGTAAGATTCATTTTCTTAATTAAACCAAATTAATTGAAAACCTCAATTAATATGGACAGTAAATGAGATTACAAGGTTTCTGCTATTACAAAGTACTTGGCCTTTTAGACAAACCTATCTTAGATGTGGGTTTATTTCAAGTTTAATATTTAATTTAATATTCAAATTGGTCTAGTTTCTCTGCTTGAGACGACTAATACAAGAAATGTGACAGTGGAGGGGTACATAGAAAGAAAGTGAAAAGACAACATTTCCTTGGTCTATTACCAGAATTGGCTGTATTGCTGCAATAAATGTATGATTATGTGAAAATAAAGCACCATTATATGTATAAATACCTCATTATCTTTGTTATTTCTGATTCCTCGAACTAAATCCGTCAGATTTTTATCGAACATTCTCTCGAAGTTCCCTTTGACTTTTTTCAAAGCCATGTTGATCTAGTAACTTCTTTGACCATTAATTAAGATTTCAGTCTCAATTAAATTAAGTAAAATTATAGAAACATGTCAACAAAATTACAAAATTGAAAAACTCGTAAGCAACTAGGTACGTCTACGTCAAGAAAATCACAGACTACTTAGAGATACTACGTATCAGACGGCCAACTGTAGAACAAAAATTCTCATCATTGTGTTTTAATGTCATATGACGTTTCTTTTTTTTTTAAATGTTACATAGACAATGGCAAAGGAATACAACGGATACAGCCTGAGACGCCGTGCTTATTAACCGACTTCAAAAAAGGAGGAGGTTCTCAACTTATTTTTATAATTGCTATTCTGAAATCAATTTTGCGGATAAGTAATAAAAACAAAGAATTATTTATTCATTATTATTTATTTGAAAGTTCAGACAATATCTTGTTAGTAACAAATCCTTATGAAACTAGTGTTAGTAAAGGTACATTCCAAATCAAACATTTACAAAATTTTGCAAAATTAGACGAGAAATTGAATAAAAACAAATTGTCAATTGATTAAATTTATAGTCATAATTAATCAAAATTTAACAATTAGATGATTTTTTTTAAAATTTCTTTTTATGTTTTTCAAAAGCTTTTTTTGCATCGCAGGCAAATTACGGTTGAGTAACCTTCGAATATCCGAGCCCTTTAAAATTCTATTAATCATATTGCACCAATTCTTTAATGTAAACCTCACAACTAAGGAAATGAAATGATTTAGGAAAATTGTCTTGTGTTCGGTCCAGTCAATAAAATCAAATGAATACTTGGAAACAATAACATCATTTACATTTGGTGCTACATTGTTTAATGGCATTGTGTTCCAAGTATGCATTTGTTTAAGATATTACTGTACCAAAACACCTCACTGCACCTTCAGATGGGTAGTTTACTGCCGTGTATTCCCGGTAGTTTATCCAGTCGTGGATACTACTTTCATTACTCGTTAGGCTATTTTTGCAAGAATTACATTTTAATTTTAATTGATCAAAAAATTTGCGTACTATAAGAGTAGGCTCGCGAGTGGACATTCAATCGTTCTCGGCGAGCCTGCTCCACAATCATTTCAATATTTTGACCTGTACTTGAATGACCCGGCTCGACATTTTCTTTGAATTATTCAGTAAACAATGACTGCAAATTTATTACTTGGTCTGCCGGGTCATCCTCATAATTAAACGTTTGGTTGTAGAACTTTATGATTCTGGTTATCAATAATGACTTGAAGGTGCAATTGAAGCTGTGGCAGCTTGGGTCATTATTACGGTAATTATATGCTCATAATTGACCAAAAAAGTTTTCTATAGGATCAAAATTAAAATATCTGGGTCTCATTATTTTTATATTATTGCTTTTAAATATCTGCCACAGCCTCATGTAACTTTTTAGAGTTATAACAAAATTTACTAAAGAGGGCACAGATTTTTCCTTTGCATTGGAATCAACATAACGTATTTTCTCCAATTTACTAACTACCTCTTTCCAAAACTGGTAGTGAGGTGATTTTTCTACCACTGCTGTTCCCAGGATTTTCCTTTGTTTCTTTTTGAAAAGGTTGCAGCTACATTGACACTTTCAAATAGTTGGTCAATAAATAAAACTGTCTCTGCTGTATTTTGTAATGTGTTACTGACAGGTCTTCCATCTGCATGAGCTGAAAAAAATATGTTATGTTTAATATTATAAACCAAACCGCCTACTCCCTGCCCCCAGATTAACCGCCGGTTTCCCAGCTCTCAATTATAGGGCTGTTAACGTAATCGACGAATAATCGCCGGTTAATTCTACTTTCAGTTTCTCAACACCAAGTGTGACAAGTGGTTGACAATTTGTCACATTTGAAAAAAATCTCTAAGTAGCCACATGTTACAGCAGTTTTGGGTTTCTGAGAATCTTTTTCAATTTTAATCTCTTGTCAACGAGCCTAATTTATAATTGTTGGAAATTGGTCGATTATTCGCAGATTATAATTAATATTATGTTTTTAAAGGCTTATATTACGATAAAAAATTAATAGGGGTCGGCGAAATCTATGGTATGGGTTGAGTTATAAAACATATGCAATTTAGATCAATTATTTAAGTAGCAAGATTAAAAAAATAGGATATTACAAACTTTTTAAATTAATTACAGTATAAAAACATGACACAATTATCAAAAATAGTTATTTTGTATTTATGTAAATAAAAATAAAAAAATCAAACCTGGGAATCGAACCTACCTCACGCTAATGCGCGTGAGGTAAGGTTCGATCAGTGACTGTGCCTTGAACTTAGTACTTACCAAGGTCTGTTTCTGGATAGGTTTGTGTTTAACTTGAAGCGGCTGGGGTAGTGACTGCGCCAGGGTAAGCAACACTTACCAAGGTCAGTCTTGGGATGGGCGACCACTTTTTTTTGGATCGCTTGTTTATGGATAGGTGACTCCGCTAGGGTAAGCAACACTAACCAAGGTCAGTCTTTGGATGGGTGACCATCACCACAAAAAAAATTGATCACCCATCCTAAAGTCACCCTGCTAGGTTAAACAACATCTACCAATGTCACCCATCCAAAAACAAGCGAACCACAAAAATGTGGTCACTCATCCAAACTCTGACCTTGGTAAGTGTTGCTTAACCTGTGTGGGGTCACCTATCCAAAAACAAGCAAACTAAAAAATATGTGGTTATCCATCCAAAAATCGTCCTTGGTAAGGTTTGCTTAACTTGGCAGCTAAACCAACCCAGCCGCTCAAGATGAAATACTATTTAAAGTTACTTTGGGCGCACGGTTGGCGCAGTGGTTGAGCGATTGACTGCTGCGCTGCGTGGCGCGGGTTCGATTCCCGCACGGAACAAATATTTGTATGACCTACAGATAGTTGTTCCGGCTCTGGGTGTTGTGTATGTGAGTTCATATGTTTGTAAACGCACCCACGATACAGGAAGAAATTCCTAGTGTGGGGCAACGTTTTTTATTAAAAAAAAAAAAAAAAAAAAAACTGAATACGTTATAGTAGTGAATGAAAACCAGCCAGGATAGCCAACCGAAATAAATTAATGCCGATTATTTAATTTAACAAGCGATTAAGTAATTTCTCGATGATCAAGTGTTGAGAAACTCATTAAGAACTGAGGGCTGGTTAATTTGTGACAAATTGTCAGCGGATTTGAGATGTCACGTCGACTACAGAAAGCGGCCCTAAGGGCCACCCATCCCAAGACTGACCTTGGTAAGGGTTGCTCACTCTAGCGCGGTCACCACCCCAGCCGCTTCAAGTTAAACAAACAAACCTATCCAGAAACTGATATTGGTAAGTACTAAGTACAGGGAACAGTCACAGATCGAACCTTCCTCACGCGTATTAGCGTGAGGTAGGTTCGATTCCCAGGTCAGTAACAGTTTGATTTTTTTATTTTTATTTACATAAATACAAAAAAAAACTATTTTTGATAATTGTGTCATGTTTTTATACTGTAATTAATTTAAAAAGTTTGTAATATCCTATTTTTTAATTAAATTAAATAATTGATCTAAATTGCATATTTTTTATAACTCAACCCATACCATAGATTTCGTCGACCCCTATTATCTTTTTATCGTAATATAAGCCTTTAAAATCTTAACATTAATTTTAATCTACGAATAATCAACCAATTTCCAACAATTATAAATTAGGCTCGTTGACAAGAGATTAACATTGAAAAAGGTTCTCAGAAACCCAAAACTGCTATAACATGTGGTTAATTCGAGATTTTTCTCAAAAGTGACAAATTGTCAACCGCTTGTCACACTTGGAGTTGAGAAACTGAAAGTAGAATTAACCGGCGATTATAAATAGCTAGCTAAATAAAATAAATTTTAAACTACCTTAATTTTTTTATCTTTTCAGGAATGACATGCTGGTCGTTCAATTTATACAGAAGTCTGGCTTCTGTGTGATGGCAATATGTTTCATACACATCTACTATATCTTGCCATTTCGATATTTTTTTCCCATTCATTTTTACATTTTGTTCAAAAAATTGTTTCGCAGTCCTTTTATAAGATGTGACGGGTCATATACAATACTCAGATTGACTCCGCTTATTGTGACTGTGCCATCTGAAATAATTAAACATTTTGAATCAAATAATAATTCCAAAGTGCCATCAAGTTAAACAGTATTCATGTAAATATGGTTAAAACATTGGTTGTTTTACATCTTTGCAATGCAAGTTCCTTAAACGACATGCCCACCGCTGAGCCAGTTGATTAATGCCAGCTATTTTAACTCTTGTGATGACCATTCACAAATGTTTCTGAATGTATGGACTGCTAGGATGGAAAAGTTAACTGAATAAAACTGACCTGGTTCTTGATTTGCAAGTAATTGATCACGTGTTGTGTCTGCTTTCAGACTTCTTAAAGCAGATTGAAAAGCATATCCTTGGTCACAAATCAATGCAATTGGCTTCAGCCCACATCCTACTATGGCAGAAATCACATCTTTCAAAATATTTCTTAATTCAAGCCCTGAAGTAGCTCCCCAGCAAAAATAATAGGCCACTGGTTGCTGCCATTTAAAAACTGCTCCTTTCAGCATAAATACAAGTGCATGATCAGCAAACTGGTTATTTTTCATGTTTAGCTCTATAAAGCCATCAATTGTGTCCTTATTTTAATTGTAACTTAAGGCAGTTTCTAGTGACAGTTCATCAAATAACAGAGAACACATTTTCTTGCTGTCCTCCCATGTTGCAACCTGGAAACCAACAAATTAAAAACTGAAACTTGTTAGGGTAGAGTGACTTGAAAAGAAAAAATTAATGAAGATTCCTTAAAATCTTAACTATTTTTACCATACAGCAAAGTGCAACTAAAAGATATAAATAATTTATAAAAAAAAAGTTAAATCAAGAAATCAAAAAACCCGACTGCTTCAAAAGCGAACTAAAAAGTCGTAAACAAGGAAATAATCATGCTGTGCAGGTGGAGGATACACCAGATTTTGGTCAACCAACCCGCGAATATGTATCCTCCGACTGCACAGCATGATTATTTCCTTGTTTACGACTTCTTAGTTCGCTTTTGAAGCAGTCGGGTTTTTTGATTTAACTTTTTTTATTTATAACTTTTTAGTTAAGTTTTTTCGAATTAGATACATTTAAACATATAAGTGTTATATATTTTTGAAATCACCTCTTAAAACCCTTTATTTTGATACCCCACACGATGGGTTTATAAGCAAAAAAAGATTTGGGCCACAACAATATGGCGTCCAAAATCCGCAATTTTTCTATTGTCCAATTTTAATGTAGCCTATGACATTCGCAGGGTTAAGACGAATCGATTGACGTAAGAATCATCAAAATCGGCCAACGCGTTTGGTCTCTGGAACGCCATATAGGAACAAACACACATACATACATATATACATAGACTGATAAACACATTACCCTCCTTCGGCAGTCGAGTAAAAACAGGTTATATTATGTGCGTTACGCATGGCCAGCCATACAAGCATTCTGTTTGTACATATTAGGTTTGGGTTCCACTAACAAATAATTATTATAAGATTTAACCAAGGTTTTTCATATTGCATAGTAAAGGTTTTACCTGTTTTTTTTATTAATTTGAAAACTTGAGGGCAGATTCCTGTTTCAATATTTAATTTTGTCACCATTGTAACGATACTTTTTCGTCTCGTTACATGGTAAGGATTTTTTAATCGATAATGGTCGAATTTATCTATGTTTTTTTGTCTGTGGTACGGTCTTTGAATGTCATCTGTCAACATCTTGACGTCACTCTCGACCCGGCATTCACATGGCCACATACATTTTTTATAATTTTTAGTATTTCCTTGTAATCGGCTATAATCGCCGTAATTTAAGCCATTTAGTGGCGTCTTCATTGTTTAAAGACTTCATGGATTTCATTGGTAAGAGATTTGTCGTATTTTTTTTACACATGTTCTCGGGCGTGGTCGTTGAATAGGTTTCTTACGAGCTGTTAATCTTTTCAGATATTATAGTGATTTATCGCACGCAGCTGTTTTTAAACGCTGTGTCAGCGCACTAACCTATTTTTGAGAAAAGAAGGCGGTAAGTTTCCATTCTTAACAAAGTTCTACATGTCCCACGTGTTTGAATTCGAACGTACAATCTAACTTATTTTTGTTTTATTGTTACAGCCTTTACCGAGGTGCCTTCTTTCTTCTTTCTTTCTTTTTTTTGCTTCATTCTTTTTCCTGAGTTTATTTCGGGACAATTCAAACCTCACATCATACGCGGCATGAAAGATTTTTTTACGTGGAACGGATAACCTACAAGTAACATGGTTAGGCCGATTATTCCGGTAGGAGAATTCCTTTAATATTATTCTCTAATGTTCCATTTAAAAGATGCAATAATAACAATAATACCTATTAACACCTGTAATATCCGTAATATTATCTAAAGAGTATAGAATTTTAAGATAATACAAAGTCATTTTTTGAGGCTACGGGCTGACATTATTAAAAGAAAGGACAAAAGTGTTTTATCGTTTTATTTCTTTTAATATAGCCTCCCACCGGCAGATTAATTGTCCAAACTCTTCCAACCTTGCTACTCCGGACTGTGTGACTTCCTGGCGCCCGAATTTTATTATATGTTTCATATTTAACCATTTTTTTATTATTTGGGAGATCACACATAAACATACCAACTAACACATTTAGTTACCATTCTGGTACACTCAACCCAAGAAAATATATTTTTATTTTTTTATTATTACAATTGGCGCCCGAACAGGGACTTGAAGTTGCTTCATGACTTTGTATGATAGGTATTATTGCATCTTATAATTTAGCTATTGTTTACAGATATTGTTTATTCTGTATTAATTTAACAACTATTGTTAATTGCTGTAAACAACTTAAATAATTATTGTTTTGATATTATTTTATTGTGAAAAACATACTTCTACTAACAATATTGTACACTTGCTAGTACAATATTCATTATTTTTGTGTTTTGTTAACTTGTATTGTTACAGAAATACCTTTATTCTTACATAAGCAACATAATTGTATGGTAAGACAGTTTTTGTTATATTTTAGTGCTCAACGGTGTAAACTTAGTGCGGTGTAACTTTTATATTTAACTTTTGGTGAACTTCAGTTTTACTTGTAAACTTAACTTTAAGAGATTGAAAACTCAATTGTAAGTTATTATTGCGTCTTTTCACTCCTAAACACTTTAATATTTTCATAAAAAAGACTTAGATTCTTTTTGAAAGTTGGATAATCACATTTTAACTTAACCTCAAATATTTTATCAAATTTGAAGTCTTGCTTTTTGCTTAGTTTGGTTCATTGATCATTTTGCCTTTCCATCATGGATAAGGAAGCTCAATTTTCTCCGCCTCTTGCTGAAAAGAATAACTTTGAGTCTGAAGGTGCTTGCACGGTTCCTGAAGCTAATGCACATGTGCCTGATATGATTAATTTGACAGAAGTTCAACATCCTTTTGATCATAATGACAGGGTTGCACATTCTTCTTCAGCTCTTGCTACGCATGCCTTGCCTTCTTTTAATTCAATGAATGCTTTGGTTAATGAACACATTAGGAAAAACTTGCCTTCTGCACATAAATTGCCAGACTTAAAAAAGAGTAAAATTAACTTCAATGGAAAATCCTGTGTAAGGGAATTTATTACTGAAGTTGAGGAATACTTTTTATATAAAAACTTTGATGAAATTTTATTAGTTGGTTCATTTACAGACTTGCTTAGTGATATTGCTCTTAAATGGTTTCGCACGGTTCGTATTCGTATTTCTTCATGGCATGAGCTTAAGCTTGCTTTACTTAAACGTTTTGACAGGCCGGACTTTGACTACTTTTTGGAACATGACCTCCGTACCAGGATACAGAAAAGTTCTGAATCACTTCCGGACTTCATTACCGATATTATGGATATGGCTAGTCGTCTTTCTTGTCCATTGTTTGATGCGGTTTTGGTTAGTGTAATTAAACACAACATGTTGCCTATTTACACACCTTTTATTTTTGGTAAACACATTGATTCTGTTGAACAATTTCTTGATCTAGCAAAGGAACTTGAAGTTTTTGTCAACAGAAAAGCTTTGAAAGATAGTAAAACTGATAAGCCCACAGTTAAGTTTAATGCAGTTTCAACAGATAATATAACCTGTTTAAAATGTAAAAAATCTGGTCATCATTTTAAAAAGTGTCCATCCATTCCTGGTGTTATTTGTTTTAAATGCCAAAAGGCTGGAGTCACATCTAAGAATTGTGACGTTTGTAATGTAGATAATAAAAACTCTAGTGAGTCAAAAAACTAATTAGGTCACATCGAGCCCCTGTTATTGATATAACTGCGAGTGTCTCGATGAACGAAAATTTTGTTAAATGTCATAAACCTGATGATGCTACTCGTAACAAAGACTTTGCGGATTGGTTAGGTTATTTAAAAACATTCTTCAAAATTTATAAATCAGCTCCCGTTTTATTTGTTAAACATAATGATACTAGACCATATTTACAATTTTCCGTAGGTAAACATACTTTTTCTGGTTTATTGGACAGTGGTTCCAATAGTTGCGTTTTAGGCTCAAATAGTCATGAACAATTTTCACGTTTAGGTTATAAAATAAATTGCGTTTCTAGTTCTGCCTATACAGCTGATGGTTCTTCACAGAGAATTATTGGTACTATTAAATTACCTGTTACTTGTGATAATTTAACTAAAAATATTGATTTTCTTATTATACCTTCTTTTCAACCTGATATCATTTTAGGTTTCGATTTTTGGTTAAAATTCGATTTGGCTAAAGATTTATGGAAAAATATAACTTATGTTCAGAGCAATACAGTCCAAGTTTGTACAGTCACATCTGCTAGTGAATTGTCTCCTTCTGAGAAACAGAAATTAAATGATACAATTAAACTTTTTGAAGATATTTCTTATGAAAAGAAAGGCTTAGGTCTTACTCATCTCGTTCAACACAAAATTAATGTTACTAGCGAACCTTTTAAACAAAGATATTGGCCTTTAAGTCCCGCAAAGCAGAAGGAACTATTTGATGAAGTCGAAGTTTTATTGAGGGAAGGTATCATTCAACCTTCTAAATCACCTTGGTGTTCACCTGTCTTAGCTGTAGAAAAGAAAGATGGTAGTACCAGGTTATGTTTAGATTCGAGACGTTTAAATTCAGTCACTATAAAAGATTCTTATCCTCTTCCTTATACCTCTAGAATATTAGATAACCTTGGCGGAGCTAAATATATTAGTACAATTGACCTTTCTAAAGCATTTTTACAGATTGCTCTCGAAGGATCTTCTCGAGAAAAGACTGCTTTCGTTGTTCCGGGAAAAGGACTTTTTGAATTTGTTCGCATGCCATTCGGTCTCACTAATGCACCTGCTGAGTTGCAGAGACTCGTAGATAAACTTTTTGGTCCTGAATTTGATAATACTGTGTTTTGTTATTTAGACGATTTAATTTGCGTAAATTCGGATTTTAATTTACACATAGAGTATTTGCATAAAATTTATAATATTTTGAAAGACGCTGGACTCACAGTTAATTTAAAAAAGTGTAACTTTTGTAAAGATAGACTCCGTTACCTTGGTTATATAGTAGATAGTAATGGTTTGCATACTGATCCTTCTAAATTAGATACAATAAAAGGTTTTCCACGTCCTGAAACCGTTAAACAACTTCGTAGTTTTCTCGGTCTGTGCTCATATTATCGTAGGTTCATTTGTAAATTCGCTGATATTGCTTCTCCTTTAACTAAATTAACAGCTGGTAGTAAAAACTCTAAAATACCACTTTGTTGGAATGATGAAGCTGAGATTGCATTCAATAATTTGAAAGAAACTTTGATTACTGCTCCTGTTTTGCAATGTCCTAATTTTGAAAAACCTTTCTTTTTACACTGTGATGCCAGTTCTGTTGGCATTGGTAGCGTTTTGAGCCAAGAGGATGATAATGGGGATCAACATCCTATTGCGTTCTATTCTAGATCACTCAATAAATGTGAACGCAATTATAGTACCACAGAACGTGAATTACTTGCTATCTTAACTTCCATAGAACATTTTAGACCTTACATTGAAGGAATGAAGTTTACCGTTATTACCGATCATGCTAGTTTGAAGTGGCTTTTAGGTCTTAGTAATCCCAGTGGACGCTTAGCACGTTGGGCAGCTAGAATTTCTCAATTCACCTTTGATATTGTTCATAAGAAAGGATCTTTACATTTAGTCCCAGATGCTTTATCGCGTATTGAAGTCGCCGCTATTGATATTTCTCAGAATAATTTAGTTTTACCTGATGATGATATTCATGATCCTTGGTATAAAAAAGTATTTATTAATTGTCAAAAATCACCTTGCAGATATAGAAATTTTAGAGTAGAAAATAACACTTTATATAAATTTTGTAAAAGTAAATTTGATCCTAATAGTCGTCTTAATTGGAAAATAGTTATCCCTAAAGAACATATTTTAGACACAATTCGTTCTAATCATGATGATATTAATTCTGGTCATCTTGGCATTCATAAAACGGTAAATAAATTGAGACAACACTATTTTTGGAAGGGAATGTTTAAGGATGTTCAAAAATATATTCTAGCCTGCGATACTTGTAAAGCTTATAAACATACTACTCATCCTCCCTTTGGTATTATGATTAATCCTAAAAAAGTCGATAAACCTATGTTAATGCTATCAGTTGATATTATAGGTATATTACCTAAAGCCTATTCTGGTCATAAATATATTCTTTCGGTAGTTGATGTTTTCACTAAATACTGCTGGATTTTTCCTATGATAAATGCTACTACTCGAGTAATAAATAAACTTCTTGAAAAAGAAATTTTTCTTAAATTTGGTTGCCCTAAAATAATTGTTTGTGATAATGGCACACAATTTACTTCTAAACATTTCGTAGAATTCATGAAAAGTTTTAATATTACTAAAATATTTTATAATACTTTATACACCCCTCAAAATAATCCTGTTGAGAGATATAATAAAACTGTTGAAACTTGCATCGCTTGCTTTGTAAAAGATGATCATAGAACTTGGTCTAAATTTTTAACTCATGTTCAATTAGCTTTAAATAATAGTGTTAATCTTGCTACAGATTTCACACCTAATTTTTTGATGTTTGGTAGGGAGCTTATTTTTGATGCTTCCTTACATCGTATTAGTGATTCTATCGAAAACTTAAGTGAACTGGAAGTTTCCAATAGAACTCACTATGCAGATTCTCTTAATTCACTTAGTGATGTTTTTGCTAAAGTTGAAACTCATTTATTAAAAGCTTATCAGCGTAATGCTCGCTATTATAATAAGGGTCGTAGAGTCATTTCTTTTGATGTGGGTGATGTTGTTTGGAGAAGAAGTTTTGTTCAATCTCATGCACCTGCTTATTTTTCGGCAAAACTTGCTCCTAAGTTTATAAAATGTAAGATTACAGAAAAGATTTCTGATAACGTCTACGTTTTAAAAGACCTTAAAAAGGGTTCAACTGGGCGTTATCACGTTAAAGACATAATTAAATTTTGATTTGGTTTCCAATGTGTTGCCTTGTTTTTGATATTTTTGTTTGGAGAGTCTTTAATAGGTGATGTATGAAAGGGGATGGATAATAGGTTAACCGACTATTAAAAGAGATTTTGTCAGGCAGGCTTCATACAAATTTATTAGATTCAATTAAACATTCTAAAACATAACTTAAGACATTTTGATGACTTCTTCACCCACGCATGCATTTTCCATATCAAAGGATCTTATTTTCTTTTTTGCATACACTATTTTATACAGTTTATACATTTTTTTACATTCTCGTATACAATTTTAAATAGGTACCTACTTATTTACACTTGGGTGCTTATTGTTATACTTACATGTATAAGACTTGCTTCTAACATCCTGTTAGAAAGCAAAATCTTACCTTTTTGATCTGTGGATCATTCTGTTTCCCTTTTGTGGAAATAGTAATGATTTCCGCATTTCACTTTTTTTTGCAGTTTTGCTGGCTCTTTTTTGAGTTGATCTCTTCTGTACATCTCTCTAGGGATTTCTGTACTAGTGGCCTTTGTTCCCACTTGTAGGAATTTCTCCTAATTTTTGCTGATCTTGGTGCAATTTTTTTCCCTTGATTGCGCAATTTTTTTTTTTAGCTTTAAACATATATTGTGCTCGGGAAGTCGGTGGTGTTGTGCCGATCACAATATGCATCTTTTTGGAGATGTTTGTGCTCGGAAAATCGGTGGAGTTGTACCGGTCACAACATTCTTCCTCTCTTCTTCTCTTGCATCCTTGCGTATGCAATTTTTTTTTTTGCTATTGTGCTCGGGAGTTCGGTGGTGTTATGCCAATCACAATATGCATTTTTTTTAAATGTTTGTGTTCGGAAAATCGGTGTAGTTGTACCGGTCACAACATTCTTTCCTTTTATTCTCTTGCCTCCTTGTTTAAGAGATTTGTTTAAGAGATTTGATACTGTGTCTCACGGTTATAATTTGTTCTTGCTAGTCAGTGGCGAGGGTGCCTAACTGTACTCATATGAACGATTCTTTGGGTTTTTTAAGGCAGCGGCAATTGCGCCTAACTGTATCCATATTAACATCTTTTATACTTTATTTTACTTGCTAGTCGGTGGCGATGGTGCCTAACCGTACTCAATTTAGTCTTTATAGACATTTCTTTGATTTTTTTCCTAAGACAGCGGCAATTGCGCCTAACTGTATGCAAATTAACATCTTTGTTAGTTTATTTTACTTGCTAGTCGGTGGCGATGGTGCCTAACCGTACTCAATTTAGTTTTTGTTTGTAACTTTGTGCATATTGGTCAGCGATGATTGCGCTTAGCTGTACTTATGATATTTACTTAAATTTAGCTTGTTAGTCAGTGGCGAAGGTGCCTAGCTGCACTCATGCTGGTTCTTGTGATATTGTAGGTCGGTTATGTTTGTGGTCTTAACTGTACTTATTTTAGCTGCATGTTGTTCTTTTCGAGGACGTTTTTAACTCTTTTTTTGGGGTTTATTGTTTCTTGGAATTCGTTTTTCCATTCTTTTGTTTTTTTTTGAGAAGCTTTTGCTTTTGTCTTTTGTTTTTTTCTTAGCATAAAAGAAATTGCTTTCTTTTATTTTTTCGGGGAGGGATGTAATGTAACGATACTTTTTCGTCTCGTTACATGGTAAGGATTTTTTAATCGATAATGGTCGAATTTATCTATGTTTTTTTGTCTGTGGTACGGTCTTTGAATGTCATCTGTCAACATCTTGACGTCACTCTCGACCCGGTATTCACATGGCCACATACATTTTTTATAATTTTTAGTATTTCCTTGTAATCGGCTATAATCGCCGTAATTTAAGCCATTTAGTGGCGTCTTCATTGTTTAAAGACTTCATGGATTTCATTGGTAAGAGATTTGTCGTATTTTTTTTACACATGTTCTCGGGCGTGGTCGTTGAATAGGTTTCTTACGAGCTGTTAATCTTTTCAGATATTATAGTGATTTATCGCACGCAGCTGTTTTTAAACGCTGTGTCAGCGCACTAACCTATTTTTGAGAAAAGAAGGCGGTAAGTTTCCATTCTTAACAAAGTTCTACATGTCCCACGTGTTTGAATTCGAACGTACAATCTAACTTATTTTTGTTTTATTGTTACAGCCTTTACCGAGGTGCCTTCTTTCTTCTTTCTTTCTTTTTTTTGCTTCATTCTTTTTCCTGAGTTTATTTCGGGACAATTCAAACCTCACATCATACGCGGCATGAAAGATTTTTTTACGTGGAACGGATAACCTACAAGTAACATGGTTAGGCCGATTATTCCGGTAGGAGAATTCCTTTAATATTATTCTCTAATGTTCCATTTAAAAGATGCAATAATAACAATAATACCTATTAACACCTGTAATATCCGTAATATTATCTAAAGAGTATAGAATTTTAAGATAATACAAAGTCATTTTTTGAGGCTACGGGCTGACATTATTAAAAGAAAGGACAAAAGTGTTTTATCGTTTTATTTCTTTTAATATAGCCTCCCACCGGCAGATTAATTGTCCAAACTCTTCCAACCTTGCTACTCCGGACTGTGTGACTTCCTGGCGCCCGAATTTTATTATATGTTTCATATTTAACCATTTTTTTATTATTTGGGAGATCACACATAAACATACCAACTAACACATTTAGTTACCATTCTGGTACACTCAACCCAAGAAAAATATTTTTATTTTTTTTATTATTACACCATCTAATTCAATGTTGACCTCGATGGTAATATAAATATTTTGGGTAAAAATCTGTAGCATTTAGGACTTTGCTTCATTATCGATAATGAAATCAGTTTTTCTTCTATGGTAAATCGACACCCTTTCTTATTTATAGTGCAAAGATTAATCTGCGTTTTCATAATTATTTTTGCATATGGGTTCATGTGTTCTGTCAACTTTTCGAAGGAAGTTTCCTTATTAAACTTCAGAACTTTCTTAGCTCTTTTGTAAAAGTCCATTTGTTGTTTTGCCTTTTTGTACTCTTTTTACATTTGGCATGTCGGTGTTTTTTTTTAAAATATTTGTTATTAACACCTTAACTGCCAGATGCCCGACAAACAATACATTTTCTATTGTGTCTCGTTCTCTGGCAGCCAAACTGTTAATCGTTATCTGGAAGTGTTCAGTGTTTTTACATTCCGGACTTGACTCGAATCTGAAACATTGCAAAATACTCTGTATGATGATATAATAAGGCCTTAATATAAGCCTATGGGTTACATTTTCTGATTATTTTGATTCATACCAGAAGGTTATTATAATTTAAAAAATATCTTCTAATTGATTGGAACTCTGAATTACCTGACTCCTGAATAGTTGGTGGATTTTGTGGAACTTGTAGTAAAGTTTGGAGGCCACAGGAGCTAGAAGCAAGGACTTCTGAAAAAGACAAAGTCAAAGAATAAATGATCAAAGAGTACATTTGAACAAGGCATTTAATATACATAAACTAAGAAATTTGAGATACCTAAATCTTGACTAGATTGTGGACACTGAGGTAAGCACTACAGAGGCAATTCATTTGAGTTAGAAGCAGCCGCCTGAATTTCTGAAAAAGCAAAAGAGAAAATTATGGCACCTGTCTATTAAATTAGTACATTACTGCAGCGGCCAGCAAAAGAGACATTGATGAACGAACATGTAAATGTGGGCCGAGGCACGAGAATTTGAGCATTACTTTAGACTACCAAAGTAGTGCTCAAATTACCAAGCATGTTTGAGAAAAATAATTTAATGAAAGTAGCAAGACAAAATTATACCAATAACAAACCTTTCAGTGGTTCCATGGAGTATGTGTGATCAAAGTGTCTTTTACGGAGTATAAAAGCTCCACCTGAGGTAATAAATTTTCTGAAATCAGACAAACAACAACAATTTCAGTATCCATGAAACTGTTTTGAAGACTGTAAATTTACTTTGTTAAAGCAATATACTTTAGGTCACAATTGCATTTTAATACCATATTACATATACCCATATCCATATGTTATAGTTTAATCGTGTCATTGCTATATTTTCTCATGTTTTATTAGGTCTGAATCTTGAATTACAGTGACAGTTTATTTTTAAAGTTGGACCGGAGTGGTTGTTAATTTTCTTTTTAGGAAGACACCAGATTGAAGATCACATGATAATGGATATATTGGTTCATAACTACACTTAATGACTTATAGATATTGCAGCTTTGGGTTTTCAGGTTAGAATAATTTTCTTCGTAAATGTCCATCGTTTTAAGGGAGGGAGGGAAACGAAACAAAGTCGACGAAGCCCCGCTGCGCGGGGCTCCTATTTCTGTCTGCAGGGTCTAAAGTAACCTAACATGAAGGAGATGACGGGCGCTGAGTTCGCTCGCTCACTTCAGCTCCCGTCATCTCCTTCGAACCTAACCTATCCGTGTCGGGGTGCCCTAAGCTCCCGAGCTCGCTTCGCTCGCTCTTGGACTAATTCACAATTTCTTTTTTTTTTTTATCTCACTAATTATATTTAAGTATAAAATATATCTAATATCTCCATAACCATGGGTTTCCGTGGGGTGGGGATGGTACAGTGGGGTAGTCCCCCTACACCCTTTCGTTCCCTCCCTCCCTGCCCCTTAAACAATGAATATTTTCGGAAATTTTTACACTAACCTGAGAACTTTAACCATGGATATCTCCATAACCATAGGGCTCCGAGTGGTTGGGATGGTACAGGGGGGTAGCCAAACCTCCCCTCCTCCACCCTCTACCATCCCCGCGGCAAAAATCAACGGCCCATAATGGAAATTTTATCCTTGTTCTGGTGATAATGATTTCAGATCATCACGGGTTTATACACTTTAACCACTTGGCGAGTCTTTTCTCATTACACGGGAAATAATGCAAAATAGCGACTTGTCGCGAAGATTTACAAACACAGCAGTCGTAATACATTTTGCAAGTAGCAAAAGTAATAGTACTACTTCACTCGATCAACACAGCAAGTACCTACCTGTAATGTCATTTCAAAATTCAAATGATACAAAAACAAATGGCGGCCTACCGGTGCCTGCGACAACCAATCACAGCCAAGCAGAAACGTCATACATCATTAAAAAAAAATGGCGCTACGTCGAGCGTTTCGTTCTATGAAGATTATCAGCCGTGCGGCTGATAATCTTCATACAAAGAAACGCTCGACGTAGCGCCATTTTTTTTTAATGATGCATGACATTTCTGCTTGGCTGTGATTGGCTGTCGCAGGCACCGGTAGGCCGCCATTTATTTTTGTATGATTTGAATTTTGACATGACATTACAGGTACTTACTGTGTTGATCGAGTGAAGTAGTAGTCATAGAGAAAGTAAAATTAAGTTATGTAGTAGTCATAGTAATCTTTGGTAGTAGTATTACCTACTTTTGCTACTTCCAAAATGTTTTACGACTGCTGTATTTGTTAATCTTCGCGACAAGTCGCTATTTTGCATAATTTCCCGTGTAATGAGAAAAGACTCGCTAAGTGGTTAAAGTGTCTAAACCGTGATGATCTGAAATCATTATCACCAGAACGACTTTAGAAGATTTTTGTTTGTTAAAAACACTTTGAAAAGAATTTCAATACGTCTAAATTACGTCTCATTGGCAGTGCCTATCCTTCTCTGTTTGCTGAAGATGAGATTTTGATTGGAACAGCATTACGGCAGAATGACGGTAAATATTATGAAGATACATTATTATTATTACCATTTCTTGCTTCGTTAGTACTACCATGCTGATTTTCAAACTTACCTCACTATTCTCAGGTTTTAATTCAGTGACTGAGGTGCCTAAGTTCATCAGTAAAATATATTTATTGTGAACAAACTCCAGGATATTGTTACCTTTTAATGTACTTCTGTTCAATATCTATAAGTCATTAAGTGTAGTTATGAACCAATATAACCATTATCATGTGATCTTCAATCTGGTGTCTTCCTTAAAAGAATATTAACGGTTAAAATTTCCATTATGGGCCGTCGATTTTTGGCGCGGGGAGGGTGGGGGGTAGAGGGGGGGAGCTTTGGTTACCCCCCCGTGCCATCCCCACAACTCGGAGCCCCATGGTTATGGAGATATCCATGGTCAAAGTTTTCAGGTTAGAATAATTTTCTTCGTAAATGTCCATCGGTTTAAGGGAGGGAAGGAAACGAAACACAAGTCGACGGAGCCCCGCTGTGCGGGGCTCCTATTTCTGTCTGCAGGGTCTAAAGTAACCTAACATGAAGAAGATGACGGGAGCTGAGTTCGCTCGCTTTGCTCGCTCACTTCAGCTCCCGTCATCTCCTTCGAACCTAACCTATCCGTGTCGGGGTGCCCTAAGCTCCCGAGCTCGCTTCGCTCGCTCTTGGACTAATTCACAATTTTTTTTTTTTTTTTTATCTCACTAATTATATTTAAGTATAAAATATATCTAATAACTCCATAACCATGGGTTTCCGTGGGGTGGGGATGGTACAGTGGGGTAGTCCCCCTACACGCTTGCCTTCCCACCCTCCCTGCCCCTTAAACGATGAACATTTTCGGAAATTTTTACACTAATTTTAGAACTTTAACCATGGATATCTCCATAACCATAGGGCTCCGAGTGGTGGGAATGGTACAGGGGGTCGCCAAACCTCCCCTCCTCCACCCCCTACCATCCACGCGGCAAAAATCAGCGGCCCATAAAGGAAATTTTATCCAATAAGAAAGTATAGCAATGACAAGATCAAACTATAAAGTACGGATATGTAATATAGTATTAAAACGTTCGAGCACAAGCAGTGGTGGCCCAGTGGTATCGGCCACGACTTACAAGTTGTAGGTTGTGGGTATGAACCCAGGCAGGCACTTTACTTTGTGTAAATTAATTCATCACCACTGCTCTCAAAACGGTAAAGGAAAACATTGTGAGGAAACCGGCATGTCCTAGAACCAAAACTTCGAAGACATGTGACATCCACCAACCCGCACTGGGCCCGCGTGGTGGATTATGGCCCATCCCCTCTCACAGAGAGGAGGCCTGTGTCCCAGCAGTGGGAACATTAAAAGGCTGATGATGTGATGATGATGGTATTAAAATGCAAATGTGACCTAAAGTATATTGCTTTAATAAAATATATTTTCAGTCTTCAAAACAGTTTCATGGATACTGAAATTGTTGTTGTTTGTCTGATTTCAGAAAATGTATTAACTCAGGTGGAGCTTTTATACTCCCGTAAAAGACACTTTGACCGCACATACTCCTTGGAACCACTGAAAGGTTTGTTATTGGTATAATTTTGTCTTGCTACTATAATTAAATTATTTTTCTCAAACATGCTTGGTAATTTGAGCATTATTTTGACTACCTTCTTCGAGATAAATTGAAATTGTTTTACTGGCCAAATACATGCGAGCAGCGGCCAGCAAAAGTTGTATGAAAATCCATATCTGTCGTGTTTAGCGGCCAAATAAATTACCTAATAAACTATCTGACATGTAATTTTAAAATGGAACAATCTTACTTCGAAAAATGGCAACCAAGGTGGTAACTTATCAAAGGTTTTATTTACATTTCGAACTAGCTTGCAAATGAAAGCTGTTTAATGAAAAACAAATGTGGGCAAAATTGTTGTTGTTCGTTGTTCGTCATTGATTTTGAAAAGTAATGCAATAATGCATGCAATGCAGTAATGTATTTGGCAAAATGAGGTCTAGGTACTAGGTTTTAATTACCGCGCATTATTTGAGTGATTATATTGATAAAAGTACTATACAAGCCTTGGCCACAACTAGGCATTGATGGACTTAGGTATGTGTGCCTTAGCCCACATTTACATGTTCGTTCATCAATGTCTCTTTTGCTGGCCGCTGCAGTAATGTACAAATAATTTATTAAACAAGTGCCATAATTTTCTCTTTTGCTTTTTCAGAAATTCAGGCGGCTGCTTCTAACTCAAATGAATTTCCTCTGCAGTGCTTACCACAGTATCCACAATCTAGTCAAGATTCAGGTATCTCAAATTTCTTAGTTTATGTATATTAAATGCCTTGTTCAAATGTAAACTCATGAGTCATTTTTTCTTTGATTTCAGAAGTCTTAGCTCCTGTGGCCTCCAAACTTTACTACAAGTTCCACAAAATCTACCAACTCAGGAGTCAGGTAATTCAAAGTTCCAATCAATCAGAAGATTTTTTTTTAATTATAATAACCTTCTGGTATGAATCAAAATAATCAGAAAATGTAACCCATAGGCTTATATCATCATACAGAGTATATTGCAATGTTTCAGATTCGTGTCAAGTCCGGAATGTAAAAACGCTGAACATTTCCAGAAAACTATTAATAACAAATATAAAAAGAAAATTCGCCGACATGCCAAATGTACAAAGAGTACAAAAAGGCAGAACAACATAAGGAAACTTCCTTCGAAAAGTTGACAGCACACTTGAACCCTTATGCGAAAATAATTATGAAAACGAAGATTAATCTTTGCACTAAAAATAAGAAAGGGCGTCGATTTAACATAGAAGAAAAACTGATTGCATTATCGATAATGAAGCAAAGTCCTAAATGCTATTATATAGATTTTTACCCTAAATATTTATATTACCATCGAGGTCAACATTGAATTAGATGGTGAAAATTAAATATTGAAACAGAAATCTGATCCTCAAGTTTTCAAATTAATAAAAAAACAGGTTTGTACCTTTTACTATGCAATATGAAAATCCTTGGTTAAATCTTATAATAATTATTTGTTAGTGGAACCCTAACCTAATACAAACAGGATGCTTGTATGGCTGGCCATGCATAACGCACATAATATAACCTGTTTTTAATAAATTATTTATATTTTTTAGTTGCACTTTAAAAAAAACATTGTTAAGATTTTGAGGAATCTTCATTTATTTTTTCTTTTCAAGCCGTACCGTAAAAAGTTACAGTTTTTAAATTGTTGGTTTCCAGGTTGCAACATGGGAGGACAGCAAGAAAATGTGTTCTCTGTTATTTGATGAACTGTCACTAGAAACTGACTTACGTTACAATAAAAATAAGGACACAATTGATAGCTTTATAGAGCTAAACATGAAAAATACCCAGTTTGCTGATCATGCACTTGTACTTATGCTGAGAGGAGCAGTTTTTAAATGGCAGCAACCAGTGGCCTATTATTGTTGCTGGGGAGCTACCGCAGGGCTTGAATTAAGAAATATTTTGAAAGATGTGATTTGTGCCATAGTAGGATGTGGCCTGAAGCCAATTGCATTGATTTGTGACCAAGGATATGCTTTTAAATCTGCTTTAAGAAGTCTGAAAGCAGACACAACACGTGATCAATTATTTGCAAATCAAGAACCAGGTCAGTTTTATTCAGTTAACTTTTCCATCCTAGCGGTCCATACATTCAGAAATATTTGTGAATGGTCATCACTAGAGTTAAAATTGCTGGCATTAATCAACTGGCTGAGCAGTGGGCATGTCGTTTAAGGAACTTGCATCGCAAAGATGTACAACAACCAATGTTTTTAACCATATTTACATGAATACTGTTTAACTTGATGGCACTTCGGAATTATTATTTGATTCAAAATGTTTAAACATTTCAGATGGCACAGTCACAATAAGCGGAGTCAATCTGAGTATTGTTTAAGACCCGTCACATCTTATAAAAGGACTGCGAAACAACTTTTTGTACAAAAATGTAAAAATGAATGGGAAAAAAATATTGAAATGGCAAGATATAGTAGATGTGAATGAAACATATTGCCATCACACAGAAGCCAGACTTCTGTATAAATTGAATGACCAGCATGTCATTCCTGAAAAGAAAAAAAAAATGAAGGTAGATAAAAATATATTTTATTTAGCTAGCTATTATATATTGGGTGCTAATTAAGGCAGCTTCTTTAAAATGTCATTCTCGTCTGCAAATATATTTAGTTGTCTAATTAATTAATAGGTCAGCGACAAACTTTTAGCGTCTAATAAATGGTTTATAAGCGACCATATATTGTAAAACAAGCTACTGTTAATATGACGCAACATGGTAATAATTCTTAAGCAACTAAATTTGATATGTCTACTCATTGCTAGCTTCTAATAAGTGTATCAACTTCATCTATAAAATAATATCAACGTACTCTAATTTCATAGAGTCACCTTTATTTTTATACTTTAGCATAAGTAATTGATGAGTGAATCTACTATATTTGAACATAAAATTTCCTTATTATTGTCATCAAATAATGGTCAATAAAAGCTATAATTTCATGTATTCGCCTATCTATTTATAATGTTACCATAAGTAATTGACTATTATACCTACCCAAATGAACATACAAAAAATATGGGTGGTATTTAATACTTTAACTGTAATTCCCCTTTTTTCAATCAAAATATTCGAAATTACTACCAAAAATACTGAATTGCACACTAAATTTGCTCATCAAATAAATGAATTATACTATACTGCTAGATCTTTAAAGCTTAACTGTTTTACTGAATAACTATCTGTTAACTAAAAGTAAATCTAATAATTCTTCGAGTGCAACAAAATATTTAAGTTTTAAGGGAGGGGGGGAAACGAAACAAAGTCGACGGAGCCCCGCTGCGCAGGGCTCCTATTTCTGTCTGCAGGGTCTAAAGTAACCTAACATGAAGGAGATGACGGGAGCTGAGTTCGCTCGCTTTGCTCGCTCACTTCAGCTCCCGTCATCTCCTTCGAACCTAACCTATCCGTGTCGGGGTGCCCTAAGCTCCCGAGCTCGCTTCGCTCGCTCTTGGACTAATTCACATTTATTTTATATTTAATTGAATAATTTGTGTGCAAATCAGTATTTTTGTTTTACGGTGAGTAATATTGTTTTGCAGTAGGTTATTAGTGGAGATATTTTGTTTGCTTAAATTTCTAAATAGAGGTGCAGTTAAAAATTCCCCAAAAAATATTGTTATCATAAACAAACATCTGCAACTCTGTGTTTGTTTGTGTTTGATACAAATCCGTATCATAACCACTATCACAAACGTTTTTCAAATAAGAATACGAGCACTCCTTAAGAGGAAATACGGGCGGAGAGACTTTTGAAAAATAGGTATTTGAAAAAACTATCGCTGTCGCTCTGCGAACTGCGAGCGCGTGGCGTCCGGCCGCCCTATCCATGTGTGTGTAAGTTGACAGTGTGTGCGTGCCTCCGAAACGCTCCCGGCCGCGGCCCGCGCATTTCTTGTAATCGCCCCAGTCACTCGTTACTTTTGTTGTTGTGGATTGTGGACAGATATCCAACAATATATGTTATTCTTAAAAGCAAACGCAGAAAATCTTTTTTTGGACGTGACTAATAATACTGTAGAGCAATTTAATAATGTAATTGCTAAATTTATTGGCGGAAAAAGAATTAACTTTGCAGGAAGTGGCTCATATCACATCAGACAAGATGTTAGGCTAGGGCTATTCATGCACGCATTCAAAAAAAAATACAGGGCTGCAGTCTAGGCCAATATACAAAAAAAATATAGAGCAAAAGCAGCGTTCGAAAAAAATCACAGAGATTTACCGAAAAAGGAAAATGACGTATCCCAAAGACGGAACGAGCAAAATAAAAAGAACTACATAACCTGTTAAAACTACGGTCGCTTTGAGTTGGAAGAAATATCTTCTTCCTGCCTTTGGATTTATATAAATTAAAAGAAAAATAAATTTCTTGAAAGATTGCTCTCAACTAAGGATGTCCAAAGAAAAATAGTGGGGGCCAAAGCGATAATAACTTATGGGAAATCGAAAGACTAAAGAGGCTTACGGCATCGAATTTTGGGCGAATATGTAAGATGCGACCGAAAACATCGGTTCACAAAATATGAGAAACGTTATTATATAATAAATTTAAAGGAACCGTGGCTACCAATTATGGCAAGGAAAAGGAATCTGAAGCGATCGATCAATTTATCAAGCACACGAGGCTACAGGTATTAGATTGTGGAATGTTTATCGATGAAAACAAACCCTTTTTAGCGGCAAGCCCGGATGGTCTGGTAGGTGAAGACTCGATAATAGAGGTAAACTGTCCTTATGAAATTGCAAGTATGTCACCTGAAGACGGAATTCATCAAAAATAAATGGATTTAGAGCTGTTTTCAAGGGTCATCACTAATCGTCTCCGTAGACCACACACATACGCGGCAGGTTATACAGAAGACCGAAGAGTACAACCTGCCTCTATGTTTAGCGTTTGTGGAATACGAGAAAGCCTTCGATTCGATCGACACTTGGGCTGCACTGCATTCTCTCCAACGGTACCAAATTGACTACCGGTACATTGAAGTGTTGAAATGTTTGTATAAAAGCGCTACCGTGTCAGTTAGACTTCAGGATCAACATATATAAGAAGTATCACATAGAAAGCTAGTGTTTGAATACAAGAATCTCTTTGTTTATGTATGTAGTGTCTACCTACAAAATGTCTAAAACACCTAATTATCTGGTTGTACTATTTTATGATGCAAATAAAGTTATTTTTATTATATGATCAGACCTCGGAACCCGTCCTTATGCAGCGAGGTGTGAGACAGGGAGACGTTATATCTCCAAAACTGTTCACCGCTGCACTGGAGGATGTCTTCAGGGTTCTGGACCGGAAAGGGCTAGGCATAAATGTCAATGGCGAATACATCACTCACTTTCGGTTTGCCGACGATATAGTGGTCATGGCTGAGACTATGGAGGACCTCAGTACAATGCTCGATGACCTCAGTAGAGCTCCCTAAAGAATGGGTCTTAGGATGAACATGCACAAAACCAAGGTAATGTTGAATGTCCATGTTACACTCACTCCAATCAAGGTCGGATACTCTACACTCGAAGTTGTGGGTGACTATGTCTACCTGGGACAAACGACCCAGTTGGGTAGGGCCAACTTCGAGAAAGAGGGCAACCGTCGAATCCGACTTGGCTGGGCAGTGTTCGGGAAGTTGCGGTATCTTCTCGTCCAACTTACCACAGTGTCTCAAGACGAAAGTCTATGACCAGTGTGTGTTGCCAGACATATGGCTCTGAGATATGGTCGCTTACTATGGGCCTCAGCAGAAAGCTTACAGTCACCCAAAGGGCAATGGAGAGGGCTATGCATGAAGTTTTCTTGCGTGGTCGAATCAGAAATGTAGAAATCCGCAAGAGAACCAGGGTTACCGACATAGCCTGAGCAATAGAATTTGGCAAGCCCGAGAATTGCCACATTTAAGTGGGGAGGGCACATTGCTCGCAGAACGGATGGCCAATGGGGCAGAAAGGATATGGAGTGGCGACCGCGAACCGGAAGACGTTGCATTGGAAGCCATCCCACCAGGTGGACCGATGACTTGGTGAAGGTTCCGGGGATCCGCTGATGCGAGACGCACGGGACCGATCAATGTGGTGACCCTTGGGGGAGACCTATGTCCAGCAGTGGCTGATATGATGACGATGATGATGATGAAATAGATTTATGTATGTTTAAAGGCAAAATGTTACAATTAAAACAGAATCACAATTACTTCTACCAAGTACAAGGCCAACTACACATAACTCGTCGAGATTTCTGTTATTTTATTTAGGTAATCCCAAAAGCTTTTATTTTTCAAAATATTAAGAGGGACGATGCATTATGGCATAAAAATGGAACCATTATTAGAAAAGTTCGATAGATTTGATTTGATTTGAAAAGTTCTACCACATTAGTGGCAAGCCTAGGGCATTAGCCTTTTAGCAAAAATCATTGACGGTTGGATACCAAAGAATAAACCAGTGAGAGAAAGCACGTGGTCATAATCTGCCTAGCCTTTTCCCATCTACGTTACAGTCGGATGGAGCTGAATACCAGTATTTTGATGGATCGACTGCCTATCTGACCTCCACAACCAGTTACTGGGTAATATGCAACACTTTGGTAAAACGGGTCAGACTTTCGGGCTGTCAAAGCCGAAAATAACAGCCGGGACCAACGGCTTAACGTGCTTGGCGAGACACGGACGGGTCTTGGTATGTAAAGATGGTCACCCATCCACGGACCAACCACGGCAAGCAAAGCTTAACCTGATCGATTGACCCGTGCGGCTGACGTTGAAATAAGTTTAATTTCGCTGATGTACCTAGTAAGCGATCTAGAGATTGCGGATACCTATCCGATATATAATTTACTGTTTTGTATTGAAAACTTTTTGTAATAAACATTTATAGACATGCACTTTATTTTATTTTGTATCCAATACTTTTTAATACTTCTATTTGTATTTCTCACGAACAGCACATGTAAACAATATAAATGTGTTTATCGATAACTGTTTTCAACACTAGTATATCGATATTATTTTCAACTGCTACGCATCACCTTTCCGTCTGTGTACGTATTAAGGCGGAAACACATTACTGTGGCGTGGCGTGGCGTGGCGCATACTGGCGTGGCGCTGAGTGTGCACACTAAGCTGGCGTGTCGTGGCGCGCCCTGGCGCTATTTCTGAATTAGTATACAACGAACCTTTGCAACGTGTAGACGTACATAATATTAACTTCGGATTCGGATGATGATTTCGATGAAGACCTTCAATTTATTTCTTTGCACCTGCCATGTTATATCTCCACCACCCTTCCACCATCTTGGTTGACTGGTAGAGAATACCTTAGGCTATATGCGATTGGCTTATGCCTATGTTCCTTTAAGTTGCATGAAATGTTAATAAATAAATAAATTTCTCCTAGCAATTAAACTACTTTAGAGCAAAATTTAAAAAAAAAACCGGCCTAGTGCGAGTCGAACTCGCGCATGAAGGGTTTCGTACCATTATCACAAAAAACGGCAAAAAAAACATGTTTGTTGTATGGGAGCCTCTCTTAAATATTAATGTTATTCTGTTTTCAGTATGTGTTGTTATAGCAGCAACAGAAATACATCATCTGTGAAAATTTCAACTGTCTAGCTATTACGGTTCATGAGATACAGCCTGGTGACAGACAGACAGACAGACGGACCGCGAAGTCTTAGTAATAGGGTCCCGTTTTTACCCTTTGGGTACGGAACCCTAAAAAAGAAGGCAAGGCAATTTCAAATTTAAAAGTTTTTAGAACAAAAACATAAAAAAATCGGTTTGTTTACATTTTGATTATAATGATATGCGATTATCTCGGAAACGTGTGGACCGATTTACATGATTCAAACAGATAAAACGGTTTTAGGCCAATACCTTTCATTTGACACTAACTGCATTATGAAATCTCCACAAACAAAAATTTACGTTTTCAAGTTCCTCGCGTAATTATTAATGTATGATATCTCTTATCAATTCTTTAAAATCTATATATATATCAACTTTTAATGTTAAAATTAGGATTCTATATGATTGTACATGCTAGTTGGGCATAAAACAAAACAAATACAACACTAATTAGTATCTAACAAGAAAACTCTACGTTGACGTACAAGTTCAATAAGCTCGTCGGTAATTTTCAACACGCAGCATATAAGCGTCCGCTACGAGTTCACGTCATTGAATGGCGCGCCACGAGCCACGCGGTGTAGAAACACATTTGCCTGGCGTGTCGTGTCGCGCCAGAGAGTGGTGGGGGCTGTGGCGCAATCGGTCGCGGGCAGTCCGCGCCACGCCAGGACGCGCCACGCTGGGCCACGACACTCAAATGTGCCTCTAACCATACTAAATGAATGAAACCGATAGGCATCTGGCGCGACACGCCACGCCACGCCACAGTAATGTGTTTCCGCCTTTATGCAGACCCCTTGCGTCTCACCCCGCCCACAAATTCGTGCGATAAGGACAACTGCAGATTCGACAAATTTTCTTAAGTAAAAAGTCATAATTCGAGGTTTGGCTCTCGTCTGTTTTCTCCTCCAATATTGGACCGATTTAGAAGAAATTTTTGATAAACTGAATAAGAAGGATATTTACTATGTCCCTATGTTTTCCTTTTTTCATTAATAGTTGTCAAATTTGTACACTAAGGCTCTGAAGACAGCGACTCAATACAGACAATTTTGAGCAATTTGAGAGGGTTCTAGTTCTTATACGGATAATATATCACCAAAAAGGAAAACATAGGGACATAGAAGAAGCTGATATTTATTTTACTGTAAAAAATCATTGCTTTAAGTTCATAAACCAGAGAGAAAACAGACGAGAGCGTTTGTATGGAGAAAAGTCCACCCCCGTTTCCTCTTAATCGTGTCATTAATGTAAACAAATACACGTGAACTCGTTGCTGCACGCACCGAATAGAGCTCGCTCATTGGTGCAAATGGCCGGTCGCGCCCCTCTGATTCCCAACGAGCGTCAGGTACCTACACTCCCGCGCTTGTGTTGCAAACTTTCACGAAAAAAGAATATGATTTATTAATTTAGTTGTTGAATGAAAAACTTTGATTGCTAATTTTGAGGCTGGAATTTGATTTTATTAGCAGACAGATGTTGAATCTCTAAAATATATAAAGTAGCTCACTTACAACATTAGTCGCTGAGTTATCAAATCAGAAGTAAATATATTTATCGGTAGCTCGGAGTCATATTAATTTACGCTCGTAAATTGACGCTGGTTTTTTGATATTCTGTTGGAGTAGTAAAGATGATGAATTAATATAATTGAAGCTGTTCTATTAACTCGTCGCCCACATATAAAAAAAGACGCTAGGTTGCAGGTGCTAAAGAAAACTTTTGTTGCCGCACATATAATTTCCCTTATATATTTAACCGGCGATTATAGCCGTTTAATTCTACTTTCAGTTTCTCAACTCCAAGTGTGACAAGCGCTTGACAATTTGTCACTTTTGAGAAAAATCTCGAATTAACCACATGTTATAGCAGTTTTGGGTTTCTGAGAACCTTTTTCAATGTTAATCTCTTGTCAACGAGCCTAATTTATAATTGTTGGAAATTGGTCGATTATTCGCAGATTTAAATTAATATTATGATTGTAAAGCCTTATATTACGATTAAAAATTAATAGGGGTCGGCGAAATCTATGGTATGGGTTGAGTTATAAAAAAAATGCAATTTAGATCAATTATTTAATTAATAAGATTTAATAAAAAAATAGGATATTACAAACTTTTAAATTAATTACAGTATAAAAACTTGACACAATTATCAAAAATAGATTTTTTTGTATTTATGTAAATAAAAATAAAAAAAATCAAACTGTTACTGACCTGGGAATCGAACCTACCTCACGCTAATGGCCGTGAGGAAGGTTCGATCTGTGACTGTTTCCTGTACTTAGTACTTACCAATATCAGTTTCTGGATAGGTTTGTTTGTTTAACTTGAAGCGGCTGGGGTGGTGACCGCGCTAGAGTGAGCAACCCTTACCAAGGTCAGTCTTGGGATGGGTGGCCCTTAGGGCCGCTTTCTGTAGTCGACGTGACATCTCAAATCCGCTGACAATTTGTCACAAATTAACCAGCCCTCAGTTCTTAGTGAGTTTTGCAACACTTGATCATCGAGAAATTACTTAATCGCTTGTTAAATTAAATAATCGGCATTAATTGATTTCGGTTGGCTACCCTAGCTGGTTTTCATTCACTACTATAACGTAATCAGTAACTTTAAATAGTATTTCATCTTGAGCGGCTGAGGTGGTTTAGCCGCCAAGTTAAGCAAACCTTACCAAGGACGATTTTTGGATGGGTAACCAATTTTTTTTTGGTTTGCTAGTTTTTGGATGGCTGACCCTGCCAGGGTAAGCAACACTTACCAAGGTCAGTGTTTGGATGAGTGACCACATTTTTTTGGTTCGCTTGGTTTTGGATGGGTGACCTTGGTAGATGTTGTTTAACCTAGCAGGGTGACTTTAGGATGGGTGATCAAATTTTTTTGGTGATGGTCACCCATCCAAAGACTGACCTTGGTAAGTGTTGCTTACCCTGGCGCAGTCACCACCCCAGCCGCTTCTAGTTAAACACAAACCTATCCAGAGACTGAACTTGGTAATTACTAAGTTCAAGGTACAGTCACTGATCGAACCTTACCTCACGCGCATTGGCGTGAGGTAGGTTCGATTCTCAGGTTTGATTTCTTTATTTTTATTTACATAAATACAAAATAACTATTTTTGATAATTGTGTCAAGTTTTTATACTGTAATTAATTTAAACAGTTTGTAATATCCAATTTTTTTTTAATCTTGCTAATAATATAATTGATCTAAATTGCATATTTTTTATAACTCAACCCATACCATAGATTTCGCCGACCCCTATTAATTTTTTATCGTAATATAAGGCTTTAAAATCATAATATTAATTTAAATCTGCGAATAATCGACCAATTTCCAACAATTATAAATTAGGCTCGTTGACAAGAGATTAACATTGAAAAAGGTTCTCAGAAACCCAAAACTGCTGTAACATGTGGTTAATTAGAGATTTTTCTCAAATGTGACAAATTGTCAACTTGTGTTGTCACTTGTCACTCTTGTTGAGAAACTGAAAGTATAATTAACCATCGATTATTCGTCGACTACGTTAACAGCCCGATAATTGAGAGCTGGGAAACCGGCGGTTAATCTAGGGGCAGGGTTTGGTTTATAATATTAAACATAACATCTTTTTTTTCAGCTCATTATGCAGATGGACGACCTGTCAGTAGCACATTACAAAATACAGCAGAGACAGTTTTATTTATTGACCAACTATTTGAAAGTGTCAATGTAGCTGCAACCTTTTCAAAAAGAAACAAAGGAAAATCCTGGGAACAGCAGTGATAGAAAAATCACCTCACCACCAGTTTTGGAAAGAGGCAGTTAGTGAATTGAACAAAATATGTTATGTTGATTCCAATGGAAAGGAAAAATCTGTGCCCTCTTTAGTGAATTTTGTTATAACACTAAAAAGTTACATGAGGCTGTGGCAGATATTTAAAAGCAATAATATTAAAATAATCAGACCCAGATATTTTAATTTTGATCCTATAGAAAACTTTTTTGGTCAACTACGAGCATATAATTACCGTAATAATGACCCAAGCTGCCACAGCTTCAATGGCACCTTCAAGTCATTATTGATAACCAGAATCATAAAGTTCTACAAACAAACGTTTAATTGTGAGGATGACCCGGCAGACCAAGTAATAAATTTGCAGTCATTGTTTACTGAAGAATTCAAAGAAAATGTCGAGCCGGGTCATTCAAGTACAGGTCAAAATATTGAAATGATTGTGGAGCAGGCTCGCCGAGAACGATTGAATGTCCACTCGCGAGCCTACTCTGCTGGATGGGTAGAACGCAAATCTATTGATCAATTAAAATTAAAATGTAATTCTTGCATAAATAGCCTAACGAGTAATGAAAGTAGTATCCACGACTGGATAAACTACTGGGAATACACGGCAGCAAATAAAGCCTAAAGTACCCATCTGAAGGTGCAGTGAGGTGTTTTGGTACAGTAATATCTGAAACAAATGCATACTTAGAACACAATGCCCTTAAAAACAATGTAGCACCAAATGTAAATGATGTTATTGTTTCCAAGTATTCATTTCATTTTATTGACTGGACCGAACACGACAATTTTCCTAAATCATTTCATGTCCTTAGTTGTGAGGTTTACATTAACGAATTGGTGCAATATGATTAATAGAATTTTAAAGGGCACGGTTATTCGAAGGTTTATAGGAATTGTTAAATTTTGATTAAATTTAAAGTCATAATGACTTTAAATTTAATCAATTGACAATTTGTTTTTATTCAATTTCTCGTCCAATTTCGAAAAAAATTGTAAAGGTTTGATTTGGAATGTACCTTTACTAACACTAGTTTCATAAGGATTTGTTACTAACAAGATATGGATTGTAAATTGTCTGAACTTTCAAATAAATAATAATTAATAAATAATTCTTTGTTTTAATTACTTATCCGCAAAATTGATTTCAGAATAGCAATTATAAAAATAAGTTGAGAACTTCCTCCTTTTTTGAAGTCGGTTAATAAGCACGGCGTCTCAGGCTGTACCCGTTTTATTCCTTTGCCATTGTCTATGTAACATTTAAAAAAAAACGAAACGTCATATGACATTAAAACACAATGATGAGAATTTTTGTTCTACAGTTGGCCGTCTGATACGTAGTATCTCTAAGTAGTCTGTGACAGTGACAAATGACATGACCTGTGGACATGACAACTAATAACTACCTTGGAAACAAAGATTAATATTATATACTGGCTTGGAAATAAAGAAAACTTAGAAAAAAAGTCGCTTTGCAAATTTGTAAAACACAATGATTATATTTTTGAGTGAGTTACAGAAAGAACATCTAAGTTTATTAAACCAGCATTCCATACAAGGTCTGTACCAAATGATAATTCTTAAGATTTCTTTAAAAAAATCAAAATAAACTTCGTGTTAGATAAATAATTAAAAAATCATTATTTTCAGTTTTGATCGACTTTTGTAAATTAGCTTTGGACTACCTCAATAATGGAACCAATCAAAAGAAATATAGTATTGCTGCAGGTAAGTGGAATGGAAGTACTAAAGTATTTCTCTAAATTGTTTGTTTGTTTTGTTACTTTGTTTAGCAAGATCAAGGAGGAGTAAATTTTTACTCCTATTGGAAACTTAATAATACATTTTGCTTTATTCTCTTTCTTATGATAGCTTGATTTGGATTAGTTAAAATTATACTTGGTATATAAATATATATATTTATAGATGAGGTATAGTCAATGTGACCAAACATCCCCTTCTGAATAGGACTGTCCCTGTTTTTGCTATTCCTTCACGGTATCCCTGAAAAAGGTTGAGGAAGCATATATGTCCCGTTTTCATTCAGGGTTAACACTGTGATAATAACTCAAAATCTATAAAAGAAAATATAATCTTTTTTAAATGTAGGCATGTAAATTAACAGACATCTCGCGTAGAACTATCTTGCAATACTACAAAAAAATCAATTTGCGATCTTGAAATGATACTTGAATTAAATGAATTAAGAACACAGAATTTTTTGAAAAAGCATATCAGGTGAGGGTAGTGGTCAAGGGAACAATAAATATATCAATTTATTTTGGAGAAACCCAGCCATAAGAAAAATTTAATAATAATAGTGTTTACTGTCACTGTAATTTTGATGAAGTCTTGTTTTCAGTGCTATAAAAATGGTCACAAATTGTGTAACTGTTATCAATTTTATGGTACACTTAATATTTTTTTAAATATGAGTAATGCCAAGGTTTCTATCTAGATTCTAGAATATAAACATGCATGTTTTCCTATCCTTATGCATGATATTTTTTAAAGTTTTACATAACTGTTACTCTTCTCTATGTTTTTTTTATATTTATATTATCTGTGTTGTGGCTGTTAATCTATATCTGCATCAAATGGTTTTATTTTAGTTTTGCTAATAATCAAATAGTGAGTATCAGCATGGCATATTTTTAATAGTGATAAGTCACCACAGGAAATTATTTGATATTTTTATAACCATTTCTGTTTTCAGAAAAGCTGGATGTTTCACTAACAGCAGTTCAAAATATGGTCCATGGATTGGTATATCTTATAGTAGAGGCATGTAGACTGAATGTAAGTACTTATAAAGCATTTAAGATTTAAACCTCGAAAGAAAAAGTTCCTTAAATTCTCTATTTAAATATTTTGTTCAGTTGTCAGATGCTGACCTACAGTCATCATTGGCTATAGCGGGATTCTCTACAGAGCAACAGGAAGTGCTAGTAAAGTTGCACAACACTAAGAGAGCAGAGCTATCAGAGGCATTGAACCTTCTTCAGCAGAAAGACCCTACTTATCAAGACATGTCATGGAGATTTGAAATACAGGTAAGCTAAAATAAATTGTGAAAACCATTGAGGTAATAATGTATAGCCCTCGCCAAACTTCTAGGCCGCCCTGAAGTTGGTTTACCGGATGCGCGAGGCACGAAACGGTGCTGTTTTTGTATGAGATTTCTTACTGCATAGCCATTGTAGGCTACAATGGCTAGACCCTGTAGTTAGCTACAATTTGTAGCTAACTACAGGGTCTACAGGGCGGCCAAGAAGTTTGGCGAAAAATATACTAGAAAAATGTTTTGATGTACTTCTTTCAACATCAATGAACAAGAACATCAATGTTACTTAAATTTAATGTATTCGCAGGTAGCCTCAAAAATTTACACTGAAGAAATAAAACCAATGGTAGCCATGGATTTTATGCTCATGAAACCAAAAAACTTTGGACAATACAGTGAACACAATAACAGAATAGGGCATGAGAAAGAAGACGAAGGTAGCTTAACTCCAATACAGATAAATTCAAGTATACAAGATGCCAAGGCAGCTAGCCATTGTCAAAATATAGTGAACCATGTTCTACTCCAGTGTGACCTACCTAATTTATTACATTTAACAAACAAATTGGAACAAGCTTTAAAAGAATCTAAAAGCCAACATGTGCGCAAAGTACAGAGATCTCTGTAAGGTTTTAATTTATTGTTCTTTAAATTGCCATTTTTAATATTAAAAATATGTATGTACAAAGTTTGTGTTTTATTGTCAAAATAATAATTCCAAAAAAGCTAGAAAGAACATCTGCCTTATACTTAGCACGTTAGATGGCGTTACCAGTCGCCACCTTCACAAAATTACTCACGTCTGCAACTAGCGTACAGGTAGAACCAAACCTAATGGCGGCTTGGAAAACTGCACTAGTCCCTGCTCAGTGACAAATTCATATGTGAGGGATGGGATACTAAAATGTGAACTTCACAGTTGTTATGAAGTTTGAATTTGATAACTAATTGCGAAGCGTGCTAAGGCCTTTTTTGCGAATATTAATATTATATATGAAAAACATAAACACATTACTTTCATTTTGTTTTTGAAAAACCGCCAGGTGAGACGCCTCTAATCAGAAATTTTAAGTGAGCTGTTATACTGCCACATATTTTTATTAAGTCTTGTTTGCATCAGTTCGTCTTCAATTTGATGTCGTTGTTGCATTCACAACAATTTATTCGTAAACGTAAGTGTGCTAGAATGTACATAGTCACGTTGTCTTGCGCCAATTAATGCTCATTGCGCTGATCTCTTTAACAGGAAAGACCTTGATTCGGTTGTATTCTGTAGATATTATGATCGACAAAAACTTGTTAATTTGTTATTAATATTCTTAATCTTTTTCGTTTATTATTAAACGCGTATGATCAGGAGCTGGAGCGTTGAAAACTCATCAGCGTACTTTTATTTAGGGGTCGCATAGTATTAGTGAAAACGGGCATTATTAGGTACCTATCTCAGATTCGCTCGTAGGTACCACTTAGTAAAAAATAAAATTACCTTGTGACCGCAGTCCACTGTTGGACAAATGCCCCTCCAAAATTGCACCACAAAATTCGGTTATCCCTTGCATAAAGTATATCGCAGTCGTCGATTATCCGACTAAAAACAGTAGTCCTACCAGTATAAAATAGTAATCTTTGAGTCCTAGATTGATAACTCACAAAATATCTCTGTAACTTCAGCTCTGCCGGAATCCAAACAATGAAACATAATTAATTTCGTGGAATTTAGGTAGTAGCTATAATAGGTGCTCAATTTCACGAAATACCTAAATAAAAATAATGTTTTGATTTGACCAAGCGAAATAACGTTATGAAACACACTGTGCCTATTTGTATTGTTCTTTGTATTTCTGTCAAGAAATACTTTGTAGTGAAGTTTAAACGCGTAAGCAATAAAAACAATGAGCTTTTCTTTTCGTTGTGTTGAAAGATTTCGGTAACAATAAGTAAGAGGTAGCACGTCTACGCAACATTCAGACTGGGCTTCTATAGGGGTCGGTACTGGGTCCAGTTTTAACACAAAATACTACTGTGGTACCTAATAACCTATTAAAGAAGGACCTGCAGCCTAATTGCGTAAGTTTTTTGTGTATGTGTGTGTTTTTGGGCAAGAACCAGATTGTTTCCTTTGCCGAATTCACTTACACAATTAGGCTGCTGAACTAACTTCTGCTGAATACCAAGTAAACTGTTTTTATTTTCTTTAAGTAGGTGTATAGGTACCTACCGAACTTCTAGACCGCCTGGATCTCAAGATTATTTAGAGAAGAACTCAAGCGAGTCATCTAGAAGCGTCTCTTTACTTATTTTTTTATAGTTTATGTACTTACGCAAACACTAATAGTTTTCAATAATTATTAATGTGAATGTAAAGTACATAGTTAGATGAGTAAATGAAACTATAACATAATTATTATGTTTGTTTTTTAACGACGTCGTTAAAACATTCCACGAACACTTATTCTGCCCGTTATCGGGACCCGTTGCTAGTGATATTTTGATCACAAAAAATGTACCATGCTACATTGTTAGACTTAACGAATAGTGAGTTTCCTGTGTGCCTCGGCAAGCGCGTTGAGCCATTGGTCCCGGCTATCATTTGAAGATCTTTGACAGTCGTTACGGGTAGTCAGAAGCCTGAAATCTGACAGTAATATGGCCAAGTGGTATCGTGTAACCCACTAACTCGGGGTTGAGCAGGGCAGATAGGCAGACGCTCCAAACAAAATACTGGTACTCAGCGGAATTCGATTAGACTGGAAGCCGACCCCAATTTAGTTGAGAAAAGGCCAGGCAGATACACTACATTGTACTCATAAGACTGAAACTGGGTAGGTACTGTCTCAGAAAGCGGCACTTTTCATGAATGTTAATTTATGAAAACGTGCCTCAGAAGTTGAGTAGCCCCACTCCTCACACCTCCAAGTTGAATAGGAATGTTGTTGATTTCTTGTCTAATGTTTACCTACAATTCAGATACACTTGATCGATTACTGCTGTACACCCAACTCTTTAGATAACCCCAGAGGAAAAAAATCCGAAACTTTGAGGTCTGAGTTAAAGATTGAGGCAGTGCACGCATTGAGGAGTGCCAGAGCCGTCAAGGACGAAATTTGAATAACTTAATTTTCAAAAAGTAATTTATCATGTCTTCAGTTTCTGATTTTACAATTTAACTTTTATCTATACTAAAATTATAAAGCAGAAGAGTTTGTTTGTTTGTTTGTTGGAACGCGCTAATCTCAGGAACTACTGGTTGGAATTGAACAAATATTTTATATTGGATAGCCCATTAATCGAGGAAGGTTATCAGGCTATATATCATCACGCTACGACCAATAGGAGCGGAGCATAAATGAGAAATGTTGCAAAAACGGGAAAAAAAATCCTTTTTGAGAGCTTCCATTGCGTGCGCTGCGTAAACGGTTTATTTATATGGATGGTCTTCCAATTTTTAAAAGTTCCAAGAAAGAAATTTGGCCAATTTTAATTGACAAATTATTTTAATCTATTTAGAAGTTTTCATTTCTGAAATGATTATTTTGTTTGCAGAAGGTTTTACAGTACAAGAAAATCAAATTTACGTTAAGATTAGTTATTTAATTGCGACTCAAATTACTGAAACTTTTTCATGATTTTGTCTTGATTTTCCATATTATGTGTTAGTATCGCGGATTTATTGTTGATTCCTTCTAGGGTCTGGTGTCCATCAGTGCGAAGTGACTGCTGCGCGGCTTGATGTAAAATAAAACAAATAACAAAACATGTGTGAGAATAAACTAGGGCCCAGTACACACCACACACACGAAATCTGCTATCTTTTAAATTTATAAAGCAAAACAATCGATCGCTAGTAAAAATCTTTGTAATTTATACTTACAAGGAATTTACGAGATCACCAAATGTACTTAATCTTACAACTACAACATTTTCAACTAGATTCGTGTTAATTAGTTGGATTAAAATACCATCAAAAGTACTTTTGTCAGACCTAGAATGTATGTATGTAGATACTATTTACTATCTGTTATCGTGATTATTCTCGCGGCGCGTCTTACCTATGTAATGAAAAAAAAAAACATAATATTCACGACAAAATTACTTGCTTGATTAATTTATAGCAGACCTCTAACTTGTAAATTAAAATTTACTTACCGATTTTATAAGTTCACCATGTCAAATCAACATTTACATTCGACATCGAAATTAAAATATTTAATCCAATTGAATTCTTTTCACAATTTGTGATATGAATATTGTTTACAAAAATGTGAACAATAAATTAAATGCTCAATAAATTCTGGATACAATAACCAATTTGACTAAGCTGAATAACTCAGTTGTAAGAGCTTAATAAAAACAATGTGAGTTGCTATTCAAAGGTTAGGTTAGGTAAGGTAGGCTCCTACTCAGATGTTGCTCAGATGTAATTCAGCGTTAAGGGCTTTCATACCCTTTAGTGCCGTAAAACTGTAACTTTCTAAAGCATACTTCCTAGTAACGGCTAGGTTATAAAGGTTGGAAATAGTAGATTATTAACCAAGGGGATAAAGGAGTGTCTTCTGTCGCGGGTGACGATTTAAATCGCGAGCGTAACGAAGGACTCGAGGTTTACTCCCGAGCGTAGCGAGGGTGTTAAAAACTTAAATCACGAGCGAAGCGAGGGATTTAAGACGAGTCACAGTCGAGTCCTGCTCGGCGAGCATGGCCTACTGTGACATCGCTTAAGTCACACTTTTAATCACAGTTTGGGCGATAAACTCATTTTGTCTTAAATGCTAGCACGGCGGCGTGAGATATTTTCTTGACTTGTGGCATAACTTCTTGACGTTTATTTTTTTCTTTTTCGGAAATTTTCCAATTTTATTGCAGTTTCGGTTTAACCTTGGCCATAAAAATCATTTATGTTCTGAGAAGCATAGCCCCACGACGCACTGTTGCCGAATTATGGGCCTCCGTATCTTATTTTATTTTGCATATTTCCAAAATGATATCTCGAAAACGGTATGTCCTAGGCCAAAAATGACCAAAATTTAGCCCCCCCCTTTGCCACCCCCATTTTAGCAGCATCCCAACATGAATTACCTATAAGTTTTTTTTTTTACATTGCTTGGTTTTCGACTCGGTCATGACAAGTTATGATAAAATATGTCATGTCTTACAATTTGTCTTAAATGCTAGCACGGGACAACCATGTGACATAATTTACAGGCGCAACTTGCTTTTCTTATTGTTGATTTCATAGTGCGACATAATTTGAATAGACGACCAAATAAAATAATACGTAAAAAAGTATGCCGTTCATACAGCTAAACAACTTTTTAATTTTGTTGGGACTAAATTAATATTGTGAAAATTTTAATAATTACTAAAAAATATAATAGCTTGAACCAATACCGGTGGGCCCCTATTTTTTATATTTTAAATGTTTTTTGGGGATTTTATTTAAGAAACATTTAAAAATGTAGAAAGCAAGAAGAATATGGAATAAAAGAAAATAATTATAAAAAAATAATAATCATAATTAAAATAAGAACAACAATAAAAATAACAATTATGAAAAATTAATAATATAAAATTAATAAATAATCGTGTAACATTTCAATTAATTAATAAGCATTGATCACCAATTTACCATACACACAAATGAATGAATGAATGAATTTATTGCCATTTGGTGCCGTAATTAGAAGGCAAATATATTTTTCACCTCAGCACCTCAAACAAGCAGGTTTTGCTGCTTAAAGACAGTGAGCAAAATTCGATTTTGCTGCGAGCGTGAGACAAAGTAACTTTTTAATTATTTTTTTTAAATGCCGAGTCAGTGCTGGGTCTACTCACAACATTCGAAAGATTTGAACCTTACTTTGTTCTGTCACTTTCACTTCGATACGAAAAGAGCGAGAGATAGAAACAAGTCGATTCGAAGTTCGATTTTCAAATTCCATATATAATAGGCTCAAAAAAGAAACCAACAATAAAACGTTCGGAAACACGTCATCTATAAAATTTCAAATCAAGGTTTAAATGTAATTATTATACTTTTCTCTTAATAATCGAATTATATTTTTTTATAATCAAATAAAGAGATGTTGAAGTAAAAAATACGAAGTTTATCATGTATATACATAATTATTTAAAGTTTTAACAATCTTTATTGTGACAGAATAATTTAGTAATAGTGCAATTTCCGAACGCATCTTTAAAAAATAGCGGGCTTTAATTTTTTATTGTTTTCTTCTTCTGTTCGCTAGCTACAAAGTGCGATACACGTTGGATATTATTAAAATAATAATAAATAAATATGAGTGAATCCAGTGATGATGTCTGCAATTTAACACCGGAAGAATTGAAGCAGTATGTAAAAAGCGAATCAGTGAATACTCAAACTGAAGTCGCTAAAACAACAATATCGGTTCCATTGGTTCCAAACAAAACTGGTAGGTACTTTTAATTTGCAAAACTGTAATAATTTTACTTTTAACTTTTAATTTTTACAAATATACATGTGGTTTAAATATTACCAAGTTGTATTTTTTATCTTTAGATTATTTGTTCTCGCTGCTGAAGTGAAAAGTTGTATGTGCTACACGAGACCAAAGTTATTTGCATCTCGTGTCTTTGAATCCCTCGCTGCACTCAGGATTCTAACCTAGAATCACTCGCTACGCTCGTGATTCAAATATAGAATCCTTCGCTTACTCGGGATTCAAAATCAACACTCGCGGCAAAAACCAACTTTGCTCTCTTGTTGCACAAATAACTATTTTTCAACTATAAAATTTTATCACCACCTCCGAACGAAAGTGATACATTTTTCTAAATCATCTGTCAAAGTGTGACATTTGTGACAAAATGGGTGCGCCCGTATTAGCAATTAAGACCCGATGAGTCCCAAACAAACGTCAGGCAATTTTTTTTTTTAAATGACTATTGTTATGTTCGCTTTTTTTGGCATAGAATGTCACTTTTTTGAGCAAGTGGTACGAAAAATATATTTATACTACACCTGCTCGGAAAGTACCTTGATACATTATCAAATTTACGGTAGAAAGTACGTCATTGCATATCGAATAAATATGCGGCGAGAAAACGCATCTGAGCGGGAGAGAAAAGTGTATGAAAATCCATTTCTTACGTGGTTTTTCTTTTTTAATTTTGGGTAAGACTATGCGCTGGTAACCTAAATTTCAAAAGCCAAAAAGTTTTTACAGGGAGTTTTTATCTCCAAGTTCGCAAAATGGCCACTAGCTGTGTGTTGGATGGTGTCAAACAATTTGAAAAAAGAACATGTGAAAATTGCAGACGCCATTGGCGCCATTTTAAAATAATTAATAATATAATAATTATTATTTTAAAACAATTTTTTTTTTTTTTTCCTCGTAGGTGTAGTATAAAGCACTATGTATCACTCGAGAGAAAGTGCGATTCCCGATCTCGGGTGTTTTAAAGCCCTCGCCTACGGCTCGGGCTTCAAACGACACCCTCGACGGTAATCGGTCACTTTCTCCTCTCGGTGAACAATGTACTATTATTTAATAGTGATTCATGTACATAATTTTGAACACAAGGTTTTCTCGTGTAACTAATAGTTTTGCTTTCAAAAAATACATTTCAACACGATATATTTTCACAACTTTTGGAAACTCCTCCAAAACGACTTGGATGTTTAAAAATATTTTTCATAGAAATTGATGGCTAGAATTTCTTCATAACTAACATAGCATTATGTGAATCAAATAATATTTTGCCAACAAAACTGTTCAAAAGGAGGTTCAATATTGATATTTTGGCATCGAGCGGGCGCATGGCCAGTACTGCGTTAACATTGGGGCGTATATAGCGCCTTAAGCACTCAAAACGTAGCACAGCGAAGCAGCGAGCAAACTTAGTTCAGCACGTAAGTATGTGTTTCTTGGCCATTTATTATACTCATCACACACCCTTGAATAGGTACCCAATACAGGTTTTTTGGGGCTTTTTAATATTGCATTTAGGGGTATTTCATCTTGATCCTAGGGGTAGTTTTTTTTGGAATTGGTAATCCTCGTCGACCACATCCTGATGCATGCAGGCGTTCGTGGTTACTTCGGTGAGTACCTGAATAAGATTGGGCAAAAGGCCGCGTCTAATGACCACCTTTGTGGAGGCGACCTTGTTTCTGCACAGCACACACTCGAAGAGTGCCCTGCGTGGGCCTCTGAGCGGCAGGTCTGGATTGCCAGTATCGGGCGAGACCTGTCTTTGCCAGCAGTTGTGGGGGCCATGCTGGCAGAAACAGAAAACCGGAGGGAAATGGCCTCCTTCTGTGAGATCGTGTTGATCCAGAAGCAGGCCGCCGCGCGGGATTGTGAGAGGGCCGATCCCTCTCGGAAAAGAAGGCGTCGGGGAGGCAACCGCCTCGATGCCTAAAACGCCGAAATCCCTCCTGTATCATAGGCAGGCCGGACTCCGGAGTCGCGGGCACTTAGACTCGGAACTCTGTCCGCCCACCAAGTGCCTCTAGGTAAGACGGAGCGCACAGCGAGACTCAGGGGAGACGCTTCTCAGTCTCTCCAGGGACGTGCCCTAACAGGCGTTGCACATTTAGGGTTCCGGAATGGTCTTTTATGAGGTAACGGGGTTCCAAGTGCTGATGGTGATCACCGAGTTGGTTTAAGTGAGGAAAAATCGCACTATCCCCGAAATTCCAGGCGCCTTTTGAAGGTCCCCAACAGAAGGTACACAAAAATCAAAAGTTAGTTTTTCTGAGATTCGCAGTACCATAGGTACTCCCACACCATACGATAATCAAACCGTGCAACGATATCTGATCAATATATTGATATTGATAGTAACACGACTCCCAGATATTCACAACATTGGCTGGACGGTGCCACTACCTACTCGGTAGTGTTGTTTTTGCATTTACAAGCGTCTATTTGTAGGTTTCTAATTTACTTACAAGATGACTTGTTATATAGGGTTATTTGTAAAACACTAATGACCCTTGCTAGTATTTTATGTAACAAGCTTAGGTTGTCCGCAACTACGTCCGCGATCCGCGTCAATCCCGTAAAATTAATGAAATACATTATTTTTCGCAAATCCCAATGTAGCCTATGTTACTCCTTATAACATCAGCAGCCTTAATTGCGTAATTAATTCGGCAAGGCAAAGCGCAAAGGGTATGCAAAATCGACCAATCACATGCGAGATGAAAGACACGATGTGGATTTCCGTCTATGTGATGGTCGATTTTTCATACTCTGCCCTTTCCCTTGCCGAATTCATTACCCAAGGCTGCAGCATTAGCTGCAGTATCTACCAGTGAAATTGCCGTCAACATCTGTCCAGCCGTTTCGGAGATTATCCGGCACAAACAAACAGACAAAAATCTTAAAAATTGCGTATTTGTTATTAGTACCGTACCTAAGGATATGTTTCAAAATCAAAAATAAATTCTTTATTTCTATTAGGCCACGGCGCGAGACCTTATATCATTGCGTCTGTTTAATTGTTTTCCTATTGTGTCTATAATTACGCCCACAGAATACATTTTATAATTACGCCGATGAGTCAATGCGGCACTTTTGAACGTCAAAACTTTAAGTAATAATACTAATAACAATTGATTTTACATTCCATTCGGCAAAGTATCTTATTACGGAGAAGAATGGACAAAAAACTCCACATTAATACATACAGACACTTCAATTTTATATATTTGTAGGAATAGAAAATAATTTTATTTTCTCATCACGAATGTTGCAGGAAGGCACAGCAAACTAATCCAAAAGAAATAAAAACATTTGTGAGAGACTCGTGCCCGAAGAAGGTATTGAATACCTGTGTTACGGGTAGATGGCTTACTTGTTGCAAAAGACGAACAATGGTTGTTAATGTTTTACTAAGAATCCTTTACCAATCCATACTAATATTATAAATGTGAAAGTTACTCTGTCTGTCTGTCTGTCTGTTACCTTTTCACGCTTAAACCGCTGCACCGATTTAGATGAAAGTTGGTATGAAGATAGTTTGAGACCTGGGAAAGGACATAGGCTTTATAGGTAGGGTAGGGTAGGGTAGGGTAGGGTAGGGTAGGGTCGGGTAGGGTAGGGTAGTGTAGGGTAGGGTAGGGTAGGGTAGTGTAGGGTAGGGTCGGGTAGGGTAGGGTAGTGTAGGGTAGGGTAGGTGTAGATAAATGTTTGGTCTTTTTATGGCATAACAAAGTTTGCCGGGTCAGCTAGTATTTTATAATTATGGACAGGCACTAAGTACATTTGTAAAAAGATTTTCAATATTAATATCCTTTGTGCTGATTCGTTATCTAGATTTTATCTATGCAAACAATACAACAATCACAGGAAATATCTCTATTGAACATCCACATTACAGCATACTTATCTGTCCATAGTTTACACTGCAGTTGCAAATGATAAAATCATCATAACTCTTATAATTTACCCCATTTGAAGTTAGCACTAAGTAAGTTCTTACAGCAGAAATAACAAACTCTTGAATAACAAACTCTATTTTGTACCTACTGTAACGTGATTTGCATTTACAATTTCAAATTAAGGATATACCTACAGGGTTTAATTTGAGATAACTAAAAATTTTAAGTGTTCATTGCACTCTTAAGTATGAATAACCTTTACCTACTATCATCATCATCACTTTAGCCGAAAGACGTCCACTGCTGGACATAGGCCTCCCCCAGGCGTCGCCACATTGACCGATCCCGTGCGTCTCGCATCCAGCGCCTTCCCGCAACCTTAACCAGGTCATCGGCTCCACCTAGTGGGAAACCTTCCAACGTATCGTCCTCCGGTTCGCGGTCGCCATTCCTGAACTTTTCGGCCCCATCGGTCATCCGTTCTGCGAACAATGTGCCCTGCCCACTGCCACTTAAGTTTGGCAATTCTTCGGGCTATGTCGGTAACTTTGGTTCTCCTGCGGATATCATCATTTCTGACGTGATCACGCAAGGAAATGCCGAGCATAGCCCTCTCCATTGCCCTTTGGGTGACTAAGCTTTCTGATAAGGCCCATTGTGAGCGACCACGTCTCGGTCTCATAGGTGATCACTGGCAACACACACTGGTCATAGACTATTGTCTTGATACACTGCGATAAATTGGATGAAAAGATACCACGCAAGTTCCTGAACGCCGCCAAGCCGAGTCGGATTCGATGGTTGACCTCTTTCTCGAAGTTGGATCTACCCAACTGGACCGTTTGTCGCAGGAAGACATAATCGTCTACAACTTCGAGTGTAGAGTCGCCGATCTTGATAGGAGTGGGTGTTACATGGGCATTCACCATGTCCTTGGTTTTGTCCATGTTCATTTTAAGACCCACTCTTTCGGAAGCTATACTGAGGTCATCGAGCATTTTATTGAGGCTCTCCATGGTCTCAGCCATAACCACTATGTCGTCGGCAAACCGAAGGTGAGTGATGTACTTGCCATTAACGTTGATGCCAAGCCCGTTCCAGTCCAGAACCTTGAAGACATCCTCCAGCGCAGCTGTGAATAGTTTCGGAGAAATTACGTCTCCCTGTCTTACGCCGCGCTGGAGAAGGATTGGTTTCGAGGTCTGATCCTGAAGATGGACTGACATGGCGGCGTTTTTGTACAAACATTTCAACACCTCAATGTACCGGTAGTCGATCTGGCACCGTTGGAGAGACTGCAGTACAGCCCAAGTCTCGATCGAATCGAAGACTTTCTCGTAGTCCACAAACGCTAAACAGAGAGGCAGGTTATAACTCTTCGGTCTTCTGTTTAACCTGCCGCAGCGTATGTATGTGTGGTCTACGGTGCTAAAGCGTTTTTGGCAGCCGGCTTGTTCGGGAGGCTGGAAATCGTCAAACCTGCGCGCGAGACGATTCGTGATGACTCTTGAAACTACTTGTAGACATGGCTAAGAAGCGAGATGGGCCTATAGTTCTTCAGCCGGGCATTGTCGCCCTTCTTGGAGAAGAGTACCACCACACCCCTGCACCATGCCTGTGGCGTTTTGCCCTCGAGTATGACGGAATCAAACACCTTCTGAATGGCCTTGAGGACCGGTTTTCCACCCGCCTTCAGGAGTTCAGCCGTGATTCCGTCATCACCCGGCGCCTTGTTGTTTTTAAGCTGTTTCAGAGCCATCCTAATCTCGTACAGGCTGACGTCCGGGATATCTTCGGTACTTTACCTACTATACTTGAAAGGTTTAGGTAGTTAAAAAAGGTCAGCAAAAAACCACGTGATTCATAGATGCAAAACCTTTTATTTCAAATGTTAATATCATATTATTTACAGTCACTAATATGCTCTATTCTGAATCTGATGAACTATCTGTCACATTATTAATAAAGCGTTCAGTGGTATCATCTATTATTTTATCTAACGTAAACATTTTCTGTTCTTCTTTTATAACATGACCCTCGCAATTTTTCCAATTCTCTGCAGTTACATTATCTAAAGCCTCTAGCAAAATAATTTTAAGGTCAGCTATTTTAAAAGTTTTATTTTTCTCCGCTACAAACCCTTCAACTTGAGTCCATATTAACTCAATTGGATTGAGCTCACAGTGATATAGCCGCAGGCGCAATACTGTAACACCATTTTCCTTGCCTAATTCATCCACAACATGGGATTGGTATTTGTGTTTTTCATATTTCACTTTTATTAGTAGTTGTGCTTTTAATTCAACTTCTTCAAAAGCTATAGGTAGATGTGGGACCATACTTTAAAACGTGACAAAAAATAAATCGCGGCTCAGATTAATCATGTTCGCATTACCTACTCGACAAACTTGCCCACTATGCCCAGCCCATAGTAAAAGTTAGATATCATTGTTCTCGCCAAATTTCTGGGCCCGCCCTGAAGTTAGCTTTCCGGAAGCGCAACGCACGAAACGGTGCTGTTTTTACCCGAATGCCGAAGGAGGGTAATGGTATGTAGTCTATGTAGGTATGTATGTTTGTTTGTTCCTATGTGGCATTCTGGAGACCAAACGCGTTGACCGATTTTGATGATTCTTACGTCAATCGATTCGTGTTAAAATTGGCAAATAGAAAAATGGCGGTTTTTGGGTGTCCTAATATCATAGGGGCCCAATTTTTTTTCTTCCTAACCCATCGTGTGGGGAATCAAAATAAAGGGTTTTAAGACGTGATTTCAAAAATATATATCACTTATATATTTTTTACCTAATCAAAAAAAAAATAACTAGTTGAAAAGTTTTAAATAAAAAAAGATAATAAAAAAATAAAAAAACCGACTGCTTTAAAAGCGAACCAAAAAGACGTAAACAAGAAGAAAATTATGCTGTGCAGTCGGAGGACACATCTGGTTTTGGTCAGCCAGCTCGCGAATATGTTTTAATTTTGTATGAGATTTACTACTGCGCAGCCATTGTAGCCAGCTTCAGGGCGGCCAAGAAGTTTGGCGAGAACTATACTTGTAAGTAGATAGGCAAGTACCTACCTGCCTATTGGCACCGACCGACCGACTTTGAATTTGAACTAATTGACATCCTTTGAGGGGGTGAAAGTACATATTCATGTTTAAAAACAACTTTTACTATGGAAGTGGGCTTACTACTCAACATACATAAAGCAAAAATATCTGCTCCGGTTTCAAACAAATAAAAGATAGTTGTTTGGTTTTCACTATTTATTATTTAAGAGTTAAAGTTAATGCCAAAGTATCAAAACTGATTCAGTTATTTTCATACACCATTTTCATACCCCGTCTTGCACCCATGGAATGATGCTATGTTAATTTAGCCTGAATAAATAATTAAATATCGTGTGATGCCTCAAAATGGCCTAGAAAATAATTATGTGATAAAATGAAAATGTGTTTATTCACAATATTAGCCACCTATATTTTTGCTAAAGTGGGCTAACTTTTCTCATTGCTGCCGAGGAGCAATAGACAGCCGATATATCCACGTGTATAATTTATATCAAACGACATACATTACTCGAAATATAAATAAAATTTAACAAAACATTCCATTTTATTTTTTAAATAAAGAATTATTGTGAGAAGGCTTTGGAGTTCACGGATTCAACGTTAGTTCAATATTAATTTGTAGAGTAAAGATTTAATGCATCAAGCATTGAAATATTTATTTAGTATAGTATAGTCGCAAAATTAGGCTTAATACGCAATGCGGTTTTATTCGCGCGATTTTTTACCGCACATTCAATTCAACACATGGAATTGTATGAAGCTGCACGCATTGCAATAAAAAGATCGCGCCAAATAATACCGCAAGAAATCCGTGTTTTGCCCCAGAATCCACCGCACAGCGGTGCGGATTAAATTCGCGCGAATATTTTGAACTCTATGAACAGGTAGAAAGAGACAAAAATCGCGCGGAATTTTTTCCGCAGTGCGTCTGAGTTATTTTTTAGAACGCGGACAAAAATTCGTGCGAATAAAATCCGCTCGGCTAAAAACCCGCAATGCGTGCTAAGCCTTGGGCCCGAAAAGTTGAAACCGGTAGGGTTAGAAGCCAGGTATCTTTATTTTTTTTTTCTTTCAAAAAAAAGAACGATGCCCCACACTAGGCATTTCTTCCTGTATCGTGGGGCCGTTTACAAACGTATAAACTCACATCACATACACAACACCCAGAGCCGGAACAACTATATGTAGGTCATACAAATATTTGTTCCGTGCGGGAATCGAACCCGCGACACGCAGAGCAGAATCAATTGCTCAACCACTGTGCCAACAGTGCGCCCGCCGTGTACATATCGGTAAGTGTTTGAAATCATTGGTTTCTTGCACATCCTTCTTAAATATTAAATATTGGCTGTGTAATTTATTTACATATTTTTATGCCTATTAAATTAATTGTCATTTCTGGGGGGTAACCACAAGCTCTTAGAGTAAGGTTATTTTGAGATCGAGTAAGTGACAGATGTATACAAGTCAGATACATCTGTCCCTTACTCGATCTCAAAATAACCTTACTCTAAGAGCTTGTGGTCACCCCCCAGAACATAATATGTTACTTCAAATCTGAATGCCGTGGCTATGTAGACAGACCATAGAAATATTAAATACACAATACTTGTTTATTATATTATATCTATGAGACAGACACACTCGAGGTGCAGGGGAAGATTTACAAACCAAGAAAAATGTTGATATGATATAAAACAAATTATTATAAAAACAAAAACCCGACTGCTAAAATTTAATTATCTGAAAAGAGTAAAACAAGTACTAGATATAATTTATACATTAAATATGAATATGAGGTGCTACCAGCGGAGTTTTGGTCGGCTTTTCTATAATTTTGTTTGTCCCCGCCTGCGCTACGCTTATCTTGAATTTGTGCCAAAATAGTAACACAAAAGTGTTACTTTATATATATATGGAATGGCCTATTTAGTAGTTTTAATTTGATACCCATATACCTAGGTAGGACAACGAAAAATAAAAATATTACCCATCTTTTGGGGGGGGGGGCACTGTTTTTAAAATTATATAACTTATGTCACTCCCACAATAAAGACGAATCCAACGACACCTCATATGTCATAATCCGTCAAACCGTCAGGGATGTAGAGCGTGCTTTATAGAAATCATAGATATAATAAACATTTTTCTATGATAGAAATGCTATAAAATCTTAGAGCATTTAACCTTATAAAATAAGCTCGAAAACATTACCCGCCCGCAGTCGGGTAAAAATACGGCATTATTCTTATAAACAGCATAGCAGTTTGCAGTTTCATTGTTGATGGCGAAGTGCAAGCGAATCCCGCGAACCCTCTTTTATTGTGCGTAGTTATAATCGAAAAAAGTACGGTCAGCAAAAAAAGAAGATAAACACTATCCAAATTTACACCAGACTTTTATGAATAAAAGGTTTAAAGAGCTGTAGTTATGTTAATTTAGTACTTCTATAAAGATTTCTTAGATTCAATTATCATAATATTCTTTTGTTTTGCGCATATTATTTTAATAAATACTTATAAAATGTCCACAAAGCGTCAATTACTATGTCGGCGCAGCTTTTTTATTTCATTCTGGTAAATTTTCGTTTATTGATTCAATGAATCTAAGATTTGTTGTGTTATTAGATCACTCTCGGGAATTATCTACTTTTTCTTGTGTGTACCGTGTTCCCAGTGACTTAATACAACACCGTGCTGTGTTGTATATGTATCCGAACATAATTATAATCAATATTATAATAGTACTCTGTGGTATGTGTATCCAAACATAATGTAGATTGAGGAGACTGCTCTGTGACATAGACTGGTTGGTTAACAATTAAAACATGTAAAGACTACACAATCTATTTTATTTAATACAAGATATAACATGGCGCTGCGTAATAATAAATAAAGATGAGAAGAAGAAAAATTGATAGAAAAGAACAGAATAAGAAATTAGTACAAAAAGAAGATCCACATTGACGATTGCAAGGGATTTTGTTTGGCAGGAATGCTGTCTTCCGAAAACATGTCATCGGTGCATAAAGGTATATCGGGCTTAAAACCCCCAGAGAAATTACGTGCACTCACAGCAGAAGAGTATAAGAAATGGAAGCAGAGATTCGAAATTTATAGAGTCGCAACGGGCTCAACGGAGCATGATGGCGAGATACAGGTTGCGTTGCTATTGCATTGCATTGGAGAGGAAGCACTAGAGATTTATAATACTGCAGACCTTACAAACGAAGAAAGGAAAGATTATAAAAAGGTGATAGCAAAGTTTGACCAATACTTCATACCTATAAAGAATGAAAGTGTTGCATCACACATCTTTTTTACTAGGCAACAAAAAACGGGCGAAAGTTTTGATGCATATTTGACAGAATTAAGAAAATTAAGTATAGATTGTAATTTTGGGAATTTACAAGAAAGATTGTTACGAGACAGGCTGGTCGCTGGGATCTTGGATACTAAACTGAAAGACAGGTTGTTAAGAGAAAGTGACCTAACACTACAAAAAGCTATTCAGATTTGTAAAGCAGCAGAGTTAGCAACACAAGGCATGAGAGAAATTGAAGAAAAATCTACAGTGGACGCAATAAGGACGAAGAGAGGAATACAAACAGGAAAAAGAAAGGAACTGGCTACGGAGACTCATAGAAGAGAGGCTAGCAGGCAAGCAGAAAAGAAAGAAGAAAGAAAAGATATTAGAAAAATAGAAGGATGCTCACGCTGTGGTTACAGTCATGAAATAAGGAACTGTCCGGCTTATGGGAAAACGTGCATGAAGTGCAAGAAAGTAGGGCATTTTGCGAAGGCTTGTCGAGCAAGTACAAACAAATTAATCAAGACAGTAAATAGAAGATCACAGTCAGAAGATCTGGAAGAGGTGTGCTTGGGTTCTGTAACTAGCCAGACATTGGAAACAGAAGAATGGAGTCAAAAGGTAATTTTTGTAGAACAGAAAAAAGGTATTGATTTTAAATTAGATACTGGTGCACAGTGTAATGTTTTGTCGAAAAAAGATTGTAACAAACTTGGTGTATACAGATTCGAAAATTCTAAATTAAAATTGTTGAATTATAATGGGGATACTATAAATACAGTAGGTCAGGTGACACTTAGATGCCAAGTAGGAAACAAATTAAAATACATAAATTTTCAGGTGAGTGAAAAAGACACAGTACCTATTTTGGGACTGCAGACTTTATTACAGTTAGATTTGATTAGGAGAGTGCCAATAACAAAAGGAGAAATTTATCAAATTTTGGCTAAAGATTTATTTTCCAAATACAAAGATGTTTTTGAAGGGTTAGGTGAAATAAAGGGTTATGAATACAAAATAACATTAAAAGAAAATTGGGTTGGTAAAATTGAGGCGAACAGACATGTGCCATTTAAATTAATGAAAAAGCTAAAATGTGAATTGTTAAATTTAGAAAAAATGGGAGTTATTTCAAAAATTGAAAAACCAACAGATTTTGTCAGTAGTTTGGTGATTGTGTCAAAACCTAATTCTTCAGATATAAGGATTTGTTTGGATCCTCAGTACTTAAATACACAAATTAAAAGAGAACAAATTCAAATTCCTACAGTTGAAGAAATAACAGCAAAATTAAATGGCAGTAAAATTTTCAGTACTTTAGATGCAAGTAAGGCTTTTTTCATGTTAAAATTATCAGATGATAGTAGAGAGTTAACTACATTTAATACACCTTATGGGAGATATCAGTATAATAGATTGCCATTTGGATTGTCATCAAGTCCTGAAGTTTTTCATAGAGTTTATAAAAATATTTTCCAAGATATACAGGGTGTTGAAATATATCCGTGGCTGGCGTGAACACATTGACATGTCGACTTCTAGGACTTTTTTTTTATTGGCTTATTACATCCTACGCATTAGGAATTTATATGAAAAAAATTGACAGTTATAGATATACAAAATTTTTGGAGCAATCGACTTTGGTAATATGTTGACATCTCGCATTTTGACATGTCTAACTTAACAAAACCTCATGTCAAATTAACGATTCACATGTTTTTGTGATCGAACATTGATATTTTGTTATATCAACCTATACTCAGCACCCAAAATAATATTCGTTATTTGATATCTCAATTAATACACTTAAAAGTTTTGTTTAAGTACTTATTTTAAATTGACAAATTGAAGTGTCAAGCTATTGCCAGCTGAGGTCTTTTTGGTTAAATCGTGACAAATTGAGATATCAAGTTATGAGCCCACCGAAGAATTTCTGTTGAAATTGCGATATATTGAGATGTCCAGTTACGGCCAACGAAGTTCTGAGCACTAAAAGTAATAAGTATAGGTATCACTACATGTCCGTTATAAAAAACTTGTAACGTTAAATTAATATGTTTAGTTGACAACTTATGTACCCAAGTTGTTTTAAAAAATAATCGAGTTATCAAAAAACTTTCGTAAGAAGTAATAATTTTTCAAATATCGCGGCAAATCCCTCGTATTCGCGTACTGGATTTTCAATGCTCTGCTTAGCGCCGAGAGTTGAAAATCCAACCAGTGTGTTTGTTCGACGCGTTGGAATGCACTCTGTTGGATTCTCAATGCTCGACTCAACACCGAGAGTTGAAAATCCAGTACGCGATAAAATCTCGCTGCGATATTTTTACGTCCGTGCGAACGTCGCGGTCAGCTGACTGTTTACTAGAAACTGTGTACTTAGATGTATGTAGACGATGGGAATCTAGGTGTAGTAGGTACCTGGATATCGTCGTTTAAAATTAATTTAACTGCTGAATTAGCTGAACACCAACATCAAGCTGATAAAGCTTATGCTGAAAAACGTGTGGATAAAGAGAATGTCAAAGCAGATTCATCTGTTAGGGCATTTGCATTTGACCTCCAGCAGTGCTTGCCGACACCATATTTAAAAACATCTGTCTCGTTTTATAAACGACAGCTTTGGTCTTTTAATTTAACAGTGCATGATTTAGCGACTAATGAGGCTACCTGCTACATGTGGGACGAGACAATAGGAGCTCGAGGAGCAAACCAAATCGCCTCATGTTTGTGGCACTTCTGCAATAGTTTGTCATCCGAAGTCAAAGAACTGATTTTTTATTCGGATACTTGTGGTGGCCAAAACAAAAACAATGTCGTGGCAATGATGTTCATGTTTTTGCTACATAATCATCCAACGCTGCAAAAGATAAACCACAAATTCCTCCTCAGTGGGCACACACATATGGAGTGTGACTCTGACCACGCGATTATTGAAAAAACAAAAAAGAGAACACAAATGAGAATCAATCATTTATATGATTGGGTGCAGCTGGTGAGGACTTGCAAAGTTCAGAAACCATTTAAGGTCGTGGTGATGACGGTAAATGATTTCTTGGATTTTGCCGAACTAAAATCCAAGAAAGGACCCTTTACTGTCAAAAAACTGGACGATTCTGGGGACAAATTTCTATGGCAACCTATTAAATGGCTACAATATAATAAAAACAGCGTAGGAAAAATAAATTTCAAGAAAACCCTGGATCGCGAACCCCCTTTCAAGTCAGTAAATTTTCGGAAAAGAGGAAAAACCACCATAGATGCCTTTAGATTGAGCCAAATCTCCAAGGAAGCTTTGCCAATCAGTGCAGAGAAAAAAAAGGATTTGATGGACATGATTGACCTGATTGACGATTCGTTCAAAGAGTTTTATATTAATATAAAAACTGTCGGTGATGTCTCTGCATCTACTGATCCAGATTTGGACGAAGACAACCCAGATGAAGAGGATTCTGAGGTCCAATAAAATATTAATGGTCTGCGACGAGGTTGAGGAGTCAATGTTTTAGTTATATTAGTTGTTTCAATTTTTAGTTGTGTTAGTAACACACTTGTGTCTGTATGACGACGGTGTTTGTGGTCCAATAAAACAATTTTCTATTTTTTATGTTTTTTTATTACAAAAATACTAGGAAACTGATAGTTTCGTGGTGTTTCAATTAAATATTTGTTCAGTTAGAACAACATTACTTGATTTGAGTGAGTAGTAGGTATTACAGCAATTTTTTTTTTTTTAAGTTTGTCATCTGTTTGCTATCCAATTAAAATAATGTGTTTGTCATTAAAATAACGTTGTTTACCTACTAATAAGGTGAATAAGTTGATAACTGTTGGTGAACAAGTTGACAACTCGGTGAATAAGTTGATAACTCGTTGGTGAACGACTTGATAAGTCTATTATTATGCAATCTATGGAAAAATTCGTTTATTTATTGGCTTCATTTAAAAGATGGCATAAAATAACCTTTAAAACAACTAAAACACTTATGTTAAACTAATTTACCAATTTACCAGAAGACGCCAAAACTTTAAAATGGCCGCCCTGACAAATTACAATTTTAGACATGTCAAAATATTCACGCCAGCCACGGATATATTGACGATTTATTGGTCCATGCAAAAACAGAATTAGAACATGATAGGATCCTAGAGGAAGTGTTAAAAAGAGCACAAGAAAATGGTATAAAATTTAATAAGGCAAAATGTAAATTTAATCAGACAGAAGTAAAATACTTAGGCCACATTCTTACACCTGATGGTATGAAGGTTGATAAAGGGAGAGTGAGAGCGATAGTAGAAATGAAAGAGCCTATTAGTCAAAAGGAATTGATGAGATTTTTAGGCATGATAAATTATGTTTCAAGATTTATTCCAAATGTATCAGAGATAACAGCTCCATTGAGAGAACTTATCAAAAAAGAGGTTCCATTTGTATGGACACAAGCACAACAAAAAGCTTATGAGCAATTAAAAAGAATTTTAGTAGAACCCCCTGTTTTGGCATATTTTAACATTGATAAAAAAATAATTTTGAGTGTAGATGCATCGAAAGAAGGACTAGGTGCAGTATTGTTACAGGATGGTAAACCAATAGCATACGGTTCAAGGGCATTGACAAATAATGAAAAAAATTTTAGTCAGATAGAGAAGGAAAGTCTTGCTATACTATATGGATGTACCAAATTCCACCAATATCTTTATGGTCAACAGTTTCTAGTGGAAACAGACCATAAGCCATTAGTGTCAATTTTCTCAAAACCCCTCAATAAAAGTCCTGTAAGATTACAAAGAATCAGAATAAATTTACAGCCATATTCATTTGATTTAAAATTTAAACCTGGAAGAGAACTGCTAGTAGCTGATCATTTAAGTAGATCACATCTAATGGATAATTCCAAAACATATGATAATTATAGACATAGAAGCACATGTTGCTATGATAGTTGACAGTATCAACATCACAGATAGGAAGCTTAAAGAGTTAGTGGAAGAAACTGGTATGGACAGTGTGATACAGAAAGTGTGCAAGTATGTGCGTGAAGGATGGCCAGAGAATAAATATGATATTGAAAGTGAGGCAAAAGTTTATCATACATATAGAGATGAGTTAGGCGAATGTGAAGGTTTATTAATGAAAGGAAGTCAGATAGTGATTCCGCATAACAAAAGAAGAGAAATTTTAGGAAAAATACATTATGCTCATCTAGGTATAGAAAAATGTAAGCAGTTAGCTAGAAAATCAGTATTTTGGCCTAACATGAATAAAGAGATTGAAGATATGATTCAAAATTGTGACACATGTAAAAGTTTTCAAAATAATAATAAAAAAGAGTCAATGATTGATAAAGTAGTTTGTTGATTATGTTACAGTTATGTTTGTGAAATTATTAAGTCATGTAAAGTTTAAGCTACCTGATGTAAGTTACTTTTAATAAGATGTTTCTTAAGTTATAAGAAAGGAAGGATGTTGTATATGTATCCGAACATAATTATAATCAATATTATAATAGTACTCTGTGGTATGTGTATCCAAACATAATGTAGATTGAGGAGACTGCTCTGTGACATAGACTGGTTGGTTAACAATTAAAACATGTAAAGACTACACAATCTATTTTATTTAATACAAGATATAACAGTGCTGTTATCGTTGAGCACGCTTTAACAACGTAGTAACGTAGGTTACTTATTAATAGATTGTACAGTAGAACACACAAAGACAAACCTCTGTGATATACCGACCGAACGACCACAGCTGTGTGATGAAAGAGCACAAGGCGGGCTTTCCGTCCGTCAGTTCGCCGGCGACGCTTGGGCTATAAGCTCGTGGGGTAGAGCTCGCGGTTTCTCAATCTACCAATCTACTTAACTGTGATACTTGACAAATGGAATTTATATTTCCCTAGCTACTATTAAATCCATAGTTTTATAAAACAAATCGTTTACTACGTTGTTATTTTGTCTAATATCCATTCAGATACCAAACAACCCAGTGGTCAGTGAATCGGTCCAACTGTACAAAAATTCATGAGTAGTACATTATGCAATCTGTTTTGAAAACGAATGCTTGCTGTATTGGAAATTCATAGGTAACGCTGCCTCGTATGGCTATAAAGTTACTGCATGTGATGGTACCGCTAAAAGCTGTAAAACACTCGCCAGTTCTATTAATAAAATAAAGGGATTAATCGGTGTGTTTTGGCGACAAAATCCACAGGAAACAGCAAAACAAAATTCAATTGTGATTTGTGCTTCATAAATAAGTGAAAGATGGACTCGAAAGTGGTATTGAAACAAAAGAACCCTCACGACAAAGCAAACTTCATCTCGAAAATATTTTTAACGTAAGTATACCACGTGTGATATTATTATCAGCGCTGATGTTACTGCTTCCGTTTTATCTTCGCTGTTTGCTTAGGTTCACGAGATCAAAAATCCAAGCAACAAGCCGTGAAACACAACTCCATTTTTCGCTACATAATTCTTTTATTAGTAATAGTTGGTTTTTAAAACGTGCGTCTAGTAAATTCATCAATATTCATCATCATCACTATGACAACTTGACCTTCATGCTAAAAATGGGTTGCAAGATTGAAGCTATTGGCAACTTGAAATCAATTAATTCTTACGCGTACAGCTGTAGTTAAAGTCCAAAACATCATTTACTTCTACCATGACTTAGCAATTTAGAATTCCCACTCGAGATGACTTAGGAATAGTTTTAACATAAGTCACGGGCTCATAGTCGGCGTTTATCATAGTGGCCATGAACTTTGTCTGTACTGTATATAGCTTTATAAAATATTTAGTATGTATACTGATAAAAACATTGGTTTAGTAAACAAACTTGGTTAGTGTTTTTACGGACAACAAAAAAGTTTCTCTCAAAATTTTAAGTCAAATACTGTAACTTTTTACCGACTTCAAAAAAAGGAGGTAATCAAGTCGGCACGTATGTATGTAATATTGTTGTAACTGCATAGTATTTACATATTTTATGTTATTCTACGTGGACTTTTAAACACTTGTGCCCAAATTTCATAAGTGTATGTATGTATGTATGTTTGTCCACGCATTTCGCCGAAACTACTTTTCGGATCGTGATCATTATTTTTGATTGGGATTGACTATCTCTCAACTTATGGAATAGTGCAAGTAGCATCAAAATCGGTCCAGCAGTTTTCAAGTTATGGAACATACAACCGAACTCCTTAGCGACAAACAGCACGAATATGTAAATTGAGTTACCTATGATTATTTTGTCAATCTTTTATGTACCGTACTATATAAATTGCTCATTTTTTGATGGTGTAGGTACTAAAACAAAAACGGAAGCACACGGAAGTCTGCTTATTTTTTGTGAAAAAGCATTTTTCATTTAACTACGTTGCTACGCCAAATAAAACCTAACTTCGATACATACTGTATGTACTTTTTAAACAACGTTATCCTATATTTTTTCATTTATGTGAAGACCCCACGAAGACTTTCGGATATATAATATATACATGGAATGAATGAATGAAAACCCACACGAATGCAGCAATCGCAAATCCGATTTAATGTTAATGACACCATAAATAAATGAAACTACCTAGGTAGTGTTAAAAAGCTTTAAAAACATCCCTAAAATCATAACCATAATACAATATTAATGAGGAGCCTAATAAAAAATGACGACTTAATCAAAAGCAGCAAATGCTCAACTCGGTACTCGTAGGATCATCCAAATGTTAAGGCGCTATATACGCCCCTGGCCGTGCGCCCGCTCGATGCCAAAATATCAATATTGAACCACCTTTTGAACAGTTTTGTTTGCAAAATATTATTTGATTTATTGTTATGAAGAAATGCTATGTTAGTTATGAAGAAATTCCAGCCATCAAATTGTCTGTGTAAAAATATTTTTAAACATCCAAGTCGTTTTGGAGGAGTTTCCAAAAGTTGCGGAAAAATATCGTGTTGTTAATTCTTTTTTTAAAGCAGAACTATTAATTAGTTACACGAAAAAACCTCGTGTACAATATTACCTTTGTCTTTGTACATGAATCAATAATTAATATATATTTTTTCCAAACCTTTTAACCTAGCCTAAAATTACCGTTTTACGGCACTAAAGGATTTGTAGGCCAAACTAAGTCAATGATACGCACTGTATGGACGATAAAATTGTGCAAATGCTATAAACTTTATTCAATAATTAAATATATTACACGGTGATTAAATATTTCAATTAAAACTTTAGATTTAAATAGATAAGGTAAAATGAGTTTTATATTGATCGAGACACAATTCGTGTTTGTTTCCAACAAGTCGGTATACAATAAACTTGTATAGATGACAATTCTTTAGGGTTCCGTACCCGAAGGGTAAAAAGGGGTCCCTATTGTACGGGAAATTAAACGGGTCCTTATCCAAGGTCCGTCTGTCTGTCTGTCACCAGGCTGTATGTCATGAACCGTGATAGATAGATAGTTGAAATTTTCACAGATGATGTATTTCTGTTGCCGCTATAACAACAAGTAGGCACTAAAAAGAGAATAAAATAAATATTTAAGTGGGGCTCCCATACAAAAAACGTGTTGCTTTTTGCCGTTTTTGCGGTAATGGTACGGAACACTTCGTGCGCGACTCCGACTTGCATTTAGGCTGGTTTTTTACACAGACGTAAGTGTCAGTTTACATATGTTCAATTTGTTAAACTCTTGATTAGTCCAGACACATTACAAATAATATATTTTTGAACGATTATTGAGCCGTTTGAGTACCTGTTTGTGGAAACGTTAGACTCACTTCCGTTCTTTTTCTCAGTTTCAAGGTCAACGTGTTATCAACCAGGTTTTGTAATAGTTTCACACCAGTCGTGCATGTTATCCTTATCAGTAATTCAGTGCATAACGAATGTGTGGAGAGAACATGTTTGTTAATCGATATTTGTGATGGTCTGTGCGTTTGTGTTGACTTATCAGCAGTAGAGATGCTCCAGCAACCTGGTAAAGATGTGAACGGACGAAAAATAATTTTAAACCTACCTGTGCATAAGGTTCGTCTGCGGTTATTAAGGTTACACTAGTCGATAATTCTTCCATACAAACGTAGTCTAGGGATTACTCCACTGTTTGACGATGCTGATATCAATTTGTCTCATCATTATCTAGCCTATGTATGGTATGGAAACAAAAAAGCAAAAAAAAAAAATTGAAATTTATGAGCGTCGAAAGTGCCATATTTCTCGAATATTTTAATGGCCTTTCTAAACCACGACTCTACCCTGCCATCCATCGACTGCCGAAGGAGGGTAATGTGTTTATCAGTCTATGTATGTATGTATGTATCTATCTATCTATTTCTATTTTTTAAAAACGTTGCCCCACACTAGGAATTTCTTCCTGTATCGTGGGTGCGTTTACAAACATTTAAACTACAATCACATTTATTATTTTTCTTCCAAACCCATCGTGTGGGATATCAAAATAAAGGGTTTTAAGAGGTGATGTCAAAAATATATAACACTTATATGTTTAAATGTATACAATTCGAAAAAAAAAAACTAACTAAAAAGTTAAAAATAAAAAAAGTGAAATCAGAAAATCAAAAAACCCGACTGCTGCAAAAGCGAACTAAAAAGTCGTAAACAAGGAAAAAAATCATGCTGTGCAGGCGGAGGATACACCAGATTTTGGTCAGCCAGGCCGCGAATATATATCCTTCTACTGCACAGCATATTTTTTTTGCCTTGTTTAGGACTTTTTAGTTCGCTTTTGAAGCATTCGGGTTTTTTAGATTTTTGATTTAACTTTTTTTTTTTTTTACTTTTTAGTTAGTTTTTTTTTTTCGAATTGCATCTTAGGGCGGCAATAAATACCATAAGAAAAAGGAAAATTGCAAAACGGCCTCCATACAAGGATAGATTAGTAGTTCAAGAATGCAAATAATTTTATTTACGAGAAAATGTAAATTTTCAAATTTACATTTTCTCGTTTTTCCATGATATCTAGACTCCCAAACGTCTGTTTACAAAATATCGCACGCTCGTTTTCGTCCTAAATCATCATCGATTTTGCTACAAACTTGCAAAAGTGCTAATTCGTACGCGAACTAGTTTCTTACTGCTCATCTCATCATCTATCTCTTTCGCACGTGTTGTCGGATGAGAAAGCATGCATGTTAAACCCTCGCACAAAATAGTTCGTGCCGTCGACTAGGGGAACCTTAAGTACACCAAATGTATGGTTCCTACAACAACCCTGTCATCATCGCTGCGGTACCTGACTAATAAAGCCGATTAAAAAAACCTAAGCAAAAAATCTTGAATAGCAAAATTCCATAACGTTACATTCTTTAACATTATAAAAAACACAGCCTGGTTTGGCACAGTATAAATATTACGGAATTTTTAATTCGTAGAACACATTTTTATTATTGTTACTACAATTAATTAATACATGATTATAATATTAATTATAATAATGAATTATTCATAAAAGAAAACGACTATCCGTACCCAAAATACGGGCTGAAATATGAACACCAGGGGGGTGACCATAAGCTCTTAAAATAAGGTTATTTTGAGATCGAGTAAGTGACAGATGTATACAAGTCAGATACATCTTTCCCTTACTCGATCTCAAAATAACCTTACTCTAAGAGCTTGTGGTCACCCCCCAGTCCGATTTACGAAACAATATTTTCTATAAATATGTATAGAAATAATTTTTTTCACAAAAAATAAACCGACTTCCAAAGCAAAAATAAGTTTTGTTTCGGAAGTCGGTTTCATTGGTTACCTCTTATTTTTTGTCGTTTTGCGGCTAGACTAAATAAAAGACTAGTAAATTAATTGATACACATTCATGCTGGTTGTCGTTAAGGAGTTCTGTTGTAAGTTCCATATCTTGAAAACTGCTGAACCGATGTTTATGAAACTGGTACTGTTCCCTAAGTTAAGAGATACCTAATCAAACAAAAAATTGTGATCAAGATCCGATAACTAGTTTCGCAGATATTCCTGGACAAATGTACATACAAACAAACATACATACACTTATGAAATTTGGCACACATGTTTAGAAGCCTTACATAGAGTAAGTAATATATGTAAATATTGTGCAATTCCGATATTATATACATTCGTGTCGAATTAATAATATCCTTTGTTTTTAGAAGTCGGTAAAAACGGGTTACCAAATGTAACAATTCAAATAATTGGATTAACTATAGAGTTTTCCTACACTTTCATCTGTCACTATACTATTGAACTGTTAACTTACTTTTGTTGCTGACTTCACCTACTTTACCGTAGTATTGGTGGCTTTCCTGACAATATTGTCATGTACTGCCCCCGAACTATGACGTGTCAAAACTATCATCAAACAACAGTAAAAAAGGGACGTATACAAGTTAGAATACATCTGTCCCTTACGCAGACTCAAAATAACCCTGATCTAAGATTTTATGGTCACCCTCCTGTTGTTTCGACACCGACACTGATAGTGATAACGTTTTCATCACTTCACCAATATCCAAACTTAGCGTACCAACTTTAGAGCTTTTGGAAGGCAGTTATATAATATATGTATATATTTTATATCCATTATTTAGAGATCATATTATGATCTCTAAATAATGAATTCTAAAGTTCATAGGACTTTGACCTGTAGGGTAAATTATGATAGTCATGTACTGCCCAGGCCCACATAGAGCAACACGGACCACCAGCGCAACTTCAATGGACTTTGACCTTTAGGGTAAAATTTGTTTTATTGACACTGCCGCGTCTCTATGGAATTTGGTAATTGTGTAATATTACCACATATTATGAAATTGTTATGTATCGTTTGCTTTGGCCTCAGTTTTGTCTTTTCCAGGAGCTTATGTTATTGATTATATAAAATAATTAGGATTGTATCCTATTTCGACAGTTTGTTGCTTATTGCGACGAACTTAATTTCAAAAGTTCGAATGTTTTCCTTCTCGAACGAAGCACGCAACTTCGAGTGTTCCATCTCGACCATTCTCTCGATGAATGCAAATTCGACAGTTTATTACTGCGACTAGCAAATAAAATATGAGAGTAATGACCGGTGAAGTCTCTATCAAACTCTCAAGGATGTCAATAGGTACTTCTTCATGATTCTACGAGGATGCTTCCTGGTAGTTTGTGAGAAAGACAACTAGTAATCCCGATAATATCTAAGCTAAGATTGTTGGTTGTATGTACCCAATCTATTTATTAACTATTAATTGGTGCTCGTCTCCGGGTGATGTGACCAAAGTATTATAAGACTCGTTGGTAGCAGATCGCTCGTCTGGTTATGACTTTTGATATTCAACTGGAGTGCTATTCATTTTTGTGGTGTACAATAAAATATATAATAACTGTGAGTCAGACATTCGAACTTTTGAAATTAAGTTCGTCGCAATAAGCAAAAAACTGTCGAAATAGGATACAATCCTACTTATTTTATATAATCAATAACATAAGCTCCTGAAAAAGACAAAACTGAGGCCAAAGCAAACGATACATAACAATTTCATAATATGTGGTAATATTACACAATTACCAAATTCTATAGAGACGCGGCAGTGTCAATAAAACAAATTTTACCCTAAAGGTCAAAGTCCATTGAAGTTGCGCTGGTGGTCCGTGTTGCTCTATGTGGGCCTGGGCAGTACATGACTATCATAAGCTATTAGAGTACCTAAGGCTATTTTGAGTGTGTGTAAGGGACAGATGTATATGACGTGTATACATCTGTCTCTTACTCGATCTCAAAATAACCTTATTTTAAGAGCTTATGGTCACCCCCCTGAAAGGCGTCTTCGTTTTGGCACGGCGGCGGCGGGGGTCCTACTACATAGTAGACCAATTTGCATTAGGTAGATAGAGAATTTTATAATTATAATGAAATTTGTGCTTCCTACTTATTCCGAGGACCCTATACCTACCCAAGTACCCAACCGACCCTTTAAATCTAAAGGATGCTTGGTAGATATAAAATATCGGAACACTGCCACATCTAGTCTGTTCTCTGCACGCCCACGAAACATTTGCGTGAATTCACTGGCGCGAAAGGCAATTTGTAGCTCAATTTGTTTCGCTTCTCCGTATGTAGGTTTTTAACTAACGTAAATTCAACAGATGTTTAAAGTTTTAAACCAAACCGAACATGGTAATTACTGACACAAATAGTTATAAGTTTACACCACTGACATAAATAATGAATCACATGCACCTGTTTGTTTACTGGATTACATACACCAAGTAGATAGTTTATAATTTTATGAGTGTGATTCATTACCCGACTGCCGAAGGAGTACCCTCCTTGTGTGTTTAACAGTCTATGTATGTAAGTATGTATGTATGTATGTATGTAAGTATGTATGTATGTATGTATGTTTGTTCCTATATGGCGTTCCAGAGACCAAACGCGTTGGCCGATTTTGATGATTTATACGTCAATCGATTCGTCTTAACCCTACGAGTGTCATAGGCTATATTAAAATTGGACAATAAAAAAATGGCAGATTTTGGGTGCCAAATTGTGGGGGCAAAAATTTTTTTTTCTTCCAAACCCATCGTGTGGGGTATCAAAATAAAGGGTTTTAAGAGGTGATTTCAAAAATATATAACACTTATATGTTTAAATGTATCTAATTCGAAAAGAAAACTAACTAAAAAGTTACAAAAAAAAAACTTAATTCAAAAAATCAAAAAACCCGACTGCTTCAAAAGCGAACTAAAAAGTCGGAAATAAGGAAAAAATCATGCTGTGCAGGCGGAGGATACACCAGATTTTGATCAGCCAGTCCGCGAATGTGTATCCTCCGACTGCACAGCATGATTTTTTCCTTATTTCCGACTTTTTAGTTCGCTTTTGAAGCAGTCGAGTTTTTTGATTTTTTGAATTAAGTTTTTTTTTTTAAATTCGGTTCAGTTTGGTTTTACTCTGTGTAGCCAGGGAGAGCCTGGAGTTCCTAACTCTAGATTTCTATCTAATAGGCTAGCAGAGAGAGCAGTGGTGGCCCAGTGAGAGCAATGGTGGCCAATTTATTACTATACTCTATGGTGGTGCTCCATTGAGAGCTGTGGTGGCCCAGTGAGAGCAGTGGTGGCCAATTTATTACTATACTCTATGGTGGTGCTCCAGTGAGAGCTGTGGTGGCCCAGTGAGAGCAGTGGTGGCCAATTTATTACTATACTCTATGGTGGTGCTCCAGTGAGAGCTGTGGTGGCCCAGTGAGAGCAGTGGTGGCCAATTTATTACTATACTCTATGGTGGTGCTCCAGTGAGAGCTGTGGTGGCCCAGTGAGAGCAGTGGTGGCCAATTTATTACTATACTCTATGGTGGTGCTCCAGTGAGAGCTGTGGTGGCCCAGTGAGAGCAGTGGTGGCCAATTTATTACTATACTCTATGGTGGTGCTCCAGTGAGAGCTGTGGTGGCCCAGTGAGAGCAGTGGTGGCCAATTTATTACTATACTCTATGGTGGTGCTCCAGTGAGAGCTGTGGTGGCCCAGTGAGAGCAGTGGTGGCCAATTTATTACTATACTCTATGGTGGTGCTCCAGTGAGAGCTGTGGTGGCCCAGTGAGAGCAGTGGTGGCCCAATTGTATCGGCTGCGACTTACAAGTTGCAGGTCGTGGGTTCGAACCCAGGTAGGCGCTTTTCTTTGTGTAAATTATTTCTTCACCACTGCTCTCAAAACGGTGAAGGAAAACATCGTGAGGAAACCGGCATGTCCTAGAACCAAACATTCGAAGACATGTGACATCCAACAACCCGCACTGGGCCCGCGTGGTGGATTACGGCCCATTCCCTCTCACAGAGAGGAGGCCTGTGTCCCAGCAGTGGGAACATTAATAGGCTGATGATGTGAGGCTAGCAGAGCAACCCCGCGAGTTCATGGTAACACTTGCCACATGGCCAGGTTTACCTAAAGAGATCCCAAGGAGTTTCTACTCGTACCGCTTACAAGATTTAGCCATTGTGGAGGTCTCTTTGTCTATGTTTTACGGGACATATGGATGAAACTGGGTCATTATCAATGATATTCAAATAAACAGATACGTTATACACTCACAAAACAATTGAAAAAAGTGTTCCGCGCAGCAGCGGCAGCACACATACACACTTTTCATTCATCTGACATTTCACTACAATGTCGAAAGGGATGGCTTGATAAAACAAACAAGAAAAAAAGAGACAGCTAGTGTTTGTCACTTGCGTGTGAATGTAAACAAACATTATTCTGACAACCAATGTTTTTTCTTTTTGTAACCTCCAAATATCAGAAAATTAGGAAAAAAAATTGAAAAAAAATTAGTAAATTGAGGTGTATTGCGTATTTACATATGGTATGAGATCCCTTCTGTTTTATGTAATTTGGTATTATAATTGGTACACTTTCTAAATACACACGATGGCATTTTTTTAATTTTGTTTTTTTTTCAACAAAGCGTATCGCTCTTCGCCATGCGTGACATAAACTAAAGACTAAATCATACAATTGTCTACTATTCGAGTCTTCACAATGCGCGCGCTTATAACATATCTGTTTATTTGAATATCATTGGTCATTATTATAATTTCAGCATCCAACATCAAACACACATTCGCTTCTAGATATTGAAACAATATTTGAAATGGTCGGTCTCTCGTTCAATTGTGTCCCAAAATATTATAATTTCAGCATTGTTAGGTTTTCATTCCTGTAGATTAGATAAAACTTAATTGCTAAGGCAAAAAGATTAATTTTGTAGGCTAAGCATCCAAGGCACGACCTCGTTACTAGGTAACGAAACTGCTTATTTGTCTGTGTCTCTATTAATGCCACACCATGGCAATTAAAGTTTATTACAGCACGACAACTGATAGCACATTGGATACTTTTATATACGCTAGTCCATTAGTCATGGGACGAGCGACATTATTTATTTCATATTTGAATTAACAAGTTATAGTACATTGTTCACCGAGAGGAGAAAGTGACCGATTACCGTCGAGGGTGTCGTTTGAAGCCCGAGCCGTAGGCGAGGGCTTTAAAACACCCGAGATCGGGAATCGCACTTTCTCTCGAGTGATACATAGTGCTTTATACTACACCTACGAGGAAAATAAAAAACTAAATATTTTACTTTTCTACGAAAACTGAATCCTCAAACAACACACAAATTGAAAATGGCGCCAATGGCGTCTGCAATTTTCACATGTTCTTTTTTCAAATGGTTTGACACCATCCAACACACAGCTAGTGGCCAGTGTCATTTTGCGAACTTGGAGATAAAAACTCACTGTAAAAACTTTTTGGCTTTTGATATTTAGGTTACCAGCGCATAGTCTTACCCAAAATTAAAAAAGAAAAACCACGTAAGAAATGGATTTTCATACACTTTTCTCTCCCGCTCAGATGCGTTTTCTCGCCGCATATTTGTTCGATATGCAATGACGTACTTTCTACCGTAAATTTGATAAAGTATCAAGGTACTTTCCGAGCAGGTGTAGTATAAAAGTACTTTGTTAAAGCGTTCAAATTGCCGCTGTCCCACGCGGCTTCGCTCCCGTCAACTGGCTACCTACCTACCCATCTGCCCTACCTACCCTACCCTACATACATGATTGTTGCGTAACTTAAACCGTTTACGCAGCGCACGCAACGGAAGCTCTCACAAAGGAATATTTTTGCCCGTTTTGCAACATTTTTCATTTATGCTCCGCTCCTATTGGTCGTAGCGTGATATTATATAACCTGCCTCGATAAATGGACTATCCAACACAAAAATATTTTTTCAATTCCAACCAGTAGTGCCTGAGATTAGCCCGTTCATACAAACAAACTCTTCATCTTTATAATATTAGTAGGTATAGATTAGGTACACTTCTTAATAAAAGGTACAAACAATACGGTACAAAAAATAAGAAAGTTTATCTTTAAATAATAATCTTAGGTACCTAATATTAATCATTTGTTGACTGTTGTTTCCTCGACAACGTAGTATTAATGAAAGAACGACGTGTTATATCTTTTTAATTAACAAAATAACTGCCTGTTATCGCCTCCTAGCGTAGGTAAGGAATGTGATACAGATGTAAATTGGTCATAAAACATTTCGCTGTGAGTACGCCTTCGTCTATGTCGTACTAAATAAAGTATGTACCTAGGTCAAACAAGTTTCATCATACATAACAAAGTCCAGGGAGAATTCACATAAACAGTTATTAAAAGACTAAGGAAAAATGAAAACGTTGCATGATTTTTTTGACGCCATAATTATTTTTACACTAATAATAACCTTACAATACAAGTAATAATATACACTAGGTGTACAATATGATGCGATAGACACAGCATGCAAAAACAAAATTATACAATAATAGTGCAGAAATACAGTAAAACAAATTATATGTAGTACGCCATTGATAAGTAACACATTGACAAATGCCTTTCTAATACCTATAAACCCTGATACATTTACGCCAATAACTATTACAATTTTCTTTTTATGAGTTCTTGTACGTTAGTGGAATGAAAATAACACGCCCGTACTTTCCCCGGACATCTGACTAAATAGGTTAAATTCGTCATCGAGTGAAATTTTGGGTGTGCTTGTTCGTCAAGATTCTTTGTCCGGAGACCGGACGGAACTGTTTCGGAAGTTGCTCGAAAATTATATGAGTCGGTTTTAAGGAAGTATTTAGGTACCTCTACGTAAATGAAATCACTGATCATAACTGTATGGATTGGTTTACTTGGCACCACGTCAAAAATCTTGATTTGGAATGTTGATGAGATGAATACCTTAATGATGATGCAATAGGATAAATAAAACAAGAACTTAGCTGAAAATTAATTGCTTAAATCAGTTACCAATCGCTCTAATATGTATGTTTCAGAAAGAAGGTCCATACATACATATTTTACGTAATTCCCAGGTATTTTACTCGGTGGAAAAAGCGAAATACCTCACTATTAAAAAAACCGGCCAAGTGCGAGTCGGACTCGCGCACGAAGGGTTCCGTACTTGATAAATTGCGGTTTACGATTTATGACGTATTAAAAAAAAACTACTTGCTAGATCTCGTTCAAACCAATTTTCGCTGGTAGTTTACATAGTAATGTACATCATATATTTTTTTTAGTTTTATCATTCTCTTATTTTAGAAGTTACAGGGGGGGGGACACACATTTTACCACTTTGGCAGAGTCTCTCGCGCAAACTATTCAGTTTAGAAAAACATGATATTAGAAACCTCAATATCATTTTTGAAGACCTATCCATAGATACCCCACACGTATGGGTCTGATGAAAAAAAATATTTTTAGTTTTAGTTTCAAGTATCGGAACCCCCAAAATTTATTGTTTTATTTTTATTTTTGTGTGAAAATCTTAATGCGGTTCACAGAATACATCTACTTACCAAGTTTCAACAGCATAGTTCTTATAGTTTCGGAATAAATTGGCTGTGACATACGGACGGACAGACAGACAGACAGACAGACAGACAGACAGACAGACAGACATGACGAATCTATAAGGGTTCCGTTTTTTGCCATTTGGCTACGGAACCCTAAAAAGAACAATACCTAACATATTTCTCCAATTTTGTTACAGATGGAGCTTTAGTCTATTCCGTCGTGGTTTCAAACATGGCCTTACCGTGGATGACTTGTGGCGAGCCAGAGACGGCGACAGCTCCGGCCGCCTGGGCGACCGCCTCGAGCAAGCGTGGCAGGAAGAACTTGACACTGCCAAGAAAAAAGGAATCAAGCCTTCCTTCTCGAAGGCTATCATAAGATCGTTTTGGGTGGAGTACTTATTGTGCGGCCTAGTCGTCGGTATATTGTTTATATTTTTATGGTAAGCCTTGTCTTTTACAATATAGTAGATACATTCATTACCCGACTGCCGAAGGAGGGTAATGTCACGGTATCTTTACCGTGGTAATGTGTTTATCAGTCTATGTATGGCGAGTGGCGGATTTTGGGCGCCATTTTGTGAGGGCCCAAATTTTTTTCCTTCTAATCCCATCGTGTATGTATGTGTGGTATCAAAATAAAGGATTTACGATTTCAAAAATATATAACACTTATATGTTTCTATGTAAGTACCAAATTAGAAAAAGGATTAGATGATTCATCTGGTTTTGGTCAGCCAGCTCGCGAATATGTACCAATCCTCCGACTGCACAGCATGAATTTCTTCATAATTTACATCTTTTTAGTTCGCTTCTAAAGCAGTCGGGTTTTTTTTTCATTGTTGTATCAAAATTTTATATATCATGAGTTTGCAAAACACCTGCATCCTACGCCTTCGAGACAGAGTAAACCATATTCTATTATATTACTAATACTCATTTCAACGAGCCTGGAGAAGTTTTAGATTTATGATTTGATTTGGATGTATTTCCTACAAATTATGTAGAAAAATAATTGTATGGTTCTATTGTAAATTAGCCAGTATGTACCTAGTAATTACAAGACAGAGATCTGGTAGCGGGCAAAGGTCGATATCAATCTGTGTCTGTGTGTTCTCAGTGAAGCTGTGCACTGTGTACAGCCGGACTTCAATTGGTCGCCATGTCATGAATCAAACATGTGGACTCATTCTGATAAACAATCTCAACATTATTATTATTAATAACCTACATAAACAAACAAACTGATTTTATGTATTTATTTTCTTTTCAGGCCTTTAATTCCGTTCACTCTAGCGCTATTCATAAATTATTTTTCTGAGGACAAAACACCGGAAAGTTATAGAAATGCACACATTTACAACTTTCTTATGAATATTTTGAGTATAGTGACGGCATTGATGCTCAATCACCTACAGTTAAGTCAGGGACGCGTAGGAATGAGAGTTAGAATAGCTAGCTGTTCATTGGTGTATAGAAAAGTAAGTAAACCTGCCGATTTATTTCGTGCATCTTCAGCATCCCAATTCTCACCGCAGGGCCACTTAACAGCATGTATGTTTTTATATTTTAGATATTAAAGCTCGATCGCACAGGGTTAAACAAAACGGAGCCAGGGCAGGTGATCAACCTGATGTCAAATGATGTGAATCGTTTTGACTTGGTGGCTCTATTTCTGAACTACCTGTGGGTGATGCCTATCGTGGTGCCGGTGGTGTCGTACCTGTTGTGGCAGCGCATAGGCTGGGCCACGCTCGCCGCGCTCGTAGTCATTTTTCTACAGACTGTACTCGTTCAAGGTAAATTAAAATCACTGTACTTAATTACGATGACATTTTATTGTACCCCTACTAAGATAAACACCCGTCGTGAGCAAATTATGAATAAATACTTCAACACAAAAGGTTGCGTGATTATGATGTCGGATGAGAAGCATTTGTATCTAAACGATTACTGAATTTAATGATTGTGAAGGCACAAATAATTACTTTTTTCTGTCGAGCACGAACAAATTACTTCCTACGCAATTTGTAACACTGAAAACGATTTTCTAATCAACTTATTTGCATGTAATTATTTCTAGCATATTTGAGTAATCTCCAAGGAATCCTAAGAGGAAAAATAGCAAAACGCACAGATGAAAGGGTAAAGGTGATGAGCGAGTTGGTTAACGGCGTGCAAGTCATCAAAATGTATGCTTGGGAGAAGCCTTTCGAAAAGTTGGTTGATAAACTGCGGAAGTAAGTTTAGCCATCCTTGACCTTCGTTTTTGCATGTTCTTCTATGATTGGAATAGAGACTACCTATAATAAGAAGGTACTTAACGCTGGTATATTTTATGTTGTTAGGTTAGAGGTGAGCTTCGTGATGCGCACGTCGATGATCAAAGGGTTCTCGACGGCGCTGAGTGTATTCACAGAACGCTTCATCTTGTTCGCCGCTATCGTCGCGTTTGTTCTCCTTGGCGGCGACATCCGAGCTGAGATCACTTTCTCCCTCGTTCAATACTTCAATCTACTCCAACTGGCCTGTAACATATTCTTCCCGTTGGCGCTCGCATTTCTGGCAGAAACTAAAGTGTCCGTCAGACGGCTTGAGGTAAACCGCAAATATTTACCTACTGCACTGATGTCACCTGATGTGCTATGTTTGTTTATGAACGTAAGTATGAATCAAACATTTTGTGTTGCTTAGGAATTCCTGTTATTGGACGAATTGACGCCTGAGAAGTTAGTGCCAACAATTGATTCGATGGCTATAATAAGCAATGGTGGTGAGAAGGAAAAGCCGAAGCACACAGGATTGGTGCTGAATGGGTTGAGTGCAAGCTGGCAACCGGAGGCGATAGTGAACACGCTGAGGAATATCACGCTTAATGCACAGCCTGGGGAGTTCGTCGGCATTGCCGGCTTAGTGGGCTCTGGAAAGGTATTACGGGCATCCATACTTAATATTATAAGTGCGAAAGTTACTCTGTCTATCTGTTTGGTACGTTTTGACGCCTAAGCCGCTAAACAAATTTTTAAGAAGGGATAGGAATAGATTGGTCCTTAGAGTTAGAGAAGGTCATAGGACACTTTTTCTCAAGAGTATGTTCCCTTCGGATTATTTAAGACTTTCATGTGGGCGAAACCGCTGGCAGAGGCTAGTGTTAAAGTTACACTAGTCGAAAATTCTTTCATACCAACGTAGTCTAGAGATTACTCCACGTTCAAAATAAAAAATTATATCAATTTGTCTCATCATAATCTAAGTAGTCCTCTGTATGGAAACAAAAATGTAAAAAAACATAAACAAGATAGTTATGAGCATCGAAAGTTCCTTATTTCAACACTAATTTTAACGCATCTTTGGGCGGAAATAAATACCATAAGAAGAAGGAAAATTGCAAAACGGCCTGCATGTAATTCAACAATGCAAATAATTTTATTTTGAAAATATACATTTAGTAGTTTTTTCATGATATCTAGACTCCCAAAGGTCTGTTTGTAAAAAATCGCGCGCTCGTCTTAGTCCTAAATCATCATCCATTTCGCTACAAACTTGCAAAAGTGCGAATTCGTACACGAGCTAGCTTCTTACTGCTCATCACAGCATCTATTTCTTTCGCACGTGTTGTCGGATAAGATAGCAAGCATTTTAACCCCGCGCAGAAAATAGTTCGTGCCGTCGACTAGTTCAACCTTAAATACAACCTCGTTTTGTAGAATGCGAACGTCCGTATGCACTTCTTTGCCGAATATTCTGGAAAATCTTCAGAATATGTTCTTTATCTTTTAGTCTAAATAATCACTACTGGCAAACAATAAACGATGAGTACATCAGTACTTACTTGCTCACTTTGTAATTATTTACGGGTTTTGTGTCAACGATATACAAGACAAAAGGTATTATTGTGACTTCTTTATTGTCTTCGACATACCGTCGCCACTAACTCATCATTACAAAAAGAAAATCATCATTAATTTTTGAATGCGTAATTGATTTATTTTTCTTGTCCTATTTAGTCATCCCTACTCCAAGTGATTCTGGGTGAGCTGTCCCCGTCCCAGGGTACGGTGTCTTTGGGCGGTGCAAGAGTCTCCTATGCCAGTCAGGAGCCCTGGCTCTTCGTAGCTACCGTCCGTCAAAACATTCTCTTTGGACTGCCGTATGACCGTCATCGTTATAAAAAGGTGAGTTAATTTGAGTATGACTATTAAGTAAAAGTTATCATTTTGCGAGTTAACATTTTAGGATGTATGACGTCAGCGTTGTACTTTTTATAAGTAGACAAATAGTCACTGTTGAGTGTGAAAATTAGAATTTGTAGCTGTGACTTATGGCGTAGAATCTTCACTACGACTCACGGCGCATCTTCTCGGTGATTTCATATTTTTGTCCTTAGAATCCTAGGGCGTAGAAATATCACCACGGCTCACGGCGCACCTACTCGGTGATTTCATATTTTTGTCCTTAGAATCCTAGGGCGTAGAAACTTCACCACGGCTCACGGCGCACCTTCTCGGTGATTTCATATTTTTGTCCTTAGAATCCTAGGGCGTAGAAACTTCACCACGGCTCACGGCGCACCTTCTCGGTAATTTCATATTTTTGTCCTTAGAATCCTAGGGCGTAGAAACTTCACCACGGCTCACGGCGCACCTTCTCGGTGATTTCATATTTTTGTCCTTAGAATCCTAGGGCGTAGAAACTTCACCACGGCTCACGGCGCACCTTCTCGGTGATTTCATATTTTTGTCCTTAGAATCCTTCATTGTCTTGTCCTAGAAAACGTGCCTCCGCTAGTGAAATTATTAAACAGTCAACATTTACAGCGGCTAACACGTGCGATCTTAGAGACATTGAAACATAAACCAAATGCCGAGCGGCCGTGCCGTTTCACGGTGGTGCCGCGCTGTTGTGATTTGTCCTCACCCTTACTAATTCGGTTATAAAGTCCCCATTAATAACAATCTGATGTGAATTCAAAGGTAGTGAGTGCTTGTGCACTAGTGCGCGACTTCGAGCAGCTGCCGGCGGGAGACTCGACGCTGGTGGGCGAGCGCGGCATCAGCCTCAGCGGCGGACAGCGCGCGCGCATCGGTCTCGCCAGGGCTTGTTATAGACAGGTAAGTCAGTCAGTAGCTAACTTATTGACCCTCAGGCAGACATAGCCCACGAGGGCCATGGCAAGGGTTTGCAGAGTGCTTTAGACAAGCACACGCAGTATAGTCTAAGACTTTTTTTTTTGTTTGCTTGGGGAATCCTTCAAAAGGCGCCTTGACTTTGGGCCAAAGTCAAGGCGTGTGGGACTTTTACCTCACTACAACAACCGCGGTGATCACTATCAGCACGTAGAAGGAGTCGCGTGACCTCTAAACAGACCACCCCGGTACCCCCTCTGTGCAACGCCTGTTAGTGTTAGGGCACATACCTGGGAGACTGAAAAAGCGCCTCACCTGAGCAGTATAGTCTAGCCTACCGCCCCAATAATTCATAGTTGAACTTTTACCTGGCGGGGTATCAGAATTAAGAATTTATGAGCTCGCTCTGATCGTTCTAGCAATAGATAAGTCGGTAGCTAAATGTATAATGAGTAAGAATGCCTTTTCGAGGCAGGGAGCTAAAATTTCCGAACTCACTTCGTTCACTCTTCCTTCCTTAATTCTTAATCTCATAAGCTCAAGTTGAATAAAAAATAAGTAAAACCGTGGTCGCATGCCACCTACCGTAACAAAACAATACATTCTGCTAACGTGGCGTACGACTACGGTTATCCTCTGAACACCACTATGACACACTACTCGTAGTAAGTTTAATAACCGATACTCATCGAATTGTTTGTACATAACAATTTCAGATGAGAATATTTTCTTGTTTCATACTTTTTAGAGCGTAGTCGAGTTTTAGTTTTTGAATTTATTTTTTATTTAAGTAATTTTGGGGTTTTTGTAGAGTCCCTGTTCAATGATATTGAACAATTTAATATTCATAAGGATAACTATTTTTTTTGAAAATATATTATAGCCTAAGACACTCAGGATAGCTTTCTACTTGTGAAAGAATTTTCAAAATCGGTTTACCCTACAACGTCACAAACTCACAAACTTTACTTCTCTATAATATTAGTATAGATAAGAAGAAAAATAATCTTTTAAATCTGAAGGTTTTCTCCATAAGTCGACGACGTAACCTATATGAGGTGCAACCATTTTTGAGCTCGCTTTGCTCGCTCTAGTTACAAGTAAAATTTCAAAATTTAAAAACCCCCGACACATTCAACTTGCGAAAACACCCCGATTCAAACAGTTAAACGCGCATAATTTTTGAACGGCTGAACCGATTTAATTCAAACATAGCTAAGAACACTCTCGACAAAATCATCTTTCAAACAAAAAAAACTAAATCAAAATCGGTTCATCCGTTGAGGTGCTATGGTGCCACAGACAGACACACAGATACACAGCAACACACGTGAAACTTATAACACCCCTCTTTTTCCGGCGGGGGTTAAAAATGAAATGCTAATAACGCCATATCTTTAAAAACACCACTACAACACACACAACTACCTCTTGCAATGTAAGTATGTAATGCAACATTATATTTCGAAAGGTCGTGCTACCTTTCCATTTTATATTCAAGACTTTCTTTGCTGACCGTCCCTAAGTGTGCTTTGCAGTAAGTATTTAGAGTCAAACGGTTGCAAATACGTTGTCATGGCGCTGTTACGGTTTTTAAACACAGTCGCTGACGCATGGCGAAATAGCTTTGAGGGTTGTTAGTTATACTATTGCATGTTGTTTAAGCTAGGGGTAAGGTTAGCTCATAAAGCTCGATTTAGGTACACCTGGCGATTGTGACCTGTTGCGTTTGCTACACAGTACACATCTTAGATTGGACCACTTTACACTAATAGTGCCTGTGGAGAGGGTAGAGTTATCTGTGGTCACAATGCACGAGTGCAAATATGAATAGTAAAACAAACCTGTGTGAAGAACCAGGTTTCGAGTAATTGCGTTGCTAAATTTTACTTCTAAGGGGAATCCTGACAGGATATCTATTATTTACTTATATTACGTAAGTACTTCAGATAAAGATTGTAAATTCAACAATGAGTTCTTTGTTGAAATAAAATTATTTGATTTGTGATAAATGTGATAATCGTTTTACGATAACTTGGTTATAGCTAAGCTAAACGGTGAAAGATTAACGGCTTTTTGGATATCCGTCTGTTTTTCTAATGGCAGCATATCATGTGAATGACTTTAAAGGTTCTGCCCAGCTTTGTATAACGTCGTTCGAGCTAATGATGATTGCTTCATATGATGAGGCTTTCATTGTAATGATTTAATTTATAGGAACGCTCATATTTTCGTGTTTGGGTCATCCATCAAGATAAGATTGGTTCATTATGTCTACAAACCGTCTACTGCTTTATCAAGAATTTAATATATGTATGTACGAAAGAATCGCAGATATTGAAAGATAACCTTAGGCAGCCAGTAAATAAAGCGATATGAAGGTCGGACATTATGTCTCGTAGGTAGCAGATACATTGATAGTAGATAACGATGTAGCTAGTGTCTCTCGAGTGAAAGCTAAAAATCTTTTTTCGTGAATTCTGCTCTCTCGGGGCGAAGCCACTGTGTAGAGTAGAGGTTTTATAGAACATATTGATTACGTTTCAATTGATATTTGAATGATGAATGTTTCTTTTAATTGAAACGGTCTGGGCGTGTTGGGGGCAGTTGCATGACGTTCTAAAACAACGCACCGTTGATTTCAAATAGGTATATAATAATATCTGGGTTTTATTTCGTTAATGTGTTCGCTGTTATGGTAGAATTTAATCCTTTAGATAGTAAATGCCGTCTGCCTGGGGAAAACGGGGGGTTATGTCGCAGCAACCGACTAAAACCCTGCAGTTCCTTCAGCTACCATAGTGTCGGTATCCCGGAATACATGTCCCGCTGATCCCCGAAAAACCAAACCTTTCCTACTCTATAACAACTCACCTATATTTATCTACAGTCAACACTAATAAATATATTTTATTCTCTATTCTACCAGGCTGATATCTATCTTCTGGACGACCCGCTGTCGGCCGTAGACACTCATGTTGGCAAGCACCTGGTGTCGGAGTGTGTGATGGGGCTGCTGCACCACGCCACGCGCATCCTCGTCACGCACCAGCTGCACCACCTCAAGACCGCCGACAAGGTCGTCATCCTGCACAATGTAAGTCCCCAAACATCAAATAGATCTAAAGAACCTTTGAAGCAATTCGAGCCTAACCGAGCTGTAACACCATGGAAAAAGTTCCCGGAAAGTGTTGTGACAGCACCAACACTGAACTACTTCCAAGAACAGTTTGGACAGGTTAGTATCTCCAAGCTATCTGTAACACACGCATCAGCTAATTAGCTGATAGTGTGTCTTATCAATAATAATAGGCCACGTTACCACCTGCAACTCGCATGCAAGTTACATTAAATTGCAGGCTACCGAGGCAGATGTGGTCATGATCATTCGCTCGATCACCCCTCGAGACCAGGAAAGCCGATCCTCAGTAATGGGAAGTGGCGAAGTGGAAGAAGAAGATCAATAGCTTGATCGTACCCTGCAATTCTTTGACTTAAAAAAAAAAGCTTCAGATCAAAATGTAGATAATTAAATTGTCTTTGATATGGTGTCGATTTCATTATAATACGCTCAGCGGTTTTGGTGTGATTGTCGTGTTTTTGTCCGTTTTAGACATAACTTTACAAATTAATTACACTATGTTATACGAATAAAACTCAATATTTGCTCAGATGAAATTTTTAAGAAAATGGTCTACTATAACATATATTTTTTCCAAATAATTACGACTAGCCGTTTAGACGTGATTCTCATTTTAAAATCAGCTACTCAAGGGAATCGGCGCCTTAACTTGCTTGCGAGTTACTCGCAGGCTTGCTTGAAAAACGCCCAAACGCGTTTGTGCAATCATTCGTATGCGATTCGTATACGCGTTTTTTTTCTGACTGTTTCTCAATAAATTAATCAGGAATATTTCAAATTTAATACGAGTGAATACACAAACGCCCTCTGTTGTTCACACATATTTTTATCGGTTACGGTCCCATTGCCGTTACGGTAAAATAAAGGGGATTTAATCCTGATTAGATTGTCTATACTCTGGCCGTAAAAATAACATTAAATCTAGGTACGCGTCTGTGAGACCAAAAAAGTCCAAAGTTATGGTTGTTAAGACTATGTGGATATCGTTATAAGTCAGGTACTAAAATTGCTTTATCTTTGAGGGTGTGGTGATTGCACCCTTTATGTGGGGTTTTTATCGATAATATTAAGTGTATTTTACGGCCTTAAAGTTTTGTTACCACAAGTCGGGACATATTGTATAATAATAAGGTTCCATTCCATACCGTAACGATCCATATCTGCAAAACATCGGCCTTGATACCGTAAATTTCTACGTGTGTGGACAACATGCCTCACAATGTGTGATGCGCGCGCATCAAACTCGAGTACTTCGTCGCAGCTCCCTGTCAACAAAACTTTTGTCTGAATGAAAAATCGATAGATTGATTGAAACTAATCAATCAATAAAACACTCTTGACATGTGTCAACTCAGTGTTTTATCAGACCTCTCCATCATTCATTACTTGATAGTCTTTGATACTTGAAAGGCTCTTTTGGAGTTTCTAGCTTACGAGTGCTTCGTTTGCTCATCATCTTGGGTAAATGATGCGCAAACATAGACACTATTCAAGCTAGAAAAAACCCTTTTTTATAAGCCTTTGACAAAATCAGATTGATTACAAATCATAAGCACATTAAGCACGCGTTAACTATATCTATTCTGGTTTGTAGCTATCACGAATAAAATTTTTACCCACTTAGCGTTGTATTGCTTATCTTTACCTACACTTCACGTGAAGCGTTTGCACAAAGCCTCAGCCAGTATGGATAATTGATGCATAGGTACTATAGGCAACTAATTACTTTTCATAAAACAATACAATTGATAGAAAAGGTAAGTAAGGTAAAGGCGAAAAGCCGGGGTGAAACTCTTGTTGCTTGGCGGACAGAGCTCCGGCAGGATCTCATGGCAACACGGAGAGAGCGACCGTCGCAACCCAGCGCTGGGCACGTCACTATTGCGGCGATATGGCCCCTCTTTGCAGAGTGACTTGAGAGGCGCCACGACGTTCTCACCTTCCGCCTGACGCAGGTCCTCACCAGACACGGCTGTTTCGGGAGGTGTCCAGGATAAGGCGGGAGGGAACGCACGGGTGTCATCATTGTGTGGATCGCTCGAATGACACGGTGGAGGTGTGCCCCGCTTTAGCGGAGCACTGCCGTGTCCTCGTGGAGGCAATTGGCGGTGGCGACCTCTCGCGTCTGGCCCTGTTTCAGGTCATTGTACCGGGTAAGGGGGCATGGGAAGTTGTAATCTCCATCTGCGAAGTAGTAAAGCTCGCGATGGAGGAGGCACGCGAACGGAACGCGTGTGGGAGACGCAACTAGCTACCGTAGAAGACGCCTTGGGCGTCGGGAGCTGCAAGCCGATTCCCGGCCACCGTAGGCGCAGGCTTGCGGACGGGTCCGATAAGGACCAGGCCCGAGTCGACGGCGCGTAGTGTTCCACGCGCGCCTCATTAGAGATGTCAGCAAAAATTAACGGGATCCGCTAGGGCCGTTGCCTGTCTGGGTCGCGCGCATAAATTTGAAAGAGAGTTACCCGGTCCGGGCTCAGGCAACTGAAGGAACACGGGTGGGTTTTAGTGAGTAAAAGTCTGACACGCCCTCCCGCTTCACCACAGCGGGAGAAGTCATAGGAAGATTAGCGAGGCCAAAAAAAATATGGTTTACCTAATAAAGATAAAGTTTTGCCCATTGCATCGATTTAGTTGGTAATCGCCCGTGTATCAAATGATCTTTACTTTTTAAACGAAGTCGTGACACAAAGGAAACAACGACTAGGTATAAAACAAAGGAAGCTATTTTTAATACCCACAATTAATTACTTAATTTAACGCTATGTTGTTAAATAAGTATTTGTGTTAGGATTACTTATCTTCACAATACATTACCTAGACCTTCACGGTATATTATACGCTTGAAATCACAATGTGATTTGCTAATTTTATTACTTGTATTAAGTTGTATGGAGCCTTTATGTCACGCTCAGTGACATAAAGGCTCTTAAATTGAATATTTATCACAAAGTAAGTAATTAGATATCTTTCCAAAACGTACCTTATAATTTGATATAGCCATTGGGTTAAGCTGATTGATAAAACACAATATATGATATTTATTTATTTAAGTTATTCACAAATGTTTGTACAAAAACATAACATAAAGTGCCCTTCACACGGTCACACCTTTCATTTGCTAACAGTTAAACAACAAGAAAACTGCTAACTCTCTATTATTTATGAAAACCTTAACAATGCCAAGATAAGAAAATCAAACATTATGTTGAAATAGGTAACACATGTTAATACGTCAAGCAGTGAAGCCAATAAACTGCACCCATCTATCGTAATATTTGACTTTCATCAGATATCAAAAAACCGGCCAAGTGCGAGTCGGACTCGCGCACGAAGGGTTCCTAGGGGGTGTACTTGGTAAATTGCGGTTTACGATTTATGACGTATTAAAAAAAAACTACTTACTAGATCTCGTTCAAACCAATTTTCGCTGGTAGTTTACATAGTAATGTACATCATATATTTTTTTTAGTTTTATCATTCTCTTATTTTAGAAGTTACAGGGGGACACACACACATTTTACCACTTTGGCAGAGTCTCTCGCGCAAACTATTCAGTTTAGAAAAAAATGATATTAGAAACCTCAATATCATTTTTGAAGACCTATTCATAGATACCCCACACGTATGGGTCTGATGAAAAAATATATTTTTAGTTTTAGTTTCAAGTATGGGAACCCCCAAAATTTATTGTTTTATTTTTATTTTTGTGTCAAAATCTTAATGCGGTTTACAGAATACATCTACTTACCAAGTTTCAACAGCATAGTTCTTATAGTTTCGGAATAAAGTGGCTGTGACATACGGACGGACAGACAGACAGACAGACAGACAGACAGACATGACGAATCTATAAGGGTTCCGTTTTTTGCCATTTGGCTACGGAACCCTAAAAACAACTGTAAAATGAAACTATTTGTAAATAAAACGTCAACTCATGAACCTTGTGTAAATTACTTGACTGTACAACTAATTACTCGACAAACAGTACATTTTACTGTATAAAACTAGGTACTAGTTATACATAAATATCTATTCTGGTACGGTCGGCATTGAAAGTTGGTATTATGATCAAAAGTAAAAAAAACGGATCCGAACCGAATTGACCCAAGATTTCAATTCTTATCTACTTACATAAATTTACTCGTATAAGTTTTTATCGGGAATGGGTCAGTAGATCATGTAAAATACTGGTACTGGAAGCCGATCTTAACTATGAACTAGGGTAACCTTTTCGAAAATTGAAAAGACCCGACAAAAAAATTGAATTAAAAAAATCTTCGGGCATTTCTTTTCTACATCGCATCATATCAATAATACAATCTTTTTTTTTTGCAAGTTAAATATATTTAGACCAGGGGGGTAACCACAAGCTCTTAGAGTAAGGTTATTTTGAGATCGAGTAAGTGACAGATGTATACAAGTCAGATACATCTGTCCCTTACTCGATCTCAAAGTAACCTTACTCTAAGAGCTTGTGGTCACCCCCCAGGTTACTATAAGCTCTTAGAGCAAGTTTATTTCGATTGTACTTAAAGGATAGATGTTTGACTTGTAAACATCTGTCTCTTTTTCCCAGTCGCACCATGATACGGGGCAGAACTCAGCCACGTCGACAGGGTTTACCCTTCGATAAAGAATACACCTATACCCACATACATATACACGGTGTATTCTTTATCGAAGGGTTTACCTTATAGAGGTCTTTCAGGGTGCAGGTGTTGTTGCACAGAGAGAGAGCACGGGAAGATAAGCATTATCTGGACTGGAAAATGAAAAAGTATTGATTATGACCAAATTAAAGGCTCAATTAATTATATGAATGGCGAAGGAGTAGTTGTCAAAGATCTAAAGCTGACAATTCAAGGCTGAGAATGAAAGCTGTCAATTCAACAAAACGATAAGTTTTTGCCATCCAAGTGAGAAATCCGGACAAATTACGTCCGTCCCCTCCCTCTTCATCCATCCACATCTATATGTATAACTTTTTTAGTAACATGCGTTTCATCCCTCCTCATCACATGACCATACCAGGACAAAGGGTTTCCTATCAACTTTTCTTTCACTCGCGCCACTTTCAAACTGCCTCCGTTTCTCACTTTATCCATTCTCGTCACTCCGCACATCCATCTCAGCAACATTAGATATATAAAAGGTTGCTGACCGTATACCGTACACCTACACTGTATGTGTTAAACTGATAAACTTAAACCGTGTTACTGGTTAAAACTCAATTATTGTGATAAAGTAATACATTTAAATTTAAGGAATATAAATGAAAACTCTATGGCGATCTATTTTTAAATTTATTCTAGCTAACTAAATGTCAAAACCAGAATTGGAGGAGATACTGTTGCTTGTTACTGGTGTGTTGGTAAATTTTAAATTAAGAACACTTTAAGACGGTACCCTGACCAAAAAATCGGCATTAGATTTGAGCATTCCTATTGGTCTAGCGGCACTGGTGGCGCATGAATTACAGTAGTGAATACGCCCAGATTTTAGAATAAAATCTTTATAAAATCGAATTTGGGTCTTTTGAAAAAAAAAATCTACAAAAATGTTCGTTATTAAATTGTCTATCCATTAGTCTTAGTACAAAAAATAATTAATGAACACTTTACGAGGAGATGCATAATATCAATAATTATTTCTCATTTTTATGTTTTTTTGGAAGGAGATTAGTGAAATATAAACAACATTTAAAAAAAAAACTAAATCTACCATTTTAGAATCAATATTATGTAGAATTTTAATGTATTTTTATTAATTGATATTTCTTTTTAAATAACGAGTAGATAGCTCCTAAAAACAGCACGAAAAACGGCTTGCGCGGAGTTTTGCTCGGGGTACCGGAGCAAAACGCCGCGCAAGCCGTTTTTGTGCTGTTTTTAGGAGCTATCTACTCGTTATTTAAAAAGAAATATCAACTAATAAAAATACATTAAATTTCTACATAATATTGATTTCAAAATGGTAGATTTAGTTTTTTTTTAAATGTTGTATATATTTCACTAATCTACTTCCAAAAAAACATAAAATTGAGAAATAATTATTGATATTATGCATCTCCTCGTAAAGTGTTCATTGATTATTTTTTGTACTAACACTAATGGATAGACAATTTAATAACGAACATTTTTGTAGAATTATTTTTTTCAAAAGACCAAAATTCGATTTTATAAAGATTTTATTCTAAAATCTGGGCGTATTCACTACTGTAATTCATGCGCCACCAGTGCCGCTAGACCAATAGGAACGCTCATATCTCATGCCGATTTTTTGGTCAGGGTACCGTCTTAATCAGAACAAATATAGTTTCAATGATGGTCGGTGCGTACTGCGTAGTTGCGTAGTCAGTGAACGAAGAAAATGTCATTGTACTGTGCCCTATTTACAGTGGCTCGTGGCTAAGGCAACGCGGTCATACTTTTAGCATAACAATACAAACCCATCACAAAGCGCTGGCATGCTTGTTCATTGTTTCGATATTCCCAGAAATTATCGACTGATACAGTTGAACCTTTCTACTAAAGAGTTTTCGGTCTGTTAAAGCATCTAAGTGATAGAAACCGTAAGAACATTTATAAGTTTCCTAAAGATTTGTTATGACCGCTTTATAGGCTTTCCAATATAAAATATATGGGTCGACTTAAGAACCCCTTATTTTTTTGGTCGGATAAAAAGAGCAAAAGCATTGACCAGAATACAATGCTGGCCACGCTGCCATGCTTGCATAATAGATACTTTATACCGGTAGTATGTGTTCCGTTGGACATTTAAATATTCGTGACAATTTTGAATCGACCGTTGACATTTCTTGATGTGTTTCGATTCTTGTTTGTTTGAAAGGCAGACCTTTCAAACGGCTTCTAATGCTGATCGAAGATCGACACATTAAAATCTGAATATTAATATGTTAGAAAACTTCGTTCAGTATTATAAGCCGTTTATTATTCATTATTGAAACTGCGTTATCATTTAGGTACTTACATTATGCTGAATCATGCTGATTCATCGAATCGAGAATATGACAGGAATATAGATTCCGAGTACTTACGTATCTGCCTACCTTACATGTAGGTACTAGCTGCTCTATGTATGGGTAAACATGTCAATGTATCAAATACGCGTCTGTTACAAAATATTTATGTATACGAAAAGACACTTATATAATACACATTAGCAGGTTGCGATATTTCCTCGTATACATAATAAGTATTAGAATATCAACTGTAGCCTAGTTATTATTAAATAGTAGATCCGACAAACGTTTATCTGGCTATTTTCATTATAAAAAGCAAATTCAATGTTCCTTCTTGTCAATTTTTCGGCAACTGTTATCCAACATTTTTTTCCTGGAAAACTTTCTAGGTTCGAACATTCTTTAATCAAAATAAAACAAATTATTATAAAAACAAAAACCCTGACCGCTAAAAAATAATTAACTGAAAAGAGAAAAACATTAATCTTCCAACTACGTAGTAATGTTATCATTAATCACTACAAAACTGATCACAAAGTACGTATTTATTGCTTAGAACCAAAACAGTGCAGAAAAGTTGTAGGAAATCTCATTGTTGCACTGTTTTACTTTAATGCACTGTTTTGTATATTTTACCTAAACTAATATTATAAAGCCGAAGAGTAGGTACTGTAGTTAGGGTAGGTAGAGTAGGTAGAAAAGGTAGAGAAGGAAGCTAGAGTAAGTAGACTAGGAAGAGTAGGTAGAGAAGGTAGAGTATAGAGTAGGTAGAGAAGGTAGCGTAGGTAGGGTAGGTAGAGTAGGTAGAGAAGGTAAAGTAAGTAGAGAAGATAAAGTAAGTAAAGTAGGTAGAGTAAGTAGAGTAGGTAGAGTAAGTAGAGTAGGTAGAGAAGGTAGAGTAAGTAGAGTAGGTAGAGAAGGTAAAGTAAGTAGATTAGGTAGAGTAAGTAGAGTAGCTAGAGTAAGAAGAGTAGGTAGAGAAGGTAGAGTATAGAGTAGGTAGAGTAGGTAGGGTAGGTATAGTAGGTAGATTAGGTAGAGAAGATAGACTAAGTAGAGTAGGTAGAGAAGGTAGAGTTAGTAGAGTAGGTAGAGTAGGCAGAGTAGGTAGAGTAAGTAGAGTATGTAGAGAAGGTAGAGTAAGAAGAGTAGGTAGAGAAGGTGGAGTAAGTAGAGTAGGTAGAGTAGGAAGAGTATGTAGATAAGGTAGAGTAGGTAGAGAACGTAGAGTAAGTAGAGTAGGTTGAGAAGGTAGAGTAAGAAGAGTAGGTAGAGAAGGTAAAGTAAGTAGAGAAGATAAAGTAAGTATAGTAGGTAGAGTAAGTAGAGAAGGTAGAGTAAGTAGAGTAGGTAGAGAAGGTAGAGTAAGTAGATTAGGTAGAGTAAGTAGAGTAGGTAGAGAAGGTAGAGAAGGTAGAGAAGGTAGAGTAAGTAGAGTAGGGAGGGAAGGCAGGTTAGACTAGGCAGGATAAGCTAGGCAGGGTAGCCAGGGTAGGCAGAGTAGGTAAGGAAGGCAGGGTAGGTAGGTAGTGGTAGGTAGATTGGTAGCCAGTTGACGGGAGCGAAGCCGCGGGAGTTAGCTAGTTTAGATATAAATTAAATTACCACAGAGGTTTAATGTCTCCCATTAAGTTTAATATAAAATATATACAGTAGATCGAAAAAGGTACTGGCGTGGTACGAGTACTGGCTGAGAAAAAAATCGGCGTATAAAACCAATTAGGTGAAAAAAATGCCCCGCATTTTTGTACCATTGTAAAACTTTGATAGGTAGGTACTTCATAGTATAAAAAATGGAAATAGATGAGAGGTAGATTGGTAATTGAAAGAAAAGTAGATTACGCACCTCGCTAAAGTGAGTAATTAATGCACTCGTGTTAATTTAGTGCCCTCGCGTGCGCTCGGGCACCAACATAACACTCATGCATTAATAACTCACTTTGCGCTCGATGCAACAATCTACTATTCTTCCAACTACGTAGTAATGTTATCATTAATCACTACAAAACTGATCACAAAGTACGTATTTATTGCTTAGAACCAAAACAGTGCAGAAAAGTTATATGAAATCTCATTGTTGCACTGTTTTACTTTAATGCACTGTTTTGTATATTTTATCTAAACTAATATTATAAAGCCGAAGAGTAGGTACTGTAGTTAGGGTAGGCAGACCAGGTAGAGTAGGTAGAATAGATAAAGTAGGTAGAGTAGGTAGATACGGTAGAGTAGGTAGAAAAGGTAGAGAAAGAAGCTAGAGTAAGTAGAGTATAGAGTAGGTAGAGAAGGTAGAGTAGGTAGAGAAGGTAGAGTAGGTAGAGAAGGTAGAGTAGGTAGAGAAGGTAGAGTAAGTAGAGTATGTAAAGAAGGTAGAGTAAGTAGAGTATGTAGAGAAGGTAGAGTAAGTAGAGTAGGTATAGTAGGTAGAGATGGTAGAGTTAGTAGAGTAGGTAGAGTAGGCATAGTAGGTAGAGAAGGTAGAGTAAGAAGAGTAGATAGAGAAGGTGGAGTAAGTAGAGTAGGTAGAATAGGTAGATAATATAGACTAAGTAGAGTAGGTAGAGTTAGTGGAGTAGGCAGAGTAGGTATAGTAAGTAGAGTAGGTAGAGAAGGTAGAGTTAGAAGAGTAGGTAGAGAAGGTGGAGTAAGAAGAGTAGGTAGAATAAGTAGAGAAGGTAGTGTAAATAGAGTTGGTAGAGTAGGAAGAGTATGTAGAGAAGGTAGAGAACATAGAGTAAGTAGAGTAGGTTGAGAAGGTAGAGTAAGAAGAGTAGGTAGAGAAGGTAGAGTAGGTAGAGAAGGTAAAGTAAGTAGAGAAGGTAGAGTAACTAGAGTAGGTAGAGAAGGTAGAGTAAGTAGATTAGGTAGAGTAAGTAGAGTAGGTAGAGAAGGTAGAGAAAGTAGAGTAGGTAGGGTAGGGAGGGTAGGCAGGTTAGGCTAGGCAGGGTAGGCAGGATAAGCTAGGCAGGGTAGGCAGAGTAGGTAAGGAAGGCAGGGTAGGTAGGTAGTGGTAGGTAGATTGGTAGCCAGTTGACGGGAGCGAAGCCGCGGGGTTTAGCTAGTTTAGATATAAATTTACCACAGAGGTTTAATGTCTCCCATTAAGTTTAATATTATATACCATACACTTTGCGCTCGATGCAACAATCTACTATTACTAGGTATAAGTAGATTGTTGCATCGAGCGCAAAGTGAGTTATTGATGCATGAGTGTTATGTTGGTGCCCGAGCGCATGCGAGGGCACTAAATTAACACGAGTGCATTAATTACTCACTTTAGCGAGGCGCGTAATCTACTTTTCTTTCAACTACCAATCTACCTCTCATCTATTTCCACTTATTATACTTTTCTTGCTAAATATAAAGTACCTAGTTAACTATCAAAATTTTACAGTGGTACAAAATGCGGAGCATTTTTTTCACCTAATTGGTTTTATATACAGCCGATTTTTGTTTTCAGCCAGTATCTCTTTGATCTACTGCATACATTTTATATTAAACTTAATGGGAGACATTAAACCTTTGTGGTAAATTTATATCTTAACTAGCTGATCCCCGCGGCACCGCTCCCGTCAACTGGCTACCTATCTACCTACCACTACCTTCCTGCGCTACCTACCCTGCCTTCCCTGCCTACTCTGCCTACCCTGCCTACTCTGCCTATCCTGCCTACTCTGCCTACCCTTCCTATCCTGCCTACCCTGCCTACTCTGCATACCCTGCCTACCCTGCCTACTCTGCCTATCCTGCCTACCCTGCCTACCCTGCCTACCCGGCCTACTCTGCCTAACCAGCCTACCCTTCCTAGCCTATCCTGCCTACCTTGCCTAGCCTACCCTGCCTTCCTTGCCTACTCTGCCTACCCTGCGTCTGCCTACCATGCCTACTCTACCTACCCTGACTACTCTGCCTACCCTACCACTAATAGGCAAGGAAGGCAGGGTAGAGTAAGTAGAGTAGGTAGAGTAGGCAGAGAAGGTGGAGTAGGTAGAGTAGGTATAGAAGGTAGAGAAGGTAAAGTAAGTAGAGAAGATAAAGTAAGTAGATTAGGTAGAGTAAGTAGAGTAGGTTAAGTAGGTATTGTAGGTAGATTAGGTAGAGAAGATAGACTAAGTAGGGTAGGTAGAGAAGGTAGAGTTAGTAGAGTAGGTAGAGTAGTTAGAGTAAGTAGAGTATTTAGAGTAAGTAGAGTAAGTAGAGTAGTTAGAGTAAGTAGAGTATGTAGAGAAGGTAGATTAAGAAGAGTAGGTAGAGAAGGTGGAGTAAGTAGAGTAGGTAGAATAGGTAGAGAAGGTAGTGTAAGTAGAGTAGGAAGAGTATGTAAAGAAGGTAGAATAGGTAGAGAACGTAGAGTAAGTAGAGTAGGTTGAGAAGGTAGAGTAAGAAGAGTAGGTAGATAAGGTAGAGAAGGTAGTGTAGGTAGAGAAGGTAAAGTAAGTAGAGAAGATAAAGTAAGTAAAGTAGGTAGAGAAGGTAGAGTAAGTAGATTAGGTAGAGTAAGTAGAATAGGTAGAGAAGGTAGAGTAAGTAGAGTAGGTTGGGTAGGGAGGGTAGGCATGTTAGACTAGGCAGGGTAGGCAGGATAAGCTAGGCAGGGTAGGCAGGATAAGCTAGGCAGGGTAGCCAGGGTAGGCAGAGTAGGTAAGGAAGGCAGGGTAGGTAGGTAGTGGTAGGTAGATTGGTAGCCAGTTGACGGGAGCGAAGCCATGAGGGTTAGCTAGTTTAGATATAAATTTACCACAGAGGTTTAATGTCTCCCATTAAGTTTAATATAAAATATATGCAGTAGATCGAAAAAGGTACCACGCCAGTATGGTACGAGTACTGGCTGAGACAAAAAATCGGCATATAAAACCAATTAGGTGAAAAAAATGCTCCGCATTTTGTACCATTGTAAAACTTTGAAAGGTAGGTACTTCATATTTAGCAAGAAAAGTATTAAAAAATGGAAATAGATGAGAGGAAGATTGGTAGTTGAAAGAAAAGTAGATTACGCACCTCGCTAAAGTGAGTAATTAATGCACTCGTGTTAATTTAGTGCCCTCGCATGCGCTCGGGCACCAACATAACACTCATGCATTGATAATTACTCACTTTGCGCTCGATGCAACAATCTATATATCTATATACATATAATAAATCTGTAGAAAAGTCATTTTTGTACATTGAAGAAATTGAAACAAAAAATAGCCAGCGTGTGAAAAGATAAGTAACAGAACCCATTTCCATCATTTTTGAAATTTTTGTCTGTTTGTCTGTTTGTCTGTTTGTTTGTGCGCACATCACGTAAAATCTACGAATTCAATGCTGACAATGTTTATATACAAAAATTATACGCAACTTGAGGTTTAACTTAGTTTTTGTTTCATCGAAATCGGTTCACTCTATCAAAAGATATGATTAATTTAGTGAGTTCAAGAAGTAAAATATTACGTTACGCAATTAAGTATAGTACTTGCAACGACATCTTAAGACTAAAAATAGAACTAATGTTGATAGTTGAAATCTAAATCCGATAGATGGCGTTGTGCAAATGACGTCATTTTCTGAATCGCGGTGTTAAGATTTTCCGCGCGAGGATGACGTCCACCGTGTTTACTAGGCAAATTGGGTTTCGTTAGGTGTCTTAAAAGTTCTTGCGTGTGTCGTAAAAGTTCTTTGGTTGCTTGGTTTATCGATTTTCTAAATTGGTCGAAAAAAAAGTATTTGCTTATCTTATTGGTTTCGTTTGGTCAACTTTGGTCATTGGTTTGAAGTACGAAGTTAAGATTGTATTTGATTTACTTCGTAGTTTGAATCCAATAGTGCCAATCGTTATATCGTTATACAGTATATAATAAATCTGTAGAAAAGTCATTTTTGTACATTGAAGAAATTGAAACAAAAAATAGCCAGCGTGTGAAAAGATAAGTAACAGAACCCATTTCCATCATTTTTGAAATTTTTGTCTGTTTGTCTGTTTGTCTGTTTGTTTGTGCGCACATCACGTAAAATCTACGAATTCAATGCTGACAATGTTTATATACAAAAATTATACGCAACTTGAGGTTTAACTTAGTTTTTGTTTCATCGAAATCGGTTCACTCTATCAAAAGATATGATTAATTTAGTGAGTTCAAGAAGTAAAATATTACGTTACGCAATTAAGTATAGTACTTGCAACGACATCTTAAGACTAAAAATAGAACTAATGTTGATAGTTGAAATCTAAATCCGATAGATGGCGTTGTGCAAATGACGTCATTTTCTGAATCGCGGTGTTAAGATTTTCCGCGCGAGGATGACGTCCACCGTGTTTACTAGGCAAATTGGGTTTCGTTAGGTGTCTTAAAAGTTCTTGCGTGTGTCGTAAAAGTTCTTTGGTTGCTTGGTTTATCGATTTTCTAAATTGGTCGAAAAAAAAGTATTTGCTTATCTTATTGGTTTCGTTTGGTCAACTTTGGTCATTGGTTTGAAGTACGAAGTTAAGATTGTATTTGATTTACTTCGTAGTTTGAATCCAATAGTGCCAATCGTTATACAGTAAGTTAGTGTTGCCAATTCGTTGAGTCACGACCACGAACAGACGATACGTTGTCACACTAGACTGTTCGACGCACCGTTCTTTTAAGTTTGTAGGCTATTCAGTCATAAGTGTTGTTAGTTTTGTTTATTGCTTTAATTTTCCTTGAAAATGCCTCAAAGAAAAAAAACTAACCTTTCGCTGCGTAGCCGAAATGCGAAAAGGATGAGACTTTGTAGGTCTCAGGAATCGGAAGAAGATCGTGAAGCACGGTTATCTGCTAACCGAGAGCACATCGCTCTTTCACGTGAATCGGAAACGTTCACCGAAAGGGAGTCACGTTTAAGTTCACAAAGAACACGGACCGCGACTTTGCGGTCTCAAGAGAGTATCCAGGAACGCGAAGACCGGCTGTCTGCTGATCGGGAGCGCCACTCTCTCTCACGTGAGTCAGAGACATTCACAGAAAGGGAGTCGCGCTTAAGTTCGCAAAGAACTCGGACCGCGACTTTGCGTTCTCAAGAGAATATCCAGGAACGCGAAGTTCGGCTGTCTGCTGATCGGGAGCGCCACTCTCTCTCACGTGAGTCAGAGACATTCACAGAAAGGGAGTCGCGCTTAAGTTCGCAAAGAACTCGGACCGCGACTTTGCGTTCTCAAGAGAATATCCAGGAACGCGAAGTTCGGCTGTCTGCTGATCGGGAGCGCCAGTCTCTCTCACGCGAGTCAGAGACTTTCACAGAAAGGGAGTCGCGCTTAAGTTCGCAAAGAACTCGGACCGCGACTTTGCGTTCTCAAGAGAGTATCGAGGAACGCCAAGCACGTCTGTCATCTGACCGAGAGCGACACGCTCTCTCGCGCGAGTCTGAATCTCTCTCCCAAAGAGAAGAACGATTAGAAATAGCTAGACATAACTATGTAGGTGTACAAAGAAACAATGAAAGTTATCTTGCATCTGAAAGGGAAAGAATAGATGAACTAAGACGAGCAGAAACAGCAGAACAACGTCAATCTCGCCTAGAAATAGAACGAGCTCGATACCATATGAATAGAGAAACAAATAGCGGAGCTGATGAGTCCATGGAAAATGACGATGCAAATATTTTATTACCTTGGGACAATAGGGAAAAATCAGGGTTCACATATTCGTCTAGAATTAATTATGCTGGCTTTACTTTCGTGGGTGACATGAGAGAAATTTGTAATTTTTGTCATGCTTTGAAATGGAGGAAAGAGACAGATGGAATGTGCTGCTCAAATGGAAAAATTGTTCTTCCAAATTTCCAAGATCCACCACACTTACTTATAAGTCTCCTGAATGGCGATCATCCCCAGTCGAACCGTTTTTTGGATAATATTCGTTTATATAACAGTGCTTTCCAAATGACTTCCTTTGGGGCAAAACAAATAACGGAAGGACCGTTCATGCCAACCTTCAAAGTACAAGGTCAAGTTTATCACCTTATTGGATCTTTGCTGCCAGAAAATGAACCCAAATTTCTCCAAATTTATTTTGTATCCGATTACACGCAACAGCTCAATGTTAGAAATCACAATTTTCCCCAGCTCAATGCTGAGCTTTTGGGTCAACTTCAAGAATTGCTGCATCGCGTTAACCAGTACGTTCGTGAATTCAAAGCTGCATTGGAGTCAATTCCACAAGGCAGCAATGATTTCAAAATTGTTATAAGTGCCGATAGACGTCCTGTGGGTGAACACCGTGGAAGACACAATGCACCCGTCGCAGATGAAGTTGCAGTTGTTTTAGTCGACCAGGAGTGTGAGAGACGTGATATCGTGTTGCGTACACGCGACGATCGCCTTCAACGCATTTTGGAAACCCACCGAGCTTACGACGCCCTGCAATATCCACTAATCTATTGTCATGGTGAAGATGGGTACAATTTTGGGCTGTACCAAGTGAACCCTACTACGAGAGTCACTAATTATCAAAAAAAAATATCTGCTCAACAATACTATTCCTACCTTTTACAAATAAGGCAAAACAGTTTCGTATATTTGCAACGATTTCGTGGTTTGTTCAGCCAATTTATTGTGGACATGTACGCAAAAATAGAAACTGAACGTTTAGTGTATATTCGCACTAACCAGCGACGGTTACGCGCTGAAGAATACGTGCACTTGCGGGACGCCATGCAATCAGATAATAACGTCGAAAACTTGGGTCGATTGGTTATTTTGCCATCCAGTTTCACAGGCGGTCCGCGGTATATGCACGAACGAACGCAAGATGCTTTTTGTTACGTCCGTAAATACGGCCGGCCGGACCTTTTTATAACATTTACAACAAATCCAAAGTGGACGGAGATTTGCCAGGCACTTCTCACAGGACAGGCGTCATACGACAGACATGACATTATTGCTAGGATTTTTCATTTAAAACTCAAAGTCTTGATTAATCTACTTACAAAGGAGAAAGTTTTCGGTTCAACTCTTTGTTTTATGTATAGCGTCGAGTGGCAAAAGCGTGGTTTACCCCACGCGCACATTCTTCTGTGGCTGGAAGAAAAAATTCGTCCCGATGCTATAGACAGTGTCATAAGTGCAGAATTTCCGGACTATAATGCAGATCCGATTTTGCATGACATAGTAAAAACACATATGGTTCACGGGCCATGTGGCCTCTTAAACAGGGAATCACCGTGCATGAAAGATGGTCAATGCTCAAAAAAATACCCCAGAGCACTGAAAGAACTAACTATGGCTGGGGAAAATGGGTATCCGCAATACCGGCGAAGATCACCGTCACAAGGTGGTTTCACAGCTACTGTCAGATTCCGTGGACAAGAAATAATTCTAAATAATAGTTGGGTGGTACCGTATTCTCCAGTTTTGTCAAACGCTTTTCAAGCACACATTAATGTTGAAATTTGTAATAGCGTCGAATCTATAAAATATATATGTAAATATGTTAATAAAGGTAGTGATCAAGCCATGATAGCACTAAGAAATAACAACCAATTTGATGAAGTGACAAGGTATCAATCTGGCCGATACATAAGCTCTTCGGAGGCAGTTTGGCGCATTTTGAGTTTCCCTATTCATGAAAGGTATCCGCCAGTCATCCATCTTGACGTGCACCTGGAAGGCGGGCAGCGAGTTTACTTTCAGCCAGAAAATGTGGCAGAAAGAATGAACAACCCAAGACAAACCACCTTGCTCGCATTCTTTCGCCTTTGCGAAAGAGACAATTTCGCTAAGTCTCTGTTGTACAATGAAGTGCCACATTATTATACTTATAACAAGCAGCAAGGTGTTTTTAATCGCAGGAGACGTGGAACTGCTGTAGAAGGCGAGTCCGGCATTTTTAAAGAACACGTGATTGGAAGAGTATACACGGTGCACCCAAATAATGCAGAGTGTTATTATTTACGCCTTCTTCTTCACACAGTGCGAGGACCTACTTCTTTTGCTGAGCTCCGCAAAGTGGACGATATAGAATATCCCACATTTCAAGCTGCTTGCCGCGCACGGCATTTATTAGATGGCGATCAGCATTGGGATGATGCTTTAGCCGAAGCATGCGTCAGTGATAGTCCACATCGTTTGCGCCATTTATTTGCCATTTTGTTGACATTTTGTGGCCTATCGGACGCTGGGCAGTTGTGGCAAAAATATAAAGACGCGTTTGCCGAAGACAGCAAAATATAAATAGTGAAACTTCTGACCAAGTACGTGAAAGCTGCCATAATAGGGCTTTGCTGGCTATACAAGATATAGTTACAAGTATAGGAGGGAACCCCCTCAGTCAATACGGCTTGCCGACACCGACAGTTGGTGGGGAACGAATTAATAGGGAGTATACATCTGAAATAAATTACAACCCCGAAGAGTTAGCAGAAATATTGCGAAATGGCTGTTCAAATTTGACGTCAGAACAACGTCAAATCTTTGATAGAGTATGCTGTAGTGTAGAACATTCATTAGGAGAAATGCTGTTTTTAGATGCACCTGGTGGAACAGGTAAAACTTTCCTCACTAAAGTTATCTTGGCTCAAATAAGGAGCCAAAACAAAATTGCCCTTGCCGTCGCTTCCTCAGGAATAGCTGCCACTTTATTACCAGGAGGAAAAACTGCACATACAACATTTAAAATACCAATCGACTTGGACCGCACAGAAAACCCTGTTTGCAACGTGTCTCGCAATAGTGATAAAGCAAGGGTTTTACGCGATTGCGCCCTTATCGTTTGGGACGAGTGTACGATGGCAAATCGTAAAGCTGTGGAAGCTGTAGATAGAACGTTGCGAGATATAAGACAAAATGACCGACCGATGGGAGGCTTAACGGTGCTATTCTGTGGAGACTTCAGGCAGACACTCCCTATAATACCCAGAGGAACGAGGGCCGATGAAATAGGTGCCTGTTTAAAGAGCTCTATTTTATGGCGTAGTGTCATATTAACTAATTTGAGCTTTAATATGCGAGCATATTTGGGAGGTGACGCAAACGCGCAGGTTTTCTCAAATTTACTACTTCAAATTGGTAACGGCACATACCCGACTCAAGAAGGAGGTAAAGTAACTTTAGTCGAAAGCCTGTGTTCTTCTGTTGCCTCACAGCAGGAACTCATTTCCTCTGTATACGGAGATCCATCAGAGATCTCGAACCATGACGCTGCTTGGCTATGCCAACGAGCTATTTTGGCACCTCGCAACGACCAAGCAGCAGCAATAAATTCTCAAATATTGGTACATGTTTCTGGAGAAAGTAGGGAATATTTATCTATTAACACGGTTTTAGAAGAAGGAGATGCCACCCACTATCCAGTAGAGTTTTTAGACTCTCTAAATACACCAGGTCTTCCAGCACACAAAATTTATTTAAAAGTCGGAGTACCAATCATTCTACTCAGAAATTTAAGCCCACCAAAACTATGCAATGGAACTCGGTTGAGAGTAACAAATCTCCAACGAAATGTCATCGAAGCCGAAATCTTAACAGGTTGCGGCTCCGGTGATGTTGTTTTCATTCCCAGGATACCCATTATCCCCAATAATTTTCCGTTTACTTTCAAACGTGTGCAATTTCCTGTAAGCCTCTGTTACGCTATGACTATTAATAAAGCCCAAGGCCAGACGTTATCCGTTGCGGGTGTAGACCTTACTTTTGATTGTTTTTCACACGGCCAACTCTATGTTTCTCTATCACGTGTTAGCAACCCAAACAACCTTTTTGTATATGCTCCGGGTAATTCCACCGCTAACATAGTATATAGAGAAGCATTAACGTAATCAACTATACCAAAGTCAGGACTCTTATCTAAATCATCAAAAAGGTGATATACTCTTATCTAAACGACGTTGTTTTGCTCTCGACAACCACGCGAACGAAGTCGCGGGCACAGCTAGTCTACTATAAATTCCCAGACAGACCAAAAAAACGGCATGCGATATGAGCATTCTTATTGGTCTAGCGGCACTAGTGGCGCATGAATTACAGTAGTGAATACGCCCAGATTTTAGAATAAAATCTTTATAAAATCAAATTTTAGACTTTTGAAAAAAAAAAAACTACCAAAATTTAGTTATTAAATTGTCTATCCATTAGTGATAGTACAAAAAAAATTTAATGAACACTACGAGGAGATGCTATCAATAATTATTTCTCATTTTTGTGTTTTTTTTAAAGGAAACCAGTGAAATATATGCAACATTCAAAAAAAACTAAATCTACCATTTTAGAATCAATATTATGTAGAAATGATATATCTTTTTTTGAATAACGAGTAGATAGCTCCTAAAAACAGCACGAAAAACGGTTTGCGCGGCGTTTTTTCGGGGTACCGACTTAATCTAGAATGCACTTTAATCATTATATTGTTTTGGACATATTTATTCAAGGAAAATATAATGATACATACTAAATAATTGTGCTGCCAGGCGGTGACAAACGAAGTTTTGGTAGGTTTTCCTATAATTTTTATTTGTACCCGCCTGCAGCACCTCATAATATTCAATGTATATTTTAATATGTATGTACCTATTAGCCTATGACACTCTTGATACGAATCCAACGACACCTCATATGTCATAATCCGTCAAGCCGTTTGGGCTGTAGAGCGTGCCAAGGAAATGGACATGGACAAATTATGCTCGAAAAAAACTTTTTTGCAAAAAAATACTACCGACTTCCAAATGAAAAACTACAAAGTGAAACATAACTTAACTTTTGGAAGTCGGTGTCTTTCGTAGGAACCATTTTTTTGCGATATGGACACCGACTTCCAAAAGTTAAGTTATTTTTCACTTTGTAGTTTTTCATTTGGAAGTCGGTAGTATTTTTTTGCAAAAAAGTTTTTTATTTTTCCCTTTTTAGTTTTACCTACCTAATAGCAAGTTGTTTATTAAGGTCCCTATAACTCCAGAATAGATTAACTGAATAACATGAAACTTGAACATAACCGGTGAAATGAGAGATCTGCGTACCCCTTTAGAGCGTACTGGCGTGATGTTATGTTATGAAATGGTATAAACAACAAACAGACATGCGATTGTAGCTATCCCGAGAGTTTTGCCGTTATTTATTGAAGAGTTCTGTTGTGTATCTCCGAAGTTCTTCATCAGACGTTCACCAAATTAAAATGGGACCAATTTCGAAACATACTCTTTCAAACAAAAAAATAATTTTCAAAATCGGTCCACAATTGACGGAGATATCGGTGAACATACATAAAAAAAAAAAAAAAAAAAAAACATACAAGAAGTCGAACATAGAACCTCCTCCTTTTTTGTAAGTCGGTTAAAAAACATAACCATCCTTTGGCAGTCGGATGAAAATTCAAAATCGGGCCAGCCATTCTTTAGTGATGCTAATACCATACAACACAAGCATTTTTTTAAGTTCCTAATTTCATAAATTCTAAACTGTTTCTTTAGGGAGAAATAGAGACATCGGGTAGCTTCGAGGACGTGTCGAAATCTCCACTGTTTGCTGAGCTGCTTCAGGAAGAGGAGCAACCCGATGAACCGAAAGCACTGCACCTCCGACAAAGAACACTTTCCATACAGGTAGGCAATATTCCGCAGACTTTTAGAATACGTGGGACACTCAGAAAGTTTTGCGAAACTAAAAAAAATTGTTCTATACGTACATATATTTTTATTAAATCTTTTCAAAGTACTTTCCACCAGCCTCTATACAAAGATTCATGCGCCTAAACCAGTTTTCAAAACACTTTTTCCAGTCCGCCGCAGACACCTCGTTTACAGCCTGCTCGAACGCAGCCAGCGCATCTTCCGGCGACGAAAATTGTATCCCTTTGAGCTGATTTTTTATTTTTGGGAATAAAAAGAAGTGCTGTCCAGGAAGTCCCTCGTTTTGAGTGCGGTGTGCGCAGGTGCATTGTCGTGGTGGAGCAGTAGCCCGCGGAGCCCTGTGTTTGGTCGCTTGTTGCTTATAACAGAGAAAACTTCTGGCAAACATTTGGTAGTATACCATTCGGCATTAATGCTTCTTTGATCCCGTAAGGGAATTGATACCAAGTGGCCAGTCAAATTAAAAAAGCTAGCGATCAAAATCTTACCCCCGCTTCTAGATCGCTTCACTTTGGTAGGCGTTGGCTCATTTTGAAACACCCAAACAGTCGACTGGCGCTTGGTTTCTGGGTCGTATTGATAAATCCAGGACTCATCACCTGTAACGATGTCGTAAACACGCCGAGACGAGCCTGCTTCAAATTTGTTAAGCATATCACGGCACCATTCCACCCGGGCCTGCTTCTGAGCATCGGTGAGGTTGTGCGGCACCCAGCGTGATACTATCCTCCTCACGCGAAGATGGCTGTGTAGAATCTCGTGAACGCTGCCCGATCCAATCTTCAATATGTGTTGAATCTCCTGATATGTAATTCGCCTATTGTCTTGGATTAAATTTTTCACTGCTAGCACGTTTTCTTCGGTAACAGCCGTCAAAGGGCGACCGCTTCTTTCGTCATCCCCCAAAGTTGGTCGACCGCGCTTGAATTCGTTATACCAACGATACACGGTTGCCTTGGAAGGGCCTTCATCCATGAATGCCATTTGAAGTCTATCGTACGATTCATCCGGTTTCAGGCGACACTTGAAATCGTATAAAATCATAGCTCTAAAATGTTCCCGGCGCAGATCCATATTTCAGTGAGACACAATACTTTGAATTAACTCGCAAAAAATGTGGAGGGAAATTTTGAAATTGGAACTTACTTATTTTTACTTATAAATAATCATATTTTCGAAAAACATTATAACTGGCCAGTCTCCCATATATAAAAACTTTTTTTCGCAATACTTTCTGAGGGGCCTGGGGGGTAACCACAAGCTCTTAGAGTAAGGTTATTTTGAGATCGAGTAAGTGACAGATGTATAGAAGTCAGATACATCTGTCCCTTACTCGATCTCAAAATAACCTTACTCTAAGAGCTTGTGGTCACCCCCCTGGTATATATTGCAAAATTCTATTTAAATGCACTGAGGCTTTTTTTGCTAACTGTACAGTGAGCGACAAAAATCAATAATCTTTTTGGAATGCCGAGAATTGAATACTTATAATAATAGAATCCCTAAAGAGGTATACTACTACTTAAGTTTTATCATTTACTGTGTTAGTAAAGATAGGTACTAGGAATTCATGTTTTCAGCAATTTGACTGTTTGTTTAACAAGTTATTGAAAAGTTATTACCAGGTTTTTATTGAAACTTTCGATAGTCGTCGGTGATTTAAATACGTTTGCCGAAAGAAAGATAAGAATTCATCAAGAGTATCATTATTTAGATAGGTATCAAGGAAGAGATTAGTCACTAACGCAATAACGAATTGTTTGACTACCTTACCTACCCAAATAAATCTCTTTTAAACTCTGTCTCTACTTATCATTCGAGAATTATAAATAACTCTGATTTCAATATTACCTCTGATAGCTATATCAAAGTTTGACTTACATAGATAAATAGGTGAAACCATTAGATGGTTTACTTACCAGGGACGTTAAGGAGCTCCGTAACCGAAAACATTGAATATCCGTATAAAAGTTTCGGATAGGGGCGGAGTCTTTACGACACATGTAAATGTAATGGCAGGTTTTCTGCTCAACTTGTATAAAGCGCAAGTTCGGTCGTGCATGGTGTACTGCTCTCACCTCTGGGACGGATCTGCCAAATATCAGCCTGATGCACTTGAGTCGATTGACAGACGGGCCAAGAGGCTTATTGGCAATGATTCACTGGTCGCGTCAAAGCTCCAGAGCCTCGAACATCGACGCCGAGTTGCCAGCCTGTCGGTTTTTTATCGGTTACATTTCGGGGAGTGTGCGACGGAACTGCACAATTTCATTCCGCCTAGCCCTTTCCATCATCGGACTACAAGACGTACGGCCATGCGCCATCGGTTCATGGTGGACATCCCACCCATACGCACAAAGCGTTTTGCTAATACTTTCATTGTGCGCACAGCTAAGGAGTGGCATTCTCTTCCGGAGTCTTTGTTTCCTGATAGCTACAACCTTGGGGTCTTTAAGTCAAGAGTGAATAGGTTACTTCTAGGCAAGCGTGCTTCATCGTAGGCCACATCATCGCTTACCATCAGGCGAGGTAGTGGTCAAACGGGAGCCTATCGAAAAAAAAAACAATAATAAAAAAGGCAACCCCCTCTTGCGGCCGCATACATATAATTATCTAAAACACTTAAACGTGCAAAAAAATAAATAATTGGGAAACGAGTCCAACGATTTTAAGAAATTTTGTATGCTGGGGATTTCGGGGCGATAAATCGATCTAGTTAGGTTTCATTTTTAGAAAACGTCCTTTTCTCTCTTTTCACCCGAGCAGAGCTCGGTCGCCCATGTACTTATAAATTATAACTAGTACATAACCAAAATTAAACCGCAAACCACGTTCATGAAAGCAATCTATTATACCTTTAGTCGTTCTAATTTCGATCTTATGCTTTTAGCTACACTTACAACATAACGTTTTTGCTCAGTATTGCCCTTGATAGCAATCAAAGCATAGTGAATTTCTGAAAATGACTTTTACAAGCATCTGCTTGAGTTGTATCTTACGAAATTCTATTAAGAAATCAGGCGATGACGGAATAATCAAGAAGGAGCACGCTTCGGAAGCTCTTCATCTCTATAGAATTAAAGAATCTTTTATATTGTTTATGTACTTACTACTGAAACTCGAACTTACTTAGTACATACTTGTATTATTTATAGCAATTAATTTCGTCTTATTTTTTTTTCTTTGTTTAAAACTGCAGCGCGTGCCTAGTTTGCCTTAGGGATAATACGCCTCTGCTTCTTGCCTTGTCAATAATTCGATAAGATTTAGGAGCAACGTTTTCCAAAGCATCTTTATAATTAGATATTTTATATATTTTTGTTTGTTGCAGTCACATACAAGCACTACCAGTACTTTACTAGATGGTGGCAAGCCTGAACAGGATGATCAGGAGGAGTCAGCCGAGTTGACAGGAACAGGTAATTTGAGGGCTGCTCTAAGCCCATTTTATTTGGGGTCCACGCAGTATGTCTTCTTGTTCCATACACCTCTATTCGCCATCTTCTTTACAGTCACCTCCTTTCTACCTATGAGTATCTCTTAAGACGACGACTAACGCCGGGAACAAAACGCGCACTCGTTACACACCCGCGCGACCCAAAATTTAGTAGTTTTTTGTACTTTTCTTATTATTCTAAGACATAAAAAAAAAAGCTAAAGCAAAATGTAATTAATCAAATTGTCTGTGTGATGGTGTCGATTTCATTAAAATACAAACAACACCCAGCGGTTTAGGTGCGATTGTCGGGTTTTTGTCCGTTTTAGACATAACTTTACAAATTAATTACACTATGTTATACGACTAAAACTCAAAATTCTGCTTAGATGAAATTATTAAGAAAATGGTCTAATGTAACATTAATTTTTCCAAAATATTACGACTAACCGTTTAGACGTGATACTCATTTTAAAATCAGCTACTCAAGGGAATCGGTGCCTTAAGGCACAGATACTCCTCTAGCTGATTTTAAAACGAGAATCACGTCTAAACGGCTAGTTGTAATTTTTGCACGTTTATATACAAAAATAAACTACATTTTTTGAACCCACAATCTCGTGTGTGAAAGGCCTTATAACCCATCATGACGATGGATCATGTGCCAAATAGGTTACACCCGAATCTGTTCAACCGTTTATCGGTACGTGATTGAACAAACAATGAAACATTTCCTCAGACGTTATCATTTAGATACTTGATGCCGCACATCAGTGGCAACACTTTGATCTTCAGTTGGCCTAGCGTAGTAAGGAGTTTGAATAGAATGCGAGGCGAGCCTATACTGTAGTTGTTACCGCTGACGTACAACTTACTGCACCTACTTATACCTATTAGGTATTCGTGATTTTCCCACACATCACAATATCTAATCAATATCTATGCTATCTTGGTGTCTCTATTTAGTGTGATTATCATTTGGCTAAATTGATTGCCTGATAACTAAACCTAATAACGGAGAATCAGCAGAAACACGTAGGTAATCAATCTTCGATAAGTAAATAGTCGTTTATCTACACTGATAGCGACGACTCTCGTCCTTGTGATATCGAACGGTTATGGCAAAAAATAAATTAATAGATAGATGATCATCAATACCATCATTAGTGAACGGAATAGGTAGAGCTAATGTAACTACAGTTCAAAGAACAGAGACAAACAGTGGAGGCTTTCTTACAATCAATCAATCTGCCTAGCCTTTGCCCAACTATATTGGGGTCGGTTTCCAGTCTTACCTGTTTCAGCTGAGTACCAGTGTTTTATATGGAGCGACTGCCTATCTGACCTCCACAACCCAGTAACTGGGTAACACGGTATCTCTTGGCAAGACTGGTGTCTGATCTCAAGCTTCTGACTACCCATAAATAACTACTTTCAAAGATCTTCAAATGCCAGCGGGGTCCAACAGCTTAACGTGCTTTCCGAGGCACGGAGGAAACTCGGTATGTTGAAATGCTCACCCATCCACAGACCGACCTCGTCAAGCGTTGCTTAACCTTGATGATCGACCAGTGCGGCTGTTATTATTTAGCCACGAGCTCCTCAATGGAGACTTCCTTACGATAACATTTATTTTATCGGGATATTTGTGTCGAGTTTCGGAGTATATTTAATATAATGTTATTAATACAGTAAACTAATTGAATTCATTTTCCTTTTTAAGCGACTTCAAAAACAAGGAGAATGTTCTCAAAAAACCAGTAGGTACGTTTTCTATTGTTATTCATTCAAGGTAAAGAACGCGGCGGACACTCCGTCACCTGTTTTCGTTACCCAGAATAGCCAAAACTTGCTGTCGCTCTCTATTTTTTGACTGTCAGCAGCGGTAAACAATGACAAAAGGGTTGAGGGGTAGAGAAATGTTTCGCATTCCAAGCGTCGTCGTGCGCCAGGCGCGCATCGCATCAGTCATCACTCACTCCCGTAGTTCCTCAAGTTGTGTGTGTAGGTACGCATAATTGCCTCGTAAATTGTTTTTTTTACCTATACTTGTTTTAACGTTTATTGGATCTGTCACTATTTCTCTGTTCTTTAAAATTTAAGTACATTAGCTCTACCTATTCCGATCACTTCATTAGTCATCCTCATCAATATTCTTGTCTTATTGAGATTATATCATTGGTTGTAGTTCTTATTTGAATCGCAATTACGAAGGTACCTACAAATTATGTATAGGACATAATTATAATGAGTATCTAGTATCTAATAATGTAGGTTGGTTAAACCACAGATAATATAATACTAGCATACAGATGTCTCATCCCATACAAAGAAACCGTGCCGACGTAACTAGCGTTTTTCATCTGAATAATCTTGGTATTTTTGTAGTTCATCAATCGCGTTCGATCCCGTTTCACGGCAATAGATGGTGTTAGCAGCGACTTGCAAGTAAAAGGGTTCACTAGGATCGCTAGCATGTTAAACCTAGTTATTTCTTAAGTGGGCTGTAAAGGTAACCCAACTAACAAATCAATGTTTTATAATAGTCAATTTAACGTTTTACACTTTGAGTCTAGTTTTTAAGATTGGTCGCATAAACGTAAATATAAACGTATAAATAACGCGAATTAGGCCCAAATTACACGACAATATTGTCGTTTAGTAGTTAAGTAGAAGTCAGCCAATGACCGTTTAAACGTTGTATACAAGTTAAATAAAAGTACAGAGACCGACTTTACGGTCCAATACTGGTTATGATGAGTCTCTTATGTGACCGCTTATGTCACATAGCTGTTACAATGACGTTTTCAAAAGACTGCTCAACGGCAACCGTTTTATTTCGTTTTTTAAATATTGTGCCGGTGTTTAAATAAAAAAAGGTAAGTAAATGTCTATTTCCATAATTACAAAATATCGATTTATTATGCATTATTTAAATGAGTGTGAGATAATGATAGTAGTGTTAATCTTTCAGGGAACTTTAGTTTTATGACAATGTATATATGTGTTTTTGTGAAGTTTTTAACGCCCTCCTCTATTTCTTTGTATTTGAATCGTTTTAATTAATTATCCAAAATATGTTTTCATAATAAAGCATCAACCATCTTGTTTACGTTGTATAGCGACCTTTATATAACACTAATATAACAAAAAGGTCGTATACATTTTCTTGAGTCTATGACGCCGCGGCCATATTCAGTTTACTTTAGGGTTCCTTATGCATTACTTACAGATCTAATAAACATTGCATAACTTGAACAGAGAACTAACTCGGCCCTTTATGATTATAAATTCATCTTCTTTTCTTGTCAATGGCTATCTAATCAAATAGTACGTTTAGCCCAGATTAATTTATTTAAATGTTTTTTTTTCAGGTCTAACATAGGATATGAATGAACTATGGTAGTGTTCTTGGACATCGATAAATTTTTGATCTGAAATTATTTAAAACGTCTTAAAAGAGAAAAATGGCCTTGGCGGAGCATTTATTTTACCTTTTCAAACAAATGTTATAACTGTCACAGTTCCATTGCTACTGTTAATTGTTTAATTTTATTGTTGTTGTTTACATTAAATGATAATTAAAAAATATATATATACGGAATCTTTTTCGGCAACATTCATTCGTTCTATCCCTTTTTTTAAAGACAAAACAAAATAGAAATGGTTCAATTAAAGTGTGGATTTGACCTTTAAATGATTCAAAAGTCTACTTAAAGTAATGTAACCGTAGAAATTCAACATTTTAGTTGCATACAAGTCTTAGTAAGTCTTCCATACGATCGAAATAGTTTTGTTATAAAAAGGTCATACGCAAACGTTTAAGTGGCGTTTTAATTATATAAAAGTTATGTTAAGATTCACACACGACGATGGTTGTCTTACAAAAACCTTTTATTTAACCAAAACGTCTATATGACCAATACATTGTCCAATAAACGTCATGGCTGGCACCATTAGCCGACGTCATATATGTTAGTCCTGAAAACTTTTACTCAACATATGCACTGGCACCACTATCCGACGTCATATAAGTTAGTTCTGAAAACGTCTACTCTACATATGCACTGACACTACTATCCGACGTCATATAAGATAGTCCTGAAAACATTTACTCAACATATGCACTGACACCATTCTACAACGTCGTATAAGTTAGTCCTGAAAATGTTTACCCAATATATGCACTGGCACCATTATCCGACGTCATATAAATTAGTCCTGTAAACATTTACTCAACATATTTACTGAAGCCATTCTAGAACGTTGTATAAGTTAGTCCTGAAAACATTTACTCAACATATGTACTGACACCATTCTACAACGTTGTATAAGTTAGTCCTGAAAACGTTTACTCAACTTTATATTAAGACATTACAGTCCCGCGACTGAACCATCGTAAGAAAAACGTCTATATATCAAAATAGTTAACTACATACCACTATATAACTGTTATATACCATGAAGTCTTATAAGACTAGAATTATACGACGTTTTTGCTAGTTGAAACTAATATAAACTAATTATGTCTTCTGTGTATTTAATAGGGTCAATCACATAGGGACGATCCCTAAAAATAATAGCTTTGACACAAATACGACCAAAATGGTAATTTATCATAAAAGCCATATTTTATACTTGTCTATTCATCTAGGTAAATTATAACAGTAACATAGGCTTGTGCCGTTACGGACATACGTTTTAATAATTTGCACAAAGGGCGGGGCACTAACAATCAGCCACTCGAGACTGCGTCAGTGACGTCATTGTATGATTTAATGACGTCATAATAATTGACGCCATAATGTATATGGCCGTGTTCCGCATGTACTCAAATGACTTTATTGCACATATCGACATCATAAAGCATCGCTCTAGATAAGACTGCACTTGTATTCTCGGAAGGTGATTAGTACATTACGCGTTATGTTTGAGCGCTGTTATTTAAATAGGGGCCGAGCCTAATAGAGTATTACACCCATTTTTGAAGAGTCTCAATTAATTTCTATAGTGCTAATATGCCACTAAAAACACAAAAATTTTATTCTATCGATAAGTGCCAATTTTTTTTTTTTTTAATTTCATATTTCGCGCTTAGTTTGACGAAAACGTTTACGGACGCATTGCACGCCATATTGCTCTGTGGTCATGACGTCAGTCGGCTGTGTAAACCAATGTGACAGATTTTTTGTTGACACTGCCCTATGACGTAATAACATGGCGGCTACTATTTCATATTTCATGGTGTTATAAAACAGATAAAAAAACTGAAAACAGAATTGGATTTTAAAATATTTAATAATATATATTTTGGAAATTGCCTATGACTTCCTTGGGGAAAGTTTTTCAAATGAAAAAAGAAAACACCGTTTTTAAAATAATAATATATGATCACAGGTTTCCGTTACACCCTGTCTGTACCTATAGTAAAAGTTGGTAATTGCTCCCTCTAGGTCGCGTACCAGGCGCTGTGTACCGCAAGTACTTCCGCGCAGGCGCCGGCTGGGGCCTGCTGCTAGGTACCATCATTAGCGTGATCCTGGCACAGGTCGTCACCTCCATCAGCGACCTCTGGCTCACGCATTGGTAAATATAACACGAGGCTAACATCTTTTATTATCTCAGTTTCACTAGGAATCACTCCTGTAATCGTGCGTGCTGTTACAAACATTAAACTCACATACACAAACATCCAGATCTGGAACAACTATCTGTACGCCATACAAATATTTGTTCTATGCGGGAAACGAAACTTGTGTCAATGAAATGTACCCAACGGCGTTTGTGCACACACTCATAGATTTTGTTTTGCCTTAGAAAACCTCGACTCTTTATCTGCCGTTATGATATTTGCGAAAAAATATTATCTTCAAGAGCTTAATATGTAGGAACAGCTTTACACATTTAACTTTGCGTTTTTTTAGGATGAACGACGTGGAAACAAAATACATACTAGAAAAGGATCAATTCAACGCTCTCAATAGCCCAAGTGACGGTAATGACAGCAGTGCAAACTTTACGACTGAGCTGCCGACCCTCTCGTCGACGGAGCTACCCAACATGACGGTCATCGACACCATGGTCAAAACTGTGCTAGCCATGCAGAACATTACGTCAACTTCTGAACCCCTTAACCACGAGTATTATATTTATATTTGGGCGATCGCAATTTTGGGATGCATCCTACTTACTACGGGCAGGTGAGACATAGTTTATATTTACAAAGGTACTTTATTGGCATTGCAATAGGTTCTTAAATGGAATTTCCATTTTAAATATTGTCCAAATGTTAAGAATATAGACACACGACCAGCCCCCCTAGCCAAGTTACCAACTTTTCGTACCGAATAACTTTCTACAATCGTTAACGCTTTCTATTTATTTGGTCTGACCACGTGACTTAACGTTCAGGGGGGTGACCACAAGCTCTTAAGCTCTTAAGAGTATGGTTATTTTGAGATCAAGTAAGTGACAGATGTATACACGTCATATACATCTGTCCCTTACACACACTCAAAATAACCTTACTCTAAGAGCTTATGGTCACCCCCCAGATGTGTTCCCATACCGATTCCGATTGTATATTGTCAACTTGGCTATAAGTGCAGGTACAGTACCCTATTTATTTTCGGTGGATAGTAACTGTCCATCCATATAAGACGTTATAGTCCAAGTTTAACTCACAAAATCTTCTTCGGAGTTCTTCATCACATACAGTATGACCGATGAGTCGTGGCCCGTCTGAAGTTAGCGCCAATGGTTCCGTAGAACATACTATACGAACCAAATGGCTGTTTTCTTTACACTGTACATGCGCGAAAGTTCCTAAAACCTATGTTCAGACGGGCCACGACTCATCAGTCGTACTATACCAGATGAAACATACCAAAAAGATGGTACCTCTTTCCGTCCCTTCAAATGTACATTAATTTCAGATCGATGATGTTCCTGTGGGTCTGCATGCGCAGTTCCATCAAGCTGCACAATCAGATGTTCAGCAACATCTTAGCGGCCACCATGCGTTTCTTTGACACCAATCCCTCGGGACGTATCCTCAACCGGTTCTCTAAAGACATGGGTGTCGTTGACGAGATCCTACCCAGAATGTATTTGGACAGTATACAAGTATGTGATACTAAGTTTTGGTGAAACTTGTGATCTGTCGATGACAGCGACGGTTACAATGGGTAATGTCATGCATGGCAAGAGGATTAGAGTCCGCACACATTTCAAAATATACGATATAGAACTTTATTGTCTACATGAAATGGTACATATTTCAGTAAGAGAATTCAAACACACCCCGCAGAATTTAAAATTCTAATTCTCTTACTGGATTTTGAACCTTGTTGTCAAGTAATAAATTTCTATATCGTATCACTATTTTGAAATGTGTTTAGTTTCGCTACTTGATAAGAGCCTACCCTTACTGTCATCGATTGAAAGAAATCCAGTTGCATCTGAAAATGTTATGTTAAACAATATTAGAGCTTAGCTTAACGGTTATTTTCTCCTGCCACAGATTTTCATGGTGATGTTAGGTATCCTCGTGATGGTAGCGATCGTCAACCCGTACATGTTGCTGACAACGGCGGTTTGCGGGATCCTTATGTACATTTGGACGGTTATATTCCTCAGCACGGCACAGGCTATTAAAAGGTGCGTAATCTTTATTTTTTTAATTCATGCAATTGTTAAGTCTATAACTGTTTATACTCAATCCTGCAGTCTTGAATTAAGGGTCTTGGAGAGTCCTAATTTACTAGTCAACATTTCAGTGAAAACAATATGACATTGACGGCATCTTTATCTCTTAGCAATAAGGATGATTTTCGTTGGGCAAGTGTGACCAATTTATTCTGTGGTATGGTTGACTAGCGTATAGCATTAATTTCCCGATGAGTCTCTTTCCCCAATCCACACCTCATAGACTAGAAAAAAACAGAATATTTATTTCCCATAGAGTGGAGGGCACGACCCGCAGTCCAGTATTCTCGCACGTTTCGGCAACGATGGCAGGACTCAACACGGTACGCGCATGCGGCGCTCAAGATATGCTGCGAAACCAGTTCGACGACAAGCAAGACGTACACACCGCTGCCTGGTAAGTAACTTCTGTAGGACTACTATAGAGTTTCTTGATGATTCAAAATAGCCGTATAGAACGAGAAATCATCCAAATAATGCACAAAACGGCATCCTGCAGCCTAATTGTATAAGTGAATTCGGCAAGGCGATTGATACCATCAATCATGCGTGATGAAAGACGCGATTTGGATTTTCGTCTGAATGATTGGTCGATTGATGGCGGTGAAACCCTTTGCCTTGCCGAATTCACTTACGCAATTAGGCTGCTGTTTAGACTGTGACCAATTTGCTGGAGTGTCCCAAATGTCCGTTCACCTGCAACCTTGTTGATCTGAACACTGCCACCGACTAAAGAATAGACGTGGGCAACTATAGTGCTCGCCATATTTCTTGGCCGCGCTGAAGTTGGCTTGCCGATGCGCAAGACACGGAACGCAGCCATTGTAGCTAACTCCAGTTCGGCCAAGAAGTTTGGCGAAAACTATACTGGGCTAGACCCGAACAGTTTAATTAAATGTAGACTGTCGATCCGAAAACAAGAAGATTTATTTTCTGTTGCAAAAAAGAAAATATTGCAAGAGATAAAAACAATCGTTGTAGTTACCTACGTAAACACATGATATATTTATGTCGCATAGCAAAACAACATTAATCTCCTGATTCTCAATATCAATTCCTTTTTTCTTAAATTAAAGCGTTACGTAGGTGCTTATTTTGTTCTATGTAAGTTATAAAATGATTATCCTTGTTTCAGGTACCTAACAATCGTCACAAATACTGCATTTTCAATTTGGTTGAGTCTTATCTGTGCAGTGTATGTAGTCATCGTGGCCTACACATTCTTATTCTTGGACGATGGTTAGTATCTTCTGCGAATCATATTATGTACCCATTGTTTAATAAGCATGTTTTTTGTATTGGGATCAGCTTGCAATCTAACCGGATGCAGCTGAATATCAATATTTTACGTGACTTGACTGCAACCCAGATCAAATCAAATCAAATTGTTTATTTGCATAATACAGGTAGGTTCAAACAGGTGTTACAAATATATATAAAGTACACTGTATCATTACCTAATAAGGTGTGCAAATATTTTTATTATTGAAAATTAATTTAATTAATATTTAATTAATTATTAAAATAATTACACTCAAAAAATAAAAACAAAAGAAAACAAAATAAATTCAAAATAAGTACTACAAATGTCAAAAGCGAAAGAAAATTAAAAAAAAAAAACGTTGTCAGATGAATTAAATTACATGTCATAAAATTAACAATCAAATAAATTACAGAGCTGTCAAATTAATGCATGTCACATTATTGATAATCTTAAATTATTCTATGTCAATAAATTACTTTAACTATAGGTCTTTATCTATATTTTATCCTGTAAATAGTCCTTGATATTATAATAACATTAATTCACTAGGAATTTGTGCAGCTTCGACTAAAATTGATGTACAGGTAACTTTTTGCACCCAGCAACTGGGTAACACGATACCTACCCCTGGGCAACACTGATACTTATCAGATTTACTGGCCTGAACACCTATCAGTTATGTATCTACAAATCGGATTGGAATCTGAGGGATAAACTAATTATATAAAGTTGTTGCTATGTCCTCAATGCAAGAGTGAACAGGCAACTTCTTTGCACGTTCTTCCTATCGTAGACCCAATTCATCCCTTTCCAGAGCCTGATAAAAAAAATTCAAACCACCGAATAATGTTTGCATTTTTAACCCCCGCCGGCAAAAGAGGGGTGTTTTTTTTTTTGGATTTGGCGTTGCACTATTCGTGCTTATTGCCACTGACAATATTTAATCTGCTAATAACAAAACGTAAGAATTGATAACTCGCGAAATAAAAAATATTAAAAAGGGAAATTTGGAAACGAAAAGGAGAATAGTTGTTTAAATAAAAATAATAAATTGTAACCAATTTATCAGTTTACTAAGGGAATATAATACAACAGCAAACTGTCACCAGGTGACCTAATAAAAGGGCCGACTCGGTGCGTCTATTGATCTATACACTAAACTAAAACTGTGGCATCATAGCGCCTAAACGGATGAACCAATTTTGTTTTAAAGGTGATTTTGTCGAGAGTGTTCGTAGCTATGTTTGAATAAAATCGGTTCAGCCGTTCAAAAGGTATGGGCATTTTACTGTTTGAATCGGGGTGTTTTCGCAAGAATGTGTCGGAGGTTTTTTAAATTTTGAAATTTTACGTGTCATCTCAATAGGAACAACACAATCCGGCAACGTCGGTCTGGCAATCAGTCAGGGTCTGATTCTGGTGAACATGGTGCAGTACGGCGTGAAGCAGGCGACGGAGGTGATCTCTCAGATGACGAGTGTGGAGCGCGTGGTACAGTTCACGTCACTGCCGCGCGAGGAGACGGAAGGCCCCGCGCCTCCCACCGGGTGGCCACAGCGTGCCAGACTTGTGTTTAAGAACCTCTCGCTTAGATACGATAAGGATGCCGACCCAGTGCTCAAGAAATTGAATATTGTTATTGAAAGCGGGTGGAAGGTAAGTCTTGATAACGTTCCGCTTGTTTTTAGATGATCAGCAATTCAGAGCGATGATGATGATGAGCATTCGAGATAATCAGCAATTCAGACTTGTATCGCAACCTAATGAAATTCCTGATCAATTTCTTCATAAGTTCGATAATTTGTCTCATATGTATCCGTCAAGTAGTACTATAAAAAATATTGGACACGTATGTTTTCTTATGTCACGTAAACAAAAAATAAAACGAAACAGTGCTTTGCAAAATTTTGCGTGACGTCAGTTTATGTAAATTTTTTACTCAATAGTGATGTCACAAGTTTGGGCACTTTTGAACTTAGATGCGCTTTATCTTTGTAATTTTTTACTGATTTGACAGTGAGCGTCAGAATCGCAGGTCAACAGTCTTATTTAGCTTTCAAATTGTGCCTAAAAATTACTTACCAATTGCTTATATTTGCTTACCATAATGAGAGAATTGCTTATTTCATCTATTAAAAGAATTAAAACATTTAAGGTTGACCAGCCATTCTGATATCAGAATTGGTCAATCTCTGTAGAGTAGTAACCATGTGGAATTACTGAAATTTTAATGTGCCAAAGATTGCTTATTAATTGCTTATTTCACAATTTAGAAGCCTAGACCCAGTATATCCTGTTATTCTATCTATAAGCTAGTCAAGAATTTAAAATCCCCTGTGCCTGTTAAATTTATGAGAGCAAAGTGACGTATGTCGAAAATTGCGTTTATATATCAAAAGGTTTTATTACTCGTTTCTTTATTTTCTGAAATAACCGAATGGGGCCTAGTTTCTATATTATTTTTAATCATGGCTGTATTTATTAACTTTGTATATCTTGCTGACATAGAATACTTATGTTTTTAATAGTGGCTTAACGGACTTTTTTTTTAGTTTCCTGCCAATAAAGAGATGAAATTAATCTGCCGTACATTAATTTTTATAACTTACTGTCGTCGTTTTTTTATGTGCGTGTGGACTGAGGGACCAAACTGGTATAACGCAAAATAAAAATCGTAGGATTTATTATTAGACTTAAAACTATTGTAGAACAAATCTGGGAATTTGTAAACAAATACATATATTAAAAACTACAGCTGCAGCAAACTTAAAGTGTGGTCCCTCAGTCCTCACAGATTATCAGCCAGATCTCGAAAAGTATCTGAAAACCGGCCAAGAGCGAGTCGGACTCGCGCACGATGGGTTCCGTACCATTATCGAAAAAAACCGCACAAAAATCACGTTTGTTGTATGGGAGCAGCCCCACTTAAATATCATATTAATTTTATTCTGGTTTTAGTATTTGTTGTTATAGCCGCAACAGAAATACATCATCTGTGAAAATTTCAACTGTCTAACTATCACGGTTGGCCTGGTGACAGACAGACGGACTGCGGAGTCTTAGTAATAGTGCGGGACCCTATTACTAAGACTCCGCAGTCTGTCTGTCTGTTTTTTACCCTTTGGGTACGGAACCCTAAAAATTAAGGTGTCGTGACTACAGACTTTGAGTAAAGAATTTGTAAAGATATTAACTAAATAACAGACCACAAAGCTTCAAAGATAAAATATATGTAACGACTAAACTGTGGTCCCTCATTCCACACAAGAAAGATACATATTTTAGTGAATTTATCGAATCAAATAAATAAAATCTCTCTTTTTCTACATACATTTTTAAAATAAGACTTGAAACATTTTGTAAAAAAGAAATGGAAAAGAAATATCGCCGCAATTTTTAGATAGCAATTATTAAAACTGGTCCCTCAATCCTCACATCCACTGACATATGTGCATGTACTAGCTGCTTGACGAGAAGAATATCAGAAAGACTAGTGTACTTAACTTTTAGTAAAAAGTTTCTACTATATAATAGGTATCTAAAATTGTGTTTTTCTTACATCTTAGCTGAGATAATATTATTTTTGAATCCTATGAAAATAGAGTAGTGTGATCACACAATAAAACAAAATATAGACAGTACTATTATACTTTATACGGTTAATTTTATTTTATTTTTTATGGCGTATGTGAATTTAATGAAAAAAGGTGTGTATTCAAGGAAAGTCTATTTAATAAAAAGGCACGATAATAGTATGAGAATTAGTTTTAAGGTAGGTAGGTAGCATTAAACAGAATCTACACATTTAGGCTGCGTTTTCACCAGAGATGTGCGAGATAGCTGAGCGGTGCGAGGATGCGTACCGACGCTGTGAATCGGTGAACAGATGGGCGGCGCGAGGATGTGTAGCGGGCTCGTTTCAGATAAAGTGTGGAAGCAGCGGAGCGTGCGCGCCATTGCCCGAGTGCCCGTGTTGCCCAGTGCTGTCGTTTCAGCAACTTTGTCGCTAGTTCTAGCGGGGTTCATGAGTGGTTGGCGACCAAAAAATATGAGTAAGCCACAAAAAATAATTGAACGACTTTTGAACCATTTTCAGGGTTCCGTACCCAAAGGGTAAAAACAGGACCCTATGACTGAGACTGCGGTCCGTCTGTCTGTCTGTCACCAGGCTGTATCTCATGAACCATGATAGCTAGACAGTTGATATTTCCACAGATAATGTATTTCTGTTTCTGCTATAACAAAAATTTAATGAAATACATATTCAAGTGGGGCTCCCACACAACAAACGTTATTTTTTTTTGCGATAATGGTACAGACCCCTTCTTGCACGAGTCCGAGTGGCACTTGGCCGGTTTTTTAACTTTGATATTTATTTGAACCAAATTTTCTTTCTTAGCCCTGGGACCCCATGGCCCAGGTTTGCCCTATGCTAACCTAACCACTCATAAAATCCGCTGGAACTAGCGACAAAGTCGCTAGAACGGCAACACTGCTCGCGCCCATCCCTAGCACCCATATCTCGCAACACATTCCTCGCACACATCCTTCCTTTGTTTTGTATGTACAAAAAGCTTTCACTAGAACTACGCTTTATAATTACGAGTAGCAAAAAAATATATATAATTTAAATGCTATAAAAAACAAGAAATACATAATCTGCCTTTATCTACTGATATCACTGTTTTATGAACGAACGTTTAGCTATGATGACCAATATTTCAAAATTAGTGTAAGTGCTGACTAGTATTGCAATAATTGATAAGTTAATTTTGTAATCTATTGTTTTATTAAATACATTTAAGCCATGTAATATAACATAAAATTAACCGTACAAAATATAAAAGTACTGTCTGCATTTTGTGGTCAGACTACTCTTATCTATTTTCATAGGATTCAAAAATAAATTTGTTTAGAAATTCCCAGATTTGTTCTACAATTGTTTTAAGTCTACTAGTAAATCCTACGATTTTTATTTTGCGACATACCAGTTTGGTCCCTCAGTCTACACGCACATAAAAAAACGACGACAGTAAGTTGTAAAAATTAATGTACGGCAGATTAATTTCATCTCTTTATTGGCAGGCAACATAAAAAAAAATGTCGGTTAAGCCACTATTAAAAACATAAGTATTCTATGTCAGCAAGATATACAAAGTTAATAAATACAGCCATGATTAAAAATAATATAGAAACTAGGCCCCATTCGGTTATTTCAGAAAATAAAGAAACGAGTAATAAAACCTTTTGATATATAAACGCAATTTTCGACATACGTCACTTTGCTCTCATAAATTTAACAGGCCCAGGGGATTTTAAATTCTTGACTAGCTTATAGATAGAATAACAGGATATACTGGGTCTAGGCTTCTAAATTGTGAAATAAGCAATTAATAAGCAATCTTTGGCACATTAAAATTTCAGTAATTCCACATGGTTACTACTCTACAGAGATTGACCAGCCATTCTGATATCAGAATGGCTGGTCAACCTTAAATGTTTTAATTCTTTTAATAGATGAAATAAGCAATTCTCTCATTATGGTAAGCAAATATAAGCAATTGGTAAGTAATTTTTAGGCACAATTTGAAAGCTAAATTAGACTGTTGACCTGCGATTCTGACGCTCACATTTGACAAACGATAAAATACGTGTCAGGAATCATCACTATTACTCCACAGACTGTGCTTACATTATATAAATATGGTATGAGCTTCTTACGCCTCAGTAGTATTTGATTTTATAATGACGATTACTTCTAAACGGCTAATCGTATTTTTTGGAAAAATATATGTTAAATTAGACCATTTTACAAGCTTTTATTTAACTTGCAATGTATGTATGTATGTAAGTGTGTTCGGGTCAAATCTAGCAAATTAATTTAATACAAAACATACACGTTTAGTTTGGATGACAATGCATGGTAAGCTAAGTGACGTCATTCTAAATCTAATATGGCGGGCGGTCCAAGATGGTGGACTAGTTATTTTTTGTACAATTCCATGATATGAGTATCAAATGAAAGGGTTTTCTAAGACTAATACGAGCTTGTTTTAAAAAAAAGATTTTTATGAATAATTTAATCTAAGAAAATGAGTATTATTCGTTTAACATAGTGTAATTAATTTGTAAAGGTATGTCTAACACGGACAAAAAAACGACAACCGCAACAAAATTGCCACCCGTTTTTTAATGAAATTGTCACCATCTCAAAGACAATTTAATTATCTACATTTTGATCGGAAGCTTTTTTTTAAAGCCTTAGTTTAATAAGGAAAGTACAAAAAGCTACTGAATTTAGGGTCGCGCGGGTGTAAAACGGGTGCGCGTTTTGTTCCCTCAAGGTCGTTGGCGACTGTTTCGTCTTAAGCCTTAAATATTTTTCAGGTTGGAGTAGTTGGACGTACGGGAGCGGGTAAATCCTCTCTCATATCAGCACTGTTCCGTTTGGCACCCATTGAAGGCAACGTTTTCATTGATGACGTCGACACGGGTGATATCGCTCTAAAGGTACGACATTACAAATTATTTAAAACCTTTCGACATATTTGTATTAACAAATATGTCGAAAGGTTTTAAATAATTAAAGGCTAAATTAAAGGCTTCATCTGAAATTAATTTATATTATGTTTTACAGGCACTGAGGTCAAAGATCTCCATTATTCCGCAAGAACCTGTTCTGTTTTCCGCGAGTTTGCGCTACAATATGGATCCATTCGATAAATATACAGACGCTGATATATGGACGGCATTAGAACAGGTATTTCTACTAGTTTCACGCTCTGTTAAGGTTGATAAAAAGCAGTTTTTACTAAAATACCTTTATCGTTAGAAAAAGAAAATGCTTTAAAATTCGAACGTTATTTCAATATAAAAACAAAGACGTCTATTCAAAATTTAAATTAATGTTTCCTAATGAAGTAACCTTCTCCATGAAAAATATATATCAACTTTATGACACTGTATTTAAAGTTGATTCTTCTTTAATTACAGGTAGAACTGAAACGGAGTGTGACGTCATTGTCTTCGACCGTTCAGTCGGGAGGGTCAAACTTCAGTGCTGGTCAGAGACAACTGCTCTGCTTGGCGCGAGCTGCTCTCGGCCGTAATAAGCTTCTCGTTCTCGATGAGGCCACGGCTAATGTGGATCCAAAGTAAGATTCTTCACTAACATGACTTCATAACATCATCCTGATGCAGCATGAGGTGTTGGATTCGATGCCCGGGTCGGGCATCGAATCCATGTTTTTCCATCTGGAATTTCTTAGTAGCAACCCAGTCTGGATTTGTGCCCACTGCCCGGTTGATGGCAATAAACTCGCCTCTATTACACCTCTGCCCAATCCTTCGGGGATAACAGGGGGTGATGTTATGTTATACCTGATTCCCCACAGGGTCGACTAGAAGTGTAACAGTATTTTCCATCAGATGTGTAACACTCAATTTTACCATGTTTGGTCAAGTCGACTGCTAGCATCTCACACAAACCCAGACCTTTCATATCCTGACATGGCCAACCCATGAGTTAACGCTCAGCAAACGCGATTTGCTAACGCTAGAATATAGAGGTAGTCGAAGAAGTAAATAAGTTGGGTGTTATCAGTATTCCTCTTGTTTGTTTTCAAAGTTTGTCTTTACTGAATGTAACGTTTCATCTCTCCACAGTACGGACGCACTAATCCAGAAGTCAATACGGACGCACTTCGCGGAGTGTACCGTCATCACGGTAGCACATCGGTTGCACACTGTTGCTGACTCCGACAGAGTTGTTGTGAGTATCATTATTTGTTTCCATCTATTTTCTGTATATATAAAAAATTTTTTTTCCGCATTTATGAAAGACTAAAATGATTCCAAGGGAACATAGTCCCGGGATAAAAAGGATCCCTTGTGCTATTGCATGCTTTAATCTATCCCTGTACCAAATTTCATCCAGGTCCGTCCAGACGTTTGAGCGAGAAGAAGTAACAAACATACAAACACACACACACTCACAAACTTTCGCCTTTATAATATTAGTGGGACTATTACTTGGGAACGGCTCGACTGATTTGGTAGATTAAAATCAGAACAGTACATACGGGGTACCATAACCGAAAGTTTTTGCAGTGATGGTACGATTTTTTTTAATTACCTAATTTTGGGTCGCACCCGTACAAACGGGGCGGGTCGGGAACGAATCAGTGTGGAATCAGGAAGAGCAATATGATCTTCCGTTATTTTCAAATACATGGGTTATAGATTCATTAGCATATCAGTATTATATGGTTAGTAACCAGAAAACCAGACCAGACCAACCAGATATATCAGTAGCTAGGAGTGCGTAATCCACGTGGAGTCTAATTAGTAATCGATAAGACACAGTACCGATTTAAACAAGTTAAAAATTTACATACACCAGCAACCCATTCATGCGTTGTTGCGTATAAATTGACACGGAGAGGCCTTGGCTCTACTCAGCCACACCACAGTAATACAAAATGAACCTAATTGCAATAGCGTTAGGGTTCATTTTGTATTTGCTAAATAACACGAATAGTTTGACACAAAGTGAAATGACATCATATGTTTCACGACAGCAACTGAAAAGGCAACGACTTCGAGGAAATACTTTGTATAACCCTATTAAATTGCCAACATTCGAACTACAATAAACCTATCTTTCCCAGGTAATGGAAGCAGGCGAGATCGTGGAGTGTGGTCATCCGCACGAGTTGCTGCAGAAGCCCGAGGGGCACTTCACGATGATGGTGCAGCAACTGGGCCCCGCAGCTGAGCAGAGTCTGCGGGATTTAGCCGCAGCCGCCCACGCCGAGCACATCAAATATGTGGACGCGGATGAGAACAACCAGTAATAGTACTTACACTGCGATACGGATCGTATTGAACCTGGATAGCGCTGCTGCCGCGAGGCACCAACCAGTAATAAACGCGATTCGGTTAACTCTTATTGCAACTACTACTATTTGTCTCTGCATCACCCAAAGATCGACTGGTGGAAAACGTCTTAGGCATTAAGTTCGCCTCTGTACGTTTGTGTGCATAAAGTATTAAATAAATGATAAACCAGTGGATAATTAATTACGTCACACAATTGATGGCAATGGCTTCTACATCTTTAGGGATTTGGTTTCCACGCTTAGTTCATAGTTAGGACCATTGTGAGTGAAGCGATGGCAATGCCAATATAACAAATCTCTTTGTTCACTTTGAAAAACTGTTTTTTTTTTATAACTTCGTAGCAAAGGATAAGAAGCCTTTAAAATCCTTTGGGTTATGTTGTGATAGAATGTGTGTGACGCAATTAGGGTGCTGGATAGTAGCGCTTCCTGTGAAGGCAGATGCCTGCTGTTTTAAATCATTACCAGGCCTTACTTACATAAAAGTTTTATAAATATAGCCCTTCATGTTAGGCTCTGTTTCGGCCCGTTCAAGAAGATCCGTGTCGCAATACCTACATCTACTTAATTTTCGACGTTTACGTCATTATAACGAATTATTATTTTATATAGCAAATTATATTAATAGCTGAATCTTTTCGTGATGTTGCGAAAAGACATTTGATGAGTAAACAGTGGTTTAGTTTAGCACATTGTGTTATGTCTCGTTGTTGTCTTGGTGTGATAACCTTATTGTAAGGTTAAATTGTTATTAAACACTATATTGTATAAATCTATAAAGCCTAAGCTTTGCGTGATTACGTGTGCCTTCACGGCGTAAATAAGTGAATAGATATATCTTTAAAATTAGGAATATTGATGTTATTTTTATATTAATTAATTTATCACAAATAGATATATGTAAACCCTGGCTTGTTATTGTTACCTAATAACTATTAGTTTAAGTTATATTAGTACTTATTATGACCTCAGTGATGAAGTTGTGACTGCCCAATATTATTGTAATAACTTTGAAACAATAACTGAGTACTTAAGGGTTAGTTCTCCATTGCAGGTACTTAAAAGTGTTATGTAATAGTCACAAAATATTTAAAAATATTCTAAATGATGTTCAGATTCTCCATTTTGAGTAACATTCCAGCCATCAACATATTTTATACTGCTATATTTGATTAAAATTATATTCTTAAAAAAAACTGTATTGTTGGATATTGTGTACTTACAGAGTGTGACATAGCCTTAATTGAGAATAAACTTAATAAAACATTGCCTTAAAGTTTGAGATTACTGTTACAATATACAGTGTATGGAAATATACAATTAATGTCAATGAAAATATATTAACATGTTTTCAGAATCCTTTTTTATTACCTTTATTCCCCAAATAAATAGCGAACTAGATCATTGGTAAGAATACTCGTTGATGATAAGAGAAACAATATTAACACTGTGCATTACTGGTTTTATTTCATATAAGTTGCACTTTTCCATTTTTAACAAGATCGGCAATTGGTTTATACTGCAGAATGTGTTGTGATCCCTCTGCAACAAATACAATAAAGTGAGACAAAGTGGATTTAAGAAAAACATTTTATTAACGAAATATTTTCAATATTTTTTCAGTAAAACTGAGTTTGGGCATTAATCTTTCATGTGTTTAAGACGTGGATTCGCACTACACACTTTACACATGTGGCTTTCCTATTGTTTTGGTTATTACGGGCACACAACTGGTTAAATTTATTATATCTCAAATCTTGTAGTAGTTTTATTTTCATTGTTGTCATAACACATCTCTCCCTCTCAATGCCTATCTTATCCTTTTTTTTGGGCTTGCGTTTTCTTGTCATAAGCAAATATCAATCTATGTAGAACTTTTCAACTATGGTTAGGATAGGATATAGATGGACCCACTTTTCTGCACTTAGACTCACATTTTGTCCAGAGTGGATGGGCCGCAATCCACCACGCGGGCACTGTGCATTCTGGAGGGGCTTATTAGCAAGTCACCAGATTCACAACTCAACAGATAATGTACTGTCCAATACATAAATAATATAACTTTCAAATAAATTATTATAATCAATTATTGTGGAGTTCTGTAGTGTCTGCCTACCCCCATGGGAAAAAGGCGTGAGTTTATGTATGTATGTAAATAAATTATGTTCTTCTATTTTACTGACAGACAATCTCATGACAAACTGATAAATTCAATTCAAATGGTGGAAAGGTGATAAAATTTGTTAAGTTTTTTTTTTTTTATCATACTATGACTTCTAATAGTTTAGGAGAAATTGCAGTTTTAAAGGTGTGGTACAAACAAAAAGTTTTGAAGGCCAGTGTACAAGTACCTACATCAAGAATGCTGCATTCTTACTTTTTTTTTGGTAAATAAAGTATCTACCTATTCTGTTATTTTTTGTGACTTTGTGTTTCATTGTACATTTGATAAGTTGTAAATCTGGTTAATTGAGTATCTGGTGAGTTGAGAATCTGGTGACTTGCTAATAAGCTGTTTGTAGATGTCACATGTCTTCAAATTTTAGGTTCTAGAACATGCCTGTTTCCTCATGATGTTTTCCATCACTGTTTTGAGAGCAGTGGTAATGAAATAATTTACACAAAGTAAAGCGCCTGCCTGGGTTCGAACCAATGATCTACAACTTTGAAGTTGCGGCCGTTACCACTGGGCCACCACTGCTCTCTTTCTCCTTTTCCAACTATGTTGGGGTGCCCTCCAGATTCAGCTGAGTACACATAATACTAAATTATTATTCTATAAAAGAACAAGAACAAACCTTCTAAGTCTATTTCTTCATCCTCACCAGCAAGGTCTTCTAAAACAACTCCATTTACAGTTTCATTGGCTTTCAGAAACACATGGCTTTGCATGTTAGGATGTTCAGCCATTTTATTATTTTCAAACGTTTGCATATTCCCTGGCATTTTATCTAGAACAACAGTCTTCATGTGATTCTCCATATTTAATAGATATTCTTGAGCATATTTATACTCTGTTGGGGTTAGAAAGTTAGTCCCTGATTCAACCCGTTGTCGTTCCTCATTTAATATTGGTATGCAATACTTCTCTATTTTATTTAACCTAGTTTTAAGATAATTGCATATGATAAACTTAATTCTACTCAATTCCATTTTGTGTATCGTAGCTCGAAGGTCTGTTTTAGGAAGTTTGTTTATATTCCGCTCCATGTGTTGTATCTGCCCCAGCATGCACTCTACCATATCATTGCGATGTGGCAGAATTTCTGGAGCTAACCTTTCATTCTGCCAGGCACTTTGTAGAGTTTTGAGGACTACTTCAGCTGTAATTTCTTCTTCTTCATCATTCTCGCTTAGTTGAATGTTTTCATCGGTAAGATCCATAACTAAAGTTATGATAGTAACTATAAAAAGTACAAAACTAGTTTATCTTCTTATTTTATTATTCACCATAAAGTGAATCAATAATAAACAGATACGTAAAAATAGAAAATAAAATTAAAAACGGCAAGAAGGCTACCAACTGAAAAACTCGTAACGAAATTTAGTTTACTTGACGTTAGAATGACATTTTGATTTTTGACAGTAACTTTGATTGACATTACCAATCTGACAGTTAGCTTTAAAATGGTGTGTTGGGAATCAAGGAACGTTTAGAATTCAACTTACAAATCTTCAGTTTTTTTAAGACAATCAATTTAAATAATCCCTCATTATAATGCCTAAATTACACATACTAATGTGTTCTGGTGTATTTGGCAAAGAATATATTCTAGGCTGCCATGTCGTTTAGTACTAAGTAGTACGAAACAGATGGCGCAGTGATTGAGCGATCGGCTGATGCGTTGCGTGCGTGTCGCGGATTCTATTCCCACACGGAATAAGTAATTGTGTGTATTCGATCTGATTCCGTGAACTTTGCCCCACTCTCCGTACAGGAGAAATTTCTAGAGTGGGGCAAAGTTTTACTCCTTGAGTGCCTGAAACGTGGATCCACGCGAAACACAATGGCTTTGAAAACATAAAAAAATCCCTGAGGTCAATCAATACTACGATAATATTCTAAGCTCTACTTTTTAATTTACATCACACCTGTTTTTGTTTTTGGTATTTCACATGTTGTCGTCATGTTGCGTCGACTGAAACACATTTTCATCACAAAAAAATCCCGCCAAAAATCTCTTTTCCGTTCATATTTAAAAATTCTTCTTCTTCTTTTTCGTTTCGATAGTACATTTGATCAAACTGGACTGTGTGAGCCCAGTAGGTGGCCACGTTTATTGCAGCGTTAGATGCATTATAGGTACAGGTCATCCAAGGTGCAAGTGAATGGACAGTCGGGACACTCCAGTAAGTGGGGCTTGGTCTGTACAGGAGCACCGCACTCGCACCCAGCGTGCAACGGACCAATAATCCCCCATTTTGCCAAATTATATTGGCTTATGTATATGGTCGTGGGTCAAACATTAATTTGTTCCCAATAAAATTAAAAAGTTGTTTATTTGTATGAACGGCACACTTTTATACGTATTATTTTATTTGGTCGTCTATTCAGATTATGTCGCACTATGAAGTCAGCAACAAGAAAGGCATGTCGCGCCTTGAAAATATGTCACATGGTTGTCCCGTGCTAGCATTTAAGACAAATTGTAAGACATGACATATTTACCTGACTGCCGAAGGAGGGTAATGTGTTTATCAGTCTATGTATGTAAGTATGTATATGTTTGTTCCTATATGGCGTTCCAGAGACCAAACGCGTTGGCCGATTTTGATGATTCATACGTCAATCGATTCGTCTTAACCCTGCAAGTGTCATAGGCTACATTAAAATTGGACAATAGAAAAATGGCGTATTTTGGGTGCCAAATTGTGGGGGCCCAATATTTTTTTCTTCTTCAAAATAAAGGGTTTTAACCCTTTAACCGCGCGTGTCGCATATATGCGACAAATATTTCCGTGTCCCTACCGCGCGTGTCGTATTTCTGCGACAGAGAACATGCATGATTTTTTCGTTCTATTTTCGTCCTATTAATTGCGTGGTACAACTAAAACTATTATTAAATAGAGCTATTATTTACAACAATTACTTAAAATTATGTGTCATAACTCTAAGCATTCAAAAAACTTAAACAAAAATAAGTAATTGGCAGCTTGAAATTTTCTTCGGCGTCTATCGCGCGCGTCGCATAAATATGACCATAGGGATGGGATACAATGCAATGCGCATTTTAAAAACGAAATAACAAACAGTTAAATAATCAGGTATAATGCATCATTCAGCATAAAATAAACGGTGTCATACCAAATATAGTTAAATTTAACATATTGCCTTGTGTTATTAATTCTTTTCCTTATTATTCATAAGAAAAATATCCCTCACGATCTTTGTATAATGCCAACATTTGACGTTAGTTCCCATCCCTTGACTCCTATGCTTGCAACATATTTCTCTAGTTAGTCTAGCGCGGCTGTCACATTAATACGACCACTGCCTACGTCACAAGCGGATCAAACGAATGGAAAGTTCCATTAATGTTGTTCGTTGGAAAAGGAAAAAGTCGAATAATAAGAGATTATTTTGATGTAAGTAATTAAAATTTAGATAATAAGATTAAACAATTGTGATACAAAGATTTAGCCATTGCTGTTGTAGGTAGATTTATAAGAAAAGAAAAAAAGTACCTAGTCGATTAATAAGAGATTATTGTGATGTAAACAATTCGAATTTAGTAAGGTTAAACAATTAGTAACTGTTAAAAACATTTACTTATTAGCTTAAAGATGAACGATTGTGATACGAAGAAAGTGATTAGGGTGGTTAATTTAAAGGTCCTACAAACAGGCGCGACACGCGACACAAAAACATGAGCGGTTTCTTTGTGTCGCGCCTGTTTGTAGAAGCCATAAGGCTGATTTAAAATAAAAACATAAAAAATTCTTTGACTTTTTTTTATCGATACAACGATTGCCCCTCCTTATTTATTGTAGGTATTATTTTGTCGATTTGTAGGCTCGCGCTAGGGGCACGACAATTGATATTTAGCCAAGCGGTTAAAGGGTTAGGAGGTGATTTCAAAAATATGTAACACTTATGTGTTTAAATGTATCTAATTCGAAAAAAAACTAACTAAAAAGTTATAAATAAAAAAAGTTAAATCAAAAAACCTGACTTTGATGATTCATACGTCAATCGATTCGTCTTACCAAAAAGGCGGAGGATACACCAGATTTTGGTCAGCCAGCCCGCGAATAAGTATCCTTCGACTGCACAGCATGATTTTTGCCTTGTTTACGATTTTTAGTTCGCTTTTGAAGCAGTCGGGTTTTTATCATAACTTTTTTAAATATTTTCTGTTAAGAATTTTTAGTTCAAGTCGAAAACCATGAAATGTGAAAAAAAAACTGAAATTCATGTTGGTATGCTGCTAACATGGGGGTAGCAAAGGGGGTGGGGGGCAAATTTTGATTATTTTTTGCCTAGTGTTTGTCATTATTATTTTGTAATTAAACACTGCACTTATCAGACAATAGTTTTATTTTTATATTTCTTTTTACAGACCGTAGACATCTTTTTACCATAGCCATGTTGGAATCATCTAGCACACCGATGGGCGGGAACTCTATGATCTGTCATAGACAAAACACAGATATCCATAAACATCCCCCCTTTTCCAAAGCTTTACATTACAATCAAAGGGTAAACCATTATACATTTACAACTGTTCTAAAATAAACACAAACAGACAAATAATTCGTTGTTACTAATGCATACTAATTTTCTAAATCAGAGCTATCAATATAATCTTTAAATTTAATTGGCCTCCTAACTGGACGACCACTACGTGTTACATTTATAGTTTCATTTGGTACTGAAGTATTTAATGGTTCACTATTGGGTGGTTCTTCAGAGTTATTGAGATTATTATCATTACACAAATTTTCATCTTTACTGCTTTCATTTAGTCTAGCATCAGGAACAATTTCAGAAATCATATTCTCATTACATAATAGTGAACTATTCTGCATATTATTACTATAAGTGGAATTACATGTTAAGTTTTTATTATTATTATTCTCTAAATTATTAGAATTACAAACATTGTAGTGTGGTTTAATGAATTTTCTATTTCTCCTATACCTATTCCCTCCTTCATCCCCCACCACATAAGAACGTGGTTCATCACATATTTTGATGATTTTACCTTTAGTCCAGTTAGCATCTAGTGACTTCTTAAAATACACATTTTGATTTACATTTAAATCCATGAGAGTTTTAGAATTTTTGTCATAATTTTTCTTTACAGACTCTAGATGATTGTTATATTCTTTTCCATAAATAGCAACTTTTGGCTTCAAATTACTTTTTGAAATGGGTAGTAATGAATTTAAAGTCCTTGAAAATAACAATTGTGCAGGAGATGGCAGATATGACTTCGGAGTATTTCTATAATTTAGCAAACCTAGATATGGATCTGAACCATTCTCTTTGCATTTTTTGAATATGCTTTTAAATATTTTTACACCACTTTCGCTTTGCCCGTTCGATTGTGGATACAGTGGGCTTGATTTGATATGCTCAAATTTGTAATTGGCAGCAAAATTCTTGAACTTTTCAGATGAAAATTGTGGGCCGCCATCAGTAACTACTATTGCTGGAATACCATGTCTTGCAAAGATAGATTTACAGTTCAATATTACACAGTCACTTAACAAATTATCCAGTTTACTAACTTCAACATACTTTGAATAATAATCCATGAATACAAGAAATTCTTTGCTATCTAGGGTACAGATGTCAATGCCAACCTTGTGCCAAGGCAGTTTCTCTATATCATGATTAATCAATGGTTCTTTCTGTAAATTTGGACTGAATTTACCACAAGGCACACACTGTTTTACAAACAATTCAAGGTCTCTATTTATGTCTGGCCAAAAAATGCATGATCTAGCTCTGATTTTACACGTACTTAAACCTACATGTCCCTGATGAATATTTTTTAACATCTCAATTTTCATTGATTCAGGTATAACAATTAAGTTACGCTTTAGTAAAATGCCATCTAATGTGCTTAGCTCATCTCTAAAAGTCCAATAGCTTCGTAATTTTTGATCTACATCTGAAATATTTCTTGGCCAGCCAATTTTAACATAACCCATAATTTCTTTAAGTATACAATCAGATTCAGTTGCTGCTCGAATTTTCTTTAATTGAATATTAGACACAGGTAAAGAGTTTCTTTGCAGCTTAACATGACATATTATATTTTCGTTAAGTTGCTTCATTTTAGATTCTACTTTGTCAGCGCAGCTTCTAGATAATGTGTCAGCAATGAAAAGTAAGCGTCCTGGTTTGTATTTTACCTCTAAATTATAACCTTGTATAGCTAACATCATTCTTTGTAATCGTGCAGGCACTTTATATAAAGGTTTTTTGAACAATGTTTCCAATGGTTTGTGGTCTGTTTCAACATGTACTTTGCGCCCGTAAGTATATTGATGCATTTTATAGCACCCAAAAACTATTGCTAACATTTCTTTTTCTAACTGACAGTAATTTTGCTCAGTAGAATTAAGGGATCGAGAACCAAATGCAATTGGCTTACCATTTTGTAAGACTACAGCTCCCATAGCGGTTGATGAACTATCAACTGATAACACAATATCTTGGTTTGTATTGAAAAAGGCTAAACATGGACTGCTGCACAAAGCTTTTTTCAACTTGCCTACAGCTTCTTCTTGGTTGCTATCCCAGATGAACACAGCATCTTTTTTCATTAACATTCGCAAAGGTTCAGTAATTTTTGAGTAATTTGGAATGAATCGAGACAGATAATTACACATTCCCAAGAATCTTTCCAAATCTTTCTTATTTTCAGGATGTTTCATGTTCATTACTGCCTGTATTTTATTAGGGTCTGGATATACACCATTTTCTGTGAATTTGTGCCCTAGGAACAAAAGTTCTGTCTCAAAAAATTTGCATTTAGTTTCATTAAATTTAATACCATTTCTCATTGCAATTTCCATCACTTTTTTAAGTCGTTCATTTAAATCGTCTACTGATCGAGCAAAAATACACAGATCATCGATGTATGGTATTACTCCTTCCACATTTTCAAACATTTGATTTATTATCCTACTAAATTCTTCTGGAGCGGAACTTATTCCAAAAGGTAACCTTTTATAGCGATATCTACCAAATGGTGTTATGAATGTGCACAGATCCGAACTCTCCTCATTTAAATTCAACATCCAAAAGCCATTAGAAGCATCTAATAGTGCGAAAACTTTAGCATCCTGCATTTTACTTTTAATTTCATCTAGTGTGGGTAATTGATATTTTGGTTGTACTATGTATTTATTCAAAGCTCTTGGATCAATACACATTCTCAATTTTCCATTTGGTTTACGGACAGAAACTAAATTATTAACCCATCTAGTGGGCTTGGTTACCTTTTCTATGACCCCTAACCTCTCCATTCTTTTGAGCTCTATGCGCATTTCAGGCAATAGTGAAAATGGAACACGCCGGGCTGCTTGTATAGTTGGGACTGCATTACTGTTTAGCTGTATGTTCACTGACCCAGGAATGCAACCAAGACCACCATTGAACAGCTCACTGTAATCAGTTTTTAAATCTTTTATTAATTTTGCAGTTCTATTAGACTGACATGTAACATTGTGTACTTTGACTAAGTTAGTGTTCGCTGAAATGAAATCATAGGTCAAACATGTTCTGCAGCCAAGAAGAGTGGGAATATTTCCATTAATTATTATAAATTTGACCTTATATTTTTTTTTATTAGGATGTACAATTTCTAACCAGCAGGTTCCTTTAACAGGGACACATTTCCCATCCAGCTGAATAACTTTTTTGTCACATGGTAATATTTCAGATTTTTTTAAGCACAGTTGTTTACATACCTCACTTCCTATCACATTACAGGCTGCTCCAGTGTCCATTTTTACAAGTAATTTTGTATCATTAACTGTAAATTCTTGAAGAATCTCGTTACCCACAAATCCTATGAAAAAATCACCTTGATCATCATCTTTCTCAGTGCCTTCCATCTCCTCAGCTAAGTTAACCTTTTTAAAGGTATTTTTTCCTCTGCAACTCTTTGAGAAGTGATTTTGCTTATTACATTTATAACAGGTTTTCCCATAGGCTGGGCACTGATTCAAGTTGTGGGATAACCCACAATTCCGACAGTTCCTAATTAATTTACTTTGCCTATTAACAAGCAACACATCCTGGCCAGTACTTGAAGACTCAAATCTCTGGTTTTCCAAATATCTGCTAGAAGCCTCCGCACTTAGTAAGAACTTCATAACATATGTAATGGTTAGTTTACTTTCATCTTCCGCCATAAGTTTTGTTTTTAGCGTATTATATTTTGGGTCAAGTCCTGCTATAATTTTTGACACTGTCAAGCTTTCCCTTAAGTCCTGGAATTCGCACATGTTGCCAAGGTTTATTACCCTCTGAAAGTATTCCTCTAATCGTGCATTGTTTTGCGTAATTCCAAAGAATTCACTTCTTAAAATTGTAAGGTTCTTTTTAGGTAAAAAATATTCGTCGAACAGCGTCAACACCTGTTCTAATGTTTCGCTCCCCTTGCAGTTGAAGGTATTATAGATTTTTAAACCTTCGTCTCCTATGTAATTGAGCAAAATACTCACTTTTCTTTTTTCCTTTGCTTCATCAAGGCCTGAGGCTGTTATATAGATCTCGAGTCTCTGACGAAACTCCTTGAAATTTTCCGACAGATTGCCAACGAATACCATGCCCCGTAGAGGCAGCAATGGCCCGGTAGCACCTGACACCATGTTTGTCATTATTATTTTGTAATTAAACACTGCACTTATCAGACAATAGTTTTATTTTTATATTTCTTTTTACAGACCGTAGACATCTTTTTACCATAGCCATGTTGGAATCATCTAGCACACCGATGGGCGGGAACTCTATGATCTGTCATAGACAAAACACAGATATCCATAAACACCTAGGACGTTTGACGTTTTCGAGATACCATTTTGGAAATATAGAGCGTTTTATGCAAAATAAAATAAGATTCGGAGGCCCATAATTCGGCAACAGTGCGTCGTAGGGCTATGCTTCTCAGAACCTAAATGGTTTTTATGGCCAAGATTAAACCGAAAGTGTAATAAAATTGGAAAATTTAGGAAAAATAAAAAAAAATTACGTCAAAAAGTTATGGCACAAGTCAAGAAAATATCTCACGCCGCCGTGCTAGCATTTATGACAAAATGGCTTTATCGCCCCAATTGTGATAAAAAGTGTGACTTAAGCCATGTCACAGTAGGCCGTGCTCGCCGGGCAGAAAGAAAAATAAGTCACACGGGATCACTTACCACTCGTAAGTACAGTTAAAAAGGTTAATTTGTTGAAAATCACAATAATACATATTCAATGTTTGCTTCGCCATATTTGTGAGAGCGAGATAGATAATTATAAACATGCGTGAGAGACACGATACGCACATATTGCAATGTCATTTCATTTATAATAGTAAATATTCGGTGATTCGGACAACATTCGGCTACAGATTACTTAATAATTACTACGATTCGGCGGCTAACGCGATTTTGCTTGCACGACAGCGGCGTTCGCTTGCACTACAGTGCCGTCTCATATCTCTGTCCTTGTCTATCGGTAACTGTAGGTTTGGGACTGGTGATGACACTGAACACAGATGTGTGAGTTTCGGTGCATGTAGGTAGTCGTGCGCCGAGCCCAGGTTTTCTGATCGCCATGTTAGCGCGTAACGTATCTTCCTCTTTTTAATACATCAATGCTCCTTGTGCAAAGAATACTCAACATACAAACTCCTTGTGCTTTTCGCTTAAATCTTTTTTTTCTCGTAGTCATAATATGGACTAATGGTACGCAAGTAATATATATGTCAATGACTAATGGTTAGTAGTTTATGAAACTGTTGCATAATAAGGGGTATTAAAATATGTATGTGTTTTTAAAAGCATCACACGAATGTTTTAATACCTAGTAATGGGCTGTTTCATACACTACTTTATCTACAGTCATACATTGGGATTGACCTACTAAATAAAAGTAAAAGAGTAAGGCAAATTCAGTACAGCAAAACGTATTTTTTTTTATAATTATTTTCTTTTATACCATATTCTTCTTGCTTTTTAAATGTTTCTTAAATAAAATCCCCAAAAAACATTTAAAATATAAAAAAATAGGGGCCCACCGGTATTGGTCCAAGCTATTATATTTTTTTAGTAATTATTAAAATTTTCACAATAAAATATCTTTCTAACAAACACTTAATATGTTATCGAACAAACAAAGAAAAATAAAGTGTGCATAAGTCTATGGTCGTGGGTCAAATAATAATTTATTCCCAACAAAATTAAAAGTTGTTTAGCTGTATGAACGGCATACTTTTTTACGTATTATTTTATTTGGTCGTCTATTCAAATTATGTCGCACTATGAAGTCAACAACAAGAAAAGCAAGTCGCGCCTGTAAATTATGTCACATGGTTGTCCGGCAGGCTTATTACGTATGAAACAGCAATTAACAATATTTGCGCAGAGATTGTACAATCATCGCGCGAATATCGCTTTACGTCAAAAAATTAGAAGGCATATTTTTGTGAAATAATTGCTCTTCAATCGCGAATCCGCATTATATATGAGCTATAGCCACACCATAATAATTTTACGACAGCACTGCTAACAATAAAAATCTATTAACTGAAATGTGCATTTATCGCAAGGTGATCGCGATAATTTCGTATTACGTATGGTTTTTGACAGCAGAGCGACAGCGATCGGCGAGCAAATGTGGCTGTCAAATTGCGATTACTTTTTCCCTTGTTGTTGGTCGATTGCCAATCGCTCGCTGATGGCTGAGTAGGTACAGAAGTTTTTGAGTTTTTGGCGGCTTTTTTCGTATGTTATTTTGTGGCTACTTTAATTATCCGCAAATTAGAATAATAATATAAGAATAAATATTGAAATAACAAATTCCTAGTGAATATTGTAAATGTAAATGATAAATTGGTGTTGTTTTGAGTCTCTAATGTTTAAGCAACTGGACTATTTGTTGAATCATTGAAACAGAAGTGATCACGGTAAAGTGGAGGATTTTTTTATATACAGTATAAAACAATCCTGTGTTGGCTACCCCAGCGAAGCTTATATGTTTACTACTAAATACTTACAAACACATGAGAATTTGATAAGTCCGCAATAAGTATCTTCTATTATATATTTTTTTTTATGGCAAACACCGATGTCGACTATTCTGTCAATGTCTAAATTAAATTTCATAAATCTTTTTTACGTTTCATAGCTCAAATACGAGATAATGTAGTCTACTAAGTGATGTTCTAATGCGTTATCGATTCAATTTTTAAAACAATCGACAATTCGAAGATACGAGATAATGTAGTCTACTAAGTGATGTTCTAATGCGTTATCGATTCAATTTTTAAAACAATCGACAATTCGAAGAAATTTTAATTGATTTTACACATTGACATACATGTAAATAAAATGCAAATATCAAATTTTCACTGCCATATTTACTTTACACAAATTCTTTACATCTGCGAATATTAATTTATCGGAATATTGCAGCTAAATAGTAATCAAATTGACTATTGTAAAAAACCAGCCTCCACGAAGTGTTGCTCTTTCATAAGCTGGTTAATTCATCAAACGATACATTTTATAAATCATCGGACAGATAAAATAGCTTCTGTTAAAAGTGACTGTCATAAAAAAAGACTTGACTTAAAGGCCACAGTAGCTAGGTCACTAAACTGATCGCGCAATAATTGTATAATACTTGCTGTTCCTTACGTAATAAGCCCGCCGTGCTAGCATTTAAGACAAATTGTAAGACATGACATATTTTATCATAACTTGTCATGACCGAGTCGAAAACCAAGCAATAAAAAAAAAAAACTTGTAATTCATGTTGGGATGCTGCTAACATGGGGGCAGCAAAGGGGGGGCTAAATTTTAAATACCGTTTTCGAGATATCATTTTGGAAATATGCAAAATAAAATAAGATACGGAGGCCCATAATTCGGCAACAGTGCGTCGTAGGGCTATGCTTCTCAGAACATAAATGGTTTTTATGGCCAAGGTTAAACCGAAACTACAATAAAATTGGAAAATTTCCGAAAAAGAAAAAAATAAACGTCAAGAAGTTATGCCACAAGCAATGATATTCAAATAAACAGATACGTTATACACTCACAAAACAATTGAAAAAAGTGTTCCGCGCAGCAGCGGCAGCACACATACACACTTTTCATTCATCTGACATTTCACTACAAGTCGAAAGGGATGGCTAGATAAAACCAACAAGAAAAAAAGAGACAGCTAGTGTTTGTCACTTGCGTGTGAATGTAAATAAACATTATTCTGACCACCAATGTTTTTTTCTTTTTGTAACCTCCAAATATCATAATATTAGGAAAAAAAAAAAAAAAAATTAGTAAATTGAGGTGTATTGCGTACCTACTTACATATGGTATGAGATCCCTTCTGTTTTATGTAATTTAGTATTGCAATTGGTGCACTTTCTAAATACACACGATGACATTTTTTTAATTTTGATTTTGTTTCAACAAAGCGTATCGCTCTTCGCCATCCGTGACATAAACTAAAGACTAAAGTATACAATTGTCTCCTATTCGAGTCTTCACAATGCGCGCGCTTATAACATATCTGTTTATTTGAATATCATTGGCCACAAGTCAAGAAAATATCTCACGCCGCCGTGCTAGCATTTAAGACAAAATGAGTTTATCGCCCAAACTGTGATTAAAAGTGTGACTTAAGCGATGTCACAGTAGGCCATGCTCGCCGGGCAGATGATGTTATACAACAGCCACAACAGTTAGATTTTTTTCGTGAGTAACTTGGACACTGCAGCATTGCAAAAAAGCATAAATCTGGTATCATTCAATCCTCAATATAAAATATGTATCTGTCATCAGAATGTGTGTGGAATCAGCAATAAGAAAAATGAATTGCAAATTTATTTGGAAACGCTTGAAAAGAGAGCAGATTATGTGTGTATTAGTGAACATTTCTTAAATGATAAGTCTGTAAAATTATTCATTATAGACAATTACAATCTTGTGTCTTACAATGTAAGGAATAAAAAGTTAAGGGGTGGGACTTTGATCATGGGATGCACTGACAGAAAAGTTCAAGATGTAGATGCAATAAATAGATTATACAGAATAGAGTGTTAGGAATAGATACTCCTTTATCATCTATCACCAGCCTTAGATGTTACCATAGCAAGCAATATGTTGTTGACTGTCATCTATGTCACCATTGCACTTGACTAAAATATTTCTTACAGTTTACGTCAATAATATTCGTTTATTTATAGTAACTGGTTTTATTCGATCCCACAGTACTTATATCTACTTTAACATGGTAGCAGAGCGTGGTTCAATTGATTGAGTTATAAAAAAGTAGTGGATGCGCGAAAGTTTACCTCTTGGAAAGAGTTGTGAAAAATTCTTGCAAAAATCTGTACCCGGTCTAACGTCACCATGGATAAGGCGATTGCAGAGGCCTCAAAGGTACAAATAATGCACCTTGATGGAACGAACTTTAAGCATTGGAAGTATAGGATCGATACAGTGTGTAGAGCAATTCCCGGTGCTGAAGATATTTTGGAAGGGAAGATCTGTAGACCTGTTGAACCAGTAGATGTCAGAAATGAATCTGCAAAAATAAAATACGAATCGGATTTAAAAGAATTCCGGAAAATTTACTGTATTCTTTTGACTCTGATGACGTCAAACATGACGGATGAGATATTTGAACAAGTCATGCGGTACAAAAGCGCTAAAGAAGTATGGGACGAGCTAGAACGCCTCTACAATGCAAGTAGCGAAGACAAAAGCTATGATCTCTGTTTAAAATTCTTTGATTATAAAAAGGATCCTGAACATGACATAAGAAAGCATATATCTGCGTTAAAAAACATTTGGCATGAATTGAACAGCCAAATTGATGCGACTTTGCCCGAGATATTACTAATCTGTAAAATACTTGGAACTTTACCAAAAGATTATTTTGCTTTCAAGTCAAGTTGGCTCCTTATATCAAAAAAGGATCGGACAGTAGAGAACTTAACTTCGCAGCTTAGTTCATTTGAAAAAGCGTTAAGTACTAAAGATGAGACAGAGAAAACTGAAGAAGTATTAATCGTGAAGACACAGAAGAAGAAAAATGTTTTTAAATGCAATTATTGTGGAGAAGTTGGACACTTTGTACGAAAATGCCAAAAATGGATAAATGATGGACGTCCACGAAAGCCGTCAAATGACAGTAAAACCTCAAATGTTAACCTGACAGTGTTAGCTTGCGATGATGGAATGCCAATAGATAAAAATTACTGGTACGTTGACAACGGAGCGACAAGCCATGTTACGAATTCAGACGACTTCTTTGAAAGCTTCGAACACTTTAAGAGTTTACATACGGTTACTGCAGCGAATGGACAAACCATTGAAGCCATTGGAATGGGCAACATTCGAGCTGAAGCCAAGGTCAATGGAAACGTAGAACACGTACTATTGAAGGACGTTTGGTATGTTCCAAAAATCAAAAGAAACTTATTCTCAGTTCTTTCTGTGCACGATAACTCAACCATGAGTACGTTTGAGTCTACGCCTAAACAATGCATGGTGTAAGTAAATGGAAGCATTAGAGTAATTGGGACTAGAGCGATTAAAGGTGGACTATTTAAGCTAGAGCTTACCTGCGTTGCGCCCAAAAATCGAGAAGTCAATCAACTACTGGTAAATCCATTACAAGTCTATCATGAAAGGCTAGCACATCAAAACAAAAGACACGTTAGTCAAGTCATCGAAAACGAGCTAGGGTTAAAAGTGAAGGATAAGCAATCGGACATCTGCGAAGGATGCGTTTATGGAAAGGCTCACAGGCAATCTTTTGGTACAAGGGTTAGAGCCACTAAAGCCGGAGAACTAATCCATACCGATATTTGTGGACCGTTTCCATATTCAATTTCGAAGTTACGATATTATGTCCTGTTTAAGGATGACTTTACACGCCATCGTTGCATCTATTTTCTTCGAGAAAAGTCTGAAGCAGCTTCAAAGCTTGATATTTTCTTAAAAGAAGCTAAAGTTGCGGGACACGTTATCAAAGAAATATTAAGCGATAATGGTGGAGAATTTATCAGCGAAAAGTTCAAAAATATCTTAACCGAAAACGGCATCAAGCAAAGGTTCACGATGCCCCACACCCCGGAGCAAGCAGGTTGCGTAGAAAGAGAAAATAGGACGGTGGTAGAAGCCGCGCGGGCCATCATGCATGCACATGAGAAGATACCTGATGGCTTATGGGCAGAGATAGTAAACGCAACAGTCTACGTGTTGAATCGCACAGGGCCAACTAGCGTGCCATGCAAGTCACCTCATGAACTGTGGTACGGAAAGAAGCCAGCGATCAAACATCTAAGAATCCTAGGTTGCACGTGCTATGCCCATGTTCCTAAAGCTAACCGCAAGAAGCTGCAACAGAAAGCTATAAAAGGTATTCTTATTGGTTATGAAGGAGACGAAGGCTATAGAATCTGGAATAAGGAATCACTCAAATTGATTAGATCCAGAGACGTGATATTCGAAGAAGTACCATTACTGGGCAAATCTAAAGAGTTTGAGCCTAAATCAGAAGAGCCGAAAACTCTTCAGAAAAGCTTATTCCATAATTTTCCACTTTAGACGAGGAAATATACATGAAACCGCCTGAAGGTTATACTGAAGAGAGGTATGTGTTTAAATTAAAGAAAAGCCTGTATGGATTAAAGCAAGCCCCACTCTGTTGGAACAGATGCATCACAGACTATATCGTAAAGACAGGTTTCAAGCAAAGCCAGTCCGATCCTTGTTTGTTTGTGAGAAAAAATGGGAAGGAGAAAATTGTTCTCGCCCTGTACGTTGATGATGGTCTTATTGCTTACTCAAGCGAGAAACTAGCTAACTGCTTCCTAGAAGAAATGAGGGCACATTTCAAAATAACAGAGAAACCAGCAAGCTATTTTCTTGGAATGGAGATAGAAAGGTACTCTGATGGTTCTATTTTACTGCATCAGAAATCGTACATCGCTCGCATATTGCAAAGGTTTGGCATGGAGAAATGTAAGCCAGTGCCAACACCAATTTTAAAGGCAAATAATGCTCGAGATGTTAATGAAGTTTCAATGAGCTTCCCGTACCGTGAAGCTGTTGGATCACTAGCTTATTTGATGACAAGCACGAGGCCTGACATAGCCTTTGCTGTCAGTGTTGTATCTCGAAATTTAGATAAACCTACAAGGGAGAACATCATCAATATCAAGAGGATAATGCGTTACTTGAAAGGGACTATAGATGAAGGCATCGTTTATAAGCCAGGAAATAGTCATATCTTAGAATGTTACAGTGACGCTGACCATGGAGGTGATCTTGAAACTGGAAGGTCTACCTCAGGCATTCTTTGCATGTATGCTGGAGGTCTAATATCCTGGAATAGTAAACGCCAGAGCACAGTAGCGATTTCATCCACCGAGGCAGAAATAGTGGCAGCAAGTGAAACTGCTATAAAAAATTATTTGGCTTCGAAAGATTATGAAAGAAATCATTGGTGAATGTCCAGCATCCCTATGTGTTGATAACGAATCAGCAATTAAGATGGCTAAGAATCCACCAGAATTCCACCAAAAGACCAAACACATAAGGATACGATCATTCTTTATACGAGAATGTGTTCAAGATGGAAGCATTACCATATGCCATGTGCCAGCAACAAGGCAGATTGCTGATATGCTCACCAAACCACTTTATGGGCCTAGAATTGTAAGTCTTAAGAAGATGGCTGGCATTATAAAGAGAGGTGGATGTTAGGAATAGATACTCCTTTATCATCTATCACCAGCCTTAGATGATAAAGGAGTATCTATTCCTAACATAGAGGCCTTTGAAATTTGCTGTATAAAATATGTTAATACCGGTCTCTATCTGTGTTGCTGCTATAGAAATCCTGATGTAAAGAACTTTGACAAGTTCATGAAAAGCATGAAAAATCTCTTGGAGCAATTGTGAGAAAGAGTATAATTTGTGGAGACTTCAATGTTGATCTGCTTACTGAGAGTAAAAAACGAACTGAATTTTTAAGCCTTTTGACATGCTTTATCTTTAGATTTCTTATAAATAGTCATACTTTCATACGCAATGGCTCTATTTCTTGCATTGATAACATTATAACTAACTTGCCTGAGGACTATGTTGAGCGATGTGAAGTAGATCATAACGGTTTGGCAGACGGGCACGGGGCACTATTGGGTGAATTCGCAATGGAAAATGTTACTGATAACTTTTACAATAACAATCATATCGTGATTTATAAGAGAGTTTTTAATTTAAAGAACGGTGTTATCTTTAGGCAATGAATACTTAAATATAACTGGAGCGCTATGGGTATTAATACATTTCTTAAGACTTTTGGTAAGGCATTTCTGTATAGTTTTAGGAAACGGGAACAAAAAATTAAATTAGGAGGTAAATTTCAATTAAAGTGGGTAACTAAAGGTGTGAAAACATCAAGCAAATTGAAACGATGCTTATGCTCCAGTGGTAATAAACTTGATGCTAGTGTGATGATAGATGTAGTCTTAACTACAAAAATAAGTATGTTAAAATTTATAGACGGGTAATTTCAAGTGCCAAAAAAATTACGATCAGTGTTATGATTAATCAATCTAATAATTCAAGTAGAGAAATATGGAAGGTAATCAATAGGAGTACAAATAGGATCAAAGCAATGCGGGGGGATATTAGATTAAAAATAAATAACCAATTAATAGATAATCCTCAGGAAGTTGCTGACATTCTGGTAAACCAGTTCCATCACAAGTCTATTATGCCTAGTAACAATACCCAACAAGCTGTTGACTTTCTTCAACAAAGTACGGGAAGAGTGGAAAACGAAATGGTCATCTCGCTTACTACCCCAGAAGAAATTTTTAAAATTGTAAATAATATGCAAAATAAGAAATCTTGTGGCTTTGACGAAATACCAATATCAGTAATTAAGGATAATCTATCAGTATTATCTGAGGGTGACCACAAGCTCTTAGAGTAAGGTTATTTTGAGATCGAGTAAGGGACAGATGTATCTGACTTGTATACATCTGTCACTTACTCGATCTCAAAATAACCTTACTCTAAGAGCTTGTGGTTACCCCCCTGGACCCCTCTCGAGTTTTTGTAATAAATGCATTGCAGAAGGCATTTTCCCGGACCAACTAAAAATTTCGAAGATTGCCCCAATATATAAAAAGGGCACGAAAACAGATCCAAAAAACTATCGGCCCATTTCTTTATTACCCAACCTCGCAAAAATTTTGGAAAAAGTTTTAAAAGATCGCTTAGGTAGACATCTTGGTTTAAATAAAGTAATACATCTAAGACAATTTGGATATCAGAAGAACGTCGGTACAGGAGATGCTATTTATACCTTGCTAAATGATGTGGTTAATAAATTGAATAGTAAAATGAGAGTGGCTGGTATTTACATGGACCTAAGCTAAGCATTCGACACTATTGACCATAACCTACTCATCATAAAATTGGAACATTATGGTGTTAGAGGTAAAGCCTTACAACTCTTCTCATCATACTTAAAAAATAGAAAAATGTTAGTTGAAGTTGATTCCATCCACATGAATGGTCTAAAAAAGAACTACAGGTCATTTATGTTGAATATTGCAACTGGTTTAGCTTGTTTGTTAATGACCTCATCAATTTCCTTCAAAATCTTTCACCTGACATTCAACTGGTAGTCTTTGCGGATGACACTAATGCTGTAGTAGCAGCTAACGACATCCAAGAGCTTACTATAAAGGTGAATACAGTTCTGGCTGCCTTTCATTCTTGGTTTAGTGCAAATATGCTAAAATTAATATCACTAAAACAAACGTAATGCTATTTAAAACAACTGCGCGTAACAATGATAAAATGAATATAGAACTGGATTGAGTTAAAATTGACCTTGTTAAGGACGTTAAGTTTCTTGGCATTTATATAAATGAACTTTTAAACTGGTAAAGAGAACTAGCGGAACTGGATTCATCATTGTCATCTGCTTGCTATGCTTTAAGAATCCTTAGGGACGAGGTTAGCATTAAACATCTTAAAATGGTGCATTATGCCCTGATCGAGTCCAAGTTGAGGTATAGCATACAGTTTTGGGGCAACAGCCATCTCTATAACTGTCAGAGAGCATTTGTTTTACAAAAAAGGGCGATTCGTACTATTGTCCGCATTCCTCAATGGGAGAGCTGTAGACCATTTTTTAAAGAACTTGGCATTCTGACAGTCCCTAGCCTATACATATTAGTTCTTTTAAGCACCTTTAAAAAATACATTTATAACTTCGAAACAGACGAAAATAGGCAGGTTAGGGAAAATACACGAAGGAAAGACTGGAAATAAATTAGTGCCTCAATTTGGAATAGCTAAACATAGTCCACAATATCAGGCCGTTAAAGTGTTTAATAGATTACCTCTTGACTTGAAAAGCATTTTGTACACAGGCTCCTTCAAAGCAAAGCTCAAGGTATTTCTTTTGGAAAAATGTCTATACTCTGTAGATGAATTATAGGTTTGTGTTATTTTTGTGTTGTCAATTACCAATTAATTAATTGTAATCGTATTATTACTTATGTCTGCATGTTATCTAATGAATTTAATTTAAGCTTAGTGTTTACTTTTAATTTTATTGTTATGTTTTATGATGTTAAAATTTCGAACACAATGTATATTGTAAATGAATAAATTGAATTGAATTGCCAAACTTAAGTGGCAGTGGCCAAGGCACATTGCTCGCAGAACGGTTGGCCGAAGGGGCCGAAAAGTTCTGGAATGGCGACCGTGAACTGGAAGACGATACGTTGGAAGGCCTCCCACTAGGTGGACCGATGACCTGGTTATAGTTGCGGGAAGGCGCTGGATGCGATACGCACGGGATCGGTAACCGTCTTTCGGCTGAAATGATGAATGATGATGATCAAGTCGTTCATGAATTATCAGAAAAACATATCTCACAATAGTCACAATTAGTAGTTTTTGGGCGTGAGGTAGAAAATTTCCAAAATATCTTCGATCTGCTCAGGCATATCAAGATTGTTATCGCAAAGATGTAAAGTTAATAAAAATTTCATTGAAAAATCAAAACACCCGACTGCACTAAAAAGACGTACTTAAACAAGAAGAAAATCAAGCTGTGCAGTCGAAGGATACTTATTCACGAGCTGGCTGACCAAAACCGATGTATCCTACGCCTTTAAGTTCGCTTCTTAAGTAATCGAGTATTTTGATTTCTTGAATTATCTTTTTATATTTATAGCTATTAAGTTATCATAGTGACACTCGCAAGGATAAGACGAATCGATTGACGTAAGAATCATCAAAATCGGCTAACGGGTTTGGTCTCTAGAACGCCACGTAGGCACAACCTTACATACATGCATAGACTGATAAACACATTACCCTCCTGCGGTCCTTTGCTGGCAATCATGGAAGGTCATTAATATAAACTAGAAAAAAACCGGCCAAATGCGAGTCGGACTCGCGCACGAAGGGTTCCGTACCGTTATCGCAAAAAAACGGTTAAAAGTCACGTTTGTTTTATGGGAGCCACTGCCTGGTTGATTTTATCAAACAGGCAGCAAAAGTCACCGTTAACTGGGCCTGGGTCCTTCGGGTTAAGATGAAGTGCCACAAGTTTCATTACTTGGTCTTTTCCCAGTTAAAAAGTCACCTTTGACTGGGCGTCACGCGATACTAGTTTTCAGCTCCAGTCTTTTTAGGGTTCAGTACCCAAAGGGTAAAAACGGGACCCTATTACTAAGACTCCGCGGTACAGACAGACAGACGTCTGTCTGTATGTCTGTCTGTCTGTCACCAGGCTGTATCTCATGAACCGTGATAGCTAGACAGTTGACATTTTCACAGATGATGATGTATTTATATTGCCGCTATAACAACAGATACTAAAAACAATAAAATAAATATTTCAGTGGGGCTCCCATACAACAAACGTGACTTTTTAGCCGTTTTTTGCGATAATGGTACGGAACCCTTCGTGCGCGAGTCTGACTCGCACTTGGCCGGTTTTTTTTCTAGTTTTTATTAAGACGGTACCCTGACCAAAAAATCGACATGAGATTTGAGCATTCCTATTGGTCTAGCGGCACTGGTGGCGCATGAATTACAGTAGTGAATACGCCCAGATTTTAGTTTTTTTTTTTTATAAAATTGAATTTGGGAACACTAGGAATTTCATCCTGTATCGTGGGTGCGTTTACAAACATATAAACTCATATACACAACACCCAGAGCCGGAACAACTATCTGTAGGTCATACAAATGTTCGTTCCGTGCGGGAATCGAACCCGCGACACGCAGCCCAGCAGTCAATCGCTCAACCACTGCGCCAACCGTGATAATGTCAGTGCCAATGATATAATTGATATTTCTTTTTGAATAACGAGTAGTTAGCTCCTAAAAACAGCACAAAAAACGGCTTGCGCGGCGTTTTGCTCGGGGTACCGCCTTAATGACCTTCCATGATTGCCAGCGAAGGACCGGAGGAGGGTAATGTGTTTATCAGTATATGTATTGTTGTGCCTATGTGACGTTCTAGAGACCAACCCGTTAGTTAGCTGATTTTGATGATTCTTACGTCAATCGATTCGTCTTATCCTTGCGAGTGTCACTATGGCTACATTAAAATTGGATATATTGCATTGAGGTAATAATGATATATTGTGGAATATTGTGCAAGCCAATTTGTGGAAGCCTTATTTTTCTTGTAATGTCCCATCGTGTGGGGTATCTATCAAAATACAGGGTTTTATGAGGTGATTTCAAAAAAAAAATATAACACTTTAAATATTTAAATGTACATATTTCGAAAAAAAAGTTAACTAAATAGCTATAAATATAAAAGATAATTCAAGAAATCAAAATACTCGATTACTTAAGAAGCGAACTAAAAGACGTAGGTAAACAAGAAGCAAATCAAGTCGTAGGAGACATCGGTTTTGGTCAGCCAGCTCGCGAATATGTATCCACCGACTGACAACAACTTGAAACGAGAAGAAAATCAAGCTGTGCTTGATTTTCTTCTTGTTTACGTCTTTTTAGTGCAGTCGGGTGTTTCGATTTTTAACCGACTTACCAAAAAGGAGGAGGTTCTATGTTCGACTTCTTGTATGTTTTTTTTTTTTTTTTTTATTTTTTTTTTTTTTTTTTTATGTATGTTCACCGATATCTCCGTCAATTGTGGACTGATTTTGAAAATTCTTTTTTTGTTTGAAAGAGTATGTTTCGAAATTGGTCCCATTTTAATTTGGTGAAGATCTGATGAAGAACTTTGGAGATATACAACAGAACTCTTCAATAAATAACAGCAAATCATTCGGAATTGCTGCAATCGCATGTCTGTTTATTGTATATACCATTTCATAATATAACATCACGCCAGTACGCACTAAAGGGGTACGCAGATCTCTCATTTCACTGGTTATTTTCAAGTTTCATGTTATTCGGGTGATCTATTCTGGAGTTATAGAGTACCTTACTAAACAACTTGCCTATTTTAGGTAGGTACAACTAAAAAGGGAAAAATAAAAACTTTTTTGCAAAAAAATACTACCGACTTCCAAATAAAAAACTACAAAGTGAAAAATAATTTAATTTTTGGAAGTCGGTGTCCATATCGCAAAAAAATGGGAATAAAGAAAGACACCGACTTCCAAAAATTAAATTATTTTTCACTTTGTAGTTTTTTATTTGGAAGTCGGTAGTATTTTTTTGCAAAAAAGTTTTTATTTCAATGATATTTTTATTAACTTTACATCTTTGCGATAACAATCTTGATTTGCCTGAGCAGATCGAAGATTTTTTGGAAATTTTCTACCTCACGGCCAAAAACTACTAATTGTGACTATTGTGAGATATGTTTTTCTGATAATTCATGAACGACTTGATCATCATCATCATCATTTCAGACGAAAGACGGTGACCGATCCCGTACGTCTCGCATCCAGCGCCTTCCCGCAACCGTTCGGCCATCCGTTCTGCGAGCAATGTGCCCTGCCCACTGCCACCTAAGTTTGGCAATTCTTCGGACTATGTCGGAAACTTTGGTTCTCCTGCGGATATCCTCATTTCTGACGTGATCACGCAAGGAAACTCCAAGCATAGTCCTCTCCATTGTCCTTCGGGTGACTTTAAGCTTTCTGATAAGGCCCATTGTGAGCGACCACGTCTCGGTCCCATAGGTGATCACTGGCAACACACACTGGTCATAGACTTTTGTCTTGAGACACTGCGGTAAATAGGACGAGAAGATACCACAGAGTTGACCACTTTCTCGAAGTTAGACCTACCCAACTGGACCGTTTGTCCCAGGTAGACATATTCGTCTACAATGTCGAGTGTAGATTCTTCGACCTTGATAGGAGTGTGTTACATGGGCATTCACCATGACCTTGGTTTTGTCCATGTTCATTTTAAGACCCACTCTTTCGGGAGCTCTACTGCAGGTCATCGAGCATTGTACTGAGGCTCTCCATGATCTCAGCCATGACCACTAAGTCGTCGGTAAACAAAAGGTGAGTGATGTACTCGCCATTCACGTTGATGCCGAGCCCCCACCAGTCCAGAACCTTGAAGACATCCTCCAGCGCATCAGGTTTCGAGCTCTGATCCTGAAGACGGACTGACATGGTGGCGTTTTTGTACAAACACTTCAACACCTCAATGTACCGGTAGTCGATCTGGCACCGTTGGAGAGACTGCAGTACAGCCCAAGTTGCGATCGAATCGAAGGCTTTCTCGCTGTCCACAAACGCTAAACAGAGAGGCAGGTTATACTCTTCGGTCTTCTGTATAACCTGCCGCAGCGTATGTATATGATCGTCAAACCTGCACGCGAGACGATTCGTGATGACTCTTGAAAACAACTTGTAGACATGGCTAAGAAGTGAGATCGAAGTGTCATGTTCTTTAGCCAGGTATTGTCGCCCTTCTTAAAGAAGAGTACCACCACACCCCTACACCATGCCTGTGGCGTTTTGCCCTCGAGTATGACGGAGTTAAACAGCTTCTGAAGGGCCTTAAGGACCGGTTTCCCACCCGCCTTCAGGAGTTTGGCCGTGATTCCGTCATCACCAGGCGCCTTGTTGAGTTTAAGCTGTTTCAGGGCCATCCTAATCTCGCATAGGCTGACGTCCAGTGTATCTTCGGTATAGTGTCGGGTCAAACTAGCTGTTGGGTCGTTTGGTAGACTCGCAACGGGCTTGCTGATTGATGTGTACAACTGCCCATAGAATGTATCGATCTCCTTCAGAAGCTCCGGTTTGGCGGATACGATCCTCGTCGGTCTTCAGTTTCGTGAGCTGGCTCTGCCCAATAGCCAGATCCCTAGAAAATCCCTTGGACTCTTTATTTTGCTCAATCACGTTTTATACGCTCGGTATTAAATCGGCGGTGGTCTCATTTCAAGGATTTAGAGATCTGTCTATTGAGCTGCCGATATTTAAAGAATCAAAGTCAAAGTCAAATGTGTTTATTTCAAGTAGTGGCCTAAATTTTAACGTTCAAAAGTGCCACATAATGGCTTATGTGGCACTTTTGAACGTTAAAATTTACATTTAATAAAAATTGATTCTACCGTGCATTCGGAAATGTAGCTTGTTATGGAGAAGAACGCACAAGAAACTCCATAATTACTCTTATAAAAAAAAAGTTTTATACAATATTTATATAAGTACATACATTAATAAATTCATATACGTGAGGACGATGTACCCAGCACTACTATACTACATATAGGTATGAGAGAATTACAAGCACTAACAGATAAATTACTTTACTTGATAAATAGGAACATGGTCCTCACGTACTTACAAATATTGCAAACATAGGTGCATTACCTAATTAAACAACAACAGAACAGTGTGCGAGTCAATTTTTTAAACAAAAAGAGAAGAAAAATAAAAATAAAGCGTTACTATAATTATGAATGTGATACAAATTAACCATTTTGATTTTGTCCACACCAAAGATAGGCCTATGGAGCAGGACCAGCATGTTTCCAAGCATTCTTATCTTGAATATAATCATCTAATTTGTAATATGCTTGTTTACAAAGTGTGCTTTTAATTATTGTTTTAAATTTTCTTTCATTTAACTTTAATATCTCACAAGGTATTTTGTTATAGAATTTAACACAGTAGGTACCCCATGAAAGATGTGTGTACTTTAGCTAATCTATATAATGGTTGATCTAACTTATCTTTATTTCTAGTATTACAATTGTGTCTATCACTAACTTTACTAAAGAGATTTAAATTTTTCCTTACATACATAATAATTTCATAAATGAATTGGCAAGAAACTGTCATAATATTAATCTTTTTAAATAGCTCCCTAAGAGATCTGGGGATAGCAAAGAAGCAAAGCAAAGCAAAGAATCCATCGCTGTATTCGTCCACGGAGCTCCCTAGGCACTCAAAACGATTCTAGAGTTCGAGCTAAAAGCTCTCGGGGACTTGGATCTGTGCTGGACATAGCGTGGACTTCATCAGTCGAGACTTCGAGACCTTTCAAGCTTAATATTAATGTACAATACCTTAGGTGATCGCTTCCGGTTTTCACCGAATTGATCACAGTTACATCATTGAACATTTGCTTCCAATTATACATTGAACTAGTGAATGAAGCTAAATTCTTGGGCGTATATGTAGATGATATGTTGAATTGGAAAAGGAACTAGCCGCCATATATACATACATATCGTCTGCGTGTTATGCTTTAAGAATACTTCGGGATGAAATAGACATAAAACAATTAAAAATCGTATATTACGAGTTAATCAAGTCTAATCTAAGTCTCTAAATTATAATTGTCAAAGAGCCTATACCCTTCAGAAAAGAGCTATACGTACTATAGTCTGTATATCATAGAGAGAGAGCTGTCGTCCTCATTATACTAATTTAAATATTCTCATAGTACCCAGTCTCTACGTTTTAGTACTCTTGACTAACCTTTATAAATATAACAAGTAAAATTTCAAAATTTAAAAACCCCCGACACATTTATCTTTAGTAAACACCCCGATTAAAACAGTAAAACGCACATAACTTTTGAACGGCTCAACCGATTTTATTCAAACATAACTAAGAACACTCTCGATAAAATCACCTTTCAAACAAAAAAAACTAAATCAATTCAGTTCATCCGTTTGGGCGCTATGATGCCACAGACAGACACACAGATACACAGATACACAGCAACACACTTGAAACTTATAACACCCCTCTTTTTCCGGCGGGGGTTAAAAAGTATCTGCATGAATCAGAAACAAATGAAGAGAGATTAGATGGAGAGGGATCACGTAGAATGGATCTGAGAAATAAGATGAGTCCTCATTTCAACATTGCGAAACACAGTCCGCAATATCAAGCAGTGCAAATTTTCAATAAATTGCCACTTCACTTAAATAGTTTGATTTACACATGCGTTCCTGTTAGATAGGCTAGGATAGATAGGCGTCTCTACTCAGTTGAAGACTTGTAGGCCTATAGAGAGAAGGGCTTATTCTCGTTTCGTGGTGATTTGTTGTGATATTTCTATTATTATTTCCTTATTACTATAAATTTGTATCATAGTACTTTATTTGTTAAATGACCTTTTGATTTTACAGAATGTGACATAGAATTTATTAACCATTTGTGGTATGTAGTGATTTTCGTTGTTTTTGTTTGTTGTATTAGTTATTTATACATTTCCCAATTTTTGACATTGAATTTATTAATTTTAAGTAGTGTACTATGTAATTTATTTCGTTGGCTTATTTGGTTGTGAGGTAGAAATTCAATTTGTAGAAATAATAATTTATGATAATATGTTCAAACACAATGTATATTGTTTATGAATAAATAAATGAAATTTCTTTTGAAATGTTGACATGATGAAGTCGATCTCATTTTTTGTTGCACCATCGGGCCTCTGCCAGGTCCACTGCCTGTGTTCACGCTTTCTGAAGAAAGAGTTCATCATAAAGAGGCCCTCTTTCTCCATAAAACTGGCCAGAAGGTTACCCCGGTGGTTCCGCCGTCCAACTCCAAATTGCCCCACTTAATTGCAACTCATCTTCGTCTCGTTTGCCCAGTTTCGCGTTGAAGTCCCTTGACAACGATGATGTGAGTTTTGAATCCATGTAAGGCTCTTGAAATATCGTCATACATGGTCTCCACCTCGTCGTTTGGGTGTGCTGAGGTCGGGGCGTAGACCTGTACGACCCTCAGCGAATATCTCGAGGATATTCTGAGCATAAAGATCGAGAGTGTGTCGACAAGGATGGCGTACCTTACGCCACCCTTGTCGACACACTGTCGATCTTTACCACGTTATTCACAAGGGACTTGTGGACTTTAAACGCGACACCACCCTGGGACTGCAGGTCCCCCTCTCTTCAGACTTCAGATAACCCTACAATACTCCATCGTAACCTTCTCAATTCCTCTTCGAGTTCGGTGATCTTCTCGTAGCGTCGGTCCGAAATGTGCGCGTGTTGTACGTTGCCAGGACCAGTCGTCGGAGTTTGTTGGGGTAGCCGGAACTCGTCCGGATATTCTTAACACCCTTTGCCATGCCGTAACCTCGACCACTACCGTAGTCGAGGGTAGGCAAGCTGCCGGGCAATAGGGGCCATTTTTTATTTGTCCTGTTCATGGGGTGGAAACCCCCCCTGGTTTGCCGTAATCGCCACGCTTGGCAGGCGGGTTGGCGATCGCAGTATGGTTGTTATAGATGCACAGAAGCAGCGTCCACTGCCCATTCTCTGGTTAGTCCCTTATTAGTTGCCTCTTACGACACCCACGGGAAGACTTGGGATGGAGAAATTGTTTACGTCCGGCACCATACGGAACGACTTGATCCCAGTCAGCCAGTATGACTACAGGTTAACTCAATAAATGTACCTTCTTGGGAGCTGGCGCTTTTTCTATAGCTTATTAGCTCTTCTCAAAAGATTTCGGGGATCGCAATTGGTCGAAAAACTAATCACCAAATCGCTCTTTTTTCCGTTTTAAATAAAATGTAGGTACTTAGAGAGTAGGTTAGTAGGGGCAGCTAAAAGAGGGTGCGATGTAAATGCGACGACAGCTAGCGCGTATAATCCTGTTAACGTTACAGCAGGTACTTCTTAGTGGCCTCATAACGATATTAGCAGAGTAGGACATAAGAAATACAGGGTTGAATTGGGAGCTAATTTTTTCTCTTATAGGTACCTATTATTTTATTTAAAAGATCTGGCTGCAGATTCTGTCTCTCCAGACAGAATAGTATTTGTCCTAGTTAATTAGCTAATTAGGCAAGTTCGATACATAATTAGGTACTACTTAGTCTTGGAGGAAAAGGAAAAACTTAATTGTCTACTAATATAAACTTTTATCTAGGTAGGTACCTACTTATTTTTTTAACTGAGGACTGGCAACAAAAACATCTCTTCTTTTAATCATCGATTGGGTTTCATTGACTATTACATAACGCCGAAGTATTTTACTTTTTGTCAAAATCCAAATAGGTAACTGCTTTGGGTATGCTTAAAACGGACGAATAATTCAATAGTATACAACGTAAGGCCGACTTAAATAAGTGCAATTCATAATTGGGATTTATTCGTAAAATACTGGCGTGTGTTCACGTAGGTAAATATAGTATACAAATAGCTGAATTTATGATTCACAAAATTCTCTATTCACAAGTCTTGACATTCACTAATATCTGAATAGCCGACATTAAAAAAAATTACAAGTACATCCCTGCGTAAAACTTGTCTCCAAGTATTGTATAGGTAATGTGTTCACCTTCTTAGATACGTATATCTCATTATGAATATTGATTTTCTCTGCGACGTCATTGCTTCTCCATATAAAAGACGTTGCAAAACTTGAGACCGACGAGTAGCCTCCAACCCACGGCAACCCCGCCGCACCACGGGACAGGTTAAACTAAACTAAAGACTGGAGTAGTTCGTTTAACGATTTTCTTCAGTATTTTTGTATTAACCATCTCAAAGCTTCCTCTCCTAATTTTAAGTAAGCCTCGAGTAGTTTCCTTATTTTAAATAAAATTTTGTGACTGATTCTGCTAATGGGTGGTTAATTCTAAGGTGAAGACAACGATAAGGAAGATGTCGCTGACTCTGGATCCCGGGCCCGGTATAGCTGCCCTGCAAGCATGGGGCGGCCAGGTAGCGGCGTATGGCGCCTCTAACCAGACCGTAGTGGACAAGGTGCCGCCTGAATTGCTTCATATGGTCGATCCATATTGGTGAGTCTGTAGTACCTACCTATTTCTATATTTTTACTGCATTAGGTATTTTAATATCTTCTGAATCATTATTTTTACCATTATTCTAAATATTTCTAATACAGGTACCAGTTTCCTCCGATGAACCCGCTTTGGCACGGACTCCTGGGATTCACTATCGGCTGTCTTGGATTCATATCTATCACTGGCAACGGAATGGTCATCTTTATATTTATGTCAACGAAGGTATATTTCAACGTTTTTTGTTTTAATTTTCTCTGTTTTTGGAAAACCTTATTTAAATCTATTGTTTTATTTTCAGAGTCTTAAAACTCCATCAAACTTGCTTGTGGTAAATCTCGCTTTCTCTGACTTCCTTATGATGTGCGCAATGTCTCCAGCTATGGTGGTAAATTGTTATAATGAAACATGGGTATGGGGTAAGTTGTTTTCATGATACAAGTGCAAATGCTTCTCTATTTTTATTATTTTCTAACCACTCGTCTTCGTTTTCTATCAGGTGCTCTGGCATGTGAACTGTACGCTTGTGCTGGCTCTCTATTCGGATGTGCATCGATTTGGACCATGACCATGATAGCTTTCGACCGCTACAATGTAATCGTGAAAGGTATCGCCGCCAAGCCCATGACAAACAACGGAGCTCTTCTGCGTATACTCGGTATTTGGTTGTTCTCACTTGCATGGACTCTTGCGCCATTCTTCGGCTGGAACCGGTAAGGATTCCAAAATTCTTGTAGTCACACAATATTCAGTCAATTATGTGCCTACATGTTTAACCTTTTATAATATTACAGATATGTGCCCGAAGGAAACATGACTGCGTGTGGCACTGACTACTTGTCCAAAGATTGGTTCAGCCGTAGCTACATCCTTATCTACTCCGTCTTCGTATACTTCTTGCCTCTTCTGCTTATCATCTATTCTTACTTCTTCATTGTCCAGGTAACGCAGAAAATACATTTAACACTAATGCTGCATCTTTATTTGAAACACCCTGTCCGACAGATATTAATTTTTTTCTTTCATCCAGGCCGTAGCAGCTCATGAGAAGGGAATGAGGGAACAAGCTAAGAAAATGAACGTAGCTTCCCTTAGGTCTTCAGAAGCGGCTAATACCAGTGCTGAGTGCAAATTGGCAAAGGTCAAATATATTCTCATTAAAAATAATGTTACTTAACCTTTACACAAACAGGTTATTAATCACTTACTATTGTTGCAGGTTGCTCTAATGACCATTTCGCTGTGGTTCATGGCGTGGACACCTTACCTCGTGATCAACTACACGGGTGTATTCGAAAGCGCGCCCATCAGTCCTCTTGCTACTATCTGGGGTTCACTCTTTGCAAAGGCTAACGCCGTCTACAATCCTATTGTGTATGGCATCAGGTCTGTATTTCTTAAATAAAACAGAATTTTTTTGAGACCGTTAACAGCTGACTCGCAACTAGCAACTGACCGCACCGCTAAAGTAGTACCTAACCCAAAATGATTGTTTTAGCCACCCGAAGTACCGCGCTGCTCTGTACCAGAGGTTCCCGTCGCTGTCGTGCCAGGCGTCACCCGATGAGAGTGGCTCCGTGGCGTCAGGCGCCACCGCAGTCTCCGAGGAGAAGCCAGCTGCCTGAGCGCCATGCTCTCGCCTCCTCGACCACAGACACCTCCACGACTCGGCCTCGCTGCTCTATGGACACTCGATTCTGCCAAAGCGATGTTATTTATTATTTTTATACGCAAACATTTACATTTGTACAAAGCTATTTAAACTTGAGCACAGAGCGTGTGCTGGTTGCAAAATATTCAGGTTGTCCACCTTACAAATCGACACTTGCGTATTTTGAGTTCACGTTTTGGGTATCGAGTTGACGTTGCACACTTTTCTTATACCTTACATTTGCTTTAAATATCGGTCGACGACATATAAAAAAATACAAAAAAAAGAGAATCAGCAGTATGTCGCCAGGCCACCCCTTATCCATGAGACTGCTCCTCTTAGATATAGGCATTGCTATAGATATCTCTACGAAGAAACAGGCTCTGTATCTTGGACTAATAAAGTTATGCAAGCAAAGTGGTTAATGATCACAAAAAAATATGTTTTTCTTTCTAGCTTAACGAGTACCACCCACGCATTAATCCCCACCTCATACAAAATAAATATTACATAATTCTTTCTGATTTCTGATTCTTTCAAGGTAACTAAATATTATAAAATAAACACAAATGAAATTAAGTTCCTTTTATCAAAGAGGGGCGAAAATGGATTATTCCCCGCAAGGTTCAACCATCTATGATTATTATTATAGACTACTATAGTATACTGGGTATGGTCTACCATCGGATAACTAACATGATATCCGATAAAATGCAAACCATGTTTGTGTTTGAAAGGTCTTTCAAGGTCCAAATCACAACAATAAAGGACTGGACGAAGGGACTTGATCCACCAGAACAAGATAAGTGGGTCCAAGTTTTTTTTTTTTTTTTTAAATACGTTGCCCCGCACTAGGAATTTCTTCCTGTATCGTGGGTACGTTAACAAACATATAAACTCACATACACAAACACCCAGAGCCGGAACAACTATCTGTAGGTCATACAAATATTTGTTCCGTGCGGGAATCGAACCCGCGACACGCAGCGCAGCAGTCAATCGCTCAACCACTGCGCCAACCGTGCGCCCAAAGTACTCTGATGGATCCAAAATGGAATCAGGTACAGGAGCGGGAATATACCCAAAAGGTTACAAATGTAGCAAAAGCTTAGGGAAGATAGCAACTGTATTCCAAACGGAAACATATGTCATAATAACCTGTGCTCAAGAGAATATAGGTAGAGGAACCAGAGGTAAATCCTTAGGGCGACAGTCAGGCTGCATTCAAAGCCATCCTACAAAGTGGACTCCAAACTTGTTTTGGATGCTATCCAAACCCTAAACAGGCTTGGGAAGCATAACAGTATAAGAGTGATGGGGTCCCTGGGCATAAAGGAATCCATGGTAATGAAATGGCAGATGGACTGGCAAGAGAGGGCACAGCAAATTATTTTTTAGGTCCAGAACCATGTGTAGGCATTTCGACGTGTCTTGTAAAAGCCACATTACGGAAGTTTGTAGAACACAGACAACAAACACATTGGCTGTCTAATACCGGTCTGTAACACTCCAAGAAATTCCTGGGCTCTACGTTCAAAGCACGGGAATACATTTGGTTTTTTTTTTGGGACAATCCCACCGCACTATTCCCAAACCACTGCAACTCCTGAAAGCCAGAATCAACAGGGGCAACCACCAGAAATGCACCGAGGCAATGAAGCTCGACGAAGTCCCGGAGAATGAATTTAACTGTCTTGGATCCCGCAACTAAATTAATCAGAAAAGAATAGGAGAAGTAGGAAAAATATAAATTTCCACTTCCCTCCATAACAAGCAGGAGACAGAACAAACAAGGCCAATAGGCACAAAGGGTCATTTACAACTGGGATGATCCCAATTGCCTAGAACCACGGATAAAAATTAGGATTAATATTAATGGGTCCTAACATTGTTAGCTGTTATATTTGATTCGATGAAAAAACGCTTGAACGCACAGAAATTTGTTCTAGTTTCCACAAGGTCCGTATAGTAAACAACACCTGGGGGGTGACCACAAGCTCTTAGAGTAAGGTTATTTTGAGGTCGAGTAAGTGACAGATGTATACACGTCATATACATCTGTCCCTTACACACACTCAAAATAACCTTACTCTAAGAGCTTGTGGTCACACCCCTGATGCAGCCTGTACATTATTCAACATAATATTACGTTCATTCTGCCAAAGAATACACTCCCATAAGATATGTTTTTTTTTTTATTTATATACACTTTATTGTACACCATAATAAACAAGAAAAAGAAACTTAATACTAAAAACATACAATGGGCGGCCTTATCGCATACCGCGATCTCTTCCAGGCAACCTGGAATGGACAGAGATTACCTGAACATGACATGGTTGTCATTGGTGCGACAATACCAACAATGAACATAATGTAGATACAATAATACTTTCTAGAAACAAATAAATACATATGCTAAATAATAGATACATAAATACATACATACAAATATATAAGCAATGAAAATAAATGATGTACGATATTCATAGCACATTATGTCTAAAAACAAAGAGCGCAATCACAGCGATAGGTAATGTTCTTTGATGAGTTTTTTTAAATACAGGCAACGACTGAGCACGTTTAATTGGGTCAGGCAATACATTCCACAGACGAGCAGCCTGGACAGTAAAGGATTTATCCATGAAAGTTGTGGAATGCATTGGCATTCTAAGTCGCAAGTTATCTGATGACCTTAGAGATTTCGTGTGGGAATCGCAGATAAACTGAAAACGATCTTTGAGGTAAAGAGGGGTAGAAGGAGTAAAGAGCACATTAAACAAAAGAGAAAGAATGTAAGCATTCCGGCGAAGGCGAATTGGCAACCACTTGAGCTTTACACGAAATTCGCAATGCGAATGATGTGCAGATTGTACATATTCGCAGTCAGATGTAGAACGCTGACATAAAGGCGAGGCAACGAGCTTGAAGGAAAATAATTTACTTTTAAAGTACCATGCCCTGTGAAAAATTGGACAACACAGTGATCCACTTCCAGCCACGTGCTGGCCAGCCGCACGCGAACGGATGAAAAGAATTGGTGGAGGTGTCGGCCCTTGATGGTATTATCCCACCTAAGCCATTCGGATAAAAGTTCCTGCCAGACGTCAATAAGGCGTTTAAATAATCCAGAGATTTTTTCACCGTCACTCCGCATTAAAAATCCGCGTCCGTGGTCTCTCGTGCGGAAAAGTACATTGCAGCACGTCGCTAAACTTCAAGGTCGACCGGACGTATGCCAGCAAGTATCGGTAAGGCCTCAGTACTAACCGTCCTGTACGCTTTACATAAGAATATCAAAGCTAAACGCTGACTTTGAAGTAATTTACGTTGTACCGCCCCTATGGTGGCCCTATCAGCCCAAACAGGCCCCCATAGCACATACAACCCAAGTAAGTATAGTTTTTACCCGACTGCCAAAGGAGGGTAATGTGTTTATCAGTCTATGTATGTATGTATGTTTGTTCCTATATACGCCATTTAGGAACAAACATACATACATACATCCAGAGACCAAACGCGTTGGCCGATTTTGATGATTCATCATACGTCAATCGATGCGTCTTAACCCTGCGAGTGTCATAGGCTACATTAAAATTGGACAATAGAAAAATGGCGGATTTTGGGTGCCTTAATGTGGGGGCCCAATTTTTTTTATTTTTTTCAAAATAAAGGGTTTTAAGAGGTGATTTCAAAAATATATATCACTTATATGTTTAAATGTACCTAATTAAAAAAAAAAATACTAAAAAAACTTAATTCAAAAACTCAAAAAACCCAACTGCTTCAAAAGCGAACTAAAAAGTCGTAAACAAGGAAAAAATCATGCTGTGCAGGCGGAGGATATTGAAAGGTCAAATTAGTTGATAAGTTTTGTGCGGAGCAAAGGTCAGATATTAATCGTAGGCAAGTGTCAGCCAAGTTCTCGTGTTAGGCTCGAGTACTTGATTGAATGAGCAGAAGACCGTCGTCCGCGTAACCGGTTAATGAACAGCCGCTTAGAAGCGGCGTAAATTCCATAAAGGCGGACCAATAACCGAACCCTGAGGACATCCCATGGTGAGAGACTTCGACATGGAATGATGGCCGAGTTTGAGTTTCGCGGAACCATTTAAAAAGTAAGAGTAAACTATATTATATATATTTCTATAGCAGCCCTGAGTTTTCATTTTAAGTAACAGCATTTTCCTAACAGTAAGGGCCGCGTCTACGATAGATTTTCCAGTAGTGAAACCGAATTGATTGTTATGAAATTTTGGTCAGTCCGGTAGCAAACGTGGAACGATAAGGCGCTCCAGGAGTTTGCCCAAAGATGGAAGTAATTATTATTATTATATACTTTATTGTACACCACTTAAATAATTACAGGACTAAACATTTTTATAGAATTACTTCCATCTTTGATTTGGAATATGGTATTTCGGGCCGTTAGGTAGTATCTTTAAGTAGTCTGTGTCATAGTCTGTGTTCGGGCCGTTATAGATTTTTTTTTAGTCTCAGTTATGAGCTTCGTGCCTTTTTAGGCCTATATTAGAATGTTTGTGAATATTTAAAACAAGTTAGGTAATAAATAGAATCAAGAATAAACATTAAATAAGTTTATTTATACTTTACAAACAAAATATACAACTACATTTACAAATTAATATTATTTATACCATACCCCCTCTAAAAAGCTGAACAGGTGCTGTTACCTAGCTCAGGGGTGAGGGTTTTTAATTTTTTGTAAATTTTGAAGCTAATAAACAATTTATTTATTATTATTCCTTGTGCTTGTCGCTTAAGTCTTTCTTTTTCTCGTAGTCATGGTACAAAGATATTATAGTAGTAGGCAAATCTTAAAAAAAAAACGATTTATAGCGAGGGCCATGAATCACTCGCGACGCTTAGGATTCTAACACTTGAATCACGAGCAAAGCGAATGATTCAATGGTTATGAATCACTCCGCACGATCGTGAATCAGTCGTTAGAATTCTTCACTTGCTCGTGATTCATCTATGGCCCTCGCTTTAAATCCGTCCTTTATTCACTAGTTGCATAAATACGATATAGTACGAGTATCTCTAAGTAGTCTGTGATCTTTATCAAGTCGATTCGAAATTCAATTTTCAAATTCCTTATATAATAGGCCCAAAAAAGAAACCAACAATAAAACGTTCGGATACGCATCTATAACTGTAGAATTTCAAAACTTTTGTTAAGGTTAAAATATAATTAACGAACGAGTATATAACTCGAATAATTTTTTCTTAATAATCGAATTACATTTTTCTATAATCAAATAAAGAGATGTTGAAAAATAAAAAAACGTTTATCATGTATCTACATCATCATCATCTGCCTAGCCTTTTCCCAATTGTTGTTGGGGTCAGCGTCCAGTCTTACCGGATTCAGCTAAGTACCAGTGTTTTACATGGAGCGACTGCATATCTGACCTCCACAACCCAGTAACTGGGTAACACCATACCCCTTGGCAAGACTGGTGTCAGGGTTCAAGCTTCTGACTACCCGACCCGGCTTCTTCTATCTATATAATTATTTAAAATTATAACAATCTTTATTGTCACAGCTTTAAAAAACCGGCCAAGTGCGAGTCGGACTCGCGCACGAAGGGTTCCGTACCATTTTTGCAAAAAAAGGCACAAAAATCACATTTGTTGTATGGGAGCCCCTCTTAAATATTAATTTTATTCCGTTTTTAGTATTTGTTGTTATAGCGGCAACAGAAATACATCATCTGTGAAAATTTCAACTGTCTAGCTATCACGGTTTATGAGATACAGCCTGGTGACAGACAGACAGACGGACCGCGGAGTCTTAGTAATAGGGTCCCGTTTTTACCCTTTGGGTACGGAACCCTAAAAATAGCGTGATTTATTTTTTATTGTTTTCTTCTTATGTTACGCTAGCTACAAAGTTCGATACACGTTGGATATTATTAAAATAATAATAAATAAATATCAATGAAACCAGTGTTGTAGACTGCTATTTAACACCGCAAGAATTGCATTATGTAAAAAATTCAGAAATAAGTTTCCTGCCTGTTTTTGTTGCAGTATCATAATGATAAGTGTTCCAGGCAGCATATGGGAGTCAACAAAATAGCGAGACATACCCCCAGTTGCCCAGCTTAAAATTATCGGAGGATTAACGTGACAAATTGTCAAGCACGCGTTATCTGCTATGATTGGCTGTTGAACATTCATTCCACCAATCACAGCAGATAACGCATGCTTGACAATTTGTCACACCATTTTTCTAAAACTACAGGAACCTCAGCTTTACACTGGACATTGCTTTCGAGGAACTTCGGCCACGCTTTTGGCTGATTCAAGCGCCGACCTCACTACATTAAAACGACAAAATCAAGTCGCTAACACAAAAATATCGGTTCCAAACCAAACTGTAACTTTTAATTTGCAAAAATGCAATAATTTTTCCAAATAGACATGTGGTTTAAATTTTACCGTGTTGTATTTTTCAACTTTAAGTAATTATGTTCTCGCTGCTGAGGTGAAAATTTGTATGTGTTACACGAGTACAAAGTATTTTGCGTCTTTGAATCCCTCGCTCCACTCAGGATTCTAACCTAGAATCACTCGTGATTTAATTATAGCATCCTTCGCTTACTAGGGATTCAAAATCAACACTCGCAGCAAATACCAACTTTGCTCTCTTGTTGCACAAATAACAATTGTATTGCAAATACAAAAACATTCAGTTTACAATTTTTTTTACAATAAGCTGTAGCTGTACTTACGTATGGCATTTATGCTACGCATCCGAAATCCAAACATGGCGAGCCCCGTCCCTTTCCTTTACTCCCCAGCGAGATCTGCGGTTCTGTGTTTGGGTATTATTGGAGAAATATTAGACAACTTTCCAGCGTGCCTCATATAGGTAGCTACCCAAAAATGTCTACCCGCTCTCGGATTATTACTTCAATTCTTCTACACACATGACTATCATATTATAGGCTTAACGATGCCTTACGGCCAAAAAGGGATAAGCGACATTTTTGGCGAAATAGACTTATCGAATCGGCTTTTTTTTCTGCGACTGTTGGTCTAAGTTTCGTGACTCTACGACAAACTTTTTTTCGCTTAGGCGGTAAAAACTTGGGGTCCTGAGACTTAGTTTTTCGTCATAAACGACAGTTATTTTGGTGTTTTTTTGCACTATGGTGATTGGAAAAGAAAAGTATTTTCAAAAATGAGAGGTATGCAATTTTGACTTTGTATAAAAAAATTCTTGCTTGAACGTTAACTAGTTTGGGCTAGAAATGTTAATTGCAAAAAAATTATTACTCAAATTTTGCTTGAATCATTGTTTACTAAACTTCCGATTAGGGTATTATGTCAGTTTCTTTGGACAAAATAATTGTCATGTATTACATTAAGTCCACATTTCTGAGACTTAATTTGGCGCTTAGTACTATTTTCCCAAGACACTATATCAATTGGTTTGTTGAACCAATTTTTTTTTTGTAAAAAATGTATAGATCGTAAATAAGTTTTCGTACAATAGTACATTGTTTACCGAGAGGAGAAAGTGACCGATTACCGTCGAGGGTGTCGTTTGAAGCCCGAGCCGTAGGCGAGGGCTTTAAAACACCCGAGATCGGGAATCGCACTTTCTCTCGAGTGATACATAGTGCTTTATACTACACCTACGAGGAAAATAAAAAACTAAATCTTTACTAATTGAAATTTATATTCAAATTGTTGCAGTTAGTGAAGCTTAATGTAACACTTTTTAATTGATTTCTGTGGTAAAAGGTTATCAATCAGTATTTTTGCTGTTTCCTTCAACTGCGGCGGAGTTAAAAAATCTTCATCATCACTATCACTACTTATCATTTTGATAGTTTTATTTTACTTTTCTACGAAAACTGAATCCTCAAACAACACACAAATTGAAAATGGCGCCAATGGCGTCTGCAATTTTCACATGTTCTTTTTTCAAATTGTTTGACACCATCCAACACACAGCTAGTGGCCAGTGTCATTTTGCGAACTTGGAGATAAAAACTCACTGTAAAAACTTTTTGGCTTTTGATATTTAGGTTACCAGCGCATAGTCTTACCCAAAATTAAAAAAAGAAAAACCACGTAAGAAATGGATTTTCATACACTTTTCTCTCCCGCTCAGATGCGTTTTCTCGCCGCATATTTGTTCGATATGCAATGACGTACTTTCTACCGTAAATTTGATAAAGTATCAAGGTACTTTCCGAGCAGGTGTAGTATAAAACTATTTTTAGTTTTTTTTTTCACTGTATTTACAAAGTGAAATCCAATTGAAATAGTTATTTATGCTACAAGTGCGGAAGGTAGGTGATTTCCGATGAGTGGATAAATCGACACGAGTCGGAAATCATCTTACGTACGTGTATCATACAACATTTTACTATGCATTGTGCGAGGAAATAAATAAATTAATAAAATGAAATTAATAAAATGGCGGGCTTATTCAAGCGCGAGCATATCCACAGATTAAACGGTCAACTGTCCAGGTTGGCCGGCCGCCGGGGCGTTGTCGGATGACGTTCCCGGGGGCCATTTTTTTGCGATCGCCCGGTCTCAGTAAAACGCCGATTTCTCGGTACTTTTGTATGGGGACCATGTATAAATGTTATGTTGTTAGAATTGTGATAAAATAAGCTATCTGATTTCATAGGGATTTACCCAGTTTTACCTTGTAATATATTTGATATTACAATATATATTTGATACGTCAAAACTTGTACTGACAGGTATTTTTCCGATTCGGTCGGGTGGACAGACGAGGGGTAGTTCCTCGGTCATATCTACTGCGCATGTGCAAATAGCTATCACATCGTACGAGCAAAATATACGTTCTGCCACACATATTTAATGAATATTTAAAATTAATTTATTGATCAAAATCTCAATCTAGAGTAATTAAAAACGCCTAAAATAAAGTATTAGTTTTATTTTACCTTTTATATGAATGATAATCTGTACATAACTAATTTTTAAAACTTTTCTCAAATAATAAAAACTCTATGCATCGGGCTGACGTTGGAGTGAAAAATTAAAAAAGTACAGGAAAGTAAAAAGCACTAGTGAAAAAAAGTGACACTTTCCGCACAGTTTGGCTGCTTAGAAAACCGCTCTTTTCGAGGACATGCATTGTAAATATTTTTTTGAATTTAGTACCGAAAACACCCCGATAGTTTGCCGAACAAAACCGAGCCCGTGTGACGTCACAAAGTTCATTTCTACTCATTGTAGCACATAGCTGATAAAGTGTTTTGACTTTTAACCGATTTAATCTTGTTATTATCGTCAATATATTGATGAATATCGAATATATTGACCATAAATATCGAACCTTAAAAGTTATCATGCTTGCTTCGTACCATTATGTACGAATAATACAAAAAGATCCCAATTTTATGTGATTCGCGCAATAGCCTAGTACCTACTTATAAATTTGAGCAGTGTTCTATGTCTAACTAGATTCCAATTACATATAATGTGTTAATTCTGTTGTTAACTTGTTCTAATTAAGTATTCAATTCTTACTTTGATCATTAAAGACTGAGAATAGTAAATTTTTAAGGGAACTTTCGAGCAAAGTTGACATTGTTTTATAATTAACGTAACTTGAAAACATGATTTTTTGTTTAAGGTGATATATTCATTATTTTATACAAGGTGTCCAGAAAGGGTATCGGGTATTTGTAAGTTCAATGAAACAAAAATTATTTGTATGCAATAAAAAAGTTTATTGTTTATTATTAGCATATGAATTGGAGAATTATTTGGAAAAGATGATGTTATCCAAATGATGACCGTTACGTTGCTGGCACTCTTCTAAACGGAAACGAAGATTGGCGATAACACGTTGACACATAGCTATCGATATTGCTGCCATTTCTGAGCAGGGCCTGCAGTCTCGACATAGCTAACGATCGTTACGTTAAGTAACATTCGTTAACTCTTACCACAAAATAGTAAGTATACAGAAGGGCCACTCCCGCCGTTTGGAAAATTGACAGCTAAACTTGACAGATTCACTAGGGTTGCTACTATATTGATTCCGAATTAAAAAAAAAGGGTAGGTCTATCTGACCTCCACAAACCAGTAACTGGGTAACACGGTACCCCTTGGCAAGATTGGTGTCAGATCTCAAGCTTCTGACTACCCGTAATGACTGTCAAAGATCTTCAAATGACAGCCGGGACCAACGGCTTAACGTGCTTTCCGAGGCACGGAGGAAACTCGGTTTGTTGAAATGTAAGAGAACATACAAGTATGTAATAGGGCTATACACCCAATGAAATTTTACCAATACGTCTCTATTGAAAATAAAAAAAATAAAAAAAACAATCTAAAGAGAAAAAAAGAAAACAAAAATCAAACAAAAATCATCAAAAAGAAAATCAATCAAAAAATCACCTAAAAAAACCTTATAAAGAAAAAAAGACGATATTTCACTGTAGCTACCTACATAGGACTTATGGCACTTGTAACTTTATTTCTATCACTGACTGGGTTAAAAGATCATAGAGATATAAAAAAAGTTAATTCAAAAAATCAAAAAACCCGACTGCTTCAAAAGCTAACTAAAAAGTCGTAAACAAGGAAAAAATCATGCTGTGCAGTCGGAGGATACATATTCGCGGGCTGGCTGACCAAAATCTGGTGTATCCTCCGCCTGCACAGCATGATTTTTTCCTTGTTTACTACTTTTTAGTTAGCTTTTTTAATTGAAATAAAACGAATGGTGCAGTTAGGTTGAAAGTGATTAAGTGAGTTGTAATCAGAGAGTTCTTTACTGTTAGAAAAATTAGGGCCTTTTGAGGGTAAGCGACAGTAAATGGTGTTAGGAAGTTGATTTATAAACACATCAACACGGTCTAGGGATATTTCATACTCAATTAAATAACTCGAAAAGTCTGGCCGCATTGGAATCTTTTATACACCGATTTGTTTGTAATTTATCTCAGACTAATTCCAAATTCAAATTTTTGAAAATTCTTTTGTTTCGGTGGCATAAAAATGTCTTGATGTGTAGGAGAGGGAATTTTCATTTGTGCGAGATTTAGAAAACAATACGAATTACGTTTAGTTACAGTTTTTTTCATTTTTAAACGAAAGATAAAGTTAAAATTGAGGAATTGTAGCCATGCAACTTTTTGCAAATTACTGCGCGAGCTCAACCAAATGCAACGGCGACTCAATTGGTCCAAAGGCTGCGAGTGGAACACCAAGTGCTTGTGAGTGACCAAACTGTAAGAAGGCGACTGCATGAAAGCAATCTACGTTCTCGTAGACCACTCCGGCACCCTAATTGTGTAAGTAAATTCGGCAACGGAAACAATCTGTTTCTTTACCAAAAACAAAAACGTGTAACGTAACGTACCGTTTAATGTGTCTTTTTCTTTTCTTTCTCTTTTGTACATGTCATAATTATAAATAATTAACACATTGATATAATTCGCTTTTTTAAAAATATCCCTAGACCGTGTTGATGTGTGTATTTAATTAACAATGACATTTCGTAGAGACATTTTTAAAGGCTATATGGGTAAATAATGAAAGTTTTGGAATCTACAGTAAAATTTATATGTTTTTTTTTTCACTTTTTTTGAACTCCTGAGCGCCGCCGCTTACGTACTTTGTGCTCCTGTAAAGTGGCGGTTATCCCCTTTTGGCAGTGAGGCATCGATATTATACAAGAAAGAAAAAAAGGTTATAGCACGCCCACGACATATGTATAATGTACCCACGAGTCCACGACTATGAGCATAGACTAATATATAATAGATTGAGAACTATGAGTGTACGACCCCTATTTTCAACGCGCCCAAGTTTGGTGCAGTGTTGCTAAGCAACGAATAAAAACAAACAATGGTATCACATTGTGTCAATCAACGAGTAAACGAAATAGTGCAAATTATTTTAACACTTTCATGCATTGTAACCATAAATAATGTTTAATTTGACGCAATGGCGTGCAAAACATCGTTCGAACTTCATCATCATTTTCCTAAACTAGCTGAAGAATCAGGGTTCACATTTAACACACACCGACCTCGTATTCATATAGACTGGAATAAAATTAGTAAGTATATTGAAATCTTAGATATTACATTGAAAATAGTTAGAAAAGCCATGAACCTAGGATGCATGCAAGTTATTTAATATTACTCATGTCTCGCAAGATTGTCGGACATAGGTACCTATACCTATCTAACAATTGCACGTGACTAAAAACAACAGCCTCTACTTTTGTGACCTATAATTATTTTGTTTCATATTTATGTACTTTTTAAACATAGTTGAAAAAAGGTAGTCAGTCAAATATTTAATCAAGCATTTTGTTTCAGGACTGATAGATATAGAAAGTTTGATAAAAGAAAGAAAATTTGTTATCATCGAACAACATTTGAATGACGTAAGGACATACATATTATTGTATGCAATTATTACAAATTACCCTTAGTAAAGTTATTAATAGGCATAGTGTTTGCATTTAGAAAGAAGGTACCTATTAGAAATTTTGAAGACTTTGGTGGGTGGTAGAACGTAAACACGTTGGTATCTATATAATTATCAGATTTAATAAATAAAATCTGATATAATTATGGCGATCTTCCGCTGACTGATCGACACTGTGTGACCCATAGATATAATATACAAGTATTTTATATTTCTATGGTGTGACCTGCAGCCTAATTGTGTAAGTAAATTCGGCAACGGAAACAATCTGTTTCTTTCCCAAAAACACACACATACATAAAAAAGTTGACTAAATATTCAACTTTTTTGTGTATGTGTGTGTTTTTGGGAAAGAAACAGATTGTTTCCTTTGCCGAATTTACTTACACAATTAGGCTGCACGGCTGGCTCGTTCTTTGCGCAAAGAATCAGCATTGTCATTCAACGTGGCAATGCTGCCAGTCGTCTGGGCACGTTCTCGTATGAGAGCGATGTGGAGTATTGATTGATTGATTTTGAGTCATTCGTGTCATGTGTGTCAGCTGTGCGACACACGTTGTCAATCACACTTATCAGTTTATTCGCAAGAGCTCGTAAAAAGTGCAATTATTGTGGTAATGTTTTACAAAACTTATTCATTACACCAAGTGATTTCAAACTTTTAGTAGAAATTGTGTAAAGTATAATCAATTCGGCAACAATCAACAATCAAATGTTCTAAATAACTGGTCAATATATAACTACCGCCAGTGATTAGTTGTGAATGTGTGTGGTGTCGTAACGCGCAAGCGCCCGCATATCCACAGGACTTACGACCTTTTTCTCGCGAGGTTTTTGCCTGCGTAGACTCGTTCGACGCGGTGGGCCTTTATTAGTGTGCTCTTTTACTACTATTAAAAATTTACTACCTGGAGCATAATTTTAAACTGAGTCCTACTTGTGCTGGCGGTCATCCACTCCTGCTCACCACCACGTCCGCTAGCAAAATGTGTGGTGGTGTGCGTAATGGTTCAACACTTCGTACATCAGCTGGCTACAATAGTGCCTTTAACTGGAGCGGATAGTGGTATTAATTTAAGTTATGGAACGTTTCCTAACTCGTTCGAACTCAATTGGCAAACGTCCTCTGGAAGGACCTGTCGATATGAGTGAATGGAAAATACCCAAGCATAGCGCGAAACCACCTGTTAAGCAATCGCCAACTTCATTCAACATTACAAATCGATTCAGCTGTCTACCAACTGACAAAAATCCTTTGGAACCTACAGCCACACGTTACCGAGATGCCTGTACTCCCAAGAAAAATCCCAGCCGCATTCCTCCTATCTTGATAGTCTTAAAAGATGAATGGACTCATGATTTCATAAAAACGGTCGTTTCAAGATATACGAAAAGTTTTCATTTGTCCTATAAAGGCAATAGTAGAATTGCTGTCGTCTGTTATTCACCCGAAGGTCATGAGGCTCTCAAAAGTGGACTCCGCTCCGAAAATATAGGATTTCACACATTTTCTCGGAAGGATGAGAGAACTTCTAAAGCTGTGATATTTGGTCTACCCGATTATGCGGAAGAAAATCTTAAGGACGAACTTGGATCAATCGGCTTCAGCGATGTAGTTGTTCGAAAACTCAAGACGCCTAAGGACAAAAAAGCTTTGTCCCCCCCTTTTTTGGTGCAACTTTCTCCGGGTTCAGATATCTCAAGTTTCCGACAGATCAAGTAACGGAGTATTACTTCGACGCCTAAAGCGCAGGCCACACCACCAGCTAGCGGGCGGGCGGGCTAGGCGGGCGAACATCGTTTCACCTCTTTACATACTTCGGTTCACACCGCGAGCTACCGACTAACCTAACGAGCTAAGCTAACGAAATATCCGACGATTCCAGCGAAGCTACTCGTTCACCTCGTTGGCGCGCCCGCGCTTCGCTAGCTTAGCTCGCACGCCAGCCCGCTCGCCCGGTTCGTTCGCCCGTCCTCCCCGTTTCGAGTAGACTAGTGGACGCTCGTCTTTCGAATAGCAGTGTAGTGTTCTTCGCCCGCTTAGCCCGCTCCGCGCGCTCCACCCGTCGCTCGTCTGTCCGTAGTTTTCGGTGTGAACCCCATAGTTTAGCTCGCCAATATTTCGCGTAGTTTGTATAGTTTCCTTCGTTCGCTTCGCCCACCCGCCTAGCCCGCCCGCCCGCTAGCTGGCGGTGTGGCCTGCGCTTAAGTGTGACTTTCTTTTGTAAACCTACCTATTATGTAAGTAGTTAGGTTTAGGCTAAGTTCAGATGAACGCGCGACGACGCGCGCTGCCGCGCGATTCATCTGTCCAGATGGCGGCGGCGCGCGGATCAACATCTTGCGCGCATCAACATCTTAAATATTTTAAGAATTAATAAAACAAACAACTTGCAGATATTAGATTGCGTGATAGAATCTGAATTCGATGTACGGATACTTGACGAAGGTGTCCTGAAACTGTTCAGACTTGCACAACTGGCTGTTGAATACCAACAATTCTGTCGTCATTACCTAGACCGGAGTGTCTACGTGTTGCGGGAAGAAATAACATCACTGGCACAGGTAACAATTACAAAACAGTAAAAATTTAGATTTTTTACCTCCAGTTTTTTCATAATCCTATAAAGAATAAAAATGCTTTACAGGACCTGGATACATGCAAGAAGGATCTACGAGAAAAGGATGAAGACATACGAAGACTTAGGAAAAGATCCAGGCATGGTTTTAAGACACCCCTGCCATATGGAAATGATAACATAGCGACCATGATTTTAAAAACTCTATCTCACAAAGGTGACATATTTCCTTCAACATCCAAAGATGCACTTCAGTATAACAAATGTATTTATTGTGACAAGGTATTTCTGAACCAACTTTACTTGAAGAGTCACATATCTAGACGACATCCGAATACCGTTGAGACACCTCAGAAAGATACACATGATAGTATTATAAACAACGAAAATAGTAGTATAAACAACGAAAATACTAAGTTAAGTGCAGAAGTAAATGAACTCAGAAATAAATTAGAAGAAATGGAAGTAATAATTGCTAACACAGCTAACCAGACTAATTCAACAAAAACAATAATTGACGAAACTAAAGCGAACACTAATAACATTATCCAAGAGACAAAGAAAGACATGCGAGACGCTGAGGTATCAACCAACAATGAAGAATACTTATTAAACAAAATTGAAGAATGGAAAAAAGAAGAGCATGAAAATTATAATAAGGAAATGGACAAGTTAAGAAACCAGATCCTTGAATCCATTAAGACTTTCAAAGAAAAGGAAATAGAGAAACCTGCCCCAACCGAAACGAATGCAATAATTCAATTATACGAAACAATAAAAGTACAGGGTGCTGAAATATTGGCATTAAAAAAAGAACTTAAAGAGGCGGTAAGTACCTATATCTTAATCAATCAGATAATTTTGCTGAAAACAAATATTACAACTACCTACTACAGTTCAAACGTCCCGTTATAGTCGCTGCCTTGATGTGACATCAGGTGATTAACTAATTTGTGTGCCTTCGTTCAAGCAGAAATTGTAGTATTAACAATAACAACTTAATGAGATTTCAAGCACTTTGCAAATAATTGAATGTTGTTATACTATTCTAATGCATGTTTCAGAGAATAAGAACAGAAAAAGAAAACGCAGATCGAAACAAAGCTGCCGAAGCTCAAGTATTACTTTGGTCAAATCGCGCGGAAGCTCAGTCGAAGCAATATGAACAACTGCTTCAGAAGTTAAACGATGTTGCCAGGGATGCTAAAGAGTCTCGCGCTCTCGCAGAAGCCGAGAGAGAACGAGCGGCTCAATTACAAGCATTATTGCAACAAAGTGTAAATGCTAGAACAAATGGGCATATCGACAGTACCGATGATACACCAGTAAGTAGAAAATCAATTTGAATTAATAAAAGTAATTAAGGAACGTTTCAATACGTAAAATATTTTTCAGACTCCGACAAAAATTTCCAATTCTTCCAATATCAGAAAGAAATCGGTAAAAAGGAAAATAAATTCAAATAAATCTGATCAAGAAGCTGACCGCAAAACCCTTGAAAATCTTCATCGTAAAGCGCAAGAGTTGCTAAATATTAGATCCATAACTTCCAGTTCTTCAGATATTTCAAGTGCAGAAAATGATAAGCCATTGCCAATAAAAGCTGCGGAATTAAAGGAAACTACGAATAACAAAATAGAAATTTCTAATAAGCTAAAAAAAATTGAAGAAAAACCCAAACAGTCGTTACGTCAACGTGATTCTCAGATTGTAAATTTGAAAGCACCAAAAATAAAGAAAGAAAAACTGAAATTTAATCATATCAAAAATACAAAAGACGGAAACTCTCCATCTGTCATCCCTGCAAGGTAAAGTACATTATTAACTTTTAGACAGTACAAGAGAAACACCACAAAATACGGTACAGCTAGTTTTAACTTCATCTGATTTTTTTTAAATGGGAATTGTCTTTATTTTCAAATTAATGTTAAACTGAGACCTTTCTAGAGATTCAGTATGGTCAGTACCACCTACATATTTGACTACCTAACATAATTTCTGCATAAAACAATAACAATATTATTACAGCCCGATGAAAGTAGTCAGAGCAAAGATAACTGAGGAAGTAAATAGTCGTTTAGTTTCGGCTGGCGTGGACCCGCTCAAACCTAGACTACCTCGAAGTGTCTTCCAAAAACAACGTTCACAAATACACCAGCAACAAGAGTTGAAAGCTAAGGTACAGTTAGTCTTAATTTTTTTGACTGATCGCATAAATATATATAAGTAAGTAGATATAATATTAATTACTGGGAATATTTCAGAAAAATTCCGCTCATGAAAAAGCGAGACATACAATTCTGGCGTACTTAGATTCCAGTACAACAAACTTGAAAAAGGATGTTCCCCAAATACAGGAATACATATCTCCAACAAAAACATCAAAACCTTTTAAGAACTTGACAGCTGCAATTTCTAATGTCAAAACAAAAGCATTATCCTTGGTTAAATTGAACGATACGAATGTAAAGCATAAGCGTAAATCGCTGAATGCTGAAGTAGCCAAGCGCGCGATGACTTTATTGAAAACTCCGCCGGGATCCGCATCTACTAGCCCTGTATCTGCCAGTCGTAGTCCGTTTAGGACATTTAATGTCACACAAAACGTATCTCGAAATTCATTACATACAGCTACAAGATCAGCGGATAACCTGGCTAAGGAGGACACTAATGGTAAAGTCAAGAATTCTATACACGATTCTCCTAAAATTATACAAAAGGAAACTGTAGTTAGTTATTCCGAAGATGGATCGGATGAAAGCGATCATAAATATTATAACACAACTAATGTACAACAGACATCAAAATCTATAGAGAGCTTGATTAAGTCACCGGCACGAAGACCTGCATCCGCTGCTGCTGATTACAACCACACCGTCAAAAAGTATACAATCAGTGATGATAACCTGTTGCGCACACAATCTGCTACAAGTTTAATTGAGCGTTCTTCAAATTCTAATGAGACTACGAAACCAACGGCTATAAAAAATGAAGACAGTAGTGATGATGCCGAATCACTATTGGGTATCACAGTTAACAAGAATTTTTTAGGTACTAAAACTCAAAGTACAATAAAACAAACGAAAAGTGTTTTGAAAAACGCTTCTTCAGCATCGTCTTTGAATAAAAAAAAAGTTATTTTTGATATGGATGCAATTCAAATGAAATCCGTGAGTGCTTCTCCGTCACAAAGCATAACAGAGAAGAGCGATGGTAATGAAAAATATGAGTTAGGTTTAGTAAACCTCGACGGAGAAGAATGGGATATATCCAGGTATGTTGTTTAAAAATTCACTGGCTATTAATTTAAACATTTCTAGTTGTAAGACGTGCATCATACGACATCATCATGATTGTTTTTGATTCATTTACAAATGTATCTATTGTTTGATTACAGCATTGAAAATGAACCTCTAAAAATTGACACAAAAATACAAAATATAACCCGCACCACCAGTCCAAAGATTGCAGAATTAAAGGAAAAAATTGAATCCCAATTGGCACGACGCAACGACACTCCTACAGCCCCGCTTGCCGGAGCAATAGATGTTCTTGCCGGCTCGATGGCAAAAGCCGCCAGTATAACTGGCAGCAATACTAGTCTCGGCAGCTCGATCCTAGACGACTCTGAAAGCGTACCCTTAGGGAATCACAGAACACTTGTAAAACCTAAACCCATGAGGGTCGCAGCTAAAGATGAAAGTGACATAGATTTATCGGAATTTAGCATTGATGGTATAGTTCGTAAGGAATGAATCTTTTTAATTTTACTACTAAACAGGGATGAATATTTAGATCATTTGTTTAATTATTACGGTAAATAATAGTACAAAAAGTACTTAAGTAGGGTATTTTTTTTAAAATAAAAGTTTGTTACCGTAATGGCCGTTTTACTATTCAAAAACCATACGAGAGAAATCCCTATTCATTCCTAGATACGACGGAAGTTGTCAAAACTCAAAGTTAGGTTTTTCTGGAGGTTTTTGGTAGAAAAATAAAAAATGTGTTACTGAACACATTGTTTTATTCTTGACGAGTTTGTTTGCATATAGCGTGTCTGATTGGTACCTGGGTACCTATTGCCATTGATGGTGATTAAAAATCAGATTGTAGAGAAGCCTTAATGATACAAGGCATAATTACCAGTTAAAATAAAAATAATAATTATCGTGTGTCTTTCGAGATTTAAATAAAATGAAAATCAATAATTTTTATTTCACATAGGCCTACATGGGCACATATAAAACGTTGACAAAAGGTGCACGGTTCGGGTTGGTCGTTTCCTATCGAGAAGAACCGGCAAGAAACTCCATGGTTACTCTTTTAATTATTTTTTTGGTTTTACAATATTTCCTTGTAACAGCAATAGGTACTTAGATGGGGGGACAACGCAGGCCCGACAATAAGTCGTAAGAAACTAAAAAAAAAGAATATATACCTAATAATTAAACAAAAGATTAAAAAAAAAGTAAAACGAGATAAAATGTTAGCAAATGTTAACAAGCATCTAGAAGGCCTACAATGTTCACACATTTACAAAACAATCGGTAAAAGAATCTATACAAAGTAGACTTAATTTAACATGTGGCACAAATGTTGGTATCAGTGCTGTAACTATTCTTAGCAAAGGGCTATAAAGATGATTGACAACCATTGTAAAATTCTAACTAAATGAAGAAAAATCAGATTGAGAATAGTTAGAGACATCCACATATTTGTGCCGTCTCTAATTTTGAAAAGCCCTCGATTTTTGCGGACATACAAAATACAGTCCTAAATATAAAGTGAAGGTAAAGTCAGTATGTCGATCTCTTTAAATTTTTCTCTGAGAGACTCGCGAGGACCCATTTTATAGATCGCGCGGATTGCGGATTCTTTTGTAATATGAAAATTGAGTCAACGTCTGGTGCTGATCCCCAGCTGTGGCTTCATCGGTTGCCTTAAGGTGAACGCGCACCTGGCCGCACCGCACTCGCCGCACGCGCCGCAGTCATTGCATTTTCTCAAGGCCCCGCGCTATCCGCGCCGCATGCATTGTATCCACTTCTGTACATCTTGAACTATATTTTCATACGGATACGGATCATGTTTCCGCGCCGCCCGCATCGCCCGCCGAATCTGATGACGTCATCCGCACGCACTGGTGGAATCTGTATACATATAGCATTTTGCTGAAATGCGGCTCGCGCGGCGCGGATAGGTGCGCGAGGCTGCATACGATTTCATCTAAAGATTTATAGAATGCGATGACTGCGGCGCGTGCGGCTCCTGCGGCGCGGACAGGTGCGCGTTCACCTTTATTTTCCTTACTGCATATGCAGCTGAACTTAACCTACCCGAAAGAGTTCTAATGTGCGCGCTCCACAACAATTTTGAATCGATAGTAATGCCTTAGAATACAGTTTCAGCTATAACTTCAAGATTTTTGTCGTCAAGATTTAAATTTAGGTCACGTTGTGGTACATTTGGTAAAGAGAACTTTAGACATTTTTTTTAACTGAAATTTGCATATATCGCAAGGTGATCGCGATAATTTCGTATTACGTATGGTTTTTGATAGCAGAGCGACAGCGATCGGCGAGCAAATGTGGCTGTCAAATTCCAATTACTTTTTACCTTGTTGTTGGTCGATTGCCAACACAGAGTACTTTTTTTATATATGAAATAGAGGTCTATCTCAGCGATAAAATTGAGAAACGGAAAGTGCCGCCCTCTGGATACAGGTTTTGGAACTACTGCCAACATACTTGTTTTAATAAATTTTAGGAAACAAAAAGTGCCACAGGTCGCGAGAATCGAACCAGAACTCACCTGTGCGTCAGCCCGTCTCTGTTTGATTTGGCTACTCAGACGTTACTAACAGTCACGAAAATTAAGATTACTTGCAGGTACTTATTTCAAATTGTACATTATGAATACCGCCATCTCTGTGCTGGTTGTCTAGTTAACTTACGATATAATGACAACAAATTGAAATGTCATTTAAATGTATGGAGTGGTAATACTTTTGCTGTCCAACCTAATTTTATACACTTATATTAGAACAATTACCCGTTTGCCACTATGAAGATTGTCACCCCTGATTGCCAATCGCTCGCTGATGGCTGAGTAGGTACAGAAGTTTTTGAGTTTTTGGCGGCTTTTTTCGTATGTTATTTTGTGGCTACTTTAATTATCCACAAATCAGAATAATAATATAAGAATAAATATTGAAATAAGAAATTCCTAGTGAATATTGTAAATGTAAATAACCACCAACCCGCACTGGGCCCGCGTGGTGGATTACGGCCCATTCCCTCTCACAGAGAGGAGGCCTGTATCCCAGCAGTGGGAACATTAATAGGCTGAATTACCTTGTTGTTGGTCGATTGCCAATCGCTCGCTGATGGCTGAGTAGGTACAGAAGTTTTTGAGTTTTTGGCGGCTTTTTTCGTATGTTATTTTGTGGCTACTTTAATTATCCACAAATCAGAATAATAATATAAGAATAAATATTGAAATAACAAATTCCTAGTGAATATTGTAAATGTAAATATCCACCAACCCGCACTCGGCCCGCGTGGTGGATTACGGCCCATTCCCTCTCACAGAGAGGAGGCCTGTATCCCAGCAGTGGGAACATTAATAGGCTGATGATGAAATAACAAATTGGTGTTGTTTTGAGTCTCTTATGTCTACGCAACTGGACTATTTGTTGAATCATTGAAACAGAAGTGATCACGGTAAAGTGGAGGATTTTTTTTATATACATTATAAAAAAAGCCTGTGTTGGCTACCTCAGCGAAGCTTATATATTTACTACTAAATACTTACAAACACATGAGAATGTGATAAGTCCGCAGTAAGTATCTTCTATTTTTTGACAAACACAGCGCAAACGCAAGAAAACATCGAGCTTCAACCTATGGGACAGCAGCCGGCCAACAGCAGACTTCCAGAAAACCAGCAGGCGGCCACGGACTACTGCCATCCTAAATCACAAGACAACATTGCGTTTAACTTTGATTAATTTGTAATGTATGTGCGTAACTATGTACAGGCGACTCTTTCTCTCTTTCTACACTAATCTTAACTACTTTTGGGGGTTGCCAATATGTACGGTCTCAACACCGTACATTTTTCTGCATACTGGCAACCTACTTTAGGCCAACGATGTGCGTCATAATTTGACCGTATAAAACATCACAACAAAGCAACCAACGTAGATAGTGATCTTATAGCCGTGTTGCTATCCAAATCAAGAGAGAGAAATAGTCGCCTTCCATCTGAGTTATACTGTAAGTCACTTAACTGAAATATATTTAACTAGTGGATCTAACAGCTGTGACGTGTTTCTCTCCAACCAACTAACGGCGAATCAGTGTACGGACTTACAACCCGTACAAATTTGATAGATCTATAGTGGGGATAGAATGAGCATTCGCTCGTCTGATGTAAATCGACCTAAAGACGAATGTTGTAGTGGGGCCCTTGATCTGAGTAGTGGGGTGATCGCGGGCTTATTACGTATGGAACAGCAAGTAGCAATAATTGTACAATTATTGCGCGATCAATTTAGTGACCTGGCTACTGAGGCCTTTAAGTCGTCTTTTTTTTTTTGACAGTCACTTTTAACAGAAGCTATTTTATCTGTCCGATGATTTATAAAATATATCGTTTGATGAATTAACCAACATATGAAAGAGCAACACTTCGTAGAGGCTGCTTTTTTACAAAAGTCAATTTGATTACTATTTAGCTCCAATATTCCGATAAATTAATATTCGCAGATGTAAAGTATTTGTGTAAAGTAAATATGGCAGTGAAAATTTGATATTTGCATTTTATTTATATTTAAGTCAATGTGTATAATCAATTAAAATTTCTTCGAATTGTCGATTGTCGAATTTTAAGAAATTGAATCGATAACGCATTAGAACATCACTTAGTAGACTACATTATCTCGTATTTGAGCTATGAAACGTAAAAAAGATTTTTCAAAGAACAATGGCAGGTGCTCATAAATTTTTTTAGCTGAGATTAAATTCCTACGTCTTTAAATGAAAAATATCTGGTTTAACTCAGGGTGATGTTCTGAATTAGTTTGTGCAAGAATTTTTGTTCGAAAATGTCGAGAATAATAGATATTCAGTCATAAACTTTTGTAGGTTATGTCTGGGTAACTTTTAATAATGTGTTTAATAGGTAATATTATTCAATTTCGTGGAAGTAAAAGGGGAATATCGCATTAGCATTTCCCTTACCTAGTTATTTCAGCATGAAATGTATAATATACTCTTTGGAAAGATTATATTTATTTAAACTAAGCGACTTTGACGTTTATCAAAAGGTCGTCGTCCTTGTCAACAACCAAGCTATATTTTTTAAACTTGGATACTAGTCTTTTTGCCCATCATTAATTAAAAGTAATTCATTTATTTCTACTGCACTACAATATTCTTACCTACCTGTGAGGAACATCTATACTTAGACATAAACTGTATTGTTAACTGATTTACTGCAATAAATACATTAATTATATTATTAATTAATATAGTTACTACTTGTCACTTAGCAGATAAAATATATAATGGCAACACTAAGCTAAAGAAATTAACTAAAAAATCAAATAACTTTTTATTTATTATGTTTTTTTTTATCCGTTTTGAACCAGCCCAATAATATATTAAAAAAATGTAGACAATTAATAGAACGTCTTTCGTATATAACTCACTTTCAGACGCTCAAATTTAAGTCAGCTAAAATCTCGCCATTGTTCTTTAATTCAGACATTGGCAGAATAGTCAACATCGGTGTTTGCCATATAAAAAATATAAAAAAAGCCGCCAAAAACTCAAAAACTTCTGTACCTACTCAGCCATCAGCCAGCGATTGGCAATCGACCAACAACAAGGGAAAAAGTAATCGCAATTTGACAGCCACATTTGCTCGCCGATCGCTGTCGCTCTGCTATCAAAAACCATACGTAATACGAAATTATCGCGATCACCTTGCGATAAATGCAAATTTCAGTTATCAGATTTTTATTGTTAGCACTGCTAACAATAAAAATCTGACAGCGATCGGCGAGCAAATGTGGCTGTCAAATTGCAATTACTTTTTACCTTGTTGTTGGTCGATTGCCAATCGCTCGCTGATGGCTGAGTAGGTACAGAAGTTTTTGAGTTTTTGGCGGCTTTTTTCGTATGTTATTTTGTGGCTACTTTAATTATCCACAAATCAGAATAATAATATAAGAATAAATATTGAAATAACAAATTCCTAGTGAATATTCTAAATGTAAATAACAAATTGGTGTTGTTTTGAGTCTCTTATGTCTACGCAACTGGACTATTTGTTGAATCATTGAAACAGAAGTGATCACGGTAAAGTGGAGGATTTTTTTTATATACAGTATAAAAAAAGCCTGTGTTGGCTACCTCAGCGAAGCTTATATATTTACTACTAAATACTTACAAACACATGAGAATGTGATAAGTCCGCAGTAAGTATCTTCTATTTTTTTTTTTTATATGGCAAACACCGATGTTGACTATTCTGCCAATGTCTAAATTAAAGAACAATGGCGAGATTTTAGCTGACTTAAATTTGAGCGTCTGAAAGTGAGTTATATACGAAAGACGTTCTATTAATTGTCTACATTTTTTAAATATATTATTGGGCTGGTTCAAAACGGATAAAAAAAAACATAATAAATAAAAAGTTATTTGATTTTTTAGTTAATTTCTTTAGCTTAGTGTTGCCATTATATATTTTATCTGCTAAGTGACAAGTTGTAACTATATTAATTAATAATATAATTAATGTATTTATTGCAGTAAATGAGTTAACAATACAGTTTATGACTAAGTATAGATGTTCCTCGGTATAGGTAGGTAAGAATATTGTAGTGTAGTAGAAATAAATGAATTACTTTTAATTAATGATGGGCAAAAAGACTAGTATCCAAGTTTAAAAAATATAGCTTGGTTGTTGACAAGGACGACGACCTTTTGATAAACGTCAAAGTCGCTTAGTTTAAATAAATATAATCTTTCCAAAGAGTATATTATACATTTCATGCTGAAATAACTAGGTAAGGGAAATGCTAATGCGATATTCCCCTTTTACTTCCACGAAATTGAATAATATTATCTATTAAACACATTATTAAAAGTTACCCAGACATAACCTACAAAAGTTTATGACTGAATATCTATTATTCTCGACATTTTCGAACAAAAATTCTTGCACAAACTAATTCAGAACATCACCCTGAGTTAAACCAGATATTTTTCATTTAAAGACGTAGGAATTTAATCTCAGCTAAAAAAATGTATGAGCACCTGCCATTGTTCTTTGAAAAATCTTTTTTACGTTTCATAGCTCAAATACGAGATAATGTAGTCTACTAAGTGATGTTCTAATGCGTTATCGATTCAATTTCTTAAAATTCGACAATCGACAATTCGAAGAAATTTTAATTGATTTTACACATTGACTTAAATGTAAATAAAATGCAAATATCAAATTTTCACTGCCATATTTACTTTACACAAATACTTTACATCTGCGAATATTAATTTATCGGAATATTGGAGCTAAATAGTAATCAAATTGACTTTTGTAAAAAAACAGCCTCTACGAAGTGTTGCTCTTTCATCAAACGATATATTTTATAAATCATCGGACAGATAAAATAGCTTCTGTTAAAAGTGACTGTCAAAAAAAAAAAGACGACTTAAAGGCCTCAGTAGCCAGGTCACTAAATTGATCGCGCAATAATTGTACAATTATTGCTACTTGCTGTTCCATACGTAATAAGCCCGCGATCACCCCACTACTCAGATCAAGGGCCCCACTACAACATTCGTCTTTAGGTCGATTTACATCAGACGAGCGAATGCTCATTCTATCCCCACTATAGATCTATCAAATTTGTACGGGTTGTAAGTCCGTACACTGATTCGCCGTTAGTTGGTTGGAGAGAAACACGTCACAGTTAGATCCACTAGTTAAATATATTTCAGCTAAGTGACTTACAGTATAACTCAGATGGAAAGCGACTATTTCTCTCTCTTGGTTTGGATAGCAACACGGCTATAAGATCACTATCTACGGTGGTTGCTTTGTTGTGATGTTTTATACGGTCAAATTATGACGCACATCGTTGGCCTAAAGTAGGTTGCCAGTATGCAGAAAAATGTACGGTGTTGAGACCGTACATATTGGCAACCCCCAAAAGTAGTTAAGATTAGTGTAGAAAGAGAGAAAGAGTCGCCTGTACATAGTTACGCACATACATTACAAATTAATCAAAGTTAAACGCAATGTTGTCTTGTGATTTAGGATGGCAGTAGTCCGTGGCCGCCTGCTGGTTTTCTGGAAGTCTGCTGTTGGCCGGCTGCTGTCCCATAGGTTGAAGCTCGATGTTTTCTTGCGTTTGCGCTGTGTTTGTCGGCAATTGCTTCCTGAGCCGTGAGCAGTATTTCTTTATCATGACCCACAGGAACGTGACGACAGCAATTGTTAGTAAAATATAGCAGATTGTGTATTGGTGTACGTCATGATCCGTGATGGTTGATGGTAGTTTCGGCTCGTTCTCTCGTTGGAATCGCAGCTTCTCGTCTATTTCCTCAAATTCGTTTTTCTTGAGAGTAAATAAGGCGTGTGGCGCGTTATGAAGTGTGACGTTGACGATGTTATTTATTGGTCAATCCAAATTTGGAACACGCATGTCATAGTTCACGTTGAGGTTGCTGTTGTACTGATTGTGCGAAGCGATGGTAAGTTCCTTTGAGCGCAGAACGCATCCTTGACCCAAAGTTATGATTGCCGCCGTTCTGATACTTTGCGGTATTACGTCATTTTCACAAACAGTACGTAATTCGCACGTCCCGCAGCAATGAATCAGCCAGCTGTTTGATGCTTGCAACTTGATCCATGTCTCCTCGCATGACACGCTGTGCACGTCACACGGTGACGCAGTTGTCCGATGACCCAGTAATTTTGCTTCGCAAGGTGTATTCTCGTTTTGAAGGTTGAACACTGGCATATTTGCTTTGCAAATGTAGTTGTCCTTTTGTTTTTTGGTTCATTGCTTAAAGTCTTCTTCTTTTAATGAGATGTAGGAGTTCTTCTCAAAGTTCACGGCAATGTATGGTGAAGTTAACATCATCATTTTGTAGTTTGACTCTGTTTTAAATGGTATGGCTATGGCTCGATAGTAGGTAAAATCCTCATCCGAAATTAATGGGGTATGGGCTTCAAACATGAAGTAGTTCTTTGTTATGCGTGCTTTCACATACATCAGCTTGTAAATCTCCTTGATGTCTTCTCTAAGGTTCTCCGTCGGCAGTGACAGTGTCCTCGGCAGTCTGCCGGATATATCTTCTAGTTGCCTTACTAGACTGGCTGGTGTTATTAAGTGTACGTCCATATGTCCACTGTAGACGTTAGTGAGAGTGTTCAAAAGCATGGTTTGTATCTTAAGCTGCACCGTAGTTAGCAAGATCTCCATCTCGTTAGTTGAAACATGGTTGGAAGTTTGTTTACTCGTGGATGTGCTTAGTCGTTGACCTGGATTTTTTGTTGTTTCTTTCTGTATTCGACGAGTTGGTATTGTTTCCCTTGTCAGCGTTGTGCAATAAGGTGTGATGCTTCCTATTGCATTCTTTGCATGTTTTTGATGATGCGCAGTTTGTGTTGCCATGACTGTATAGGCAGTTTTTACACACGTGCAATTTCGAAACTGTGTCGAACGGTAACAAGAGACACAAACACACTAAGATACACAAAGGTTCAAAGGACCATTTAATGTACGGGTTGTAAGTCCGTACACTGATTCGCCGTTAGTTGGTTGGAGAGAAACACGTCAGTTAGATCCACTAGTTAAATATATTTCAGTTAAGTGACTTACAGTATAACTCAGATGGAAGGCGACTATTTCTCTCTCTTGGTTTGGATAGCAACACGGCTATAAGATCACTATCTACGTTGGTTGCTTTGTTGTGATGTTTTATACGGTCAAATTATGACGCACATCGTTGGCCTAAAGTAGGTTGCCAGTATGCAGAAAAATGCACGGTGTTGAGACCGTACAAAATTCTTTTAGTGTAAACAGGCGTAGAGCATTCTTTCGTTGTTCTTAGTGCGTTCACAAAGATTCTATGGAATATTCTAAGAATGCTCGCTCGCTCGATGTAAACGGCGCTCGCGCTACTAACTAAACACTACTAAAAAGTTGCTTGGAGCGTTCTTTCTTGCGTGTTCGGACGTGCTCGCGCGCCCCTGAGTGCTCCTGAGACCCTGAGCGGTCTCTTCAAAGATTTTCAAAGCGTTTTTGTGTTCTAGCGATTTTATACATATCTTATCGATTAAATTATGGATTGGTCTAAAGAAAAATGTTAGAAGCCTACAAAAATTCCAGATGTCTGTGGGATCCATCGTATGAACACAAGAAAAAAAAAAAAAAAAAAAAAAAAAATAACAAAATACAACTTACAAACAAGATGCTTAGCAGGAAATTGCAAAACAACTGGAATGTAATGTTGAAGAATTAAAAAAAACATGGAGTCGCTTCTTACATCATATCGCCGAGAAAGGCAAAAAACAATGAGTAAGAAATCAGGCAGCGGTGCCGATTGTACAATTCTAAATGGTTTGCATTTAAAAGTATATGCACTTTTTGATGGACAAATATAAACCGAGGAAAACAATTGATTTCGGCACTAACCAAAATAAAAACATGGTAAGTACCTAGGTACTTAAGTTTATGGTAGGTACTTATTTAATGGTAGGGTAAAAAAAGACACCAGTCATGGACAGTACTCCAGTGATGGACAGTTTAAATATATTTATAAAAAATAAGCAAAATTGAATATATATTTCTGTTTTTAACCCCCGACGCAAAAACGACTGTCTGTGTGTGTGTTTGTGGCTAAAATCATAATCGGTTCATCCGTTCGGGAGATACCTAAGAGGTATCTCCCGAACGGATGAACCGATTATGATTTTTTTGTTTGAAAGGTGAATTAGTCGGGCGTGTTCTTAGCTATGTTTCATCAAAATCGCTTCAGCTGTTTTAAAGTTAGTAGCTTGATTGGTGAAGTAAGTATATACATTTATAACCATTTCGAAAACTTCTGGCCCTAGTGCACGGGGTGTGCAATAAAAAAAAAATTGCAATTAATATTGTTTAGCCATGGCAAAATCAGTCAAATTAAAATAGTCTAAAAATTCTTTCCAGATATTTTCACATTGTGAAGTGTGTCTTCGTTCAGTGTTGGGTAACGGGAGAAATTACCATACCAACGTATTGAACAAGAGTCCATTTTATTATAGTATTTTTATTGACTGACGCGGCAGTGTTTACGGCTCACAGAAGTGGTCGCTACTAATTTGAAATTGTCGAGTGGCGACCTGTACGAGTATTACCAGTATATGATTTTTTTGTCATATCGGTTGACAGACATCGCTCGCCTGTTATTAGGCGTCTAGTAGCGGCTACGGCTGTGTGGTCGGTGGTCGCTGTATTTAAACCTGTCCCACCCTTATGATGCCTATGACCTTGGGAACGGACCAATCAGAGCGTAGACGTCGCGATCTTCATACCTCAGCTAGTTGACAGAATTGTTTCGATCTATTAGATCAAGCATTAGGCGTCTAGTGGTTATGTGGTCGATGAGGTGGACCCATGCCGTGGCCAGCTAGAAGTCCAGACCTGTGGCCCATGGATTTTATGTGTGGCTGTTCAAGTCACATGAGTAGATAAACGGAACAGAGACAAAGCTTCCTAAGAACGTACAAAATTGTTACCTATTTTGGTAGGGTTGTCACAATAGGTGAAAACAAAAAAATTGACAAATAGTTTTATTATTTAAATAAAATAATAATTATAAAATAATAATTAATAAATAAGTAAATAATAATTAATAAATAAGTAAATAATAATTAATAAATAAGTAAATAATAATTAATAAATAAGTAAATAATAATTAATAAATAAGTAAATAATAATTAATAAATAAGTAAATAATAATTAATAAATAAGTAAATAATAATTAATAAATAAGTAAATAATAATAATTAATAATTTACAAATTACTTACTCTAATAATTTTCTTTTTACCCGACTGCCGAAGGAGGGTAATGTGTTTATCAGTCTATGTATGTATATATGTTTGTTCCTATATGGCGTTCCAGAGACCAAACGCGTTGGCCGATTTTGATGATTCATACGTCAATCGAATATCGTCAATGCAAACCATTTAGAATTGTACAATCGGCACCGCTGCCTGATTTCTTACTCATTGTTTTTTGCCTTTCTCGGCGATAAGATGTAAGAAGCGACTCCATCTTTTTTTTAATTCTTCAACATTACATTCCAGTTGTTTTGCAATTTCCTGCTAAGCATCTTGTTTGTAAGTTGTATTTTTATAGTGTTCATACGATGGATCCCACAGACATCTGGAATTTTTGTAGGCTTCTAACATTTTTCTTTAGACCAAAACATAATTTAATCGATAAGATATGTATAAACTCGCTAGAACACAAAAACGCTTTGAAAATCTTTGAAGAGACCGCTCAGGGTCTCAGGAGCACTCAGGGGCGCGCGAGCACGTCCGAACACGCAAGAAAGAACGCTCCAAGCAACTTTTTAGTAGTGTTTAGTTAGTAACGCGAGCGCCGTTTACATCGAGCGAGCGAGCATTCTTAGAATATTCCATAGAATCTTTGTGAACGCACTAAGAACAACGAAAGAATGCTCTACGCCTGTTTACACTAAAAGAATTTGATAGATCTATAGTGGGGATAGAATGAGCATTCGCTCGTCTGATGTAAATCGACCTAAAGACGAATGTTGTAGTGGGGCCCTTGATCTGAGTAGTGGGGTGATCGGCGGGCTTATTACGTATGGAACAGCAAGTAGCAATAATTGTACAATTATTGCGCGATCAATTTAGTGACCTGGCTACTGAGGCCTTTAAGTCGTCTTTTTTTTTTTGACAGTCACTTTTAACAGAATATATATAAAAATAAGTAAATAATAATTAATAAATAAGTAAATAATAATTAATAAATAAGTAAATAATAATTAATAAATAAGTAAATAATAATTAATAAATAAGTAAATAATAATTAATAAATAAGTAAATAATAATTAAAAATAAGTAAATAATAATTAAAAATAAGTAAATAATAATTAAAAATAAGTAAATAATAATTAATAAATAAGTAAATAATAATTAATAAATAAGTAAATAATAATTAATAAATAAGTAAATAATAAATAAGTAAATAATAATAATAATTAATATTGGGGAAACCGAAGGTTTTGTCTGTGCAATTATGGACGAAGTTATCATGACGAATAACTACCGGAGATTTATTGTGAAGGATGGCACGGTTGACATCTGTCGGGCATGTCACCATCCGGGTGAATCGATCCGCCACATTATCTCTGGTTGTTCTCGTCTAGCTAACGAAGAGTACTTGCATAGGCACAACCTTGTAGCCAGGATTATCCATCAGCAACTTGCTCTGAAATACACTCTTGTGGCATCGGAGGTGCCGTACTACAGGTATGTGCCCGACCCAGTTCTCGAGAATGGCAATATCACATTGTACTGGGATCGGTCCATCATCACTGACAGGACCATTATTGCTAATAAGCCTGATATAGTGGTGGTGGACCGAATCGAGAGGCGTGCAATGATTGTTGACATTACCGTCCCGCATGACGGGAACCTCGTGAAAGCCGAGAAAGATAAGCAAATCAAGTATCTTGACTTGGCTCGCGAGGTTGTCGACATGTGGGATGTGGACACAGCGATCATTGTACCGATAGTCGTGTCAGCCAATGGCTTAATAGCCACGAGCCTCGACCAACACCTTAGGAGGCTCTCGTTAGGCGGCTGGGTCAAGGGCCTGATCCAGAAAGCAGTATTGCTGGACATGGCTCGTATTGTTAGGAGGTTCCTCTCTCTGGAGCCCTGACCGCCGGTAGCTTGGACCCTGTTCCCGATACCGGTGGGTCTCTATTTTTTATATTTTTAAATGTTTTTTTTTTTTGTATGTTTTATAAAAATATTTAAAAATGTAGACAATAAGAAAGAATATGAATAAAGGAGATAATAATTAATAATTTACAAATTACTTACTCTAATAATTTTCTTTTTACCCGACTGCCGAAGGAGGGTAATGTGTTTATCAGTCTATGTATGTATGTATGTATATATGTTTGTTCCTATATGGCGTTCCAGAGACCAAACGCGTTGGCCGATTTTGATGAATCGATTTTGGTCAATCGATTCGTCTTACCCCTGCGAGTGTCATAGGCTCCATTAAAATTGGACAATATGGCAGATTTTGGGTTTATTCCTATCGGCCATCCCGGTGGCCGATGGGAATGATTTAGTGAAATTTCCTACCTTTCTTTATTCCCATCTGCCACCGGGTGGCGGATGGCACTAACTAGTGGCGTTTGCCACCCCGGTGGTCGATGGGACTTATTTAGTGAAATCTGCCACCTTCCTTTATTCCCATCTGCCACCGGGGTGGTGGGCGATTCTCATGACATTTGTCACATAAAAGTGAATGTTGATGCTGTGACCGGTTTACTTTGTTACTTGGATCCAACTAAAGGTGCTGGCCCTGATAACTTAATAATATCATCTAAATTTCTAACTAAATGCGCGCCTGGCATTGCCCTACCTATTTCAATTTTGGTTTTTGGAAGTCTGACTCAAGGTGTTGTCCCCATATTATAGAAATCTGTTTTTATTTCACCCGTACTTAAGGAGGGGTATAAAAAAGAGATTACTAATCATGTGCCTTTATGCAAGCTGTGTATTATAGCTAAAATATTTGAGAGGATTGTCTTGATTGAAAGATATTGCATGTAGCAGAGATGAGAATGTTGAGATGGATGTGCAGAGTGACGAGATTGGATAAAGTGAGAAATGAGTATATTAGAGGAAGTTTGAAAGTGGCGCCAGTAACAGAAAAGTTGAAAGGAAACCGTTTGTCCTGTATGGTCATGTGATGAGGAAGGATGAAACGCATGTTACTAAAAGAGTTATGAATATAGATGTGGATGGATGGAGAGGGAGGGGACGGCCAAAGAAAAGATGGATGGACTGTGTGAGGATTGATATGAAAGAAAAGGGCGTCAGTGATGGAGTACAGGGGAGATGGTATGGAAGAAGAAAACGTGCTGCGCCGACCCCAAGTAACACGGGACAGGAAGATGATGATGACGATTTGAGAGGATTGTCTATAACCAGTTATATCCGCCCTTGCTTTTTCAGCACGGATTTTTAAAAGGACGGTCTACCATTTCTAATTTGATTTCATTTAATGGTTTGATTACGGATGCTATGGATAACGGTAAGCAGATCGATGTGGTTTGCACAGATTGTAGTAAGGCATTTAATGGGCTCGACCACAATACCCTGATAAAGAAGCTAAGCTACATCCGTGGGGACCTCTTGGTTCTCTTCTGATACAAGCAGTAGTTCTCAATAATTATATGTCTAGTTGGGTAAACTTGCCCGGCGGAGTGTCTCAGGGTTTGTTGCTCGGTCCTTTTTTGTTTGTAGTATGTGTGAATGATATCGATCAGAGCCTCCATTCATCCAAACTATTATGCTTTGCCAAGGACATGAAAGTTTTTGCCACAATTTCTATTTCTTTTTTTATTTCTATTTTTTTTTTATAATGACATAAAATTGTTGCCAACTCAAAGAAAAAATGTTGATGGTTTAAAATCCTTCAACGAAAAATAGTCAAATATGAACCTTGAAAACTTTCTTGATATTTTTTTCTATTCACCCCGTTTTACGGTCATGAGAATCAACCACCCGACTAAACTTTCGAAGGTGGCAGATGGGAATAAACCGGCAAACGCCAATATTTAGTGCCATCCGCCACCCCGGTGGCAGATGGGAATAAAGGAAGGTAGGAAATTTCACTAAATCATTCCCATCGGCCACCGGGGTGTCAACTTGGGGGTGGCCGATGGGAATAAACCAGATTTTGGGTGCCATATTGTGGGAGCCCAAATTTTTTTTTCTTCCAAACCCATCGTGTAGGGTATCAAAATAAAGGGTATTAAGAGGTGATTTCAAAAATATAAAACACTTATATGTTTAAAGGTATCTAATTTGAAAAAAACTTAACTAAAAAGTTATAAATAAAAAAAGTTAAATCAAAAAACCTGACTTTGATGATTCATACGTCAATCGATTCGTCTTACCCCTGCGAGTGTCATAGGCTCCATTAAAATTGGACAATAGAAAAATGGCAGATTTTGGGTGCCATATTGTGGGAGCCCAAATTTTTTTTTCTTCCAAACCCATCGTGTAGGGTATCAAAATAAAGGGTAGGTATTAAGAGGTGATTTCAAAAATATATAACACTTATATGTTTGAAGGTATCAATATAATATGAAAAAAACTTAACTAAAAAGTTATAAAAAAAAAAAAGTTAAATCAAAAAACCCGACTGCTTCAAAAGCAGTTGGGTTTTTTGATTTTTTGAATTAAGTTTTTTTTTTATAACTTTTTAGTTACTTTTTTTTTAAAACCCTTTATTTTGATACCCCACACGATGGGTTTGGAAGAAAAAAACAATTTGGGCCATATAGGAACAAACATACAAACATAGGCTGATAAACACATTACCCTCCTTCGGCAGTCGGGTAAAAACACACTTTGGAGTACCCTCTTCTTATCAAAAAATTATCATACATAATAATAAAATACAACGTTTTTACATTAAACTATTCAAACTAGCAACTAACAAATCAAAAAACGTGCGTTGCACAGACCCTGAGATTGTCCACTGGTTTTTCCAACGTAAACCCTTTTTAGGGTTCCGTACCCAAAGGGTAGAAACGGGACCCTATTACTGAGACTCCGCGGTCCGTCTGTCTGTCTGTCACCAGGCTGTATCTCATGAACCGTGATAGCTAGACAGTTGAAATTTTCACAGATGATGTATTTCTGTTGCCGCTATAACAATAAATACTAAAAACAGAATAAAATAAATATTTAAGTGGGGCACCCATACAACAAACGTGATTTTTGTGCCGTTTTTTTGCGATAATGGTACGGAACCCTTCGTGCGCGAGTACGACTCGCACTTGGCCTGTTTTTTTTCCAGTGTCGCCGCGTACGCGACAAGCGGCCAGTGGACACGCACTCATGCGTCCGCCTAATTGCGTAAGTGAATTCGGTAAGGCAGAGTATGAACAATCAACCGAGAGTGATTACATGCGAGATGAAAGACACGATGTGGGTTTCCGTCTATGTGATTGGTCAATTGGCCCTTTGCCTTGCCGAATTCACTTTGAAGGCTGCAGGAGCCCATGAATGAAGAATTGTATGATTAGCACAGTCACAGATAATGTAATACTAGCATACTTAACTACATACGTAACTTACCTGTTTCATCTGATTATACCGATTACTTTTTGTAAATCGATCGTGTTCGGTTCCGTTCCAGGGCGATAGATAAGATCACCATCTATATCCGCGGAACGGACCGAACGCGATCAATGTACAAAAAATAATCAGTACAGTACGTCGGCACGGTTTCTTTGTATGGGATGACACCAGTGGCTGAATATTTAAAAAATAACGAAAGTTTTCAGCATATATTTATTTGTTACTAAAGAAACAGGTTTTATTTTATTAGCTTCTAAGAGTTTAACTTAAATATTAAGACACCACGGATTAATTTAAAGTCGAGGGTAGCAGTATAATCAAAGTGCGCGGGTGGGTGGCTGATCACCTTTTGGCAGCAGACTCCCGAACGGAAGCATTATTCACCAGCTGCAGGGCCAGTACCTGCTGAATTATGAATATTTTAAGTACCTAAATAAATAAAAAATATTGTCGCTTTGCTCCAGTATAAATCCTCAGAAAGAGCCTCTTGTGTAATCAAAGATTTTTCAGAGTAGGTAAGTGAAAATCATCATGAACATAAACTGAATAGATATCCTGTTCCCATTAACACTGTCACAAGATATAACAGTAGAGGATAATAACAATGCTACCATATTTCATTTGGATCTGTTAAATAAAGAGTTATAGTAATTACCTAGATATGTTGCAAGAAATTGTTTCACTCCAGATGCAATGTCCTCTTGAACATAACCATCAAGGGAATGGGCCCAAATGGCAGCTGTCTCCAAACATCCAACATTACTAGGCAAACAAACATTGCTTGCTGCAAGGCCAGTCTTCAGGATACCTGCTGAATTTTGAATACTTTTAGTAAAAAAAAAAAAAGACAAATATTATGATAATTACTGCAGTATAAATCTTCAGAAAGAGCCTCTTGTGTAATCAAAGATTTTTCAGAGTAGGTAAGTGAAAGTCATCATGAACATAAAACTGGATAGATTTCTTGTTGCTGCTGCTTGTGACAATAACTAGCTCATAGGGATCTTAAAATGCGACCAAAATACATAGTCACAAATTCTGTGGAAAAAATATTCTATATACTATTTCATTTAGATCTTATAGATAAATAAATTAGAATTACCTAGTTATGTTGCTAAAATATTCTTCTCTCCAGAGGTAGGTGTCCCATGAACAACACAATGACTTGTCCAAAAGTGATGGTCAAAGCAGATTCAGAAGTGGTCGAACTCAGTATGGATTTGAAATATAGGGGAAAAAGGGGTAATGGGAGTCACTTAAGCAAGAAATTAAATAAAACACAAAATTTTTGTATAAACTTTATGAAAATCAACACTTAAGATAGCATTATTATTAAACTATCAGTCTCAATTAGTTTCATTACCTTTGGAATGATAAATTACCAGCAATCAAACTTTAAAAAAAAAACAGCTTTGACCACAATTGTCCGCATATGTGGGTAATTATAGTCACTATGCGGACAATGGTAGTCAGACCACCCCCTAACAATTATCACATACATATCCACGTGGTGATTCCCACCCAGTGCAGTCTTGGTGTGTATCAGAATGGCGGGTGTAATTTCCAGATTTGCCTAAATTTATTACAGTTATTTGGTACCTTCTGTGTACCTTTACGTACCTCTCTTGAAAATCTGTGTACCTACACCCGTATGATGATATTTTAAAAATTAGGTACACCCGCTATCCTGATGTCAGAACCGCGGGTGTACTGCTAACCAATATATGTAGCCAAGCGTACTGTTTATGTAAATTTGGTACCTCTTGTGTACCTGCAGATAAAAGTATTAAATAAACGAAATACGGCAAGGTTGCTGCAAAAATAAAAAAAATATTTTCTTTCTTCGACGTATCTTTTAAAATAACAATCTACGTATTGATAACTTATCTTAAATATTAAAAAAAACTATATGTATACATAATTACAAAAACAACATATTTTTATCCTGAATAATAATCCTAACGATTAGTATAATAAAATAGCGAGTGTTGGTTTTTTTAATTTTAGTTGGTTCGAGTCCCGGGCTAAGCAAAAAACTTTTAGAAAATCTTTGAATGCGGTTATGTTTCTTTTTAAAAATAAAGGCATGTTTCCTTTAAGTAAAATAAGCTAACTTAAGGATTTAAGATACTTTTCCTTCAACGCCCGACTTATCTTTCCACCCTGTATACTAGTCTAATTTTTATTACATTGATTATAGTTTTGTAACAAATTATAAGGCCGAGTTAAATGCACATGGAATCAGTGCGTTATTCATATATTAATCCTTACTTATTTCGTTATCGTGAAAATTAATTAATATATCCTTTAAAACTGTCTCTTGTTTCATTTTGATTCTGGAAACACTGATAGACAAACATCCTAATTCTATAAATCCTTCACAATTCTAAAATGGGCAATATGTTGTTTTTGTAATTATGTATACATATAGTTTTTTTTAATATTTAAGATAAGTTATCAATACGTAGATTGTTATTTTAAAAGATACGTCGAAGAAAGAAAATATTTTTTTTATTTTTGCAGCAACCTTGCCGTATTTCGTTTATTTAATACTTTTATCTGCAGGTACACAAGAGGTACCAAATTTACATAAACAGTACGCTTGGCTACATATATTGGTTAGCAGTACACCCGCGGTTCTGACATCAGGATAGCGGGTGTACCTAATTTTTAAAATATCATCATACGGGTGTAGGTACACAGATTTTCAAGAGAGGTACGTAAAGGTACACAGAAGGTACCAAATAACTGTAATAAATTTAGGCAAATCTGGAAATTACACCCGCCATTCTGATACACACCAGTCTTGGTGTGCCCACAATCCGCAAGAGGTGCACCTGTACCATAGTTCGTTATTGCGACCAAATTCATCGCATACGAGGCATTTATTTAAATCATCGTCTTCGTCATCGCAAATCTTGTTAAGACTGATGTCTGATTCCGAAGAGCTGTTTGACTCCTGCAGCACGCGCCTTTTGGCCTTATTTGCCACTTGTTTTTTCTGTTTTCCTTTAGCTTTCCTTTCTTTCTTCCTTTACCTTCAACTCTCATTACCCGAATCGCAGTGACTCTCATTGCCCGATTTTACCTACTGCGAAAAAACGAATCGTAAAAAAATAACCTGAAGTTAGAACACCTTCAACGATTTCAAAATATATAATTTAAGATTACAGTTACTCAATATGCTACATTAAATAGTCAGATTTGTCGTTATAATGTACTTTCCGGTTATTTTGTGCACTCGTAAAATTACATCGAAAGCGCGCCAAAACGTGTAACAGCCTGCCTCCGCAAACGACCGATGCGCACTGAACAGGCGATTGGGCGGCCGCTAGGTGTCACGTGACGCGTCGTTTAAGTCGACATTCGCTTGTTTAATTTCTTGCGTTTGGGTGTGGTTACACTGACCACCATTACCTGCTGACTCCCATTGCCCCTTTTTCCCCTATACCTAGAAGACAATAGTTAAGATATTTTATCTGTGTGGTACCAAACATTTACAGTAGTACCAGTATTAGTTTACAGTTTTTTTTCATTTATTAACTGACCTGTTGCAAGACAAGATGTTCAGCTCACTGTAGACATACTTACCATTTACATAATAAATAATTTTGGTTGTTACTTAAGATTGTCAAGAACAAAGAAGTAGTTAAAAAAAAAAAAAATGGAATTTATGGATTTTATTTTGCATAAAAATATGTCTATGACTCCTTCTTGGTATCGGTCTTGCCACCACGGATTCTTCCGGTCCTGCGGGCAGCAATAAGACCAACCTTGCGACCGGCAGATGTTCCTCTCTTGACAGTCGAAGCCTTACCTGTGATAAAAAAAGCAAACCGTCATTTCACCATGTCAACATTTTCTTTTATCTTCAAACCAGAAATCTAGCAATACACAATAAAGGTAGTACTCACCAATATGTTGATGGTTACCACCACCGTGAGGATGCTCAACGGGGTTCATGGCAACACCACGCACGTATGGCCAGCAGTTACGCTTGACCTTGTACTTGTGGTATGCACGACCAGCCTTCAGGATGGGCTTGTCAATACGACCACCACCAGCGACAATACCTGAACAATGATGATAAAGAATTATAGCACAAATAATAATAATCTTGATGAGTTGCTAAACTAATATTTCTCAGAAAGAGCCTCTTTTGTAATCAAAGATTTTTCAGAGTAGGTAAGTGAAAATCATCATAAACAAAATATTAGTAGAAAATTGAAAATAAACCTTTAATATTGACTACTATTACAACAATAAATTGGAATATAACCATACTCACCAACCATGCCTCTGTTGCTTGAGGGCAGAACTTTCTTGGCACCCGAGGGCAACTTGACCCTGGTACGCTTGGCATCAGGATTGTGGCCAATGACAGTGGCAAAGTTTCCAGAGGCACGAGCCAACCGACCTCGGTCACCCATCTTCTCCTCTAGGTTGCATACAATGGTACCCTCAGGCATAGCACCCACGGGCATGACATTTCCTGAAAATTAAAGCAAATATCTTGGTCTAAGGGTTGTCTCTCTTAAAAAACATGCAGAAAATTAATTCTGATTTTATATTACTCTATAATTACCTACTCTTAAATTGTATGTTGTAACTTGTAGTACAAAAATTACTTTTAATATAAAATTATGAAGTTAAAGTTATTGAGGAGCTTGTAGGATAGAACAAAAATCAAAATCATCCTATCAGGTCCTCATGTAATAGAACAATATAATTCATAATTATGCATCCCACAAGAAATTATTGAATCATGGTCAAGATTGCATCAATATCCAGCAAATAGTTCATCATCATCTTCCTGCCTTTACCCCGTGTTACTTCGGGTTGGTACAACTAATCCAGTAAATAGTTACCTACTTCATACTATTAATTAGAGCATTGTATTGTACTAGGTACATAATGCTGTTAATCTATATTGTATATTCATCATCATCAGCCTTTTTAATGTTCCCACTGCTGGGACACAGGCCTCTCTCTGTCAGAGAAATCTATCATGCGGGCCCAGAGCGGTTGGTGGATGACACGTCTTTGTATTGTCATTGTAGACACTTACAAGGAATAATAGTAAAATTACAACTTACCAACTTCAAGGGTGGCTTTCTTGCCGCAGTAAACAAACTGGCCAGTGTACAGACCCTCGGGGGCAATGAAAAGTTCCTTGCGAGTCTTGAACTTGTACGGGTCACGGAAGTGAACCACTGCCAAAGGAGCACCACGGCCGGGGTCGTGGATGATGTCCTAGTGGGCAATGTCTTTTATAAATATGGTGGATAAATATAAGCTGAACGCTGATTAGCCTTAAGGGTGAAAGTATTCCGGGTCTCACATGCTAGCTGTAAATAACAAGCCGAAGTTCCGAATCAATAATTCTAGGTTATGTTAAAGTTTTCAGAAATACATTTAATGCAACGCACTGCTTCTCTGCTACGACCATACTATTCTGCTACTGACTGACAATTTAATAAGAGCCACAGGAACCTACTATCCACGAGTCTCTGCACAACGTTTATGTACACAACGAATGTTTTCATTATTTACTAGAGTGCAAACTTACCTTCACGACACCCTTGATGTAACCATGACGTTCAGCATAATCCAAGGATCGTAGTTTAGGCGCTCCTTTCCTTTTCTTAGTGTGTGAAACGAACACGGACCCGGCACCTTTACGTTGAGCACGAATCACACGACCCATGATTACGTCCCGTCACTGAAATATATCCAAAGATCTTTACATGAAAATATTACCATTTTCCGAAGAAAGATTAAATAGCGATCGTTATTTAACGATTTCCAAGAAGAAATCTATAAAATACATAGCGATATATTACGATGAAATTTTAGAACCTAAAATTTTACGTACATTTCTCAGACGGTCACTTTTGAAAGAACACACAATTGTTGCCAGATACTGAACTCTCGCAGTTTCGCTCGGAGTTAATTTTTTCAGTGGCAATTTTTTTATTGATTTATGGCGGAACCACATTTACGTGGCGTGGCGCATACTGGCGTGGCGCTGAGTGTGCCCACTAAGCTGGCGTGTCGTGTCCCGGGCGCTATTTCTGAATTAGTATACAACGAACCTTTGCATCTTGTAAACGTACATAATATTACCTTCGGATTCGGATGATGATTTCGATGAAGTCCTTCAATTTATTTATATGCCATGTTATTATATCTTAGAGCATTTAATGTTATATCTCCACCACCCTTCCACCACCTCACCACCTTGGTTGACTGGTAGAGAATACCTTAGGCTTTAAGTCTGCTTAAGTACCTTTATGTTAGATGATAAGTTAATAAATAAATAAATTTCTCCTAGCAATTAAACTACTTTAGGGCAAAATTAATAAAAAACAAGGCACGGCAATTTCAAATTTAGAAGTTTTTAGAACAAATCATAAAAAAAATCTGTTTGTTTACATTTTGATTATAATGATATGCGATTATCTCGGAAACGTGTGGACCGATTTACATAATTCAAACGGATAAAATGGTTTTAGACCAAGACCTTTCATTTGACACTAACTTCATCATAAAATCTCCACAAACAAAAATTTACGTATTCGAGTTCCTCGCGTAATTATTAATGTATGATATCTCTTATCAATTCTTTAAAATCTATATATATCTCAACTTTTAATGTTCAAATTAGGATTATATATGATTGTACATGCTAGTTGGACATAAAACAAAACAAATACAACACTAATTAGTATCTAACAAGAAAACTGTACGTTGACATACAAGTTCAATAAGCTCGTCGGTTATTTTCAACACGCAGCTTACAAGCGTCCGCTGCGAGTTCACGTCGTTGAATGGCGCGCAGTGTTGCCAGTGGCAGATAGTCAAATGTTACATGAGACCTCTCAAAAAGTTACATTTTCATGAGAAAAGTTACGTTACCTTATTTTATGTGGACACTAAAATAATAAAATACTAGACTACAATTTGACTTTTTGTTCTACTTTGTAGTAAGCGGAACAAGACCATTATTTGAATTTTCGCGCGGGCGGGCCCTCTTCCATGTCTACCACGGGTAAATCCATTGCGTTTAGTTTAGAACATTCAAATTACAACAAGTAACAACTATGTAGCTAGTTACCTACTTGGTCGCATTAGCGAAAAGAACGATAAACATAATCAAATCTAGGTTACACCGGCCGGTAGGTACTCAGCCCACTCTAGTTCTTGTAAACGAAACCAAAGTTACTTAACAATAAGTAATAAATAGCTAAATAAACTTCTTGAAGCTATGTGCAGTGCATGGCACACATAGATTATGCTATTTGACTTGATAATCTTGATATTTAGTTGACGATTGATATAAAAATAAACATATTTCAGTTGCAAATACGATTTTGTTGTTGATATACTGATTCCCTAAATAATTAATTATTAAATTAAAACTACATTATATATATCATTAAATAACCAAGTGTTGATAGCACAAACAATTCGAAAACAAACCAATCACTACACTATTGACAAAATAAATTTAATAAAATTACATCCACAGATAATAACTTTCGTATTTATTTACTGTTCTTTGGAGATGATAAAAATGTAGCAAACAAAACACGACGCTCACTCGCTCCCTGGAGTAAGCGGGATGGAAGATTTAGATATACACGTGAGTGAGTGAATAAAGTCAGGGCACAGGTGCAACAACAAGACGAACAAAAGCTTTCTTAGATGCGTTACGATTCACGTTTTTTTTTTGTGGAATATTTTTAGTAAGTCCTAAGAGTTACGTAAAAGTTACATTTTGCGTCGTGTTACATGGAGGTTACGTAAGACGGTCAAAAGTTACGTACAATGTAACAAAAGTTACGTTCTGGCAACGCTGATGGCGCGCCACGAGCCACGCGGTGTAGAAACACATTTGCTTGGCGTGTCGTGTCGCGCCAGAGCGGTGGTGGGGGCTATGCTATGGCGCAATCGGTTGCGGGCAGTCCGCGCTACGCCAGGTCACGCCACGCTGGGCTACGACACTCAAATGTGCCTCTAACCATACTAAATGTATGAAACCGATAGGCACCTGCCCGGCGAGCATGGCCTACTGTGACATCGCTTAAGTCACACTTTTAATCACAGTTTGGGCGATAAACTCATTTTTTCTTAAATGCTAGCACGGCGGCGTGAGATATTTTCTTGACTTGTGGCATATTTTTTTTTTTCTCTTTTTGTTCGCCCTTTCGGGCAGGCTAAGGTCTTGGACCATACCGCCTCGTCTTCAGTGCAATTTTAACATTCTTTAGTATGCATTAGAATACGGGTGTAACAGATTCTAATTGTTTTTGGAGTATTTGGCAGCAAATTGTATCGAGTCAGCCTTCCCAGTAAGCTTTGTGGAGGTAGTCAATACTACAATAAAATTCTCCGCTCCACTATCCTAAGATCGCTTCTGTCAATGATTTCACATATTGTCCAGTTGCGTCTACGCAACTGGACAATATGTGAAATCATTGAGACTGATCATCAATCATTGAGCTTTAAAATATGTCACATGTTTGACCCATGCTAGCATTTAAGACAAATTGTAAGACTTGACATAATTTATCATGTCATGTCACAAATGTCTTGGGTACGCCCATGCTCGCTAGGCAGGCGCGACACGCCACGCCACGCCACGTAAATGTGTTTCCGCCTTCAGGTCGCGTCCGTCAGCCGCGTTCGAAAATTTGTTCCCAGCTTTACGTCCGATAGTTTCCACAGTGTAATTAATGTACATTAATTACCCAGATACTCTTTAAGGGTCGGTTCATATCTGACGGATGATGCGTCGAGCGTAGTCAGTTAGCACAGTAAACGCACTAACGCATCATCGGTTGAGTGTGAACGGTCGAGTGTTTTTCTATACATTTGTCAGTTCTGGCGTTACGCGACCGATAATACGCGACGCATATTCCGTTAGATATGAACCGACCCTTAGTCACGGCTGTAAGTCCCGTCCGTCAGCCGCGTCCGATAATTTGTTCCCAGCGACTTGACCTTGGGCGTTCGGACATCCTAATGCGAAACATTCCAAGCTGAATATTTTCACTATATATTTTTGACAAAACGCACATACTTGTGGTTTACACACATTATTACCTCAATGGTTTACACCTACCTATCTGTTTTGAGCATAGACATTTCCTATCTCAATGGTTTTGAGTCGGTTTCTTGTATTTTGACGTCAAAGTTAGGACACCCGCGTATTGACTCTTAGCAATATTATTTATATATATTAAATACGCACAAATCAAGATAGCTACTCATGTATTTTTATTCGTGCGCCTGTAGCACGTACAATGGTTTTAGAGATACACGATTCTGCAAAACGTTACCCCAGCAGGAAATGCAATATTTCGAAAACCTGATGATGCACCAATTATATTTTAGGCCACAATTTTGCACAACTATAAGCTCTCTGCCCATGCACAATATTTCTCATTCCGATCATACATTTAGATTTTCTCTGCTGGAACAACGTTACCCTAGCAGGAATAATTTTTGCCGTTTTTTCCAAAAACGACGACCTTCACTTATTTTTTATGTGGCGCACATTCACAGTAGATTACGAGCTAATTATACGTTCAACTCATATCACTCTAGGAGTCACTTTCCTGTTGGGGTAACGTACACGGAGACAACAACCAAAATCAGTAGATCGCCCATAAATCGGGGACTTTTTCAACACTGGTCGTAGTTGGTACGGTCCCACCAGCCGACAATCCTACACAAGTCCGGATTCGTTACGGAGCCGACCATATCCGATGTGAAAACAAGCGGACCGAGACGCACTCCATTAATAATAATAATGTCCGGCGGACCACCCTACACACGCTCGGATATGGTACGACCGGACGCCCACAAACTCGTGGTTCGGCTGGATCAAATCCGGACGTGTGTTAAGGCGCGTTTCCATTATGCAAGTGTTTGCATACATGTATGACGTCAGAGTTGTGTGCAAGTGATTTGAATTGGAAACACGATTTTGTTCAACTTGCAGCTTGCATACAAGATTTTAGTGGTATACAAGTTAGTTCTAGTTGTACAGTGTTTATCATGGGTAGAAGATTGTTTTTTGGTTCCCAAAGACAATCATGTCTATGATATTCCTCAATAAACATTATTGTTTTCTCCGTATCCCATTTAGCAGTCATTTTTACAAAGTAATAAAGTCATAAACAAAGTAATCCTCTATGCACGACCGCATGCGCTTGCAACTTGCGTGCAAATGTGCCGACTTGATTATTGTGCGTACAAGTTTAAACCTAATTGCATACAAGTTGCAACTTGTTTGCAAGTTGTTGTTTCCACTATACAATTTGCATGCAACTTGCAACTAGTATGCAAATCACTTGCATAATGGAAACGCGCCATTAGCAGTACAAAGAATTTCACCATCCCATGCCTTCCCGTGGGCGCCGTAAGAGGCGACTAAGGAAAAAAAACGAAAATGGGCAGCAGCGTTCTCTGTGCTCGGAACAACCATACTGCGATCGCCAAGCCGCCAGCCAAGCGTGGTGATTATGTCAAAGTCCCCCTCAAGAACAGCACAAATAAAAATGGACCCTAGTGCCCGGCAGCCTGCCTACCCTTGGTAGCGGTTGAGGTTACGGCATGGCAAGGGTTTCTAAGAATCTCCGGACGAGATCCGCCTACCCAAACAAAGACCGACGCCTGGACCTGGAAAATTGACAGCTAAACTTGACAGATTCACTAGGGTTGTAGTGTTCGTGATATTAAATGGATATTTGATGCCCTGTCTACCCTCTAAGGCATGTAAGCATGATATGATGTATGTTTAGACGAATCTATGTATTTATGTTTGTAACTTGGGCAACCTACCCTTTTTTTTTTAATTCGGAATCAATATAGTAGCAACCCTAGTGAATCTGTCAAGTTTAGCTGTCAATTTTCCAAACGGCGGGAGTGGCCCTTCTGTATACTTACTATTTTGTGGTAAGAGTTAACGAATGTCAGCTAGCGTAACGATCGTTAGCTATGTCGAGACTGCAGGCCCTGGCAACGTACAACACGCGCACATTCCGGACCGACGAGAAGACCACCGAACTCGAAGAGGAATTGAGCAGGTTACGATGGAGTATTATAGGTTTATCTGAAGTCCGAAGAGAGGGGAAGGACTCGATGATCCTCAAATCCGGTAACTATCTCTATTGCCGAGAGGTTGACCGGCAGTCCCATGGTGATGTCGGGCTTATCGTCCACAAGCCCCTTGTGAATAACGTGGTGGAGATTGAGAGTGTGTTCTCTTTATTTTCGCTTGCATATGAGCTATAGTCACACCCAACTTTCTGATATTTTGAATAACAGAGACGCCATCTTTTGCTTGTATGACTGGCAGCGATTAAAAATAGACGGTCAAGAGAGTGTTCTTATAAGGGTTCCTTTTTACCTTTTGTGGTGCGGAACCCCTAAAGTTGTGTCAATCACGCAACCGTTTAGATCAAACGCGTTAGTTGGTTGATTTAAGGCGGTACCCCGAGCAAAACGCCGCGCAAGCCGTTTTTTGTGCTGTTTTTAGGAGCTATCTACTCGTTATTTAAAAAGAAATATCAATTTATTAAAAATACATTAAATTTCTACATAATATTGATTCTAAAATGGTAGATTTAGTTTTTTTTTTAATGTTGTATATATTTCACTAATCTACTTCCAAAAAAACATAAAAATGAGAAATAATTATTGATATTATGCATCTCCTCGTAAAGTGTTCATTGATTATTTTATTCTAAAGTCTGGGCGTATTCACTACTGTAATTCATGCGCCACCAGTGCCGCTAGACCAATAGGAACGCTCATATCTCATGCCGATTTTTTGGTCAGGGTACCGTCTTAACCAAGGGTACCTTTTTCGGGCGGTTGTTCCGACTCCGACTGCGTTGAAGACTCTTTATATTCTCTTTATATCATTGAGGTAATAATGTACTACGTAGTACATATTATCTCAATGCTTTATATCTGGACAAGTTAAATTTTAAACTATACACATTATAATACTAGAAAACCGAATGAAGTTTTTTTTTCACTTGGTGGTATACTGTCAGTGTCAGATGTCAGTAATGTCATTGTCAATGTCAAGTCATTTAAAAAATGCGATGAGCGAAGCGATTGTTGGATTTGGAATTTTGGATTGGTGTTGGATGCAATCATGCAAAGCTCATAATTCCTAATTTAAAAGTGATTTCTAATTTTCATTTTGCCGTATTGCTATACTGGTTTGTTACAGAATCTTAACACCTAAGACCCCTACTGAAAAGAACGATATTTGATTGAACGATATTTGCGTGTATTACGTCTTGAAAAAATAAACACAGTTGTGTATGTGTGCATAACACAAACGTTTAGGTCACGTTGTGCCCGTTGTGTGCCGTTGTGGTCACGTTGCAAGTGGCGTGGACGGATTTGACATTTCTATAATTCTCATAATTCTGTACTTTTGTACGCCACTTCTGTGATTACCTCCTCCCTTATAGCGACGTATTAAATTCTAAACGTCCTAGAAGGAGTAGAATCCTGTTGCACAGGCTATTATTGTCTTTATTTATTCTGTACTTCTAAGATTATTAGTGATTTATACCTTTCAGAAGGTCTTAAATTTGGCACAGTGGTGAAATTAAGTTGAATTTGGAAAAGCTGATTTGAGCAGTACAATACCTAATCGTTCTGTTTGAATTGTTGAATTTTGTTTTGTGTAACAATACCTTATTGGACTGTGAATTGAAAATTATTTTATGGAAATTGATAGAGGTGAGTGTTTTATTCAATTATTCATTATAGGATCTCCTAGCACATTTTGTTGAAAATAATCACTTTATTTGTATGTTTGTTTAACATTTAAAATTTTATTGGTCATGTTAAAGTAATTAATATTTTACACTTATATTTTTACACAATTTTAATAGTAAATATAAACAATATTTTTTCATAAATTTCAGCATAGTAAAATAAATTTATAAGTAGTTTACTGTAGCATATTAACCCTCAGTTTCCCAGCTCAAAATTATTAGAGAATTAATGTGACAAATTGTCAAGCATGCGTTACCTGCTGTGATAGGTTGAATGAATTTTCAACAGCCAATCACAGCAGTTATCGCTTGCTTGACAATTTGTCACATTAATTCTCCGATAATTTTGAGCTGGGAAACTGGGGGTAAAGTTGGCTTACAAAAATTAAAAAACTGGTGATCTCTAATTTTTTAATTAAACAGGAATGACATGTATGTTTAGTGGTGTACTTAAGTATGTTTATTTGACTGTACTGTATTACCATTTAATATGTGTGAATAAAAAAAACTCAAGCATAATTCAATATTTTTTATATCTTTACTATTTGATCTGTGTAAATAAATTATCAAAATTATGAACTGATAGTTGTTAACTGATATTATTTAACAAATAAAATTGTATTTGTGTTAAATTGAGCCAATATTTTGCACTAAAGGTAAGAAAATACATAAACCCATTTAAATAATGAACCTGAATATTTTAAATTGTTATAGTCAGAAAAAAGAAAGATCAAATATTGTGTTTCTAGGTCATACTATATATATTGTTTCTTCTTCTCTATAATATAAAAGGAGAAACTGTCTGACTGATTTATCAACACACAGCCAAAACCGCTAGGTCTTGAAGCATGGAATTATTCAGGAAGGTTCCTCAAGTAACTTAAGTGAGCACTAAGAAAAGATTTTTGGAAAACACTACTACCACTATGCGGATAAAAAGGGGGTTGAAAGTTTGTATGAAAAGTCTAATTCCTTGGGCTTAATACTTGAAACTAGGAACAAATACTTAACTAAGTAAATAATTAAGGATGTCATTATTAGATTTTCGAAACTAATAACGAATAACGACGAACGATCCTAACACACGCTAACACGTGTATTCCCGTTCGTCCCACTGATTTCGTCCCCCTGGTGGGACGAACGGGAATTTACAAAAATAATATTAAATTTGTTCCCGATCGTCCCACTAAGGATTTTAGGGGGACGAATGGGAATATGTTCTTAGATTAGTGCCATTCGTCCCACTAAATATTTTTGTGCGTAAAATGTTTAATCTTTGTTTCGTAGTTTACTTTCAAATTTGTCGTGATATTACATGGCTCTGGTGGGATGCTTCGGCGATGCCGCTAGATAACAAAAGAGTGCCGATAACATTGTGTTATTAGCGTAAACCCTATTTATTGGTTTACCCAACATTCTCTCCCAGTATCCTTAAATTAAACCGGTCGGGTTAGTGTTGACAAAACAACGAAACTGCACGGGTGTTAATGTAATAATATATGTTCTACACGAATTCTGTGGTAAAACTACTGATGTATGTACATTTTTGTTACAAATATCAATAGATAGCCAACATAGTTAATACTATTTTGTCTCATGTCTTATTAATTTATGCTAATAATGTACCATGTTTGTATTCTATTTTATTATTTGGTGGGACCAAGAGGACTAAAATAATAATTAATAAATTATTCCCGTTCGTCCCACCAACAATATTAGTGGGACGATCGGGAAAAATTATAACGAATTCCCGTTCGTCCCACCAGGGGGACGAAGTCGGTGGGACGAACGGGAATACACGATCCTAACATGATTTATGAGGTGTTGAAGTTTGTATGGAAGAATCTAATTTATGGGTTAATAAACTTGAAATTTGCCACAAATACTAAGCTAAATAAATAATAAATGATATGCACATCTACTATTATTTGTTCTGTGATGTGCTTAAATACGGAACAAATCGACCGTTATTTTGAGTCAGTTTTAGGAATTGTGCATGATAAAAAAATGAATGTATAAAAAAAACTACAAACGTTTGAACATCCATATTCTCAAATTATTGGGCGTTTTTTTTTTATGTTGGCGCCGAATATTGTGTTTTTTATACATTTAGCGTTTTCTAGCGCTTTTTTAAAGAGCTAACAGTGCGATTTTACTAAGACGAGTTTGCAGCACTGGTTGTTATTATTAGTTTGACGATACTACCCCCAAAAGACAATTACGGGGGTGTTAACGTTTTATTGAAGAATCTTATTTCTTGGGTTAATAAATTGAAACTTGACATAAATACCAAGCTCAGTAAACAATAAAGGTTGTCATAATTAGTTTTTGGAAACTACCCCAAAAGGTGGTTTAGGGGGTGTTAAAGATTTTTTGTAGTATGTTATTTCTTGGGTTAATTAACATAAAATGTGGCACAAATACTAACATAGGTGAATAATAAAGATTGTTATTATTATATTTTAGAAACTGCCTCAAAAATATGATGTAGTGGTTAGTTTTTTCATGAAAATTTATGTCTTGGGTTAATAAACTTGAAACTTGACATAATACTTACTTACTTAGGTTGTAAGTAAACAAAAAGGTTGTCACTGAAAGTTTTTCGGACTACCCCCAAAATATGATTTAACGGGTGTTAAAATTTGCTAATAATCTTACTGCACAAGGTTTAGTTTTTGATGGTAGGGGTCTGGAGAAGCATTGAAAAGGATTTTTTGGAAATTCAAACGGGGTACCTAAATGTTTTTATGAAAAATATAATTTCTTGGGGATAATGTAAATGAATAATTAAAATTGACATAATAAGTTTTTTAAAACTATCCATCACCCAGATAAGAAGTGTTAATGTTTTTTTGAGGAATCTACTGTGCAATCGGCATAACATAAACGAAAAATAAAAAACCGGTCCAAGTATGTGTGTATCCATAAATATTATCGCCAAATTTGAAGTTCACAGTTCAGTGGCAAGTTACAAATTTCATCAAAACTATTTTGTAACAATTTTGTAAAAAAAAGCCACTTTAGTGGCTTCTCATTCCTTTGTTTTCCAATATTTATTAAAACATAAATACAACATTTAGCTATCTACTCAACGAGCTCTAAACAACAAAACTCCACCACTCAATAAACTCGATGAGGTAAATAGGTAGCAATTTTTTTCCCGCCTTCCATTTGCTGTTTGGAGACCTCCTTAAAAACTTTAATGTTTTTTTTTTTGCCTATTTTTATGGCTTTGGGTTAACAAGACGCTTATAAGCATCTTGTATATATACTGTGATAATTTTGAGACTGTAGCTCCAACCATTTGGCTGTAAAACCCTTGTGATAGACGACAGTCAGATAGACGGACACGTGTGTGACAGGGCTCGGCTTGGACCCTAAAAAAGAGAAGTAAAGAGTGAACATATTATTATTTGGGTTGTTAAAACTCGACCCTCAACGGGGCAAAGAGGGGTTATTAAGTTTTTAGGGAAGGCTTTTACTTTGAGGCGATAACCTAAAATGTATTATTCTTTAAGTCAAATAACGAATCGTTCCAAACCAATAAACCCTAGATATCTACGATACCCCATTCTTTTATCGATTTAACAATAGCCTTTTTTGGTCGCCTTCACTAGCTGCACATAAGAACGTCATCTGTAGGGTAAAATACGAAATCACGCGAACGATGTCGCGGGCAGAGTGTTACCCTCAGTTTCCCAGCTTAAAATTATCGGAGAATTAATGTGACAAATTGTCAAACACGCGATATCTGCTGTGATTGGTTGAATGAATTTTCAACAGCCAATCACAGCAGATAACGCGTGCTTGACAATTTGTCACATTAGTTCGCCGATAATTTTGAGCTGGGAAACTGAGGGTTAGTATCACATGTACCTATAATCTCAATATACAATACTCCTTATCTCTTTTCACCCATCACACTTCATTCATCAATTGTTTTGCTTGATAAAAAAATTAGGTCTACAAAATATTTATCTCCTTGTCTTCGGCCACCCAAATTAAAGAAGAATCTAACCCAGACAAACAGTATTTTCATAATAGGCAAAAACAGTCTCCCTATACTTTTTCCAGAGACAGTTACTTATACAAAAACACTGATATAAAATTAGCTAAGTAGTTAAAACACCGTCATCACCAGCCTAGCTTGAGTTTGCATTCAATTTCACATTGGTAAATCAAATAATGCATTATTATTACCATAAATACAAGTATTTTTTTTTATAAAATTTTCAATTTTTTCATTACGAATATCGGTCCCAGAAAGCATTTAAGAATGTGTCAATACCTAAAGCCAATGATATTCAAAAAACCGGCCAAGTGCGAGTCGGACTCGCGCACGAAGGGTTCCGTACTTGGTAAATTGCGGTTTACGATTAATGACGTATTAAAAAAAAACTACTTGCTAGATCTCGTTCAAACCAATTTTCGCTGGTAGTTTACATAGTAATGTACATCATATATTTTTTTTAGTTTTATCATTCTCTTATTTTAGAAGTTACAGGGGGGGGGACACACATTTTACCACTTTGGCAGAGTCTCTCGCGCAAACTATTCAGTTTAGAAAAAAATGATATCAGAAACCTCAATATCATTTTTGAAGACCTATCCATAGATACCCCACACGTATGGGTCTGATGAAAAAAAAAATTTTTAGTTTTAGTTTCAAGTATGGGAACCCCCAAAATTTATTGTTTTATTTTTATTTTTGTGTGAAAATCTTAATGCGGTTCACAGAATACATATACTTACCAAGTTTCAACAGCATAGTTCTTATAGTTTCGGAATAAAGTGGCTGTGACATACGGACGGACAGACAGACAGACAGACAGACAGACAGACAGACAGACAGACATGACGAATCTATAAGGGTTCCGTTTTTTGCCATTTGGCTACGGAACCCTAATAAACAGATATGTTATAAGCGCGCGCATTGTGAAGACTCGAATAGGAGACAATTGTAGCCTTTAGTCTTTAGTTTATGTCACGCATGGCGAAGAGCTATACGCTTTGTTGAAAAAAAAACAAAATTAAAAAATGCCATCGTGTGTATTTAGAAAGTGCACCAATTATAATACCAAATTACATAAAACAGAAGGGATCTCATACCATATGTAAGTACGCAATACACCTCAATTTACTAATTTATTTAAATTTTTTTTCCTAATATTCTGTTATTGGAGGCTACAAAAAGAAAAAAACATTGGTGGTCAGAATAATATTTGTTTACATTCACATGCAAGTGACAAACACTAGCTGTCTCTTTTTTTCTTGTTGGTTTTATCAAGCCATCCCTTTCGACTTGTAGTGAAATGTCAGATGAATGAAAAGTGTGTATGTGTGCTGCCGCTGCTGCGCGGAACACTTTTTTCAATTGTTTTGTGAGTGAATAACGTATCTGTATATTTGAATATCATTGCCTAAAGCACAATATTTAACAAATATAAACAGTTTGTGTATGGAGCCGCTGCTGGAACGCTCCCGGTTTTTTTTGGTAGTTCAGCCTTTGCCACCCAAGTTCGACGCTCCTCTAAGTAGTATAGTTTAAAATCCCAGTCCATCTAGAATAAGAATATCGAAGTATGAAAAAAATTTATCTTTGTGACTCAACTATGTAACTATAATTTTACAAGGATAACACTTGTTTAAAGATAACATTTCTCATCTTTATGCAAGAATGACGCTGTTATCTTTCTTTTGATAGCCCATTAAAAATGCTTCGATACGTATACTAGTTCACACGGCAACAACTGCCGCGAGCCGCGATATACTCGCAAAATGCGTTTACCGCACGCTTTTATAAATGCCGCTAAACGCAACGAAACAACAACAAATATAACATTATTTAAAATCGTGCAGTTGCTGTTTGCGATCAGGAAGTTTACATAATAGCTATGTACTTGTTGACTACGACGGACGCTCGTAAAAGCGTAGGTAGGTATGCAAGTGACGTCTTTTCTCACTCACAGATATCGTGTCTCCCAACCGATCAACGTCCGAGTTATAAAATGTATAGGTTTAGACTTGGTTATCGCAGTCTAAAGTATAGAGTTCTTATATTTTATAATAAGACTACGAATAACGCCAACGACCTTGAGGGAACAAAACGCAGGGCGCGTTTCTCACCCACGTGACCCAAAATTTAGTAGTTTTTTGTACTTTCCTTATTATTCTATGACTATAAAAAAAGGCCTCAGATCAAAATGTAGATAATTAAATTGTCTTTGAGATAGTGTCAACTTCAATCAAATACGCCCAAAAGAAATACGTACAAGGTCTTTGAATACGCCCAGCGATTTTGAATAAATAGTCATTGCTCTGAGGGTTTTGGTGCGATCATAGACTACTATTATATACTAGAGATGGTCGTGTTTTTGTTCGTATTAGACATAACTTTACAAATTAATAACAGTATGTTATACGATTAAAACTCAAAATTTTCTTAGATCCAATGTTTATGAAAATGGTCTAATGTAACATATATTTTTTTCCAAAACATTACGACTAGCCGTTTAGACGTGATTCTCATTTTAAAATCAGCTACTCAAGGTAATCGGCGCCTTAAAAGAGTGCCCGTGGAGTTTCTTGCCGGTTCTTCTCCATAGGAAACACACAACACCTTTTGTCGACGTTTTATAAGTGCCCATGTAGGCCAAATAAAAAAAATGTTTTGTTTTGATTTTATCATTTCTAATCCAGTCTAGACCTGAGTATAAAACATTATTGCTACAGATCGTTAGTAAATTGCTTATTGTAAATAAAAGCTTGCAACCCTTGCGAACTTGAGACCCTTTCGACGTGGATTCTATTTCAGTTACTTCACGTGGCTTTGACGGGCGTAGATTTTATCGGAATAGGGTAGTAAGTAAATTAAGTATTTTTCAGTCATAATATGTGACTGAAAAGCTGATGCAATGTAAACAAAAAAGACTTGAGTTATAGATGTACGGTATATACAAATTAGGTTTATATGCCATGGTTTGGTGTCTATTATCGCATAATCTCAAACTAATCTGTTAGGTACCTTATAGGCAAGCGAGCTTGTCTAATAAAGACAACTACCGAACGTATCGTCTAGCGTATTTTCATTTCATAACGAAAGTTATACAATTGCTACAATTAATTTGAAAGCGGATGAAGTACATAGGTACCTAATTGTAAAACAATTAATTTTGTTGCTGTTTATTAGGTTGCCTCTATTCCGCGTGCGTTTAAAAACTTCTTTATGCTTGGAATTTTCATATCACTCGCGGCTCCATAACTCAATTTGTTTCAAAAGTAAGTAATCGTAATATGTTCATGTCGGTGAAAATATGCCAACCAAATACAGGGTCAACCGCAGTCAGCCAAACATGAAAATATTTTTTTCCTTATAGTAATAATGGATAGCATCAATATTTAGGGTAGTTCTCCTACAGGACCTGCTTCAATCTTCCACTCCGTTATATTTATAGGGACTCCATTTTCCGCACGAGTCCCGTTAGGTCCGTTGTGCGTCCTTCCGAAACAAAATGATCAAACTGAATAATGGTAAAAACCACATCAAAATCCATTATGCCATTTGGAAAATCTTAGCGATCACATATTATTATTATAAAGCTAAATACGACTAGCTCTTGCTTGGCACGGCTTGTACAACTTGACAAAACGTATATTTTAGGTTTAGTTACCTACTCACTGAGTATCTCTTTCGTGATATGCACCTTTCTCCTATTAGAGTTCAATTTTGCAAACCAGCAGCCGTATTGCGTAAGTGCGCAAAGATTTTAAACTATCCAACTGACCAAATCGGCTAATAACACAAAACGGAAATACATGTGACTGGTCGATTTGGTCGGTTGGATAGAGTTGAAACTCTTTGCGCACTTACGCAATACGGCTACACAGGTTCTTACAAACAATTCTTTGATAAACGAGTGTTTAAGGAAAATTTCCTTTTAATTTTAACATTACGACATCAGCGTGAACTTGTAAGCTTTCCTAATGAATTTTCTATTTCGCAAAACTTCTCGTCAAGTTATGACGTAGTGGCCCAGTGAGTGAGACCTCGCCTCTCGTCCTTGAGGTCGTGGATTCAAAACCGGGCAATTACCAATGTGAGTTTTTCAATTCATATTTACTTTCTAAGTTTATCTTGGACATCGCTGACAACGGTGAAGGAAAACAGCGTGAGGAAACCTGCAGCCTTATTGCGTAAGTGAATACGGCAACGCAAAGGGTTTGATCGCTATCAACCGACCAATCACACAGACGGAAATCCACATCGCGACATTCATCTCGCATGTGATTGCTCGATTTGGCAGCGGTCAAACCCTTCGCCTTGCCGAATTCACTTGCGCAATTCGGCTGCCGTACTTTTAAATGCGATAATATTATAAAAATGTGCTCCGTTGGTGTTATTACTGGGAAGTCATTCCAGTGCGAGGATAAACTAATAAATATATAAATGACGGAAAATTAGGACTTATTTATTTGCTTTATAATTATATAAGATTATCGGTAAGTATGTATTTATTGCTCTTTCTTGGCGCCAAATATAAATAAGTATTACGTAAGAAATACCCACTTAATGTTGCTTGATGCAGGTATTATTTAACGTTTTAAATGTTTTTTTTTATCTACTGAATCATCTGAGTGTCGGCTTTGTTTGATGAAATACCTTTTTAAATATATATGTTTTTTGTTTTTACAAAAAAATAAAAATAAGGAAAGTTACACAAATTTTATGACATGGGTTGTAGAAACAAAGATTGCCTAAGAACAGCTAATGCTTTCAGGCATTCGTTTATTTTACTACGAAAATCTATAGGTGGCATTCATACTCAAGCTCGATTTAACCTCTTCCACCACAAACGAACTATTAAATGCGTCAATCAAGAATCACGGCAACTACAAGTCCTTGAAATAATAGCTCTGCAAATGGTAATCAAAACAACACAAAGTTACGTAATAGCTGGGTTATTGTGTCAGCAAAACACAATGATAATCATCTATCATGTTATATTCATTCAAGACTGTTTAATTGGTTTCCTTGTAGGTAAGTAACAAATACATAATTACCTATTAGAATCATTACATTATTACCTCAATGATTAGAATAGGTATCTACGTTACGTACGTAGAATAGCTAGTCGCTTAAGATGCATCCCTTCCTTGATCCCTTATCCTTTCATTCATCTACCCACTCTCTGTTTAGGCTTAGCGAATTACGTGAGGTTTACTGCAAGATCCCATAATTCCCACTATGAATTACACTGGGTTACTCGAAATCAACTAACTCACAGTTTTCACAAAATGTGGTGAGAAATATATGCATGGCACGTGTAAGTACATGGGATTGTTTCAGTAACTAATGTATCTTAAACCAATTCCAGATATCAAAAGTTGCTTAATCTACACCAGGTGCGATGCCGGTAAACACATGAAGATGTCAGCTGCTGCGGAGACCCTACCGGCTCCGAACGTACGACCGCTCGCGCCCCCCGCCACCGCCCCCGCTTCGCGCCGTCCTGGCAGCAAGCACATCGTGCACTGGTTTCGCAAGGGCCTACGCCTCCATGATAACCCTGCGTTAAAGGATAGCCTAGTGGACGCCGCCACGTTCCGATGTGTATTCATTATCGACCCATGGTTCGCCAGCTCTTCTAATGTTGGCATCAACAAGTGGAGGTAAGATTTGAATGAGAAAACGATAAACAATCTATGTAATGATGATTTAATCTTTACACGAGTTGTTTGAGTCACAGTGCATGCAAACGTAGACAACATACCTACTTATTACATATTACGTAGGAAGTTGCTGCGCTCGATATTGCCTATGCATTTGTATTTATTCAACAATCGATAAACTTATCTCGACAGATTTCTGCTGCAATGCTTGGAAGACTTAGATAGGAGTTTGCGGAAACTTAACTCCCGGCTGTTCGTGGTTCGTGGGCAACCTGCCGATGCGTTACCGAAACTGTTTCGAGAATGGGGCACCACCGCCTTATCCTTCGAGGAGGATCCGGAGCCGTACGGCCGAGTGCGAGATCACAATATCATGTCTAAATGCCGCGAAGTCGGCATCACCGTCACATCTCGTGTTTCTCACACGTTATACAAATTAGACCAGTAAGTTATTTGAAATAATCTAATGTTGTTCTTCATGCAGCATTTGAGCCCATTTGTTGCTGCCATAGTTAAAGTTCATATTACGAAGGTAGCATTTTTTGATTAATAAATTACTTTTAATTTTGACTACTCGGCGATCATTACTTTGGTTTAATACTACTTATTATTTTTACAGAATTATAGAACGAAATGGTGGGAAAGCACCTCTTACATACCACCAGTTCCAGGCGTTGATTGCCAGCATGCCTCCTCCTCCGAAGGCGGAGGCGCCAATATCAACCCAAACCCTTAATGGCGCCACCACGCCAGTAAACGATGACCATGATGATCGGTTTGGCGTACCTACCCTCGAAGAACTCGGTAAGTTACGACAAACTAAATTATTACATATTTCAATACCAATGGCATTATTTAATTATGACTGCCTAATGTAATGTTTTCTACTTGAATAAATTCAGGATTCGAGACTGAGGGTCTAAAAGCTCCCGTTTGGATCGGCGGTGAAAGTGAAGCTTTAGCTAGGTTAGAAAGACATCTCGAAAGAAAAGCTTGGGTGGCTTCATTCGGGCGGCCAAAAATGACGCCACAGTCACTATTGGCAAGCCAGACTGGCTTATCGCCCTACTTAAGGTAAATGACTACAATGATATTGTATCATCACTTTTTGATAGGAATTAAGTTCTTAACTAAAGCAACACCGTTCTTGCAGGTTTGGTTGTTTATCAACAAGGTTATTTTATTATCAGTTGACGGAATTGTACAAAAGAATTAAACGAGTAAGACCACCGCTGTCTCTTCATGGGCAAATACTATGGAGGGAATTTTTCTATTGTGCTGCAACACGCAATCCTAATTTTGATCGTATGGAAGGAAATCCCATATGCGTCCAAATACCGTGGGAAAAGAATCAAGAAGCTTTAGCGAAATGGGCCAGTGTAAGTACTTACCTAATCGAAACCACTGAACAATGTTTAAAAATAACTTTCGATCCTTGAACAGTTTTTAAAAACTCGTAATCATTCCAGGGCCAAACCGGATTTCCTTGGATAGATGCAATAATTATACAATTAAGAGAAGAAGGGTGGATTCACCATTTGGCTAGACATGCAGTGGCCTGCTTCCTAACCAGGGGTGACTTGTGGATCTCATGGGAAGAAGGAATGAAGGCAAGGAGAGCTTCGTTATTTTGTAGATTAGTACCATGGCATTCATTTAAAATTTTTGGATTGCAAACTCTAATTACGATTTGAGAGACAAGTGTTTTTTTGTAATGAAATAAATTTCACCTCAAGTCTTGTTTTACTGCAAAGTTTTGTATGAGTTTACAACACCTAGAGATAGGTGAGATTGCAAACACCGTGATTCCGGTGACGTAGTTACAGGCATGAAGAATATTTAGATGTTCACTTCCTATCTTTTGTTTGTATAGGTATTTGCAATCTAGTTGAATGACTTTTTGTTTGATCACCGTAGACATGTATTAATTTGAGGAGAGTCCCCGTTCCTGCAGGTGTTCGACGAATTGCTTCTCGACGCCGACTGGTCCGTCAATGCGGGCATGTGGATGTGGCTCTCGTGCTCATCATTCTTCCAGCAATTTTTCCACTGCTATTGCCCGGTCCGTTTCGGACGGAAAACTGATCCTAATGGTGATTTTATAAGGTATGTGCACTTTAAATAACCATAACTACGACACCATAATGCTATCATGCCATGGAGAATGTTATATTATCACTATCACTACATAGTATAGAACAAAGTCGCTGCCCGCTCTCCGTCTGTATGCTTAGATCTTTAAAACTTCGCAACGGATTTCGAACGGTTGTTTTTAATAGATAGAGTGATTCAAGCGGAAGTTTTATATGTATAATATGTTAGAGAAACACTGATAATTTTCGACTTTCACGCGGGCGTAGCCGCTCACAGAAGCTAGTAATTAATAATTTTAATTACAGAATAAGCCTATCACCAAGTTGTCATCTTTACAGTCGCACTTGAGAGAGGGGTCGTTAAAAAGTTTCCACCTTGGTTAGCACAGTATCTGCTTATTAAATCGTCGCAGTAAGTTGTGTAGGTACTATAAGCAGTATATGATTTGATTCTCTCTAAGATCTCAATATGTGTACCTATTAATATGTTACAAGTGCACAACCATTGTAGATACTGAAATACGAGTACGTCACTTCTTTGATGATTACCTATGTTGCGCAATTATTGTTTGAAGGTGTGACGCATCGGCATTGCAGGTGACTCGTCCGTGATGCTTGCATGATGTTTGACGTATGCAATGTCTTCACGCCTATTATGCGAAAAATTTGAAATACCCAAATGCAAACTTCTGTATTCCACTGATTTCTTTACCAAAGATATTTTGTTCCTATGATTTTTTTGTTTACAGGAGATACATTCCAGCATTGAAGAACATGCCGACGCGGTACATCCATGAGCCGTGGGTGGCGCCCGAGGCGGTGCAAGAGTCTGCTCGATGCATTATCGGCCGCGACTACCCCATGCCTATGGTGGACCACTCGGAAGCCTCTCAAGTCAATATCGAACGCATCAAACAAGTGTACGCGCAACTAGCGAAATATAAACCACAAGGTAAAATAACAGATTATGTTCAGTCGTCGAATAGACCCATATTAGTAATAATGGAAAGCCCAAAATATAGTCAAAGAAAGTTCTCCACGACAAAAGGGTTCGTTGTAGTTCGGCGGACAGAACACCGATGTTCTGTCTTGAACCTTGCATGATGGGTATCTGTCGTGTGGTCTTCAACCTTTCGAATGATGTACTTTAGAGGAAGTTGTTGAAATGTTGTGTTGCTACGATTAACTGATGTCATGCAAAGTTATAAGTTATATAAAACACGCAAGGTCGGATCCTCATCTTAAGAGTTTGGTTTAAATGAAATGACAGAATATTTTAAAGTTATTGAGGCATTTTATAGTTATAATTAGATTACCGCCGAATTGATTACAAAATTGTGAAATAAATCTATGAAACGACAACGACGCGACGTAGCGTTACCAACAATATTCCTAGTTATTTAGTTAGTTTTTGTTATTTTTAGTTTTACTTATGGATACTTCTGGTTTTTTTAGGTACATTAAATCCAAATGCTGTGCAACGACCAAACGTGATGCAATCATCGCCGAGCCCGAATTCTATAATTACCAGCATCAATCAATCAAACTACTTATGCAGCCAAGCTCCTGACCCACCGACAAAGGATAATGATGTCATATTCCAAAAGCCTATGAACCGGTCTATGAAGCCTTCATTCAAGCAAGTTGTTATCGTACAGAAAAAACAAAATACCAACATAATACAAACAGTGTCACAAGTAAAGGAAAACTATGTTGTCAATGGTCGACTAGATTCCTACAAAACACCAAGTAATGATAACTTACAATCAGCAAAACAAGAAAACTATGACTTTAAAAACTTAGTCATCAATAATTATGTACAAGGCTATGCCAATAATCCAGAAATTTTTCAGAATGAGCTAGCTAATAAGAACGAATTGTTCGCCCAGCAAACATTGAAAATTAACAGTTTCAATTATGAGAAACAAAAGTTATTTTTGTCTGCTTTTACTGATAATGGGGTGCGAAGAACAGCCATGCACGGCGAAGTGCCTCCACCCTTTGCCGTCGCTCATAACCACGACATAAATACGACTTTCACCAAAGAGAACAAAAATGAAGATCTAAAGGAGGCAAATGACAGCTTACATCCTATGTCGATTAATGACGACGGAACTATTCCAAACGAAAATCGGCAGAATAATATGTCTAATGAAAACTATTCCTCAAATGAAAATCAAAAGTAAATGTTTGTGTTAAGTAAATTTTATTTTCTTTCTTTCTAAACATAGATTAATAAGTCATATCTATTTTATTATTGCCTCTAGATAAAATGTATAGATATATGATTGCCATTTTATCTAAGGTATTTTACAGAAAGCTTGTGCTGTTGTTTACATAATCAAGCCTAGCCTGACAGTATAGCGAACAATTAGAAAACAATATAGTAGTTAGTACCTAACATCAAATATGTGCAAAAGGCACATTTAAAATTAAAAGTATCCAGCCAGGCAGATCTCTACTAAGTGAATTATTAGTTTTATGATATAAATTAAAATTTGTTAGCTAAAATAAAAGTTTATACACAGAATTTTGTTTTAATTCTAATTTTCGTTTTGCTATAATGAATACAAATGTTTCCACCTAGGGATGGATGTTAATAAGGGATCTCTTCATTTAAGATTATGCCTGGATGAAAGTGGCTCTAGCTGGTAACTGTGAATCCTGGCTGATGGCATATTTAGGTAAAAACTGGCCAACACTACCAGTCTGGTTGTTTTAGGAAATACAATTTATTATAATAACACATTATAGGCATTTTATGTCAAAGAAGCAACAGTTTCCATGTGCTGCCGAACTGCCTTTTTCACTTTTCTGGAAGTACTAACATCTTTCTTGTCAGCATGGGGCTTTTTATTTCCAGCTAATTCATTTTTTATTGTTGTTAATATTGATGTCTAAAAATAAAATAAGTGAATGTTATAAATGTAAATAATTGTTTACCAGTATTATAATAGGGGTAAAATACTTACAGTTTCAGGGACATGTACATATCTAATGTTACGCGCTTGTAAAAATAAATTCTCAAATAGAAATTCATTTCCTTGAGGATCACAGTATACTGCATTGGAAAAAGAAATATTCATGTAACTGTAAAAAAATATTATTAATAAATAATGCTACTGGATTACAGGGCAGCTCATACTATTGTTAATATTGATGGTTTTATAATTCTTACCCATCCACATTGTCAACATGTCCACAGATATAGGAATCATTATTACGTAGGTCCACAGTTATATTTTTACCTTGCATAGCTCTAACAAGGCACAGTAAAGTGTTGTGATAATAGAATTTTTCCCTTGCTGCTCCAGTGAACATTGGCATTGTTAACTTGTTTAATCTGAAAAGGATTTTTAACTTGCATGTTGAATAAAAATTGTGATAGGTTATTTTACTTGTGGCTCTTGTTGGTAAGTGATTTGCCAGTAACGGCAGTTGACCAAGTTAGGCTAGTCTGAAATTGCATTATGCTGATATTGGCCTTTGGTAAATTGTTTAGGCAAAAAGTTTTTTACAAATTAAAATTAATTAACCTTGATAATTACAGTTTATATTACATAAAAAGTTACAGAGAATGATTGAAAAGCATACACATTATTAACAGTTCATATATATTTTTCTAGGATTTATTTTGATAAATACATATAATAATGTTAGCATAGTCACACAGTTTTTCACTATTTCACAATAAGAAGTCTTGCGTCTTGATTAGATTTCAATTCTAACTCTGCTCTAGTTATTTTCCATTCATCACTATCTCTTTCAGCCCAGAAATAGAAAGACCCTCTATCTTTAGGTCCAGATACAGGTATCCGAAATCTAGCTGTCTCGCCATCTGAATAGTTATTTACTGTGTCATTCAGCTTGAACCGCTTATCTTTGATCGGCTCTCCTAGATAGTGGACGGCACCAGAGTGGGATCGTAACTTCTTCAACGCACTTTTATAGTAATCATAACCTCTTACCCTATCGATAATTCGGTTCTGTAAATAAAACCCAGTACCTCCGACGACCAAACCTCCCCATGCAGCAATTTGTACAAGTTTTCGCGTATTAATAGTCATAATGAATTACAAAGGAGATTTACTAAAATACTCAAAGTTCTTCAGTACCTGTCTGTGGTCTCCAGAATAATTATTTTTATTTACTCGATCTCGCGTAAGGGTTAGGACAAATTATAAATAAATTTCAGAATTTCAATTTTCAATAAGTCAGACTCAGAATTTGCGGCACTTAAAAATAGGTTATTGTCATTTTGATTTTTGACATTGACAATGACAGCCACAGACTTCTTCAGCTCTGGAAAACCGCCGGGTACCGAGTCGTAGACAGAGAAAACTAGTATTATTAAGAAATACGTATAAGGTCTTTGGTATTATTAACTAGTATTCTCTGTCTACGGACCGAGCACAGAACATTTTTACTCTAGCGAGGTTCCGAGTCACGTCAATATCGCTAGTAGCGCGTCAAGAAATCGATTAGGTTCGCTTCTACGGGTAATCGAAACGGCTTCTGACGCACCATTGATGAGATACAGTCTGGCTATTATAACTATGCAAAACTCAAAATGGACGCCTGTGGGAGGCCTATGTCCAGCAGTCGACGTCTTTCCGCTGAAATGATAATGATAAAACTCAAAATTGGTCTCCCCAAAAAGTTTTAGTTGTTTATGTACATAAACATCAATCACTTTTGGTGGTAATTGAGTTGCCAAATTGCTTACGCTGTACATTGTTATTCACAAATCCAGTTAGAAAAACTGGCCAAGTGCGAGTCGGACTCACGCACGAAGGCTTCCGTACCATTATCGGCAAAAAAATCAGGTCCCGTGTTTATCCTTTGGGTACAGAACACTAAAAATGGTTAAACCTGTTAGAACTTGGGTGCGGGCGTTATTACATTACATGTTTTGCAAAAATTCGATGATGGAGATCTTCAAAGATGTGGAGGAACAGCACGATGTCGTTCTTAGCCAAAAACGAAAATGTTTACAAGATATCTAAACGTTGACGTGTACTTCACCTTTTGATTTTTGCTTAATAGATTATTTTACTAAGAACATTTTGTCGAGGGAAAGAAAGGCCAAAGAAAAGAGTGATAGCGGTAAAGGACAGGAGACAGGACGGTATGGAAGAAGAAAACGGGTTGTGCTGACTCTAAGTAATCTATATATATATAATATTTCTAAAGTTTAAATATTTGTATCTTTCATTTTCTTTTGTGTATCCATATTCGACGGCAGGGCAAGCAGAACACAATAGATCTAAACTTACAAAATCTCTTATTTTACATCGCGACGTGTTTCGAAAGGTTGTAATTTATTTTTAATTTTTCTGTAGGTAAACTGTTTTTTTTTTTTTTTTGTGTCAATTATGTAACCATTATATTTACATGATGTCGTAGGTAATAATTTACCATTATTGGTTGAATTTATCTTTATTTATAATAAACACTAAAGCTGACAATAGTCGCTGAGTAACTGCTATGTTTTCTAAACAAACATCATTAGATGTGCCAATAAGCAACATGTCATTAAATATATACTAGACATATAACCGCAGGATCTGAGCAACCCGACGACCGGGTTCATTATCTTAGTGAATACAGAAGGTGCCGTGTTCAGGCCGAACGGTAACACATTAAATTCATACAAAACATCGTCAAATTCGAATCTAAGATATTTTTATAATCTCCCTCCTCTGAATCCCCGTTTGCTTGCGACTCAGGGGAGGAGCCCGCCAGTTTAGATTATTCCGTTGATGGAACGTCGATTGAGGTGGAGGCGGCGCTGTCTTCGTTCTGTTGGTGGGTGACCGAGTTACGGTTGATTTTAATTCGGCTCCTGTTTTTGTTATTGTCTAGGAGGTAAGTGTCTTTCCATAACTCTTTATGAAGTTCGCTGGACAAGCCCTTAGTAGCCAGATGTTGTAACTGAACAGCCAAGTCGGTCTGAATTTCTTTGCCGTAGATCTTTTCCGCAGACGGATGCTCTCCAAATATTTTCAATATTTTCGAGTCCCGCTCGATGCTCACAGTTGTGTCAGTTGCAATAAGGACTTCAGTATCTGAGGAAAGTACTTGTGGATGGAATTGGGTTTGCAGCGCTAGTTGAGGGAGCTGGGTCCAAAGCATTGATCGATGGAATGCGATCCCTAGCGCTCATGGATGGCTTATCATGATATTCTGATTCCAATTCCATTAATTCCTCAAAAGATTCTTCGTCGTAGTATCGACTTAGGGGAGAGGGCGTCTCCTCTGTAATGAGTAGATTTATTGAAATGAAACTGACTAATGGATAATTATTTTACAATAATAAGATAAGCGCACGCAGGTGGGCAGGTGTATCTATGGATATAGACATGAACCGCGTGCAGCTTAGTATCTACGGTGAAGTGACAATCCCACGGACTGCCCGCATCACCCGTATAGCTTCACGTATACTAATAAGGTAACAGTTCTTATAACTGATCGCAATATTAGCCTTGCACGTGATATAAAACAAAAGAAGTTAAGTAGGTACTTATAACATTTACGAGTCCGAAGTGTTAACTCCAAAAGTTAACCGCAACGACAACGTTTAAACGTTGATGTGATTTTGCAACGTTACTATTATAACGATTTTAGGCAATATATTGACACTTGGCTAACCTCTGCAATGCGACGTCGATCTTGTCTCACGTTGAAGTTTCTTCTTCCATTTTTTTAACTTTTTTGTGATGTATTCGTAATCGTGTTTACTTTTTCGTTTCCACATGACACTTTTTAAAACTGATAATAATTATTTAAGAAAATGTGCGCTCCGACAGAGCACTGAACTGTGAATGAGCAATATAACACGGTAGGTATCAAGCAATGGAAATAGGTCTACCCTCATTACCCTATTTTTTTAGTTTTAGGTATATATTCAAAGGCAACACCGTACGTGTTACTATAGGTCTACCAGAATCTCATGGCATTTTTTATTTTTTTTAAATTGTGATTTTCATATGGCAATGTCTATTGTCAGCTGTCAAATCAAAGTACTTGATGTGTCAACCGCTGCTGAAATTTTTTGATATTATCTTGAATTTGTTATTTTTGTGAAAATGACGAAAAACCCACTTCGATCTCAAGCGAGACTTATTGTTTTCAATGTGTATCATAAAATAAGGGAAAAAGAAGGCGTAAATCAAACGCAATCTTTGATTTTAAAGTGCGTCGTAGAGTGGACCGGTAAGTTGGACTGACTTGTCTTGATACTTTTAGTTTATTTTATATTTTTCGTACTTAATTTTTATTTCTTTTCATTACTATTATATGGTAAATCGTAGGTCAGGGCACATCGAATACAATCCTGAAGGTGAATGATGGCCGGAAGGAAATGGCAACAGTAATGTAACTGTTACTAATTCTTCGTAAATAATAATCTGCGCCCTGCAGTGGGACGTGTATATAGACGGGAGTTTTTGCCAGGATTTTGTCGAGTGAAGTTCAGTGGCTGTTAATATTATTGCAAATTGATTCCTAGTGGATATTGTGATATATTATTGGTGTAGTTTTGTGTCTCAACTGTCTACGCAACTGGACAATTTGTAAATTCATTGACAGAAGCGATCTCGATAGTGAAGCGGAGTATTTTATTGTAGTATTGACTGCCTCTGCAAAGCTTACTGGAAAGACAGATTCGATACAATTTGCTGCCACAAATTTTTACATCCGCATTCTAATGCATACTAAAGAATAAATATAAGATCCAAAACTCTTTCCAAAGACGTGGCTAACAACCAGCCTAGATCCTAACAACCAGGCCATAAAACTTACATACAAAAATAGTACCAGGCCCCTCAGAAAGTATTGCGAAAAAAAGTTTTTATATATGGGAGACTGGCCAGTTATAATGTTTTTCGAAAATATGATTATTTATAAGTAAAAATAAGTAAGTTCCAATTTCAAAATTTCCCTCCACATTTTTTGCGAGTTAATTCAAAGTATTGTGTCTCACTGAAATATGGATCTGCGCCGGGAACATTTTAGAGCTATGATTTTATACGATTTCAAGTGTCGCCTGAAACCGGATGAATCGTACGATAGACTTCAAATGGCATTCATGGATGAAGGCCCTTCCAAGGCAACCGTGTATCGTTGGTATAACGAATTCAAGCGCGGTCGACCAACTTTGGGGGATGACGAAAGAAGCGGTCGCCCTTTGACGGCTGTTACCGAAGAAAACGTGCTAGCAGTGAAAAATTTAATCCAAGACAATAGGCGAATTACATATCAGGAGATTCAACACATATTGAAGATTGGATCGGGAAGCGTTCACGAGATTCTACACAGCCATCTTCGCGTGAGGAGGATAGTATCACGCTGGGTGCCGCACAACCTCACCGATGCTCAGAAGCAGGCCCGGGTGGAATGGTGCCGTGATATGCTTAACAAATTTGAAGCAGGCTCGTCTCGGCGTGTTTACGACATCGTTACAGGTGATGAGTCCTGGATTTATCAATACGACCCAGAAACCAAGCGCCAGTCGACTGTTTGGGTGTTTCAAAATGAGCCAACGCCTACCAAAGTGAAGCGATCTAGAAGCGGGGGTAAGATTTTGATCGCTAGCTTTTTTAATTTGACTGGCCACTTGGTATCAATTCCCTTACGGGATCAAAGAAGCATTAATGCCGAATGGTATACTACCAAATGTTTGCCAGAAGTTTTCTCTGTTATAAGCAACAAGCGACCAAACACAGGGCTCCGCGGGCTACTGCTCCACCACGACAATGCACCTGCGCACACCGCACTCAAAACGAGGGACTTCCTGGACAGCACGCCAGTCAAACTCCTGGGTCACCCTCCTTACAGCCCTGATCTAGCACCGTGTGACTTCTTTTTATTCCCAAAAATAAAAAATCAGCTCAAAGGGATACAATTTTCGTCGCCGGAAGATGCGCTGGCTGCGTTCGAGCAGGCTGTAAACGAGGTGTCTGCGGCGGACTGGAAAAAGTGTTTTAAAAACTGGTTTAGGCGCATGAATCTTTGTACAGAGGCTGGTGGAAAGTACTTTGAAAAGATTTTATAAAAATATATGTACGTATAGAACAATTTTTTTTAGTTTCGCAAAACTTTCTGAGTGTCCCACGTATATATTTTATAGACTGATGATGATGAATGACTATAAGTAACATGATACATTTTATTATTGTTTACAGACTTTATACATCAAGAGATTGATTTTGAATATGTTAAATGCCAATGAAAAATAACCATTTTGATGGAGAGAGGTGACATAAAACTACAAAGATACAAGTTTTTGAAATGCCAGTGGAGTTCATGGAATTGTATTCTAGTTTTCTAGTTCTGAATGAGGTTTTAAGTTATTAGTATGATTTAAATGATATATATTAAATTAGTACTTAAATTTATATTCAATTGATTTATTTTTCCTATGTTAAGAACCCGATATATAACAACAATAGTCATACACTTACACATACCTATAATACTCACAGTGGATCTTTGTATCTCTGAATTTGTTGCAAGACCCCGCGCAGTAGCTATTTTTGTGTCAATGTTGAAGGTGAAGATAGCATTGTATAACTCTCTTTCACTCGCTTATGTATGTCACATCTTCCTATCTCGCTTACTCTATGCAGTATACTCGATGACAATCTGTTTCTTACGCAATGGTTGGCAGGACCAAGTTCATAGACACAAATATCCGTTGTGACTACTATAAGGCCGCGTTTCCACTGACGCGGAGCTGGGCGGAGACGTGCGGAAGCGACCAATCACAGACGAGACGAGTGGCGCGATTGAGGATTTCAACCATTGTAATTGGTCGCTTCCGCACGTCTCCGCCCAGCTCCGCGTCAGTGGAAACGCGGCCTTATATAGGTACCTCATGTTCATTAATACTAAAGACAAATAAAAAATAAACAGTATCAAGACCGTTTAATCCAATTTCCCCAGTATTGCACACAACAAATTTTTATTTCCACATTTGCCATGAGATTCTGGTAGACCTATACATTGTGTTTATGCTAATCTCGAGGACGAAGCTGAGTATAATAACTCAAGAACGGGCTCACCTATCCAAACCAAATGTTTAAGCTTTGTTCGGACTATTTAGTAGATGGTTTAAGTGAAGAAAAAAAAATTGAAACTTAGGGTAGGGTAGTGTAGCGTAGGCAAGGTAGTGTAGGGTAGTGTAGCGTAGGGTAGGGTAGGGTAGGGAAGGTAGGGTAGGGTAGTGTAGGGTAGGGTAGTGTAGGGTAGGGTAGTGTAGGGTAGGGTAGTGTAGGGTAGGGTAGTGTAGGGTAGGGTAGTGTAGGGTAGGGTAGTGTCGGGTAGGGTAGTGTAGGGTAGGGTAGTGTAGGGTAGGGTAGTGTAGGGTCGGGTAGGGTAGTGTAGGGTAGGTAGTGTAAGGTAGAGTAGGTAGGGTAGATAAATGTTTGGTGTTTTTATGCCAAAACAAAGTTTACCGGGTCAGCTAGTATGGGATATGGGCAGGAAGATGATGATCTTACTACAGTGACTATTCTTTACCAGGAATTAATCAGAATATAAAAACCGGCCAAGTGCGAGTCGGATTTGCGCACGAAGGGTTCCGTACCATTATCACAGAATATGGCATTAAAATCACGTTTGTTCTATGGGAGCCCCACTTAAATGTTTATTTTACTCTGTTTTTTGTATTTGTTGTTATAACGGCAACAGAAATGCATCATCTGTGAAAATTTCAACTGTCTAGCTATCACGGTTCATGAGATACAGCCCGGTGACAGACGGACAGACAGACAGACGGACCGCGGAGTCATAGTAATAGGGTCCCGTTTATACCCTTTGAGTACGTAACCTTAAAAAGTAGCCTATCAAAAGCAACAAAAGAAAATCATCAGAATCCTTTTTCATAGTACAGACTGACGGTGTCACCTGCACTAAATTTTCAGTTGCCCACTTTCTTTGAATTCTGCCTATTATAGTTTTTTTTTTATTATAGCCAAATACCATTAACTCCATAATAGACAAAACAATTTACATATTATGTCGCAGAATGGGCGGAAAAAATTAGCGCGCATAAAATACGCAGTGTGGCATATGCCTTACCGGGCAAGTCTAATAAAGTCTGGCAAACGAAAGTAGAGACTGAAAAAGCGCGGCAAATACAAAAATTCTCGGCATAGCAACCTCAAAACTAGTATGAAATACTTGGAATAACCTAATTTGATACTTTAGAATTATTAATATTACTTCGGCTGAATAAAAATACTAATGGTGCTTTAGGCAGGCAATACTTTAGATATTATGTATCTATCAATCCGAATAAAAAAAAACAACAGTATTATATATATAATATCGGTTTATTCACTACCATAATCAAAATCTGAATCTAAGACTTCCAAGTGCAGAGATTCATTAGAGCCACTGGAATCACTGTTTCGTACATTAATAATGAAACTTATGAAACTTTATAAATTATTTTCTGTAATTCTGTCCCTTTCATTATATTTTTTTTCAACATTGTATGACATGGTCAGTTATTTTCTTCCACTCCTCTGCTAGCTATTTCACCAAAGTACTGGTTCAGGGTTCTTAACCTATCTTTTTTCAATAGTTTCCATGATCTCATTAACCCCTGCTACATCCTCCAGATCCTCGGTAAAAAAAAAAATACAATTCAACTTTTATTATGGTATGATAAATAGCCATAATGCATTATTATGAAGGTGTTTAACTAATTATAAAATTAATGTGAATAATAATAGGGAAATAGTTTTTGCATCAATAGTAATTACGAATTAAAACAAAGTATCAATTATTAGGGTCATACTAACTTAACAAATCTAACACCACACGTAAATCACCTTGTTTTTGTTTGAATTCGGCGTCTTTCTCTTGATGTTTTTCTTTATATTCAGACATCATGCGAAACAACATCTCCCGCAATCCACTTTTAATTGTTTTATTAATTTTTCACTGAATAAACGCTATTATCAAGACCTAAACAAATCAAAACAACACGCCATCTTGTTTTGGAAAACTGAGGTTGACATTAGTATAGCATTGCCATATAAAAAGTTTGCAAATAATTCGAGTGTCTACTTTCGTTTGCCAGACTCTATCTTTGTTATTATTCTTACTTTTGCAATACTGTGTACAGTGTAAGTGTCAATGTCAATTTAACTTGTTCGTTTGACGCAACAAAAAGTGCAAAATACCTCTTCAGCATGATAACATACATAACCTCTAATCTAAAGTCTAAACTCAAGTGCAGTGTTGATTTAGCTTGTGATCATTATTAACATCTTATTTTATATCAAGTATTCGCGGTAAACCTTTTAATTTATTGACCAAAAAATATGAGTTCTTCAAAGGGAAGCACTTTAAGGAAACGACCACAGAAACATCAGAACAGAACTGCATTTAAAAATGATTTACATGATAAAAGCCATAAAACTAAGTTTATAAACTCTTTGGAGATAACTGGCGTGTGCAAACGTTGCAAAGATATACTTGAATGGAAGATAAAATATAAAAAATACAAGCCATTGACTACACCTCGTAAGTGTGTCGGTTGCGAGCAGAAAACAGTAAAACATGCTTACCACATGCTATGTAATAAGTGCGCTTTAGACAAGAAAACATGTGCAAAGTGTTGCAAACCAGTTGAGGTAAATAGTTGCTGCTGTAACATTTTAATTATATTTTTCAACTATGCAAGAAAATTTATTACTTTATCAACGAAGGGGATATGTCGCATAATTCTAATTTCGTGAAAATTTAGTTAAAACATTTTAACGCTTTAAGTGTATTTATCCAACTAGCGGATGCCTCGCGGTTTCACCCGCGTAGTCTCCGTTCCCGTGGGAATACAGGAATAAAAAGTAGCCTATGTCACCCAGGGATACTGTAGCTTCCTAACGGTGAAAGAATGTTTTAAATCCGTCCTGTAGTTTTTAAGTTGATTCATTACATACAAAAATACAAATCTTTGCTCTTTATAATATTAATATAGATAAGGGTGTCCAGCTCCACTAACCATTTAATATTTTTAAAATGGGAGATTAATAAATAGAATAAAAATTTTAGTCTTATTTTAAAAGAAAATTTTAATTATTTTGAGAAAATTAAGTCTAAAAGAGAAAAGTTCCTTAAGGCATTAGAAAAATAAACAAAAACAATTATTCTTTTTCAAGAATGGACTAGTATTAATATTGTTGACATTCCAGTTCAACAAATTTTAATTGGTCCTTAATACCTTAACTGCCAGTTCAGGAGTTAATATTATTTTTCAACTTATACACTACCATATTTGCCATCCACACGTGGCACATCAAAATTTGAATTAACTTACCCCTTTGTTTTAAATGTCAACCCTGCTGGCACTGTGTCATTTCGTCGTATGACTTGTATTATAAATACGAACCGTATTCATCAATTATGATCCATTTCATGCAATCTCTAAAACAAATCCTGTTAATCAAATACACAATACAAATAAAATATACTCGTAAATCGTTTATTTGCCTGAAATGAGCTGTCGGATCAATTACTATATGGTTTCGTGAAGCTTTGCTTATATTCTTCTATATCAAATAGTAATAGTATAGGAGCAGTGTTGGCCCAATGTTATCAGCCGCAACTTACAAGTTGTAGGGTAGGTTGTGGGTTCGAAACCAGGCAGGCGTTTTCCTTTGTGTAAATTATTTCAACCCCACTGCTCTCAAAATGGCTACGGAAAACATCAATCCAAAAATTCGAAGACATGTGACATCCACTAATCCTCACTGGGCCCGCTTGGTGGATTTTGGCCCCTTCCCTCCCACAGAGAGAAGGCCTGTGTCCCAGCAGTGGGATATCATTTAATTGATTATTCAGCACATAACACCTACATTCACTGAAAGTGCAGTGCAATGCCACTAGCTCCTTCTTCCACTGCAGAAAATTTTAGTTTTTACTTTTTGGCTTCTATAACCGGTGTGATGGCCAGTAAAAGAGTAGTTTTCAGGCCTTTGGTACTGCGAGTACCCAAGCAGAAAAGATTCGGAGTGACTGTAAATAATGCCTTGTTACGCGAAATTACTTTGATCACGAAAATACTCTTATTTCTATGCAAAATTTGCAACATGTATTTACAACCAATTTTATTAATTAAGACAGTCATATTTTTAATCAATTTATGCACATTTCGAAAGGCCTGTTCATTGGCATTATAATAAATATCAAGTGTTAACAAAATACTCAGAAAGGAATTCATAAACATAGTTTGTTTACAAAACGAGCCTGCGGCGGCCCGCCACGCCGTTTCGGGTGCGGCCAGGTGGCGGCTCACTCCTGGGCAAATAAAGCTTGATGGGCCCTGGGTACCCATGGCCAGATCAAGGGATAAAAGTGTCCATGCCACATTCATGCAATATTTATTTTTAAATAATGTGTAAATAACACCTTCATCAAGCAGTGAATTTCTAAAATAGCCACAAACTTGGTTGTTTTAAGGTTTAAAATTATTTGTATGCACATAGCACCATCATTCATGCATAGAACAGCGAAAAGCCGAAAATGCGACATATCACGTTCATCCATTCATGTCTACAATTATAAGTTTATTTTCTTCACAATTTCAGAGCGAAGACTCACCAGCTGTAGAAGAGCATCAAAATACAGATTTGAAAGCTATGTTAAAAGACTTACCGGAAAGAAAACGTCGAACAATAATGAGGTACGTATTTATAATTTTGGCATGGTTGCTACTTGCTTATGATATTACTGAATATTTATAAATTGTCATCTTTGATATTTTTTAGGACTTTAAACAAACAAGAAGGAGGGGAGCAAAAGTTAACACCAGAAATAAAATCACAGATAGAAGATATGTTGCTGAAAATAGATAACATTGATTTAGATGATGATTTGACTTTTACTGATGATGATGAAGACTATCAATCAGAAGAAGATAGTTCGTAATCATGAAGTTATGGCAACAGCACAAGGGTAGCCTGGAAATTCGAATTTTATTGTTTTCTTATAATTTGCTGCTCAGTAAATATATTGTATGGTAATAAGAAAAATATTTGCGACTGTAACAAACATGTGTATGTATTTACAGTAGTCACAGCGGATCTTTGTGTCTCTGAAATTAGGCTCTGTGAACCATTGCGCAAGAAATAGTTTGTCATCGAGTTTACTGCATAGAACAAGCGAGATAGGACGATGCGACAAACGAAAGCGAGTGAAAGAGGCATTTATACAATGCTATCTTCACCTTCAACATTGAAACAAAAATAGCTACTGTGCAGGGTCAGAGACACAAAGATCTGCTATACTACTGTATCAAAGTGTAATATGTAAAATCAAATCATACATACTTACATAACGATCAACAAACAATATGCGACGCCGTAGTCTGGTTAAAATTAGTTTTTATGACTGGTGGAATATGTCTCACAAACGGTACGCTTGACAATAATATGATGTAACAAACCCTAACTTCATTTTAAAATCCCTGTTCAATGATATTACACATTATGGGGTGGTATGTTTTTTTTTTGTTTGTTCTTGACTTGCCACCTAGAGGGCACCATATTCAATTTAATGTGACCTCACATAGCCTATAACCAGCGGACAAACAAGACGCTTCCAACGACACCTCATTTGACAATTTATGTTAAGGTGTTTAGAAGTTATGAGGGAACAGATGAACATACATGTCATACACAAACACATACCGGTCAAAAACATAACCCTTCCATTTGCTTCACCGTAGTAAAAAGAGTTGTTGAATTGGTGATATAAATTAAAATATGTGCGTTTTTGTTACGGTCACAAATAACTTTATTTAATTAACACATCCTAAAACTAGGCTAAAAATCCCAAAAAAAAAGAAAAATCGGCTATCCAGGCATTTCATTGTAAATACTGTTGTTAAGGCACATCAATCTCGATTTTAAGAAAAGCTATCCTTCATGGTCTGTTTCATAAACCTATGGGGAAGTCTAAACCTTGGGGGATACATATTTACATTATTTTATTACTAGATAATACAGTAAAAAGTGATAAGTAAAATCAGCTATTTTATTTAAAAGTACTGTACAATGGGATGAATAGGAATGCAGGATTGACTCAAAATGAGCAACAAACACTCAAACAGCATTTTTAATACCTACCCAAAATTATTTGGATTCCAACAAACCAGTTTTTACTTATTTGCATTTAAAACATTGGTTTCCTTAAATAGTGTTCCTTATTACCTTTAATACAGTAAAGGTGAAAATTCTATATATTTGATTCACCTTTGTATTCCACTTCAACCCATTCTTAGGTACACAATCGTGGTTATCATCTGCATAGCCTGCCCCACCCCCTGGCTTTCACTGTAACCACCAAAAAAATCAATTTTACGCCTATTAGTAGGTAATGCCCACCAATAATTAAATACATTCAGGCATTTGACAGTAAAACAGGATGAATAGAAACAAAACATTGAAGGGAATTTTCACGTTGATTACGAAATGTTTGTATCATTTTAGAAGGTACTCCAATAGGGATATAAAAACGATGCTTTCTTTGAAACTAATAAAGTGATATCACAGTTAAAATTCCCTTGAAAGATTTGTTTCTATTTATCCCGTTTTACCGTCAAATGCCTGAATGTATTTCTGTGCCAAAACTGCACCTAAGCACAGTAAAAATATAGAAACAGTATGGAAACTACATACAAACGCTCCAAACGACAGACTCACTCAAACGTACGCACCAACGAGACCGCTCGGGCACTTTCGAGGTACGTCAGTACTAGGTGCCGCGTCTCGACGAGTGGTCACGTATGTTTGTGTTAGTCTGGGTTTTTTCTTATCATTATCTAGCCCTGTAGGGAAAGAAAAAAGTAAAACAAATATAATTATGTTTGAAAGTTATGAGCGTCGAAAACATGCTCAACATAAGAATAAGGAAAATTGCAAAACAGTGACACCATACAGGGATAGATTTGTAGTTCAACAATGTAAATAGTTTTATTTTGAACAGATACATTTAGTTGTTTTTCATGACATCCATACTCCCAAAGGACTGTTTATAAAATTTCGCGCGCTCGTTTTCATTCTAAATTATCATCCATATCGCTACAAATTTGCAAAAGTGTGTATTCGTACGCGAACTAGCTTTATACTGCTCATCACAGCATCAATCTCTTTCGTACTTGCATGTATATTAAACTCGCGCACAAAATAGTTCGTGCCGTCGACTAGGGCAACCTATTCGAAATAGAATTTTCCTGGACAGTCAATAAAGATTCGGATAGAGTTAGAGAGGTTTCGACTGTCGCGGTGGAGTACGTGGAAGCGAGAGGCATAGACTAATATTATATCGAGAGGGACGAGAGGTTCGCCGAGCCGCGCCGCGCACTCACACGCCGATGCCGTGTGGGTCACGCAGATGTGTCGATGTGTGTGTCTATGCTGCATACGGCGCGCCCCGGCCAGTCAACAGGTGCAGTCAACTGCCACCAGGTGGAACGATAACCTGGTGATCCGTTCAACCGCTGGATGCGGGACGCACGGCACCAATCAATCTGGCTACGCTTGAGGGAGGCCTATGTCGAGCAGTGGACGTCTTCCGGCTGATATGATGATGATGAGTCAACTTCATCCATCAGTGGTAACAATTAGACATTGACAGAACCTTGTATGTCGCAAAACTAAGGGCGATTTTTGTAATAGGGCAAGTGTTTGTTACCACAGGTCTATGATGTACTATCTGTTGATCTCGCCCTCGGTGTTTACACCAATCCGGACCAATTCGGCGAAATGACGAGTAAATAGTCCTTTCTCGGCTTAAATAGGAAGTATAATGATATCCAAAGTTATACAAATAATTAAATCATTTTAAAAACATTTAATTTAATATACATACATAATGTATTAAAATAACAATAATTTACAAATAAGAAAACTATGAAATCCTTTAAAATTTACATTTTGATTATTATTCTAAAAAACAATTAAATAAACCGTTTTAAATAAACGCATTACCTTCCTTCGTCAGGTAAAAAAGGTAACCAAGCATCTTCTAGTTGCTTTTGGTATCAGATAATGCCAAGCTGTCGCAACTGTAACAAATACATAAATTATTGTTATGGGATACATATAGTAAGAAATATTAGTTTATCTACTTTCATATCGTAATATTCGAATTATAAACTTCAAAACGAGTTTATATTGACCATACTTACTATATAAATACCGAAATTTAAAAATAGAATCTAATTATAATACTTTTTCTCTAACAAAATAATGCTATAATAGTAGATTGTTGCATCGAGCGCAAAGTGAGTTATTGATACATGAGTGTTATGTTGGTGCCCGAGCGTACGCGAAGGCACTAAATTAACACGAGTGCATTAATTTCTTGTTTTAGCGAGGTTTTTTTGTCTTTCAACTACCAATCTACCTCTCATCTATTTCCATTTTTTAGGGTTCCGTACCCAAAGGGTAAAAACGGGACCCTATTAGTAAGACTCCGCGGACCGTCTGTCTGTTTGTCTGTCACCAGGCTGTATCTCATGAACCGTGATAATTAGACAGTTGAAATTTTCACAGATGATTTATTTCTGCTGCTGCTATAACAACAAATACTAAAAACAGAATAAAATTAATATTTAAGGGGGGCTCCCATACAACAAACGTGCTTTTTGTGCGGTTTTTTTCGATAATGGTACGGAACCCTTCGTGCGCGAGTCCGACTCGCACTTGGCCGGTTTTTTAAACTTGCTAAATATGAAGTACCTACCTATCAAAGTTTTACAATGGTACAAAATGCAGGGCATTTAATTTTTCATTTAATTGGTTTTATACAGCCGATTTTTATTTTCAGCCAGTATCTTTTTGATCTACTGCATACAATTTCTATTAAACTTAATAGGAGACATTAAACCTCTGTGGTAAATTTATATCTAAACTAGCTGACCCCCGCGGCTTCGCTCCCGTCAACTGGCTACCTATCTTTTTTTTTAATTTATTTAGAAAAATAAAAAACATTGCCCCACACTAGGAATTTCATCCTTTATCGTGGGTGCGTTTACAAACATATAAACTCACATACACAACACCCAGAGCCGGAACAACTATCTGTAGGTCATACAAATATTTGTTCCGTGCGGGAATCGAACCCGCGACACGGAGCGCAGCAGTCAATCGCTCAACCACTGCGCCCTATCTATCTACCACTACCTTCCCTTTCCTGCCTACTTTGCCTAGCCTACCCTGTGTACCCTACCTACTCTTCGGCTTTATAATATTAGTATAGATAAAAAATACAAAACAGTGCATTAATGAAAAACTGCAACAATGAGATTTCAACATTTCTGCAGTGTTTTGGTTCTAAGCAAAAAAATACGTCCGTTGCAAAATTCTGTGAATTTTGTGATCAGTTTTGTAGTGATTAACGATAAAATTACTACGTAGTTGGAAGAAAAATTTTTTTTTTCTATTACGATACAGGACAAATCCAAGAAATTAATATCGCCAAGGAGCATCCATCAATTTTTTTTTTTTTATAAGCGGGGCGCGGCATTTTTATAGTACCTATTTTATAAAGTTTTGATTCCAATTTTCATTTATCTGTGGCAACGCCCGCTTTAGCGCATGCGCGGTTAATGTGGTGATATGCTGGGTTATGGCGCCATTCATAATTTTTGCTGTACTGAATCAATGAATGTGAAGAAAATTTTACTCCGCCCGATATTTTAGATGCGGTGACGGACCATACTCATTTATACTAATATTATAAACCTGAAGAGTTTGTTTGTTTGTTTGAACGCGTCAAGAACTCAAAAAATCTTTTTGTGTTGGATAGTCCATTTATCGAGGAAGGTAGGCAACATCACGCTACGACCAATTGGAGCGGAGCATAAATAAAAAATGTTGAGAAAAACGGGCAAAAATATTACTTTTTAAGTGCTTCTATTGCGTGAGTTCGTAAACTGTTTAAGTTACGCAACAATAATGTATGTAGGGTAGGAAGGGTAGATGGGTAGGTAGGTGACAGTTGACGGGAGCGAAGCCGCGTGCGACAGCTAATAATTTAATAACAGCAATGTTGAGAAAATTATATGATAAATGCTATGACAACTTTATGGCATGGCAAATACAAAATAAGGTATTTAGTACCTAGGTTCAATCCTAATGTATGAGTGTAGATAAAGTAGTGCATGAAACTGCACATAACTATGTATTAAAACATTCGTGTGATATTATTAAAAACCTCGCCTACGGCTCGCTACACTCATGTTTTAATACCCCTTATTAGCAACAGTTTTATAAACTTATATTATGCAATGGTTATTAAAACACGAGCGTGGGTTTATCACGCGAGTGTTTTAATACCTAATTATATGCCGTTGCATACACTACTTTATCTTCACTCATATATTTGAAATAAAACGAAAGTGGAAACGGAAATATATATCGCACCCCCGGTGCGACACTGTCACTTATGCAAAAATGTAGTTTTTCAGGAGAAGCATTTAAAACTTTGAACCCTCACAAAACAATGACATAAGAATATATAGATGAGATGAACAGCTTATACTACAACGTCAACTTTTAACTTTACTTTTGGATAAATATTAATCACTTTATATTGTAAAAAATATACTATATCATTATTTAAGCCTTCCAACCCCCTCAGAAGTGACGTTGTGGCTCTAACGAAAAATTATAACTGTAGTTATGTCACAATGAGTTAAAAAGAAAACAAGAACAAATTGTTTACTAAGTTTTATTTTAAATCATAAATACCCACTGTTATTAACGAAAGAAATAAAATAAGTCAAAACTAAAAAATAAGTAAAAAACAAAACATTTAAAGATATTTAAATATTGGGGAAATAATGTCACAACTGTATCTTAGGTCACTATTGTTCCAGAATCAAAAAAATATTATGTCACAATTACCTTAGTAACAGTGTAGCTCCAAGACGCATTTGCACTGGCGGGGGGACCGCGCACAACTGACCAATAAAACGATGTTGCTCCCAGCGACGCGTGATTCGCGCCAAAACGGCAATGACACTCACGCCCTCATACGGAAACTATGCGTACTACAAAAGTAACGTTATCGCACCAAGTAAAGGGGTGCTTTAGGATCATTTTTAGATATTTAACTCATTTTTGCATTTTTTGCAAAAGTGACAGTGTCGCACCGGGGGTGCGATATGGTATGGCGGGCAATTTAGATTCTCATTGCGCATGACTGCGCAGCGCGCGCGCAGCGTCTTTTCTACATTAAGGCGGTACCCCGAGCAAAACGCCGCGCTAGCCGTTTTCCGTGCTGTTTTTAGGAGCTATACTCGATATTTAAAAATAAATAACAACTAATAAAAATACATTAAATTTCTATATATTATTGATTCGAAAATGGTAGTATAGTTTTTTTTTTTTAATGTGGTATATGTTTCACTAATCTCCTTCCAACAAAACCATAAAATTGAGAAATAATTATTGATAGCATGCATCTCCTCGTAAAGTGTTCATTAGTTATTTTTTGTACTAACACTAATGGATAGACATTTTAATAACGAACATTTTTGACTTTTTTTTTTTCAAAATACTAAAATTTTATAAAGATTTTATTCCAAAATCTGGGCGTATTCACTACTGAATTCATGCGCCACCAGTGCCGCTAGGCCAATAGGAATGCTCATATCTCATGCTGATTTTTTGGTCAGGGTACGGCCTTAAGTCAATGAGCCCATACGCGCCAGTAAATTAAAAAGTAAAAGTGTGCTTTAAAAAAATATTTTATGATGCAGTTGTTTGAAAATCGAAGGAAAATGTTGCACTGTAATGGGTTTTTTTAATTTTACTTTCCACGAACAAATATTAAGTACGTGTTTATCCAATATTTTTTTGAATTCATGTTTTGAACATTACGTTGTGAGTGTAGATAATAGTAGTTTATGCAATGGTCATATAATAGGGGTTATTAAAACACGAGCGTAGGTTTATGGTTTATGTGATAATAATATTAAGCGAGGGTTTTAATACCTAATTATATGCCGTTGCTTACACTACTTTATCTTCACTCATACAGTTGAAATAAAACAAAAGTGGAAACGAAAAAAATTATTATGTGGTATGGCGGGCAATTCAGATTCTCATTGCGAATGACTGCGCAGCGCGCGCATTCATAGACAATGACACTTCTTTTCTACATAAAGTCAACGAGCCCATACGTGCCAGTAAATTAAAAAGTAATAGTGTGCTATAAAAATTAAAAAGTTATTTTATGATGCAGTTGTTTGAAAATCGAAGGAAAATGTTGAACTATAATGGTTTTTATCTACACTCACAACGTAATGTTCCAATTATGAATTCAAAAAATGTTGCATAAACACGTACTTTATATTCGTGGATAGGTAAAATTAAAAAAAAATAGTAGTTTATGCAATGGTCATAATAGGGGTCATACAGTTGAAATAAAATAAAAGTGGCAAAGGCAAAAACACACAAGAACATTACGTTGTGAGTAGATAAAAAATATTTTGCTACTGGAACTAGTACTGTATTTAGGTATAAATAATAAAACATAAAATCAATTACATATTTTTTTTTGTTATTGGTCCTAGGACCAGCAGAATTATAAAGGACGAGCTGACCCGGCAAACTTTGTTTTGCCATAAAAACACCAAACATTTATCTACCCTACCTACCCTACGCTACACTACCCTAAGTTTCAATTTTCTTCATTTTTTTTTTCTTCACATAAACCATCTGCTAAATAGTCGGAATAAAGCCTAAAAATTTGTTTTGGATAGGTGAGCCCGTTCTTGAGTTATAAAATAACAACGAAAAGTGGCATTGATTTTTATATATATAGATAATATACTTACGAATCCTTGTCTTTCTTTCTCTTTCTGCAAAACCAATTTTGTTTGCATGTCGTCAAACTTGACTATGGCTGATAACACTTTAGCTAAAGTAACGGAATGTGTTCCAGAGCCTGTGAGATACTCATAAAGTATGTTTCGCAAATATTCTAGCTCAGTGTTTTCCTGCAATGCATGCAAATGTCTTAGACTAACAAGAGCCTCATCAAGTCGCCTTTCAAGTTTCTCATTGGACAATTTCAATTTCTCGTTCTTTTCTTGCATTTGTAACATATTATCATTTACAGATTTGTTCATTTGCTCATAATCGTTCAATCGTTTTTCTAATGCACTGTTTACTTGTAACATGTTATGGTACTTTTCATTAAAAGCATTAGCCTCATTTTCATTTTCATTCCTTGCATTTATTACCGGATTGGGGTAATTTTGGGCTTGCAATTGATCCTTGAGCTCTAAATTTTCCTCAATTAACAACATATTTTCTCTTAAAAGATCATCAATTTTCTCTTTCCTCAACTGAACTTCTTTTTTCAATTCTGCCAAATCGCTTGCAATATCACTGTTATCTGAAGAGTGTTCACTTGTGGCTATTGACTCTCTGAGCTTGTCATTCAAAACACTGTTTTCTTTCGATATTTTTGTTAAATAGGTTTGTAGGCCTTCAATATCAGATTTGAAACGTCTATTTTCTTCTTTTAATGTTTCATAATCAGTTTTTAGTAATTTGTATTGGTTTGGAAGTTCAGTATCCGTACCAAGGTTTGGGTGTGGATTAGCCCCTTCTAGTTCAATTGCCTTTATTTTGCAAATTTCGTCTAAGCTTTGTTCTAAAGTATCATCTGTTTGGCTGTCATTATTCTGAGTATTTTTAAACGAACTATTTGCCAATTTTTCTATTACTTCGTTTAAATGATTTTTTTCTGATTCAATTACGGCATGCGATTCTCGTAAGTCATTGATTTCAGTTTCCAATTTTTTGTAGCTGTCAGCAATATTTTCAGCTTGACTCCGTAAAGATATATTTTCGAGTGTCAAATTTTTGTTATCCTCTTGTAATTTATCTATGTAAATAATCTTTTCGCTTGCCGTAGCATGCGATTCTCGTAAATCATTGATTTCAGTTTCCAATTTTTTGTAGCTGTCAGCAATATTTTCAGCTTGACTCAGTAAAGATATATTTTCGTTTGTTAAATTTTTGTTATCCTCTTGTAATTTATCTAAGTAAACAATCTTTTCGCTTGCGGTAGCATGCGACTCTCGTAAATCATTAATTTCAGTTTTCAATTTTTTGTAGCTGTCAGTAATACTTTCACCTTGACTCTTTAAAGATATATTTTCGAGTGTTAAATTTTTGTTATCCTCTTGTAATTTTTCAATGCAAATAATTTTTTCGCTTGCCGTAGCATAAGATTTTCGTAAATTATTGATTTCAGTTTCCATTTTTTTGTAGCTTTCAGCAATAATTTCAGCTTGACTCTTTAAAGATATAATTTCGAGTGTTAATTTTTTGTTATCGTCTTGTAATTTATCAAGTTCTTTTACTTGCGTTATTAAACAGTTATTTTCAGTTTTCATGGCATCAAACTGTGCCAAAGTTTTATTATACAAATCATTAAATGTATCTACTTCTTTGCTTGTATTTTCATTTTCTATTACCAAGCTTTCGAGTTTTTCCGTCAATGTTTGTTTCTCGTTTTCTAACGATTTTACCTTTTCATTAGAGTCGAAATGTTGTTTTTCCTCAAATTCCATGGCTATTTGTAGATTTTGAAAATTGTTCTCATATTCGTTTATCTTATAAAGCAAATTTTCATTTTTCTCCTTTACAGAATTCAATTCATTCATAGCCACTTCATAGTTATCAGTTATCTTTTTAATTTCTTCATCTATAATATTTTTTTCTATTTCAAATGCACTTATAGTTGATTTTAAATTATAATTTTCGTCTCGTAAAACAGTTATTTCTGTCGTCAGTACTTCATATTTTTCAATACTTGTTTTTAATTCGTTTTGCAACTTTGCATTTTCCAGTTTTAATTCATTCAGTTTGTTGGTATCTAAATTAGATTCACTATATGAAATAGTTTTTAATGCATAATTTATTTCTTTTGTAAGAGCAATAAATGCTTCTTTATTGATTGTTTGCAAGGATTTTGCTTCGGTTGAAATTAAGCAAATGAGGTCCTTCATATCCTGAACTTCATTTGCAAGTCGCAAACAATTTGTTTTCATTCTGTTTGTCACGACTTTCTCTTGCATGATGGCATTTTCCGATTTCAACTCAGTAACAACTTTACGGAACTCAATATTTTGACTTTGCAGTAGCTCATGGTTTGCTAATAGTTTTTCAATTTCTGATTGCAATTTAATTAACTCATCTCTTTCTTCTTGTATCTCTGATTCTAATTTTGCGTATTTATCTTTCCATATAATTAATTCGTCATGAAGTTCGTCTTTCTTTGATTCCTCTAAAGCTTGATCTTTTAGAAATTTATCTCTTTTCTGTAGTTCGCTTTCTAAATGCCCTATCTGGGCACTTTTCTTAGCGTTTTCTTCACTTAATTGTAAATTTCTATTTTCTAAATACGTGTTTCTGTCAACCATAGCTAACTTCTCTGCAGTTTCTTGTTTCATTTGCAACTGCAGACATTTATATCCTTCATCAGCTTTTGATTTTATTTGTTCTATGTTCTGACATTTTTTTGATAGTTCTTCTATTTGGGACTCCAACTCTGATATTTTAGATTTTGTTGAAGTCAGTTCAGAGCTATCATGACTAAGTTTAGACCGTTCTGCTTCCAATAATGACACATTATTTTTATAATCATTTACAACTATATTCAGTGACTGTATTTCTTTCTTACTTGCTTCCAGGTGATCTTTAAGGGATTTTATTTCTGCTTCTTTACTTTCCAATTCTTTGTGGATGCTTAATTTATTTTCTGCTAAGGAAATAGCGTATTCTTCTTCTCTCTTGCTAAATATTTCAATCTTGCCGCGTAATTCTGTTATTTCTTCTTGAGATTTTTGATAGTCAAGTTCTAGTGTTGATAGTTCTCTCGTTTTATTGAACTCATAGACATTAATCTTATTCTGTAGTTCCTCATTGATATTATTTAATTCCTGAATTTTTTGCTTCGATTCTGTCAACTGTTCAGCAGCAAGCTTAAATTTTTCGATTTCTTTGTTTTTATTTTCAAGATCATTTGTCAGAATTTGTAGCTCTGTATTTATTTGAGAATTCTTTTCTTTACTTGACTTTAGTGACTCCTTGTACTTGTTCAGTAACTGTTCCATTTTTTCTATCTTATTATTCAGAATTAGTATTTCAGCAGCTGAAGATTCTTCATTTGAATGATTGACTTCATTATCATTAGATAGATTTATTAGCTGTACATCGCTATCGCCATCAGCTTCACTTGATTTAGTTTTGTTCTCATTTTTGTCACTACTACTAGAAATGTTTGAATTACTTTGTAATAATTGCACTTTTGTATTAAGTGCGTCTATTTTCATACCCTTTTCTTCAATTTCAATACGTAGGGCTTTTTCAAGGTGGGCCTGTAAAAATGAAATAATATAGGTACTAATTCTTTAATCACGCACACAACTTTAACTTTTCGAATTTTCTTGTCTTTTGTTGGTGAATTAAAATTGTTATTTATTTTGATGGAGTGTCAAAGACGTAGAAAACAAACAATTTAACCTCTACATAAAAAAAAATACAAAAAACACGACGTTGACCCCGTTTGTGGCGTACAAACATCGTCCTGCCAATCAGGAACATTTTATTGGTAGGTACTGACGCTTAGGATCAAATACCCTTCAATTGTAGAAAGCATTCTGAGCTGGAGTTCACATCTGTGGCAGGTAATATGTTTTCATCTATACTATACGGTAACATACCTTTGCACTTTGTTCCAAAGCACACTGTTCACGAAGCTCTGATATTCGCCTTAAAGCTTTGTCTTGGGTTTCAACTAAAACACTCTGAAACACAATTAATAACAATTAGCTTTAATTTATGACCTGAATAGAGGAAAGAAAAGAGATTCGTATAGTACTTTACTTACTCTTGCTTTAGCATTTTCTCTTTCTAGCAATTTATAATGGCGAGCTAGATCGCCATATTGTGTTCTGTACTTTGTGTATCGTTCTTGTGTGCGGCGATATGCAGCATATAGCTGCTCCTTTGTAACCCGATCAAGACTTACATTACCACTCGAGAAACCTCGCTCTTCAGCCTCACTCGCTGAGACCTCCATATCAGACTAAAAAAAAAACATGAATGGTATTAGCAGTATTCAAATTCAGAATACATTTATTTTAACTTGCACAAATATTACATGATGATTACATTAGATAATCTAGTAAGAAATGAAAACTAGCAATGTCCATATAAAATTTTGTAATTGATGTCTAGATGCCTTATTTAGATCTTTAATTAAAGGCTTATATATAATACATATTTTATTTTAAAACTTACCTGTAGATGATACATAGAAGGGGTCTCATAGCTTGGTAATCTAAAAGAAACATCACTTGCAAACGAACTATTTGATAGCCGTCTTTGCCTTTGATTGTCCTGCAAATAAAATGTAAAAAAAGCATTTTATTGTTGTACAATAACCAATTGTTGTAAAGATAAAACTTAATTTGGGCACTGTCTTACTCATTGATTGCTTGTCTCTACCTCTCATACTTGAATCAACAGCCCCTCAATGGCTTGTGTGATAAGGCCCTAATCACAAAACATGGCTAATTTAAACAAGACATGATTTGTATATTTTTCCATTGCCTAGGGTAGCTTGGTATAGCAAAAATTTGCACTGTAATACAAGTGTAATTATAGGCACTTGTTAATTTAACAGTGTGATGTGAATACAAAGTGGTTCCTAAGATCTCAATACCTGCTACAGTGTAAGATTTTTTGATACTGATCCATCTCAGTGGATCACCCTTAATTATGGCATATTATGTCCTATCTGACAATGATAAAATCTTTTAATAGGGTGCATTTGTATCCTGAAATTAAGGGATGGCAAGCTAGAAGAGCATAGTATTCCTTGTCTTAAGACAATATGGCCCGGGCTGTAGCCCTTCTGGCCTAAATACCGTTATAAAGTTTCTGATTAGTTATCTACATTGAATTGGATAGCAAAATACAATAAATATTGAACCAGGATAAGGACTTCATACATTTTATTTCATAAACTTACAAGTATATCATGTGAAGACATGTAGTCTAGAGAATCATTAGACTGTAAAGGCTGGACAAGAGCAACATCTTGGAATGTATTCTGTTGACTGGTTTGAGAAGATGATTGAGGTTTGCCGGACCGGGGTTGCTGGCCATCTGGAAAGTTAAAAAATATTTTCTAAATGCTATTTAAATATGCTGAAGGCACTAAACTCATTCTCAATCTACACTAATAATGTAAAGAGGAAATATTTGTAAGTTGTTTGTTTGTAATGAATAAACTCAAAAACTACTTATTTGATTTTGAAAGTTCTTTCAACAGTAGAAAGCTATATTTTTAATTCCTGAGTAACATAGGCTTTTTTTTTATCCGGAAAATGGGCCCTGTGTGGTGGGCTGCGGGACTGAATCCACAAGGAAATGCTAGTAATTAATTTTATTGACTCACCATTATCTGCTATAGAGAATAGATCACTATTTGTGATGTCAGTTATACTACTGGAGGCAGACGTGACAGCAGCCTGTACCAACACAACACAATCATAATAAAATACACAACAAACCCTAATTAGTTTTCAATATAATTTGTAATTACTTTAAATCTATTTATTAGATAAATAAGAAAAAGTGAAAGTTTACAAAATCCAAGAACCCAATATGGATAGGGAATATAATTTAAAGAATATAGAACCTAATAGATAATACGTCGTTCCTTTGTAATATGTATGTGTGTCGAAGCAGTAAGATTACTACTATGTTATTGATTGTTTACGACAAATAAAAATCACCTGAGCAGCTTGTGCAAATTGCTGAATTCTTTGAGGCGATGACTTCACCTCCTCAGCCAACTTGTCCTTTAACTTCTTGAACATTTTACTATATCTTACTCGACACCATTTCACAAAAACTCATTATAAAACTTATTACGAGCTATCAGTGCATTGGTATGTTGCACGAGCATATAGATAAGAAGAAATAACACACTTAGAATATTAACTAAGCCTGGAGGTAATGTTGCGGCAATGGCAGTAATTAGGGGTGTCATGTATTTTACTTCAATTTGCAATACTTTAGTAATCAGTGTTAGTAATAAACTTTAGTGTTGTTCGATCCGTTCATAAAATCGTTGTCATGAAGTTTTTAATCACTGTGCCGTTCTAGTTTTTTTTTTGTTTTCACTATGGTGTCGATGGCCGATGGTGCCTGGATGGTGCCCATCCCAACATGTGATTGATGAGTTAAAGCTTTTTTTAACATTGACGATTGGTTTACCTAATCGGTCAATTTTATAAGGAAATAGTCGTCGATTTTTGCTTAGCCAATACATAGTAGGATTTAAAACCAGTATAAGGGGACCTTAGACGATCAAGGTAGAAACATACCGAATAAATCTTTTGCATAGGCAGATGCCTATGCAAAAAAAATAAAAAAAAGTCACGACCGCGTAACAGAAAGATTTCTGTTACGCGGTCGTGACTTTTTTTTACGAGCTCGATCATTATTTTTGCAAAATCTCGAGAAAGATATATGGCGATTTATGATAATTTTATTAATTCTTTGATTTGTTTTTACTATTTACCACAACTGTATTGAAAAACGTCGTGTGATACACGGGTGTGTAGGTTATTGCAAACTCGTGTCATTAAAAACCCTCGCCTTCGGCTCGGGCTTGTTAATAACAGCTCGATTGCAATAACCTACTTAACACCCTTGTATCACAGTGTACTATTTGCACAGAAAAATTGATGGCTGGCATTTCTTCATAACTATTATAACATAGCCTAAGTAAATCAAATAAATTTTTGCAAACAAAACTGTTTAAAAGGAGGTTGAATATTGATATTTTGACATCGAGCGGGCGCACGGCCAGTACTGCGGGGCTACCAATGGTAACATTGGGGCATTAATAACGCCTTAACCACAGGCTTAACTCCTGATATCGGATAGAAAACCGGCCTGGGGCATAAATGTGACATTACAAAAAATAAAACTTTATCACCAAAAATAAACCGACTTCCAAAGCAAAACACAAAAAAGTGCAAAAATAACGTTCGTTTTGGAAGCCGGTGTCTATTGTATCTCATAATCTTAATATTTTGCAACACCGACTTTCGAAACGAAAAATATTTTTCTCTCAGCTAGGATCCTGCCTGGCGTGTCGTGGGGCAGCGTGGCGTGCTCTGGCGTGGCGGACCGATTGCGCCATAAGGCGGAACCACATTTACGTGGCGTGGCGCTGAGTTTGCACACTAAGCTGGCGTGTCGTGGCGCGCCCTGGCGCTATTTTTGAATTAGTATACCTTGAACCTTTGCAACGTGTTGTAGACTTACATAATATTAACTTCGGATTCGGATGATGATTTCGATGAAGACCTTCAATTTATTTCTATTTATTTGTTAGAGGGTTAGGCTTTAAGTCTGCCTATGTACCATTATGTTGCATGAAATGTTAATGAATAAATAAACTTCTTCTAGCAATTAAACTACTTTAGAGCAAAATTAAAAAAAGAAGGCAAGGCAATTTCAAACTTAAAAGTTTTTAGGACAAAAACATAAAAAAATCGGTTTATTTACATTTTTATTATAATGATATGCGATTATCTCGGAAACGTGTGAACCGATTTAAATGATTCAAACGGATAAAATGGTTTTAGACCAAGACCTTTTATTTGCCACTAACTTCATCATAAAATCTCCACAAACAAAAATTTACGTTTTCAAGTTCCTCGCGTAATTATTAATGTATGATATCTCTTATCAATTCCTTAAAATCTATATGTCGGGTTTAGTCAATAGTACGGCGGACGTTAAAACAAATCGCAAGCACGCCATCTGGCGCCAAAGCTAAACAACTACGCATTGGCGCGCTTCCTCCAGCCACTTGCGTGGTGGGGAACATAGAATATGGCAGTTGAGTACTGACAGCCTTGGAGCTAACACGTCGTAGAATCAGTGTCGATCCGTAATATTAGTAAGCAAGAATGTAACTGAGTTGTGACTATTTAAATAAACCCAGTGTATCGAATAACTTCTGTGATTTCATTTGCACGATTGTACCCAACGACCTGCCCACACACGATGTCTTAACCTAAGGGAATACTTCCTGACTTCCCCATGGTTTGCATCTATCGGCCAGCCTTGATGCGACATATATATATATCAACTTTTAATGTTCAAATTAGGATTCTTTATGATTGTACAACATGCTAGTTGTACATAAAACAAAACAAATACAACACTAATTAGTATCCAATTTAAAGTCAAAGCAAAGAAAAGAAAGACTCAAAGAAGGCCTATAGTAAAAGGTCTTTGAAGAAGACACTTCATAAAACTGTCAAAGTCGTCAGACGTCATGTCAAACACAACTGTCATGGCTGCCCTAAGAATAGGGTTATCTTAAAAAACTATATATCAATGATATTCAAATAAATATAATATATTATATTATATATTATATTTGAATATCATTGCTATATATGATCATTTTTGTTACTCTAGTACCCTTCTTCAAATAAAGTTAGTATTTTTATGGAATTCTTCTATTTTTTTCCTATTTATCTATGTAGTGTGCATAGTGATGGCCCAAAATCAAACATCTCCTTTTACTAGAACATCATTGGTTAGAAAGACTTGTAACTATGGTCATGAATAACAATAATAAAAAAAAAAATGCCTAGAGAACTGTCTAGAACTGTCACTCAAGTTAAGGTCTCTCTAATCAAAGAGTAAAATAATATAGGTAATTGTCTCTAATTCTCTAAGTAGTCTGTGAAGATAAGTACATAGTTTTATTTTCTCTATGGTTAAGTAAATAGAAACAAGGTTTATTATCAATAGAAAGATTGAATAGAAATAGAAAGTTCACAGAGTATTTTTTTTATTAGAATTTAGAATCCGAATCGTCTGTGTGCTTATAATTCGAAATTAAATTTTTTCTTTTGTTAATATGGAGTTTGACTCTGATGAAATCATATGGGGAGATGAAGAATCTGCAGCGCCTGAAAATTATAGTTCCAGGTAATTTGTCTATTTTTAATCCCTATTTAATAATATTTTTTTTTACTTTTCGCGAAGGTAATGTTTGTGTATATTTTTATTTAGTACTAGCTTATCTCCGCGGCCCACCCCACAGGACCCGTATTCGTGATAAAAAAATAACCTGTCACTCCGGCATAATGTAGCTTTCCATATGTGAAATAATTTTTGAAATTGGTTACGTCGTTTTGAGTTATAACATTATGAAAAAACAAACTTAGAAACAAATTTTTCTTTTCTTTAATATAAGTGTATACGAGTTGGCCTGGTTTACTTCATACCACCTAAAATTTTTATGATTTTTTTCTAAAACTACCCCATTATTGAGGTAAACAAAACAAAAATTACTTATTCAAATCAATGACATTTTCTGGTTTTTGTGAGACTTACGAATATCAATTGATTTTTATTCAGTGTGTCCTGAAACTCATTGCCAAGCAGAGTAGTTATAACAAAAAAAGATAAAAATATACCTTGTCACTTAGCTAAGTAATCATAGGAATATTTAGAAAATGTTAAATATTGACACCTTGACCTAGACACCACTTCTTCCTCCTAAGCAAGTCATTTAAAAAAATAGACTACTTAATCTAGGTTTTGTAATGGTACAATACTTGCAATGTATCTTTCTTACATTCCTTTAAACAAATATTGTGTGTTTAGTGTGAGCCCCCGAAAAAACAAATATTGTGTGTCTGTGGCCACCTTAGAGTGCTGAAGATTGACTTGGATGAACATCAATTTTGATGTCAGTCTTGTGTCTTGTTGCATTTTGGAGGCAGATGGTTTGGTTAATTGGTGTGATCTCTCGATCGCCCTTAGCAATAGGAGACGCGTGATCTTGCTTTGTCATCCCATATATATATTTTGGCATTTTTAGCAGTCATCGCTGAACGCTGTGTGTGTCAGATTACTGCCCATCCTGTGTGCAACCTTGCAGTTGATGCATGTGGGTTTATTTCAGTCCGCTCGAATGGGATAGTCACTGACATTGCATGTTCCACTGCAGTAACTACGGGCTTGGTTCAAATAAATTGCACTAGATGGCTTGATAAGCTTCGATTTGTTATTGGGTTTTGTAAAATATTAAGATTTCCTAGAGATCTTAAAATGTTCTTGTTTAATTAAGCACAAAATTAAGGAATATTGGGCTCTTAATTCACATTTCAAAGTTTATTTGAATGGATCATTTAAAATTGATTCAAATAGATGGAGTCTTTTAATTTTTTTTTTGTAACACATTTTGGTACAATGAAACAGTAAAAACGTGTAAAAATACTATAAAATAAACGTCGTTGTATTTAAAAAAAAAGGTATTCACAAACCGATTAAACACTTTTACTTGCAAGCCGCTGCTAACACCATCTATATCCATGGAATCCATTACGTCGGCACTCTATGCTATAAAAACTGTAAAATTGGGCAATATGTGAACACCTTATTGGATTATCGTCAAGTTTGAAATTTCTCGACTCTCGACTGATAAAGACTACGCAATCCATCCAGCACAGATTCAGATCCAAAACCCTTACAGCTCGAGCTTATGAATCGTCCCTAGGTCTCTGTATAACTGCCCATTCCGTCGGGTCTAAGATCTTCAAGACTCTTTCGTCGTACACATAAGAACAAAAAACTCTATCATCCTACTCTCAAGCTTATGAAGGAGAGGCATGAGATGATCCTGCAGTCTTCAGACAATGCGTGTAGGTACCGACAGCTCAATAGACAGATCACAAAGTCCTTGAAAAGCGACCTCCGCCGCTTAAATAAATACCTATCGTATTAAAGACGCGTGTGAGAGGAATAAGGACTCCCAGGTGTTTGCAAGAGACCTGGCTTTTGTGCAGACATCCCGGACGTCAGCCAGTACGATATTAGGATGTTTCTGAAGCAGATTAAGAACAACAAGGCGCCAGAAGATGACGGAATTATGGCTGAACTTCTGAATGCGGCTGGAAAACCAATTCTTAAGGCCCTTCAGAAGCTGTTTGATTCCGTCATACTCGAGGGGAAAACCCCGCAGGCATGGCGCAGTGGTTTAGTGGTAATATTTTTTAAGAAGGGTGATAATACCCTGCTTAAGAATTACAGACCCATTTCGCTTCTTAGCCATGTCTACAAGATGTTTTCAAGAATCAACACGATACGTCTCGCGCGCATGTTTGACGATTTCCAGCCTCCCAAACAAGCCGGATTCCATGAAGGCTTCAGTACCGTAGACCACATACATATGCTGCGGCAGGTTATAAAGAAGACCGAAGAGTACAACCTGCCTCTCTGTTTAGCGTTTATGGACTACGAGAAAGCCTTCGATTCGATTGAGACTTGGGCTGTACTGCAGACTCTCCATAGGTGCCAAATCGACTACCGGTACATCGAAGTGTTGAATTGTTTGTACAAAAACGCCACCATGTCAGTTCGACTTCAGGATCAGACCTTGGAACCCGTCCTTCTGCAGCGAGGTTTGAGACAGGCAGACGTCATATCTCTGAAACTCTTCCCTGCAACACCAGATGATGTCTTCAGGGTTCTGGACTGGAGAGGGCTAGACATAAACGTCAATCTTTACAGTAAAATAAATAGGATCCTGTCAATCTACTCTCTTCCAAAAACCAAATTTAAGGCTGTGGTAAGGGACTGGTTGCAGAACACATGAGTAGATAAACGGAACAGAGACAAGCTTCCTAAGAACGAGCAAAATTGTTACCTATTTTGGTAGGGTTGTCACAATACGTGAAATCAAAAACAAAACATTTGTTAAATAGTTTTATTATTTACTAGATGACCCACCCGGCAAACTTTGTTTTGCCATAAAAGCACCAAACATTCATCTACCCTACATACCCTACCCTACCCTACTCTACCTACTGTACCCTACCTACCCTAACCTACCTCCCCTACTCTACCTACCCTTCACTACTTACCCTACCCTACCTTACCTACTCTACCCTACCTACCCTACTATCCTATCGGTTCAGCCGTTCTTGAGTTATAAATAGTGTAACTAACACGACTTTATTTTATATGTCTCCTGGTTCTAAGCTACCGCCCCGCCAAGTTTAGCCAAATCGGTTCAGCCGTTCTTGAGTTATAAATAGTGTAACTAACACGACTTTATTTTATATGTCTCCTGGTTCTAAGCTCCCTCCCCACCAATTTTCAGCTAAACAGGTTCAGCCGTTCTTGAGTTATAAATAGTGTAACTAACACGACTTTATTTTATATATCTCCTGGTTTTAAGCTACCTCCCCGTCAATTTTTGGCCAAATCGGTTCAGCCGTTCTTGAGTTATAAATAGTGTAACTAACACGACTTTTCTCATATATATATAGATTATGTATGATAGAATACTTTACAAATTACTTACTCTATATTTTTTTTTTTTCACAAATATTATTTATACACATAGTACAATAAACAACCATTATCTATAAATATAAAAATAAAACCCGTTTTCCTTGGTCACGGCATCACGCGTGAATAGCTGGACCGATTTCACTAATTCTTTTTTTGTTGTATTTGTTACTGCCCTACCTACCCTACCTTACACTACCTACCCTACCCTAACCTAAAGTACCCTACCCTAACCTACCCTAAACTACCCGACCCTACACTACCCTACACTACCCTACCCTACACTACCCTACCCTACCCGACCCTACCCTACCCGACCCTACCCGACCCTACACTACCCTACCCTACCCTACCCTACACTACCCGTTTTTTTTTTTTTTTTGAGCACGCTGGAAAAAAATGCATTACGCATACCCGCCCATTGGGGGAATGGGGACGGGCTATGTGGGACTCCCCGGAAAGTTCCGGTATACCCACTAAAATAACCCAGCGGCACTCCCGCATCGTCTCTGAGTGGAGGAGGACTGGGAAACTGGCAGAGCCTTTACGTCCAGTCCTCCGCCGACGACCGCCCGCCTTTACAGCGGGGCCTTCACGCCCCTCCCTTAGTGGAGGGGCCCGGGAATGACCACGTGCTCGGCCATTCCCGCCCTTCGAGGGTGGTGACCAGTGCAATGCAGACGAAAGGCGCCCCCGCGCCTGTCGCCCGCTAGTCACCACCAGGAGGTGGGAGGAGACGATCGAACAACCGCCTTCTCCCACCCCTTCTCCGCCTGCGGAGCGGTGGCGCGAGAGGATCATCCTCCCGCGCACGCTCCGCCGCCTCCTTTTGCGACATCACTACCTCGCAAAAGGAGGCAACCGCCGCCCAGGCCTCCTCACTCCCCAGTATGGAGTTGACCACACTGGGAAGTGAGAGGTCCTGCAACCCTACCCTACCCTACCCTAACCTACCCTACCCATCGGTATGGTCAGAAAAATGAAGTTGCTGGGTCTAACCATAGACGATAAGCTCACGTTCAATGAGCATGCCGCGAACGTCTGTAAAAGGGCAGCTGACGTTTAAAAGCAGCTGTCCCGAGCCGCAAAGGTGAGCTGGGGATTAAACACACAAGTCATACACACCATTTACACGGCAACGATTGAGCCCATAGTAACGTACGCAGCCGCAGCCTGGGCACCCGCTGCAAAAAAGTTGGGTGTACGGAAGAAGCTAGGCTCTGTTCAACGAGGATTCGCTCAGAAGCTCTGCAAATCTTATCGCACTGTCTCTTTGAACTCGGCACTGGCACTTTCCGGGATACTACCTATAGACCTGCGCATACAAGAGGCAGCCGGCCTGTATGAAGCGAGGAGAGGGTCATCCCGGTTTTTGCCAGGAGACAGGGAGATCGAGAGTGCGGTAAGGTTTGCGGAAGCCCCTCATCCAGCTATGCAAATGCCCCTGGAGTTCATGTGCCTGGCTGACCAAGAGTTACTAGACAGTAACAATGTGCAGGCGGTGCGAATCTTCACCGACGGTAGCAAGATTGAGGGGAAGGTAGGAGCCGCATTATCCATCTGGGATAGTGAAGGTGAAGTCCGGAACCTCAAGCTTAGCCTTGCCGCGTACTGCACAGTCTACCAGGCGGAACTCTTGGCCATTTGTAAAGCGACAGACGTAATCCTCGCGCGGCAATAGGCGAGCTATGGAGTGTACAGTGACTCAATGGCAGCATTGCAGACGCTTGCAAACCATGGCTCTCTCCATCCCCTGGCAGTTTGCGCGCGCGCTAACCTGGCTCACGCCCTGGGCCAGAGCAAAGTTGTCACCTTGTTCTGGATCAAGGCCCACGCGGGCCTGCCGGGGAATGAGCGAGCGGACGAGCTGGCTAAGGAGGCAGCATTGTCGTCACGGAGGAAGCCGGACTATGATCAGTGTCCGATTTCATTTATCAAGCGACAGATCCGTTTGGAATCGCTCGATGAATGGAATCGGAGATATGTGTCGGGTGAGACTGCTTCTGTGACGAAAATGTTTCTTCCGGACGCAATAGTGGCTTTCCGTACTGTAAAACAGGTGCGGCCAGAAGGCGTCCTCACGCAGGTTTTGACGGGGCACGGTGGGTTCTCTGAATACTTGAATCGCTTCAAGTGTAAGGAGAGCCCATCGTGCGTCTGCGATCCAGGCGTGGCAGAGACTGTCCAGCACATACTTGTAGAATGCCCGTTATTTATCAGGGAGCGCTACCAACTTGAATGTGAGCTGGACAGGAAAATAACGAGGGAGAATCTGCATGGGCTCATGAACAAGAACACTAGGGAAAAGTTTCTGGATTACTGCATTAGAGTAGGCACTGCGGTTATACGTCGAAATAAAACCTGAAGCGCACCGTGCTTCATTAGTATTTTGCACAATTTTTAAATGTAAGCACGGAATGCAGCAACGACACGTGTAGCCGGCAGTATTCCATGTTAGTACCTAAGTTATAAACTGTGTAAATTTTTCTGTGATAGTTTGATAATTATGCTTTTGTGTTTTTATCCCTAATTTAAATGTGATATTGTACCAAACTTTTGCTGTGATAACATGTATATTTTTGATAAACAGCATTTTTGCTCTAATGTTATAATGGCACCTTTTGCTCTTACTGTATATTTGCACCTTTGTATTTTACCTATTTTTATAATTAATAAATCATGCCCATAGAATAGATTAATAAAAGTGGGAGTAGTCCTACCCACAGAATGCAAGATGATGAATGCAAGAAAGAATTAGTATGAGGAATGAACGTACGAGAGGCATGAAAGATTGACCGGAATGACAGAGGTTAAGCACATAAGGCGCCAATTTTGTTGGCGGGGATTACTGTTAAGAAAAAAAAAAAAAAAAAAAAAAACCTACCCTACCCTACCCTAACCTACCCTACCCTACCCTACCTACCTACCTACCAACTCGTTGAACTATTTATTTGAATAAGAAATAAAATACTACTATACGAATGTAACCAACTTTTGTTTCTACCGGCAGCGGCGATCTAATTAAAATTTAGAACATAAAAGTTGCTATTGTGAGTCAATCTTAAAAGATAGACGTATGCTGTCGCGGACTTTTTTGTAGAACTTTTAAAGAGGAACATTTCCATCATACATGATATTTGCGTAACTTAAACCGTTTACGCAGCGCAATGAAAGCTCTCAAAAAGGAATATCTTTGCCCGTTTTTGCAATATTTTTCATTTATGCTCGGCTTCTATTGGTCGTAGCGTGATGTTATATAGCCTATAACCTTCCTCGATAAATGGACTATCCAACACAAAAATAATTTTTCAATTCCAACCAGTAGTTCCTGAGATTAGCGCGTTCAAACAAACAAACAAACAAACTCTTCAGCTTTATAATATTATATTAGTATAGATTATTAGGAGAAGGTTCTTACGGAAAAAAATATTAAGAAAATCTCTCAGAAATATTGAAAAATATACATTTAATTTTGCATATTTAAAAAAACGCGCGTAACGAATGTCAATGTCATTCACAGCCATAGACTATATTGAAAGAGCATTGTTTGTTCGGAAACGTGGTTACTTAATTAAATTCGAGCATCATTTGTTCGGAAACGTGGTTACTTAATTAAATTCTAATTAATCTACTATATAAAAATAAGTCGGGTTTTCCTCCCTGACGCTATAACTCCAGAACGCACGAACCGATTTCCACGGTTTTGCATTCGTTGGAAAGGTCTCGGGCTCCGTGAGGTTTATAGGTATGGTAGGGTAGGGTAGGGTAGTGTAGGGTCGGGTAGGGAAGGGTAGGATAGGGTAGTGTAGGGTAGGGTAGTGTAGGGCCGGGTGGGGTAGGGTAGTGTAGGGTAGGGTCGGGTAGGGTAGTGTAGGGTAGGGTAGGTAGGGTAGATAAATGTTTGGTCTTTTTATGGAAAAACAAAGTTTGCCGGGTCAGCTAGTTAATAATAAAATACAACGTTTTTACAATAAAATATTCAAACTTGCAACTAACAAAACAAACAATGTGCGTTGCACAGACCCTGAGATTGTCCACTGGCTGTGCCAACGTAAACCGGTTTTCCAGTCTCGCCGCGTACGCGACAAGCGGCCAGTGGTCACGCACTCATGCTTCCGCGTGCTTGTAGTAGTGCAACCGATTCGCGCGGTTGCATGAAGCTTTATCTCTGTTCCGTTTATCTACTCATGTGTTGCAGACACTGGACTACATTTCCACGGAGAAACTAGTAGTAGTCTTTCTCATCTGATAACTAGGTATAATCCCACACTTAATTCATCACCACCACACACACTCACAAACACACTCACATACACAAACAGACATACATATACAGACACATAACTTACACGCATACCACATTCTCACACCACGCACAAGCACATTCATCCCACCACACTCACACTCACTTTGTTCTTTATGAAGTTTGGATATTTGTTTTTTCATTGCTCATTCTGTCTCCATTAACCAAATAGTTATAATTCTGTCAAACGCTTTACTTATTTAAATATTTGTTTTGTTATGTTATCCTTATTTGGCCATGGGGTGAGGACCTGGTGATCTGTAATACAGGTTAACACCTATAACAGACACCAGCTCCGCACACTCACCTGACTGCAAAATGTATTCCCCTTATACTGAATTTATAAGTTGTTCCATAAGTCATGTTTTTGTTTGGAGAAATAAATATTATGATTATAATAGCGAATACATCACTCACCTTCGGTTTGCCGACGATATAGTGGTCATAACTGAGACCATGGAGAACCTCCGTACAATGCTCGATGACCTCAGTCGAGCTTCCGAAAGAGTGGGTCTTAGGATGAACATGGACAAAACCAAGGTGATGTTGAATGCTCTTGTTATACCCACTCCAATCAAGGTCGGAGACACTACACTCGAAGTTGTGGGCGACTATGTCTACCTGGGACAAACGATCCAGTAGGTTATGGTCAACTTCGAGAAAGAGGTCAACCGTCGAATTCGACTCGGCTGGGCAGCGTTCGGAAAGTAGCGCGGTATCTTCTCGTCCAACTTACCACAGTGTCTCAAGACGAAAGTCTATGACCAGTGTGTGTTGCCAGTGATGATATATGGCTCTGAGATATGGTCACTTACTTATGGCCTCATCAGAAATCTTACAGTCACCCAAAGGAGAGGGCTATGCTCGGAGATTCCTTGCGTGATCTAATCAGAAAGGTAGAGATCCGCAAGAGAACCAGGGTTACCGACATAGCCCGAAGAATTGCCAAACTTAAGTGGCAGTGGGGCAGGGCACATTGCTCGCAAAACCGTGTGGCCGTTGGGGCAGAAAGGTTCTGGAGTGGCGACCGCGAACCGGAAGACGTTGCGTTGGATGGCCTCCCACCAGGTGTACCGATGACCTGGTGGAGGTTGCGGGGATCCACTGGATGCGAGACGCACGGGACCGATCAATGTGGCGACGCTTGGGGGAAGCCTATGTCCAGTGGACGTCTTTCGCCTGATATGATGATGATGAGTATTAAATAGATTTCTGTTCGTTTGAAGGCAAACAGTTTCTCACAATTACTTCTACCAAGTACAACGCCAACTACACATAACTCGTCGAGATTTCTTTGCATTCTGGCCAAAAATGGAACCATTATTAGAAAAGTTCTACCAATGCCCTTTGCCAAAAATCATTGTCGGTCGGATACCAAAAAATAGACCAGTGAGAGAAAGAACGTCGTCGTCATGCAGCAGAGAGGCAGTCGATCCGATCGACTGCCTCTCTGACCTCCACAACCCAGTTACTGGGTAATTTGAAACCCCTTGGTAAAACGGCAGCCTAATTGTGTAAGTAAATTCGGCAAGCGAAACAATCTGTTTCTTTCCCAAAAACACACACATACACAAAAAAGTTGAATAAAGATTCAACTTTTTTGTGTATGTGTGTTTGAATAAAGATTCAACTTTTTTGTGTATGTGTGTGTTTTTGGGAAAGAAACAGATTGTTTCGCTTGCCGAATTTACTTACACAATTAGGCTGCGGGTTGTCAGACTTTCGGGCTGTCAAAGAAGGAAATAACAGCCGGGACCAAAGGCGTAACGTGCTTGCCGAGACACGGACGGGTCTTGGTATGTAAAGATGGTCACCCATCCATGGACCAACCGCGGCAAGCATAGCTTAACCTGTTCGATCGACCCGTGCGGCTGACGTTGAAGTAAGTTTAATTTCGCTGATGTACCTAGTAGGCGATCTAGAGACTGCGGATACCTATCCTATAAATAATTTACTGTTTTGTATTGATTTTTGTAATAAACATTTATAGACATGCTATTAATTTTATTCTGTATCGATTACTTTTTAAATAAGTATTTGTATTGCCCACTAAACAGCACATGCAAAAAATATAAATGTGCATATCGATAACTGTTTACAACACTAGTTTATCGATATTATTTTCAACTACTACGCATCACCTTTCCGTCTGTGTACGTATTAAACAGACCCCTTGCGTCTCACCCCGCCCTCAAATTCTTAGCACAACTGCAGATACGACTAATTTTGACATAATTCGAGGTTTGGCTCTCGCTTGTTTTTTCCTACCAATATTTGACCGATTTAGAAGATATTTCAAAAACTGAATTAGAAGGACTATGCCCCTAAGTTTTATTTTTCATTAATAATAGTCAAATTTGTACACTAGGGCTTTGAAGACTGTGACTCAATACAGACAATTTTGAGCATTTTGGGAGGGTTCTAGTGCTTATACGTATAATATATCACCAAAAAGGAAAACATAGGGGCATAGATAGGAGAAGTTGATATTTATTTTATTATTAATAAATCATTGCTTTAAGGTCATAAACTAGAGAGAAAACAGACGAGAGCGTTTGTATGGAGAAAAGGCCACCCCGTTTCCTCTTAAGCCTAAGCAGTAACGTTATTTTTTTTAATGTGTGGGCGCCACATTAATTTACTATTTAAGATCAGCCCTAAATATTGTTCTCAAATCTTCTTTTTAGTGATTTATTTTTAATGGTGTATAGGTAATTGCCAACTTTTCACATTTTTCCTGCATACATCATAAAATTTGTTTTAGCTGTAGTGGCACAAAGTACGTAAGCGGCACGCCGGGAGTAGTAAGAAGATATGCCGAAACGACAAGTTTAGTAAATCAGAGTTTATCTGTGCTGGCTTAACAATATAATCAATAGAGTGGCCGAAGTAAAACAGACATACTAGGAGGGACCAAAAAGTAGTGAGAACGAAATACTCCTTAATAAGAAAAAAAAATGGCAGGCATAGCTCAGACACATATTTGTAATATTAAGAAAAAAATCTTCGATTCTCGTTTGTTTTTTTCAGAAAGTAGTCATTTGTTTGATTCGTGTCGGCACTTGTTCTCGAAAATGGAGAAAAACGAAGTGCGAGCCGTTATCTTATCTTATCTTGTGGAGGGGCCGAGAAATAACTCGGACACTTTGACCCATGGGATCTATTGTGTTCCCCTAGATAACTTACTCCTCTCCAATCTCGTTGAAAACTCTTTTCATGAGTTTTACAACGAGACTAGGAGATATGAGCCTATAGTCTTCTGGTTTTGGATATCCAAACCCTAGGAGACTCATTCGCTTACCAGCCAGTGCATCGCATGTGCACAGAAGGTGCTCCATGCGTTCCGTATGTTCCTCACACAACCTGCACATGGGTGTCGCGGTTAGACCCATCTTCATGAGCATGTCGTTGGTTCCAAAGTGCCCAGTAAAGGCCCCAAGCAGGTAACGGATTTGCCCCCTGCTCATATTCCAAATGCATTCCCGGGCTTAGAACTTGATTAAATACCTCTGAAGTGCGAGCCGTTATTAAATACCTCTGTTTATAAAAGTTAACGACGCAAGAGATTCATTGCGATTTGGAGGCAACATTATGAGAGTCTGCTCCGCCGTATTCCACTGTCGCAAGGTGGGCTTCTCAATTTCGAGTAAGGAAAACGAGCACGGAAGACGAACATCGTTGCGGCCGTCCATCGACGTCAGTCACCCAAGAAAATGTTGCGAAAGTCGAGAAAATTGTATTGAGCAATCGAAGAGTTACCATCCGATACTTAATTCAAGAAACAGGCGTTTCATATGGAAGAACCCATATTCTCCGCAAGATGGGTGACATTCCGAAGATATTGTTGGACAAGTTTCAAGAATATTCTGAAAACTTTTTGTCTCGTTTCGTAACAATGGACGAAACATGGGTCCATCATTTTGATCCCGAGACAAAACAGCAATCTTCGCAATGGAAACGGCCATCATCACCGACCTCGAAGAAGTTTCGTGTCGTGGCATCGGCTGGCAAGGTTAGGTTAGGCCTCAATATTTTCTGTGCCAGTTTCCCAGTCCTCCTCCAAACAGACGATGCGGGAGTGCCGCTGGGTTATTTTAGTGGGTATACCGGAACTTTCCGGGGAGTCCCACATAGCCCGTCCCCATTCCCCCAATGGGCGGGTATGCGTAATGCATTTTTTCCCAGCGTGATTAAAAAAAAAAAAAAAAGGCCTCAATATTTTGGGACTCAGAAGGGATATTGTTGATTGATTACCTGGAGCGTAGAACCATTATTACAGGCCAATATTATGCAGCTTTAATTCCCAAGTTGAGGAATGCCATCAAAGAGAAAAGAAGACGGAAAATTTGAAGGGGCGTGCTGTTTCATCACGACAACGCACCCGCGCACAGGTCGGCAGTTGCGATGGCTGCCATTCAGCAAGCTGACTTCGAATTGGTTGACCACCCCCAAATCTAGCGGCTAGCGATTTTTATCTGTTCCCCAAATTGAAAAAATACTTAAGGGGAAACTGGTACGAAGACGATAACGAGGTGATGGATGCCGTGGAGAGCTTTTTGCAGGACCAAGACAAATCTCTTTTTGTGAAAGGGATTGAAGCCTTGGAAAAGCGCTGGACTCGGTGTCATTGTGTAGAGAGACTCGGAAACTATGTAGAAAAATAAATAATTAAGTTATCAATAGTCATTATATTCTATCTCATTCTCACTACTTTTTGATCCCTCCTCGTATTGTGTCATCTGCAAATAATGCTAAGTCGCCTTTTAGACCTTTTTTCTGGGCACTATTTATGTACAAGAGAAATAATTAAAGGGGGCCAAAATTGAGTCTTGGGGCACACCATCCATACTCATATTATAAATTCGAATGTAACTCTGTCTGTTTGTTACCTTTTCACGCCTAAATCACTGAACGGAGTTCAATGAAATTTGGCAAGGAAATAGATGGCATGGGGAAGGACATAGGCTACATTTCGCATTGAAATTGTAGGTAGATAGGGTAGAGTTAATAAAATAGGTTGGTCGGGTAGAGCAAGTAGGATAGGGTATGGTATATAGGTTAGGGTAGGTAGGCAAGAGTCCCCCCCAGTGGGTTCCCGCATTGTCGAGGCGGGCGGGCTCAGTAGCCGTGGCTTGGACAACCACGGTGAAGCAAAGAGGAACCCGAGGAGGGGCCGCTCGTCAGGGCTTTTGCCGATAAGCCGACGACGTAGCGGCCAACATGTAAGTTGCGGTGTTGCCTAGGCGACATCGCAACTGAGGCGGGCCGCGATGTGGTATGGAATGCATCGCGGCTGAGGGTTGGAGGCCGCGGCGGGAGAGGAGTGCCGGTATTACGGTGCGCCGCTCGCCCTACCCTCCGCGGCCTGCACGGGGTCGCCAATGTCTGATGGCGGACGCGGTGGGGCCAGGGGAGGAGGAGTGTCGGTATAGCGTTGGCCGCTCTCCCTATCCTCTGCGGCCGAAAAGTGGTAGGTGGCGGGGCCACTGTCCTGACCCGTCACAGGGGGACCAAGGGTGCCATACACGGGGTCGTCTGGCGCCCATGTGCTGGTTTGGTCCCCGGGGTGGTCACGGCGTACAGTGTGTTCTGGTGCGCCGGTGATGGGGGGTAAACCCCAGAGGAGGGTCCGGCAACTGACAGCCGCGGCGGGTTCGCGGATGTATGCTAACGCGTTCCCGTGTTGCCGCCATAAGCGGCACAGGGGGACACCGTGGAGTTTTAGTGGGTTAGAGTCCCACATAACTGCACTATCTCCCCGTGGTAGCGCAGTATGCATGAGCATTTCTCCACGATAAAAAAAAAAGGTAGGCAAGAGTAGCCTAGCTAGAGCAGGTAAGTACGTAGGGTAGGGTAGGTAGGTAGGGTAGATGGGTAGGTAGGTATGGTAGGGTAGTAGGGTAGGTGGGTAGGTAGGTAGGGTACGGTAGGGTAGGTGGATAGGTAGGTAGGTAAGGTAGAGTAGAGTAGGTAGGATTGGGTAGGGTAGGTAGAGCCAGTTGACGGGAGCGAAGGCGCGGGAGATAGCTAGTCTATACCAATCTATACCAATATTATAAAGAGGAAATTTTTTTTTGTTTGTTTGTTTGTACCGAATAGGCTCCGAAACTACTGGACCGATTTAAAAAAATCTTTTACCATTAGATAGCTACATTATTCCTGAGTGACATAGGCTATTTTTTATCCCGAAAACGGGTCCTGTGGGGGTGGTCCACGGGAGCGAAGCCGCGGGCACTGTTGCCCGCGGCTTCGCTCCCGTGGACTCTCGTGTGACTCCCGTGGACTCCCTAGTATGCAATAAATTAAATGTGCTGATGTAATAGAGATGCATTTCTTACATCATACCTACAATAATTAGCTATGCTTTAAGCTCCATCCATCCATTGGTATAAAATAGTGACATTATTTTGAATTAAATATTTTTTCAGTGATCACAGGTACAATGATCCAGGTGATTCTAGAAGCGGAGGATGGTATGACACTCATGCTGCACCAGTTGACAAACATAAACCATCTCAGAATTCTAAACCAAGTTTCTACTGGGGCAGAGGTAATAGACCTGCTGGTCCATTGGTGCACCAGCAGCAGAGACATCCCAAAGAAGATGACACAGTGAACTTCCTAACAAGTAAGTTTTGCGTGATCAGTTGATCGCCATTATTTTGAACTCATTTGCTTGTTGCAAATGTGTCTGTGATTATATATTATGATTGATATATGATTTTGAGGTTTTTGAGCAAGCATATTTAGGACGAAAAGTTGATATCTTTGTAGGTGGGGCCTGCTGAGATAACACCGAGATCTGTAAAGATTCAGATACGAACCCTGTGGTCAACTGGTCAGGGGTCCATTTTCATATTTCGAAAAAGGATAGATACTTTTTGATGATGAATAAAAGGCAAATCTGACAACGAAATTGTGAGCTTTCCTTAAATGAGCTGACGCATCAGAAAATTGCAATTTGGACATTTTTGTAAAGGATATTCAGGGCGAATAAAATTTACTCTGTGCAATATTATGGCTTAGTAGGCGATTCGGCCGATGAGTTTCGCCCGATCCGGTCGAAACAGGAATTACGTTATCTATTATTATCTATTATCTATATATATATAAATCAATTGCTGTTCGTTAGTCTCGCTAAAACTCTAAAACGGCTGGACCGATTTGAATCATTATTTTTTTGTTATGTTCGCCAGAATACAGGGAAGGTTTAAAAACAAAAAAAGGGTAGGTAGGGTAATGTAGGATAGTGTAGGTAGGGTAGGATAGGTAGGGTAGGGTAGTTAGGTTTTTTTTTATGGCGCCTACCTCTCCGCGCTTTTGGCGGAGTCTGCGAGCTATAAGTCCCCGGGCATAATCCGAGACTATGGAGACTTATCTTTATTACTAGGTATTACAAACTTTCTTATTACACTATTACATATCTTACTTTCTACTACATGATAAGTTTCTAAATTTAACACTTTTACATTCTACACAGTTACTAATATTATTACACACTTCTATTCTTATTGTATCTTATTATAATGCTATCCTATTTGTTTTACATCCATTTACTAATGCTACCTGTTATATATAATTTCGAGCATAATTAATCATCTATTTATTCGTTTGTATCGTTTTTTCCGCTATTTTCTAACAATATTTTAAAAATACTGTTCTGTGTTTTTTGTTCTCAATTAATTTACTTAAATCATCTGTCTTTTTTTCTGTTCCCAGTCTTTGTTCAATCTCGTATCACTCCAGGCCATAGGCCGGGCAGTCAGTCAAAAAGTGTGTCACCGTCTCGTCAATGTCTGGGTCACATATACATGATGGGCTTTCCTTACTCTTGAATCTGTTCAAGTATTCGGAAAATCCACCATGCCCTGTCATTATTTGCGTGATTACTCCTGTCGGCTTTAACTTCCTGACTGTTCTATACGCGTCGATCGCGTCCGGAGAGAACAGCTTGGTGGTCGCGGCTGTGTCGCCCATTCTGTACCGTCGCGTCGGTTCCATTCATCAAGCAATTCCTTTCGGATTTTCCGCTTGACGAATGACAGCGGGCACTGGTCGTAATCCGGCCTCCTCTTCAATTTCAGCGCCGCATCTTTAGCCAACTGCCTAGCGAGCATGGGCGTACCCAAGACATTTGTGACATGACATGATAAATTATCTCATATCTTACAATTTGTCTTAAATGCTAGCACGGGTCAAACATGTGACATATTTTAAAGGCGCAACATGCCTTTCTTGTTGCTGCCCGGCGAGCACGGCCTACTGTGACATGGCTTGAGTCACACATTTCATCGCAGTTTGGCCGATAACGCCATTTTGTCCTAAATAATAGCACCGGCGGCGTGAAAAAATTTCCTGACGTTTGTTTGGGACTCATCGGGTCTTAATTGCTAATACGGGCGCACCCATTTTGTCACAAATGTCACATTTTGACAGATGATTTAGAAAAATGTATCACTTTCGTTCGGAGGTGGTGATAAAATGTTATAGTAGAAAAAAATATATTTGCCTTCTAATTACGGCACCAAATGGCAATAAATTCATTTTGTGTGTATGGTGAATTGGTGATCAATGCTTATTAATTAATTGAAATGTTACAGGATTATTAATTAATTTTATATTATTACTTTTTCATACTTGTATTTTTTTTATTGTTGTTCTAATTTTAATTATGATTATTTTTTTTATAATTATTTTCTTTTATACCATATTCTTCTTGCTTTCTACATTTTTAAATGTTTCTTAAATAAAATCCCCAAAAAAACATTTAAAATATAAAAAATAGGGGCCCACCGGTATTGGTCCAAGCTATTATATTTTTTAGTAATTATTAAAATTTTCACAATAAATATATCTTTCTAACAAACACTTAATATGTTATCAAACAAACAAAGAAAAATAAAGTGTGCATAAGTCTATGGTCGTGGGTCAAATATTAATTTATTCCCAACAAAATTAAAAAGTTGTTTAGCTGTATGAACGGCATACTTTTTTACGTATTATTTTATTTGGTCGTCTATTCAAATTATGTCGCACTATGAAGTCAACAACAAGAAAAGCAAGTCGCGCCTGTAAATTTGTCACATGGTTGTCCCGTGCTAGCATTTAAGACAAATTGTAAGACATGACATATTTTATCATAACTTGTCATGACCGAGTCGAAAACCAAGCAAAGTAAAAAAAAAAAAAAACTTGTAATTCATGTTGGGATGCTGCTAACATGGGGGTAGCAAAGGGGGGGGCTAAATTTTGGTTATTTTTGGCCTAGGACATACCGTTTTCAAGATATCATTTTGGAAATATGCAAAATAAAATAAGATACGGAGGCCCATAATTCGGCAACAGTGCGTCGTAGGGCTATGCTTCTCAGAACATAAATGGTTTTTATGGCCAAGGTTAAACCGAAACTACAATAAAATTGGAAAATTTCCGAAAAAGAAAAAAATAAACGTCAAGAAGTTATGCCACAAGTCAAGAAAATATCTCACGCCGCCGTGCTAGCATTTAAGACAAAATGAGTTTATCGCCCAAACTGTGATTAAAAGTGTGACTTAAGCGATGTCACAGTAGGCCATGCTCGCCGGGCTGGTCGGCTCTCTCATTCCCTTCCTATCCCGCATGGGGGTAGGGGTAGTTAGGGTAGGGTAGGTCGGGTAGGGTAGGGTAGGTAAGCTAGGGTAGGGTAGGGTAGGTACGATAGGGTAGGTAGGTAGAGTAGGTAGGGTAGGTAGAATAAAAGTACAATGAATTAAAAAATTAATGTTTGGAACACCAAACATTTATTTTTTAATTCATTGTTCATTGATTTCATCCTTGTAACAAAACAATGTTACTTTTATGGCAAAACAACGTTTGCCGGGTCAGCTAGTTATTAATATTTTTGAGTGGTGTTTCGGACTAAACTTTTTTTGAAGCAAATATTGTACAGTCAGAATGAAAAACCTTAGGTAAAGTTAAATTATTTAACTAAAAGTCAGGCAATTTTTGGAAAAAGACAAAGCTTAATATACCAGTACAACAATCAACAGTAAACATGATAAATCACAATAATCGAAAACACAAACAATCTGTTAAAGTCAGTTGAGAGTTTAATAACATGATAAAAATATAAAATTCCTCTTTTGCTTTATTAGTCACATGTTGAACATTTATACACAAACTACCAGGAGGCCAGAACAATGAAGAGTATTTGCGCACCTAGAATCATAAGCGGTATAGACAGTATAAGGAGATCAGAATCTAAAATCTTCCAGTACTCTTTTTACATCTTATGATTCCATCCTCGGTAATACTTCCTCATGATTATAATCTCCTGGTACTTAAGATAGTCTTTACCGGTAACTATTCCAGCTCCGCAAATATTAAGACTTCTTCATGATTCTTGCCTCCTGGTAGTTTGGTTATAAATGCTTATAATGTTCAACATCTAACTAAAAAGCAAAAGAGGAAGGTATATTTTTATCATGTTGTGAATATCTTTACCGATTTTATGTTTTTGACGTTACTTTGCCTCTAAAAAAGGATTCGTCCGGAACACCACGCAAAAATAAACTGCCGAGCAATGAAAAAGTTGCACCCACAAACACCTTAATATCTCCTAAGCCATAGAACCTAGCTTCATAATTTAAAAAGTATAACGTAATCTATTTTATTATGCAAACTTAAACTCTTTTAAACACTGGTCTTTTTGAAGCCATGGATAAAAAAATAGAAAACAAAATTTTTAAGTTTGAAAATTTCGGAATACATTTGTTTCGTTTTTTGTTTTGCTTTTGATTTCATCCGTTGTGAAAGAATTCTTAAATTGTAAAGTCTTACGGCTCTCGTACCCATAAATCATGACTCTATCACCCGAGGATTGTACGAGAATCATCACTATGGTGGAATTGGGGACCAGCCAGAGAAATACGGCCAGAATAATGGGCGTGACACATACTACTGTCCGACGAGTGACCCAAAGGTTTAGGGAGACTGGATTAAACCTGAGGAGACCAGGTACTGGCAAGCCAAGGTGCACAATAGTCCCAGAAGATCGTATCATTGTGGCAGCCATGTTAAGAAATCGACATCAGACGGGAGTTGCGGTTCAACAACAACTTCTGCAAGTTCGAAGGGAGCCAATAAGCGAGTGGACAGTCAGGAGACGTCTATCCGAAAGAGGATTGAAGCCTTAGGCTGGCAACAAATTTTCGGACGCGGCTGACGGACGTCACTTACAGCCGCGGCTGATATGTGTGCACAGTCGTATGGGACGCGGCTGCCAGATCTCTATCAGACGTCTGAACGCCCAAGGTCACGTCCGCGACTTACGTCCGATAGTTTGCACAATGTAATGTACATTCATTACCTAGATACTCTATAAGTCGCAGCTTTCAGTCGCGTCCGTAAGCCGCGTCCGATAATTTGTTTCCAGTTTCACAGGCCAGCAAATGGCCCAAAACTGGAAGGGCATCATAAAGTTGCCCGATTGCGATACGCCCGCGAGCAGCATATGCTGAGGAATCTGGTATTCAGCGTGCCCCATCGCGTAGAAGCTGTATTGAGAGCACATGGAGGAAACACCAAGTACTGAGTTATCAAAACCTACGTTTACACCTAATAAAACTCCTACTTAGAGATTTGGTTTTATTTGCCAAATGGCCCCAATTTTTTAAAACATGTAATTTAAGATTTGAACACAATATTTACGTTTATAGTTGGTAATATTCTGATGCGCTGTTAAATGTACTGCAATATTGCAGACGGCGTCATTAAGCTAGCCTTTCCCGTTTAGGAGTAATTTGGTGCTATGTCACTGGAACTTTTTCTTGCTCGCGAGTGTATTAATAATAATAAAATTCCTGTTTCGACCGGATCGGACGAAACTCAGCGGCCAGCACGCCTACTAAGCCAATATTATTACTTATCCTGATTGTAAATATATCAATGTCAGACCTCAGACGGAATGATGGCGCCATTTGGCAAATGTCTGAATTTCGTTTTAGAGAAGTACCCAAAAGTTGTCATATTTTCAGGTATATCTCAAAATTAGCACACCCAATAGTTTTAATTACTGATTGAATTTCAAGTTGACCCTTTTTTGAAAATTTGGTTTATTCCCATCGGCCACCCCCAAGTTGCCACCCCGGTGGCCGATGGGAATGATTTAGTGAAATTTCCCACCTTCCTTTATTCCCATCTGCCACCGGGGTGGCGGATGGCACTAACTAGTGGCGTTTGCCACCCCGGTGGTCGATGGGACTTATTTAGTGAAATCTGCCACATTCCTTTATTCCCATCTGCCACCGGGGTGGTGGGCGATTCTTACGACATTTGTCACATAAAAGTGAATGTTGATGCTGTGACCGGTTTACTTTGTTACTTAGATCCAACTAAAGGTGCTGGCCCTGATAACTTAATAATATCATCTAAATTTCTAACTAAATGCGCGCCTTGCATTGCCCTACCTATTTCAATTTTGGTTTTTGGAAGTCGGACTCAAGGTGTTGTCCCCATATTCTAGAATTCTGTTTCTATTTTACCCGTACTTAAGGAGGGGTATAAAAAGAGATTACTAATCATGGGCCTATATGCAAGCTGTGTATTATAGCTAAAATATTTGAAAGGATTGTCTTGATTGAAAGAGATTGCATGTAGCAGAGATGAGAATATTGAGATGGATGTGCGGATTGACGAGATTGGATAAAGTGAGAAATGAGTGTATTAGAGGAAGTTTGAAAGTGGCGCCAGTAACAGAAAAGTTGAAAGGAAACCGTTTGTCCTGTTATGGTCATGTGATGAGGAAGGATGAAACGCATGTTACAAGAGTTAAAAGAGTTATGAATATAGATGTGGATGGATGGAGAGGGAGGGGACGGCCAAAGAAAAGATGGATGGACTGTGTGAGGAGTGATATGAAAGAAAAGGGCGTCAGTGATGGAGTGACAGCGACGGGGGACAGGATGGTATGGCAGAAGAAAACGTGTTGCGCCGACCCCAAGTAACACGGGACAAGGGCAGGAAGATGATAATGATGATTTGAGAGGATTGTCTATAACCAGTTATATCCGCCCTTGCTAGCTTTTTCAGCACGGATTTTTAAAAGGACGGTCTACCATTTCTAATTTGATTTCATTTAATGGTTTGATTACGGATGCTATGGATAATGGTAAGCAGATCGATGTGGTTTGCACAGATTGTAGTAAGGCATTTGATCGGCTCGACCACAATACCCTGATAAAGAAGCTAAGCTACATCCGTGGGGACCTCATGGTTCTCTTCTGACACAAGCAGTAGTTCTCAATAATTATATGTCTAGTTGGGTAAACTTGCCCAGCGGAGTGTCTCAGGGTTTGTTGCTCGGTCCTTTTTTGATTGTAGTATGTGTGAATGATATCGATCAGAGCCTCCATTCATCCAAACTATTATGCTTTGCCAAGGATATGAAAGTTTTTGCCACAATTTCTATTTCTTTTTTTATTTCTATTTTTTTTTTAAATGACGTAAAATTGTTGGCAACTCAAAGTAAAAATGTTGATGGTTTAAAATTCTATCAAAATCCTTCAACGAAAAATAGTCAAATATGAACCTTGAAAATTTCTTGATATTTTTTCTATTCACCCCGTTTTACGGTCATGAGAATCAACCAACCGACTAAACTTATGAAGGTGGCAGATGGGAATAAACCGGCAAACGCCACTAGTTAGTGCCATCCGCCACCCCAGTGGCAGATGGGAATAAAGGAAGGTGGGAAATTTCACTAAATCATTCCCATCGGCCACCGGGGTGGCAACTGGGGGGTGGCCGATTGGAATAAACCGAAAATTTGTCATTATTCAGAAGTTTAAAAATTTACCAGACACATGAAAGTAATGATTAAAATGTAAGTACCTGAATTCGAATGCCGACGAGGCACGCCATTAACAGGGGATGTAAAAAAAAAAATATGACACTGAAAACAGATTATTTCTAAAACATACTCATCTCATAAGCTATGTATGAATATTTATAAATATATTCATGAGTGCCCGTCAAGTGTTTGATCAAACTGGTGAAGTCGGAAAACAACACTAATAATCAACTTTTCGTCCTGAATATGCTTGCTCAAAAACCTTATGGGCAATATCACCCTCATGTATTCATGTAGTATGTTCTGTTCATTTAAACAGGTTACAACTCAAAAACACTCAAAGTCGTAAACAAGGAAAAAATCATGCTGTGCAGTCGGAGGATATGACACAGCATGATTTTTTCCTTGTTTAAGACATTTTAGTTCGCTTTTGAAGCAGTCGGGTTTTTAGTTTTTTTTTTTATAACTTTTTAGTTAGTTTTTTTTCGAATTAGATACATTTAAACATATAAGTATTATATATTTTTGAAATCACCTCCTGAAACCCTTTATTTTGATACCCCACACGATGGGTTTGGAAGAAAAAAAAATTGGGCCCTACAATATGGCGCTCAATATCCGCCATTTTTCTATTGTCCAATTTTAATGTAGCCTATGACACTCGCAGGGTTAAGACGAATCGATTAACGTACGAATCAAAATCGGCCAACGCGTTTGGTCTCTGGAACGCCATATAGGAAAAAACATACATACATACATACTTACATACATACATAGACTGTTAAACACATGGGTAATGTGTTTAACAGTCTATGTATGTAAGGTCTTTCGGCAGTCGGGTAAAACTAATGTGTATTTCTTAATTTTTCCAGGATGTGGTATCCTGAAAGACTATCTAAACGGGATACCCAAGGTCGTACTTAAGCTTATGGCACCTGATTCTTGTGGTGTTTGTGCACAGGGATTCGATCGTTTTGATACTGGTGAGTGATATTATAGTGTGATGTCTCTTCCTAGTAGGTACCTTATACATTTATTGTAGATGCATGCATAAACTCACGCCTATTCTCCATCGGGGTAGGCAGAAACTACAGAGCGCCACCTGCATTTATTTTAAACTATCTTCTACCAGCGGCTTATACATTTATTGTAGATGCATGCATAAACTCACCCCTATTCTCCATCGGGGTTGGCAGAAGCTACAGAACGCCACCTGCATTTATTTTAAACTAGCTTCTGCGAGCGGCTTATACATTTATTGTAGATGCATGCATAAACTCACGCCTATTCTCCATCGGGGTGGGCAGAAACCACAGAACGCCACCTGCATTTATTTTAAACTAGCTTCTGCGAGCGGCTACGCCCGGATGGTGTTAGGTTCGAAAATTATCCCGAGGGAATATAGTCCCGGGATATAAAGTATCATATGTGCTATTATACACACAGATACACAAGACATCCGAAACAACTATGTAGGCGTAGTCAATTCTTAACAAATAATTGTACCTCCCATACAAATTTTGGTCAGTTGACGACAGTTTTGTATGCAAAATTGTTTACAATTCCTTGGAGAGATTTTGTTGTTCATTTACAAGAAGTTCTTATAATATGATCGCACCTTTCTATGCACCCTGTATAAAATGCTTAAAATCAGTGAATTTAATATTACACTTTAGATCATCTGAAAGTAATTGACTATCGTTGTCAACCGTAGGAACCTACTAACCGCAACATCTACTGTTTGTTACACAAATTTAAATTTTTGCAGCTCGTTTACACTACAATTCAAGAAATCATATTAAAAACGTGAAAAAATGGCTAACTCAAAAAGCCAAAGTTGGGTCACAGGCTCCGAAAGAGGTAATTGTTTTTTTTTTTATAGGTCCGAGTATATTGTCTACATTAGTGGTTCACATAATGAATCATATTGTGTACTATAAAATAAAGAGATTTGATTATCTCTTATTGTACATCATGTCTTTTCTACAGAGACAACAAAAGTGAATAAGATAGTCGTGAAAACGTAATTTTTATGTTTATTAAGTACTAGCGACCCGACCCGGCTTCGCCCTGACAAATTATACACAAAAACCTTCCTCGTTTATCTCTCTTTCTATTGGTGATAACCGCATGAAAATCCGTTCAGTAGTTTTTGAGTTTATCGCGTACAAACGCGGCGGGGTACTTTATTTTATAATATGTATAATGATTTAGAGGGATTTTAATAGGTAATATTGAATAGTTTTGTATGAAAGATACCTACCATGTACGATAATATATGGTCCAGGCTAGACAGTTGAGTCCATGGTGTGTAATTATGAGCACATTTACTTGTGATGCTGCCTGCACCAAATGTTGCGTGGTTCATGTTGACAGCAAACACCAAGCGAACATTATGTGAACAGCGTCGTCCGATTAGAAAATAACATTGTAACAAATTTGCCGGCTCCTCGTTAGTTTCTATAATCCTTCCAAATCGATCGGTACTTACCTATCTGAATGAGAAAAACCTAAGCATGTTAGTCATTCAATTCTTTTCAGTTATCTCCTTCTTTTCTCTCTCGTCGTTGTCTTGAAAGACGATTATAATGGCAATGTATAACGGTGGTACGTATATTTGTTTTCAGATTCGTTGTGGCCCTAGAGAGAAATACTGCGAGCTTTGTGACGTTCAAATGCTTTCTAAGATTCAAGCGGATGCGCACTATGCGGGGCGGCAACATCGCTCGTAAGGCAAAGTCCACGATTCTAACCTATGTAATTCATTCCTAAATTACTTTCATAATCATGGTCTATTTTCAGGATTGTCGAGGGTAACAGGGTTCCGAAGAACCCCTTCCTGCTACAAAATAACATGCAAGAACGGGTGTAAGTAAACAAATGCATTGGTAAACGAAAATAATAATAAATACACATGTTTACATTATCCTTGTGTCGTAGGAATAAACTGATTCGTCGTGAGATAAGGTGCCTCAAAACAATTAGTGCGCCAAACAAGATAGCGACGAATCCACCTAAGGCCGTCCCGCCGGAGTTGTCTTGTGAAACCTGTCAGGTACTGTAGTGTAGCAACTCTTTGTTTCATATTTATATACTTAGATATTATTCGCGATTAAGAAGTCGCTCTATGGTTTTATTGAAAACTTGTTTTTTTTTGTATTAATTATCTTGCAATCAGTCGGTTCTTCTTCTTCGTCGTATCGATGATTCCAAAATTAAATATATTTTGACCAGAATTCAGCCACGCCAACAGCGTTATAATTTGTCTCACAAAGGCCTTTGTTGTTGCACAGAGAGCACGACAAAAGGTGAGGCATTGTTTGGTACTTACGTGGCTCCGCAATCGCACTGTGGGTCATTGGAGTTCCTGCCCCCATCTAAATAGGTTGTGCCTGCAGCGACCCAGGTGGGCCAGTTGGTGGCCCGCAGAGAGCTTTTCTGCAGGGTCAATATATTCAGCTGGAGGGGGGTGTCTGAGGAGCCATAGATTTTCTTTGTTGCGCTTAACTCGTTAATTGATTTAGTGAACGACAGGAAGCTGTTTCGACTTTTTAATCTGCCCCTTGGTAGGGACACGAAAAAAGTATCGATACTTTGTGGTATCGAGTACATACGTTTCTTCACTAGCCGACTGTCGAAGCATAATTCTATAAAAATGCTTGGATCACCGACAGTGAGAGTGTTTCATACATACATTTTCTTTTTTCATAAATTCTGAAAGGCGCTCAATTACTCATCTGTTACTGTCATTGTCAACTGTCATTGTCAACTATCACATGTGCCACAACGACATCATTGCTATTCAAAATGATTAGGCATTTTTTTTGTTTCCTTTTTGGAGTGTCTCTCGCTTCTTCTATGATCATAAAACTTAAACTATTGTAAAGCCTTACCTCTAAGCTTTAATACGATGTACTGTATGTCAATGTACATGAATATTTTTTGTTAGGGCACAGCTCTATACAAATTCTGGCCATGTCCTTTGTATACCAATACCATTTGCTTTTTCATGTCCTGCGCTACTGAAGTTAAACTGACGTTATTTACTGACTAATATTGACCTATGTTATATGCGCATTAAGGACGTCAGAAAAGTACTCGATACCTTGAAGTATCGATACTTTTATGAGTTCGTTTTTTTTTTTTCGATACTACTCATGAGTACAGTATCGATACTTTTAATTCGATACCGTGCCCCTACCCCTTGGCTTCTCCACGTTGTATAAAGTATGTCGTTTGCCTGTCTCTTGCTTGTGCTTTTCAGAATAACATGCCACTTCTCTTCGGACATCCGGTGGGGCTATTCCTGCAAGCGGGTATAGTGCAGCAATCAGTCGGTAGACTATGAGCTGTTGACATGATTTTTAGGGTTCCAAAGGAACCAAAGGGTAAATACGGGACCCTATTACTAAGACTCCGCGGTCCGTCTGTCTGTCTGTCTGTCACCAGGCTGTATCTCATGAACCGTGATAGCTAGACAGTTGAAATTTTCATAGACGATGTATTTCGGTTGCCGCTATAACAACAAATACTAAAAACAGAATAAAATAGATATTCAATAAGATAGTGGGGCTCCCATACAACAAACGTGTTTTTTTGCCGTTTTTGCGATAACGGTACGGAACCCTTCGTGCGCGAGTCCGACTTGCACTTGGCCGGTGTCTTTCCACTTTAGGAAAATCTAGTAGTACTCGTAGTAGTAAATGGTGTCTCTATATTTATGTGCAGCTTTCTATTTCCAAAATATGCCGTCTTTTCAGTTTACCTAATTACGTTTTGATTTCGGAATAGTCAATTGCACTGCAAGTCATACTTTGTATTTGCAGCAGGATGACCTTATATCTTCTTTGATTGTCTTGATGTTCTTATGCTAATGTACTTCTGTGATCCTTATGAATCATGGTGTGTTGGATGTATGTTCCAGAATGTAATTTTAAGTCCTCTGTTTTATGCTTATGCTAGAGACACATGCATGATGAACCTCATAGTTCGACTCCTTATATCTAGATTGGTTTTAGCATGATCTTGTAAATGAGGAGCTTGGAGTGCCTGCCGAGTAAAGAGTAGTCTCCTGGTTTTTAGGTTTATTTCATCCCTTTTCTGTTCTATGTGATACCTCCATGGCTCCATCATGTAAGTCTGCAGTTTAAGTGCATTCCCAGGTATTCGGCTGAATCACTTTGTGAAAGAAGATTGCCACAATTGGATAGTTTCCCTTGTGTAAAGCGAATGTTACATGGACTGTTTTACCTAGATTCTTTAGGTGCCTATTATATATCCGACCTCTATACTTCAGAACTTTTACAGCCCGTTTAACTAATGTCTGCTACTGCGTTGGTGACATGACTATGGCGAAATGTGTCATTGTGCTAATAATTAATTTGTTTATACTTACTATCTTTTGTACCGCATTTAAATCAAATAAATGGCTTTGACAAATGGTAGCTGTAGCAAGCAGTTGGTATTGGTACAGGTTTATGCTTTATACTCTCCTAGCTGCAACCCGCCTGGTCTTAGTACTTCTCTCAATATCTTTATAAATTATAGCCTATGTATTATTCTGATGTATATGCTATATTTCTGTAAAGTTTCATCAATATTCGTTTAGTAGTTTTTGCGTGAAAGAGTAACAAACATCCATCCATCCTCACAAACTTCTAGTTTATAATAGTAATAAGATATTAAGAAGGCGTTAATTATGTGGGCGTCCAAGCAAATAGGGTCCAGTAGAAGGGTATTGATTCACGATTTTTGGCCCACCATTTATATAGATTATTGTTACGAACTGGGGTTCAGGGATACATTATTTAATCGGCAGACTTCAATTAATCACACTTTATTACAAAAACACTTCTGGAACAATTCTATTATTTCGCACTATTTACCCGACTGCCGAAGGAGGGTAATGTGTTTATCAGTCTATGTATGTAAGTATGTATGTATGTATGTATGTTTGTTCCTATATGGCGTTCCAGAGACCAAACGCGTTGGCTGATTTTGATGATTCATACGTCAATCGATGCGTCTTAACCCTGCGAGTGTCATAGGCTACATTAAAATTGGATAATAGAAAAATGGCGGATTTTGGGTGCCATATTGTGGGGGCCCAATTTTTTTTTTTCTTCCAAACCCATCGTGTGGGGTATCAAAATAAAGGAGTTTTAAGAGGTGATTTCAATAATATATAACACTTATATGTTTAAATGTATCTAATTCGAAAAAAACTAACTAAAAAGTTATAAATAAAAAAACTTAATTCAAAAAATCAAAAAACTCGACTGCTTCAAAAGCGAACTAAAAAGTCGTAAACAAGGAAAAAATCATGCTGTGCAGGCGGAGGATACACCAGATTTTGGTTAGCCAGCCCGCGAATATGTATCCTCCGACTGCACAGCATGATTTTTTCCTTGTTTACGACTTTTTAGTTCGCTTTTGAAGCAGTCGAGTTCTTTTTCTTTTCCGATCGCTCTGTTTCGGTTCCATTCCAAATCGAAACTGAGCCACGACGAACCAGTGCTGCCAACTCGTTTAAGCAAAAACGCGCTGTTAGGTTAGGCGCTAGAACGCGCTATTGACCAATTGACAATCTAAATAAAGGATTGATACATAGTTAGAAGAGGTCCACTTGTTGGTATTTAGTAAAAAGTAAGTAGGTAAATACGACTGCAAAAGCCAATAAAAACAAAAAATCAGTATTCGTATCCTTGATCGAAGATTCTTACTATATTTAGAAACTAACAAAATAACAAGACCAGATTTTTTATTATTATTTGAACAGTACAATGAATATTTTGTAATTTTATAAAAGATACCAGTAGCCAAAATTAAACACAAAGGTTGTTCTAGCTGGGAATCTTATTTAGTTCTAGTTAACTTAAGTTTTGGACAAAAATAAATTCCTCCTCGTACCTGATTCCTATGACCAACTTTTTGCAGTAGGTACGAACATGTTGGTTCTTGACGAGTAGGTACACTTTTCAGTTATTTGTTTCTGAACAGATTTTATTGGAACGAAATTTTAATCTTTAGGAATGCTAGAGGAACTTGGTTCGTTAACATTTGGAATGGGTTTCGGGCATAAAATATTTTAGATTCTTCACTATCGATTACAAATTCAAGAATCTATACTTCTATACAAATATTACTGGACCGATAGTAACTATATTTTTCACAAAAAGAAAGCTAAATTATCAAGAAGTATAAACTATAAATTAATTTAAAAAAAAAATTGTTAACCTTAGAAAATTTGCAATAATGTAACCCAAAGTAGCAAAGAACAATGGCAGGTGCCCATACATTTTTTTAGCTGAGATTAAATTCCTACGTCTTTAAATGCAAAATATCTGGTTTAACTCAGGGTGATGTTCTGAATTAGTTTGTGCAAGAATTTTTGTTCGAGAATGTCGAGACTAATAGATATTCAGTCATAAACTTTTGTAGGTTATGTCTGGGTTACTTTTAATAATGTGTTTAATAGGTAATATTATTCAATTTTGTGGAAGTAAAAGGGGAATATCGCATTAGCATTTCCCTTACCTAGTTATTTCAGCATGAAATGTATAATATACTCTTTGGAAAGAGTATATTTATTTAAACTAAGTGACTTTGACGTTTATCAAAATCATCGTCCTCGTCAACAACCAAGCTATATTTTTTAAACTTGGATACTAGTCTTTTTGCCAATCATTAATTAAAAGTAATTCATTTATTTCTACTGCACTACAATATTCTTACCTACCTGCGAGGAACATCTATACTTAGACATAAACTGTATTGTTAACTCATTTACTGCAATAAATACATTAATTATATTATTAATTAATATAGTTAATAGAATGTCACTTAGCAGATAAAATATATAATGGCAACACTAAGCTAAAGAAATTAACAAAAAAATCAAATAACTTTTTATTTATTATGTTTTTTTTTATCCGTTTTGAACCAGCCCAATAATATATTAAAAAAATGTAGACAATTAATAGAACCGTAAAACCTGGCTACTTTGCCACTTTAGGGTGGCTAAAAAAGTTTGAAAAGTTGTTTCTTAAAAAAACTCTATGATGATCTACAAAGCAACCAATCATATAAATAGTAAAGTTTGTGCATCATTGAAAAACAATGTAATATCCATAATTTTCTCATTCATTAATTATATTTTAGTAATAAATAATAATATGGCAAAGTCAACTTCATTTATGGTAAGATTGCCTTACCAAAATATTGGATGAAATTAGTCGAATTACCATAAAATATCATAGTCATCATTGCCACATGCTTGGTCACAGTTACAATATATTAAAATTGTATAAAATATTGCACTGGCAATCGAAATTTCCACAATATGGCAAATTCACCCGCCCTGTTTGAATTTTTTCAAACGAAATAGAAATAGCTGTCAGGGTTGTCGAAAAATTGAAATGTTATAAATATTTTTTTATAAAAATTTATTGAGTATAAAACAAACATATTAAAAATAGGTATCATATTACCTATGGTAATCAATATTACCAATCAAAATAAACAAAAATAAAAATAGGTTCAGGAACTTGAAATGTTAACAGCTTTGTAAACCGTGTAAGTAGGCAACAGAGTACCATCCGCCGCTGCTGCAAACAATAACAAGCAAGCAAGCATTATTCAACATTACATAATATTAAAAAAAAATGATAAATTATGGGATTTGTAGCAATTAGAGTAAAAGAACTATTACAGGGATTGATTTTTTTAGTAAATTTTTAAAGTGAACATAATTTTTTTAAAACAAGAGATAGATTTTTTTCGTATTTTTCTGAGAACTGTTATAACTTGGTCTATCACCCATTTACGGTTTGACGTCGATTTCTGGGACAACCTGTATATTAGGATTGAATAACGTATACACCCAAATTTAATAGCAGTAGGTAAGTAGCAGACATTATAAAATTAAATTTAATTAAATAATTTCAGAATATTTTCGTGACAGCCCTGGCCTATAAGAAAACATGGCAAAATTGACATCAGTAAAACTTTGTTTAGGGTTGGTAAATTTGCCAACAGTAATTTCTATGGTTAAAATGCATAAAGAGACGTAAATTATCATGATTCTAACTAAAGTATACTATTAAAAATGTGGTATTAAAATTTGACTTACCTACACAACGTACAACCTATTACTTTTCAATAAATTTCCGGAGCACGAACTCACACACAGTCAGCACATGAAAAAAATAACTGCCAAATATGACAGTTCTATGAAAGCTGAGTTGTCATATAAAATAAAATGTTGCCAATCAAATATTAAAATTTGATTTGAGGGTGTTACACACGTTAAAAAAACAACGGTTTCGTGGCAAAAAAATATTTTGCCTTGTCAGTCGGTATATGGCAAATTTAACAACCTTTTGCAAAGTTGCCAGGATTTACGGAACGTCTTTCGTATATAACTCACTTTCAGACGCTCAAATTTAAGTCAGCTAAAATCTCGCCATTGTTCTTTTTGCCTCTAAAATTCATTATTTTTCGTAAACTATTGATGATACATAAAATGATGTACTACATAATTAGAGTACTCATTATCTATTACTTACAAAAACGCCGCATATATGTCTAACTATCATAGTCACAATAGCAGCTTTTGTGTTCTAACATTTAATTAGATCGCCGGTAGAAATAAAAGTTGGTTACATTCGTATCGTAGTACCTATTAATTCTTATTCAAATAAATAGTTTAACAAATTGGTAGGTATGTAGGGTACGGTAGGGTAGGGTAGTTAGGAGATTGATATTTGTTGAAATTAATAGTCTATTACATCAAATGAATGATTCTTTATAATCTGTGTCCTTTGTATCGAATGAGTTGGTAACACTGAATGTAAGAAATAAATAGTTCTCTGGTAGCCACCGTTGAATCAACTTGTTTTATTTAATTAATAGGTTATGGGCCCAGACCCATTTATTTCAGTCACAGTCAGTCAACGTTGTAAAGTTATAGCAGTTAGCGTAGGAAAAGTAAGTGCACAGTGGACGTTTGCGTGCGTTGTTATTACATTCACTGTAGTGAACTTTGACATTGTGTTATAAAACGGCGCCGCAAGTGTGGTCAACAGACATGTCTTCGAACTCGTTTATTGCAAATGTGCCGAAACTAAAAGGTCGGGAAAATTATAGTGAGTGGGCGTTTGCTGCCGAAAATCTATTAATACTCGAAGGAAAGCTAAGTTTTCTCAAGACTGAAGGAGATGGCGCCAATATTGCGGAGGACGCCATGACGAAAGCCAAGTTGATCTTAACTATAGATCCGTCGTTGTATGTCCATATTAAGAGCGCTAACACCACTAAGGAGCTATGGCAGAAATTACAACAGATGTTTGACGACTCTGGTTTTTCGAGAAGAATTATGCTATTGAGGACTTTAATATCAATACGTCTCGAAACTTCCGATTCTATGACAAGTTACATTACTCAAATTATTGAGACAGGGCAGAAATTATCAAGAACTGGTTTTTTTGGTGAATGATGAGTGGATTGGCTGTCTAATGCTAGCGGGATTGCCTGAAAAATATTTTCCAATGCTGATGGCCATCGAACATTCGGGGATCGCCATTACGGCGGATGTCGTAAAATCAAAATTATTGGACATGTCCGGCAGTGAAGATTCGACGGAAACTGCATTATATTCTAGAGGGCGCCAGCATGTCAATCAAAAATCGAAGTCGTTCAATAAAACAGCAAACTCGTATAAAGATGGCGAAACGTCAAATGTCAACAACAACAGAAATAAAGTCATCAAGTGTTATCGTTGTAAACAGATCGGGCACTACAAGAATAAATGTACACAAGTTCAAGATGCAAAAACAAACAATTCGAATGCGTTTTCTGCCGTATTTTTAAGCGGAAACTTCAGAAGGAATGATTGGTATTTGGATTCCGGTGCGAGTGTGCATATCACGTCAAATGTAAACAATATTCGGAACACATCAGAAAACACGAGTATAAAGGAAATTACAGTGGCAAATAGAGAAGTGATGCCTGTGTTATGCTCGGGTGATGTAGATATTGTTACAATCACGTCGAAAAGCAAAAATACTATCACAGTAAAGGAAGTGTTATGTGTGCCTAGTGTTGCTACGAACTTGATATCAGTTAGTAAGTTGATACAAAATGGAAACAGAGTTGACTTTCAGAAAGATTGTTGCTATATTTATAACAGTAGAAATCAACTGGTTGGAGAGGCCAGATTAGTTGAGGGTGTTTACAAACTTAATGTGGAAGAGAGACACAACTGTTTGTTTACGATATCTGACAGTGTGAAGAGCGAGTTATGGCATCGAAGAATGGGTCATTTGAATAGTAGTGACCTTAATAAAATGAAAGAAGGTGCAGTTGTGGGTATAGACTTCAAGGATAAAGCAGTTATTGATAAAAGTACATGTGTTGTGTGCTGTCAAGGGAAGCAGTCACGATCACCGTTCAACCATGAGAGCACGAGGAGCAGTGAAGTACTCAATATCATTCATGCAGACGTGTGCGGACCTATGGAGGTGTCTTCAATTGGAGGCTGCAGGTATTTCCTCATTTTTGTAGATGACCACACACGCATGACCTTTGTTTATTTTTTAAAGGCCAAGAACCAAGTGTTTAAATATTTTAAAGAGTTCAAAGCTTTAGTTGAGAATCAACAGAATAAGAAAATTAAAATATTTAGAACAGATAATGGTCTAGAATTCTGCAATGCGTTGTTTGATTGTCACTTGGCTGAAGCTGGTATAGTGCATCAAAAGACCAACACATATACCCCAGAACAAAATGCAATTAGTGAACGCATGAACAGAACTTTGGTAGAAAGGGCTCGTTGTATGTTGTTTGATGCTGGACTAGACAAAAGTTTTTGGGCTGAGGCCGTAAATATGGCTGTTTACCTAAGGAATAGGTCCCCAGCATCGGGATTAAAGAACATGACACCATTTGAGCTTTGGACCAATAGAAAACCAGATCTTAGTCACATCCGGATTTTCGGGAGTCAGGTCATGGTACATATCCCTAAGCAAAAGAGACTTAAGTGGGATACTAAGTCTAAACCACATATTCTGGTTGGTTATGCTGAAAACGTCAAAGGGTATAGGATTTACGATCCAAATAAGAAGTGTGTGTCTGTGAGCAGGGATGTCATAATCCAAGAAAACTTGAAGAGTAACATAGATGATAAGATATCAGTTTCAGTGGGGGAAATCTCCGAAACGCAACAAGTTAAGAGTGAAATAGAAGAGCCTGTGGATATAGTCACTAGTACAGAACCTGAAAATGATACTAACCAGACGGATAATACTGACCAGGCTAATAACTCTATATTGCAGAATGTAGACGAGATTCCACCCCCGCAAGAACCAAAGAGGATCAGGAGGCCACCACAGCGTTATGGATACTCAAACTTGTGCATGCAATCAAATGCTGAGAATCAAAGTGATCCAGTTAGTGTCCAACAAGCTCTACAAGGCCCTGACAAAGACAATTGGGTTGCTGCGATGGAAGAGGAACTTCAAGCATTTAAAGAGAATGATGCCTGGGTAGTGGTGAGTGAAGTGCCTCAAGGAAAAACGTTAGTGCAGTGTAAATGGGTTTACAAAAGAAAATTAGGTAGTGACAACAGTGTTCGATATCGTGCTCGTCTAGTGGCAAAGGGCTTTACCCAGAAACCAGGTTTAGACTATGAAGAGACATTCTCACCTGTAGTCCGTCACTGTACCTTAAGATTATTGTTTGCACTTTCTGTACAATTAGATTTAAATGTAACTCACTTAGATGTTAAGACTGCTTTTTTGAATGGTATTTTGAAAGAGGATATTTATATGGCTTATCCACAAGTTGATTTAGATAGTAATAATAACAGGAAAATTGTTAAATTAAATAAAGCTATTTACGGACTGAAACAGTCTTCAAGATCATGGTATGAAAAAGTTGATCAGTGTTTGACAGAATTAGGCTTTAAAAGAAGTGATATAGAACCATGTGTATTCACAAAATTTCATGATAAAGTTAAAGTTATTATTGCCTTGTATGTCGACGATTTCTTTGTTTATTCAAATTGTAAAGTAGAGACAGATAATTTAATTACAGTATTGAGTTCTAAATTTCAAATTAAAGATCTTGGACAAGTAAAGCAATGCTTGGGAATGAGAGTAAATATTGATAGTAAAAATAATGTTTGCACTTTGGATCAGGAACAATACATTGATCAATTGTTAATTAAATTTAACATGTTAAATTGTAAAGAGGCTAGTACACCTATGGAGTTAAAACTAAATATAGATAAAAATGATAATGTTAATGATACTAATATTCCATATCAACAGTTAATAGGAAGCCTCATGTATTTGTCTGTGTTAACAAGGCCTGACATAGCTTTTAGTGTTAGTTTTTTAAGTCAGTTCAATTCTTGTCACACTAGCACTCATTGGAATTATGCAAAACGCATTCTCAGATATTTAAAGAAGACTAAACATTATTGTATAAGATATGTAAAAGGAAACTCAGAATTGTTGGGATTTGCTGATGCCGACTGGGCCAATAATGGTATTGACCGGAAGTCATACACAGGGTATTGCTTTATGATGTCAAAGGGTGTCATATCATGGGAAAGCAGGAAACAAAGGACTGTGGCCCTTTCGAGTATGGAAGCCGAATACATGTCAATGGCAGAGGCATGTAAGGAGTCCATGTATTTGAGAGTACTGTTGTCTGAAGTTACTAATCAAGATATATGTCCTATTATCTTATACAATGATAGTCAGAGTGCTCAAAAATTTATTGTTAATCATGCTTTACATAGAAAAAGTAAACATATAGACATCCGTTATCATTTTCTAAGGGACGCTGTCAGTAATAATGTTATAAATGTTAAATATATGTGTACTAACGATATGCCAGCTGATGTTCTCACAAAGGCACTTGGTGCAACAAAGCATTACCAATGTGTTGAAAACTTGGGACTTGTTAGTTTATAAAAATAAAAACACGGTTTCATGTGATGTAGTGGGGGTGTTGAAATTAATAGTCTATTACATCAAATGAATGATTCTTTATAATCTGTGTCCTTTGTATCGAATGAGTTGGTAACACTGAATGTAAGAAATAAATAGTTCTCTGGTAGCCACCGTTGAATCAACTTGTTTTATTTAATTAATAATATTTAGGACAGGTGTGTAGGTAACCAGTTGACGGCAGTGAAGCCGCGGGAGACAGCTAGTTACCCGACTGCCGAAGGAGGGTAATGTGTTTATCAGTATATGTATGTATGTAAGTATGTATGTATGTATGTTTGTTCCTATATGGCGTCCCAGAGACCAAACGCGTTGGCCGATTTTGATGATTCATACGTCAATCGATGCGTCTTAACCCTGCAAGTGTCATAGGCTACATTAAAATTGGACAATAATAAAATGGCGGATTTTGGGTGCCATATTGTGAGGTGCCAATTTTTTTTTTTCCAAACCCATCGTGTGGGGTATCAAAATAAAGGGTTTTAAGAGGTTTGATTTCAAAAATATATAACACTTATATGTTTAAATGTATCTAATTCAAAAAAAAACGAACTAAAAAGTTATAAATAAAAAAACTTAATTCAAAAATTCAAAAAACCCGACTGCTTCAAAAGCGAACTAAAAAGTCGTAAACAAGGAAAAAATCATGCTGTGCAGGCGGAGTATAGGTACACCAGATTTTGGTCAGCCAGCCCGCGAATATGTATCCTCCGACTGCACAGCATGTTTTTTTCCTTGTTTACGACTTTTTAGTTCGCTTTTGAAGCAGTCAGGTTTTTTGAATTTTTGAATTAAGTTTTTTTTTTATTATAAGGATTCGATGTTCTTTCGTAAGTCATCCCTTGTTTTTTGGCCGCTGTAACTCTTTCAATTTTTTCTGCGACCCAGACAGGCATCGGTCCTAGCGAACCCCGTCAGTAAATGAATTATTTGTTCCAGATCAGTGTAACAAATACGGCACAAATGATGATGCATCTTAATGGAAAAAAACATCTTGCTAAAGAAAGAAAACTTATACTTGAAAAGTTGGAAGGCGGAACATCTAAAGGTAAATATAAAATACCCTCAGCGGCAGTAAAATGGTTTTCGGACCACTTTTACTGCCGCTGAGTGTGCCCTAAGCGCGAATTTGTATCTAATGTTTTTTTTTGTATAAATGAATAGGTGCTTTTATAGTTTGAGTTTATAATTCCACAATAGCAGAACATATTTGCCCTATTTAAAAAATGCTAGCTTAGTAGAACAAACTAAATCTGTTACTGTGTTCACAATTCTGCGTTTAGAGATTGGGTTTCATTTACTTCATTTCATTGGTATTATCCTATTATAAGTAGGTACCTACACTTAATTTTCGAAGTGCGCGAGGATGATCGAATGTGAAACTATGATACTTATTTTGTTTCTTTTGTCCAGGAAATTTGTTGTGTGCCTCGAAGTTTGTGCTAAATAAATTTATTTTCTTTCTTTCTTTTCTTTGGATAAGTATTACAGTGCGTTAAACCAAAACGCGCAATAGCTCTCACAGTTTCAGATTTGTCATCCAAGTCCAGCGGCCTAACTCACATCTGACTCTACTCCGCCCTGCCGAACTCACTTAAGCAATTAGGCACCCGTTTTACTTTAGAAGTATATTTTTATTTTCTAGTTGCTGATGATACGCATGGCGCAAGCGCTCAGGGTACAGGAGAGACTAATGAAAGCGACTTTGATTGGGGCCAGGGAAGCGGCGAATGGGATGACGATCCCCAATAAATATAAAAAACAGAAGGTAAACACTATGAAATATAATAATGAAAAAAAATAAAATGCCATTATTTATTTATACAATTTACAAATTTTATAGAGTATTCATATTACGGCGTTTCACTATTGGTTACAATGTTGGCATTTGGATGCTTATTCTTAGATACTCGTTTAATTTCAGGATGCTCGTGGTGCAATCTTGCGCAACCAGCCATGGCGTGAATATGAAACATGGCTTCGTAATTTTTTCTGTCACTGCCAAACGCTGTATTCTCTGAAACATGAAATATATTTTGTCCCGGTGAATTTGGTACCACTTAAACTACGAATATTTTATTTCGACCATCAACGCCCAGTTGGAAAAACCTGTATATAGATAATTTTAATTTGTTAAATGTGTGCGTTACATTCCAATAATAAAGGGATTAAATTATTTTAAATGGACTTCATGGTTTTCATTTTGTCACAATAACTTGATACTTAATACATTCTAGAGAGCAGTGGTAGTCCAGTGGTATTGGTGGTCGTGGGTTTGAACCCAGGCAGGCCATTAACTTTGTGTAAATTATTTCATCACCACTGCGCTCAAAAACGGTGAAGGAAAACATAATGAGGAAACCAGCATGTCCGAACCAAACATTCATGTGCCATCCACCAACCCGCACTGGGTCCGCGTGGTGGGTTACGGCCCTCCCCCTCACAGAGATGAGGCCTGTATCCAAGCAGTGGGAACATTAATAGGCTGATGATTATGATGTGTATTATGAAGTGGAAAATAACTTACTACCAAAACACTGCGTATAAAAATTTGGTGATCAACACGTGTCTCCATCTTACATAAATATAAATGCGAGAGTATGGATGTGTGAATGCAAGTTAGTTACCCAATCACGCCAGAACTGGTTATCGGAGATATATTATAGTCTGGAATAGCATATTTATTTATTTATTTATAAGCTTTATTTTGTCCCTTACATGCGTTGTTTTATATATACTTATTCATTTATTTGACAGAAATGTTAGTTTTATACTTAAGTTAGGTTAGTATTGTTAAAGCCTCTCACACTGGTGTGACTACGAGTCAGCAACGAAAAAAAATCCTGTTTGTCACACTGGTGTGATAATCCGATTATTCCCGATGTCCACCACTTGGTGGGACAGCGGGAAAACTTTTAAAAAATATTCTCGCTGTCCACCACTGGTGCACAGAGACACGGGTTTTAAATTATTCTCGTTGTCCTCCACGGGGGTCTGTGACACGGATTTTTAAACATTCCCTATGGTCACCGCTCGGAGACAATGTCACAATTCTGTTTCATTTTGTTTGTTTATTTGCTTTTTTTCCTTTTTTTTTTGTCAAAAATGCAAATAACTCGAATAAAGAAAATTACAAAAATCGCAAAAAAGTACGTTTACAGCGATCACTTTATTCAAGAAACCCAATTGGAACTTGTAAACGGCCAAATATCTGTGGGTCAATTTCTAGGAATTACTGTAATACTGTTTTTTACTTACTTACTGTTTTTTTGTTTGTTACTGTTCTGTACTGTAATACTGTTTTTTTTTATAACATGGTTTTGCTCTTATGTCTAATCGTCAGAGGTGACAGAAATAGAGTCGAACTTCGAACATCGAACCGACTTTGAAGAGATTCGGGTTGAATGCGTTCGGAAACACAGACGCAGGTAGTGAGTTCCATTCATTCGCTGTGCGCATTATGAAGGATGTTTGGAATTGCTTGGTGCGAATTGGTGGCATCGCAACCATGTAAGGTGACCGACCATTGTACACTTATCTTTATAAATGTTTTGTCCTGTAATTATTTAAGCGGTGTTCAATTAAGTATATAATAAATAAATAAATAAGGATAGTAACTTTCAGAACGTATAGATGTTCGGTGGTAGAAGGGAGGTCGTGGGATAAAGCCGTGGAGCTCTTGAGCACACTCACCAAAGTACAGTCTGTAGAAGTATGTTATTGCTGTGCAAATATTATGTCGGTTAATTACTCAAATTAATAAAAATAAGCAATCACACTTTTAATAAGTAATAGGATGATGATTTTTTTTAAATATTTAAGCGAAACAAAATAAAAACAAAAATAAAGCAAATAAACAAACAAAATGAAACAGAATTGTGACATTGTCTCCCAGCGTTGGCCATAGGGAATGAAAAATACGTGTCACTGACCCCAGTGGAGGACAACGAGAAAAATTTAAAAATCCGTGTCGCTGTCCCCCAGTGGTGGACAACGAGAATAATTTTTTAAAGTTTTCCCGCTGTCCCCCAGTGGTGGCCAACCAAGTGGTGGACATCGGGAATAATCGTGATAATCTGGTGTGACTACGAGTCAGCAACGTCCTCCAAACCGTTCCAGGTGACTCTATCCTTTGCCCGCCTGGGCCATACGTTTCCGGCTATTTGTACGATGGCTTCACTCCATCTTTTAAATGGTCTACCCTTCCTTCTTTTCTTGTATATATATGGGGTACCAATTTGTGATTATTTGTGACCATCTTGCATCCGTAGCTCTCTGAATTTGGCCTGACCATTTCCATTTCAGTGCCAGAACCTATTTAACCGCATCTCTAGCCTTTGTTTTCTTCCTTATTAGTGAACTTGTTCATGTAGAAACAATCTGTTTCTTTCCCAAAAACACACATACACAAAAAAGTTGAATAAAGATTCAACTTTTTTGTGTAGGTATGTGTGTGTGTTTTTGGGAAAGAAACAGATTGTTTCCGTTGCCGAATTTACTTACACAATTAGGCTGCAGGTCTGGCATGCGTAGGTAAGAACCGGTGTTAGGCAGATGTTGTGAAAGTTGAAATCAGTTTTTGTGAAAATCTAATAAGCGAGTAAAGTTGGGCCCGCAATACTTTCTTAGGATTGAGGGCCCACCTGTACCGGACAAACTATGGACGCAACAGAAAAAGTCTATGCCAAAATCGAAGTTAATGCCAAACAAAATTTAAGAAAACACGATGTTATTGCAGAACACTGTCCTACTTTGTATAAATTAACTTCGTTCAAAATGGGCCATCATATCTCGGACACGTAAAATTAATAACATTATCTACTACTAATTGCAGTAGATTCAAAATCGTCTAACTTTTACGGCAGGGTGGGTCAGGTAACAGCTAAATATATTATGACTGTACATTATTTGTAAAACATGGTTTTTTCGTAATAACTAATACGTATGTTTAAAAAATTATTAACAAAACGATTATAATTTTCGCTTCTTTTGCATGGGTACTCTTCCAAACCGACTTGGATGTTTAAAAATATTTTACAGAAAAATTGATGATTAACCTACAGAGGATAAGTAAATAAAAAAATATTTTGCACTCAAAACTGTCCCCGAGCGGGAGCTTGGCCAGAACCGCGTTAATATTGGGTAATATAATTTTACGCCTTATGGTCCTGACATTCTAGGCTTCCGCCGAAAGCCGTCACCTGGGGATCTAGGTGAACGACGTATAACTAGCGAACGCTATTAAATACATAAGGAGTGCAGCTCTCTCGAGACAAGAAAAAGCGCTCGCCGTTCCCTCGTTATCAAAAATCTGGTATGAACGCCAAGCGTAAGCTTCCATTTCTGGTCTACCCTAGAATCTAGATTGGCTTGCATAGTTCGTGAAAGATCGGTCCATTCGAGTGGTAATCGATAGCGGCTCGTCCTACTATTGATAACGGGGAGAAACGTTTTTGTTGCTGCACATCATCATCGATCATCTCGAACTTCTTGGAGTCCAGCAGCCTAATTGCGCAAGTGAATTCAGCAAGGCAAAGGGTTTGACCGTCATCAATCAACCAATCACATAGACGGTAATCCACATCGCGTCTTTCATCTCGCATGTGATTGGTCGATTGATGGCGTCAAAACCCTGTGCCTTGCCGAATCCACTTACGCAATTAGGCTGGTGAAGGAGTTCTGGAAAGTTGACAATCCTAACATAGATGAGATACTTAAACACCGGATTAATTGCTCAATCTTTATCAACTGCAAGTTCGATAGTGTATTAACTGCTCTCATCTCTGGGTTCTATCAATTACCAGCAGCCTTATTGCGTAAAGAAATCGGCAAGGCAAAGGAGCAAAGAGATAGACGGAAATCCACATCGCGTCTTTCATCTCGCATGCGATTGGTCAATTTTTCATACTCTTTGCCCGTTGCCTTGCCAAATTCATTACGCAATAAGGCTTCGATTAATGCGCTTACTGAATAATATTTTAAGAAGCTGATCAGCAACGATATACAGGTTGTCTCAAAGCCAGTCGTCGCATTGTGGGTAGGTACACTTCCGTTGTGCGTATGGCTAAGGAGTGGAATTCTCTGCTGGAGTCTGTTGCCCGATAGCTACAACCTAGGGGTCTTTAAGTCGCCTGATAGGACCGATGCCTGTCTGGGTCGCGGATAAATTTGAAAAAGAGTTACCGCGGCCCTGGCGCAAGCAACTGAAGGAACACGGGTGGGTTTTAGTCAGTAAAAGTCTGACAGGCCCGCCCGCTTCACCCAGAGCGGGAGAACTCTTGGATGATATCCCAACAAAAAATAATAATAAATAAATGGGTCTTTCAAGTCAAGAGTGAATAGGTTACGTCTAGGCAAGCGTGCTTCACCGTCGGCCACATCGTCGTCATCGCTTACCATCAGGTGAGAGTGTTCAAGCGCAAGCATATCCATATTTAAAAAAATATCTATTATTGGTGATATCACCCAACGCACACTAGTTTTATTTTATGAAGGCGACGCCTACACGACGGCCCGCAGCCTAATTGTGTAAGTAAATTCGGCAAAGGAAACAATCTGTTTCTTTCCCAAAAACACACACATACACAAAAAAGTTGAATAAAGATTCAGAAAATTAATTCACATTTTGAAACAGATTGTTTCCGTTGCCGAATTTACTTACACAATTAGGCTGCCGTTGTACTTACACACACACAAACAATTTTTAGTTGATCAACTAAACTGAAACTGATGAGTGATGATGATGATCATCAGTCATCAATTCATCACAGACAGCAGCAACATTAAAATTTGAGAATACAAATCAATACGAGCGCACCAGGGATGTAGCTATAAACTGGATTTGACTGTACGGAAACCCTATGGTTACACTAGTCGATCATTCTTCCATACAAACGTAGTAAGGCGATTTTTCCACTGTTTGACGATGTACGTTCAAAATAAAAAATTATATCAATTGTCTCATCATTATCTAGCCCTGTATGGAAACAGAAAAGTAAAAAAAAAAACAATATTGTTAGTTAAGAGCGTCGAAAGTTCCTTATTTAAAATTCCAACACAAATTTTAACACATCTTTGGGCGGAAATAAATACCATAAGAAAAATTGCATAACGGCCACCATACAGGGATAGGTTAGTAGTTCAACAATGCAAATAATTTTATTTTGAAAATATAATTTTCTTCAGGATATCTAGACTCCCAAAGGCCTGTTTATAAAATTTTGCGCGCTCGTTTTCATCCTAAATCATCATCCGTTTCACTACAAACTTGCAAAAATGTTAATTCGTATTCGAACTAGCTTCTTACTGCTCATCATAGCATCTGCCTCTTTCTCACGCGTTTGTCTGATGAGACAACATGCATTTTAACCCCGCGCACAAAATAGTTCATGCCGGCAATTAGGGCAACAACAAAAGTCAATTCCTCACTTATGTGCCTTAAGTAACCTATCATCGCTCTAGGACTCTCGCTTCAGTAGTGTTAAACAACATAGTCTTAGCAGATCTAGACGTTAGCGGCAACGTTATTTATTTTATTCATTAACTGATACAATAAGTTTCAAAGTAGTTTCACTTACTTATCTATTAGCAACCGGGGCGTCTTCTTCTTCGATGGCAATTGTAGGCATAACAAGCCAATACTGCGATTAAGATTGCAACAGCTAAAAGTGCAGCTTGAACTCTGGGTTCGGACAGTGAGAATGTGCCATCCAAGCCTTGGGTGCCGCCTTTCCTGGGTGCAGCTTTTCTCATAGCCGATGAGCTCTTTGCCATTTTCGGGGCGGATCTTATCTCTTCTACTTGCCCCATTTCTTATTAATTCTTATAATTTGCCATTATGCGAAACTATTTTTATTGTAATTTTATAGGTGCTGCGGTTGACTATTTTTAGCTACATGCTTTAATTTTTTTTGTTTGTATATTTTTTAGATAGGTACCGGAGTTTTGACGTTAGGACCTCAATCTTTCTGACAGCAAATTGTCGATTTGTTAGGAAAAGAAAGAAGAAGATCGAGAGATGTGCTAACAAAAAAGTATGTTACTACCATAAAGTTGATTCTTAATCCGAAATCCTACGCCAAGGAGCAGGGCCGCGCCCCCACTGTGTGCGAAGTGTGCGGCGCACCCAGGTGCCAGGGCAATATGAAATTCGGATGAAATGCCAGCGCCAATTATTGAAATTATTTTCACCACATACTTACAACATATTCTTTACAGTTTAGTAGGTATCGATAAGTAAGTAGTTAGAAGTCTCCCAAAACAATATTCACGTTTGTGGTTTAGTTTTAAATTATTTGAACCGCCGCAGTCGCTACAATAGTCGACTATTTTATTACAAAAGCCGTGCCGTGGATGAGTTTATGAATGAACGTGTAGACTCCTTTACTTACCTGGGTTCCAGCGTTAGTAACGATGGTTCATGCGAGAAGGAAGTGTGCAGGCGAATTGGCATGGCTAAGAGCGCCATGTCTCAGCTTGGAAAAATCTGGAGAGATCGCAACATTTCCGTAAAAACCAAAACCAAACTGGTACGGACTTTAGTCTTCTCGATCTTTTCGTATGGCGCTGAGACTTGGACACTGAAAGCTGCACACCGCAAACGCATCGGCGCTTTTTGAGATGTGGTGCTGGAGAAAGATGCTCCGTATCCCCAACAGCATTTCGGACAAACGTCTCCATATTAAGAGAACTCAAAATCTCCTCGCGGCTGTCATCCGAGTGTTTGCGCAGAGTTTTGGAATACTTCGGCCACATTGCAAGGAAAGACGGTGGCAACCTCGAGAGGCTCATCGTGATCGTCACGACCCTCAATACTGAGGAACACGACGCAAGGAGGAGGTGTCGAGCTCCAGATCAACTCAAATGGATGCCCATTAGGCAGTAGGCTAAATTTGCGCGCTTTGACCACGCTTTTCTCTCTACTCAACACTCCCATTCCTCCTTCTTATCTCATACCTCACTTTCAATATCTATGTAGGATATCACACGCTAGGAAACTGCGTTTGTCTAACAATGTTATCTTGTTTTGTCCTTTTCATACTTCTGATTTTATTCATTCTTCCTTTCATAATCAGCAGCCGTATTGCGTAAGTGATTAAGACAACGCAAAGAGAGTTTGATCGCTATCTAATCGACCAATCACACAGACGGATATCCACATCGCGTCATTCATCTCGCATGTGATTAATCGCTTTGGTCGATTGGATAGCGGTCAAACTCTTTGCGTTGCCGTATTCACTTACGCAATACGGCTGCATGACAGCCAACAGTCAATATGCATATAAGCGAAAGTTAAGGCATTATTTTCTATACCAGTAGTAGAGTCGTCTCAATCACCTTTCTATTACTTTATATATTGTTCTAGCTGACCCGGCAAACTTTGTTTTGCCATAAAAACACCAAACATTTATCTACCCTACCTTACCCTACCCTATCCTACACTACCTTCCCTACCTTACACTACCCTAACCTACACTACACTACCTACCCTACCTGCAGCCTAATTGTGTAAGTAAATTCGGCAAAGGAAACAATCTGTTTATTTCCCAAAAACACACACATACACAAAAAAGTTCAATCTTTATTCAACTTTTTTGTGTATGTGTGTGTTTTTGGGAAAGAAACAGATTGTTTCCGTTGCCGAATTTACTTACACAATTAGGCTGCTGGTTACCTACCCTACGTTTTTATGTTTTTTTTTTCTTTTTTTTATTCTGCTATTCTGGGCGGAGACAAATCCAACAATTCAATAACCATGATAATTGGTCCAGCAGATCTCGAGTTATAAGTGATGTAACAAACCCGTCTTTCTTTTATATATATAAGATATATATAGGTAATTATTATAGGAAATATAAATGTAGGTATATTTATTTTAACTAGGAATATACCTCAGACATTAATTCCACCCACGTACCTGTATCTTGCATGAAGTTTTAATAAATAAATGTGTAAAATCTTCTCACAGTTGAGACACAATTGAGCTTGTCTGAGTAGGTTTTTTTTCTAGCCAGTGCAGTCCCACTACTTGTCATAAGGCTCCTCCAAGCCCTGCCGGATATTCTTTTCTCGCGCCCCGTCTCGAACTAGCCTTCGTGGTACGCGTCCAAATTTCAATTTGGACGTTTCTTATTTTCATTAGTAATAAATATAATTTCCTTTTAGACATCTCCAATACAATATCCTAATGACGACGGGTATTTTAAAGCATCAATTGTGTTCGCGACGATACGTCACCTTTAGATAGGTTGTCATATGTAAAATATAAATAGTATTGACAGACACACGTCTGCTCACCCCAGAGCGCCATCGCATACTAAGCGATGTCGGTAGGTGAAAAAACCTTTTATAGTAAAGCTCGTAACTAATTTTTGCTCATGTTTTTGAGACACTAAAATTATATTTTATGTGTCTATCAGTAGGTAATAGAATTATATAGTCTAATAACAATAAATTAGAAGCTTTAATATGCATACTGATTGTGTTATTACGGAAAGAAACAAGTATTTAACTCCGTAAAAAACAACCGTCCTCAACGAGCGTTTAGTTCACAATGACCTGTAAGAGGGCGGCACCTTATATTTATACTAAAACCAGTTTTTGTAGAATTTTGATAACTTTAAACTCATGTTTTGGGGGCTTTTACATAGTTTATAGTGTGAATATAGCGCTTATGTGTTAGAATTATACATAAGGTACCTTAGTTATATGATAAATGTATAGGTTTAAGGAAATAAAAATATTTTGTTTACTTATTTTAGACCCCCCGTTTTGAGCAGGGTATCAGGTGGTGCTATAGGTATTCTATTCACCAACCAATCAGATTGCTTCCTTACACATAATTGTTTTGTTAGGAAACACCACCTAGGTGTTCTAGATAGGATGGCTGGATACCATGACTGAGAAATTATACATAATAGCAGTACATGGCCAGTCATAGTGCATTTTCACTCTAAAAAGGGAAATATACATACATTTTACTCAAGTAAGTGTTTGGAAAATTCGATACAAGCCATTTAGCGCTTCTAGGTGACCTAGAATTTTGTCTAGGCCCTATAAATAGATAGCACCTGTGTAATTCTAGTACATAGACATCACTTGCTTGAAGTGATGTGTCTGTGTATGCCGGCATGGACGTTTCTATGCGTCTGCCGACGGGTCACTACGTCCAGGGACACTTGGTGCCTGGTCAGTTATAGATATGCTGTCTGAAGCATTACCTTCGTGGACCCACAGGCGGGCGTCTAGACTCAGTCATGACACAAAACTAGTATATAGGTGTATATAACGCACACAGACACATTAAAGCTGTGAGACGACGTAAAATTTAGTATTCGGCCGCTTCCCGGCACCTTAAGCTGCGGAAAGGCTGGTGATACACCCATCAGGGTACCGCCGTCAGACAGCCTAGTTTTCCAGCTACCCAACCACACTTCCGGAAGGAGCTTAGCTCTGGTGGTTGAGGAGTTAAGCGACCTGATATGGTGCGAGGTTACATGGATTTGCTATGTAAACAAACTTGTAACAAACGATAACTCATCGGGGGTTGGACATGTAGCTACCGGACTTCTACCTTGGGATAGCCCATCACGAGGGCTACCCGGGTGTGAATGTAACTTGAAAATCCACCCAGCAGTCTGAGTAGGAATCGAGTTTATGTGCCAAGATCAGGGGCATAAGCTAACTTCTCGCACCATTTCGCGGCTGTACGCCTGAATGTTTTGAATATAACTGTAACACTTATGTGTGTCAACGGCCCAGTAGGAGGGCTCCAAGTCCCTCGCTGGTACCCTAGAGCTAACATGTCTAGTTTTAGGAGAAACTCGATTGTAAAGCTTCAAACTGGCGGGAATTCCCTTTCTTCGACATTCTCCTTACGAGAACTCCCTGATGGTAGGGGCTAGGGACCTGGATCAAAGACCGGAGGGAAGGTCTCCTCGAGACCTATCCAAAAGTACAAGTTTCACCAGAATCGGTCCAGTGGAAGGGTAGTTCCTGTCAGTTTCAAGCTACGAGTCTTAGCGTATATTTTTTGAAAAATAAAAGTTTTTGCGGTCGGAATGTTGTGGTCCTCGTCGCAGTCGAGTTCGCCTCTTTAATAGTGCGCAGGCGCGTGAACATTTCGTAGCCATTATTTCACTTAAAGTATTTCCACGCATCATTGCGCATCGAGGACCATGAAGGAACATCGCTTCTGGCCATGAACAAATAGTTTTATTTAACCTGGACATCACGTTTTTCACCTCAACCTACTTGGCAGCCTTCAAGTGTCTCCAAGGTCCATAGTTACCAGATGACAACTGAACAATAGGTGCAAGGGGCGTCAACGCGTTCAAGCAGGAGCCTTACAACCTCCTGATTGCCTGTCGGTCTTGGACGATCACGTCCGTCCCGTACATTTGCTGGTCCTGTCGAGCCGTATATTGGTAACCTACGGACCATTTGCTGGTCCTGTCGAGCCGAATATTGGTAACCTACGGTACATTTGCTGGTCCTGTCGAGCCGTATATTGGTAACCTACGGACCATTTGCTGGTCCTGTCGAGCCGAATTTTCTGGGAAACATACCAGACCTGCGGACGCTGTGAAGATATAGGCCAACGAAGAGCCTTGTTCCCGAGAACAAAGAAAACTGATGTCCCGGACGCTGTGAAAATATAGGCCAAGGAAGAGCCTTGTTCCCGAGAACAAAGAAAACTGATGTCCCATTCCTGTGAAAAAAGAAACCTGATGCCCTGGGGACACGAACGCTGCCTTGAGAACAAACAAGCCTGATGTAAAGTGACCTTATATATTGAGGTTACATTCCTGTTTCTTGGGTAATGTCAAAACGTATCGTTCCTGTGAAAACTAGTACCTGAGAACAAAGAAAACTGACGCTCACGCCTGTGAACATTCGTGAGAACAAAGAAAACTGATGCTCAAATATCTCAAGGTACCCTCAATATAAATCTGGTAAGATTACACACCACACAAATGTGCCAACTGGGGTACTAAGCGTTGCGTTCGTGAGAAAAGTTCCAGGGAAATAAGAATACTGACGTTCCATCTCGTAAACCTTACAAGTGCCAGGGTTAAGATCATGTTTCTTTAACAGTCAAAAACATAGCGTACACTCTGGGACGATAGAAACCCGTTTCCTGGGTGAGATAACCCAGTTACTGGTCAGCAACCGTATTACTGGGTGATTAGCGTCGTCAAAAGGCGCAACGTACTATCGTCTCATAGTAGAAACTTCCAGAGCGACTACAGTCGTGAAGAGTGCACGAGTGGATTAGGCCCACGCGTGGACTACCTGGAAGACAACCATTTTGCTGGGACACAGCAGCCATTCCTGAGCTATTCCTGTGGTTCTACCGGCTTCCTGAGAAGCTAACCGTTCCCGTGTGATTACCGTCGCGAAAAGACGGTTTTTTGAGCTGTTTCTGTTGTGTAACCTGCTTACTGAGAATTCACAGTAATCGAAGATTACACAGAAACTGTATCCTGAAGGAATATAGCATAGCCTGAAGAGTTATCGCTAGGAAACTCATAATCGGAGTTTTCAAACAGCGTGTTGGGAGCTCGTTTAGGAGATAGAACGAACATACGACGTTCATAGAATTCCTGAAGGGTTACGGCTGAAGGATTATCGCTGAAGCGTTATCCAAGAAGAGGCTTACACACAGAAGCATATTGAATAGTCGTGTGGGCGACTTGTTCTATAAAATAGAACGAAAAAATAGTTGCTGAAATTTCCTGAAGCGTTATAACTGAAGGCTTATTTTCGACTTAGAATTTGTTTAAAAACAAATAGTCGTTATCGAGATAGAAGCTCTCGATCGAAGTCTGGAGTTTCAAACCTGGATATCTGGAGTCTGAAGTGACTACTAACGTCAAGAGTTGGACCAACAGTTCAGTGATTGGTACCAGACCGGCTGCTCATCCTTGGAGGCTGCTGGACAAGTTGACACTTAGACAACAGTAAGTACAGTGAAAACATATGCTCATGTGCTTACCCATTTTGTGTTGAAAGTCTTATAGTGAACTTGTTTACGTATCAACATTGAAGTTTGAAACTGATTTGGAACTTATAGTTTTGAAGACTGACTAGCGACTTATAGTTTGAAGAATAACCTGGAGTTAAGAGGGTCGGATATAACCCGGAGTTTAAACTAACCCGGAGTTTGGAGATACTTTTCGAAGTTTGAAAAAGGAAGCGAACCCTCTTCAAGCCGACGACTGAAATCGGACTTAACCCAGAGTTACCACTTAGCAGTTTTCAAGAAAAAATTAAGTTTGGACATAGCCGTTTTGAAGCTCGAAAATAGATGTCAACCAGTTCGTGTTGAAGTCTAGAGTTGGACTCAGCCGATTCAAACTGACATATTGAAGAAGTCTAGAATTGGACTCAGCCGTTTCGAGCCAACGTTTGAAGACAAGTTGAAGATTGGACTTGTACTTGGCGTATTCAAACTGAAACTTTGAACCAATCAGGATGCCGACTACCAGATCCCAGGACAAGAGGCCTGAATCATGGACAGTCCCCATTGAGCGTCCAGGTGCGGGCGTACAACATCAGCTGCCCCCACGCTCACCGTCTACTACTGAAGGGACAGAAAAGTCCATACCAGTCAGAAGCCCACCAACGTCACAGATAGGTGACAACACGCCCACACATGAGGAGGAGGAACCACAGGAACCAAGCACACGCAGGAAGGCATCGAAATCAGAAGATTCTTCAGAAAAAACACTGAAGCCTTCTGGTAGAAAACAAAGGATCCGGGATAAGACCTTTGTTCAAGGAGAAGTAATGGCTACCCGGGGTGACGCCCGTATCGAACATACTGGACCGCCGTCAACTAGCAAGTCGACCCGGTCACGTAAGAAAATTTCAAGAGCTCGTGAAGACTTATTGAAAATAAAGTTGGAACTCGCTAAGTTAGCACTTCAAAAAGCAGAAGAAGAAGCTTCTGAGGATGAATATATGGATGACAGAAATTCTAATGAAGAGTATGTCCGTTCGTGGCTCGAAGAGGCGCCAGAGCCCACACCGTTGAGGGAGAATGACGTCGCCAAAGGGGACAATGACGATTGGACCCCGGCTGCGGCCGTCGACGCTATAGCGGACTCCCGGAAACATATCGACCATATAGAACATCCACAAGTGAAGTCTAACATCGAACCACCTAGGACAGAGCCGTCCAACGTGGAGCCGCCAAGGCAAATAGAAGCGAAAGAGTCACTCCGTCCTTTTCTAACGGAGCTGACATCCGCTATAGCGTCGCTAGCCGACAGAAAAATCGAACCATGGACGCCTAACCGATCGGCGTCGCAGGTTATCATGACTCTGCCGAATTTCGGTGGAGCTCATACAGAATGGCTATCTTTTCGAGCCATTTACGAGGCAACTCATGCCTACTTCAGCGACATAGAAAACACGGCAAGACTCAGAAGGAGCTTGCGTGGTCGCGCACTGGAGACAGTGAGCTCAGAGCTCATCGGGAACGCAAAGCCGGATGAGATCATGAGAGAATTGGAACTACAGTTTGGACGTCCTGACTCAATAGCTCAGGCCGAAACAGACCGACTTAGAGGGCTACCAAAATGCAGCGAGTCGCCAAAGGACATCTGCACCTTTGCAAGTCGAGTCAGAAGCGGAGTTGTCACTCTGCGAGCTCTCAAGAAGGGGCACTATCTGCTCAATGCCGAGCTGGTGCGCCAGCTAACTGAGAAGCTACCCAATTCTCTGCGTGTACAATGGTACAGAACGTACACGGAAAAGTACCAGTCGCTGCCGGATCTGTCACTCTTCAGCGACTTCATAACCGAGCAAGCTCACTTCTGCAGTGCATTCGCCCCGCCTGAGAACATCAAGGAAACGGATTCTCTAGCGGGAAAACGCGTCATACAACGGACGCATACAGCTACCGACAAGCCGGTAAACAAATGTCGAATTTGCGACAAAAGTGGTCACTACGCGTCTGACTGCCAAAGGTTCAGAGACGCAGCAAGTGACAAAAGATGGGAGCTAGCCAAGAATTACAACTTGTGCTATCGCTGCCTAAGACAACGTCGTGCTGGACACACTTGCAACAAGAAGCAGTGTGATCATAAGGGGTGTACAGCCACGCACCATCGACTTCTTCATAGGGGTAAGAAGCCTCAAACAGACAGGACAAGGAAGCCTGCTGTTCCAGAAGAGAAGAAGGAGTCTCAGGAGACGGTGGCCAGTTCGCGAACTGAATCGAGTCAAGCTTTCCTGAAGATGATACCGGTCCGGGTAATAGGACCGGCGGGAGAGGCAGACACATACGCACTCCTTGACGACGGATCCACCGTTTCGCTGATCGACGAAGCAATCGCTCAGCGAGTGGGAGCAGTGGGCCCAATCGACCCTCTGAAGATCGGTGCTATTGGAAACACCATGATCGACACTCCCTTATCGAGACGTATAACCGTCACTCTCGCAAGTCGTATGAGAGATAGGGTGCCCTTCAAGGCGCGCACCATTTCGAAGCTCAACCTGTCACCACAGGCAGTCAGTCAAGAAGACGTAACCCGCTGTAGGCACCTTCGAGACTTGACGTCGCAGCTTACGTATCCTGCTGGAGTGCCAAAGATACTCGTCGGCCAAGACAACTGGCATTTGTTGTTGGCCACTGAAGTCCGCAGAGGACCTAGAAGCCAACCCATCGCGTCGAAAACCATGATGGGCTGGACATTACACGGCGCGCACACCAGAACACTGGGCCAGCAGGTGCACTATGTCAACGGGTGTCAGTCCGTTGACGCAAGGCAAGATGCGGAACTGAACGAGCAGCTCCGTGAATTCTTCGCTATCGAGTCGTTGGCTATCAATCCACGACAACCAGCTTCTGACCCCCAGAAGAGGGCAGAAGATATACTGAACCGTCACACAAGACAGTTAGGAAATGGGCACAAAGAAACCGCTATGTTATGGCGGGACGAGAAAATAGAGATGCCCGATAGTTACGAGACAGCACTCAAAAGGCTAGTCTCCATAGAGAAGAAGCTGGATAAAAACCCCGCTCTTCGTGTGAAATACACACAACAGATGGACTCCCTGATGGAAAAGGGATATGCTGAGAAGGCTCCCAAGTCAAGCACGCCAGGAAAAACCTGGTACCTGCCTCATTTCGATGTCTTCAACCCCATGAAGCCAGAGAAAATTCGAATAGTACATGATGCCGCCGCAAAATCGAGAGGAAAGTCACTCAACGACTTCCTGCTAACTGGACCAGACTTGCTGCAGTCGCTGCCCGGCGTCATGATGAGATTTCGTAGACACTGCGTGGCCATCTCCGGAGACATAGCCGAGATGTTCATGCAAGTAAAAGTACGAAGTGAAGACCGAGACTCACTTCGCTACCTATGGAGAGGCAACAGAAGAGATGGAGCCCCAGAAGAATATCGTATGACGTCCATCATTTTCGGCGCGGCAAGCTCGCCGTGCACCGCTATCTTTGCGAAAAATTGGAACGCAAGAAAGCACATCGAACAGCATCCAGTAGCAGTGAAAGCTATAGTAGAGAGCCATTATATGGACGATTATCTGGACAGCTATAAAACAGTCGAAGAAGCGACAGAAGTCGCGACAATGGTGAAGAAAATACACCAACAGGCGAAGTTTGACCTAACAAAATGGGTATCAAACAGTAAGCGCCTGATAGAAAATATCGATCCGTCACAAACCTGCACTGAGGTTGTGAACATCGGAGATACAGTAGGCGCAGAGAAAATACTCGGCCTGATTTGGAGACCTAGTGAAGATACGCTAGGTTTCAACCTAACGCTTGCGAGACTGCCGCCAGGAATTTTAGAAAAGGAGGCCCCTACAAAAAGAGAGGCTCTCAAAATTGTTATGTCGTTATACGACCCCCTAGGACTAGCCTCGCCTGTTACGATTCGAGCTAAACAAATATTACAAGAAGCTTGGAGGCGAGGCGTCGATTGGGACCAGCTATTAGACGCTGACCTGGCATCTCAGTGGAGAAGTTGGATCGAAAACCTGCGGCAGCTCAAGGGCATCAGCATACCAAGATGTTATCCTGGTTATAGTGATGCCACAGAAATACAAATACATGTATTTACCGACGCAAGCGAGTTGGCATATGCAGCAGCTGTGTATTGGCGAGCCACCACAGCAGTAGGCACACAGAAGGTGAGCCTAGTCATGGCCAAGGCGAGAGTAGCTCCATTAAAGCTACAATCGATACCGCGCCTCGAGCTGCAGGCAGCGGTGATGGGAACCCGTCTGGCTGCAGCTGTGAAACGTGAACACGACAACAATCCATCGTCGGTCACGTATTGGACAGACAGCAAAACAGTCTTGTCGTGGATAAGAAAAGGAGCACGAACCTATAAAGCCTTCGTAGCTCATCGCATAGCTGCCATAGAAGAAGGTAGCAAAGTGGAGGATTGGCGATGGATATCCACGAAGTTGAACATCGCCGATATAGCGACTCGTGACGTGCCGCCGAGGTTTGACTCACAACACGAGTGGTTCTGTGGCCCAAGTTTTTTGTATGAAGACCCTTCTTCATGGCCATCAGAAAAACCTCCAATCACAGAAGAGACAGGAGAGGAAAGAACGCTCACTGTCATAGAAAAAGAAAAATCTGTTTTGGAGAAAATAACAGACAGACATACATACACTTCGAAGCTCATAGAAGCTATACCTAATCCCGTCAACTTTTCAAGATGGGAGCGGCTATTACGTGCGACTGCTACCGTCCTACGTTTTATACATCTCTGTAAACAAAGGACAGAGAAAACGTTCTACAAAAGAACCCGGAAAAACGCTGAGGAGGACACGGACTGGCGAAAGAAAAAGAAGACAGCGACTGCAGCAACCAAGCCGTCATACATAGCGCCAGAAGTCCGAAAGCAGTACATAGATGCGAGCTTTCTTCAAAAAGCCGAGAAAATACTCGTACAAGTTGCACAGCAGCAATCGTTCGCTCAAGAAATAGCTAGATTGCATGCACATGAAATAGTGGACAAAAATAGTCCGCTACACGCGCTGCAAATAGAAGTAGTAGATGGCCTACTACGTATTAGAAGCCGTATAGCCGCCACTGACGAGGTCACAGAAGATGTAAGGCGACCGCCAATATTACATGGCGACCATCATATAACCCAGCTCTATATAGACTGGACACACCGCAGCTTACTACATAGTGGGACTGAACTCACAATAAATGAGGTACGGCAGCATTATTGGGTCGTAAGGATGCGTCCCACCACCAAGAAAGTACTGGCACAATGTCTTCAGTGCCGTATTCGTAAGGCACAAGCACCTGTGCCAGCGACCGGCGACCACCCACGAACGCGCCTGGCTCATCACCAAAGGCCGTTCACGTACACCGGGCTAGACTACTTCGGCCCGCTATCTGTCACCGTGGGTCGCCAGCATCACAAGAGATATGTAGCACTGTTTACATGCCTCACCACAAGAGCTGTTCACCTCGAGATCGCCGCCAGCCTCAGCGCAGACAGCGCAATATTAGCGCTGCGCCGTTTCGCCGCCCGCAGAGGATGTCCAACTGAGATCCACTCAGACAACGGCACCAACATGCACGGTGCCGATCGAGAGCTACGAGAGGCCTTCCGAGAGGAGGCCAGTCGCCGAGGCATCACTTGGCGCTTCATCACCCCATCAGCGCCCTTTATGGGAGGTGCATGGGAGCGTCTAGTTCGCTGCGTAAAAAACGCATTGTATACCGTACTCACAGAGAAACACCCACACGAAGAGGTGTTGTCCACACTGATTTGTGAGGCAGAGTACACGGTAAATAGCCGCCCGCTGACACATGTATCAGTCGACGGCGATGACGACGAGTCTATCACGCCGAACCACTTCCTACTTGGTGGGTCGGCTAGACTCCCAAACCCCGGCGTGTTCACCGAGCAAGACATCGACCACAAAAAGATGTGGCGTCGGTCACAAATCCTGGCCGACATGTTCTGGCGCCGGTGGGTGCGAGAATACCTGCCGGAGCTCCAAAACCGGCGGGAGCCCCACAGCCGCGGGCCTGGCCTGCTGGTGGGCGACCCCGTCCTTATCGCGGACGGGCAGCTGCCTCGCAACACGTGGCCGCGAGGCCGCATCGAGGCCATATACCCTGGCCCTGATGGAGAAGTCCGGACCGCTGAGGTGCGCACCACTGGCGGCACTCTAAAGCGTCCGGTGAAGAAGCTCATTCCTTTGCCAAAATGAGTGCAGCAGAGTTCCAGCGGCGAGAGCTGAGCGACGTGTCGCAGAGCGTCGAGGTCACGAGCGCTGCCGACGTGCGCCGCTCACAATGCTGATGCAGCGCCGCGCCAACGTAGCATCGAGTCGACGCGACACTGCACGGCGGGAGAGATGTTCGCGACGATACGTCACCTTTAGATAGGTTGTCATATGTAAAATATAAATAGTATTGACAGACACACGTCTGCTCACCCCAGAGCGCCATCGCATACTAAGCGATGTCGGTAGGTGAAAAAACCTTTTATAGTAAAGCTCGTAACTAATTTTTGCTCATGTTTTTGAGACACTAAAATTATATTTTATGTGTCTATCAGTAGGTAATAGAATTATATAGTCTAATAACAATAAATTAGAAGCTTTAATATGCATACTGATTGTGTTATTACGGAAAGAAACAAGTATTTAACTCCGTAAAAAACAACCGTCCTCAACGAGCGTTTAGTTCACAATGACCTGTAAGAGGGCGGCACCTTATATTTATACTAAAACCAGTTTTTGTAGAATTTTGATAACTTTAAACTCATGTTTTGGGGGCTTTTACATAGTTTATAGTGTGAATATAGCGCTTATGTGTTAGAATTATACATAAGGTACCTTAGTTATATGATAAATGTATAGGTTTAAGGAAATAAAAATATTTTGTTTACTTATTTTAGACCCCCCGTTTTGAGCAGGGTATCAGGTGGTGCTATAGGTATTCTATTCACCAACCAATCAGATTGCTTCCTTACACATAATTGTTTTGTTAGGAAACACCACCTAGGTGTTCTAGATAGGATGGCTGGATACCATGACTGAGAAATTATACATAATAGCAGTACATGGCCAGTCATAGTGCATTTTCACTCTAAAAAGGGAAATATACATACATTTTACTCAAGTAAGTGTTTGGAAAATTCGATACAAGCCATTTAGCGCTTCTAGGTGACCTAGAATTTTGTCTAGGCCCTATAAATAGATAGCACCTGTGTAATTCTAGTACATAGACATCACTTGCTTGAAGTGATGTGTCTGTGTATGCCGGCATGGACGTTTCTATGCGTCTGCCGACGGGTCACTACGTCCAGGGACACTTGGTGCCTGGTCAGTTATAGATATGCTGTCTGAAGCATTACCTTCGTGGACCCACAGGCGGGCGTCTAGACTCAGTCATGACACAAAACTAGTATATAGGTGTATATAACGCACACAGACACATTAAAGCTGTGAGACGACGTAAAATTTAGTATTCGGCCGCTTCCCGGCACCTTAAGCTGCGGAAAGGCTGGTGATACACCCATCAGGGTACCGCCGTCAGACAGCCTAGTTTTCCAGCTACCCAACCACACTTCCGGAAGGAGCTTAGCTCTGGTGGTTGAGGAGTTAAGCGACCTGATATGGTGCGAGGTTACATGGATTTGCTATGTAAACAAACTTGTAACAAACGATAACTCATCGGGGGTTGGACATGTAGCTACCGGACTTCTACCTTGGGATAGCCCATCACGAGGGCTACCCGGGTGTGAATGTAACTTGAAAATCCACCCAGCAGTCTGAGTAGGAATCGAGTTTATGTGCCAAGATCAGGGGCATAAGCTAACTTCTCGCACCATTTCGCGGCTGTACGCCTGAATGTTTTGAATATAACTGTAACACTTATGTGTGTCAACGGCCCAGTAGGAGGGCTCCAAGTCCCTCGCTGGTACCCTAGAGCTAACATGTCTAGTTTTAGGAGAAACTCGATTGTAAAGCTTCAAACTGGCGGGAATTCCCTTTCTTCGACATTCTCCTTACGAGAACTCCCTGATGGTAGGGGCTAGGGACCTGGATCAAAGACCGGAGGGAAGGTCTCCTCGAGACCTATCCAAAAGTACAAGTTTCACCAGAATCGGTCCAGTGGAAGGGTAGTTCCTGTCAGTTTCAAGCTACGAGTCTTAGCGTATATTTTTTGAAAAATAAAAGTTTTTGCGGTCGGAATGTTGTGGTCCTCGTCGCAGTCGAGTTCGCCTCTTTAATAGTGCGCAGGCGCGTGAACATTTCGTAGCCATTATTTCACTTAAAGTATTTCCACGCATCATTGCGCATCGAGGACCATGAAGGAACATCGCTTCTGGCCATGAACAAATAGTTTTATTTAACCTGGACATCACGTTTTTCACCTCAACCTACTTGGCAGCCTTCAAGTGTCTCCAAGGTCCATAGTTACCAGATGACAACTGAACAATAGGTGCAAGGGGCGTCAACGCGTTCAAGCAGGAGCCTTACAACCTCCTGATTGCCTGTCGGTCTTGGACGATCACGTCCGTCCCGTACATTTGCTGGTCCTGTCGAGCCGTATATTGGTAACCTACGGACCATTTGCTGGTCCTGTCGAGCCGAATATTGGTAACCTACGGTACATTTGCTGGTCCTGTCGAGCCGTATATTGGTAACCTACGGACCATTTGCTGGTCCTGTCGAGCCGAATTTTCTGGGAAACATACCAGACCTGCGGACGCTGTGAAGATATAGGCCAACGAAGAGCCTTGTTCCCGAGAACAAAGAAAACTGATGTCCCGGACGCTGTGAAAATATAGGCCAAGGAAGAGCCTTGTTCCCGAGAACAAAGAAAACTGATGTCCCATTCCTGTGAAAAAAGAAACCTGATGCCCTGGGGACACGAACGCTGCCTTGAGAACAAACAAGCCTGATGTAAAGTGACCTTATATATTGAGGTTACATTCCTGTTTCTTGGGTAATGTCAAAACGTATCGTTCCTGTGAAAACTAGTACCTGAGAACAAAGAAAACTGACGCTCACGCCTGTGAACATTCGTGAGAACAAAGAAAACTGATGCTCAAATATCTCAAGGTACCCTCAATATAAATCTGGTAAGATTACACACCACACAAATGTGCCAACTGGGGTACTAAGCGTTGCGTTCGTGAGAAAAGTTCCAGGGAAATAAGAATACTGACGTTCCATCTCGTAAACCTTACAAGTGCCAGGGTTAAGATCATGTTTCTTTAACAGTCAAAAACATAGCGTACACTCTGGGACGATAGAAACCCGTTTCCTGGGTGAGATAACCCAGTTACTGGTCAGCAACCGTATTACTGGGTGATTAGCGTCGTCAAAAGGCGCAACGTACTATCGTCTCATAGTAGAAACTTCCAGAGCGACTACAGTCGTGAAGAGTGCACGAGTGGATTAGGCCCACGCGTGGACTACCTGGAAGACAACCATTTTGCTGGGACACAGCAGCCATTCCTGAGCTATTCCTGTGGTTCTACCGGCTTCCTGAGAAGCTAACCGTTCCCGTGTGATTACCGTCGCGAAAAGACGGTTTTTTGAGCTGTTTCTGTTGTGTAACCTGCTTACTGAGAATTCACAGTAATCGAAGATTACACAGAAACTGTATCCTGAAGGAATATAGCATAGCCTGAAGAGTTATCGCTAGGAAACTCATAATCGGAGTTTTCAAACAGCGTGTTGGGAGCTCGTTTAGGAGATAGAACGAACATACGACGTTCATAGAATTCCTGAAGGGTTACGGCTGAAGGATTATCGCTGAAGCGTTATCCAAGAAGAGGCTTACACACAGAAGCATATTGAATAGTCGTGTGGGCGACTTGTTCTATAAAATAGAACGAAAAAATAGTTGCTGAAATTTCCTGAAGCGTTATAACTGAAGGCTTATTTTCGACTTAGAATTTGTTTAAAAACAAATAGTCGTTATCGAGATAGAAGCTCTCGATCGAAGTCTGGAGTTTCAAACCTGGATATCTGGAGTCTGAAGTGACTACTAACGTCAAGAGTTGGACCAACAGTTCAGTGATTGGTACCAGACCGGCTGCTCATCCTTGGAGGCTGCTGGACAAGTTGACACTTAGACAACAGTAAGTACAGTGAAAACATATGCTCATGTGCTTACCCATTTTGTGTTGAAAGTCTTATAGTGAACTTGTTTACGTATCAACATTGAAGTTTGAAACTGATTTGGAACTTATAGTTTTGAAGACTGACTAGCGACTTATAGTTTGAAGAATAACCTGGAGTTAAGAGGGTCGGATATAACCCGGAGTTTAAACTAACCCGGAGTTTGGAGATACTTTTCGAAGTTTGAAAAAGGAAGCGAACCCTCTTCAAGCCGACGACTGAAATCGGACTTAACCCAGAGTTACCACTTAGCAGTTTTCAAGAAAAAATTAAGTTTGGACATAGCCGTTTTGAAGCTCGAAAATAGATGTCAACCAGTTCGTGTTGAAGTCTAGAGTTGGACTCAGCCGATTCAAACTGACATATTGAAGAAGTCTAGAATTGGACTCAGCCGTTTCGAGCCAACGTTTGAAGACAAGTTGAAGATTGGACTTGTACTTGGCGTATTCAAACTGAAACTTTGAACCAATCAGGATGCCGACTACCAGATCCCAGGACAAGAGGCCTGAATCATGGACAGTCCCCATTGAGCGTCCAGGTGCGGGCGTACAACATCAGCTGCCCCCACGCTCACCGTCTACTACTGAAGGGACAGAAAAGTCCATACCAGTCAGAAGCCCACCAACGTCACAGATAGGTGACAACACGCCCACACATGAGGAGGAGGAACCACAGGAACCAAGCACACGCAGGAAGGCATCGAAATCAGAAGATTCTTCAGAAAAAACACTGAAGCCTTCTGGTAGAAAACAAAGGATCCGGGATAAGACCTTTGTTCAAGGAGAAGTAATGGCTACCCGGGGTGACGCCCGTATCGAACATACTGGACCGCCGTCAACTAGCAAGTCGACCCGGTCACGTAAGAAAATTTCAAGAGCTCGTGAAGACTTATTGAAAATAAAGTTGGAACTCGCTAAGTTAGCACTTCAAAAAGCAGAAGAAGAAGCTTCTGAGGATGAATATATGGATGACAGAAATTCTAATGAAGAGTATGTCCGTTCGTGGCTCGAAGAGGCGCCAGAGCCCACACCGTTGAGGGAGAATGACGTCGCCAAAGGGGACAATGACGATTGGACCCCGGCTGCGGCCGTCGACGCTATAGCGGACTCCCGGAAACATATCGACCATATAGAACATCCACAAGTGAAGTCTAACATCGAACCACCTAGGACAGAGCCGTCCAACGTGGAGCCGCCAAGGCAAATAGAAGCGAAAGAGTCACTCCGTCCTTTTCTAACGGAGCTGACATCCGCTATAGCGTCGCTAGCCGACAGAAAAATCGAACCATGGACGCCTAACCGATCGGCGTCGCAGGTTATCATGACTCTGCCGAATTTCGGTGGAGCTCATACAGAATGGCTATCTTTTCGAGCCATTTACGAGGCAACTCATGCCTACTTCAGCGACATAGAAAACACGGCAAGACTCAGAAGGAGCTTGCGTGGTCGCGCACTGGAGACAGTGAGCTCAGAGCTCATCGGGAACGCAAAGCCGGATGAGATCATGAGAGAATTGGAACTACAGTTTGGACGTCCTGACTCAATAGCTCAGGCCGAAACAGACCGACTTAGAGGGCTACCAAAATGCAGCGAGTCGCCAAAGGACATCTGCACCTTTGCAAGTCGAGTCAGAAGCGGAGTTGTCACTCTGCGAGCTCTCAAGAAGGGGCACTATCTGCTCAATGCCGAGCTGGTGCGCCAGCTAACTGAGAAGCTACCCAATTCTCTGCGTGTACAATGGTACAGAACGTACACGGAAAAGTACCAGTCGCTGCCGGATCTGTCACTCTTCAGCGACTTCATAACCGAGCAAGCTCACTTCTGCAGTGCATTCGCCCCGCCTGAGAACATCAAGGAAACGGATTCTCTAGCGGGAAAACGCGTCATACAACGGACGCATACAGCTACCGACAAGCCGGTAAACAAATGTCGAATTTGCGACAAAAGTGGTCACTACGCGTCTGACTGCCAAAGGTTCAGAGACGCAGCAAGTGACAAAAGATGGGAGCTAGCCAAGAATTACAACTTGTGCTATCGCTGCCTAAGACAACGTCGTGCTGGACACACTTGCAACAAGAAGCAGTGTGATCATAAGGGGTGTACAGCCACGCACCATCGACTTCTTCATAGGGGTAAGAAGCCTCAAACAGACAGGACAAGGAAGCCTGCTGTTCCAGAAGAGAAGAAGGAGTCTCAGGAGACGGTGGCCAGTTCGCGAACTGAATCGAGTCAAGCTTTCCTGAAGATGATACCGGTCCGGGTAATAGGACCGGCGGGAGAGGCAGACACATACGCACTCCTTGACGACGGATCCACCGTTTCGCTGATCGACGAAGCAATCGCTCAGCGAGTGGGAGCAGTGGGCCCAATCGACCCTCTGAAGATCGGTGCTATTGGAAACACCATGATCGACACTCCCTTATCGAGACGTATAACCGTCACTCTCGCAAGTCGTATGAGAGATAGGGTGCCCTTCAAGGCGCGCACCATTTCGAAGCTCAACCTGTCACCACAGGCAGTCAGTCAAGAAGACGTAACCCGCTGTAGGCACCTTCGAGACTTGACGTCGCAGCTTACGTATCCTGCTGGAGTGCCAAAGATACTCGTCGGCCAAGACAACTGGCATTTGTTGTTGGCCACTGAAGTCCGCAGAGGACCTAGAAGCCAACCCATCGCGTCGAAAACCATGATGGGCTGGACATTACACGGCGCGCACACCAGAACACTGGGCCAGCAGGTGCACTATGTCAACGGGTGTCAGTCCGTTGACGCAAGGCAAGATGCGGAACTGAACGAGCAGCTCCGTGAATTCTTCGCTATCGAGTCGTTGGCTATCAATCCACGACAACCAGCTTCTGACCCCCAGAAGAGGGCAGAAGATATACTGAACCGTCACACAAGACAGTTAGGAAATGGGCACAAAGAAACCGCTATGTTATGGCGGGACGAGAAAATAGAGATGCCCGATAGTTACGAGACAGCACTCAAAAGGCTAGTCTCCATAGAGAAGAAGCTGGATAAAAACCCCGCTCTTCGTGTGAAATACACACAACAGATGGACTCCCTGATGGAAAAGGGATATGCTGAGAAGGCTCCCAAGTCAAGCACGCCAGGAAAAACCTGGTACCTGCCTCATTTCGATGTCTTCAACCCCATGAAGCCAGAGAAAATTCGAATAGTACATGATGCCGCCGCAAAATCGAGAGGAAAGTCACTCAACGACTTCCTGCTAACTGGACCAGACTTGCTGCAGTCGCTGCCCGGCGTCATGATGAGATTTCGTAGACACTGCGTGGCCATCTCCGGAGACATAGCCGAGATGTTCATGCAAGTAAAAGTACGAAGTGAAGACCGAGACTCACTTCGCTACCTATGGAGAGGCAACAGAAGAGATGGAGCCCCAGAAGAATATCGTATGACGTCCATCATTTTCGGCGCGGCAAGCTCGCCGTGCACCGCTATCTTTGCGAAAAATTGGAACGCAAGAAAGCACATCGAACAGCATCCAGTAGCAGTGAAAGCTATAGTAGAGAGCCATTATATGGACGATTATCTGGACAGCTATAAAACAGTCGAAGAAGCGACAGAAGTCGCGACAATGGTGAAGAAAATACACCAACAGGCGAAGTTTGACCTAACAAAATGGGTATCAAACAGTAAGCGCCTGATAGAAAATATCGATCCGTCACAAACCTGCACTGAGGTTGTGAACATCGGAGATACAGTAGGCGCAGAGAAAATACTCGGCCTGATTTGGAGACCTAGTGAAGATACGCTAGGTTTCAACCTAACGCTTGCGAGACTGCCGCCAGGAATTTTAGAAAAGGAGGCCCCTACAAAAAGAGAGGCTCTCAAAATTGTTATGTCGTTATACGACCCCCTAGGACTAGCCTCGCCTGTTACGATTCGAGCTAAACAAATATTACAAGAAGCTTGGAGGCGAGGCGTCGATTGGGACCAGCTATTAGACGCTGACCTGGCATCTCAGTGGAGAAGTTGGATCGAAAACCTGCGGCAGCTCAAGGGCATCAGCATACCAAGATGTTATCCTGGTTATAGTGATGCCACAGAAATACAAATACATGTATTTACCGACGCAAGCGAGTTGGCATATGCAGCAGCTGTGTATTGGCGAGCCACCACAGCAGTAGGCACACAGAAGGTGAGCCTAGTCATGGCCAAGGCGAGAGTAGCTCCATTAAAGCTACAATCGATACCGCGCCTCGAGCTGCAGGCAGCGGTGATGGGAACCCGTCTGGCTGCAGCTGTGAAACGTGAACACGACAACAATCCATCGTCGGTCACGTATTGGACAGACAGCAAAACAGTCTTGTCGTGGATAAGAAAAGGAGCACGAACCTATAAAGCCTTCGTAGCTCATCGCATAGCTGCCATAGAAGAAGGTAGCAAAGTGGAGGATTGGCGATGGATATCCACGAAGTTGAACATCGCCGATATAGCGACTCGTGACGTGCCGCCGAGGTTTGACTCACAACACGAGTGGTTCTGTGGCCCAAGTTTTTTGTATGAAGACCCTTCTTCATGGCCATCAGAAAAACCTCCAATCACAGAAGAGACAGGAGAGGAAAGAACGCTCACTGTCATAGAAAAAGAAAAATCTGTTTTGGAGAAAATAACAGACAGACATACATACACTTCGAAGCTCATAGAAGCTATACCTAATCCCGTCAACTTTTCAAGATGGGAGCGGCTATTACGTGCGACTGCTACCGTCCTACGTTTTATACATCTCTGTAAACAAAGGACAGAGAAAACGTTCTACAAAAGAACCCGGAAAAACGCTGAGGAGGACACGGACTGGCGAAAGAAAAAGAAGACAGCGACTGCAGCAACCAAGCCGTCATACATAGCGCCAGAAGTCCGAAAGCAGTACATAGATGCGAGCTTTCTTCAAAAAGCCGAGAAAATACTCGTACAAGTTGCACAGCAGCAATCGTTCGCTCAAGAAATAGCTAGATTGCATGCACATGAAATAGTGGACAAAAATAGTCCGCTACACGCGCTGCAAATAGAAGTAGTAGATGGCCTACTACGTATTAGAAGCCGTATAGCCGCCACTGACGAGGTCACAGAAGATGTAAGGCGACCGCCAATATTACATGGCGACCATCATATAACCCAGCTCTATATAGACTGGACACACCGCAGCTTACTACATAGTGGGACTGAACTCACAATAAATGAGGTACGGCAGCATTATTGGGTCGTAAGGATGCGTCCCACCACCAAGAAAGTACTGGCACAATGTCTTCAGTGCCGTATTCGTAAGGCACAAGCACCTGTGCCAGCGACCGGCGACCACCCACGAACGCGCCTGGCTCATCACCAAAGGCCGTTCACGTACACCGGGCTAGACTACTTCGGCCCGCTATCTGTCACCGTGGGTCGCCAGCATCACAAGAGATATGTAGCACTGTTTACATGCCTCACCACAAGAGCTGTTCACCTCGAGATCGCCGCCAGCCTCAGCGCAGACAGCGCAATATTAGCGCTGCGCCGTTTCGCCGCCCGCAGAGGATGTCCAACTGAGATCCACTCAGACAACGGCACCAACATGCACGGTGCCGATCGAGAGCTACGAGAGGCCTTCCGAGAGGAGGCCAGTCGCCGAGGCATCACTTGGCGCTTCATCACCCCATCAGCGCCCTTTATGGGAGGTGCATGGGAGCGTCTAGTTCGCTGCGTAAAAAACGCATTGTATACCGTACTCACAGAGAAACACCCACACGAAGAGGTGTTGTCCACACTGATTTGTGAGGCAGAGTACACGGTAAATAGCCGCCCGCTGACACATGTATCAGTCGACGGCGATGACGACGAGTCTATCACGCCGAACCACTTCCTACTTGGTGGGTCGGCTAGACTCCCAAACCCCGGCGTGTTCACCGAGCAAGACATCGACCACAAAAAGATGTGGCGTCGGTCACAAATCCTGGCCGACATGTTCTGGCGCCGGTGGGTGCGAGAATACCTGCCGGAGCTCCAAAACCGGCGGGAGCCCCACAGCCGCGGGCCTGGCCTGCTGGTGGGCGACCCCGTCCTTATCGCGGACGGGCAGCTGCCTCGCAACACGTGGCCGCGAGGCCGCATCGAGGCCATATACCCTGGCCCTGATGGAGAAGTCCGGACCGCTGAGGTGCGCACCACTGGCGGCACTCTAAAGCGTCCGGTGAAGAAGCTCATTCCTTTGCCAAAATGAGTGCAGCAGAGTTCCAGCGGCGAGAGCTGAGCGACGTGTCGCAGAGCGTCGAGGTCACGAGCGCTGCCGACGTGCGCCGCTCACAATGCTGATGCAGCGCCGCGCCAACGTAGCATCGAGTCGACGCGACACTGCACGGCGGGAGAGATGTTCGCGACGATACGTCACCTTTAGATAGGTTGTCATATGTAAAATATAAATAGTATTGACAGACACACGTCTGCTCACCCCAGAGCGCCATCGCATACTAAGCGATGTCGGTAGGTGAAAAAACCTTTTATAGTAAAGCTCGTAACTAATTTTTGCTCATGTTTTTGAGACACTAAAATTATATTTTATGTGTCTATCAGTAGGTAATAGAATTATATAGTCTAATAACAATAAATTAGAAGCTTTAATATGCATACTGATTGTGTTATTACGGAAAGAAACAAGTATTTAACTCCGTAAAAAACAACCGTCCTCAACGAGCGTTTAGTTCACAATGACCTGTAAGAGGGCGGCACCTTATATTTATACTAAAACCAGTTTTTGTAGAATTTTGATAACTTTAAACTCATGTTTTGGGGGCTTTTACATAGTTTATAGTGTGAATATAGCGCTTATGTGTTAGAATTATACATAAGGTACCTTAGTTATATGATAAATGTATAGGTTTAAGGAAATAAAAATATTTTGTTTACTTATTTTAGACCCCCCGTTTTGAGCAGGGTATCAGGTGGTGCTATAGGTATTCTATTCACCAACCAATCAGATTGCTTCCTTACACATAATTGTTTTGTTAGGAAACACCACCTAGGTGTTCTAGATAGGATGGCTGGATACCATGACTGAGAAATTATACATAATAGCAGTACATGGCCAGTCATAGTGCATTTTCACTCTAAAAAGGGAAATATACATACATTTTACTCAAGTAAGTGTTTGGAAAATTCGATACAAGCCATTTAGCGCTTCTAGGTGACCTAGAATTTTGTCTAGGCCCTATAAATAGATAGCACCTGTGTAATTCTAGTACATAGACATCACTTGCTTGAAGTGATGTGTCTGTGTATGCCGGCATGGACGTTTCTATGCGTCTGCCGACGGGTCACTACGTCCAGGGACACTTGGTGCCTGGTCAGTTATAGATATGCTGTCTGAAGCATTACCTTCGTGGACCCACAGGCGGGCGTCTAGACTCAGTCATGACACAAAACTAGTATATAGGTGTATATAACGCACACAGACACATTAAAGCTGTGAGACGACGTAAAATTTAGTATTCGGCCGCTTCCCGGCACCTTAAGCTGCGGAAAGGCTGGTGATACACCCATCAGGGTACCGCCGTCAGACAGCCTAGTTTTCCAGCTACCCAACCACACTTCCGGAAGGAGCTTAGCTCTGGTGGTTGAGGAGTTAAGCGACCTGATATGGTGCGAGGTTACATGGATTTGCTATGTAAACAAACTTGTAACAAACGATAACTCATCGGGGGTTGGACATGTAGCTACCGGACTTCTACCTTGGGATAGCCCATCACGAGGGCTACCCGGGTGTGAATGTAACTTGAAAATCCACCCAGCAGTCTGAGTAGGAATCGAGTTTATGTGCCAAGATCAGGGGCATAAGCTAACTTCTCGCACCATTTCGCGGCTGTACGCCTGAATGTTTTGAATATAACTGTAACACTTATGTGTGTCAACGGCCCAGTAGGAGGGCTCCAAGTCCCTCGCTGGTACCCTAGAGCTAACATGTCTAGTTTTAGGAGAAACTCGATTGTAAAGCTTCAAACTGGCGGGAATTCCCTTTCTTCGACATTCTCCTTACGAGAACTCCCTGATGGTAGGGGCTAGGGACCTGGATCAAAGACCGGAGGGAAGGTCTCCTCGAGACCTATCCAAAAGTACAAGTTTCACCAGAATCGGTCCAGTGGAAGGGTAGTTCCTGTCAGTTTCAAGCTACGAGTCTTAGCGTATATTTTTTGAAAAATAAAAGTTTTTGCGGTCGGAATGTTGTGGTCCTCGTCGCAGTCGAGTTCGCCTCTTTAATAGTGCGCAGGCGCGTGAACATTTCGTAGCCATTATTTCACTTAAAGTATTTCCACGCATCATTGCGCATCGAGGACCATGAAGGAACATCGCTTCTGGCCATGAACAAATAGTTTTATTTAACCTGGACATCACGTTTTTCACCTCAACCTACTTGGCAGCCTTCAAGTGTCTCCAAGGTCCATAGTTACCAGATGACAACTGAACAATAGGTGCAAGGGGCGTCAACGCGTTCAAGCAGGAGCCTTACAACCTCCTGATTGCCTGTCGGTCTTGGACGATCACGTCCGTCCCGTACAAATTGATTACAACGCTGCGTCTCGGTGTTCTCAGAATGTAAAAAAAAAAAAACAAAAAGTCAAATGTGTGTATTATTTAATATAAAATAATATAGATATCCACTGTTAGAAAGTAAAATTTCATTCCTGATTAAGTTTATATACTGGCATTATTTACTGGATGTAAAATATGCCTGTTTTTATAGTTTACCTGGAATAGAGTGTTACCTTATACCAGTCTTCTCCAAACTAAGTATAAAAAATACAGTTATTGTCCGATTGTTACATACCTACATACCATGCTGGTAAAATCAAATGTTCTTCTTGTATATCCTTGCTGCTTGAAATTTCTAGGTTAGCATCAATATCAAACTTGAGTGTCAAAGGCTCTTTAGATGAAAAATCAACCCCGGCAGTTTCTTTCAGAGACTTGAAACTATTCTCTACATAAGTTAAAAAATAATCCAAATAATTTATAGCCGTCTCTGGTTTCCATTCGTCCTGAAAAGCGATATATGTAATGAATATTAGAGATCTAATAGTAGGTACATACCTACAACCATTCGTTTAAGGTAATAATCTGATATTGGTTTCCTTTATTTCGTTGCAGTTAAGGCCGTACCCTGACCAAAAAATCAGCATGAGATAAGAGCTTATCTATTGGCCTAGCGGCTCTGGTGATACGCCTCGAAATTTAGATAATGGTTATGTATACATTACCATTATCTAATTAATTAAAAAAATGCTGAAGAGTCTGTTTTTTGTTTGAATGTGCTAATCTCTCGAACATGTATTACATCTCTTTTATATTATAAAAAATAATTAATCATTTTCAACTAGGATTTTGATTAGAACCTGTATTGTTTAAACTTACCTGACAATAAGTCACAATATCTTCAGTATTGAAACATTGCACTCTTTGAATTAAGCCACTATCGTTTCTGTAACCTACAAGTAATCCTTTTAGGCCAGCTAGGTAGCACTGACACCAACACCGAATCATTTTGAATCTTCTGAAAATTACACAAGGTAGTAAAATGGATAAATTCATAAGGCCACTAAGGCTCTTACCCTCAGTTTCCCAGCTCAAAATTATCGGAGAATTAATGTGACAAATTGTCAAGCACGCGTTATTTGCTGTGATTGGCTGTTGAAAATTCATTCAACCAATCACAGCAGATAACGCGTGCTTGACAATTTGTCACATTAATTCTCCGATAATTTTAAGCTGGGAAACCGGGGGTTAGAAGTCTAGACAGACGTACTGCATTTCAACTGCAAATTTGCAGTTTGAATGCGGTTGACATACATTTATCATATTTGAACAAATGCATGGAAACCGCTAACCGACTGCGCAGTCCGCTCAAATGCAGTCCGTCTGTCTAGAACCTAAGACGTGTAAAAAACCAATAGGTACTTTGTATTCGCGTTGCCTCGCCCGTCGTCACGCGTTGCTCACCTAGCTAGCCATGTGAAGGCTACTACCATAGAAATATAAAATACATATCTATGGCTACTACTCTGACGCCCCCATAAGGGGGCGAAGCAAGCGGAAACGGCACTCTGTTTAACCATGTGAAGGCGCTTGCGCTAACGCTGTTTTTAACCCCCGACGGAAAAAGAGGGCTGTTATAAGTTTGTTGTGTGTTTATGTATTTATCTGTCTGTAGCTTCATAGCTCCTAAACGGACGGCGACATTATCGATAGTGTTATTTACTATAATGTTTGATGAAAATCGGCTCAGCCGTTTGATAGATAGGTATGGACGTTTTATGTATTTTCGCAAGATAACGATAGATTTTCGGACGAAGCATTTCTAGGTAATACTAGATAAATTATGTAGTTTAAAAAGCATGAAAACGAGTCAGAGATTTTTAACATTTTATTGTTAGGTTTACTAGATCAAATAGGTTTACTTGTTCTGTCCTCAGATCAAATAAAAAAAATATTTCATCTGAGGTTCTGTCTTGTCAATTCTCTTTAGATGCGTTGTAATTTTATTTTTTAGGTATAGGGTTGCCTGATGGTCGAGATTCGTCTGTAGGATTCGCCCAACATTTTAAAAGATCTCCAGACACCCGACAAAACACAAAACATCCAGACAAAAAGTTCTCGGAAAGTTATCTTTCACATTATATTGTATGTTATCAATTCCTGTAGAAATTATCGGAGAATTAATGTGACAATGTAATGCTAAAGCCGGGTTCCTCACCGCTAAATTAATTGATTAAATTAAAAATAAAAGATTAAATGAATTTTCAACAGCCAATCACAGCAGATAACCGAAGATTATTTGTCGATTACGTTAACAGCCCGATAATCGAGTGTTGAGAAACCGGGGGTATTAATAAATAACCGGGGGTGCTTTACTGCTTTAGTATTTTACGCGCGAATTTGTAAATTTCTATACATAGCGCCACAGGCCCTGCAAATTATGCTCCAGTGTGAGTAGCTGTTTGTTTTGGTAGATGTTGATGAAGCATTCCTGTGTCAGGTGTCAGATTTATTTTATGTCTTATTTTTATACCATAAAGGTTGAAATATTATTTCTTACTTAAAATTTTGTTCTTGTCGTTGACCATATATTTCTCTATTTGTTTTCAATTCCACAAAATCATGATTCCTTAAAAATGCTAGATTGGCATTTAAATCGTTTGGTTCAGGTGGTCCTAAAGTTGGTCTTGTTGCTAGCATTCCATCTATTTGGGCACCATAAAATAGTTTGTGCTTTCCTAACTGAGAAGTGTAATATATAGTAAATTCTTCATTTTCAACAACAGGTTTCTCTATGTTTGGTTGTTGATTTGGTAAATCTGGAAAAAAAAAAAGCAATAATAAATACCTGCTCTATAAGTACAATCAACAAGATTAAAACCTGACCCCATCACCTTAAGCTAATTCTTCTACAGGCATTCTATTCTAATACAATTAGGTCAACTTTTGCCACCTACATTTTATCAATTTAATAAGACTGACATTTAGATGATGATGATGAAGACCCTATAACCAAAATAGTTCATATTATAAGCAAATAATGCAGGATGACAGTTAATTCCAAATTCAAAACATAATATACAGAGTGAGTTTTTCAAGTGAGTGAAGATTGCCAAATCCAAAACTATGAGGCACAGTGAAAAACACTCAAAGGAGACACACGGCCGATTTTGATTAAAATTATAGCTTGAAGACATACCTAATTTTTAACAAAATATTCTTTTATTTCACCTACCTATTAAACATAATGTGAGTAATTAATCAAAATTACAGTTATTATTTTTAATACATAGCCAGATTCGAAAAGTCTAACGCACTCTACACTCTAGCGCATTGCTCTACATTTAACAATTGTTCGTACAAATCGTGTTTGTAGAGCTTGCAGTCATATTAGACAACAATTTCTAGCAAACATTATTTCAAGCTATTCATAGCGAGAAATAATAGTTTTTTTTAGAAGAAAATCACAAACAAATTTTATTACACACATACCTGATAACATGTATTGTTCAAATTTATAACCCCATGCAGAAAATTTTGCATTCCGATCACTGGAAATATTTTTCTTAACTTGTGAGTTTTCAATGGAACACAAGTATATACAGTTATTCAGTAAGCTTGCTACAATGCTCAGGGGTTCACGGTGATAGCTTGCACACATTACACTTATTAAGCTTCTGCGATATGTTATAAAAGTTGTTTCAGGATGGTTGTTCAGAAGCTCTAAGTGTTGTCTTTGGTCAAGGAGAAATTTCAGCAAAAGAGATATTTTTTCATTATTCCCGTCAGTAGTACGCTTAACTGCTTTTTCAATATTGTGGTTTAGGTTGTAACGAATTTTCCTGTTTGGAATTGATGTTAAATATTTTAGTTGTGATAAATTATGATAATAATCGCGCTCTACATCTACGCTCATATAACCGATTATTTGGGGATGATCCAATTGAAGACTTCTGTCAAGTAGTTGGTTTCCATCCATTCTTATTGATTTATCGGATTAAGAAATATTAATGCAAAATTCCAACTCTTGTTTGGCTTCCGTGTTAGAGCCACCTTAATTGTACTATTATTATCACGTAATTTAAAGTAAACGCACAGTTTATGTAACGGCTATCTAAGAAAGTAAGTAAAATAAAATTGTTTGTTTGTATCTAGCAGCACATCAACAAAAGCAATTGTTTTGTTATTGATAATTGTTACAGTGTTGCCAGGGCACTTCAGTCAAAAGTTACGTTTAATTGCCTGAAATGTTACATTTTTGCTGCAAAAGTTACACTTAAAAAAAAATTTTTTTAGGTCGGAGGCAAATAGATGTCAGCAAATTGGCGGAATATATGATGTATAATAGTGTATTTAATCTTATGATAAAACAGACTCTAGTTTATTATAGTAATCTTTGCTCTAGTTTAATTTGTTCGCAGCGCCATCTTCACAGTTGTTACTATTTAGTCTAGCACCAACTTATTCTATTACTTTGAACCAAATCCACGAGAGGTGGTGCATCTGGTAGTTTTACACTGAACTAACCATTAATATTCGATATGTATCGAACCCTCTTATCGTAATTTTTTACCATATGTTCTTAAGAGGGCTGTTAATAAAGGGCAAAATTGCCTCAATTCAAAAAAACTAAAAACAACTTTCATTATCGATGATGATTTGTCATCTCTCTTTATTTTGTATTAAATTGAGTACTAGTGAATCGTTTCTGTGGTTTAAATCCACACTTTCTACAGAAATTTTACTTGCTTGTTGCACCTGCAATTATTTTTATTAGTTTAAGTTGCAAACTTAGACATATCGGTACTTAATAATACATTAAAGATAGGCAATAGAATCTCGATAATTTGAGAAACTTTAACGCCAAACTTACTTAACAAACAATAAATTTATGTAATCACCAGAACTTCTTGTACGAAACCGCGCGAACTCGCAAAGTAAGAAACGTACGTAACGTATAATATGTTTCATTTTGTCATGGCGCATTTAATTCAGAGTCATCTCTGAGTATGATAATAAGGAGTGAAATACTTTCTATACGCGCCAGTTTGGTTTTAGGTGATTCAATTTGGATGCTTTCGTAAACTGTTTGCAATTAAAATCTGGTATTTACAAATCTCGTTGTTCTCAAAAGTTACGAAAATTGCCTTAAATATAAAAATTACTTACATGTTACGCGAGGGGGTCAAAAGTTACGAAAAATGTAAGAAATGTAACCTTCTGGCAACGCTAATCTTACGTCAACGGTCAAATGAAATGTCAATATCAGTAATTCATTTTTTTTTCCTTCGCCCTTCTCGGGCAGGCTAAGGTCTTGGACCATACCACCTCGTCTTCAGTGCAATTTTAAAATTATTTAGTATGCATTAGAATAAGGATGTAACAGCTTCTAATGGTTCTTGGAGTATTTGGCAGCAAATTGTATCGAGTCAGCCTTCCCAGTAAGCTTTGCGGAGATAGTCAATACTACAATAAAATTCTCCGCTCCACTATCCTGAGATCGCTTCTGTCAATGATTTCACATATTGTCCAGTTGCGTAGACAGTTGAGACACAAAACGACACCAAGATTATATCACAATATCCACTAGGAAGGAATCAATTTGCAAATAATATTAACAGCCGCTGAACTTCACTCGAAAAAATCCCGCCAAAAACTCCGTCAGTAATTCAATAATGTCAAGTGTTTTTTTTTTATGTTTGTGGCTATGCCACTGGCTGGGCTAAGAGACCAAATGTCAAGTGAAACATCGCCTGATCGCCACCTTGTTTTGTTTTAGCAATTCTGACCTCTGGCTTTTGAGGCCAGATAACAGTTTTTTTAATCATCAGGCAAAATCTTTGGTTTCTGTCAGAATGCGGATGTAATATTCAAATGTGTTTTCGAGAATATCGTGCTCAGCAGTAGCGCTTACTAGGTACCACTAGACTAAGGAGGATATTATAGGATAGATGGACCCTCTTTGCCACACTTAGACTCTCATTTGGTTCGTTGTGCCTACAGGTTTCCTCTCTTTGAGAGGGAGTGGGCCGTAATCCACCACGCGGACCCAGTGCGGGTTGGTTGATGTACATGTCTTCGATTTTTTTGGTTCTAAGACATGACGTCGTGTTTCTTCAAGATGCTTTCCTTCACCGTTTTGAGAGCAGTGGTGTTGAAATTATTTACCTACATAAAGTAAAGCGCCTGCCTGGGTTCGAACACACGAACAACAACATGTAAGTCGCCGCCGTTACCACTGCTCAAAGTGTTTTCGAGTATTTGGGAGCAAATTTTCGCTAAAAAGAGCCAATTTGAACCGGCTCCAACTTTCCGAGATGTGACCGTGCCAATAACTGACCATCTTGAGCTTCTTGGCGTTACGTTGACATCGACTCTCAATTTTGGCCCATACATTGAGGCAAAGGCTCAGCTGGCTGCCAAAAAGCTGGGGATCCTTGCAAAGGTTAGAAGGTACTTCACGCCAGAACAGCTGCTCAGCTTGTATCAAGCGCAAGTTCGATCATGCATGGAGTACTGTTCTCATCTCTGGGACGGATCCGCCAAATACCAGCTTGATGCACTAGAGTCGATCGAAAAGCGGGCCAAAAAGCTCATCGGCGACGAGGCACTGGTTAAGTCTAAGCTCCAGAGCCTTGAACATCGTCGCCGAGTTGCCAGCTTGTCGGTCTTTTATCGGTTGCATTTCGGGGAGTGTGCGATGGAATTGCATGATCTAATTCCAGCAAGCCCGTTTCATCATGGGACTACAAGACGTACGGCGATGCGCCATCGCTACATGGTAGACATACCACCCATACGCACTAAACGTTTTGGAAATACTTTCATTATGCGTACAGCTAAGGAGTGGAATTCCCTGCCGGAGTCTGTGTTTCCCGATAGCTACAATCTAGGAGTCTTTAAGTCAAGAGTGAATAGGTTACTTCTAGGCAAGCGTGCTTCACCGTCGACCACATCATCGCTTACCATCAGGTGAGATAGTGGTCAAGCGCGAGCCTATAATATATAAAAAAAATAAAAAAAAATAAGAGTTACAGGCTACTTCTCTTTAGCTAAAAATGTACGTATCTACTCGCTAATAATGTATGTCGTACTTCTATGAATATGACACACATTATTTGTCGTAGCCAAAATCCATTTACGAGCTCCCTTCCTTCGTTCACAATTTTTTCTGCGTATGTCGACAAAATACATAGGTAGGTTTAGAGAGCGGAGGACTCAGCGGACACAGACTACTTAGAGATTTTAATCAACTTGGAAGATATACAGTTGTTAATACTCTTTTAAGTAAATTTAATTTATTTTAAATAGGGAGGGTAACTGCTAGGCGCAGGCAAAAATAGTTTTACAGCTTTAAAAAGTTCACATGGAAAACAAAACAGCAATAAAGTAAGTACGTATACTTCTTCTAAGATAGCTTGATCTCTGCGACTTACGACAAAATAAAGTATAGGTTATTGTTAGCCTATCAAGCGCTATTGTTACTGTATTGATACAGATTGATACTGACAGTGACATCTGTCGCAGAGATCAAGCTATCTGTATGAAGTATAGTTCTGAATTAAAATTATTAATCACGATATCTATTTAAATAAAACAAAGATGGGTTTGTTACAACACTTTTAACTCGAGATCGGCTGGACCAATTTTCATGGTTTTTGATTCGTTGGATTTGTCTTCGCCCCGTATAGCAGAATACATCTTATAAACGCGCACGTTGGGCGCACGGTTGGCGCAGTGGTTGAGCGATTGACTGCTGTGCTGCGTGTCGCGGGTTCGATTCCCGCACGGAACTAATATTTGTATGACCTACAGGTAGTTGTTCCGGCTCTGGGTGTTGTGTTTGTGAGTTTATATGTTTGTAAACGCACCCACGATACAGGAAGAAATTCCTAGTGTGGGGCAACGTTATTAAAGAAAAAGAAAAGAAACGTAGGGTAGGGTTGTTATGGTAGGTAGGTAGCCATTTGACGGGAGCGAAGCCGCGGGGGTCAGCTAGTAACTAATAATTGATGGACATGGAAATTAGCATTCGATTGAATTCGGCAATGCGATAATTGCCGAGGTAGGTAAATTAAGAAAATTGTTGTGCCATTACCGGCGGCACAGTAATGGCAGCGAAGTGTACTTATTGCCATGTATGTTAGCTTTCACACGTACCGGCGTACATGCCTATACACTCACCGCCGGTTACCCGGCAACCGGGGCGTGTGAATAACCACTTAGAGTGTAAATATTCAAAACAAAAGACATACATAGCACCCCCAATCTAGACATAGTCTGCTATATAAATTTTCTTACTATTTATCGAGTTTCTTTCTTTTTGCCCCACTCCTAAGCCCTAAGCACTCGAAAATTTGCACCACGCCTCTGGTAGGTTCAATTTTCTTTAGAAGAAGTTAAGGGGTGGCAGGCAATAAGAGACGCTGCCACTGGCATATTAGCCCAAGGTGAGACATTGAATTTGAAAATGCCTCACGGTGATACTTCCTAATAGATCTGGCGTCTACAAGAGTATGCTAAGCCTATCTGTGTCTCCTAAATGTTGACAACTACCATAGACTAATATATTATAGAGACAACTACAATTGGCTCCTTGTTACTCAAGAAGCCAATTGTAGTTGTAGTAGCTGACCCTTTAAATAGTCATTCCATGTTAAATCAGCTGCATTTAGTGATAACAGAAGCTGGCCCAAGTAACTTATCATATTCCTTGAGTAACATAGCATAGTACCAACTAGTTTTTCGCCCCACTTTGCGCCATCCCTTCACAATGCCTACCATATATACTACATAAATAAATTATTGGATTTTACTATTGTAAAGGAATAATTTTAGTCCAACAGTTCATAAAAATGAAAGATGTTTTATTATAAAGTACATAATTTAATGAATGATGAGATTTCATTTTGAGAAATATATTTATTTGCAAAGCGCAAGACTGAGAAAACAAGCATATTTGGAAAAAAAAGTACTCTTTAGTAGATCTACTAATATGTAGGTGGTTTTCAAAAACAATATTGAAACTTACAACACAGTAAATTAATATAAATGTCTATTAGTATGGCATAGCTAGACCAAATACTAGTTAAAAAAATATACAGCATGCACTAACACATAAATATCATGGCTAACATAGTAACTTCCTCAACACAGGGCTATTGGTTTTGAGAACACTTAGACTAAAAAAAAGAAACTAACAGATTTTATAGTAGCCATATTTTAATCTTTGGAATGTATATTGTCGTTTGTTGTATAAACATAAAGATGTTATGCCTTAATTAGTATTAGAATGAATAATAACAATATTGAACAAGTAGCAGTTTTTGATAAAAGTTAAAACAGGCAATATTGTATTTTGGGCACTGGCTAGTATAAAAAACTGTACTTAAATTGAATATAGAGATGAAGTGAGTCTGTTTAAGATTGTGATTTTTAATTCTAGTTTGTTTACGAACACAATATATTTTACACATTAATGATTTGAGTACAAATATCAAGCTGCGCTTACACAGGCACTTATTGACAGCAAAGGAATTGTTGGCGAAATCAGTTTAATTTGTTCCATATTGTTCAATATGCTGTAACAGTATCTTAAGTAAAAATTGCTTCACATAGAAACCACAGTACAAGCTTGTTGAAAGATGTTGTAAGGTTCAATGTCTGACCAATATAAACTGAACAATTATATTCCCCGTGTAAGTGCACCCTATTGCATTATAATTATAAGTTTACTTAAAAAGTACAGGACTTTGAATGTAAAATATAATGTAAATTTAACAGAAAAAGGTATAAGTATACCTAAAATAGAGACAATTTGTTAATATAACTTGTTTTAAGACAACATTCATACCAGTTCAGGATAATTTATATCAGTAAATCAAATTAGCATTATTTGCCAAGTTTAATGTTAAATTAAAATTAATTTACATTTCATGACTAAATTAAAATAGGTATCAGTTGCCCCAATTAATTAACTCATTATTAAAATTAAAACAATAATGAGTGCAGTTATCCAGACCACACTCCTATTAACCTTAATATGTTTAGGAGCTACCACTACCACACTATTCCTTGTATAAAAGCACAAATATTGTCCATAATTACGAATTTCTAAAACTAATTGAATTTTTTGGCTATGCAATACATAAGATCTTTTACTCTATATCAGGAAGATCTTCTTCATCAGATGAGCTGGTTGCCTCTTTGTCATTCTCATCACCAAAGGGTCCCAATTTGTTTGAGAACATATCATTCATATCATCCAAGTCATCACCACTTTCATCTTCATCTTGCCAACGGTTAAAATCAACTTTTAACCAGTGGTGCTTCTTTTTATCACTGGTTAAGGTAGGCCAGAAAGGATCATCAGTTTTATATTTAGCCAATACTACCTCAATTAACCTCCCTTTGTTTGTGTAAGTACTTTTGTCTGGATCAATATCTGAATATAATGGTATGACAATCTCATGTAACTTCTGATCCGGCGTACAAATCCCTTTAAAGTAGACTGATTTTTTCTCAATTTTGATATCTGGTTTCTCACATTCTACGTTAAACGTCAAAAGCACAAGAGCATTTCTCTGTGCCCATGAAACCGATGGAGGAGTAGCAAATATTTCAGATGCCATTTTATCTGAAATAAAAGTTTCATGTTTTACTTGTTCTAAACCTAATAATCATGTTATTATGTTAGTGTTTAACTTACAGAAATAAAGATGCCTCGAAGGTTAATCGCGTTTGGTTTCACTTGACAACAACGTTCGCTTTTCTCTCAAGCAGCAATGCAGGACTGTCAGTTGTGTTTTTTTATTATGTCATCGTGACAGTGTCTGTCAATACTCGAGAATCAAAATGTTGCCATTTTGTACATAATGTACAGTACTCGCCAACATTTTTCTGATGCGTAAGGCACGGGCTGCACGTTGCTGTTTTTGTATAAGAATTAAAATTTGATCCAAAAATTTCGCCCAAGAAGTTTGGCGAGTATTGTACCTTGCATTTAAAGTAAGTTTGGAAGAAGGATTTTTAGACAACTTCAAAAAAGAAGGAGGTTCTCAATTCGTCGGAATCTTTTTACCCGACTGCCGAAGGAGGTTGTGTTTATCAGTCTATGTATGTATGTATATTTGTTCCTATGTGGTATTCTAGAGACCAAACACGTTGGCCGATTTTGATGATTCTTATATCAATCGATTCGTCTTAACCTTGCGAGTGTCATTAAAATTGTAAAATAGAAAATTGGCGGTTTTGGGCGCCAGATTATGGTGGCGTGGTAGGTCACTTTAACCATGCAGAAACAAACATGGCACTGACACTCTGTAACGTAGATCAATCAGAATTCTACCTACTGCCCGCATGAACGCTTTGCCTCTCTCACACTTCTGTCTGTATTCATCACAGCTAGACAGGGAACGCTTACGGCACGTACACAGTGCCACAGATGCATACGTGTGCGGCACAGACTGCCAGACAGAGAAACTTATGTATAATTGCAAAATACTGCCATAGACTTGTCGCCCACAGACTACTTAGAGATCACAGACTACATAATACAACAAAAAGTAAGAGAGAGAAAGAAAAAAATGAAATAAACAAGAAGAAAATCATGCTGAGCAGTTGGAGGATACATCTGGTTTTGGTCAGCCAGCTCGCGAATATGTATCCTCCGACTGCACAGCATGATTTTCTTCTTGTTTACTTCTTTTTAGTTCGCTTTTTAAGCAGTCGGGTTTTTTGAAATTAATGCCATATGTAAGAGAATTAAGGTGTAATTTCAAAAGTAAAATCCTAAAGGATGTAGGAAATGAAATATTGTTAGGTATGTTATATTTTGCAGTTGCTTTGCCTTGAGATCTGTCTGCTATTTACAGCATGAAGGGCTTCCTTTAATTGAGTTTCTGTCTACTCTCGACGCGGTTTTTATTTGATGGCTCCATTTTGGCTACGAACAAAATTAAAACCATACCTACTCAGTAATTTTACGACACAAAAAACATGCCATGCAGCCAAAAGCCCAATGTTCCAAAAATAAGGGTATTTTATATTTTATTACAGTAAAAAAATGAAGAATAATTAAGTACAAAAATACAATATTTTGTTCCAATAGTTACGTTAGGCGAGCTACATTTTTAAAAAAAATATTTTAAATTAATAGTTACAAGCCTAAGGAGAGAAAATTAAAAGAAAGAAATCTGATTTTATAGTTCACTTGTAATTTATTGTAAGCTTAATGCATTATTCTACAGTCCTATAAAAGCCCGGGCTATATTTGGGAAACATGGGGTGGGCCATCATAGGAAATTTCACTAGAGTTCATTGTAATCTCATAAAAATACAAGAAACATTAAATATGTTGTTTTACTAGTAAAAACAAGGAAATGGGCTTTAAAATTTGTTAAAATTTGAAAAGTTTACTTGACGGAGGTTAGAAACACCTGCACCGTTAGACACGACACTTTCTAACTGTCAGCCACAGATTACTGATATCATGGTATAATCATGGTATAATCATACTCCGTAGGTATACTTCGCCTGGTATATTCTTCCCAGGATGGCCTAAGCCTACGTCACGATAAGTGTTACCATTGATTATCCTTTTTAGAAAATTTAGGTACTTTCTCATGTAGTTAATGTAAATAAAATAAATTACTTACTAGCTTAACTATTTAGTAACTCATGTGATTCATCTATGTTAATCTATGTCATGTATATTTAGTGTTAAATTAATTTATATTTTGAATTATTAGTTCATAATTGCTTTGTTAAGATAAAACATGCATTTTGCTCGGGTATTTCAATAACACACTGTGGCAATACACCGAATTGACAAGTGTCATACTGACAACTAGCCATTTCATCGCTATTGTCGTGTCACTCACACCTATAGCATTGTTTCGCTCGGTGAGAAAAATACTGTGGCTCCCAAACATTTGTGATGAACCCGTGAACTTTGAAAGATACCTACACAAGAAAAATTGTTAATTGTTTCGTAAACTGTAAAAACAGCAGTATAAAAGGCGGTGTAATATATTTTTTTCTTTTCCCAATGAAGAGACGCTATCATATGCGTGGCTTCAATATTGTAACTAACTTCACCTAAAATAACTGGTATGTGCCTTTCATTAATTTATTATTTAATTTATATACGCTTTCCATAATTTAAGGCATAGTTCTGTCAATACGTCGGCGTCGTTCCGTCGTTCTATTCTATTCTATTCTTAACCTAACTTTATTATTTTTGTCTTATTTTAGTCAAGTCAAATTTTGTGAGTTTTCGTTACGAAATAAATAAAAATACTAAAATGCAATCAATTAAAAGAAAGCAAAGTAAATAAATACAAAAAGTATCAAATATGACGATTTATTAAGAATTATAAAACATTTGTACTTATTGTATTATTTTTATCTTTTTCCCCACTAAAAAAGTTTGAGAACCGCAACGCAATAGATGACGTAGTCTTAGGCCAATCACGTGACCCAGCTGTCACGGGAAGAGAATACCATGTCTTGTTCTACCATGGGTATAATAACATACGATATGTAGCTAGCTACTTTCAGACATACCTACTCAAAATGGCGGCGCGCTAGTTGTCAAGTCAAACGCAGATGCATACACCAGTGAAATTTGAAATAGTTTGGAAGACCGTAATTGTTTTTTTTTTAAATGTGCCATCCTGGTAGCCGGGCCATCATCGGTGTCACTACCTTACAACGAATAAGCCGTAGAAAGCTCTGTTGTAAACATTGTTGTAAACATAATAAAGGAAATAGTTACGCAGGTCGCCTTTGGGGTACATTTCTTATCGTCTAGCACTAGTTTGCTGACGTAATAGTGCCTCGCGATTCAAACAAAAAGGCACCCAGAAATTTTGCCGCTCGTAATCATGGCTACCTGGCGCATAGAGCGGCCTCTCCGCTCTCTGTACAAGGCCCACACCATGAACAGCTAAAACATATAAAAAGCAAGAGTGCACGCAGCGAGCTCGATTTAACACTTTTAGTACCGTCGTAACATAGCTATCTATTATGTGGTCAAGTCTGGATGGTCGTAGTGGTGTTTTTGAATTTCGGTGATGGATGTCGCTGCTGGGGGTGTTTGTCGTGACATGTATGCGGGATCCATAAGCACTTCATGAAAATAAATTTTAATATTTTTGGAATCTAGTCTTAATTGTTTCTTATCCCTAGAACATCCATAGTCGTATCTATTTAATTTTGTTACCTGACCTTTCACGGCTGAGCGGTTTTGGATGAAACTTGGCACACTGTTACCTGGATTAGGATACTTACCTGTTACCCCGGGAGTATAAATTCCCTTGGGATAATTTTCGGCCGGTCGCTGACAGAAGCTAGAATTTAATAAATACAAGGTGTTAGTTGTACTTATCTGAAATAACGATATGGCTGCAAAGGGATCTTTGAATCACAATAATTATGACCGCGACCGCTACAAAATTTGATTTTCATTACCTACATTTCGTCGAGCATTTAAAAATCTGACTGTCCCATAAAAACCCAAACAAAAACAATCCCAAAAAATGCCAAGTTTCGCAATATTGAAACATTGTTCAAAATTAGGAGTACAATGACTTGTTTTCAGAAATTGCATTGTTTCAGTTACAACCTGTATATCAATTTTTTTGGAGGTCTTGGGTGGGTTCACTCTAAGCCTCCAACAATGGCAGAGCGTAACCTATTGTTTGAGAACTTATGTACCTTTGCTATTTAAAGTACTAGCTTCTGCCCGCGGCTTCGCCCGCGTCAAATATGTTTTTTTTATCACATCTATTCCAAAAAGAGCTAGTTTATTCCTCGTAAACAGGGACCAAAATAGCTTATTAATCCCTTAGGGACTAAAAGTGATTTGAAAGGTGGATATTGTTATAATATAAAATGTGCCGATCAGCAAAGAGATGAATCACAAACCATGCGGGAACAATGAACTGAATAGGTGACTGGCTGAAAAACCGCAAGTGAGCCATATTAAAAAAACAATGATGAAAAATAAACAACGCGCGAAATTAAATGCATTTTGCCTTCGTTTGTAGTTGTTTCAAATTCAGATTTAAGAGTAAAAAAAAACATTTTTGCAAAAAAATACTACCGACTTCCAAATAAAAGACAACAAAGTGAAAAATAACTTAATTTTGTAAGTCGGTGTCTTTCTTTTTTCCCATTTTTAGGGTTCCGTAGCCAAATGGCAAAAAACGGAACCCTTATAGATTCGTCATGTCTGTCTGTATGTCTGTCTGTTCGTCCGTATGTCACAGCCACTTTTATCCGAAACTATAAGAACTATGCTGTTGAAACTTGGTAAGTAGATGTATTCTGTGAACCACATTAAGATTTTCACACAAAAATAAAAGAAAAACAATAAATTTTGGGGGTTCCCATACTTGAAACTAAAACAAAAAAAAATATTTTCATCAAACCCATACGTGTGGGGTATTTATGGATAAGTCTTCAAAAATGATATAGAGGTTTCTAAAATATATTTTTCTAAACTGAATAGTTTGCGCGAGAGACTCTTCCAAAGTGGTAAAATGTGTGTCTCCCCCCCTGTAACTTCTAAAATAATAGAATGATAATACTGAAAAAAATATATGATGTACATTACTATGTAAACTGCCAGCGAAAATTGGTTTGAACGAGATCTAGTCAGCAGTTTTTTTTTAATACATCATAAATCATAAACCGCAATTTACCAAGTACGGAACCCTTCGTGCGCGAGTCCGACTCGCACTTGGCCGGTTTTTTGCGATATGGACACTGACTTACAAAAATTAAGTAAGGCAGGGTTCCCACTACGCCGGACCGGCAGATCTGCCGGAAACCGGACACCGGACAGAGTGTTCACATTACATCGGATCCCGAAAGAAATTCAGACAGTCAAGTACTTATTGAATTTGGACCTGCGCGCACAATGGACGACGAAATTGTTGTGTTGTGGTGGTATAGGTCTACCAGAATCTCATGGCAAATGTGGCAACGAAAATTTGTTGTGTGCAATACTGGGGAAATTGGATTAAACGATCTTGATACTGTTTAATTTTTATTTATGTCTGTAGTATTAATGAACATGAGGTACCTATATTATAGTAGTCACAGCGGATCTTTGTGTCTTTGAACTTGGTCCTGCCAACCATTGCGTAAGAAACAGTTTGTCATCGAGTATACTGCATAGAGTAAGCGAGATAGGACGATGTGACATACATAAGCGAGTGAAAGAGACAGTTATACAATGCTATCTTCACCTTCAACATTGACACAAAAATAGCTACTGCGCGGGGTCTTGCAACCAATTCAGAGACACAAAGATCCACTGTGAGTATTATAGGTATGTGTATGAATAATGTTGTTATACATGGGGTTCTTAACATAGAAAAAAGAAATCAATTGAATATTAATTTATGTACTAATTTATTATATATCATTTAAATCATACTAATAACTTAAAACCTCATTCAGAACTGCAGGGCGCAGATTATTACATATTATTTTTCTTACGTCAAAGATTCTCTATCTCCGTTAAAATCAATATCTTGTCGTAGAATTAGTAACAGTTACATTACTGTTGCCATTTCCTTCCGGCCATCATTCGATGAGCCCTGACCTACGATTTACCATATAATAGTAATGGAAAGAAATAAAAATTAAGTAAGAAAAATATAAAATAAACTAAAAGTATCAAAACAAGTCAGTCCAACTTACCGGTCCACTCTGCGACGCACTTTAAAATCAAAGATTGAGTTTGATTTACGCCTTCTACTGCCCTTATTTTATGATACACATTGAAAACAATATGTCTCGCTTGAGATCGAAGTGGGTTTTTCGACATTTTCACAAAAATAACAAATTTTCAAGATAATATCAAAAAATTTCAGCAGCGGTTGACACATCAAGTACTTTGATTTAACAGGTGACAATTGACATTGCCATATGAAAATCACAATTTAAATAAAATAAAAAATGCCATGAGATTCTGGTAGACCTATATCTTAATAGAAGGCAAAATAAAAGAAAACATTGGGTACACCCTATGTTACGGGAAAGATTTTCACTTGGAACATTTGAAACATTCTATATGTATCCCACAGAACAGGGTCTCTCTTGGACAAGCGTAATTAAAGCTTCTGCTTGAATATCCATGCTAAACGTCTACTTTTACCAGAAAATGCGAGCCGAATGACGTGAGTGGAACACGGGTGGGGCGAGCGGGGCACAGATACCGGCAAAAACTCGTTCACTTTACTCCGGGCCCGGTCGTTCTACCGACAATTCGTAGTGACAAAACGCTCGGTAAAAGTGCCGGGCTCAGCAAAAATGCCGGACCTGGGATAATGTGAATAGCTTCATATAAATTGTACAGCCACTAGCCCTTCCGGCAGATTTACCGGCGCGGCAGATCTGCCGGTCCGGCTTAGTGGGAACCCTGCCTTATTTTTCACTTTGTAGTTTTTTATTGGATGTCGGTAGATTTTTATTGCATTTTTTTTTTATTTTCCCCTTTTTAGTTGTACTTTCCTAAAATAGGCAAGTTGTTTAGTAAGGTACCTATAACGCCAGAATAGATTACCCGAATAACATGAAACTTGAACACAACCGGTGAAATGAGAGATCTGCGTACCCCTTTAGAGTGTACTGGCGTGATGTTATGTTATGAAATGGTATAAACAATAAACAGATATGCGATTGCAGCAACCCCGAATGATTTGCCGTTATTTATTGAAGAGTTTTGTTGCATATCTCCGAAGTTCTTCATCAGATCTTCATCAAATTAAAATGGGACCAATTTTGAAGCATATTCTTTCAAACAAAAAAAGAATTTTCAAAATCGGTCCAGAATTGACGGCGATATCGGTGAACATACAAAAAACAAAAAAACTAAAAAACTTACGAGAAGTCGAACATAGAACCTTCTCCTTTTTGGTAAGTCGATTAAAAATTAGTGCGTCTTCCTCAAGTGAAAGTATTATAATTAAGTTTATACCATTCCCCCTCTAAAAAGCTTATTTTATTCACTGAAAACAGTGAATAAAAAGCACTTTTAATCACTGTTTTGGTGTTTGAATTTGGAACACACCAATGTATTAGACGTCCATCACAATGCTATGTAACCTCTTTGCGCAAAAAATACTCGATACAAACTTCTTGTGCAGAGAATATTCGACTTTCAAACTCCTTCTTCGATTTTAATTTTGAGTTTTTTAATATTTAGGATTTCAATAATGATTTTGATTTTAGTCTAGGATATTTATTGAATGCTTAATTTGATTGTAATTCTAATATTAATTGCAATGGTGTTTAATTAACTATAATTATTTAAAGTAACGGAGGTGGTCACTGGCCCCTGAAACACAGGTAACAGCACCTAGGTCAGGTGTCAGGGTTTCACATTTTTTGTGAATATTGAAGAAAATAAACCATTTATTTATTACTCGTAATATTCCTTATGCTTTTCGCTTAGATCTTGCTTTTTCTCGAAGTCATGGTATAAAATATAGTATGCAACTCTTGAATAAAACGGATTTATGTCGAGGGCCATGAATCACTCGCGTCGCTCATGATTCTAACACTTGAATCACTCGCTATGCTCGTGATTCAATCATCATGGATCACTCCCTACGGTCGTGATACAGCCGTTAGAATCTTTCACTTGCTCGTGATTCATCTACGGCCCTCGCATTAAATCCGTCTTTTATTCACTAGTTGCATAATATACTATTCTCAAAAATTTGATCCAGGGAAACTGTTTTCAGACTTTTCTGAGACTAACATTCTTGTTCATAAGTTGCACTTACTTACTTTCGCATAGAGGGTGATAACCCTCGCTACGCTCGAGATTCTACTCTAGAATCCTTCGCTCCGCTCTGGATTCAAAAACACTCTCGCCTTTAAAATAGTTGTTTGCTCCCTAGGTAAACAATCTATATATCACCCTATATACTACCGGGATAAAACTACTACTACTATCCTATGTCTTTCCCAGGGTCTCAATCCATCTCCATACAAAATTACATCTAAATTAGTTTGGTGGTTTAAGAGTGAAAAGGTAACAAAGAGACAGACAGACAGTTACTATTTATAATATTACTAATTTCTGCCAGCGGCTTCGCCTGCGTAAAAGTATTTTAGCCTATGTGCTATTCCAGATCTATCTCTGTGACAAAATTCATCCAGATCCGTTCAGCCGTTCGGGCGTGCTTTAGTAACAAACATACAAACACACTCACACTCACAAATTTTTGCCTTTATAATATTATAGTGTGAAGTGTGATATAGTGTGGTAGATATATATTATATTATATATATTATAGGAAATGTACGACATCAGGTATTCTATACAGTTCCTAGAAAATCTATGAAAAAGTATGGAATAAATTATATTTTACACATTTCCTAGGCGTTCTATAAAATTCCTAAACGGCTATTGGAAATCTGTTTTCCTAGCAAGTCTATTCTATAAAATTCCTCAACAGCAATAGGAAATTATTAAAAACAGGATATCGGCCCGTTACGGTGTAAACAACAGCGCGCGGGGTATTGGTGGTTGATTGTGTTTTGATTGAGGAGTTCGTGGCTAAATTATAACAGCCGCACGGTAAATTTTCAAGGCTAAACCCAACGGACCAACCTCGGCAAACTCTTGCCGAGGTTGGTCCGTGGATGGTTGAACAAGTTTACATTGCGAGATGCCTTCGTGCCTGGCAAGTACGCTAAGCCGTTGCTCGTTACAGATATTCAGAAGCTAGGAAATCTGACATGGTCTTTCCAAGAGGTATCCCTCTGATTTGGGTATTGGCAGACCTGAGTTTTGGGTTGCAGTAGGTAGGTACAATAGTTACAGTCAGCCGCACATTAGTGGTGCACTGATGGCTATTTTGGAAGGGCAAGTGTTACCAGTGATATGACTGCTAACTGTAGGTACTTTAAGAAGCCGGCGTAGCAGACGAATAAAACGACATTATATAAAGCTTATATTTTATTTTTCGAGGCTAACCTCTATGGCATTTTGTAATGGTCATTTTAAACTTATAAATCATTTCTGATATGATAAAATTTCACAATAAAATAAATAACACAGTTTTTTTCCTGCACTGCACTTAACACTATACTCACACTCCTATTTTTTTTTAAATCTGCATTGGAATAATGCATCGCTAGAGTTACAATAACACTAATCATTTTATTCGAGTAGATGCCCTTATGAATTAGTGTATGTTTAACTTCTATTTATTATCACTAGAGTGTAACAAAAGTTTTAAAATTATAAATAAAACCTACAGAAAATTCATTGATCGACAATTTAAGAGTTATAGATACATTTTGTAAATGCTGGTTGATTGAAGGTCCTCACTTGATAGAACTTGCATTATGTTTATATTAATAATGTAGGCAGGTTGTTGGTTGCAGTATTACTATACTGTGCACTGCTCCTACAGGAGGCGGAGGCAGCTACATAGGTATAGAGTTCTCGCCAAACTTCTGAACCGCCTTGAAGCTGGCGTTCTAATGCGCAAAGCACAGATCGGTGCTGTTTTTGTATGAGATTTACAACTGCGCAGCCATTGTAGCTAACTACAAAGCCGCCAAACAGTTTGGCAAAACGTCAGTCGTCAGTCCATGACACAAACTAGTATCCACACAGGTTGTATATAACTAACGTTAATAACATATTTGCCAAAAACATTATTCCAACACGATGACAATTTAAAGTACTTACCTACAACAAATAACTTACATTACATAGAGAGGCACTGTTATATAACGCCGCCATTATTAAGATATGTGTTCTTTGCTATCTGGTATAGTTGCGCGGACATTTTCTCACTGGTTTCTTTGACCATCTTAGTGAAGTGTCCCTCGGGCTTGTTGAGGAGGAGGTAGGGGTGGTCGAACTCGACCAGCCGGCCCGAGTCCATCACCATGACCCGGTCCGAGTCCATGATGGTGTTCAGGCGATGCGCCACCGTCAGCACGGTGCACTCCGCGAAGCGCGTCCTTATTGTTCTTTGGATAAACTCATCCGTCCTGGAAATGAGAACTCCGTAAGTGTCTGATGTCTTCCAAAGTACAATTATTAGGTAGTTTAGATAAACCAGAGAATTAAGAAAGAACTACTCATATCATAATTAAACCTTACGATCCAACCTTGTTATTAAATGATTATGGAGAAACGAACACCCTAAATTGGCGCCATGAATTTTATTTTGAATTAGGAACATAAGTTTAAACTTACGATATGAGCAGCTCTTTCATAAGAATCACGCCGCTACAGCTGAACGGTTTTATTTGAAAGGAAGACCGTTAGACTATGGTCTAGATTAGGACCGCGATTTTTTTACACCAGTAGTGCGGTCTGGACTATTTTCGATTTCACGTGGCTGCAGCTACTGGCAAAGGGTTATGAGAGACTAAAATAAGCTTAGTCGTTTTTAGATCGTATTGGGCCACAACACAAGGTGGGATGGCCGTTGATGGCGGCTGTAGGTTGGTCATGGTGGGTCGTACTTGAAATTCGTCATAAAACAGGACTGGTGCTGTACTAGGCGGGCACTAGTCCGGGGCAGCGGCAATCACATGCGAACCCACAGCCCCTGATGAAAGGGGTGGTTTTGAGAGTAAGGCCCACTTGCACGATAAACTTAACTCAGAATTAGTTGCTAACACGAGACAAACTGTTAAAATTCCGAGTCCAAGTTAAGTTTTTCGTGGAAGTGGGCCTAAGAGTCTGGTAGACCCTTCCAGAACTCTCAACCGGAAAAAAATGGTGTATCGTACTTGGGGTCGACGTTGGCGGTGGCTTCGTCGAGCACTAGGATGCGGTTGGCGCGCAGGATGGCGCGCGCGAGGCACACGAGCTGGCGCTGCCCCAGCGAGAAGTTCGAGCCTCCCTCCGACACCTTGAAGTCCAGCGCCGGCACCGCAGCCTTCAGGTCCACCTTAGGAAGCACAACCTTGTCAATACTAGTTCATGAAAACATGCACAATGGCATTCCAATCGAATAAAACGCTTGCTTAATGAAATGAAAATATGATGAGCAAGTATTTTCTTTTCTTTTTTAGGGTTCCGTACCCAAAGTGTAAAAACGGGACCCTATTACTAAGACCCCGCGGTCTGTCTGTCTGTATCTCATGAACCGTGATAGCTAGACAGTTTCCACAGATGATGTATTTCTATTACCGCTATAACAACAAATACTAAACACATAATAAAATAAATATTTAAGTGGGGCTCCCATACAACAAACGTATTTTTTTGGCCTTTTTTTTTTGCGATTTTGGTACGGAACCCTACCTGCGCGAGTCCGAGTCGCACTTGGGCGGTTTTCTTTTTATATGCACCAACTTTCACCCCCTACTGTTTAGGCTGCGCAAAATCTGTCGGTGAATGAATTTGGCCAAGGATGTAACTAACTCCTTATGTTCTTACCTGGTTATTATCAAACAAAAAACTCTGAACAAATCGATCAATCTATGAACGACCAAATTTTGATCTAGCATCGCAGAAATTACTAAGTTGGCGATCCTCCATCGTTCCTGCCTACCCTAACCATATTAGAATGTTTATTTTACACAAAAATACAAATAAATATACCAGTAATGAGTGCAGTTTTATTCTAAACAATTACGAGTAGATCATCATTATGTCCATGTCCCTGTTTTGTCATGTCCTTTATCCTTTGTCATGTCCCTGTCATAGTTTTTTGGCTTTTAGCGCGACTTTATTTCTGTCATCGCATCTTCTTCCAAACTTCTCTATTATTTGGGTTCAGCGCAACTGTCCCCTTCTTCCATACTTCTCTATTATTTGGGTTCAGCGCAACTGTCCCCTTCTTCCATACTTCTCAATTATTTGGGGTCAGCGCATCTGTCCTCTACTTCCATACATCTCTATTATTTGGAGTCAGCGCATCTGTCCTCTACTTCCATACATCTCTATTATTTGGGGTCAGCGCATCTGTCTTCTACTTCCATACATCTCTATTATTTGGAGTCAGCGCATCTGTCCTCTACTTCCATACATCTCTATTATTTGGGGTCAGCGCATCTGTCCTCTACTTCCATACTTCTCTATTATTTGGGGTCAGCGCATATGTCTTCTACTTCCATACATCTCTATTATTTGGAGTCAGCGCATCTGTCCTCTACTTCCATACATCTCTATTATTTGGGGTCAGCGCATCTGTCTTCTACTTCCATACATCTCTATTATTTGGGGTCAGCGCATCTGTCCTCTACTTCCATACTTCTCTATTATTTGGGGTCAGCGCATATGTCTTCTACTTCCATACATCTCTATTATTTGGAGTCAGCGCATCTGTCCTCTACTTCCATACATCTCTATTATTTGGGGTCAGCGCATCTGTCTTCTACTTCCATACATCTCTATTATTTGGGGTCAGCGCATCTGTCCTCTACTTCCATACATCTCTATTATTTGGGGTCAGCGCATGTCTTCTACTTCGATACATCTCTATTATTTGGGGTCAGCGCATCTGTCCTCTACTTCCATACATCTCTATTATTTGGGGTCAGCGCATCTGTCCTCTACTTCCATACTTCTCTATTATTCGTCATGTCAGTAGTCACCTCCTTTCTAGACATATCGTCTAGCACACTGACCATATTTTTTTTTTGGATGTCGACGACGATGACGTCTCCTATGTATTTGTATAGTCTAATAGAGTGGTATTAGACTATCCATACTATTAGACAATATTGTTTTGTATAATAACACTCAATATTGTTTTGTTTTAATCTTGTCTTGTACAATAATTAAAATTAACTTACAGCTTCCAAGGCCTGCCATAGTTGTTCATCATTGTAGTTGTTGAACGGATCCAAGTTATAGCGAACGGTCGCTGAGAACAGAACCGGCTCCTGAGGTATGATGGAAATCTTCGACCGCAGCTCCTGGATACACAGAAAAAACAATTATCAAAAGATCCAGAATGAGAAAGAGTATTAGCGACAAAATGCAAGTCTTGAAGAGATTTTAGCATTAAGCGTTTTTTCCCGTAAACGCTTTTACGTGGGTAAAAGTGTTTACGGGAAAAAACCTGCCTGGGTTATCTCAATAACTTCGAGTTTGTAGCTATGTATGAAATATTTATTAATTAACCTCATGGAAGCAACTATCTCTAGAGTTAAAGTTTTGGCGCAAGGTGGCCTTGGAGAATTTGATCTATAAATTCAGTATGTAGGGTTTACCTGTAGGGCTAAGTAGGACGTGTCGACATCATCTATGAGCACTTCTCCCTCCACGATGGCGAGGCGGAACAACGAAGAGATCAGCGACGACTTCCCGGCACCCGTCCTGCCCACGATGCCCACCTACAAATATGACGAATAACATAGAAAATAAATAGGTATTAATATTATCTATGCAAGGGCAATTCCCGAGTCCTATAGGGAAAGTAGGGATCAGTCCTCCGGCAGACCGAATTTCAGCCACAGCGGCCAGGTTTGAGGTTTTTAATATTTCTATAGGCTCGAGACATCCGCAAACACTGGTGCACTCTCTGTACTCTCACTCTCATTGTCTCTTGGGATGTAATTGACACGAGAGAGATCAGGCACTAGGCTTTGCAAGTCGTGGCTAAGGCCTCGCACCGCGTGCTTGAGGTCGTGGGTTCGAATCCGACCAAGTACTAATGTGTGACTGACAACGGTGAAGGAAAACATCGTGAGGAAACCAGCAGCCTAATTGCGTAAGTAAATTCGGCAACGGAAACAATCTGGTTCTTTCCCAAAATCACACACATACACAAAAAATTTACTTATAGTGAGTTTATTATAAATTGTGCTCCATTGGTGTAGTTGCTGCAAGGCGTTCCAGTGCGAGGATAAACTGATAAATAAAATAAATAGACCAACGGCGGTGTTTTACATGGAGCGACTGCCTATCTGACCTCCACAACCCAGTAACTGGGTAACACGGTACCCCTTGGCTAGACTGGTGTCAGATCTTAAGCCCCTGACTATTCGTAACGACTGTCAAAGATCTTCAAATGACAGCCGGGACCAACGGCTTAACGTGCTTTCCGAGGCACGGAGGAAACTCGGTATGTTGAAATGGTCACCCATCCACGGACCGATCTCGTCAAGCGTTGCTTAACCTTAAAGATCGACCCGTGCGGCTGTTATTATTTAGCCACGAGCTCCTCGAGTAAAGAGGGCAATAAGTACACATATATCATTAAGTTTAGTTGCCTATAAAATACAGTTGGATGAAGTAAGTATAACACTTACTTCATCCATTTTTAGAGATTAGGTTAGCGAATAGGCTACCCACATGGTTAGAAAACTCAATCAAAAATAATTTATTTATGTAGGTAGGTAATATAAATAATTGCATGTTTACCTTCCATCCACTTTCTATAACTAAATTGAGATTCTTAAGCACCGGCAAGTCTTCAGGCGTATACTTCATGTAACAGCTCTTGAACTGAATGCGTCCGCGCGCTGGCCAGCCTTTTGGAGTTTCTTTTTCTGTAAAATAATTAATTTTCTGGAACTAGTACTACTACTAATATAATTCATTCGCGTTAAGAAAATAGTGTGTCATCGTTGTCAGCCGGCCCCTCGACCAATCGGGTCGCAAGCTTTCTAATTTGTTGCGACCCGATTGGTCGAGAGGTTGGCTGACAACGATGACTCCATATTTTCTTAATGCGAATGAACTATAACTACTGCCGATCCATAATGGAGGCATATTATTAACTATTAATGAAAATGATGCAGATACAGAGACTATAGAGTACATATTCACGGTCTGCCATATGGATTTGTCCACAAAGCAGAACGGATTTGGAAATATTTCTGTTAATAAAGAGTGACAAAATCGTAAGTTAATAGGAAACGAATGCTGTAGCATTTACCTACATAAATATCATAATCCGAAGCAGATGTTTGTTAAGAATCTGCTTCAGAACATCCGTCTCTTTGGAAATGAGTCGACTGAAAGCCATCCATAGCAAACGTTTTGTCTACTTAATTGATAACGATTCGGTCTTTTTTTTGTATAGCGCCTTATTTATCTTGTCTTATAAATATATGTAACTAGCTGACCCGGCAAACTTTGTTTTGCCATAAAAAGACCAAACATTTATCTACCCTACCCTACCCTACCCGACCCTACACTACACTACCCTACCCTACACTACCCTAACCTACACTACCCTACCCTACCCTACACTACCCTACCCTACCCGACCCTACACTACCCTACCCTACCCTACACTACCCTACCCTACACTACCCTACCCTACACTACCCTACCCTACACTACCATACCCTACCCTACCCTATCTATAAACCTCACGGAGCCCGAGACCTTTCCAACGAATGCAAAACCATGGAAATCGGTTCGTGCGTTCTGGAGTTATAGCGTCAGGGAGGAAAACCCGACTTATTTTTATATATTAGATTTCACAATTTCACAGTGAACACAATACCGGTTTGTCACTTGAAATTAACTGATCAGAGAACAATTAGTAGCTGTCAAACAATGTATCACGCACCGGCGCCATCTTTGTAGTACATGCTATGTATCAGAGATGGCGCTGCATGTGAAAAATGATTTTCTTGCTTGAAAAGGCTTTTTTTTTAAAGAAAACCTGAATTTTCTTTGCAATAAACCTCACGGAGCCCGAGACCTTTCCAACGAATGCAAAACCTTGGAAATCGGTTCGTGCGTTCTGGAGTTATAGCGTCAGGGAGAAACCCGACTTATTTTTATATAGTAGATAATCTTAATAAAAAGTCTAAAAGGAAATTCCCTACCGTTGTCATGAAATTATAAAACTACTTTATTTGATATTAAGGGCAGTCCATTGGCATTATTTATTTATGTAATACTTCATGTACACAAACATACAGAGGCGAACTTAATGCCTTTGGCATTTTCTACTAGTTGACCCTTGGGGGATGCAGAGACAAATAGTGGTAGGTGTAATATTGAGAATAAATCACGTTTGCCTAAATAATATTTATTCCAATACAAAGATATACGTACAAACTACATTACTAAATTATGATTTCTATCAAAGAAATACGGAAACCAAAATGAATGATTCCAAATAATTAATTCATCAGCGAGTTTATTACATTTGCATTCGTAATAGCGAAGTTTTAGTTCATTTTGATGCAAGTGCGAAGTTTGTCATTGCAGTCGAGGTGGGATTGCAGCCCGAGCCAAAGGTAAGAACATAATCCAGCCGAAACTGGCTCTTATTGCACTGATTTTAGTTTCACAATTCAGTGTAATTCACAAATATCTATATTAATTTTCATGTCCTTGGAAAAATTCTCATGGAAAGTTTAAAAAGAAGTATTTTTTTTCTACTTTTGGAATGACTCCCAAACAGACGGAATATGTACAAACCTCCTTTGTCCCACTTGGGTTCTCGCTCGATGTGCGTGTACTGCAGTATCCTCTCGACGCTGGTCATCTGCGAGATCACCTCCGCGGTCTGCCTCACGCCGAACTGCAGCATCCCCGTGAGGATCAACGTCTGCGATATCGCCAGCCCCACGTTGCCAGAGAATATTGTTTCTGTTCAATAAGTCACGTTGTTAGGATATTATGTTGTTGCCGCTGTAGCTACTATAATAGCGTCGTATGGCTTTTGTGTGTGCTATTAATTAAATTTAATGAGGTTGTGATTGATATGTAGATGTCTACGAGTATTATTAGGTGCTATAAGTACATTAATGTCTAAAGGACTTGTATATGCAAATTATTTTTTTCAAGCAAGTTGTCTCAATCCGGTTTTGATTATAATTTTTTTTTTTCTTTTTAACATGGATTGATATGTCAATCCATGCTAAAATAAAAAAAATGTACGCATTTTTAATTATTATTATTTTGGTATTTGTTATAATACATTTTTGTTTTAATTAAATTTTACAAGGATGCATTTTTTATATTTTGACATTTGATTGATATTTCTAATTTTTGTTATCTTCAATGTTTTATTTTGGTTCATTCATTATTTAATTTACTTTTATTATTGCATTCATTAATTTTATTCAAGATTTGTTAAAAAAAAAAAGTTTCAAACACGTTTGAAACTTTTTTTTTTTTTGTAATCCTGCACTTATTATTATTTGTTGCATGTATGTATATATACACATGTTTATGCAAAAAAATATATCTGAATCTGACGGTATTTTAAACTCGTGACTTAATAAAAACAGTTCCTATTTCATAAACACAACAATTATTTAAAAACATTTTATCAAAAAAATTAAACCGATTGCCAAAACAAAACATAGCGAAGCGATATTTTTTTTCATTTTTGACACCGACTATCTTTTCGCTTTGTAATGTTTTGTTTTGGAAGTCGGTTTAATTTTGTTGTATATTTTTTGTCTGTTTTTGGTTTTTATTACCATGAAAATCATTTATAGCCTAGAGGGCTTCTCATAACAATTCCAACAAGTCAGAAAACGACTGGGTTACATTGGTTTTATTATGAAGTTCCGTTGCCTACCTTTTGGCTTCATCACCAGATCAGGACGATGGTACAATTTTCATTAAAACAGTTATTTAACTATTCGTTATTAAATATCTCATACCCAAAACATACTTATCATTGAAAAGTTCCCGTGGCCATCTGTGATCTTCTTCATCAGTTCCAATTTTCAAAATGATACTTTCCGAATGCAAGTACTTGCCATGTTGATGAAAATACCAAAATCGCTTTATGTATGTCTATAAAACTTGAGGCGTTCCCTCGATTTACATGGGGTCCCCTCATCAAATCCTGACTTGGTGACAGTGGAAACATTTCGAGAGTATAATCTTTCAAACAACGTATACTCTTCATAATTGACGCAGTAATCGGTGAACATATATTAAAAAAAAAAACATAGAACCGCCGCCTCCTTTTTGGAAAGTCGGTTAAAAAGGATCAAAGAGTTTTTACAAAGTAGTAGTACTCACTGCTATCGATGACGAGGAAGGCGACAATGACGATAGTGAGGTAGATGACGCAGATAAAGTCCAGCCAGAAGCCGAGTGTCACTCCGCTGGCGAGGTAGCTGCTCCACGTCGACGTGTGTATGTCCTACACACGAGAAACACTATTAATCAAGATTCTTCCAAATCAGCTGCTCATTTTTGGACATATCGTCATCATTTCAGTCAAGAGACGTCCAGACTAGACATAGGCAGTCAGACTGATGAAAAGCATTTGAATATGGTATTGTTGCTTTGCACTAGGAAATATTTTGCTGTTGATGAAAACTTAGTAAACAATCTGACCAATTAGTGGTAAATAAAACAAACTGATTGTCTGATGACCAGTTGAGTACCTACCTAATATTGAGGATGTTAAGAAACTTAGAATTAGAACGCAGATTTACGCACCTGGAATCTATCAAATTCTTGAATCAGTCTTTGTTCTGCGCCAGCTGACCGGATTGTGCTGATGCCGTTGAGGGTAGCAGACATATGGGAGAACACTGGACTCCGAGCTGGAACGAAGTAGTTTGATTAGTTTAACTGGTGTTTGTTTGTAGGTATTTGAAATTAACGTCCATGTGTCCAAGAATAGGACTCAGTGGAAATAAAGAATCAGAACCAGTGCTATTCGATGCGTAATGTTGAGCCTGAAATAAGTACTTTTCATTATTTCTTAGGGTACTCACTTGTGCCTTCCAGCCGTTTAATTCCCTGCGCTGACTTAAGGTATATTTGGAGGATGGTATAAAACAATAGCAGGATGATAGTCGTAGGCAGCAAGGTCCAGATGAGGGCAGCAGCATTGAGAGCCAGGATACTAAACATCACCAAGTAGATCTGGATACATTCTAGCAGGAACCGAGGTAATAACTCGTCGAGTGCTCCGATGTCTTTGGAGAATCTATTCAATATACGACCTGTGAACAAATATAGAAATGGTAATTCTTTGTAAAAGATAGTCAAAGAGGTTTAAAAACCTTTAGTCTGACTGGAACTCAATTCTGGTAATTTCTATGGAATGAATAAAAGGTAGGGTGCTAATAGTATAACTACTTTGTACTGTTCTGTAATGCAAGCGTTTTTTTTATTATTCTTGTTTTCTTATGTTATCCTGGGGAGGGGAAATGGAAGAGAAAACCACGCCTGAAAAGATGGTAAGATATCCATCATCTGCCTAGCCTTTTCCCAACTATATTGGGGTCGGCTTCCAGTCTAACCGGATTTAGCTGAGTACCAGTGTTTTACCGACCGCCTATCTGACCTCCACAACCCAGTAACTGGGTAACACGGTACCCCTTGGCAAGACTGGTGTCAGATCTCAAGATTCTGACTACGCGTAACGACTGTCTTAGGTCTTCAAATGTCACCCGAGACCAACGGCTTAACGTGCTTTCCGAGGCACGGAGGAAACTCGTTATGTTGAAATGGTCACCCATCCACGGACCGACCTCGACAAGCGTTGCTTCACCTTGATGATCGACCAGTATGGCTGTTATTATTTAGCTATAGAGCGGTCTGGAAAAATTAGGACTAGACTAGCAAGTCAAAGGAGAAAAAAAAAATGGGGGAGCTTTTGGTAAAGGGAACACACAGAGTCGAGGTGTCTAAAATCGAAAACAAAAATACCAGGCCCCTCAGAAAGTATTGCGAAAAAAAGTTTTTATATATGGGAGACTGGCCAGTTATAATGTTTTTCGAAAATATGATTATTTATAAGTAAAAATAAGTAAGTTCCAATTTCAAAATTTCCCTCCACATTTTTTGCGAGTTAATTCAAAGTATTGTGTCTCACTGAAATATGGATCTGCGCCGGGAACATTTTAGAGCTATGATTTTATACGATTTCAAGTGTCGCCTGAAACCGGATGAATCGTACGATAGACTTCAAATGGCATTCATGGATGAAGGCCCTTCCAAGGCAACCGTGTATCGTTGGTATAACGAATTCAAGCGCGGTCGACCAACTTTGGGGGATGACGAAAGAAGCGGTCGCCCTTTGACGGCTGTTACCGAAGAAAACGTGCTAGCAGTGAAAAATTTAATCCAAGACAATAGGCGAATTACATATCAGGAGATTCAACACATATTGAAGATTGGATCGGGAAGCGTTCACGAGATTCTACACAGCCATCTTCGCGTGAGGAGGATAGTATCACGCTGGGTGCCGCACAACCTCACCGATGCTCAGAAGCAGGCCCGGGTGGAATGGTGCCGTGATATGCTTAACAAATTTGAAGCAGGCTCGTCTCGGCGTGTTTACGACATCGTTACAGGTGATGAGTCCTGGATTTATCAATACGACCCAGAAACCAAGCGCCAGTCGACTGTTTGGGTGTTTCAAAATGAGCCAACGCCTACCAAAGTGAAGCGATCTAGAAGCGGGGGTAAGATTTTGATCGCTAGCTTTTTTAATTTGACTGGCCACTTGGTATCAATTCCCTTACGGGATCAAAGAAGCATTAATGCCGAATGGTATACTACCAAATGATTGCCAGAAGTTTTCTCTGTTATAAGCAACAAGCGACCAAACACAGGGCTCCGCGGGCTACTGCTCCACCACGACAATGCACCTGCGCACACCGCACTCAAAACGAGGGACTTCCTGGACAGCACGCCAGTCAAACTCCTGGGTCACCCTCCTTACAGCCCTGATCTAGCACCGTGTGACTTCTTTTTATTCCCAAAAATAAAAAATCAGCTCAAAGGGATACAATTTTCGTCGCCGGAAGATGCGCTGGCTGCGTTCGAGCAGGCTGTAAACGAGGTGTCTGCGGCGGACTGGAAAAAGTGTTTTGAAAACTGGTTTAGGCGCATGAATCTTTGTATAGAGGCTGGTGGAAAGTACTTTGAAAAGATTTAATAAAAATATATGTACGTATAGAACAATTTTTTTTAGTTTCGCAAAACTTTCTGAGTGTCCCACGTAAATAAAAATAATGCAGTAGGTTCTTACCGGAAGAGTTGGTGTCAAAGAACCTCATGACGCCTCTGAGCATCGAATGGAACATGTCGTTGTGGAGGTTGCGCGAGGCCGTCATGCACACCTTGAAGAACATGAAGGCGCGCGCCGTGATGAAGAAGATGCAGCACACGATCAACGCGGAGTACACGTATAAATAGTGCGCAGTGTCCAGGGGACCTATGTAGGCGTGGATGTCCAGGTCTGCACACGATAAAAATATTGGTCAACAATAAATTATTTTTCTGGGTGACGGGAAAAATATAACATTAACATTATTTATTACATTAACGCATAACATTCGCAGATTTATTAGATAAATATGAAATTTTGAAAACTTTTGCTGTAATTCAATTATGGGGCATATTATGGTCAGGTCAACATAATAGTCAATATAATACCTGGCTGTTGGTTAACTCCTGAGAAGTAGCTGGATAAATTGAAAGTGCCATTGTCAAGTGGCAGCGACCGATCGAAGTGGTAATCCTTTGTGGTTCTGTTATTAGTTGCTTCCTTTAGTGTCGTTACTTCGTTTGTCCTGCGAAGGCATCCATTGTTATGTTGGTTGACTTTTATTACTTAGTAAAATACTTCCAATGATCAATCTGATTGGTTCTAATCGGATGCAGCTGAGTGCCAGTATTTTTCATGGAACAACTGCCTATCTAACCACAACAACCCAGTTTCTGCGTCACAAGATACCCCTTGGCAAGACTGATGTCAGATTTCAGGTTTCTGAATACCAGCAACGACTGCCAAATATTTAGATAAATCTTAGCCGGGAACATCGGCTTATCGTGCTTTCTGAGGCACGGAGGATTCTAGTTATGTCATGGACGGTCCGACCTCAGCAAAGGCCGCTTAGCCTCGAAGACGTGTTGCTATTATTACTAAAACACGACCTATTCATAATACTGCCAATTATGATGAAAATTTATTTAGAAATCACTAGGACATAAAAGTAGAATGGAACTTACCAGAAGGTGACCCAGTAGTCGCACAGCGTGGCGGACAGCTGCCCCACCACGAGCAGCACTATCATGAAGATGAGCGGCGGCGCGCGGCCCCCGGCGCGCAGGTAGGCGCCGTACACGCGCCAGCCCATCGAGCCCGTCTCACGCTCCTCCTCCTCCATCTCCTGCGCCACCTCGCAGCCGCCCATGGACTCGCACAGAGAAGGACGACGAGTTGTTGATAACTGGTGGATGGTTAATAGTGATAATACCAGAGGCATCGTTAGTAATTGTTGCTCTACAACCTAGAGTATAGTTCTATCTATAATGCGTCATATAGGCAAGTACTCATAGAAGTAACCGCCATTGCTTATCAATTCTAACTTTAAGTCAATAGCGTTGTCCTAATTACCTCAAATTGGTAAAATGCCTGGTAATGTATATTTTTTAAATTAGAGAATATGTTGATGGAATTAGATCCTGTGTCCGATTCACGCTCGTACTCCTTCATTTCATGTGCCACCTCGCAGTCACCCATGGACTCGCATAGAGCGATGGACGACGCGTGGTCTATAGTTGGACAATGTTCAATAGTGATAAAACCAAGGAAATCACAAGTGTTGCTCTTGGTACTCATAGAAGCAATACCGGTGGATCATCATTTTTAACTTTAAATCAATAGCGTTGTCGCAAAATGCCAGGTATATTTTGAGAATTGGGACTAAGTTGATAGAATTAGGGCCTAGGACTTGAGGTTTCGGTATCATTCCCGTTCAGAACTTTTCCACGAAGCTGAATTATCTTTTAATAGCATGGATTCACGCCAATATTGCAACGTGTGAAATCAAATTGGAAATAAATAACATAATTTTTAGGTCAAGATTTTTTCCAAGTTAATCGTGCAGTACTAATTTAATAGTCGCATATTGCATAATTTGTTGCAATGGAAATGGAATGGAATTTGCATTAAATCTGTATTATTGTAATCATAAATACCGACTGCCAAGTACCTATGCAGAATCAGAATAGCTCTGCGAATATATAAAAGCAAATTAAGCTTATAAACCAGCATTAAGTAGTCATAAGAATTTACGCCACATATGACGACACCATTCCGACCATTGCCGAGGTTCTATCAATAAATTTAAATTCAATCATAATCTTACTTCAGCATACGAATCTGAATTGAACTTATAAATGAAGATTTAAGGTTTGATTTGAAGTATTTGGTTTCTGACGCAGAAAGGGGTAGGAGCTTAGTTCAGGATTCCACGTACTGGTTTGAAGTGAAAAAATCGTGTCACGTACGATGAATAACGTAGTGGTGGTGTATCGGATTGGCGAATGTTTGATGGAGAATTGCATTCAATTTTATTTCTTCCTCTTCCCTGGTAATTTTTACTATATTTTGTGGTAGTAATACCGATGTTTTTGAGTTGATATAAAATTGCTTTAAGTATGTTATTTACTTTTCAACCTCCATTTTAAATTACAAACTTTATTGTTGCTTTGAACTCTTGAATTATATCAGAACCCAAGGCTACTTTTAATTTCTACATCGTGTTATTATTAGTCTATTTGATTTCAAGCAATTCTTTGTTTTACTTACTCTAGCAGAAGTTCGTCTGGACATTGGCGGCGGTTTCTCTACGTCTTTCTTGTCTTCGTTTTCATCATGACTAGACGACAGCAGCTTCGCGAAGTCTTTACCGGTGCTCACCAACTCATCGTAGGATCCTTTAGCCTCCACAGAGCCCTAATAAAACAAAAAAGTTAATAAGGTCTTTATAGCTCAAGAATCAAGGTGTGTAATTACATATTTCCGATGTTCGTGAATGGCATTTAATATAATGTCTAACTAGGAATTCTCGAGCGCTGGCATTCTAATCACACATCCTGACGTGTCATGTTTGAATAATTCGATGCAGTCGTTGGTTGTAATCGGACTCGTGGTATTTATATTTATCGTATCCAAAGACCTAAATAGGTGACACGTAATATAGCGTTATATTATTTAACAATAATAACGATAATAACCGCTTGCTGAATCCCACGTTATTAGCAAAAACTTGTATGTATTTTTTATTAACTAACTGCACTGCCGATGTAGCTGCAGCACAGCTGTAGTATGCGCTTTATAAAGAAAAGTGTGGAGTTCATTGACATGAGAAACAAACAAGTAGTTGCAATCTTGTATAACCATTGCGTGAGTTACGTTGGTTACGTCGTGCCAGCTGATGAGGTATGCAGCGACCTTGAGACAGTGCAGCTGTTGCATGAATATAACTCATGTTTTATCCTACAGGGAGCTATGCACGAAATGACAGAAGAAAAAGTAAAGGTTGTGTCCAAGAACTGATGAATTCTTTTTTTAACGAATATAAAAAAGAAACCAACTCAGCAGAGAGACCACTGCCCCCACGGTGGGTGCCCGCATTTTCGAGGCGAGGGGGCTCTTTAGCCATGGCTTGGCTTGCCTTCACCCACGACGTAGCGGCCAACAAGTAAGTTGCGGTGCCGCTTGGTAACATAGGCGACATCATAACTGAAGCGGGCGCGATGTCCTATGGGAGGCATCGCGTTTAAGTGTAGGTGGCCGCGGCGGAAGAGGAGTGCTGGTATTGCAGTGCGCCACTCTCCCTACCTTCCACGGCCTGTATGGGGTCGCCACCGTCTGATGGCGGACGCGGTGGGGCCGCAGAAGAGAAGGAGTGTCGGTACAGCGTTGGTCTCCCTATCACCTGAGTCCGAAAAATGGCAGGTGGCGGGACCACTGACCTGACCCGACACAGGTGGAGCTAGGGTGCCAAACATGGGGTCGCCTGGCGCCCATGTGCTGGTTTGGTCTCTGGGGTGGTCACAGCGTACAATGTGTTCTGGTGCGCTGGTGATGGGGGTACTCCCCAGAAGGAGGTCCGGTGACGGAGAGCCACGGCGGGTTCACAGTGAGTGAGAGCGCGTGCCCGGATTGCCGCCATAAGCGGCACAGGAGGCCACCATGGAGTTTTAGTGGGATGGAGTCCCACATAACTGCACTATATCCCCGTGGTAGTGCAGTATGCATTCAGAGTATATTTCCACGCAAAGGAAAGAAGAGACCACTGACATAAGAAATAAACGTACTGTATCATGTATTAATGTTACGTTGTTAATGTAGGTGATGTAAGCAATCATCGACCTTGAAATAGTTCAGATGGTGCGTGACGAGTCCGCGTGTGTTGTGCTTTGTACAGTAGAGACGCTAATAGAATAATTGTAACCAAATATGATACCGAGCATTACCTGATTCTGCAGGTTCAGGTTGAAAGTTAGGGCGTGGTAATGACTTTGGATATAAAAAACAGTAATGAAGATATTATAGCTGTTGTACAGCAAATGCACGCGATATTCTCGACAGACCCATTTTATGACCAGCAAAAATTAAACCATTTAATAAAAAGAAGGAAAAAGACAGACACATAGGGTGAGAGAACAATAACTTTAACATTTGTCGTAACATTGTTCATGATAACGATGTAGTGGGCGACCTTATTATGGTGCAGCTGATGCGTGACGAGTACGCGCGAGGTTTGGCACTGGGTCCCGTTTTAGGAACAGTAACAGACGAAGAAACTCCGGCAAAAATTTAATCCCTTCGGTGCTTTCAGGATGGAGGTAGATGCCGAGGGCGATTACTTAAAAAATAAACTATTGTTACGTTACATTGTTCATGATAACGATGTAGAGGTAGTGCAGCTAATTCTTGAACCTAAAGCGTGTGGTGTGCCTCAGGGAACAATTTTAGGAGCAGCAACGAACGAAGAAAATGCGGGAAGAACTCAATGCCATGAGACCTTCATGATAGGCATAGATGTAGAAAGCAATGAATTAATAAATAAACCATTGTTACGTTACATTGTTCATGATAATGATGTAGAGGTAAATCAGCTGATGCGTGAACCAAAAGCGTGTGGTGCGGAAGTCTAAAAGTATAGGGACAGATACAGAAAGCAATGATTTAAAAATAAACGATTTAGAGTTGGTGAAGGTGATGTGTGAACCGCGCGGTTTGCCGCAGGGATCAATTTTAGGTCCAGCCGGGTTTAGGTCCCGACAGAACAGAGGATAGATGATTTAAGTAATAAACAAATGTTACGTTACATTGTTCATGATGACGATGTAGTCGGCGGCCTTGAGGTAGTGCAGCTGATGCGTGACCAGCACGCGAGTAGTATGCCGTAAGTAGCCGCTGATGCACTCGTCGAAGAGCTGGCGGCCCACGTGCGCGTCCACGGCTGAGAGAGGGTCATCCAACAGGTAAACATCGGCCTGCGAACAAAAGTCACGATTATATAGAGTACTAACTTGGTAGAGTTGGGATTGAGAGCTTCATATAAAAACAGTGTCTAATATTCAACTGGTATCATGGAGAATTAGTTTAGAGCGATAGTACTTATGTTCGCAAAGAAAATAAGAAAAAATCCGTTGTTCTTGATAATTTTTCGTGTCAAACCAATACCAAATTTTGACAACTTTTCAAGCGATACTGGAGTTTGACAAATACTCAATTACAAATTCTTAATTCAGAGGTAAATTAAAAAAGTTATATAAATAAGTTGGTGTTTAGAATTTGGTCGAGTTTTACCTGATTATGACTTTTAAGTGCATCGCTGTTGCTGCATTTTGACAGAATTAACATTAAAAAGGCATTAGCTTTAAAGGCGTCAGAGTGCAAATTAAAAGTCAGTTCATTGGCGAGGCTTAAGCTAAGTGGTAGTAAAAGTTAATGGTAAGCTCTGTCGGTTAATTTTCAAGGAAGAGCGTAATTTTATTGGAGTATTACCACGATGTTGCGAGAGTGCCGTGTGCGCTAGGATTATCTCTGGGAGTTAAATCTTAGCATTGCCTATCTAGAAACGGAGTGAGGATATACAAGTGCTACAAAATGGAATTTAAGCTGGATATTCGCGGTTTAGTTGAAGTATAAGTCCCACAACAGTAATATCATTTAGTATTCTAGATGAGTGTGGTCTAATAGAAAACTGGCCAAGTGCGAGTCGGAATCGCGGCCTGAGGGTTCCGTACAAACAGCTCCATTCATCAAAATAACCAAATAACATTACAGAAGTTCATACACTATAAGGGCGCTTACCATTGCTCTAACGACAAGTTAAACAGAATTGAGGGACAATATTAACTTTGCCGTTGGAAAACTGTAGTCCCCATACATCGACATAAGTCGGGGTCAATTTACCAACTGCAAATAAGTTAATAATCTTTATTTTTGATGTAGGTACAAAGGACATGGCCAGAATTTGTATAGAGCTGTGCCCTAACAAAAAATATTCATGTACATTGACATACAGTACGTCGTATTAAAGCTTAGAGGTATGGATTTACAATAGTTTAAGTTTTATGATCATAGAAGAAGCGAGAGACACTTTAAAAAGGAAACAAAAAATTGCCAAATCATTTTTAATAGCAATGATGTCGTTAGGTGGCAGTGACACTTGACAATAACACTTGACAATCACAGTTGACTATGACAGTTGACAATGTCAGTTGACAATGACAGTTGACAATGACAGTAACAGATGAGTAATTGAGCGCCTTTCAGAATTTATGAAAATAGAAAATGTATGAAACACTCTCACTGCCGGTGTTCCAAGCATTTTCATAGAATTACGCTTTGACAGTCGGCTAGTGAAGAAACAGTCAACAATCAAAATACCAATAACGTAATCACATTGATGTAAGTAGGAAATAGTCTGTCCTTTGAAATATCGTGTAAGGACAAGCCTCGATAGCGAAGAAGAGCTCGTCGTTTACTTATATTACTGGGATATTATGACTATTATAAATTATACATCCTCATAGCGACTTAGCAAAAAATATACAATTGGATATGCAACAAAACACTAAAATAGAACTGTAACTAACAACTGTAACAGTAACTGTCTTTATCTGTATTTTGCAACTGCGGTGTTTAAGATGTTACAATATGCCTTCGCATTCGAGTAGTTGCCACACTACAATTCAGGCACCTTGACATCATGAAATCGTGACTCGTGAGTGTCCGAATCCAAATAGTAAACAAACAAGTCCTGTAAGCACATTACTAATATTCACGAAGAAGCGTAAACGAAAGGCCGATAAACGATAGCGTGGGGTTAAGCTAAAATAACCAACAGAATAACAAACAAGAATACGTGATATGATCAACGCAAGACTGCACCACAGATTAGACATTAGACGGCACCAGTGCAGTGCGCACGCGTAGAAACGTCATAATTACTAGGACGTTCGGATACACACTGGAATATATTGTCGATGCATTCAGCATTATGGTGACGCGCGGTTGCTTCAATAATGGTATCTGCGATATTCGTAAAACATTACCTTTTATTTTAGAGGTATTTATCTTAGCAATACGATTCATGCAGTTGTAGTTGTTTTATTTTTTAATCTGACCTTCAGGCGAACTTCAGAAACAGTGTTTGTCTTATTCGTGTATCCAAACGCAAATGCATTGCACAGAAACCGCACAAAAACAATTAACATTCATATTTTTTTGTAATTTTTTGTCGCCTGTTCTAGAGTAATGTAATTGATGCCATTAATTTTAATTTATTTTACAAGTAATTTTCACATATTAACAACTGCTGTACAATATGTATTCTGAATTGATTCGTAGGGCAGAATCTGGCCATGTCTTTTACGGCTTTCGGCTTTTTTCCTTTACTTGTGCTATAAGAAATAGCTTTTTGCCAAATTTCATGATTCCAGGTCAACGGGAAGTACCCTGTAGATTTTGATTTCCTTGCGAGTGTAAAATATGCAACATTAACGGCTCTATCTCTTGATGCGTTGGTCTAGAATTTTTCACAGCTGCAAGGGGTGGCAAACTAGAGTTGTTAATTTCAACTCGATACTGCCACGCGTTCCCGAGAAAAAATATCTTGACATACAGACGGACAGACCGACAGAAGGACAGACAGACAGACGAAGAGCAAAGTGATGCTATAAGGGCTCCGTGTTTTCCTTTTGAGGTACGGAACCTATACATTTTCTATATTCCGTCTCTAGCGTAAGTGCAATGAAGAGGCATTGTAAAGCGTGTTATAACATACTTGTCTGTAAACTGCCCTGGCGAGGTTGATGCGGGCTCTCTGACCACCCGACAAGGAGGCTCCTCGCTCTCCGACGAGCGTCTGGTCTCCGTGAGGGAACTGTTGGAAGTCCTTCTGGAGAGCACACACCCGCACCACCTGGAAGAATTGATAATTTAATTAGGTGACAGCATCAGGGTCATTTAATTCTGGCAAAAGTGGAAACCTATAAAAAATCCAAATAGCATGAACCACAAGCATTTCAAATTTTTATGTTTGTTTCTTTTTTTTTTAATGTCACATACAGGTATTTTCGGAGCAGTCTTATTTATAGATAGTTACTACTTACTTCTTTATACTTTTTGGAGTTGTAGGGCAGACCAAACAAAATATTTTGTCTGACCGTAGCCACGAACAGCCAAGGCTCCTGACTTGCGTAAGATAACGGCCCAGACAGATAGATTCGGCCATTGGTCGATCGAAGTTCATTCAGGAGTAATTGAAGAACTGAACTCTGCAAGAAAAACATTCATTGATTGATAAGAAATAAGAAGGGATAGACAGGATGGAATTTTGTAATGCCACCTGAAGGGAAAGTACTCTTAATACTGTAGATAAAAAAAAATAGTCAAAGAAAACATTCCTTTATTTTTTTAAAGAAAGAAAACGGCATTAAAAAAACGACTTTTCGCAATACGAACAGTCGATTTTGGGAAAGAAACAGATTGTTTCCTTTGCCGAATTCACTTACATAATTAAGCTGCCGGAAATCGAAAAGACTAAAATCTCTAAAAATTACACCCTGTGCTTTTATTGCATCGGTCGCTAGGGTCAATTATAAGGATGAAATCTCTCTAACAAACTTGATAAATTAAATGAAAGGAAAACCATGAAATCTGGACTTATAAATTCGTTGGGTCAAGTTAAAGCACTTTTACTCAAAGATCCATCTGTATCCTTATGTGAGTAATTAATAATTATCATTGACGTCATTTATCCATTAAATTACGAATTACTATTTAGATAAGTCTAGAATTCGTTGTTTGAATAAATTTGTGTATCCAAGAAAATGGAGCCCATTTCGTGCAACCAATTAGTTGGTTTATAATTTTTTTTGTAAATAATAAAATAATTTAAGATTTTATGGTTTTCCTTTCATTTAATTTAACAAGTTTGTTAGAGATTATATTATGAGATATATTCCTTTCATTATTTTAAAGATTTTAGTCTGTTCGATTCCCGGGTGTGGCAAGCGAATTTTCGAAAATCGTTGAATACTGTTTTCTTTCTATTCAAAAATAAAGGAATGTTTTCTATGAGTAAAATTTTCTATCTATAGAATTAAGAGTACTTTCCCTTTAGGTGGCATTACAAAATTCCACCCTGTATATATATTAATTTGCACTTGAAACGTGATAATGAACTAGTATTTTGCAATGATGTGTAAATGGAACATTTGTCATCCAATCATTCAGTTTTGGGAAGTGCTAAATATTCGTGTACTTGAATCAATATCAGTCGTTGATTCGTTTAAATTGTTGACACATTTAAAACTGGTATCGATTTGGTATTGTTGGTAGTGTTGTTTATCTAACGTTTACTGTGAATTCACGTCCGTTTAGTAGCTTTTAAGGTACTTGTGAAGTGCGGAACTAAGTTGCGCATATGTTTACATTTGCGTAAGTTTACCTAGAAGCCTCAATTGGCTGGTGCCTGATTTTCTTACGTGTTTTGATGTTGTGAAGAAACATTCAAAGAGTTCATGATATTTCGAATCTAGTTACGATTTTTCTGCTTTTGGATGGTCTGGGTAAATTGGACGTAACTTTTTTCTAAGATAAGCAAGAAAATTAACTGTCGGACAACAAACCTTTCCTGATCCCACAGAGCCGATGATGGCACACAGCTTTCCTTTGGGCACCATAAGGTTGAGCTGGTTCAGCGTGATCGGTCCATCGTCAGTCCAGCTTGCGCTCACGTTCTGGATCAGAATGCCCGTATCTGGGTTCACTGGCATCGGGCATAGTGTCGAACTCATCAGGCCTTTTTCATTGCACTCAAATCCTAAATTGGAGGGTGAAATTGATCATTTAGTTTGATGCTTTTTCTAAAAAAATATCTACAAACAATTTTTTTTTCTCTACAATTTAGAAATTTTAAGTAATACTGATAAAATTAACCATATCGTACCAATATGATGGTTCATAAATTAACTACGTTATGTTCAGAAATATGTTAAAAACAATGCAGTGTATTTGAAACGTGTGCAGAATTGTTTATAAAATCGTTTCGAATAGTCCATGATTGCACAACTAGACTACAAAGGATAATAGTAAAGTAATGGATTAATAATACGAGTCTCGCCGTCTGACTCAATCGGCTAACCCCTTCAATGCGGCAAAGGCCGGTCACCGTTTTGTTTGTTGATAAACACGTGCGGCACATCGCCGTAGAATTTTAACATGTGAATATTTTATAAACATCACGATTTTCGGCATTGTCCTTCGCATTTTAATTTTTCTGTGGAAATAGGTGATTTTAGAAGCGGCGAAAACATCTTGGTGGATTAGAAATAGTTTGTGAAAATTCTAGAGACAAATAATTTTTTATAATCATTTTAGTATTATAAAAAAATATATCTAAATTACCTGAAATAACAACCTGACGACAACACCAAACACCACCAATATGTTACGTGTTTTTTTGTGTTATTAGACGATTCGCACGAATTTAACTCGCCCGATATGTGCGAATCGACCCTTTTCAATAATATTATTTTTTCTGTGGCGATTCGCACGAAGTTTGTTTATTGGTGTGCGAATCGACCACTCCAAAATAATGTAGTAGGCAATTGCCTGCATTAATTTCACGTTGTTTCTGTTTTGTAGCACTCGGAGACTTTATTTCAAAGTTTTGTAAATATTGCTATATTATTACACTCAATTGTTTTTTTATGGTTTACATTTTTATCGTTGGTCTGATATAAAACGAGGGATTTTTATACTGCACATAAGTTTTGTGTTAAAAAAATAAGATGCAGTAACTCAGCAAACTAAGGTTATTGACCGGGAAATAAAATAACAAGATAATTTGCTGCTACACGTGTAATATGTAAAATAGAGACAATACTTATCAGTAGGTACCTATATTTTATTCAAATTCTTCTTTTCAGAGTGGTTGTTGGTGTTATTTGTTAGTATTGTTTAATTTTTTTTCAAAATCAAGAATACAATTAGTGTGTTACACCTTTACCACTGGTTATACCGTATTCATCTCTTCCAAAAAAGAAAATCATATATGTTCATAGTAAAGCTCAAGGTCCCATGTTCCATATTAATGGGCTTAAAAATATTCAATTAAACAGTCACACCGTTTTGCTGCAATTTTGCACAAATGTAGGTAACATTTACAGTTGCAGATATAAATCAGATCTACACTGTACTTCCACCCATACATAGTACAAAAGTAGATGCAAATCTACCATCTACACTGTTGCCAATTGTACCAAAAGACCAAAAAATCTACACCCCCAATTTTGTTTTACCTTCGTCGACCACTTCAGAATCTGAATCATCGGAGTCTTTATAATCTGTTATAGTGTTCATTGAAATTGATATTTCTTTGGATTGACTTGTACGCGTTAATAATGAGGGGGTTAAGTTTATATCATCTTCCTGTCGGCTATCCAACAAAACTTTGGATGACAACAACGGTTTAATGGCTGAAAATATACGCAAGAAATGCTTATCATAAAAGGAATAAACAAATTGAAACTGTCAATGATTTGTTAATTATAATGCCGGAATGTGGCCAGTGTGGCCACTTTGATATTGAACAGCATTGGCAGGATCGATATTAAACATATTCAACGAAACAATAACGAGAAAAGTGTCTCCATATGCAGTTGCAAGTTGCTCCAAATGCAGTTAATTAAATAAATAACAACAACATTATTTAACTATTATTTAACATTATTTAACTAAGACTGAAAAAAAAAAACATGCTTCATGCGTGCAGTATGTACTAAGCTTCTGATTATAAACAAATAGGCAAGGGCTATTAAAATCTTGGATCTGTGCTTGTATAATATGGTATATTTTCTTTTGAGCTGTATTTTGTAACTTACCCGGATTGTAAATGCCTTCCTCGTCAATTTTCTTGAAGGTATTAGGACGTAGGTCAACTTCACTCAGATTATTCTTTTTCTTCTTATTCTCCACCATTTGTACTAATTTAGCGATGTCTACGTCCGGCACACTTCGAAGGTCCTCTCGCTCATCTGTTGTCACAAATAATACAAGTTAAAGTTAATAGTATACACTCATTATTATTCTCCACATCAACACACATGACGTTTTTATTGAAAAATGCTATCAAATGGCATTTTACGTTTGTTTTTTTAAGAAAAGCGAAGAGATAACTAGAATGTATCGAATAGCTTTAGTACATATTTCGTTTGAAATAAAGATTTATTTCTTTTAAAATTTAAAAGATAAACTCATGTTTATTTGAATCGAAACATAAATTAAATTACAACAAAAAGAGCTCTCGTTATGTTAGTCATAAGTGATTGTTAGTAGGTATAAGAAGCGAGAATAAATGACATCACAGGATGCGTGTTAACACAATAAACGTCGGTTAATCAAATATTCTTTAGAACAGTAATGACGCATCAAGTGCATCGTTTACAACAGTTACACCCAAAACTATTCTGACTAATCTCGTACCCAAACTCATAAGAGCCTCAATACGGCGAACAGAGGAGTAGCACTCCATGGACATTGCAAGGCTGTTCGGCACATAGATAGCAAGAGTCGTCTGTAGTATATTGAACATTTGTGACAGCGGGAACGCCTGTGGAAATCATTGCTTTTATTGACTCTCTTGATCATTGTAAACGGCAGCAAAACAGCGTAAATCGACTGCTGCAATGCTGACCATTGTGTTATCTAAATATATATATAATGTACATCTGCCATCACTATCATTGTTATATTTTGCGTCAAACATTCTGTGACAGGGTTTAAATCGAAAACTAAAACTTGTGACACGAATAACATCTTACGTTCATTTTAGTTGAAACCCTAAACCAAACTCCACCAAAATGTCATACAACACAAGCTTTACGTTCTAATAGCTAATTGACTCGAAGTGGTTAAAAGTAGTTAGATGTCTGGACTAAATAATATAGCCTTACACGCAGTAGTAGTACGGAACACATAGATAAACAGGGTGTTGAGAATTAGATTAATTTGAGTATTAGTGTTATTAATAGCGTCAAGCCTCGGTTATAGTTTGGACTCGTAGAAGAAGTATAGTGTCGATAGGGCATGCACTTAGTGCGAGGTCGAGACCAACTGGTCTCACATACCAAACAACATGAACGCCTCGAGGCGCTGCACTGATATTAGCGCCTCTGCCAAAAATGATACGGCATTCGACATGATTATCGATAGCGTTCCTTGTAGTGTGTTGAAGAATTGCGCCAATGGGAACACCTGCAAATTACACACGTACACTAAACCGGTCCATACAAGTTATTACACAAATTCTTTGGTATTACGGGGCTTATGAAGGATTAAGCTTTTGTTCAATGTTTTTTGTATGTTTTGTTTCGAATTTTAACATTTTGAAGAATACGGATTGTTCGCGGACAAAGTATTATGCTAATAATTGTGATGATATTATGCATTTTCACATTTCAAGTTTTTATGAACTGGGCATCTACCATAGGTTCTTATCAGGTACTTACAATATCTGCGGTGACTTGATAGCCGAATAGGGAGTAGGAGAGCAGAGTGATGTACAGGCTGAGTCTCTCGGTGAACACCATGAAGCTGAGGTAGACCCCGCGGAGGTAAGACGCTGACGTGATTTGCTTGATTTCGTTCTTCCGAGCCAGGGCTACTACCTGCTCAAATGGCTTCTCCCAGGCATACATTTTGATCACCTAAAATGATTTAACATTGATTAGAGAAAAAACGTTATGAATACCATTTTTTCTGTGAATATTGTCGGTAAAAACTTGAAGATGTATTGAAAACCCTCCTCCAACCCATTAATTGAAGATACCCATTGATGTACATAGTCATTGAAGTCAAGTCAGTATTCATACTTTGTTATTCTGTTGTGGTTTCTCAGAAAACGTGCAACTTGAACTTTCGGTTAATGACTTAACTAAAATTAATGAATACATTGTCGTTGTAAAAAATGAAGGGCGCACTGTCGCTTAATGGCATTAAACGCGCAGTTTTCCTTATGTTTTTATTTTGCTGCATTCGAACAAAATCGAAAGCACAACACATTAGGTTATGAGGGTCAAACAATAATGGTGTATTAAATTATTTCAAAATGGTTTTTGCTCCCTAATTGGTTATTCAGGATACCTATCATACAAAATATCAGAGTAACTTACTGCAACTCACGAGGCATAAAAAACGTAGATACTCTGTATCCCAATATACATGAAGGCCACAAAACCATCAATCTTCATCAAATACGTAGAGATACCCTGATGGTTTTGTCAAACTCATATTTAAAAAAAAAACCGTTTCTACTGCATCAGCATGTTAATAAGTTTATTACTGCTGTTAGCTATAAAAACTCCGAAGGGTATGTTTTTTTTAATTTTACGTCACTTTATGCATGTATACCCTATTCGCTGGAGCAATAAATAAAAGGTGAAAAACCTTAAGAAAGGTTTTTAACCGACTTATCAAAAAGGAGGAGGTTCTATGTTCGACTTCATGTATGTTTTTTTTTTATTTATGTTAACCGATATCTCCGTCAATTGTGGACCGATTTTGAAAATTCTTTTTGTGTTTGAAAGAGTATAATCAAAATTGGTCCCATTTTTATTTGGTGAAGATCTGATCAAGAACTTCAGAGATATACAACAGAATTCTTCAATAATAGCAAATCATTCGGGATTGCTGCAATCGCATGTCTGTTTATTGTTTATACCATTTCATAACATAACATCACGCCAGTACGCTCTAAAGGGGTACGCAGAACTCTCATTTCACCGGTTACGTTCAAGTTTCATGTTATTCAGGTAATCTATTCTGGCGTTATAGGCACCTTACTAAACAACTTGCCTATTTTAGGTAGGTACAACTAAAAAGCGAAAAATAAAAAAAACATTTTTGCATAAAAATATTACCCACTTCCAAATAAAAAACTACAAAGTGATAATTAATTATTTTTTTGGAAGTCGGTGTCCAAATCGTAAAAAATGGTAATTTTTGTTTTTCTAAAAATTCCTGCCGACTTCCAAATAGGAAAACTACAAAGTGAAAAATTACTTTACTTTTGGAAGTCGGTGTCTTTGGTAGCTACCATTTTTTTGCGTTTGGCGTTTGTTTGTTTGCCTTTTATTTTTTGCTGCAGCGAATAGAGTATAGCCCTATTAACCCATCAGTCTCCTTTAAATAACATCTCTATCTTTCTAGTAGCCTGATCGTTTTGCAAAATTCATATTATAAAACATAACGTAACTAACAACACTCCATCAGCGTTTTTATTGCTATTGAGCTAGTTCATAATTCAATACGTAATTAGTACGTTCGAGTATCTAGATCAACATACCTGCATGCCATTAATAATTTCGTCCATAATCCGCACGCGCTCATCAGTTTTGCACGCGGTCCTCATTCGTAACCTTGCGGCCAATTTACTCATGTAAGCTGCAAGAATAATAATAAGGTATCTTCAGGTTATTGCCTTTCTCAAAAGATGCACTGCCCACCGATTGGATCGGGCGACAGGAATTTATTGACCGTATATTTCTTTTACTGTAATTGCATAACCTGCAGGAAGTTCTGTCTTTGGAATTCGTTATTTTATTTATTTGTGTTTTTGTTAACTGCTTATATTATTTTAATATTTTCTGTTATTAGAGTAGTCATATTTTCATGGACATTACGAGTTATGCAACATCATCATCGTCATCAGCCAACTAATGTTCCCTCTGCTGGGACATAGGCCTCCTCTCTGTGAGAGGGAATGGGCCGTAATCCACCTCACGGGCCCAGAGATGGGCCGGCGATTTAACTATGCAATATATTTGTGATAGATTCACAAATAAAATATAGGTATTCTCAACATCCTGTTAAAGCAATAACACCAAAACTATACATACACTGAACGGGAATGGTCTGTAACACAATGCCGATGACTCCAACGATGGCTGCGTAGCCGATCTTCAAGTAGATGAGGTAGCAGACGACGATGACTTGCAGAGGGAGGATCCAGATGAAATGCGTGTATATGAAGGCGTAGTCGAAACGGTTCACGTCGTTCGACAATAGGTTGACGACTTGACCTGCTGTGGTCTGCGCCAGCGCACCGGAACTCATACGCATTACCTGAACACGGAAAGGAAAACTGTAATTAATTTTAGTGAAGAAAGGAAAACAAAGGATCAAAGAAAAAAGAGTACCTACAAAGAATCTACAGATTATGTAATATAATCGTTATTCAGGTGTACTCCTTCACTTACAGGAGACATGCACAACCAATTCAAATGTTCAAAATTAAATAAAATCATCATTCTCTTACCAAAAGTGACTAACAATGTGCGATAATACATTTTTTTTAAATAATAATTAAGAGGTAAAGGTTCATATTCAAATATTAAGTAAGTATGTATACCTACCTGCTGCCTTAATTATAATGTTTTATTGACCCTGAAAATCATTTAAGAAACAGGTTCTTAACATTTACGTATTTACTTTAAACAATCCAGATAAAATCTTATACATTTAACAATAACGGTTTTCGTAATTGTAGGCACATAATTAAACGAAATCTGAAACCTATTTCCTTATGAATCATCATCATCATCAGCGTCATCAGCCTTTTTAATGTTCCCACTGCTGGGATACAGACCTGACACAATGGCTTTTTAATTGTTCTGTTAATTACGGCATACAAGGGGTTAATCCACCACGCGGTGGACCCGCGTGTGTGTTGGTAGATGTCACATGTCTTAGAATTTTTTGTTCTAGGACATGCCGGTTTCCTCACGACGTTTTCATTCACCGTTTTAGGGCAGTGGTGATGAAATAGTTTACACAAAGAAAAGCGCGTGCCTGGGTTCGAACCCACGACCTACGACACGTAAGTCGGGGCCGTTACTACTGGGCCACCACTGCTCTATTCCTTCCATCCTCCTTCCTTCCTTATGAATAAAAATCTTTTATTCAAATATCTTTCTGTCTTAGATCGATGGACGTCCGACTCTCGTTAGTAAAATGATTATTCAGATTCAAATGGTCGGCTACGGCTATGAGTCGGTTTTATCTCCTTTTCTTTTCTGCTCAAGCATTTGTGAAATCTTGTCCATCGCTCCATTGCGTCCTACACTTCTACTATCATACACGATGTATACCTTTGATGAAAGTTCATGTATTTTTTCCTCAATATAATGTTTATTGTAAGATTATAGTTACTTTCTGTTTTATAAGCTTGCGAATGATTTATTTAAATTGAAAATTTCTTCAATGGCCAAATGACGTAATGTCTCAGAAAAATAAGCACTTACCATTTTGTTCATTTAATTTTGCATTATTACTTTAATTCAAACGAAAATGTTCAGTGTTGATAAACTAACTAACGTAAATGAACTTATTACGATATATTGAGCCCAATGGTGCGGTTAATTATACTCGCCGATTGCTACATAATTTAAAGAGCTCTATCGTATGTATTTAAATTTACTATCTTCAAACACTTTAAAAACATTATACGAGTACTATCACGATATAAGTTGGTACATTAATTGAGTTGAGTCTTACCTTTCTATAAATAAGTGAGCAGGCGGCTATGCGGACTTTCATTCCGAACTGCTGAGTGGAGTAGGTGCCGTGGTGGTTGAGGAAGGCGATGACCAGGGACATCATGATGACGACGGTGGCGCAGTACACTGCCTGTTCATAGGTCATGGTGGAACCTGGCTCCCAGTACGTTAGCATCAAGCTCAGCGCTACCGGTTGGAAAGGCCTAAAGAAAGAAGTATTGCTTGTTTAAGATAGTAACAGTCTTGAGTGACATGTTCGTTTTAAGCTACGAAGGTCTGCAAGAAAACTAAAGTGAAGTCGTAACGGAACATTTTGGATTTTTTAAATTAAAATGATTGACAACACTTAAGATTGTTCCTTAACATCTAGCCTTGAAATTGTAAAAAATTCCAGGTGCAACCTATGACACGGGGAGGTCAAAAATACCACCAGATGATTAGTAATTGGCATAATGTGATATTCGCGTGACTGCTGCCAATAGTCAAGAAAATTGCTCACTTGATTACGAGTGCTTGTATGAGAAACATAATGCCGGAAGGAGCGTAACTCATCCAGAAAGCCTTGGTCATTGCACGAAGTAAAGATGGTTTACGGCCCTGCTTGGCCGCCAGCGCAATTTCTTCCAGCCATTTTCTGTAACAAAGTATCTCATTAGTAATTAGAGCAACTAGTCTATAAAATAGTGTTGTTCATTTTTATAATGCTTTCATTTCTTGTCTTAATTCCTAGTTTGTGTAATGCTTTTATTCGTATAAGATCACGTGTTCTATGTTCAATGTCACTTCAGTTGTAACGCCCAATTCCTTACATCAATTTTGCACTTAAAAATTTTGCAAGACTCACGTGACAACTTATCGTGGAACCATCACCTACCTACATTGTTGGTTCGATATCTTGACCTTTTGATGGCAGACGTTACATCGTACGTGCTTAGCATATGAATATCAATACGTTTTTTAATCACCATCATGATATCATCATACGCATCTTAAAGTTGGATATTTCGATGACCTTATTTATTTATGCCGTATTTTTGGATTTTTTCCGTATATTAATGATTATAATGTAGTTGTAATTAACGTCAAATGATTTCACGATGAAATCAAAGATCAAAAGTATCTATTGTTAGTGTTAGATTTAAGTTTGTAGAAAAATACCCAAGTATGTGGAGATGTTCTACAACTTACTAAAATGTATGATCAGAAGTACCAATCTTAGAAGTATATTGCGTTATTGTCGGCGTCAGTTAATGCAAGACGTAATGCAGGGGCAGTATACAAAGTGACTTCCTATCAGCCAGTATCAGCGATGACAATTTTAATGTCAACATTTTCAAAATGTATTGTGTTGATAGATTGACACTTCATCTAGCTAAGGCACTTGTCCCACCGCTGACGATCAGCAAGAAGCGAGTAAAGCTAGAAACTAAAAACGAGTTGGCGAACAGTGAGAAACGAGTGTGTAGTTCCGAGAGTTTTGTCGCTCAGCCTTATGCGAGTGTTCTTGTGGGACGGGCGATAACAGGCACCACTCGCTCGGGGCGGCCGTATGTAGAAATTACCGCTGATTCGTCTCTCGGCGTGAGTTAATGAGCAAGCGAGCATCGCTGAGCGAGTATAACTTTGATAGCTCCTGTCGCTGAGACAAACTTGTGCGAGTGTACTCGCCGGCGGTGTGAACAGCCAGCGATCAACTATTACTATATGTGTCTCTTTTACTGACACGGGATCTTATATCTTTTTTTTGCGTTTCTCCAGCGAGAAAATAGTCGGTAGCTAATTAATCGGTTATTCGTCGGTGATGGGACATAAGTGAATAAAGCACATACTTAGTACTTTTTGTATACATGAAAAAAGCCTCAGGAGGACGCTGTCTCACCAACCTTAGCACTATGGGAATATTCTACGGGCTACTCGAGGCTACGCGCTGAGAATCGCGCGATTTGTGGTCGTGACACTGTTTATAAATATACGACAACTCTTTGATCGTGAGAGTTCCTCTCTCTCGCATTATTGTTGAATGGACAATGTATGTGTAGTATGAGTAAAGAATGCAATGGATAATTATCAAATATTATTCTTAGTAGGTTAATTGTTTTTAAAGAAACCGTGAATTTTACGAAAAAGGAATTTACTCAGTAAAATAGATAGATAGATGATAGGTTAACATTAATTTAATTCCCGCAATTTACACAAACACGTGTATATTTTAAAAACAAAGAGAAATATTTGCCAATGAATGCATGAACTGAAATTCTATCTCCATACTGAAATTCGAAGTTTTATTACTGTTTCAAGTTGCTAGTGAAATCACCCTGCCTAGTCAGTAAATAAGTAAAAAATACAATTTTAATTAAATTAATAATAAATTATGTAAACTTACCTACCACAGGTTGACAACAAATGACAAAGGATTTTAGTTTTGCCGCGATTTTGACAAGCGTCATTTGTTTTTATATAGGTACCTTATTCTTTTTTTAAATTCATTGATAAAGGTTTACTTTGTTTGAAGTGCTAAAAACCATAGATTTAGGTATTTATAAAGTTTTTATTAGTTTTGTTTTAAAATATTCATTTTTAGTTATTTTGAATAGTTATGGTTAGAACTTAAGGTTGGTTCATACAAATGATAAAATCATAACAGAAAAAAACAAATATGAATATAGGATATTGAAGTTTATTTATTAAGATGGACAATAAAGTTTGAGCCTGAAGTCATTTTCAAGCTGATGATTTGCATAAAATAAAGTGCATATTACAAACTTAGTCGATTAATCGCTCGTAGTGATATTAATAACAGAAACCTAATAGATGCAGGCAAAGGTAATTAAACAAACAGTACTGTGTAATTATTGCCACGTGCTTATACCACCACTGAATTAGTTATTCAGATTGCTCATGCATTAAATGAAATTCTATAGATATTGTGATTTATAATGCGTAATTGATTACATTAAGATTGTCTTATAAAAATACGACGTTTATATGGTCTTTACTTATATTCAATGATATTCTAGTAAACAGATACGTTATACACTCACAAAACAACCAAAAAAAGTGTTCCGCACAGCAGTGGCAGCACACACACACACATTTTTCATTCATCTGACATTTCTTTGTCATTTTTTCATTGATTGTCCTTTTTAGAAAATTTAGGTACTTTCTTATGTAGTTAATGTAAATAAAATAAATTACTAACTAGCTTAACTATTTAGTAACTCATGTGATTCATCTATGTTCATCTATGTAATGTATATTTAGTGTTAAATTAATTTATATTTTGAATTATTAGTTCAAAATTGCTTTGTTAAGATAAAAAATGCATTTTGCTCGGGTATATCAATAACACACAGTGGCAACACATCGAATTGACAAGTGTCATACTGACAACTAGCCATTTCATCGCTATTGTCGTGTCACTCACACCTATAGCGCTGTTTCGGCTCGGTGAGAAAAATACTGTGGCTCCCAAACATATGGATGAACCCGTGAACTTTGAAACATACACAAGAAAAATTGTTAATTGTTCCGTAAACTGTAAAAACAGCAGTATAAAAGGCGGCGTAATTTTTTTTTTTCTTTTCCCAATGAAGAGAAGCTATCATATACGTGTCTTCAATGTTGTAACTAACTTCACCTAAAATAACTGTTATGTGCCTTTCATTAATTTATTATTTAATTTATATACGCTTTCCATAATTTAAGGCATAGTTGTGTCAATACGTCTTTACGCCCGAACTTAACCTAACCTAATTAGTTTTTGACTGATTTTAGTCAAGTCAAGTTTTGTGAGTTTTCGTTCCGAAATAAATAAAAATACTTAAATGCAATCAATTAAAAGAAAGCAAAGTAAATAAATAGAAAAAGTATCAAATATGACGATTTATTAAGAATTATAAAACATTTGTACTTGTCGTATTATTTTTATCTTTTTCCCCACAAAAAAAGTTTGAGAACCGCAACGCAATTGATGACGTAGTCTTAGGCCAATCACGTGACCCAGCTGTCACGGGAAGAGACTACCATGTCTTGTTCTACCATGGATAAAACCAACAAGAAAAAAAGACACAGCTAGTGTTTGTCACTTGTGTGTTTTAATGGACTTATATTTAGCCTTACTTCTTCATTACTTACAAGATGAGTTGAGCAATCTTTTAGGTGGTGAAAGTAAGGACTCATATAAATATGTTTTTTTTTTACTGTCAACCTGTTTAATGATGCCTATACTTCGTAAAAGATAGCTTGATCTCTGCGACATATATCAAACTGACGTATACGTTATAGTTAGTCTGTCACGCGTTTTTTTATTGTATTGATACTGACAGCTGTCGCAGAGATCAAGTTATCTTTTATGAAGTATAGTAGTTTGCGTAGGTAGTTTAGGTAGGTAAAATTAAATTGTCTGCATGAAATAATACGATTTTCAGAAGTGAATCTGATTCAATGGGTAGCAGTCGAAAATTGAAGGAAAAATAGTAGAAAGAAGAATATAATATCTAAAAAAGATCTGCTCCCTAATCTATTAGACACAAAATACACCGATACCTATATAATTTACCAGCTGCCTCCCGCGGCTTTGCCCGCGTAGAATTAGTACACTACATATTGTAAAATAAAGTCCGCTGCAACGTCTGTACGCGATAAACTCAAAAACTACTGAACGGATTTTCATGCGGTTTTCACCTATAGAAAGAGTGAGAAACGAGGAAGGTTTTTGTGTATAATTTGTCACGGGCGAAGCCGGGGCGGGTCGCTAGTCACATCACACTTAATCAACATCAACAGCCTATTAATGTTCCCACTGCTGGGACACAGGCCTCCTCTCTCTGTGAGAGGGAATGGGCCGTAATCCACCACGCGGGCCCAGTGCGGGTTGGTGGATGTCACATGTCTTCGAATTTTTGGTTCTAAGACTTGTCGGTTTCCTCACGATGTTTTCCTTCACCGTTTTGAGAGCAGTGGTGATGAAATAATTTACACAAAGTAAAGCGCCTGCCTGGGCTCGAACCCACGACCTAAAACTTGTAAGTCGCGGCCGATGCCACTGGGCCACCACTGCTCAATAATAATAATATATATATATATATCGGAGGAAGGTAAATGATTAATAGTTAGGAACGAAGAAATATCGCTTGTAAACTTATTAATTCAGTTTTGTTTAATTGGCAACATTTAGCTTCTGATTCAAATTTCAATTAGATTTTATTCGATTGGTAACACTTAGTTTTCTCCAGTGTCCAATGCTAGTGAAGGATTTGAATCCTAGAGCAAAGTGACACGTGACACACGATTTGGAGGAAGACGCGAGGTCGCGCGGTCGCGGGGTGGACTTGAGTAGAGAGAACTGGAGACCGGATGGCGATGAAGTGTGATGAGTGGCATTATTGGTGCCAGTGGAGTTGCGTCTAAAAGTATCAGGCTAGTGAAAGTGATTACAAATTGGCGCATCAACTTGCTACTAGAATTTGACAATGGAATATCTCTAAAACGGCATTAGTTACCTGCTTTGTGCGCGCATTACCCACGATAAGCCCACAGGACCGAGGGTATATGGAAGGAAGCCCTCGTGTTTCCGACATATAAGTGGGACACTCAGAAAGTTTTGCGAAACTAAAAAAAATTGTTCTATACGTACATATATTTTTATTAAATCTTTTCAAAGTACTTTCCACCAGCCTCTATACAAAGATTCATGCGCCTAAACCAGTTTTCAAAACACTTTTTCCAGTCCGCCGCAGACACCTCGTTTACAGCCTGCTCGAACGCAGCCAGCGCATCTTCCGGCGACGAAAATTGTATCCCTTTGAGCTGATTTTTTATTTTTGGGAATAAAAAGAAGTCACACGGTGCTAGATCAGGGCTGTAAGGAGGGTGACCCAGGAGTTTGACTGGCGTGCTGTCCAGGAAGTCCCTCGTTTTGAGTGCGGTGTGCGCAGGTGCATTGTCGTGGTGGAGCAGTAGCCCGCGGAGCCCTGTGTTTGGTCGCTTGTTGCTTATAACAGAGAAAACTTCTGGCAAACATTTGGTAGTATACCATTCGGCATTAATGCTTCTTTGATCCCGTAAGGGAATTGATACCAAGTGGCCAGTCAAATTAAAAAAGCTAGTGATCAAAATCTTACCCCCGCTTCTAGATCGCTTCACTTTGGTAGGCGTTGGCTCATTTTGAAACACCCAAACAGTCGACTGGCGCTTGGTTTCTGGGTCGTATTGATAAATCCAGGACTCATCACCTGTAACGATGTCGTAAACACGCCGAGACGAGCCTGCTTCAAATTTGTTAAGCATATCACGGCACCATTCCACCCGGGCCTGCTTCTGAGCATCGGTGAGGTTGTGCGGCACCCAGCGTGATACTATCCTCCTCACGCGAAGATGGCTGTGTAGAATCTCGTGAACGCTTCCCGATCCAATCTTCAATATGTGTTGAATCTCCTGATATGTAATTCGCCTATTGTCTTGGATTAAATTTTTCACTGCTAGCACGTTTTCTTCGGTAACAGCCGTCAAAGGGCGACCGCTTCTTTCGTCATCCCCCAAAGTTGGTCGACCGCGCTTGAATTCGTTATACCAACGATACACGGTTGCCTTGGAAGGGCCTTCATCCATGAATGCCATTTGAAGTCTATCGTACGATTCATCCGGTTTCAGGCGACACTTGAAATCGTATAAAATCATAGCTCTAAAATGTTCCCGGCGCAGATCCATATTTCAGTGAGACACAATACTTTGAATTAACTCGCAAAAAATGTGGAGGGAAATTTTGAAATTGGAACTTACTTATTTTTACTTATAAATAATCATATTTTCGAAAAACATTATAACTGGCCAGTCTCCCATATATAAAAACTTTTTTTCGCAATACTTTCTGAGGGGCCTGGTATATCACACTAATATTGTAAGGATGACTTTTATCCCGGGAATATATTCCCTTGGGATAATTTTCGACATTCACGCGGGCGAAGCCGCTGACAGAAGCTAGTATTGGTAAACAATTCTATTCATATTAAATTCTAAAGTGCTCTAAGATGTTTATTTTTAGAAACATTTTTGTTTTATTCTTAGAACAAAGGAAGTCATTATTAAGGTAGCAAAGAAGAAGGTGGCAAAAAAGAAATCGCGGGTTTAACACACTACGTACTGAGGTTTGAGTGTTTTTCTACTTACCTAATGGAAAATACGTGATCGGGCATTATATTTTGTCTGTTTTTGCGCTACACCTAAAAGCTCTGTGATTCTTTGTTCATAAGAGAATAGGTAATTATCAGTTTGTATTTTACTTGACCATAACGACTACCGAAAAAAAATGGTGTTTATCGATAAAATCAGTTGTCGTGCTAAAGTCTCGCAAAAACTCGAAAATAGCTCATCTGATTTAGATGATTTTTGTTTTGTTGTTTTTATTTATTTATTATATACTTTATTGTACACCACAAAAAAACATACAGGACGAACGTTCACAAACACAAGTGTACAATCTTATCGCACTAGGCAATCTCTTACAGACAACATTTGGATGGACTAAACGATAGGAGTGTTGTATTCATAATTGTTAGGACCAGTTTTGTATGAAAAGAAGTTTTGAAAAAGCCCAACCAAGGGAAGCCGGGCGGGTAGCTGGTATAGCAGCTATATTTGTATTACCTGAGTTGAATGTATCTTTACTAAAGTTAATTGAACCCGAACCATGATAAAGTTTGATTTGCATGCAAATCTCAGTAACCTTTCTGTAATGAATTGCATCTTTTCAGCTGGTTTTCAGTTGACGTCAATCATTTATATATATAACAAATTATCATAAAGGTGTCAACTAAACCAAGGAGAAAGGGCTTGATATGGTATTACCATGATGAAAATGACGACAGATTGGTACATCAAATCGCGGTTACCATTACTGGTAGGCAATAATAAATTATATGGGATTCACTCGTGTGATACTGACATCTGTCTTGTTGGTCTAGCGGTCGTAAGCTTTGCTGCTGAGCATGACTTCCTGGGTTTGATGCCCAGGGTCGAGCAAATGTGGGTGGACTAGAGGTGCACCATTGCCTGTAAATCTTTCGAGCATACAAGCGTGATGTTATGTATGTCGACTATAGCCCTGTCCCAATCCCACTTAGTGCCTAATTTATACGGTAAATGATGACAATACGTTCTATCTCACGACGGCGGGTTGTTCGTAGTTGTGTGTGTAGATACACATGCACATTGTTTCTATGTGCTCATGCGATACTGAGCGCTACCGAGCTTACGCACACAGAAACAATGTGCATGTGCATCTATACACACAACTAAGAACTAAGACCAACCCGCCGTCGTGAGATAGAACAACTTGAATATTAGGCTCCATTTAACGGGGACCCAAGTAAAAAAATTGAAAGGGAAAACGAAATACTAATACTTTAATGAAAAGTTTACATGAAAGATTGTTTATACTATTCGACATTTTCTGAAAATCTAGCACTGAACCGCTAACTAGTGGGAAACTGCAATTGGACATTAATATCTCACCAAATAAGTATATTCAGTGAATAATTTAAATAAAATATAAACAAAAAACGGGTATACTCGAAGGAAGAATCGAGAAAGCTACATATATATTTCCGATTTGTCAATGAAGTACGTGGGACACTCAGAAAGTTTTGCGAAACTAAAAAAAATTGTTCTATACGTACATATATTTTTATTAAATCTTTTCAAAGTACTTTCCACCAGCCTCTATACAAAGATTCATGCGCCTAAACCAGTTTTCAAAACACTTTTTCCTGTCCGCCGCAGACACCTCGTTTACAGCCTGCTCGAACGCAGCCAGCGCATCTTCCGGCGACGAAAATTGTATCCCTTTGAGCTGATTTTTTATTTTTGGGAATAAAAAGAAGTCACACAGTGCTAGATCAGGGCTGTAAGGAGGGTGACCCTGGAGTTTGACTGGCGTGCTGTCCAGGAAGTCCCTCGTTTTGAGTGCGGTGTGCGCAGGTGCATTGTCGTGGTGGAGCAGTAGCCCGCGGAGCCCTGTGTTTGGTCGCTTGTTGCTTATAACAGAGAAAACTTCTGGCAAACATTTGGTAGTATACCATTCGGCATTAATGCTTCTTTGATCCCGTAAGGGAATTGATACCAAGTGGCCAGTCAAATTAAAAAAGCTAGCGATCAAAATCTTACCCCCGCTTCTAGATCGCTTCACTTTGGTAGGCGTTGGCTCATTTTGAAACACCCAAACAGTCGACTGGCGCTTGGTTTCTGGGTCGTATTGATAAATCCAGGACTCATCACCTGTAACGATGTCGTAAACACGCCGAGACGAGCCTGCTTCAAATTTGTTAAGCATATCACGGCACCATTCCACCCGGGCCTGCTTCTGAGCATCGGTGAGGTTGTGCGGCACCCAGCGTGATACTATCCTCCTCACGCGAAGATGGCTGTGTAGAATCTCGTGAACGCTTCCCGATCCAATCTTCAATATGTGTTGAATCTCCTGATATGTAATTCGCCTATTGTCTTGGATTAAATTTTTCACTGCTAGCACGTTTTCTTCGGTAACAGCCGTCAAAGGGCGACCGCTTCTTTCGTCATCCCCCAAAGTTGGTCGACCGCGCTTGAATTCGTTATACCAACGATACACGGTTGCCTTGGAAGGGCCTTCATCCATGAATGCCATTTGAAGTCTATCGTACGATTCATCCGGTTTCAGGCGACACTTGAAATCGTATAAAATCATAGCTCTAAAATGTTCCCGGCGCAGATCCATATTTCAGTGAGACACAATACTTTGAATTAACTCGCAAAAAATGTGGAGGGAAATTTTGAAATTGGAACTTACTTATTTTTACTTATAAATAATCATTTTTTTGAAAAACATTATAACTGGCCAGTCTCCCATATATAAAAACTTTTTTTCGCAATACTTTCTGAGGGGCCTGGTACCTACGTAAATTATCAATCGATAAGAAAACGTTGAAATGACATCCAATTTAGTTCAAGACCAGTGAAAGCACATCCGATGTTCTTGAATAAAATCGATAGCTAACCGGTACGCATGCGTCTGCGCACTCCCGAGTCGATCATTGGCATACTAACGCGATCTGCGTCATGATGACAATCTGTGGTAGGTACTGTAGGCCTGGCACAAATTATAATTCATAAAAAAAAAAAAAGCTGTTTATTTCAATTAAAATACAGTTTTACCCAATTCTTAACTTAATCTTAAACAAAAATAGAAAAGATTTTACAGTTAAGGAGTTGCTATTCGATTACAATTCATTAAATGTCGCTTGAATATGTTATAGGTCTGCCTTTTATTTTTGTTTTCCAGTTTACAAACTATGTGTTTTGGCAACTTGTTTAGTATTCGGGCGAGACTGACATTCCATACTCTCTCACCATAATCGTTATGACATTTTGGTATTTCAAAGGTCGGGAGGTAGTCTAGTTTACGTAATGTGATTAATCTTTTTTTTTTTTTCATAAAAGATAGCTTGATCTCTGCGACAGCTGTCATTATCAATACAGTAACAATAGCGCTCAAAGACCTTATACTAAATACGTATAAGGTCTTTGATAGCGCTTGACAGGCTAACAATAACGTATACGTCAGTTTGAGATTATGTCACAGATATCAAGCTATCTTTTATGAAGTATAGTAAAGCAGTGCTGAATTTAGAGCACAACCTAATTCAAATTAAACTTGCTGAAAACTAAGATAATTTGAATTACTGAATGTAAGTCTGACAATCTACTGTATATAAATCTTACCGCGAAAACTTATCTGAAGCATGCTTAAGGTGAGCTGTAAATCCTTAGCTTCAGCTGGAATTTCACTTCAATTTACTTTACCTGAGTTACTAGAGCTGAGTTTAACAGCAAATGCTGAGTTGGTAATCCTCAGCGCAATTTAATTTAACTTGGTTTTAGTATTCTTCTTTCTAAGTTAGTGATTGTTGTTCTTCTGTTGTTAATTCTGTGTCAATAAATGTTTTCTATTTGATTTTTGGTGAGATGTTTACAGAATAGCACTGCTGACGCCTCCCTTAGCAGATACGAACTGAATTACTTTGGAAACACCAGAATTAGTAATTATGTACTAATCTAGCCACTAATAATAAGTTAGCTAAGTTTTTATTAAAAAAATTAAACCATCTAAAAACCACAGATTGCTAAAAAACCGGCCAAGTGCGAGTCGGACTCGCACACGAAGGGTTCGGTACCACTGTCGGTACCACTATCACTATATATATAAAAAACAGCAAAAAAATCACGATTGTTGTATGGGAGCCCCACTTAAATATTTATTTTATTCTGTTTTTAGTATTTGTTGTAATAGCGGCAACAGAAATACATCATCTGTGAAAAATTTAAACTGTCTAGCTTACGTAGTAACTATTAAGTAATCTGTGGTCTAGCTATCACGATTCATGAGATATAGCCTGGTGACAGACAGACGGACCGCGGAGTTTTAGTAATAGGGTCCCGTTTTTGCCCTTTGGGTACGGAAACTTAAAAATGGTGGCTTCATAATGAAAACCCAGACCAGCGAAAACGTCAGAAACTACAGGCTCCATCAATCAATTGTGTCGAGATAATGTCGTTAACTTGTACTTAACCGGTTATTTTAAAATAGTAGGTGTAATCTGGGAGAGATAACTCTCTCTACGTTCGGTATCATTCATTTAACAGCTGCCAATGACATCTCCGTGGCATTCCTATGATAATCAGGTAATGGTTTACGGTTCACTTCCTGTTCCGGAGATGTACACCTTGATGTTATTGGGTTATCCATACTATATATTATTATAAATGCGAAAGTAACTCTGTCTGTCTGTTACCTTTTCACGCTTAAACCGCTGAGCCGATTTAGAAGAAATTTGGTTTGGAGATATTTTAAGATCCTGGGAAGGACATAGGCTAAATTTCGTGAAAAAAAGGAAGGTTGGTAGTAGGCAGGGTAGGTAGGGTAGGGTAGTTAGGTTAGGTAGGGTAGGCTAGGTTAGGTAGGGTAAGGTAGGTACGGTAGAGTAGCGTAGGGTAGATAAATTAACAAAAACAATTGTGTGCGAAAGATAGGTAAAGTACAGGCAATACAAACATTTGAGCCCTGACTCCTAAACTAGGAAAATCTTGTATCTTAAGAGGCAGTGTCTTCGCATCAATAGTGTACAAGCAAATTATGAGCGCACCAGCAGACTGGGATAGTCACAGACAAAATATATACTAAATGATAAATATATATTGAACACAATTTAACAGTATTTTTTATTAAATACTAATGTTTGTATTAAGTGTATTAAGAGGAGCTCGTGGCTAAATAATAACAGCCGCACTGGTCGATCATCAAGGTTAAGCAACGCTTGACAAGGTCGGTTCGTGGATGGCTGACCATTTCAACATACCAAGTTTCCTCCGTGGCTCGGAAAGCACTTTAAGCCGTTGGTCCTACATGCCATTTAAAGAACTTTGACAGTCGTTACGGGTAGTTAGAAGCCTGAGATCTGACACCAGTCTTTGCCAAGTGACACCATGTTATCCAGTTACTGGATTGTAAAGGTCAGTCGCTATGACTGAATCCGGTTAGACTCGAAGCCGACCCCAATATAGTTGTGAAAAGGCTAGGCAGATTGATTGTGTGTTGTATGTGTGTAGTGTATTTGTGTGGGGTGTCTGTCAAGAGAAAGTGTTCTGTGTGTGTGTATGTGTGTGTCTAAGTAAGGGAGAGGGGTGTGTGGTGTGTTGTGGTGTGATAAGGTGTGGTGTCTTGTCGTTTATGTGTGAGTGAATGTGCGTCTATGTTTGTGGATGGAATTTAGAGAGGATTGCTCCCGTAGTTGTGATGTGATTGATATAAATGGTTTAGTAGATCCAGGTAAGGAGACTTTCGGTTGCCTCGTAATCTTGGTCTTTTATCCACTCCTTAATTTTAACTTTCGCCCTATAAGTATCCAATTCATTTAATGCTGGCGTCAAGTTATGAAGATTATTATTAAATTAATAGCAAAAATATTGTTGAAATTGGTACCTCTTTGATAATAATGGTGTGAATCACATTGTATTTCATGTTGACCTAGTCACCTGGCTCATAAACTGATCTCACACGAATTAAAATAGGTAATAAATCACCAGTTACTTGCTGGCTGTCCAAAATGATAAATACAAACATAAACGTCATAATCTAGTTTGGTTCCACCCTGGAGGTTTTCGCAAAGTTAATTCTGTTAGCAATAACGATTGTCAGGTGTTCAGAATGTTTGACAGGCCAGAAGCTCGAGACAAAGTGTCATTGAATCAGCATTGGCGATAGCCGAAATACAAAAATGGCGATGAATGAAATGATGATGATGAATGAATGATGATGATGAATGAATGATGATGATAATGGATTGATCATAAGCTCGAAATAGAGGCGACCCTGTTTACATACATTGTGTATAGGGCCTCGGATAGCACGTAATATTTATGAAAAGCTTGAAATTTAAATAATATTTGACTTTTTAGGGTTCCGTACCCGTCATGCTGCGTCCCGAATTGCTGTCACTCACGTTTCTGTCTGTCTGTCCGTCGTCTGCCACACAGGTTTTATAGTCAAACGGTTGGAGCTACAGTCTTGAAATCTTCAAATTTTCATCTTGTTGACCCATAGCCATACAAATTAGGAAATATATTTTTTAAACTTAATTTCCATCGAGTGGGTTATCGTTGTCTAGAGAACGTTGAGTTGGTAAATACTGTATTTTTAACCCCCGCCGGAAAAAGAGGGGTGTTATAAGTTTCACGTTTGTTGCTGTATCTGTGTGTCTGTCTGTGGCATCATAGCGCCTAAACGGATAAACTGATTCTAATTTATTTTTTTTGTTTGAAAGGTGATTTTGCCGAAAGTGTTCTTAGCTATGTTTGAATAAAATCGGTTTAGCCGTTCAAAAGTTATGGGCGTTTTACCGTTTGAATCGGGATGTTTTCGCAAGATAAATGTGTCGGGGCTTTTTAAAATTTTGAAATTTTACTTGTTTATTTTAATAAAAAAGGAATGAGAAGCCACCAAAGTCAGCTTTTTTTGCAAAAGCTATTTTTTTAAGAAATTTTTAACTGCCCATTGGACCTATGATCTTAAAATTTGGTGATAATGTTTATTATTACGTATATTTTATTAACAAATACCAATATATTGATTAATCAGTTTATATTATCAAATTCCCTCATTTTTCCTATTACAACCAACTTGTTTTTACGGTTTGGTACGGAACCTAAATGTGTGAATTCAGACACCCACTTGTGCGGTTCCTTTTTTTTCGCTATGGCGACACTTTGAAAGTATATACTGTGAAATCCAAAAATGTTTCAACCACTCTTTAATTACATAATAAATTACGTCGAAAAGATTTTAATAAAACTCCATAATAAAGTTCTACATCCAACACCATGATTCAAAATATTCAAAAAAAACAACACAAGAAGCAAGTGTCTAAGTGAAGTTGAAGCACAGAACTTAAATACACAAATTAAGTGTATATAAAAAGACTCGGCCAAATGGACTAGAATCCAGTCCAGTTTAATAGAATAAAAAAAAAATGTCAGACAAGAGACATTTCCGAAGCGCATCTTAACATTCGTTGCATGACTTTGTCTGTGCCCTCTGACTGCCTCTGGTAAATGCATACTTATCATTTCTGCTGCATCTGGCCAAACATTTATTAACAAATACAGTTTGCTCGGCAGAGAAAATTAATCGCGTCAATAAAAATATTTAATCACTTAAATTTATTTTATTACCTTTGATAGCTACAATAGTGCAATAGCTATAAGAACAGTGGTGGCTCAGTGGTATCGGCCGCGATTTACAAGTTGAAGGTCGTAGGTTCGAGCCCAGGTAGGCACTACACTTTGTGTAAATTATTTCATCACCACTGCTCTCAAAACGGTGAAGGAAAACATCGTGAGAAAACTGGCATGTCCTAGAACCATAAATTCGAAGACATTGCGACATCCACCAACCCGCACTGAGCCCGCGGGGTGTATTACGGCCCATTCCCTCTCACAAAGAGGAGGCCTGTGTCCCAGCAGTGCGAACATTAGTAGGCTGATGATGTGTGCTGGACATAGGCCTCCCCCTAAGCGTCGCCATTGACTGGTCCCATGCGTCTCGCAACCAGCGGATCCCCACAACCTTAACCAGGTTATCGGTCCACCTGGTGGGAGGCCTTCCAACGTAACGTCTTCCGGTTCACGGTCGCCACTCCAGAACCTTTCTGCCCCAACGGCCACCCGTTTTGCGAGCAAAGTGCCCTGCCTACTGCCACTTATCTTTTGCAATTCTTCGGGCTATGTCGGTAACCCTGGTTCTTTTACGGATCTCTACATTTCTGATACGATCACGAAAGGCAACACCGAGCATAGCCCTATCCATTGCCCTTTGAGTGAATGTAAGCTTTCTGATGAGGTCCATTTTAGGCGACCACGTCTCAGAGCCATATATCATCATCACTGGCAACACACACTGGTCATAGACTTTCGTCTTGAGACACCGTGGTAAGTTGGACGAGAAGATACCGCGCAACTTCCTGAACGCTACCCAGCCGAGTCGGATTCGACGAACAACTTTTTTATTTAAAAATAATAAAGTTGGATACATCCCCGGCATTATACAGAAATGTCTACAAGCATTTTTGGGTTCTATAAACTATCGTAGGCTTTAAAAATGTGCAGATTTACCATAACTATTATTTAGTTCTTCAGAACAGACGATTATTATTTTTGTGAGAATTTATTGTTTTGTTAATTAAATTTAAAAAAAAACATAAATTATGCAAAACGCACTAATACATAGTTATGTATGAACAAGGATATCAAGACAGCGGAAACGCAATTTACAGCAATTAAATATTCACGATGCATTCGCAAAGAATGTGAATCAACTTGAATTTAAGATTATTTACTTATATTTAAATAGCTGTTTTATTTATCTATGTATTTACTGGTTCCTTGAATAGAATACATGTAGATTTTACTCGCGGCTTGCTGCCGAAGGCTTACCCGTAGGTTCCGTGCATTTTTCCGATCAAGTAGTAATCATATGTACTATGCACTTAGCGATAGTATGGTTTACATCAAGAGTTTTCTTTTGGATGTGCATTTGATTTAGTACTTATCAATAACAAATACTTGCTGGTTTATTGAATACATGTAGACATTACTCACGGCTTGCTGCCGAGAAGATTCCCGTACAATCCGTAAATTTTCCAACACATAAAGTAGCCTAAGACACTTACCGAGGGTACAGATTCCTATAAGTGTAACAATTTACCATTACCGAAAAAGTATTTCCAGAGATTAATAATAAAGTGCAAACAAACAATTTCACATCTTTGTAATATTATAAGTTTAGATTATCTTACATATAAAATTCTCGTGTCACAATGTTAGTTACCATACTCTTCCAAAACGGCTTGACCGATTTTTATGAAATTTTAAATGCATATTCAGTAGGTCTGAGAAACGCCTACTATCTATTTTTTAATAGGTAGGGTAGGGTAGGGTAGGTAGGTATGGTAGGATAGGGTAGGTGGGGTAGGGTAGGTAGGGTAGGGTAGATGAATGTTATGGTGTTTTTATGTCAAAACAAAGTTTGCCGGGTCAGCTAGTTATTGTTATAAGATTTACGTTCGATGATGGTACGTCTCGTGTAGGTAAATATTTCGATGTGTTAATCTACGTTCGCAGTCATATGACCACGAGAGTACGTCCGCGTCCTCCTTACTGAGGTGGGCCGTCTCCGCGATCGTGCAGGCGCTTCGCCTTGTCCTTATTTCAGACCACCACAAGAATCTCCGTCGTTTTACACAACCTGTCTAATGATTGATTATTATTACTACAAGTTACCGCTACACATAACACCTCCTTTATGTACTTGGAAGTAGTTTAAATAAAGAACCTGCGAATGAAGATGTTCGACCTTAATAAGATGTTTAACGTGTCCTTAATCCGCAAACAGAATGAAATGTAAAATAATACGAATTTACTGTTATTGATTATTACCAAAGAAGGACAAAAAAGCCATAATTGATACTGAAATTTTGTAACATCGTGCTTTCTTTTTAAGGCTTGTAATCTTGGATCCTTTCTTTAATTTCGTTATAAAATAAGTGCTTTCAAAATGTTCTTAAATCGTATGAGCGCATGTTTTACTGAACGGAAGCCTTATTGCGTAATGGCAAAGATTATGAAAAATCGACCAATCACATGGTGAGATGAAAGACGCGATGTGGATTTCCGTCTATATGATTGGTCGATTGTTCATGCTCTTTGCCCTTTGCCTTGCCGAATTCATTACGCAATAAGGCTACAGGTGGGTCACATGAATAGTAATATTTACAGGTTGTCGACAATAAAACTTACAAACATATACTTAATTGACGCAGTCTTTTAAATTAAATGCAGAAATATTTATCAAGAAAAAACAACTAAAGGTTTCTTTTGAAGTTTTGACAGTATCATTACCAATGTCTTGGACTCTTGGTCAAGGTTATATTATGAAAGTACTGAACAAAACGTAATGTACTCGTACTAATATAAGGATGTATATTACGTTTACACATGGCATATATACGAGTATTTAATTTGTATTAATACATAATAATATGTTAGGGATTCTAAATTAATAATAACGTATCTATGCGAACAGTTTCAAGGCTAATCATTTTTATATAAACTTCATCGTAAAAAGAACTTCTTAGTATGTATTTTATAATTGAACAAGAAAAAAAAATGAAAGTCCCGACACATTTTTATTTCATGCTACATAATTTATCTAGGAGTAGATACGCTTCGATCGAAAATCTATGGAACACGTAATTATGTCATGATATCTTGCGAAAACACCTCGATTCATACAACAAAAACAAAATAGTAAATAACATTAAGAGAAGCAGTGAATAGACATATTATAATTGTAATTCCAGTGTGTAATTTAAATAATAAAAAATATAAGAAAAAACTTTTATATATATACAGAAGAGAGATGGATTTAGTGAGGTATGAACTCACGTAGTCTTAAGTTAGTTATGTAAACCTTAAAGAAGTGTCTGACGTAGGAGTCCAATAATTGTAATTTTTATAAATGAAAAAGAACAAACAAATAAAAACGATAAAAATGAGCGTGGACTGCCATGTCCGCGGTAAACAAAAAAACAAAAAAAAAAACAACAAAACGCCCATAACTTTAGGACGGCTGAACCGATTTTCATCAAACAAAGCTAAGAATAAGAACACTTTCGATTAACCCACCATCAAACAAAAAAAAAACAAAATCAAAATTGGTTTATGAGTAAGATGTCACAGACAAATACAAAAATACGCGTCAAACATATAACACCCCTCTTTATCCATCGGGGGTTAAAAATGCAAAGCTATGCCAATAATTTGGTATCTACTTATTATCTCTAGACATCCAGTATTACTACAAGACGGTTGCATTACATGTAAACAAGGATATGAATACCACAGTATGAACTTGTTCGGTCTGAACTCTGAAGGCTATGACCCGACAAGTCAGGTGAACTACTACAGGACCGGTGCGCGCGGTGTGGAGCACAACTCGTGCGCGTGCGCAACCTTACCTACACAGTCTCATCACTCGCTATAAACAATTACATGCACTTATATTGAGTTAATGAAACACGGAAGTAAGGAGGAAGTGACTTTTTCTGTTAATTAGTTTCTACTTATAGTAAATAAAATATATATAAAATGTATTACATATACTATATCTATCTGATCTAATACCTTTAAGCGAGCAATTGTTGTATATATGTATATATAAAATCTGAATCTGCTGTAGGCATAACTTAGTCAGATGGGGGTAGTACAATCAGCCACAGTGTGACTGCGGAACCAACCCAGAGACGTTGCCCCACCTCCTGTAAACCACCATGCAAGGCCTTTGTGAGGCCAGCTCTAAAGCTATCGATCTGGCTGAATACTGGTCGAATAAAATTTAGTGAAGGAATCATCGACACGAAGAAGAAGAAAAAGATCTGAATCTCGGAAGCGGCGCCAACGATTTTCTTGAAATTTAGTATGCAGAGGGTTTCGGGAGCGATAAATCGATCTAACTAGATCTAACGTCGTTTAAGAAGTAGAAGATCTAAATCTCTGAAGCGGCTCCAACGATTTTCTTGAAATTTAGTATGCAGAGGGTTTCGGGAGCGATAAATCGATCTAACTAGATCTAACGTCGTTTAAGAAGAAGAAGATCTAAATCTCTGAAGCGGCTCCAACGATTTTCTTGAAATTTAGTATGCAGAGGGTTTCGGGAGCGATAAATCGATCTAACTAGATCTAACGTCGTTTAAGAAGAAGAAGTTCTAAATCTCTGAAGCGGATCCAACGATTTTCTTGAAATTTAGTATGCAGAGGGTTTCGGGGGCGATAAATCGATCTAACTAGATCTAACGTCGTTTAAGAAGAAGAAGATCTAAATCTCTGAAGCGGCTCCAACGATTTTCTTGAAATTTAGTATGCAGAGGGTTTCGGGGGCGATAAATCGATCTAACGTCGTTTTCTATATTTTGACCTGAGCAGAGCTCGGTCGCCCTGTTACTATTATATTAAATGTTCTATTATTTCGTAACCAATTAACGTTATGGTCCTTGTGCTCAATTACTGTTATAGGAAAACACGTTATTTTTTTTGTAAGTTGAAAGAAAACTGAAAAGCAATACTGACTTATTACTCAATTATTGTTTTCTTTAATTTTCTTTGTCATCTACTGTTATACACTTGAATTATTATATGTGTCGGGTTTAGTCAATAGTACGGACGTCAAAACAAATCGCAAGCACGCCATCTGGCGGCAAAGCAAGAACAACTACGCATTGGCGCGCTATTTCTAACCACTTGCGTGGTGGGGAACATAGAATATGGCAGTTGAGTACTGAACGCCGTAGAGCTAACACGTCGTAGAATCAGTGTCGATCCGTAATATTAGTAAGCAAGAATGTAACTGAGTTGTGACTATTTAAATAAACCCAGTGTATCGAATAACTTCTGTGATTTCATTTGCACGATTGTACCCAACGACCTGCCCACACACGATGTCTTAACCTAAGGGAATACATCCTGACTTCCCGATGGTTTGCATCTATCGGCCAGCCATGATGCGACATCAGAAGTGGGATTCGGTCGTGCTAATGAGATCACACGTAAAAACAATGCTGGTGAAAATTGTGGTTACATTCTTGCAAAAAAAGAAATCGCGATGTCAGTTGAGACTACCCTCAGTCTTGAATAATAAAAAACCAGTCTGGAGCGGAGCAGCAAGGAGGCTAGTAGCAACCAAGGAGCTGAACAGGTCAAGGAGGAGCTTGTGGACTTGTGGAAAGTTCCATACACACTGATCTTTATGCCAATCTGGTGAGTCGTTTTCATTTTGTTATGACTATGGAAAAGTGTGTTCATTATTCGAAATTCTGGTTTTGTGTACGGTACGGTGGTCAGTGGTTCGTCGGGGTAACCCGTGTTAGGTTATAATTTCATTTTAGTTATCGATGGTCAAGTTTTGGTGTTGTTGAAGAGTTATTATTCTACTGGCAATAACCTTTGACTGGCCCTGGCTGACTATTATTGTTTAGAAGGTAGAACGATATAGTGACATTTACGGCCCTACCTTACACATCAGTCAGAATATTTTGATTACTTTTGTAGTTTGATAGTTTTATGTAGTGAGAGTTAACTAAGTTTGAGAAGAAGCATAGTATTCTTCTTTTGTGGTCGGAGGGCCAAACAATTTAAAAGGTGGCAAACCCTACCAGGCCCCGTTAATTGCGACTTAAAATGATATGGCATTCATTGGATTCTCTAAAGCCCATATACCTGGGTAGGGCACTTGGGAAACTGTGATAAGCCCATATACCTGGGTAGGGCACTTGGGAAACTGTGATGTGTGGTTCATGTTTTGGACAGGAACTCTGCAATCACATTGTGTCCATAATAACCTATTTTGCCATGCTGGTTTAGGTTACTTCTACTACTAGAAACATGGCTAAATAATAACAGCCGCACTGGTCGATCATCAAGGTTAAGCAACGCTTGACGAGGTCGGTCCGTGGATGGGTGACAATTTTAACATACCGAGTTTCCTCCGTGCCTCGGAAAGCACGTTAAGCCGTTGGTCCCGACTGTCATTTGAAGATCTTTGACGGTCGTTACGGGTAGTCAGAAGCCTGAGATCAGACACCAGTCTTGCCAAGGGGTTACCGTGTTACCCAGTTACTGGGTTGTGGAGGTCAGATAAGCAGTCGCTTCATGTAAACAACTGGTACTCGGGTGAATCCGGTAGGACTGGAAGCCGACCCCAATGTAGTTGGGAAAAGGCTAGGCAGATAGATTGGTTTAGGTTAAATTCCATCAAAGCTGTGTATGGTTAAGATAACCGTGTGAACATATACTCTCGTAATATTTTTCATGTTTCAGATACCATATTGTGTCGCAGCCTGAAACCTCTGCTGGAGGCTAGCGATTCAGATGCTGAGTGCGAAGGTTGACATGTCATCATCCGAGAGGTTGAGGAACGGCACGCTAGCAGTTCGTAGGTCGTAGCTGAACGTTACGAGCGAATGGAATACTCGGTGAGTCGCTTCTATTTTATTTCAATAGTGAAGTTGAATGTTCTCTAGTGATGAGATGCTATTTCGAGTTTTAAGTGTTCATGTTGGAACACTGAATTGGTTGGTAGTGGTTATACCTAGCACCATCACTAGGTAATTAAGACACACCTAGTAGAAAGCAAGTAGCTAATAAGTTACCTATTGGCTTGTTAGTACTTTCCTAGTTTCAACATTTGGTTCAGTACGAACTTTAGGATGAGATATCCCATATGAAGGAGATGAGTTATCCAAAATGACTGAATAACTAGTCGTTTTCAGTGGCAAAGCGAGTTAGTGATGTCGTTGGGCTATCGTAATTGTATCGAGTTAGTAACGGTACTGGTCATTTGCGTGTATTCAGGACGGATCTTGTTGCGTAACGATGTACAACCACCGTCTTCAGATCTGAATTCGCTTGCTTACTTTCAAAGTAATATTATGATAGCAGTAGATCTCGCGATCGTTTTGCGCACAAGAAGCAAATATGATCAGGCCTAATTGTTCCTCTCATATTAACAGTCAGTATGTTACAAGATCTTAGAGTGAAAGGCGCGAATCTTGTGAGAAGGATACCCGATCACCAAGTTCCTTGAGAGTTAGACGTCATAGTTGATGACAGTGGTAATGAGACCAAATCTGATTAAGAATGGCTTGTACACTCATACTCGAAACATTAGACCGCACCTCATGCGTAACATGTGGCGATGGGTCTAGAAGGAATCGTTGGTGCGATTTCTGTCTGTGTTGGTGCACAGAGCGCTTCATGTGGTGTAGCACATATTGCGCAAGATTTTTGAGAATCGTTGGTGCGATTCTTGTCTGTGTTGGTGCACAGAGGCCCTCATGATGTGGTGTAGCATATGTGGCGGCGGATATGTAAAGAATCGTTGGTAGATACGATTCTGGCTTGTGTTGGTGCACAAGGGCCCCTCATATGGTGTAGCATATGTGGCGGCAGATATGTAGAGAATCGTTGGTAGATACGATTCTGGCTTGTGTCGGTGCACAAGTCACAATGAAGGTTTCATGAGTTGAGTATGCAATGCCCATGAATCATTACAAACCGTTACAGAATTGTAACAATTACTTTGATTAGTTGTTGAACTTGTTGATCGGCGGACCTTTTTCTAATGAAGCGTTGTTTGGGAAACTTTGGTACGAAAATTAAATAGGCCCTTTACTTTATTAAGTCTGCGATAGGTGATTATGACAGGGCAGTGATCGTTATACCCTGAAAGCTTTAGATAGGTACGCTCAGAACCTACAAGTATGCACACGGTAGGTTAAGAAAGATGCCAGCGGGTTATGTACCAGTCGATGTTGATGTCAAAGGGATTTTTGATAATAATGAGCAAGCCTAAGATGTCGAGTAATTGAGTCTATCAGCCGTATTATGTTTGACCGTACCAGTGGATTCTGGCGGAGGTCGGGGTCTAGAGGACCGTTGTGTGAGAGCAATACAATTGCTGGTCGGCTATAGAGCCGTGGCGTTAGAGGTTTTACTCGAGGGTTTCTATAAGCTTGGCAGTTTTAAAGTTTGTCTGGAATGACTGTGATACATGGCCCAGGGCAATGATTTAGTTAAAGAGTAGAGTTCAAAAAATTCTCCATTTTCACGAACCCAATAATCTAGTTTGGTCAGGACTAGCCGAGCGTTGTGTGTTGGCCTGGGTGGCAAATGTTGGCCTTTATGGCAACTGTTGGCCTGTGTGGCAACTGCTGGCCTGTGTGGCAACTGGAGGTCTTTGTAGCAACTATGGGCCTGTACCTAAGTCTGTGTAAAAAACACGTTTGTGTAAGGAACCTTACAGAGGATTCCTGTTGAGTTATGAGGTTAAAATAAAGTAAACTAGCATTGTCACGCGAGAGGTGAGGTCACCATGTTAATGTTGATGACGTTCGAATCGTCAAGCCTTCATTACGAATATTGAAATATTTTTGGTTTTTTAATTTTGATTACTATGCGTAGGTTGTGTTAGTAAGATACACGAAGCTCAAGTACCAATTGAGATAGTAGATGACAAATTTACGTAACATACGACAGGCTAAATGTCTGTGGGGAACTGGTTCTAAGTTCAGAGAGTTGAGTTGACTCGACATCGTGAGGATGTGCGAGTAGAGCAATTGTGATTGCTAAGAGAGCTATGAGATAGCTAAGAGAGCTATGTGATGGCTAAAGATCGTGAATAAGATACCTGGTGTCTTGTTTCTTTTGTTTCATTAAATGTGACATTAATGACTATCAGTGGTACTTGGACTTTGTAATCACGAAGATTAGGTGCTATCAGGTACCGGATCGATGATTAAGTTGCTATTTTCTTTAAATTGAAAATAGAATTACTTGTTCCTTGCAATAGTGAACAGAGAGATTTAAATGATCATGTTTGATTGTTTCGAAATGTTTCCTCACTCTAGAGTATGAGTCAGGATTGGACGAGTGAATACTGTTTGGAAATTTTGTGTTTCAGAAAAACATCCCTTGTATGATGAGAGACTGGCGGGTCGGAGTAGACTAAGAGGACGTGTGGCGCAACACGACATGAGATGGCATGGAGCAAGGACAAGAAGATGATGCCTGCGGGTGATAGATTTGGGGATTTGTCACCTGAGAGAGGCCCGAGAAGGCGACGTGTTGTGTTCCACGCTCGCCTCTCAAGAGTAATTACGGCCTAAAGAACACCATGTGGTTTTAGTCAGTAGGAGTCTGACAGACCCCTCAGCTTCCCCCAAGGGCTGAGGACATTCATGAGAATTTCCACATGATTCGATACACTGTTAACCCTGACAATGAGGAACAGACGAGGACGCCTGTCTCGTAGGATGGCCGTGTCGGGTTTAGTCAATAGTACGGACGTCAAAACAAATCGCAAGCACGCCATCTGGCGGCAAAGCAAGAACAACTACGCATTGGCGCGCTATTTCTAACCACTTGCGTGGTGGGGAACATAGAATATGGCAGTTGAGTACTGAACGCCGTAGAGCTAACACGTCGTAGAATCAGTGTCGATCCGTAATATTAGTAAGCAAGAATGTAACTGAGTTGTGACTATTTAAATAAACCCAGTGTATCGAATAACTTCTGTGATTTCATTTGCACGATTGTACCCAACGACCTGCCCACACACGATGTCTTAACCTAAGGGAATACATCCTGACTTCCCGATGGTTTGCATCTATCGGCCAGCCATGATGCGACATATGTATTAGTATTAAGCATGTTTTATTATTATATTTTAAATTTATTTCAATTTACTTTTACATTTTCACGGTTTTTAATTTTTGAATGCATATTTATTTCAATATTTTTTAATATTAACTGATTTTGTAATTTTTGTATGCCATTAATGGCTGGTTGTAGCAAACTTAAAATTGTGCCATTTTACATTCATTGCAATGGATGTAAAATGGTACAATTTATAGTTTTTTATTGTACCTATGACTCACAAATAAAGATTTCTGATTCTGTCTGTTTTATTACTCTTGCAGTGTCCGGTTATTTGCTAAATATTGATTACCTAATGGGAAAATTGATAGTTTGTACAGGAATGACTGCTTCTCAAGGTGTCCTCATCCTTACAGCATTGCAAAAATTATTAAGCGTTTTAATTATTAAACGTTTATTGTAGGTATTACAGCAATTCATTCCAAGTATTAATTGTACAATTAACGGTCCTTTTGTAATGAGCAGCATTGTCTTATAATTATTGAGGAGTAAGGTGTAATTAATATAAAAGGAAGGATATATGGAGGAAATCAGCAAAATAAAAGTTGACTATCGTAATGTCTTTTTGGCCTACTAGAACTGCAGCCTTATTGCGTAATAAATTCGGCAAGGCAAAGGGCAAAGAAAAGAGTATGAAACATCGACCAATCTAAATTTTGGCCTTGAAGTAGGGTTTGACAGTTGACACGTTCTTAATTCAAAATTCACAAACTAGTCAACACATATAACTTTAGGGCAAATTGACTTTAGGTTTAGGTGTCAAGTGATTTCTAAACTACCCACTAATTGGACTCGCTTGCAGTGGTAAAGTTATTGTGCGGTTAAGCACTTGCTAATTGCCTTCTGTATTACTGATGGCTTTGTTAGTAAACAGAAAGACTTTAGTAATTAAGATTATAAAACATGATGAAGCAGTCTAAAATATCATACATACATGTGACTCACACCGGTTTCCCATGGGGGAGGCAGAAACTACAGAACCCACTTGCTACGATCCTCACATAATACTTTTGCTCCGATTACGTTCTGGCCAAGTACTAGGCACCGGATAGAATAGCAGCAGCAGCTGCTCTAGTAGAAGAGGAGGCGTGGAAGATCGACTTTCACCCATCAGATAACTTGATGAGGCATATTTTTATCAAATATAATATATTAACAAACATGTCTATGATAACTTGCCTATCAAAAAGTTATACATAGCTATTTTTAATTGAATTAATTTTAATCAATTTTCTTTCATCACCTTTGCTCTTTTGATAACCGAATGAATTTCATCTCAAGTGATATTTTTTAACACACAGAACATGCAGTAGGCTTCCTATTTATTTCTGTGCATGGCCTGCCTGGCAAGCAGATGTGAACAGTTAATAAAATATATTTGATAAAAATATGTCTCATCAAGTTATCTGATGGGTGAAAGTCGATCTGCCACGTCTATAGACTATAGACCAAGCACCATTATAATAAGCAAAGGTTTCAAAGGAAAGGGAGGGGAAGGGCTTCATATGCTCGGAATATTTGTTTTTCTAATAATGTCCTCTTACTCTGTCCTTTTCATACTACTGATTTTGTTCACTCTTCCTTTCATATACATTCCATTCTTCTATGGAATGCGCTTCCTCTCGATATCAGGACGGCGAACAGTCGGTATGCATTCAAGCGGAAATTGCGGATTTTCTTTCAAAACAACTAAGCAGATTCATCTCACTTTCTTCTTTTCTGTTACTTTATAAATATATATATTTATAGAAGTATATATTATATTCAGTATATATGTACGTGTATTTTACCTATTTTAGTATGTTATATAATAACTGATTTTATTATTAAACAATGCACCTGCCATGTTCTCTCTTCACTACCCTTGGTTGACTGGTAGAGAATGCGTAAGGCATTTAGTCCGTCTTTGTACCTTTGTGAACGAAGTCTAAATATGCATTTAATTAGCAAAGGCGATGGCCGACATGCAAAAATGTAAGGGACTGATCACGTAACTTTTCGGTAGTGCCCCGTGCATTCCCATAGATTTTTCTATTGACCAACGCAACGCTTTGGGTAATAGAATGTAGCTTGTCAAGAACACCAGGGAATAAAAAAATCTTTTTACAAAAAACTACTACCGACTTCCGTCGTCGGTGTCTTTGGTAGGTACCAATTTTTTGCGTAATAGACACCGACTTCCAAAAGTAAAGTTATTTTTCACTTTCTTATTTGGAATTCGGTAGTATTTTTTATAATAAGTTTATTTTTTATTTTCACTTTTTTGTTGTACCTACCTAATAACCAAGTAGTTTAGTAAGGTACCTATAATGCCAGAATAGATTACCCGAATATCATGAAACTTGAACATTACACCGGTGAAATGAGAGTATACTAAGGTGAACTGTACACATCTGCGTACCCCTTTAGACCGTACTGACGTGATGTTATGAAATGGTATAAACAATAAACAGACGCGATTGCAGCAATCCCAAGAGATTTGCCGTTATTTATTGAAGAGTTCTGTTGTATATCTCCGCAGTCCCGCATCAGATTTTCACCAAATTAAAATGGGACCAATTTCGGAACATACTCTTTCAAAAAAAAAAAATCTGAATCGGTTGTCAATTGACGGAGATATCAGTGAATAAACATAAAAAGAAAAAAAAAAACTGTCAAAAATCAAAAATGTCGTCTTGGAAATTATGGCAATGCCCCACTTTCAGTACAATTGTCTGTTATAAAATGAAATTAGTGATGAGATATCTATTATATCTAGGGTCATCGACTAGCGTGCGGTATCGTGGCAAGCGGCAACTGTTCACACAGTGCATAATTACTTGATGATCAACACAGCGACAAAGGAAGTCGGCCAAGCAATCACACCAACCTTGTACCAAATAAAACTCTGCTAAGGACCAGTATATGCAGGTACATATGTTTTCAGGTAAATTAAATAATGGAAGAAATCAGTAAGTATGTAATGCAAAAGTTTATACTTAGTAGTGTTCGAGATCAAGTTTCAGACAAAAAAAATATCAGCATCATCAACACACTGCATAGTGAACATATCATCAATAATCATCAATCAATCAATACATATAATAAATCTGTAGAAAAGCCATTTTTGTACATTGAAAATATTTCAAAAACAAATAGCCAGGGTGTTAAAGGATAACCAACAGAACCCATTGCCAGTATGTTTGGATTTTTTGCCTGTTTGTCTGTCTTCTGTTTATCTGTTTATTAGTGCACGCATCACGTGAAATGTAACAAACCAATGTACATAACTTTTATACATAAAAATTGTGCGTAACTTGAAGTATTACTTAGTTTTTTTTTCATCGCTAACTTTTGATAGAGTGAACCGTCACTCAATCAAAAGTTGATGAATAGAAGTAAAATTATCACAACACACGCAATTCAGATACTCGGACAGTTGAACTTGATATTCGATAGATGGCGTTGTGTGATATTCACCGCGAAAGAATGATGACCCTCGAAAAAAATAGGGTAGGTAGGAAGGTAAGTTGGGAAGGGTTGGCCGAGAGATGATGGGAGCGAAGCCGCGGGTACAGCTCTCTTTACTCATCACAGCGTTTTGAACTTTATTGATGACTGAATAAAGTTCAAAACGCTGTGATGAGTAAAGATGTATTTTCTCCGATAACAATGATTTATTTCCATATTCCAAACAGAACCTTTCAAATGATTAAAATCGGTAACGGATTTAGAAATGTGTCGTGTTATGCGAGCGTCGCTGCACCTTGTGGAGGCCACGCTTCGATCAGTAACACTTTATGCAAACTCACGCGCGCACCTCACCGATTTCATGATGGGTAAAGCGTTTTATTTAGATTGTCCAGTCTCATGTGGCTGTAGAAGTTTTTCTAACCTAGGCTCTCACATCTATTTATAACTGAGACTACAGGTGCAATGCAAACTTGTTCCCACTGCGTATAACCTGGGAGCCTGAGAAGGGCAAGACTGGTCAAAGCAAAAGATTTTAGACTAGCAAAACTTAGTAAAATCATTGATAATATAAATCTAGCATACAGATACCTAGAGCAGTGGTTGCCCAGTGGTATCGGCCGCGACTTACAAGTTGTAGGTCGTGGGTTCGAGCCCTGGCAGGCGCTTTACTTTGTGTAAATTATTTCTTCACCACTGCTCTCAAAACGGTGAAGGAAAACATCGTGAGGAAACCGGCATGTCCTAGAACCAAAAATTCGAAGGCACGTGACATCTACCAACCTACACTGAGCCCGCGTGGTGGATTACGGCCCATTCCCTCTCACAGAGAGGAGGCCTGTGTCCCAGCAGTGGGAACATTAATAGGCTGATGATGTGATGTGATGTGATGCTATACAGATACCTCATCCCATACAAAGAAACCGTGCCGACGTAATTAGCATTTTTTGTCTGATTATACTGATTATTTTTATAAGTACATCGATTGCGTTCGGTTCCGTTCCACGGCTATAGATAGTGTTAGCAGCGACTTAGTAAAAGTAAAAGGGTTTTCTCGGTTCGTGACTATTTTCTATAAATATAGTGAATAATTTATTTTAACCCTCGACGAAAAAAGAGGGGTGTTAGCTTGACGTGTGTACCTGTGTATATGTATATTTATGTTTCTTAACAAAAAAAAAACGAAATCAAAATCGGTTCATCCGTTTAGGAGCTAAATACACAAACACGCAGGTACACACATCAAACTTATAACACCCGAATTTTCCCGTCGGGGATTCAAAATGTGTTGTTGCAATATAAATTTAAAATCGAGTGCCATGCCTCAGATATTTAAAATCACGCCATCTATTAGAATCTATTTTAAATGATCCGTTCAAATAATCTTTGAAATGTGAAATAACAGCCCAATATTCCCTAATTTTGTGCTTAGGAGAGTTGATTAAACAAGAACATACAATTTTTATGATCAATTCTAGAAAATGTCAATTTTACACACAATTCAATAAAAAAATCATGCATAACGCGCCATCTAGTGATATTTATTTTAAAAAAAAATTTGCTAGCGCTGGGTGGTACCCCGTAATGTTCTAACTGATAAGGCATAGTTTGTTTTAATCACTTCGTGTGCGTAGAATAATATTTCTCAATCACACTATTATATGAGGGTAGGTATATAATTCCGCAATGACAAGTGTTAAATACAATGCAATTCATTAGCGAATATGTAAATATTGTGCAGTATGTAAAGTATATAGAAGTCAACGTGAATCATGAAGGTATACGATATACATGACACATGTACCGGCATTTGTTGACTGTATAGTTGATTGACCATGTGGACGACTCGTGAACGATCAACCAATCCGTTCTATTTATTAGCTCAGTTAAAATTTATATAACCTACAAAAATAATGCCATTAACGCAAAGAAATTAAACGACCAAAACATTCAGAGAAACGCTTGCTACGGAGAAAGGACTGGAGTTAAATCCGTGAAGACTCGTTTAAACCGGTATAGTTTTATTAACTGTATACAAAGAACTTGAACCGTACATAATTTCTGTTGGATGATACTGCTGGTGCCCTTGGTGTAACACATGTAGGTACCGACCGACCTACAACTCGCTCGAATGTATATTCAAAATCCGGAATGCGGACGCAACGGCTCTCAAAATGATTTAATAGAAAAATTGGATTTGTAATTGCTCTTTATTGTCACATAAAATTGTGAGTAGGCTTTATACACCGATATGTAACACTACGTATACACAATGTAATTGTGTGTGTAAATGCGTTAACAAGTCTTACGTCGTCGCCTTGATTAGTACTTCCCTTTCGCAGAGATTCTAGGCCTTTGTGTGATGCGTGGCACACCTCCCGAGCGGCGCGGGCGCATCACGCATGCGGCGCAGTGGCGGCGGCCGGCTCGGCTCGCATAACGGCAACGTGCACCATTCCTAATCGAACATTTAAGCAAACACATGCAAGTACAACACCGGTTACACATGTAAAAATGCGGTTTATAGCCAATCATCGTTATCGATCAAATCGTTTGTGTAATCGATGGTTTCCTGTACTCATTTACATGTTATAGTGACGTTGCTGACTATTGATTAGTTCGTGCAACAATATCCCTTCTTTAATTACCCACTGAGTTTATTCGCAGACATCAACATCGTGTAGACATCATTTCTTGGTATTGCATTAAACCAACAAATTATTTATGTGATCTTTGGTTTGGGTTTTTTTTTGCACAAACTAAGAATCAGAGTCAATATTTTGAAGCACTTGGACTGGTACTGTACAAATGATAAGTCGCGAAAAAGAACCAATGCGTCCTCGTGGCCAGAGAACAAGAGGTTACAAAGTGTAGGTACAAGATGGCACTTGACATTAGGTCAAAGCCTTCGCAAGATGTTTACGAGATGTCGCGTACGTGAGCTTTTTAGTCCTTGAGCTCTTTGTATTAAAAATGTGGACTTGGAGGTCGTCGTTTCAGTTTGCTATATATATACACGTATTTCAGAAAATTTTCTTTACACGATGTTTTATTTTTGACATTATCTTCATGCTCAATATCTTTGCTCAGCTAGATTAAGTGTAATTACTATGCATTGAGTAAAACGCCATTTTGGCCATTCGTATATGCGTAGTTTAGCGTTAATTTTGCATTAAAAATGTTTGATTTAAGCTGTCCATAACTTCTTAGTAAGTTTCTCTTATTTTTCAGACACATTGGTATAAAATTATATGTTGGGTACTTAAGTTAAGCCGGATGTCTTATAGACTATTTAAAAAACTTTAAACTATAATTACTACTTAATGTAAATATTTTTTGTGCAAACGAAAGTCGTACCAACCTAAAAGCCAGTCGATGTCATTGAAACCAGTTGAGCAGAGGTTTGGTGTAACATTTTTATAAATAGTGCATTCATTATATGTAATAGGTTCTTTAAAGTTGCCAGATTTATATTAAAATAGAAATCAGAGATCATGCTTTCAAATGCAACCTTGTCAAAGATCCTAAGAATATAAATGATAATCGATTCATACATACGATCTATTGACGTGAACATGAATTGGACACACCCATCCATGGGTGTGTCCATTTGCACATGGCAATAGGCACACTGACCGAGATCCGAGATTCAAGGCATATTAATGATGTAATAAATTTCTTTGTACCAACCTTCGAAAGTGTTGATTGTCATGATTTTCATCAGACTTATCCCAACTTATGTCTTGGCTTACTGCGGAAGGTGTTACAAGGCGAACAGGTTTTCTTATCATTCGGGTAAGCGTTCAGTGAAACGAGTCCAAAGTCTCATGTTGAATTGGTTAATGACGGTCCGTTCCTGTTGTCCGGGAGTCCGGGACAGTTATCGATGTGCCGTCGTCAATTCGTCATCGTCCACATTACCCAATGAGAAGGTCGGTACCGGTACATAATCACAATTACCCAGAACGCTGAATGAGACAGGAAACGCAACTTGTAACAGCTATTACGTAATGTCTAGTATATATGACAATTAGAAGAATGTAGAACGTGCGTCGCTTGAGAATAACGTTTTCGAGATCGTTTAGATGCAACTATGTATTGGGTAAGGCTCGGATTGGAATAATTCTGTACTTATACTTCATTTTCATCAATTGAATAAGACAACGCTGTTTTATTCAAACATGGCTATTACCAAGGACATGCTAAGGATATGTTAATTTGTAAAAAACTATGACATCTTGGGAATAACAATGTTGGTTATTTCTGAGAAGAAGGCGTTTAGATCTAGTTGAAGGGTAAACAGTTTTGTTGAAATACGTATTTTGTCACTTTATTATCATTAATTTGTTAAAGTATTAAATGGTTTTGTGTAAACAATATTTGTGACAAGTAAGGAGTGTTAAAACTACCACTGTGTCATTAGATTCATAAAGATAACCTGAGAACTTCCATATCCTGAGAAATCTGTAGTTGGTGCGCTGTATATGTAAATGTCAATAACATAAGGAAGTGGGTTTTTCATGTACGACACTAACTTACCGTACGAATGTTATTAAAGAATAATATTTTTTACATAATATATTTAATCTATGTTACGGGTAGTCAGAAGCTTGTGATCTGACACCAGTCTAGCCAAGGGGTACCGTGTTACCCAGGTACTGGGTTGTGGAGGTCAGATAGGCAGTCGCTCTATGAAACACACTGATACTCAGCTGAGTTCGGTTAGACTGGAAGAAAACCCCAACATAGTTGGGAAAAGGCTAGGGAGATGATGATTTAATCTATGTCATGCATGTAGTAAAGACGTAAAATGTCATCTATATTAGGTACCTATTATAATATTTATTTCTTCAGTAAAGGAATTATTACTTTGAGCTGTAATAAAAATAAAATGATAGCTCCGTCTACAATAATCACATAATAATAAAGAATCATTATCGCTGTGTTCTTATCAGTGGCCCAGTGGATAAGTCCCCGCCTGTCGTGCTTGAAGAAGGGTTCAAAGCCTGGCAAGTACCTATGTGACTTTTTCAAATTTATATGTACTTTTTGGCTTGGACATCACAGGCAACGGTGAACCAAAACATCATGAGGAAACCTGGACTTATATAGTTAATGTAAGTCTGAAATAGCCAAGTCAGAGGCCTGTGGGGTTCCCATTAACTCTGACACCAGAGGTGGCCACATCCTCACACGAAAAGATGGAGAAGAAGATCGCTGTTATTATTAAATTTTGTCCTTCAACAAAAAAAAAATATAAGCACTACAAATTTGTTGTTAGGAAATCAATAGAACTATGGAGATTTATGGAACAACGTGATCCAATTCTATGTAATTACATAGGGTCTACGGTCATGCCTCAGCAATACGCGGAACGTGAAGCCTCTACTATGTATCGTGTTAGTTGGAAACATACCATAGATCTTGGAAATAACAATTAGGTGGGACCATATAGAGCGGTACTGTTGTGAGACCCGAGTAAATCCGGAGTAAATAATTTATAATTATTATTCGTGCATGGAATTTATTCCCATAAAATTTATAATTATTAAAGTTTGGATGGATAGATAGATAGATGGATCGATGTTTGTTGCGCATTACGCCAGAACGGCTGAACGTATGAGGATGAAATTTGGCACAGAGAGAGTTTGGAACAGCATGCTGTACCGAAACTACAATGTTTTTATACCGGTATAAATTTCCCTCGGGATAATAACGCTTTTCACACAGGCGAAGCCAAGGCGATAGTGTTTACGTAATTTTGTCACACGCGCCTACGCCCAGAGGTGACCATAAGCTCTTGGAGTAAGGTTATTTTGTGTGTGTGTAAGGGACAGATGAATATGACTTGCATACATCGGTCCCTTACACACACTCAAAATAACCTTACTCTAAGAGCATCCCTACCATGGTCACCCCCAGTAAGCCATCTGACCAATCTCGTATGTCTATCTTTTAAGCCTTATTTTAATTTCGCACGACGCTTCAGAAGCAGTCAGAAGTATTAACACCTAACCTCAAGCTGCAATTAAGGTTTTTTCTGCAAGAAATCAATCTTCTTACCACCATCGATTGTTTATCGATAACTCAAAGACTCGAGCGTTAAAATTCTTCTTCTTCTTCTTTTCGTGTCGATAAATTTAAATTTTGACTCAACTATTCTCATATTTTGTCTGACCAGAATGTAGCCACCTGGACCGCTCTGTCATTTGCCACATTCAGGTCCTGAAAGATACAGGTGGCTGGGCACGAAGGTCAGACAAGGAGGTGGGGCATATCCTGCGACGGGGCCCCACACTGGCACTGTGTTTGAGATGTGTCTATGATACTCCATTTGGCCAGATTTTTTCTGCAGCGACAAACCTGTACCCGCAATCGGTTTAGGGATTTCCAGATTGGCCACTGCAGTTCGTATCCAGGGGGTGGATACTCTGCCGGAGTGATGGAGAGCCGCAAAAGCTTTTTTAAACATACGACCTCCTTGGAAGCCAGCGCAACTGAACTGAATAGAGACATAAACTGTGAATTACAATGAAAACCCAAAACTGTTCGTATTTGGTTTTCACGCACGAACGAAACTGACCATTTCCATATTCAGGCTACTTAGTACAATTTACCTATTACTGGAAACTACACCAATGTGTGTGTTTATTGAGCAAATACCGCATGTCAGCAATATCATTGTCAGTCGTCAGCGATGAGGCGTTAAACCAAACATGACTGCGTCGTTGTAATTGTACATATTCGTGTATCACTGTGAATCAATAGGTGGGCTCTAACATGCGTAATATTCGGTGCAGTGAGCTCGCAATGATTTGTATTTGATTTGACAAGTCATTGCCGAGACATGAGTTATGTTACTAACTAACATAACTATACTTATCCCAGGTTTCAATTTTCGATGACAAGCCAATTTTTTTTCCAGGCGTTAGGAATCAATCAAAGAACGATCATGCAAAAAAGTTTATTAAAAAAGACAAAAAACCCGACTGCATCAAAAGCGAATTAAAATAACGTAAATAAAAAAAAATACATGCTGTGCAGTCGGAGGATACATGTTCGCGAGCTGGCTGGCCAAAACCAGATGTATCCTCCGACTGCAAAGCATGATTTTCTTCTTGTTTACGTCTTTTTACCCGACTGCCGAAGGAGGGTAATGTGTTTATCAGTCTATGTATGTATGTATGTTTGTTCCTATGTGGCGTTCCAAAGACCAAACGCGTTGGCCGATTTTGATGATTCATACGTCAATCGTTTCGTCTTAACCCTGCGAGTGTCATAGGCTACGTTAAAATTGGACAATAGAAAAATGGCGGATTTTGGGCGCCCTATTGTGGGGTCCCAAATATATTTTTTCTTCCAAACCCAGTGTGTGGGGTATCAAAATAAAGGGTTTTAAGAGGTGATTTCAAAAATATATAACACTTATATTTTTAAACGTATCTCATTCGAAAAAAACTTATAAATAAAAAAAGTTAAATCAAAAAATCAAAAAACCCGACTGCTTCTAAAGCGAACTAAAAAGACGTAAACAAGGAAAAAATCATGCTGTGCAGGCGGAGGATACACCAGATTTTGGTCAGCTAGCCCGCGAATATGTATCCTCCGACTGCACAGCATGATTTTTTCCTTGTTTACGTCTTTTTAGTTCGCTTTAGAAGCAGTCGGGTTTTTTGATTTTTTGATTTAACTTTTTTTAGTTCGCTTTTTAAGCAGTCGGGATTTTTGTCTTTTTTAATAATTTTTTTTATTTAAATCTTTTAAGTTATTAATTTTTAAATTAATTACATTTAAACATATAGGGGTTTAAAATGTTTAAAAGCACCTCGTAAAATCCTATATTTTGATACCCCCACGATGGGTCGGGAAGAATAAAAAAAATTGGTGGCCCACAATATGGCGCTCAAAATCCGCCATCTGTTTTATTTTCCAATTTTAATGTAGCCAGCGACAGAATCGATTGACGTTAGAACCATCAAAATCGGCCAACGCGTTTGGTCTCTAGAACGCCACATAGGAACAAACTTACATACATACATACCTACCTACATACACAGACTGATAAACACATTACCCTCCTTCGGCAGTCGGGTAAAAATTAAATCCAAAAAGAAAAATAAAATCATCCATTCTGTACATTTTGCAAGGTCAACAGCAAAATGCATCCTGGAAAAATTCGCTGGTCTTTGAAAATTAACATGGTATGGAACTATGGGATGCTGGATACTGGGCAAACTACCTACTTTAGAAATTCGGATACCCTCCATGAGTTAATTAGTAACGCCAAGCGTTTCTGGACTTCCTTGAGGAGCTAGGGTGGATTGAATGACATACCTAATATACGTATATCCGTACGCAAAATTCGCGCTTAGATGTAGAGTTGTGCACACTAGCCATACATAAATACATGCATAATCTAGGCGTCATTGAAAAGGTTTATCAGGTATGTTATTTTCATGAAGATCAAGTGCTTGTCACGGCCCAATGCTTGTATTGTAAATATTCTAAACCAATTAAGGAACAACAAAGGTCTGTATGCAAATCTGCCAATCTCGCAGTCCTCTGGTCAAATTGAGGTTCACGGTTGAGCATCGTTCTAGAAAATGGAGCAGTTAGGGTTACAAACCCACAATCATCTAATATTGTTAGGTATAGAATTATTTTTACTGTCTTGTCTATAATGTCTAAGACTATCTTGGATAAACTATCCATTAGGGCTTATATATATAATTAGAGCCGAATAATTAAGAAAACTACAAGCTGCCGAACGCGACTCCGCCCGCGTGGTATTAGTACTTCTCCCAATATCTTTATAAATTACTAGCTTCTGACCGCGGGTTCACCCGCGTAAAAAGTGTTTTATCATCCCAGGGTCATAAACTATCTCCATGCCAAATTTCATCTAAATCGGTTCAGCAGATCCAGACATTACACCCTACAACCTCTCAAACTTTCTTCATAATAGTAGTAAGAATTGTTCATGATTACAAATTTTATTGCATCTTTCTGTCCATGAAGCAATGCTATCAATTTTTTTAAACCATTGTTCCGTCGTTTCCAGAAATCTTCATTTAGGGCAAATTAAAAAACAAACTGACATTCGAGAGGAAACCACCATTTCCTAGAACCAAAAAATTCGAAGTCATGTTATGTTCACCAATCCGCACTGGGCCCGCGAGGTGGATTACGGCACAGTCCCTCCCACAAAGAGGAGACCTGTGTCCCAGCAGTGGGAAGATTATAAGCTGACTATAATATTCTGCAAGTTTATTCATTTCTGTTTGACCTGTGTAACCTCTTTGAAAACATTAAGTAATAAACTCGAAATAACTTCAATAATTACGATCTTATCAAAATCTTAAAAACTATAAATCTTAAATTAATTCAAAATATGATCTCTCGAAAGACAGAAATATATATTTTTCTCTTGGATGTGCGTCAGAATGATTTTTAGAAATAAATGATTCACGTATTGTTTTAATTGCATACCTATTTAATGCGATAAGTAACCCATTGTATTTTAAAACTTATCCTACGCACACTGTTTTAGGTAGTTTATTTATTACGGGACCCTTGTTCTTGGTTTCAAAAGTCATGTGACCGTAATCTGTGTGAGTTCACGTGACCTGTTGGTCAAGTATTGTGAAGTGCTGTACAATCACTGCCAGCAACGTAGCATTGAGAGTTGCCTAACTCCAATCATCTATAAATATAATGCGGAAAAGTAGAACTCCACTCCATTCATTTGAATAATTACTATTAATTGCTTTATCTATTAAAGTCCTGCTGTAAAACGTATGTGCAGGACTTCGAGACTATTAATTTCTCGTAAAAAAAATATAGGAAGTCGTGTGAATAGTTTCCAAATGAACTTTTTTGCACTGTCGGTAATCAAAATAAAGCCGCGTTCACATTACTGTGTTGTGTCGTGTCATGGCGCTGTATTTACAACACTTTGTGTTTTTTTTTTGTTTTGATAATCCCACCGCAGTATTCCCAAACCACTGGAACTTCTGAAAGCCAGAATCAACATTGGCGACCACCAGAAAAGCACCGAGGCAATGAAGCTCGACGAAGTCCCGGATAATGAATTTAACTGTCTTGGATCCCGCAACGAATTTATTCAGAAAAGAATAACGGAGGAGTAGGAAAAAATATACTAATAATAATATACTTCCTTCATATCAAGCAGGAGACAGAACAAGGCCAATAGGCACAAAGTGTCGTTTACAACTGGGATAAGCCCAGTTGCCTAGCACCACGGATAAAAATTAGGATTAATATTAATGGGTCCTAACATTGTGAGCTTTTATATTTCATTCCAATATCAATCGTTGTGATCTAGCGTAGGCTTGAAAAGAGTCGTTTGTTTAGTGTATCCCGCACCATGACACAACAATGCACAGTAAAGTTGACAAAAAATAAAAGGCCCGTTTTGACAGCAATAAAAATACTTAATATTAAACTTGATGCTAACGAATGATAGTCGTTGTAGTAGTGTATCAGTAACATAGTATTTAATTAGGATTATGAATTTGATTTTTCAATTTCTTACGTAGAAAGTTATCGTGGCATGTAAAATGAGAAACGTCAACGGGCACACACACAACCTAAGAAAGGTTGTGTGGACTATAGTGTGTCCATAGCTTAATTATCATGTTTTGTTTGCTGAGTTGCATTACCGCGTCACGTTGATGCCGTTCACAGCAAAACATTTGTAACAGCAAGGACTTCGGCGTAATTACATTAATAAACAATTCAAATTGTGCAATTGTTTTGATTAATATTTACCTACATCATGGATACTATGGTAATTGTACACCTGTAGGTGTAAATAATTGCTAATAATCCCAGCCAAGTTTATATTAAAAAACACAGACTAAGAAATACATATTAATGATAATTTTTCTGATGATACGCGTATTTTTAGAATCACTCAAGGTTTAGCACTAATTTGCGGTTACGCTTCTCCAACGAATACCTACTCTTGCGTAGTACCATTGAACGTGGTTCGAACCCTGTCTTACTGCCAAAGCATTCGTTCATCGTGCAGTAAGTGAATGTAGCAAAATACCCGGCATGGTAGAGCTTCAAGTGGGGTAAGGTGAAGGGTAACGCATGCTTGATGTAAATACGTAAACATGCTGTGCACACGCCGTGTGATGTAGACATGTCTTAAGAGGATGCATAGAGATATGCAGTTCTAAGTTTAAATTTCACGAATAAGTTCCAATAAGACAGAAAAATGCCAATAAATATGATCCCAAAAGATTTGCAAGAATTCCGTACGGTCTTGTGCGCAGATGTTTTTGTTGTTTTATTCGATGCACCGTAACCAGGACGCGATTAACTGGTTTGATAATAACTGAATGACTAACCAAAAACTGAGTAGGAATGCACTGGTACTGCATGCGTAAATCTGCGTGGTACTGGTTTGCGAATTCGGTTCAAGCCTCTCGAGAGGTTTAGCACTTGTGGAAAAAAAATATTATTTGAATATTGCTAAAGCGATTCGCAATTCAAGTTGACCCTCGCTCGAGGCTCGCTATTTAGTCAATTACTTGGCTATTTAGTATCGCGCAATATTCAGCCACTATGAGGTAGATCTACAGTCTACACCCATGTGGCCGGATATTAACAGACAGACATTCTTAGCAGTTACCCTGGTAACCGCACAAGGGTCTAAGGGGCAGGCAGAAAGTTTTAACGTCCCTAGGGACAAAAGTCGTGTTTAGCCAAGCTTTTATGAAGTTTGTGAAACCAATTAACTATAATAAATAGACCTCTAAGTTATGGTGTATATGGTCATTAATCAAGCACAAGAATTATTAATATTCAGTAGGTGTATTATACATAAAATAACTCTTATAAGCATAAGTCGCATGCACACACATCGTACCGTCATCATTTAGTTTTATATTTTTTTATGCAATATGCATTACGAGTATTGTTCAAGCTATCAATATAACTCGAACAATTCTTAACCTTAACCATATTGCAATGAATATGTAAGGTTAACCTTTGTTTTCTAAGAAACAGGTATACTGAGAAAAACTTGTAAATAAAGTCAGGTAAAGTATGCTATAAAAAATTTCAAGAATGATAATGACAGTAATTTATTGATTCAATGGAACAAGTATCCGTCTAGTGCCGAGTGATGGTAGGATATCTAGTATTGTCTAATAATATGCTATTAAATCAGAGCCAGATTGAGGATTGTGTAACTGATTTTGACATACAAAACGGTAAACGAGCATCGTTTAAAAATATAATTTGTATATCGTTTTTTTTTTGTTTTCATAATCTTGCAATCAGTCGGTAAACTAGAGCAGATGAGCTGAAATAATTTTGTAGCTTTCAAAATCCTCCTTGGGAAAATCTCCATAGTCAATTAAGTGCAGCTGTCCATTTCCAAAATATTCCGCCTTTTCAGTCTGCGTATTGATTTGGGAATAGATAACTGCATTGCTAGTTGGGTCGGATGGATTGCAAGTCGTGCTTTGTATTTGGAACAGGACGATCTTATCTCTTCCTTTACTGTCTTGATATTTAAATGTTCATGTACTTCCGAGATTCTTAAGAAACACGGTGAGTTGGAAATTTGCTTCGGGATGTAATTTTGAGCCCTCTGTATTATGCTTATGCTGGAGTCACATGCTGAACCCCATAGTTCAATCCCATATGCCCATATAGGTTTGATCATGGCCTTCTAGATTAAGAGCTAATAAGAACTAATTGTTGTTTAAGGTTAACTTGGGGTTCCGGGCAAGTAACCAGTAAAGTCCCCTGATTTTAGGTTTATTTCATCCCTTTTCTTTTCTATGTGTCTACTCCATGTAAGTCTGCGGTCTAGGTACATTTCCAGGTATTTGACTGAATCACCTTGTGGAAGAAGATTATTACGCATCGAGACAGGTGGACAGTTTCCCTGCGTAAAGATAATGTTACATGGACCGATTTATTGGCACTAGCTCTTATCCTCCACTCCCACTTGTCAACGTTATTCAAAGCGATCTGCAGGATAATGGAAGCTTCGGTAGGACAACTGCTGCATGCAAGAATTGCTGTATCATCCGCGTATTTCGCTACTGTAACATTGTCATCCTGTGGTAGATCGGTGGTATATAAAGTTTACAGCAATGGGCCCAGAACGGATCCCTGAGGCACACCAGCTAAGATTGGGTGAAATCTTGATGTGCACTCATCTTCCTTTAAAAAGTTAAAAACCTATTGTAGCTTGCCTGTGTTTATCTATATATGCGTAATTACAGAATTTGCAAAAGTAAAAAAAAGCATGAACTATGCTTTTTTAGTCAAGTATGTTTACAAGAACATATTCACAAAGTGAATTTGTTCGTGAAGAGCCAAGATACCTCTAAAGTAGTTAAAAACGAAAACGCGGAAATGACTGACACAGTCCTTACGTAGGTACGACCGGTTTACAATACCTGGAACAACTTAAATTAAACCGTATACTCGCTATTTTTAGCATCTGTTTCATTACAGTTTGGAGAAAATTACGATTATATTTTAAATAAAATGCCATTAAATATTTTATTATGTAAAATTTTTGTAAATACAGAAACATCCATATCGACTATTCAAATATTTGTGGCCTAATTTAATCAGGTGGTATTCGTAAATCAAATAATTATTTTGTTGATCTAGCCTATTTTTTTTAATGAAATGTCTTTAGTGAATGTGTTCTTGTATATGATTAAATATATTTATGGATACGAAAAAGTGTACATCTGAAAAATGCTAACAAGCGATTCAAGAAACGTACCGATATGAATAAAACTAAACTTATAAATCTTAATAATCTTTCTATGTATGTATGTTTATTACTCAATCACGCCAGAACGGTTAAACGGATCTGGATGACATTTGTCACAGAGATACATTATAGTTTTTAGCCCGTTATAATGTTCCCTTGGGATAATAAAACACTTTTAAATCCTAATATTATAAAGAGGAAAGATTTGTATTTTTGTATGAATAAACTTAAAAACTACTGGACCGATTTCAACAATTCTTTCACAGTTGGGCAGCTACACTATCCCCGGGTAACATAGGCTACTTTTTATCCCTGTATTCCCACGGGAACGGTAACTACGCGTGTGAAACCGCGAGGCTTCCGCTAGTTTTTTTAATATATTTAATATTATAAAGAGGTGAAATATGTTTGGAAACTCTGGCAGATCTGATTATGAAAATTCTTTTATACTGATAGAAATCACCATTGCTGCGTGTATCATAGGTTTTTTATACGGGCAAACGCACGGCTAATTAAGGGACCAAAGCCGATGAAAACGATTAGTATTTTATAAGGGTTAAGTAGTGACTCCAGAAGTTGGTATCTACTGGGCATCTACTTTCATTTACTAAAACCGGCCTAGTGCGTGACGGACTTCGCACATTTACGGTTCCGTACCAATGAAAAAAACTGATTTAACAATTCAATATGGTATTTGTTAGTAAAACATACGTTTTATTAAATATTATCACCAAAATTTTATGCACCAAAAAGTTATAAAAGTGGTCGAAACAAAATCGTGTGACAGACACAGACAGACGAACACGTGAGTAACAGCAATAGGGCTCCGTTTGGACCCTTCGGGTACGGTACCCTAAAAACGGTGAAGGAATAGATTGTGAGGAAACGCATGTCTATAATGCTTATCCTAATGATTTCTTTCACCGTTTTGAGATTGAGACCATAGATTCAAAGACATGGTGCCATCTACCACAAAATAGTAAGTATACAGAAGGGCCACTCTCGCCGTTTAGAAAATTGACAGTTATACTTGATTCACTAGGGTTGCTACTATATTGATTCCGAATGAAAAAAAAGAGTAGGTTGCCCAAGTTACAAACATAAATACATAGATTCGTCTAAACATACATCATATCATGCTTACATGCCTTAGAGGGTAGACAAGGCATTAAACATTCATTTAATATCACGAAACATTTAATATTACGCCACATACGATGAATATTGGAGAGTAAAAAGACGTAGTATAATAATAGTGTAATAATGATCCCACTTAAAAAAATAAATTGTAAAAAGCTCCAAGCTCGACAAAAATATAAATGTGAAAAAACAGGTACCTAATAAAATCAAAAAACCAAAGATGATCTTATACAAGAAGAAAATTATGCTGTGCAGTCGGAGGAAACATATTTGTAAGCTGTATGTCTTGAACCTTATTATTATGACAAGTTCCCAATTTCATCTATGGGCTTAAAATAATTTATTATAATCCTAGATAATGAATTTCTAATTTGTCATCTTGAAAGATTAATGACCTTTATAACTTAAAAATAATTGAAAGAAAGAATTAAAAACAAAAAAAACCGGGCCAGTGCGAGTCGGACTCGCGCACGACGGGTTCCGTACCATTATCGTAAAAAGACGGCGAAAAAATCACGTTTGTTGTATGGGAGCCCCACTTAAATATTTATTTTATTCTGTTTTTAGTATTTGTTGTTATAGCGGCAACAGGAATACATCATCTGTGAAAATTTCAACTGTCTAGCTATCACGGTTCATGAAATACAGCCTGGTGACAGACAGACAGACAGACAGACAGACAGACAGACGGACCGCGGAGTCTCAGTAATAGGGTTCCGTTTTTACCCTTTGGGTACGGAACCCTAAAAAGTAAATTCAGTCTGTAACAAATAATAAAGGTAACCCATCCAATGCAACCAACCTCGTTACAGTACTTAATGTATGAATGACGTGACAAACGCATGCACAAAGCAATCATGACAGCCGCGACTGAGCTCGGTCCAATATTGCCCAATATTCCCTGTAAAACTGAAATGTCAAAGTGAGAGTGGCCCCTCTGTCTGCGGCGCGCCGCCGCTTACGTACTTTGTGCATCTACCAACATGCACAGGGCCCGCGTTGCGGATTAGGTTCAGCCCAAACCTTCACATAAAGAGGAGGTAAGTGTTTATGCTAACGACATTGTTTCTGTTGTCTTGAATCAAAACAAACTATGAAAAACGTTAATCATGCACAATAAATTAAAATGGCACAAAATACTTTATCATATTTAAAATTTCATTATACGTGGGACACTCAGAAAGTTTTGCGAAACTAAAAAAAATTGTTCTATACGTACATATATTTTTATTAAATCTTTTCAAAGTACTTTCCACCAGCCTCTATACAAAGATTCATGCGCCTAAACCAGTTTTCAAAACACTTTTTCCAGTCCGCCGCAGACACCTCGTTTACAGCCTGCTCGAACGCAGCCAGCGCATCTTCCGGCGACGAAAATTGTATCCCTTTGAGCTGATTTTTTATTTTTGGGAATAAAAAGAAGTCACACGGTGCTAGATCAGGGCTGTAAGGAGGGTGACCCAGGAGTTTGACTGGCGTGCTGTCCAGGAAGTCCCTCGTTTTGAGTGCGGTGTGCGCAGGTGCATTGTCGTGGTGGAGCAGTAGCCCGCGGAGCCCTGTGTTTGGTCGCTTGTTGCTTATAACAGAGAAAACTTCTGGCAATCATTTGGTAGTATACCATTCGGCATTAATGCTTCTTTGATCCCGTAAGGGAATTGATACCAAGTGGCCAGTCAAATTAAAAAAGCTAGCGATCAAAATCTTACCCCCGCTTCTAGATCGCTTCACTTTGGTAGGCGTTGGCTCATTTTGAAACACCCAAACAGTCGACTGGCGCTTGGTTTCTGGGTCGTATTGATAAATCCAGGACTCATCACCTGTAACGATGTCGTAAACACGCCGAGACGAGCCTGCTTCAAATTTGTTAAGCATATCACGGCACCATTCCACCCGGGCCTGCTTCTGAGCATCGGTGAGGTTGTGCGGCACCCAGCGTGATACTATCCTCCTCACGCGAAGATGGCTGTGTAGAATCTCGTGAACGCTTCCCGATCCAATCTTCAATATGTGTTGAATCTCCTGATATGTAATTCGCCTATTGTCTTGGATTAAATTTTTCACTGCTAGCACGTTTTCTTCGGTAACAGCCGTCAAAGGGCGACCGCTTCTTTCGTCATCCCCCAAAGTTGGTCGACCGCGCTTGAATTCGTTATACCAATGATACACGGTTGCCTTGGAAGGGCCTTCATCCATGAATGCCATTTGAAGTCTATCGTACGATTCATCCGGTTTCAGGCGACACTTGAAATCGTATAAAATCATAGCTCTAAAATGTTCCCGGCGCAGATCCATATTTCAGTGAGACACAATACTTTGAATTAACTCGCAAAAAATGTGGAGGGAAATTTTGAAATTGGAACTTACTTATTTTTACTTATAAATAATCATATTTTCGAAAAACATTATAACTGGCCAGTCTCCCATATATAAAAACTTTTTTTCGCAATCCTTTCTGAGGGGCCTGGTATCATTAACTTTAAATAAGCGTAAAAAAAACATGACGCGAGTTAAATTTGTATAATAATAAATTTCACGCCAATCTGATTAAGTAAGCCAATCTCGACATGAGGAAAATTACTCCGTATTTTCATGGGCACGTGAATCCTGCAGATTATTATATATATCAATATTCAAATTATATAACCACATGTATACTACTGCATTCTAATATTTTCATCACCATCTCAATCATCAGTAAAGAAGATTTGCAATGATGTATATCTACAGTTATGTTTCTATGCCTAACTTCTAGGAGAACAGGCGAGATCTTATGTTATATTATTTTTACTTAGATTGGATTTAAAAAGAGTAACTCTTTACCTCTTACAGACAGTTTTAAAGAGATTTACCTATTAGAAAATCAATTGGATATAAGGAGCTTCAATTAGGGAGACTAAATTAACCCTGTATTTAGAAAATCGTTAGGATACGCTTACAAACTTGAGCTGGTGAAGGTTGCGGGGATCCGCTGGATGCGGGACGCACGGGACCGGTCAATGTGGCGACGCTTGGGGAGGCCTATTTCCAGCTGTGGACGTCTTTCGGCTGATATGATGATGACGCTTACAAACGTATAAATATAAACATGTATTTATCTTCCATGCTTTCTAAACTAAATAATAGATCTAGTAGTAGACACGCTTCGATCGACAATCTATCGAACACGTAATTATGACAAGTTATCTTAAGAAAATACCCCGATTGAAACAGAAAAACGCCCGTAACTATTGAACGGCTGAACCGATTTTCATCAAACATAGCTAAGAACACTCTCGACAAAACCAACTATCAAGCAAAAAATAAAATAAAATTGGTTCATTAATTTAACAGCTATGATGCCACAAACAGAAACACAAATACACGAACAAACACGTAAACATTTCAAAATTATAACACCCCTCTTTTTCCGTCTAGGGTTAAAAATTAAAGGCTTATTAAAAAGGCCGTCATAAATTTTGATGTTAGAAAATCTTTGGTGGCTAAATATGGCCTTATTTTTTAACTACGGGCCGTATTTTCAATAGTCTGATAACTTTTGACTGAGGAATAAAAATGGCCGTTTGACATATTTTCTACACAAAAGCTGTCAAACGGCCATATTTATTCCTCAGTTATAAGATATTAGACTATTCGAAAATTGGACCGGAATATTTTTGGTTAAAACTTGGTGACGTAAGGAGTTGAAAAGAAAAGCGTTTTAAAAGAAAATTCTGTAATGAAATCTATACTAATATTATAAAGAGGAAAGGTTTGATTTTTTGTTTGTTTGTTTGTTTGTATGAATTGAATAGGCTCCGAAACTACTTGGCAGATTTGAAAAATTCTTTCACTGTTGGATAGTCCATTTATCGAGGAAGGTTATAGGCTATATAACATCACGCTACGACCAATAGGAGCGGAGCATAAATGAAAAATGTTACAAAAACGGGAAAAAATATTCCTTTTTGAGAGCTTCCATTGCGTGCGCTGCGTAAATGGTTTAAGTTACGCAAATATCATGTATGATGGAATTGTTTCTCTTTAAAAGTTCTAAAAAAAAGTCCGTGACACCATATGTCTATCTTTTAAGGTGGACTCACAATAGCAAATTTTATGTTCTAAATTTTAATTAGATCAACGCTGCCGGTAGAAACAAAAGTTGGTTGCATTCTTATAGTAGTATATTTCTTATTCAAATAAATAGTTCAACAAGTTGGTAGGTAGATAGGGTAGGGTAGGTAGGGTAGGGTAGGTAGGGTAGGGTAGTGTAGGGTAGGGTAGGGTAGTGTAGGGTAGGGTAGTGTAGGGTAGGGTAGTGTAGGTTAGGGTAGTGTAGGGTAGTGTAGGGTTGGGTAGGGTAGGGTAGTGTAGGGTAGGGTAGGGTAGGGTAGGGTAGGGTAGTGTAGGGTCGGGTAGGGTAGTGTAGGGTCGGGTAGGGTAGGGTAGTGTAGTGTAGGGTAGGGTAGTGTAGGGTAGTGTAGGGTAGTGTAGGGTAGTGTAGGGTCGGGTAGGGTAGGGTAGGGTAGGGTAGTGTAGGTAGTGTAAGGTACGGTAGGTAGGGTAGATAAATGTTTGGTGTTTTTATGGCAAAACAAAGTTTGCCGGGTCAGCTAGTGTTAAATAAAGGAGAATTTTTATGTTATGCCTATAGTTCATATCGTAACTTACGTGCATACGTTTATGCAATGAAAACCAAAACGAATACCTACTTAGATAAAAAGTTTTTACTTAGTAAGTTTCAATATATTTTTGAACATAAATAGCTACTTATGCATAGGTGCAGGTGATAAATCAAAATTAATTGTTGCACATTTTGTTATCGTGTTTAGATGTTCATTTATAGCTCATTGTTTTTTTGTGGGTGGAATAATTTACAAAATAAAACGATAATTTAACATTGTTTTTTTTTAGATAATATGTAGTTTTATACATTGTTCTAGTCATCAACGTCATAAGTATCTAATTGTTCTCATGTTTTTCGGCAAATGTCAGTGGGAAAAATGATAATATCAAATTATGTATAATGCACAATTGCAGAAACAATGTCATAGATATTTTGTTTATTATTTATTGTTTTATGCTAAGTAGGTCGGTACCTATTGGGCAGCTGCATCCGCTTAAACTAGAAGCTGACCCCAAAATTGGTGAAAAGCTAGACAGACCAAGGCAGCTAGATACTAGGTTTTGAGTACCCGCGTAACAGACCATAATCTTTTTACTATTTTTGATTTTTGCTCGGCTCATTTTAACGTCTTATCAACCAGTTAGCTAAACATCTCCTGAGAGCCAGAATAAAGTAATCAGAAAAACGCAGAGCAATGAAGCTCGACCAGAATTCGGAGAAACGGTTCAACAGTCTTGAAATGAACAGTGGAGTAGTAAAATAAACACGATGTCCACTTCCTTTCAAGAAGGGGACAGAACAGAGCTATGCCATCAGTCACAAAGGGACTTTTAGAACTAGGATAATCCCTGTTGCCAAGCATCACGGTTCTCATCCAGTTAGTGAATCTTTTGATGCGAGAGCAGGGATAGTTAGTACTACATTGAGCACACTGCATATTTAATGTGATTGTGAAAGTCTTGAAATGGTTCCGATGCACTGCATGCATACGCATTTAAACGTCATTTCATTTGCGTAAGTACCATTTTGGTGGTTTTAGTATCTCTGGCCTACATTCAAATAAATTATTACCTACACGGCCTTAAACATTGATTGGAAGGAATAAAAGAATAATTTAATTTAAAAATGTTTTCTGATATGGGTTATAAACCTGAAATATGTAAATGTTTTTTTACTCTTTTATTTTTTTTATTTAGTTATAAGTCTTAAAGACATACAATAATTACCAACATTTATTGCCGGGCACCTGTATTTGTGCCCGGTACACAGATATTAATGTAACTAGATGACGCGATTGTATGTACTTCGCGTGACAAAAAACGGAGTAAAATTACAATCAATGATCGTACTTTGAGCTTTTCATTTGGCATTCTCGGTACCGGAAATCCACCTGAATCTAAAAAAATGCTTAATTATGCCATATTGAGCTGTCTATTTGACTGTATAGAAAAAGTTGGCCGAGGCATTAGAAATGTTTTTTTCCATTGGCAAGTTAATTTGTTTTTAAATTTTGTGTAAAAAAGTAGCATGCTTGGTTTTCATACAGATGGAGTGACTTGCGTCATCTAGTTAGATTTATGTCTGTACTCGCCCCCCATTACATAGCCCCAATTAAACATAACCGGCAAAATGTGTGTGTGTGTACTATACGTGCACCTCTGCTTAACTCTTCGAGGAATTTAAGATCCCTCTACCAAAAAATTGCCCCTCTCGTCTGTCTTATTCCTCCCCAGAACTCCTTGTGGCGCTGATGATTTTCATCCGTCACAATAATATAAAATTATAAGTCTAACAAAACTTTAAACTACCTTCTAATTGTATGTGGCACAATGTAAATTTAATGTGTTAACAATTTGATTATTATTTAAGTATTAATTTTTGTTTGTTTCAGTCCCGTACTAATTCAACAAGTGTCAACTGCATTAAATTGAAGAATTTAGTTCCTGTCTGCAGTTCCTGTTTTTTAATTTTTAATAAATCAGTCTTGGTCTTCCATTTATCTTTAGACATTGGCAGAATGGTCGACATCGACTTTGCTTACCATACAAAAATATAGAATACAATAAAAATATTCGAGGAATACATGCGTCATGTTATGATAGTATATTTAATTTTTAAAGTTTTAGAATATGTCAACATGTAAAAGCCATGTTGAAAAATTTTTCAAACCTATAAAGCGACTTTTAAAGGATTATCTGTACAGTAAAAGAAGTAGATACCTAAGCATAGCTAAAATGTTTTTACTAGGTTTACGTGGCAAGACATTATTTAATTGGTTAAAGTTGGAAAACACTTATGATAACAATAATTAATAGTAAATTGTGCGTATTTGCTTGAGTGCCGCAGGTGTTGTTAAAATCTACCGCAGACGGCAATCCATACGTCTGTATAAACTTTTGTACCGTCAATTATAAAAGGGTTATAAGTTCGTCTTGAACAGTTTTGTGATACAAGACAAATTGTCAGCTCCTGGAATTTATCAGTTACGCAAATAATATAGTAGGTATGTTTGTCTACTCATTGTGGTATTGTGCATGCGGCCCTGGTCACTCGGATTTTATTAACATGTCTTGCTTGTTAAATGCCGGTGGAGTATAAGCACATAAGATATTTTGTGGATTTTCTTTTTGTGTTTACCCATCACCTTGTGCAGCTTAAGGTCAACATTCACAGAGACCTTTGTCATATATATATGACAAAGGTCTCTGTACTGTATGTACAAATTATTTGTCATATTTTTGTAACATTTTATTGAACACGGTTAAAATAATTACAGTTGGTACTTACTTTTCAAGTCGGTCGCCAAGCTTGTCGGAGAGGTGGCTATCTTTAGGTTTGGTGAGGTCCGAGTCGTACAGGTCCCGCTTGTAGCCTCTCCAGAAGGTGGGCATCATCCAGACGAACCATGTTTTCGAAAACCAATTCGCTCTCTTGTAGTTGTTCGTCTTCTTCTCACGGTTATTTGGTGGCACTTTTTTTAGATCACTTGGATCTTTATTGCCACTAACCATTTTGAATTAAGAATTAATTTAATTATTTATAAATAAAAAAATGTTTTTAAGTCCTCGAGTTTAGAATTTAGTCACGCAAGTTAGTTCGGAGTGAATATCGTCATTTTTGTCGGTGCAGTAACAGTCGCGGTCGGTGCACGTTAGCCGGCAACTAGGCGAAACGCCTGATTAGCAACGACACGAAGCGAGCGCAAGCTGCCTCCTACTGAGTTGCGCGCGCGCACTCGCTGCGTATTAATACCTACTTAAAAAGCGCTACGAATTCACGGCGCCAGAGATCGTCCCCGTCACGTAAAGCTTTTAATTATCGTTATACGTAAATGCACGAAGTTCCGGAAAATAATTTTCATTTCTCATATTTTATAGTTAGATACCACATAAAAAGGCAGGTATGCTCGATTCCAATAAAACTGTATCAAATATTCATGTATTAGCGATAAATCTACTTTTAAATCAAATTCATTATAGATTTATGATTGAATTCACAATTGTCGTTGATAAGTATTTTTATTATTGTATAAAAGAGCTGTTTTTGTTTTGCAGATAGCCACAGACAGTCGTGAACAAATTATACAAAAGTGCTACTTAAATTATCTGGCAGTATAAACTGCCTTTGGACTTTGCACCATAGGGTTGGCAAAAAAAGAGGATATTGTAGTTAAAAGATTCCTAAAATAGTGAGAAACATTGCAATATTTCAGCGTTGTTTGATAAAAAAGCATAACATGTAATTTCAATGGAATGCGCATCCTTTTATAATAGGAGCACTTGGCAGGAATGCTGCTCGACGCCCGATATAAAAACATAATGGTAGCAATTTTCCAGACGAGGCATCTATTAACTACAAAAATCTACTACATATTCGTACTTAGTCAAATTTCCAGGTCCAAAATTTTTTCAATAGTTATTTCGAGACATTAGCACAAAGCTCTTCGACTCTTCACGTGACCAGAGTGCTGGCCTTTTCTACGGCCAGGGCCGATGAATCAGCATTTCCATCCAACGTGGCAATGCTGCCAGCGTTCTGGGCACGTTTCCCATTAACATCGATGTACTAGGCGACCACTGAAAATCAGCGCCGTGTTGTGGGCCCCCACGGCACAGCATTATGCTGAGTGGAAGCCTTCTTGCCACAGTCACGACATGCATCTGACTGACATCTTCCTTACCCTATTTCTTTTATATTATAACAAAATGTAGGTAGTATTTGTTATTATTGTTTGATTTATTTCTCGTCTTTACTAACATAATTTAAGTACTACTAATACATACAATATAAGAACATACCTACATAAGTATGTTCTTTTATTCTATGTATGTCGTTTTGTGACAATTAAACACTTTTTCTTACTTTTCTTTCTTTTTATATGTAGACGAATCTTTTGATGCACAATGAGCCCTTTTCCCTCTCCCCTTTGTATTTGTATATAAACTTGTTTTTTAGGGTTCCGTACGCAAAGGGTAAAAACGGGACCCTATTACTAAGACTCCACTGTCCGTCTGTCGGACTGTACCAGGCCCCTCAGAAAGTATTGCGAAAAAAAGTTTTTATATATGGGAGACTGGCCAGTTATAATGTTTTTCGAAAATATGATTATTTATAAGTAAAAATAAGTAAGTTCCAATTTCAAAATTTCCCTCCACATTTTTTGCGAGTTAATTCAAAGTATTGTGTCTCACTGAAATATGGATCTGCGCCGGGAACATTTTAGAGCTATGATTTTATACGATTTCAAGTGTCGCCTGAAACCGGATGAATCGTACGATAGACTTCAAATGGCATTCATGGATGAAGGCCCTTCCAAGGCAACCGTGTATCGTTGGTATAACGAATTCAAGCGCGGTCGACCAACTTTGGGGGATGACGAAAGAAGCGGTCGCCCTTTGACGGCTGTTACCGAAGAAAACGTGCTAGCAGTGAAAAATTTAATCCAAGACAATAGGCGAATTACATATCAGGAGATTCAACACATATTGAAGATTGGATCGGGAAGCGTTCACGAGATTCTACACAGCCATCTTCGCGTGAGGAGGATAGTATCACGCTGGGTGCCGCACAACCTCACCGATGCTCAGAAGCAGGCCCGGGTGGAATGGTGCCGTGATATGCTTAACAAATTTGAAGCAGGCTCGTCTCGGCGTGTTTACGACATCGTTACAGGTGATGAGTCCTGGATTTATCAATACGACCCAGAAACCAAGCGCCAGTCGACTGTTTGGGTGTTTCAAAATGAGCCAACGCCTACCAAAGTGAAGCGATCTAGAAGCGGGGGTAAGATTTTGATCGCTAGCTTTTTTAATTTGACTGGCCACTTGGTATCAATTCCCTTACGGGATCAAAGAAGCATTAATGCCGAATGGTATACTACCAAATGTTTGCCAGAAGTTTTCTCTGTTATAAGCAACAAGCGACCAAACACAGGGCTCCGCGGGCTACTGCTCCACCACGACAATGCACCTGCGCACACCGCACTCAAAACGAGGGACTTCCTGGACAGCACGCCAGTCAAACTCCTGGGTCACCCTCCTTACAGCCCTGATCTAGCACCGTGTGACTTCTTTTTATTCCCAAAAATAAAAAATCAGCTCAAAGGGATACAATTTTCGTCGCCGGAAGATGCGCTGGCTGCGTTCGAGCAGGCTGTAAACGAGGTGTCTGCGGCGGACTGGAAAAAGTGTTTTGAAAACTGGTTTAGGCGCATGAATCTTTGTATAGAGGCTGGTGGAAAGTACTTTGAAAAGATTTAATAAAAATATATGTAAGTATAGAACAATTTTTTTTAGTTTCGCAAAACTTTCTGAGTGTCCCACGTATGTCATCAGGCTGTATCTCATAAGCCGTGGTAGCTAGACAGTTGGAATTTTCATAGATGATGTATTTGTGTTGCCGCTATAACAACAAATACTAAAAACAGAATAGAATACATATTTAAGTATGGCTAGCATGCAACACACGTGATTATTTTGCTGTTTTTGCGATAATTGTACGGAACCCTTCGTGCGCGAATCTTACTCTCAATAGACCGGTTTATTTGTTAAATATTCCTTTGTATAGGTATATGTTAATATATTTGATATAATAAATAAAATAAATTTAAGAACAAAGGTAATAAAATGTTTTTTTTAATTATACTTTTTTCAAAAATAAAAGAGATCAGAAAGAAAGAGTGTGAACAACACAACAGAGCTACTAAAAAACAAGGAAAAAAACAGTATCAGGCTGCGTTTCTACCAGAGATGTGCGAGGATAATTAGCGACGGATGTGTTTGTGAAGAACCAATAGAATCACTTCATTTACTTAGCCTCTCAGCGCAGTTCTTGTGCAAACGGCTCAGCCGCGCGTGGTTTTTGTATGTACAAAACAAGGGAAGGATGTGTGCGAGGGATATGTTCGAGGAATGTCTTGCGAGAGATGTGTGCTAGGGATGGACGCGAGCAGTGTTGCCGTTCTAGCGACTTTGTCCCTAGCTCTAGCGGATTTAATGAGGTTAGCAACAAACAAATATGAGTTCAGCGACAAAAAATAACTCGAAGACTTTTACCGACTTTTGAACCATAGGGCAAACCAAGGCCACGGGGTCCCAGTGCTTAAGAAAAAAAATGGTTCAAATAAATATCAATAGATGGCGAGATGCATCGATTATTTATTGAATTGCGTGTAATATAATTGTGCGCACTGTTTCACAGAGCCGCTACGCATCCTAGCAACGCTCAGCGGCCTAGCAGTTAGGACATCTCTGGTGGAAACACTCACACCGTTCCACAACCTCGCTACGCATCCTCGCACCACCCAGCTACCTCGCACAGCTCTGGTGGAAAAGCAGCCTAACATTCAAGCTTAAATTAAATTCACATTTCATAACAAGCATAAAAACCTAAACATACAAAATCTTAATTAATAAAAAACTTTTTTGCAAAAAAATACTACCGACTTCCAAATGAAAAACTACAAAGTGAAAAATAACTAAACTCTTGGAAGTCGGTGTCTTACGTAGGTACCATTTTTTATCGATATGGACACCGACTTCCAAGAGTTAAGTTATTTTTCACTTTGTAGTTTTTCATTTGGAAGTCGGTAGTATTTTTTTGCAAAAAAGTTTTTTATTTTTCCCTTTTTAGTTTTGCCTACCTAATAGATACGCAAGTTTCCTATAACGCCGAATAGATTACCCGATAAACATGAAACTTGAACATAACCGGTGAAATGAGAGATCTGCGTACCCCTTTAGAGCGTACTGGCGTGATGTTATGTTATGAAATGGTATAAACAATAAACAGACATGCGATTGCAGCAATCCCGAGAGTGTTGCCGTTATTTATTGAAGAGTTCTGTTGTATATCTCCGAAGTTCTTGATCAGACCTTCACCAAATTAAAATGGGACCAATTTCAAAACATACTCTTCCAAACAAAAAAAGAATTTTTAAAATCGGTCCACAATTGACGGAGATATCGGTGAACATACACAAAAAAAAAAAAAAAAAAACAAACATAAAGTCGAACATAGAACCTCCTCCTTTTTGGAAAGTCGGTTAAAAAGCCAAGGATCAGGACACACCTGAGGGGCGACCATAAGCTCTTAGAGCAAGGTTATTTTGAGTGTGCGTAAGAGATAGATGTATATGACTTGTATACATCTATCACTTTTTTACAGTCTAACTGTTAGTTTTGACACGTCGGGGTAGGTACGGGGGCTGTTATGAAAGGATCAAAATCATGCCGTTTACAAGTTAAGGTTCTATAAGTTCTACTTGCACGCACTATAAATAAGACTGACTGATCTTTATGCCCTTTATTCATTTCTATTCTTATATACTAAATTTTAAATATTTTTATAAATGATACCAGGCCCCTCAGAAAGTATTGCGAAAAAAAGTTTTTATATATGGGAGACTGGCCAGTTATAATGTTTTTCGAAAATATGATTATTTATAAGTAAAAATAAGTAAGTTCCAATTTCAAAATTTCCCTCCACATTTTTTGCGAGTTAATTCAAAGTATTGTGTCTCACTGAAATATGGATCTGCGCCGGGAACATTTTAGAGCTATGATTTTATACGATTTCAAGTGTCGCCTGAAACCGGATGAATCGTACGATAGACTTCAAATGGCATTCATGGATGAAGGCCCTTCCAAGGCAACCGTGTATCGTTGGTATAACGAATTCAAGCGCGGTCGACCAACTTTGGGGGATGTCGAAAGAAGCGGTCGCCCTTTGACGGCTGTTACCGAAGAAAACGTGCTAGCAGTGAAAAATTTAATCCAAGACAATAGGCGAATTACATATCAGGAGATTCAACACATATTGAAGATTGGATCGGGAAGCGTTCACGAGATTCTACACAGCCATCTTCGCGTGAGGAGGATAGTATCACGCTGGGTGCCGCACAACCTCACCGATGCTCAGAAGCAGGCCCGGGTGGAATGGTGCCGTGATATGCTTAACAAATTTGAAGCAGGCTCGTCTCGGCGTGTTTACGACATCGTTACAGGTGATGAGTCCTGGATTTATCAATACGACCCAGAAACCAAGCGCCAGTCGACTGTTTGGGTGTTTCAAAATGAGCCAACGCCTACCAAAGTGAAGCGATCTAGAAGCGGGGGTAAGATTTTGATCGCTAGCTTTTTTAATTTGACTGGCCACTTGGTATCAATTCCCTTACGGGATCAAAGAAGCATTAATGCCGAATGGTATACTACCAAATGTTTGCCAGAAGTTTTCTCTGTTATAAGCAACAAGCGACCAAACACAGGGCTCCGCGGGCTACTGCTCCACCACGACAATGCACCTGCGCACACCGCACTCAAAACGAGGGACTTCCTGGACAGCACGCCAGTCAAACTCCTGGGTCACCCTCCTTACAGCCCTGATCTAGCACCGTGTGACTTCTTTTTATTCCCAAAAATAAAAAATCAGCTCAAAGGGATACAATTTTCGTCGCCGGAAGATGCGCTGGCTGCGTTCGAGCAGGCTGTAAACGAGGTGTCTGCGGCGGACTGGAAAAAGTGTTTTGAAAACTGGTTTAGGCGCATGAATCTTTGTATAGAGGCTGGTGGAAAGTACTTTGAAAAGATTTAATAAAAATATATGTACGTATAGAACAATTTTTTTTAGTTTCGCAAAACTTTCTGAGTGTCCCACGTATGTGAGCATTACGTTATATTACTTGTCTCTATTGGACTATGATTTCAGCACAAAGTGTATAAGCGGCGGCGTACCGCAATTTCAATTTTGTGGTTTCAGCTTGAATATCTGGAACAAGGAAAAGAATAGTCAAACCTATAAATTAATTGGGTGTGTAATATATGGCATAATAACAGATAGTATAATATCACTTAAAATAACGTCCACATGATATAATTTTCACATAATCCTCATTTGGTCTAATAACATTTAGTATAACGTTCATTTCATGTAATTTTCAATTTCTGCAATGCTTTTTTATTTATCGTTCATTTGACCAAATTTTCATTTTTACTCATTTTGTAAGGTAACGCACCTTTCTTGATCAAAACAAATTATTGTAACCTAACCTCAAAACACTAAAGTTGCTTCTGCATTGTCTCCGGCGCTGCGGGAAGTGCAGCCCCTTCGCCCTTACGTAACAAAGTATAGGCACCCGTGCTCACCTCCGCAGCTTCGCACCTCCGGTTTTCATATACACTCTAGGGGTAGCAGCTACCCCCCGGTGGGTTCCCGCATTATCGAGGCGTGGGGGCTCAGTAACCGTGGCTTGGTCACCCACGGTGAAGCGAATAGGAACCCGAGGAGGGGCCGCTCGTCAGGGCTTTTGCCGATTAAGCCGACGACGTAACAGCCAACTAGTAGGTTGCGGTGCCGCTTGGTAACAGGTGACATCGCAACTGAGGCGGGCCGCGTGGTCTTATGGAGCGTCCCAGGTCCCATACGATGTCGCGGCTGAGGGTTGGAGGCCGCGGCGGGAGAGGAGTGCCGGTATTGCGGTGCGCCGCTCTCCCTACCTTCCGCGGCCTGGACGGGGTCGCCACCGTCTGATGGCTGACGCGGTGGGGCCGCAGGAAAAGAGGAGTGTCGGTATTGCGTTAGCCGCTCTCCCTATCCCCTGCGGCCGACAAATGGAAGGTGGCAGGGCCATTGACCTTGACTCGTCACGGGGGACCAAGGGTGCCATACACGGGGTTGTCTGGCGCCCATGTGCTGGTTTAGTCCCTGGGGTGGTCACGGCGTACAGTGTGTTATGGTGCGCCGGTGATGGGGGTTACTCCGCCGAGGAGGGTCGGGTGACGGACAGCCGCGGCGGGTTTGCGGTGAGTGCTAACGCGTGTCCGTGTTCCCGCCATAAGCGGCACAGGAGGACACCGTGGAGTTTTAGTGGGTTAGAGTCCCACATAACTGCACTATCTCCCCGTGGTAGTGAAGTATGCATGAGCATTTCTCTACGCAAAAAAAAAGGGGTAGCAGCCAAAAGACGATGAAGTCGGGGTGCTCCGATTCAGTTTTGGAATAGATTCTACCTATTTCTAAATTATATTAAACGTTACTTATAGATTTTGAATATTATAGTAGCTGAATATTATAGTAATTGAATAATTCAAATAAGAATTATGGAAAATATTAATTATACCATATAAAATTAGGTAACATGAAATTATATCAATAATTCATTACCTATATTATTTGATCGTTATATAAAAAAAAGTTTATTATATAAAATTAGGTCATATGATCATTAGAACTTTTGTTATTATTTCAAATGTGGCACACCCAAATTAATTTACGTTCTGCGTAAAATTAGTTAAACCATTGAGGACGTCCTACTGTTTCAAATTCACATGAACCCAATGGGCAACACAGCTCTCGACACTGAACTTATATATGTTCTAGTTATTCCGGTTTTAAAGCTATCGCCTTCGTTGTGTTTCATTTCACGACTTGATAATAAAGCCCTACGAAACTTGACAAACCTGTGTCTGTACTTGCCCTACCGGTTGAAAGTTCACTGTTTCTTATTTCTCAAGCAAGATTCTAGCATCTAGTCTAGACACAAAAAGTCGCTGCAACGCGTCCATCAAGATGGATTGCAATAAACACATTACCCTCCTTAGGCAGTCGGGTAAAATAGATTTAATTTTACGATACTTAGTTTGTATATTTAACCCCTGACGGAAAAAGAGGGGTTTTATAAGTTTGACGTGTGTATCTGTGTGTTAGTGTATCTGTCTGTCGCATCATAGGTCCTAAACAGATAAACCGATTTCAATTTGGTTTTGTTTTGAAAGGTAACTTTTAGATTATCGATCGTAGAGGCGTTTACTACTAGATAAATTATGTAGTATATATAGCATAAAACAAATTAGTCAAGAGCTTTTAAGTTGTACTTGTTGTGCTAAATTCAGAGTATAGCATTATTTTAGTATAAAATTTATAAAGCAGTACCAGTGACCCCATATTCATTTTGACTGATCGGTTTTGTAAGATTAAAACAGGCAATAGGTTTTTATACTGAAAATGCTTTTGTTCAAAGGTTACACACGATACTCTTTTGTAAAATATCAATACATTTTACAAGCTTTTATATAACTTACTATGTATGTAGGTATGGAGGACAATATATAAAAAGAAATCTTGAAAAAATTATAATTCAGATGAATTTTGCAAGTGTTCAATGCCAGCTTAAAGGGCGTGATTGTTGCTGTGGTCACCCCACGATACATATTTTGAAAATAATATAAATTTTACCAAGTCACAGGTTTGAGATTTTTATGTTAGATCGGACTCCTTTAATATGTTTGGATCAAATCTTGCAATTAATTTTAAAACAGTTTTATCCTCAAACGATTGTTCTGAAATTTTGCATACACGTTTGGCTTGGATGACAATGCATGTTCAGCCTTAAAACTTTTTTATTTTATTTTTTAATTAGAAAAAGGACAAGGGACAGAGACCCTCTTACATAAAAAAACCCATACGAGATATATTTATATTGATAATTAATTTAAGAAAGTGTAAAGACGCAGTTACGCCAGCCTAAGTTAAAGACAGAAGTATGTTAGTATTATATTATCTGTGGCAGAAGTAATAGACTCGGTTCACTGACTGGGTGACCAGTTGACTGTCAGATATTCTTGTGATGCGGTCTTCGGCTCATATGCGCTAGTTTAAATAAAGTAACTAGATAAAATGAAGCGAAAATAAACAAAACAATTTATTAAAAACAGACTAGAAAAATACCAATTTAGGCTTCAAAAATAGTAAACGATGCAAATAAATTTTTGTTCAATGCACAGAATATGATTCTAGAAAACCTTGAGCAGTCGATTGCAAAAGTGACTAGAGTACCATCGCAGGTAGCTACTGACTGACGTACTGACAGCAACAGAGGGCACCTATCAAGGTCCCCGTGATGATCATGTTGCGTTATTATAACAGTTGGTAATTGATTTGTATAAACTAGCTAACGTTAGCCGTAATATTGTAAAATTGCAATAAAAATTACGTAACTCTATAACCATAAAACATAGGGTTCAGACTCCACTCTGCTTAACTTTTCTCTAACCCTGCAAAAGTGCTTGAAGCTGGTACTTATAATGCCATTAATGAAGAACACTTCCAGATTCTTAATAGCAATTTTACGATCAAAGATTCAGTTAGAAAATCATAAAATGAATCCAATAGAATCTGATCTTGTGAGGATAATAAAATATAACAATTAACAGGATATAAAGTTAAAGGCAATAACAGCGGGCAACTGAACGATGACTTCAGTTGAGCAAGTATAGCTTCCTATTTATCGACTCTTACTATTTTCTTGCATAGTTTTGAATAAATATGTATTATTAATAGGAATAAATAGGTATTATTAGTACTTAGTACCTACTACAGAATTAATAGTTTAGTTCGTTTCGCTGAAAGTCACAAATTAGAGGTAAGTGTCTTGGTAAAGATGTTCCAAATTCAAATTCTTTTTTTTTTCCACTACTTAATAAGCATAAATTATTATTTTTCGGAAGGTTTTGAATACGCCAGCTGTTTTAAATGTAGGTGAGCATAACACTTAATACTGTTTATAAAGTACATATGCCATACGAGGGGAATATTCTCTAGCTTCGATTGCGTGCGACGTTGCAGACATATATTTTTCCAGAAGGTAATGCGAGCTAGCTGTAGCGGTAGGCGTGGTGCACACGTCACTGGCCTCCGAGCTTCACACGTTGATCTCTAGAGTGTACGCTACGCACTGTCAGAATATTGTGAGACGGACTAACTACACGGTGACGCTATTGACGGAGTAGATCAGTGTTCCGGTGGCATGAGATCAGCGTATTGAAGTGTTATTGTGGCGTGCAGTGGGGTCATCTGGCGGCCGGTAACAATGCGACGCACACAATATGTGGCTCCATTGACGACGCGTGACGGCTAAAGGCCAATGGCGATCAGCGGCCAACACTCTCCGCGCGACTCACGCACAAACGGGTTACGCACCGAGGCCTTGCTCATCTTTGTTCATTTACTTTTCTCAGGTTTCATAGTCTATCTTCTCATTATCTTTTATTATAGACTTTACTGTTTTTTCATAATCATTATTGTTTACATCAGCCATTTCCCTCCATTATGTGGTATTTATTTAATGGTGTCTCACTTAGCACCCGCGTATGAACGGTTTTAAACGGCAGAATTATTATTGTGATTGATGTTCACATTTTCGTTGGCTTACTGATAGTGATGTGTTGGAAATTGTTGGACAAATCCTATCAAATTTAGCAGAAATGATATCAAAATATCTTGAACTACACATGACGTAAACGTAACATTGGGGAAGCGTCTACAAATCAATTTGTTTGTTTCTAGTTAAGTTTTTTTATGCAAATGTGAACATTGACTTGAATATTGTAAAGGTAAACAAGTTGGCATTACATCGAGGCCTTCGTAATTTGTTTTGTCTGAGCGAGTGTCCACGTTTCGGTGAGCGCCCCGCGCCTGCCGGCCGGCCTGCGCCTGCGTGCCCGAGTATTGATATGATACGTACAATCGAACTGGAAAAAACCGAGACCCAGTATTGGTACTTACTCATTCTCATATAACGGATCTTCACGTTGATTAATATTTGCCCTCGATTGTCAAGTTAATCCAACTGGTAATTCGGCGAACTTGCTTTCTGTGACCATGTTTGTTACAACATACGAGTACTATTGCACAGCATAACGTAGATACCTAGACATAAAAAACTTATTAACAAAAAATTTAAGCGTCGAAAAAACGAACTGAAAATCAAACATGTAAAATTTCAAAATCTCCCTACACATTTATCTTGCGAAAACACCCCGATTCAAACAGTAAAAAACCCATAACTTTGGAACGGCTGAACCGATTATATTCAAACATGGCTAAGAACACTCTAGACAAAATCACCTTTCAAACAAAAAAACTAAATCAAAATCGGTTCATCCGTTTAGGCGCTATGATGCCACAGACAGGCACAAAGATACACAATACACAGATACACAGCAACACACGTGAAACTTATAACACCCTTCTTTTTCCGGTGCGGGTTAATTAAAAATAAAAATATCCTTTTATTCTAAATTTCGATTCGGCACTAAACAAACAAATATGCAAGTTAACTACGTAAAGCGTAGAATGATTGTAGCTAGAATTGATCTTCGTTGACTGTTTGTTAGCCGCCGCGCGCCGCCTGAAAATGTAGAGAGACTAAAGAGATTTGTATATCAATAAATTCCTTTTCTCCTAGCTAGCTAGCGGTGGCTTTATGTCGAATTGAGAGTCTCTTCCTTTTTTTTCGTCGGTTGAAAATAACTATTACGCAGTCGGTTAGACATTTACGAGTATGTTTGTATGGGAGCTCCACTTAAATATTTCTGTTCGGAACAAAACGTTTCGTTCCTCCTTTTTGTTAGTTTGTTGCAACACTGTGTCAGCTCGTCTGTCATCGATTTGACAACTTTTGATTGAGTTATCACTAGACTGGAATAATGGTGATTTTGACATGGCTGGACGTATATCGGGTTCTCGTTTCATTTCATTATAATTGTTGAATAATCAACCAATCGTTATTGGAAATTACGTTCGCCATTCGTGATTGGTATTGTGCGTAGCCCGTGCATTTGGTTTTGTGGATATTTCACGCGCAGCGAGGTATTTTGTATCGACAACGTGCCTGGTGGTACCGGTCCAGAAGACGTCGGTTATCCCTCATTTTCCTAATATTATATATCTTCCCACGATAACCCTCGACCACCCACGGATTGAACGGCCCCAGGGGTCCCTCGCGGGAATCAAGGTGAGTAATTCGTGTACTAAGTATTCCTTTCCACCTGTCAGACAGGAACTCTATCTCTAAAGAACAAACTCTAAAATAGCTGTCCGCTGCTGCGAACCGCAGTGTCGCAGGTATAACCTGATAGGATCCAAGAGAATGCTGCGAGCATTGCAATGGGCCCCAGTGTTTGTCTCTTGGCTTTGTGATCAGAAGGCTTGTATTCAACAATTTATTTTATTCTGTTTTTAGTATTTTTTGTTATAGCGGCAACAGAAATACATCATGTGTGAAAATTTCAACAGTCTAGCTATCACGGTTCATGAGATACAGCCTGGTGACAGACAGACGGACAGAGGAGTCTTAGTAATAGGGTCCCGTTTTGACCCTTGGGGTACGGAACCCTAAAAAAACAGTAAAAGCGAACCACTTTTTTTTAAAGTATTGGAACTACATACTACGCTAGGCTAGCTCAAGCTCAAAGAGTTACCAACGACATGGTCCCGACTGTACGTGCGTGTAACTTCGGTGTCCAATTAAGAATAAGTAAAGTACGTGGGACACTCAGAAAGTTTTGCGAAACTAAAAAAAATTGTTCTATACGTACATATATTTTTATTAAATCTTTTCAAAGTACTTTCCACCAGCCTCTATACAAAGATTCATGCGCCTAAACCAGTTTTCAAAACACTTTTTCCAGTCCGCCGCAGACACCTCGTTTACAGCCTGCTCGAACGCAGCCAGCGCATCTTCCGGCGACGAAAATTGTATCCCTTTGAGCTGATTTTTTATTTTTGGGAATAAAAAGAAGTCACACGGTGCTAGATCAGGGCTGTAAGGAGGGTGACCCAGGAGTTTGACTGGCGTGCTGTCCAGGAAGTCCCTCGTTTTGAGTGCGGTGTGCGCAGGTGCATTGTCGTGGTGGAGCAGTAGCCCGCGGAGCCCTGTGTTTGGTCGCTTGTTGCTTATAACAGAGAAAACTTCTGGCAAACATTTGGTAGTATACCATTCGGCATTAATGCTTCTTTGATCCCGTAAGGGAATTGATACCAAGTGGCCAGTCAAATTAAAAAAGCTAGCGATCAAAATCTTACCCCCGCTTCTAGATCGCTTCACTTTGGTAGGCGTTGGCTCATTTTGAAACACCCAAACAGTCGACTGGCGCTTGGTTTCTGGGTCGTATTGATAAATCCAGGACTCATCACCTGTAACGATGTCGTAAACACGCCGAGACGAGCCTGCTTCAAATTTGTTAAGCATATCACGGCACCATTCCACCCGGGCCTGCTTCTGAGCATCGGTGAGGTTGTGCGGCACCCAGCGTGATACTATCCTCCTCACGCGAAGATGGCTGTGTAGAATCTCGTGAACGCTTCCCGATCCAATCTTCAATATGTGTTGAATCTCCTGATATGTAATTCGCCTATTGTCTTGGATTAAATTTTTCACTGCTAGCACGTTTTCTTCGGTAACAGCCGTCAAAGGGCGACCGCTTCTTTCGTCATCCCCCAAAGTTGGTCGACCGCGCTTGAATTCGTTATACCAACGATACACGGTTGCCTTGGAAGGGCCTTCATCCATGAATGCCATTTGAAGTCTATCGTACGATTCATCCGGTTTCAGGCGACACTTGAAATCGTATAAAATCATAGCTCTAAAATGTTCCCGGCGCAGATCCATATTTCAGTGAGACACAATACTTTGAATTAACTCGCAAAAAATGTGGAGGGAAAGTTTGAAATTGGAACTTACTTATTTTTACTTATAAATAATCATATTTTCGAAAAACATTATAACTGGCCAGTCTCCCATATATAAAAACTTTTTTTCGCAATACTTTCTGAGGGGCCTGGTAAATCGTCTCATCGATACGACTGGAGGGCTATGACCTTTTCTCAGCAGTGACACAATATGTAAAGGTTCATTTTTATTATTTTTATTTTGTCGAATACTGGGCTTTTAGCCAGAGGAAAAGACATGATGCACCGACTTCCGACCCCAAATAAATTGGAATTAGGGCAGGAGGATGTTGACTGTGTAATTTACTTCTTTTAAGCATTTAATTTATTTAGAACAAAAAGCTAATAGTGTTCTATAATAAAATAAAATAAAACTTTTATCGATAAAATTATGAATTCTCATATGTCAGTAATTGCAAATGCTGTGGAGTACCTATGTATTTAGGATAATGTGGAAACACATTAACTGTTGTGGTTTGTGGTCCAATCCTAATGATACGTGCATTCTGTTTCAACGTGACTCGTGCCACTCATTTTGTAACTGATTTAGATATTAACATCGTCACTAAAATAACGCGTTATCGATATCATCAATACATATAATAAATTTGTAGAAAAGTCGCTTTTGTACCTACATCGAAAATATTTCCATTTTCAGCATTTAAGGATATTTTATTAGGTAGGTAAAGTTGGTTGGTAGGTATGGTGGGTATGGTAGACGGTTGATATGTAGTTCTGTTTGGAGAAGCTTAATTTGAGACCATGTGTCTCTCTCTCTTACCATCAAGTACCGTTAGTAATTCAAAATTAGTCAGTGATAATGATTGCTTAAAACACTATAAAACACAAGCATTTTTATTTTATCGTGCATTGTCATCCAAACCAAACGTGTATGCAAAATTTCATCTTAATCGGTTGAGGATATCTGGTTTAAAATTCAGTTGCAAAATTTGACCCGAACATACATACAGACATACATTGCAAGTTAATAAAAAGCTTGTAATATTGTAAAATGAATCTCAAGAAATTAAATAAACAAATTAAACTTTCCTCAAGTACTATATAATCATTAAAAATCATCATGATTATATAATAGGGACAAAATTAATAATACAACCCCCGTGATCTCAAATCTATGTTTAGCAACATAAGACAGCTTACTACACTCATTTGCAAAAAAAAAACGGGCACCCAAGGAAATTTACATTCTAAAGTCGATTTGAGTTGATTACCTGAAATTTAATTGTTTTATGTAGTCTGTGACGTACTTATGAACGTGTAAATTATTACGCGTGAGTGATTACTGTAATCACTCTTTTTAGCTCCTTGATGTTTTGTGGAGCAGGTTGCATTGATCTTATCCGTCTCTTTAGAACATCCCAGACATGCTCAATTGGATTGAGGTCAGGAATTTGTGCTGGCCAATCTAAACGACGGATCCCAACTTCTTGCATGTACGCTTCCACGTCGCCAGATTGGTGCGGGCGAGCATTGACGTTTATAAAAATGGAATCTTTCCCAAGTGCAGTCAATGAGGGTTGTGCATTTAATGTTCCATTTTCTTTAAAACTAGCTCCGTACGCTCCGTCGAATTAATTACTGCCTATAACGTAACGGAGCCCCCGCCGTAAGGAGTGATTTCTTCGAAACACATTTCCGCATAGCGTTTCCGTGGTCTTCTCAGCACTAGCGGGCGTCGGTCCTCTCCACACAAAGAGATTTTAGCTTCATCAGAAAACAATAATTTATTCCAGTCGAGCCCATGAAGCATAGTTACGAGCAAACTGAAATCGAGCAAAACGTTGCTCACGGAGTAATTTAGGACTCGAGCCAGGCAGTAACTCCTGATATTGGCAGCCCAAAGGCTCCTCCTGACCGTCCACAAGCTAACTTCTTCAAAGCTCTTCTTCGGGTCCACACTTGACGCCTTAAGATTCCGCAACGCCTGACTCACCAAAAATTGGCCATCTCTTGGTTCTATGCATGGTTTTCTTCCCGAACCGGGTCTTCTTTTGACCAAACCAATCTCTTGATATCGTTGCCAAGTCCTCTGGACAGTTGAAGACTCACATTTAGCCGCTGAGACACGTAAATTTGCGAACAGCCTTCTTCAAGTAGGCTTATAATTTTACCGGCCCTTATTCTCTCTCGCTCTCGCTTTTTCACTCATATCAAAAAGTGGTATTTAATGAAAAAAGAAAGATTAAATTGTTTAATTTGCAGAAATTATGCAAAATGTTTTAAAATTTTAATAATCAGTAAAACAATTGTTTCAGCAATTCGCGCCATTATTGTAGTAAAGCAATTTTATAATAATCCAATAAGGGAACAAATTATCGGACGCGGCTGACGGACGCGACTTACAGCCGCGGCTGATATGTGTGCACAGTCATTTGGGACGCGGCTGCCAGATCTCTATCAGACGTCCGAACGCCCAAGATCACGTCCGCGACTTACGTCCGATAGTTTGCACAATGTAATGTACATTCATTATCTAGATACTCTATAAGCCGCGGCTGTCAGTCGCGTCCGTAAAGCTGGGAACAAATTATCGGACGCGATTGACGGACGCGACTTACAGCCGCGGCTGATATGTGTGCACAGTCTTATGGGACGCGGCTGCCAGATCTCTATCAGACGTCTAAACGCCCAAGGTCACGTCCGCGACTTACATCCGATAGTTTGCACTATGTAATGTACATTCATTACACAGATACTCTATAAGTCGCGGCTGTCAGTCGCGTCCGTAAGCCGCGTCCGATAATTTGTTTCCAGCTTAAGCCGCGTCCGATAATTTGTTTCCAGCTTCATCTTTTGTTAATTTCAAAATTTTAATTTGGAACGTAAAGACACATGCCAGGATACTTCAAATGACATGCCGATACATCGTCAAATTAATAAAATCTCTTTCTTGTTCTTCTTTATTGAAATAGTGAAAAAAACTATAGTGCCTTTTTTTTTGCAAAAGTGTTTATTTACGTTTAAGGCGCCGATTCCCTTGAGTAGCTGATTTTAAAATGAGAATCACGTCTAAACGGCTAGTCGTAATTTATTGGAAAAAATATATGTTATGGTAGACCATTTTCTTAATAATTTAATCTGAGCAAATTTTGAGTTTTATTCGTATAACATAGTGTAATTAATTTGTAAAGTTATGTCTAAAACGGACAAAATCTCGACAATCACAACAAAACCGCTGTGCGTATTTTAATGAAATCGACACCATATCAAAGACAATTTAATTATCTACATTTTGATCTGAAGCTTTTTTTTTTAAAGTCATAGAATAATAAGAAAAGTACAAAATACTACTAAATTTCGGGTCGCGCGGGTGAGAAACGAGGGCGCGTTTTGTTCCCTCAAGGTCGTTGGCGTTAGTAGTCGTCTTAAGTTAAAGATACCGCATTTATCGCTTCACTATGAGTAGTATAAAGAGTAGTTTTTAGTGATTCAGTAGTACTTTGGTAGTACTAGTAATAGTATTTTCTGATTAAATTTAGTACTGATTGATATATAATAGCTGTTTAGTCATTTATATTATTTAGGTTATCAATTTATTCGAAGTGGCACGTGGTGCTATAGGGAAACCACAAACCTCATAGTAATTAATTTCAGATTGTAAATGCTATTAACTTATAGAAATAACCGGCCAAGTGCGTGTCGGACTTCGCACATTTAGGGTTCCGTACCAAACCGCAAAATTAAGTTGGATGTAATAGGAAAAGTGAGACAATTTCAAAGAAAAATGCTGTGTTATCAATATATTGGTATTTGTTAGTAAAATTTACCAAATAATAAACATTATCACCAGTTTTCATGTTCGTAGGTCAATGGGAAGTTAAAAACAACATCGGATTTTTTTTTTTGTAAAAAAATGCTGACTTTTGTGGCTTCTAATTCCTTTGTTATATTTTTTTTTAAATAAAGTATACAATATTTATCTACACAAACAGCTCTAAACTCGATGGGGTAGGTCTACATCTAGTTTTGACTCCCTCCTTTGTCAGTTTGGAAGCCACACAGAAAAAAAAAAAACTGACCATTTCTATGACTCTGCGTCAACAAGATGCTTAAACTGTGTAGCTTCAACGGTTTGTTTGCAAAACCCGTGTGACAGAGGACGGACAGACGGACAGACAAACGGACACGTGATCGACAGCAATAAAGCTTCTTTTGGACCCTTCGGGTACGAAACCCTAAAAAAAAAGTTAAATCAAAAAACCCGACTGCTTCAAAAGCGAACTAAAAAGTCGTAAACAAGGAAAAAATCATGCTGTGCAGTCGGAGGATACATATTCGCGGGCTGGTTGACCAAAATCTGGTGTATCCTCCGCCTGCACAGCATGATTTTTTCCTTGTTTACGACTTTTTAGTTCGGTTTTGAAGCAGTCGGGTTTTTTGATTTTTTGATTTAACCTTTTTTATTTATGACTTTTTAGTTAAGTTTTTTTTAAATAAGATACATTTAAACATTTAAGTGTTATATATTTTTGAAATCTCCTCTTAAAACCCTTTATTTTGATACCCCACACGATGGGTTTGGAAGCAAAAAAAAATTTGTGCCCCCACAATAAGGCGCCCAAAAGCCGCAATTTTTCTAATGACCAATTTTAATGTAGCCTATGACACTCGCAGGGTTAAGACGAATCGATTGACGTATGAATCATCAAAATCGGCGAACGCGTTTGGTCTCTGGAACGCCATATAGGAACAAACATACATACATACATACATACTTACATACATACATACATACATAGACTGATAAACACATTACCCTCCTTCGGCAGTCGGGTCAAAACACTGACGTCGACGAAAAGGACCACGGATTAAGTACATGATTCTGGATCTTGACCTTAGTGTTGGAAAACTCGTCGGACATGTCGTTTTTTTTGCTGTTATCTGTTTAAAATCGTTATTCCTATCTAACCCAATTAGACTTTTAATTATTCTAATTAGAAAGAAAGCGCCACGTGTACGTATCTACATTCCAGTAACGTTGACCTTGATCTTAAACTTTAGGAAGTCAGCTGATAGGTAGCGCTTTTGAGTTTTATTTACATTGCTGTTTTTTGTGAAAAGACTAATTAATAATTTATTAATTAAGTTTTTTGTTAAGTTAGGAAAATGTTAATTAAAAAATACAACCACGTTCTAAAATCATGTACAATCCATGGTACTCGTTTGCGCGACGTAGTCGGAGACACCCTGTATAGTTTAAAATATATTCATATTTAAAATCTTTGTTCTCGGGCCCTTACCCCCAAATTTTTGGGTTTTCTCTATTAGTATGATGATCTGAGTAGTACATCCATCTAATATTGAAAAAAAAAATTTTTACGAAATATTATTAAAATCACCAAATACATACGAGTACACCCACTTTAAAGATTTATCTTAGCCTATAAAGTTTTTATTTAGTTGTAATAACGAGTAGGTACCTAACGTATTTAATTATAAGTGCAAAAAGTAATTAAAACATAGTTCCGCAATATACAGGATGGCCGGAACATTGAAGCACAAAAAAAATGATTTTGTCCCTCGACGTTTTCGAGTTATTAATTTTTTACTGAATTTTTGGGCATTTTCAACATGACAAACATAAAAAGAAACAAAAAAAGTTGTAGCATTTGTCAAGACTTTTTTTTGCAACTAAATCTTCATGATTATTAATTTTATGCTTAAAATAATCAGCTTCGTAACTGTGATGAAAGTTATGAAAAAGTTGGTCTAAAGGTAAAATTTAAGTTCGATGAATTACCTACTGACTGACTTTAGTTTTTAACTTTAAATTAAAAATCTAAACAGGTAACTTCATGGTTCCTAAGTAGGCCCCAAGAATGCGCCAGAGTAAAAAACAAAAAAAAAGTGTTTATTCACCGAACGCAATTTGTTCACTTTAGACAAACATTTTCATTACTTTCATTTATCAAGTACATTTTTTACTACAATAAAATATCCAATTAATATTTACCAAATCAAGTCTTCCAGACTGGCTTCCTACTTTAATTCCTAATTATATATATATATATTAACAACTTATCCATATTATTATAAAAAGTAAGAAAAAATATTTTTTTACGTATTGTGGGAAATTAACATAAGTTAATTTCTTTAATACGAATAACATTTATTTGTAAAAACAATGGTGTAAATATGTACATACTTAAACACTAAACAAAAGTAAACTATCCATTCTTTAATTAAATGGTAAAAAAGGAATGTGAGGTTCTTTTTAATTTTAATTTTTATATTTCCACAATTGACACGAATCACACAATCACAACGATTTGGCATTCTTAAAACTATTTCATCAAAATCAGTCAATTCTTTGAGGAATGCCGCCCACGTTCTTTCTAAAAAGTCAGTAAGTTGTTGTGGGGTTTGCTCGGCATCCATACTCGGCAGAGCTCTTCTTTGGAGTATATCCCATGCGTGCTCGATTGAGTTGTAGTCTGGTGACTGAGCAGGACACGGCAAAACTTTGACGCGAGCATCGGCAAGTCGAAACGAATCACCCAACCGGCGTCGCAAAGGGATGATCACGTCTGAAACAATGTGGCCCTGATCCAAATGAGGTCAGTTCTCCCACCGATCCAAATACCAACCATTATTGTGCCCCCTCCATATGAATGAACTGCCTGAAAAAATTTCAAACATTCTTGACGTCCAGAGGTCCTCCAAACTCGAGTTCGTCTACACGAGATTTAACAGAAAAGCAAACACAACGCCAGTCTTCTTCCTCCCAATTGTTCGCGAGCCCATTGTAAACGGGCCCTACGATTGCGGGATGCTATAGGTGGAACTCTCGGCGGCCCTCGGGAACGCAGACCCACTACACGTAAACGATTTCGGGTGGTTTGGTCGTTTATCAGCAAGCCTGAAGAGCTGTAGAGCCTCGTAGCCAGCATCATGGCGGTCATGGTACGATTCCGTCAGTATTTTGGACGTACCGGTCCTGTCTGGGCGTTGTGATGCGAGATCGTCTACCATGTCGCTACCATGGCCATGCTACCTGTGATACGATAGCGTATCCAGAGGCGGCTTATGGCGCTCTGAGTAGTGCCAAGAGCGACAGCCACAGTACGTTGCCTGGAACCAGCTTGCAACATTCCGACAGCTCTCATCATCTCTTCTCGTGTCAAATGATGTCCTCGCTCCTTAACGATGCTATTTTGTACAGTTCCAATGCAGAGATTATAATGGTTTTGTAAAAACGCTATTACACACTTCTACAGGAATCCTGATTGACAGTTGATTTTCTATTTTAATGAAAATTTAAAGAACATTATTTATTCAAATAGTGAAATTCACTAAAAAGAATCATTAAGGATCCAAAAAAGTTAAAATAATAATCATTGCGGCGATACTCTAAAACGTACATGATCCCTAGACATTTTTGATATATGTATATATGGGGGTGATTCAGATACCCCACGATATGAAGGATCTAAATATTTTTTTAAAATTTGTGTTACGGCCACTCTGTATATAATACCTACCAAAATGAAATAATTGTATTTCAAGCTAGAGGTACTTGGTGTTTTATGATATGTTTTTTGAGCCAGTTTAGTAGGAAACCAAGTTTAATTAAATCTATTACTGTTGTTATTATTTTGTCATAGACATTTCAATCAGAAACGTGTTTTTGCTATACCTCATATTGTATAGCAAAAACACTCAAAGGAGTTACGAAGCCAATTTTGATGAAAAATTCAAATTTCAAAATCAATGGCTTCGATTCCTGGCTCGGAATACTGATTTTTCAAAAATCCAATGATTCAGTTTCAGCCTCTTGACTCCTTTGAGTGTTTGCCGCTATTCCTCTTAGTTTCGGATTTCGCCATCCACGCCCACTTGAAAAACTCAACCTGTTTATAGGTAGGTTCGGTGACTCACTAACCAGCGTCTAATTGATTTAACTTAATCGAGTACATTTGTTAATTTTTAATCCATATGTAGGTTAATTTTGAGCCACTCTTGAAATATGATGTTGTGTATAACTGTGTACCAGTACCAGCTTATGTTTTACCAGGACAATAAACAATTACTATTTCTTTTCTGTTTTCGTTACATCCGTTTATATAATAATATGGTAAAGCTGAAGAGTTTGTTTGTTTATTTGAACGCGCTAATCTCAGGAACTACTGGTTGGAATTGAAAAATTATTTTAGTGTTGGATAGTCCATTTATCGAGGAAGGTATGGCTGTATAACATCGCGCTACAACCAATAGGAGCGGAGCATAAATGAAAAATGTTGCAAAACCAAAAATTCCTTTTTGAGAGGTTCCGTTGCGTGCGCTATATTTGTGTTTCTTTTTTGTCGTTTTTGGCTCAAAAAAGAAACTTGGCATAATCAATCAGATGTACCTATGCATGGACGCGATTCTTGCGTTTAGGAACAATAGAACCGCAGCCGTATCTGCATATTTAAGTATTTATAAAACTGGAACCACGCTTTCGTCAGTTTTCTTCAATTCTTCGTTGTTTAAATTAATTCCTATGAGTCGCGTTCTTAATACTTTTCTATACTTGCTACAGCTTACAGCATGATTAAAAGCGCATCTCAGACTCGTGTGACTAGGCTGCAATCTAGTTTTTCTATTTTAGATGCAACTAGTACTGGGTACAGGTAAATGCTGTACATGGCATGGTGCCTGTGCTAAATATAGCATCAATGTAGTTAATGCTGCTGTACTTGGAAGGCAAGGACCGTTAGAGGCGGGAGCCGGGCGGCGCGGCGCCAGCGCAGCGTCGGCGACGACGGGGTGCAATCACTCTTTCTCGTTTTATCTTCGGCCTCAGTGCATTGTGCTCGAATGCACGTAATGGTGAATCACCTGAATGTTATTTTGTAACGATGTGAATTTTGTTCAGATAATAATCGTAGTTTGTAACATTGATGACAATCCTTTAGTGTATTTATTTGATTATATTTATATATACGAGTACGCCACCAAACTTTACAGGATTATCCGCTGGGTCAATCTAAAGATTGTCTGAAAATTTCAATTAAATCGGTCCAGCCGTTTCGGAGTCTATAAAGATCATACATACATGCTTTCTCTTTTATATATACGAGTATAGAATATAGAAGAAAACTATTGTAATAAGTAGATGCTTTCCAGTTCTACACAGAAAATGTCGTGTTATGAGCGAATTCACGACTACAGTAGGTAGTCCTGTTGCTATCGGAAATACTTACATATTACCTACAGTGCTTAAGATTTCAATTTGTCCCTTAAAGTGCAGATTGACTTCTTTGGAACTGATGATAAAAAAGTAAATTTAAAAAGTCAAATATGTAAACATAACATCAGGTGAGATAGTGGTCAAACGCGAGTCTACATTAGACAAAAAATAAAAATTGTACATTAGCTTTGCAATCGGAGTATAAATATCGCAAGCTGACCAAGACCATACTTATCATCCGACTGCATAGCATGATTTTCTTCTTGTTTACATCTTTTTAGTTCGCTTCTTATTTTTTTTAACAACTTTTTAGTTATCATTTCTTTTTGAATTACATTTAAACATATAAGTGGTACCGTATATATTATTAGTAATTACCTCTAAAAACCCTTTATTTTGATACCCCATTCGAAGAATTTGAAAAAAAAAACTGGGACCTCTATCATTCATCATCATTATGGCACCCAAAATTCGTCATGTTAGTTGTTTTGCGTCACTAATCTAAAAGCACTAGGATAATGCATTATGTGAAGAACACCTTGGCAGTCAAGACGTATCTAACGATGTCTTAATTAATTATAGTGGTTTGAAAGATATGAGGGATTAGTGAGAATGGTTGTTACCCAACTTTAAATAAACCGTTATTTAAAATGAAAAATTATGAGGAAAACCTACAGATGATTTTAAATACTTATTTCAACTGACTATTTCGTCTTTTTTATGTTAGCAATATGGCGTCTGGTGGTCGCTGTGAACTTTGATTGCTGTCATGTCTTTAGTGACATTTGCAAGTTTATGACGTAAGAATCATCAAAATCGGCTCACGCGTTTGGTCTCTAGAATGCTACACAGGAACAAACATACATACATAGTACATGTACTGATATCATTACCACAGATAATATAAAACTAGCATACAGATGCCTCATCCCATACAATAAATCTACCGACGTAACTAGCGTTTTTCGTCTAATTAGGATGATTAATTTTCTAAGAAAACCGATCGCGTTCGGCTCCGTTCCACGGGTATAGATGGTGTTAGCAGCGACTTGCAAGTAAAGGGTTTACTCGGTTCGTGAATACTTTATTTTTAAATACAGCGACCATTTTTTTATAGTATCTTTTTGCGCGTTTTTACAGTTTCATTATTGGTTTCATTGTACCAAAAAGAAAATTAAAAAATCGAATTGATGCCTCAGTACTTTAAAACTGCGCCATCTATTGGAAAAAAAAAACAATTCAAATAATCTTTGAAATGTGAATTAAGAGGCCAATATTCCTTCATTTTGTGCTTAGGAGAGTTAATTAAACAAGAATTTTTTTTTATTCGTCTCTAGAAAATATTAATATTTCACAAGACTCAATAACAAACCGAAACTTATCTCGCCATCTAGTGCAATCAATTAGAACCAAATTTTCTTTCTTCACGTTGAGTGCCCGTGACATTTCCTCCATCCCTCCTTCAGCAGTCGGGTAAAGAGGACACTGTATAATGTTTACTCTATGACTTGAGTGTACCTACACTTTATACTTATGTGACCTTAAGTTGTTCTAGCGTAATTTGCAATAGAATAAGACATACCAGGCCCCTCAGAAAGTATTGCGAAAAAAAGTTTTTATATATGGGAGACTGGCCAGTTATAATGTTTTTCGAAAATATGATTATTTATAAGTAAAAATAAGTAAGTTCCAATTTCAAAATTTCCCTCCACATTTTTTGCGAGTTAATTCAAAGTATTGTGTCTCACTGAAATATGAATCTGCGCCGGGAACATTTTAGAGCTATGATTTTATACGATTTCAAGTGTCGCCTGAAACCGGATGAATCGTACGATAGACTTCAAATGGCATTCATGGATGAAGGCCCTTCCAAGGCAACCGTGTATCGTTGGTATAACGAATTCAAGCGCGGTCGACCAACTTTGGGGGATGACGAAAGAAGCGGTCGCCCTTTGACGGCTGTTACCGAAGAAAACGTGCTAGCAGTGAAAAATTTAATCCGAGACAATAGGCGAATTACATATCAGGAGATTCAACACATATTGAAGATTGGATCGGGAAGCGTTCACGAGATTCTACACAGCCATCTTCGCGTGAGGAGGATAGTATCACGCTGGGTGCCGCACAACCTCACCGATGCTCAGAAGCAGGCCCGGGTGGAATGGTGCCGTGATATGCTTAACAAATTTGAAGCAGGCTCGTCTCGGCGTGTTTACGACATCGTTACAGGTGATGAGTCCTGGATTTATCAATACGACCCAGAAACCAAGCGCCAGTCGACTGTTTGGGTGTTTCAAAATGAGCCAACGCCTACCAAAGTGAAGCGATCTAGAAGCGGGGGTAAGATTTTGATCGCTAGCTTTTTTAATTTGACTGGCCACTTGGTATCAATTCCCTTACGGGATCAAAGAAGCATTAATGCCGAATGGTATACTACCAAATGTTTGCCAGAAGTTTTCTCTGTTATAAGCAACAAGCGACCAAACACAGGGCTCCGCGGGCTACTGCTCCACCACGACAATGCACCTGCGCACACCGCACTCAAAACGAGGGACTTCCTGGACAGCACGCCAGTCAAACTCCTGGGTCACCCTCCTTACAGCCCTGATCTAGCACCGTGTGACTTCTTTTTATTCCCAAAAATAAAAAATCAGCTCAAAGGGATACAATTTTCGTCGCCGGAAGATGCGCTGGCTGCGTTCGAGCAGGCTGTAAACGAGGTGTCTGCGGCGGACTGGAAAAAGTGTTTTGAAAACTGGTTTAGGCGCATGAATCTTTGTATAGAGGCTGGTGGAAAGTACTTTGAAAAGATTTAATAAAAATATATGTACGTATAGAACAATTTTTTTTAGTTTCGCAAAACTTTCTGAGTGTCCCACGTATTATTATATTAATTAGGTTATTGTGGTTTTGTTAGCTCAGAAGTACGGATGATTGGAGGCAGTAGGATCTTATATTATTCGAATGGGGTTCCGTTGCCAAAGTCTGGGATATTTACGTCAAAGAGCGAATAGGCAAGCGTGCTTCACCGTCGACCACATCGCCGCTTACCATCAGGTGAGATAAACAAGTAAAATTAAAAATTTCCAAATTCTCTGACAATGTTTGATAATTTCTCTCTTTTTAAACTACATTAATGTATTTTTATTTATTTATTTATTTAATAATTAATGTATACACACAGTATAATACATAAAGACAACACATCAGGACAATAGAGTACAAGGGCACTGCTTATTTCTTAAGAAATTTCTGCCAGCAGACCCGCGAAAAGGAAAAATGAAAAAGAAATGTAGACAATAGTGTGTGAGAACAGACAAATAAGAAAAGTGAACGTCTTAAACTAAGATATAAACATTAGCGCACCTACACAAGTAGTGTGATGGTGGACATATACAAATATAAATACATTATTGTAAAACATATAGATACTTAAGTATAATATATATATATACATACACATATATAAATAAAGATCAGACTTGAGATGATAGATAATGCTCTTTTAAACGTTTTTTGAATAGTGAGATAGTGTTTAAATCTCTGATGCTAGGCGGAAGTGAGTTCCACAATCTTACAGCATGGGCAGAGAAGGAATAGGAATAGTAACTGGTTTTATGTGGATGGGATTTAAGGAGAGATTTGAGATGTGATCTACATAGTGCATCTCTGGGGCGAGCGTAAGAGAATCGCTCACGCAGGTAGGAAAAATAAGAGGGGTTATGCAAGATGTTGAACAGGAGACATAAAATCCGAGCGTTGCTACGAAGACGGATTGGGAGCCACTTGAGTTCCTTGCGAAGGTGAGAAACATGATCATACTTACGTAGACCAAAAACAAAGTGAATACACAAGTTTTGCAAGCGCTCAAGCTTATTTAATAGCTCCTATGTGGCATCCAGGTAGCAGGCGTCGGCATAATCTATAATCGGCTGAATAAGTGTTTGTGCTAAGGATATTTTTGTCGTTAAGGACAAGATACTCTGAAGGCACTTCAGCGAATGGAAAGAGAAATGTACCTTACGACTGACCTCGTTGACCTGAGCACGCCATGAAAGATTAGAGTCAATGATTACCCCCAAATCTTTTGCCGTTTCGGTATAGTCAATGCGAACACCGTCGATGTATAAAGGCATCAGAGAAGTGACGTCAGCCGCTTTGCGAACAAATTTGCTGCCTATGACCATGGCCTGAGATTTGCTAGGGTTTATTTGCAAACCAAATGACTTAGCCCATATGCTTATATTTGCCAGGTCGTGGTTCATTGCCGCAATAGCCTCTGGTAACAAAGATTGAGAAAAGGAGAGTTGATAGTACGCTACCCTGAGGAACACCCTCAGTGAGGTTACACCAATCAGAGAATGACTCATCAAGGCGAACACACTGAGAGCGTCCCCGAAGATAAAAGTTGAACCAAGCTAAAGCGGAAGAAGAGAAATTGATAGATTTAAGAATACTTAGTAAATTATCTAAATCCACAGAGTTGAAGGCGCTACTAAAGTCAAGCAATACAAGCACCGTAAAGGACTTCACTCACACTCTCCATATCCCAGCGGACATCGTCAGTTACTTTTAACAGTGCCGAGACAGTGTTGTGGCCCATGCGAAAACCGGATTGAAAGGGAGAAATAATCGAGTTAGACGCCAAGAAAAAGGATAACTGTCTATGAACTAAGTGTTTACAAACTTTAGAAAGAAACGGAAGAATAGAAATATGTCTAAAGTGAGTTAATAGAGATGGATTATTAGTTTTAGAAAGGTATGATGTGCGCCTGCTTCCAAACCGATGGAAAAGAGCAAGAGGTGAATGAATGGTTAAAGATGTCAGTTAGGACAGGGAGCAATGAGGGAAGGATAAGAGTAATCATTCTGGAACACAACATATCATCACCGACTGCTGAAGAAGTTATTGCAAGTATAGATTTCTTAATGTCCTCCTCAGTAACATCGCTAAGGCTAAAGGTTGAATATTGTGGCAACGGCATACTAGAAAGACTATCTAAAGCAGCGGCTTTGACGCGCGGATCAAAAGAAAAAGGCAGAAGAGAGAAACGTTTGTTGAGATCATTGAGGTTCAAATCCTAGCACTGGTTAGTAGGTGATTTGCCTATGCCTACAGATTTAAGAAATTTCTATATATCGGACGAACTGCGGTTAATGAGTTGTTCATGGAAGTAGCGCCTCTTAGCATTCTGACACAGATGATTGCAATGGTTACGTAGACATTTGTAGTAAGCGAGATTTAAGTCTGAAGCTCGGCGCTTATATCTGCTCTTAGCTTTCCCTACGGGTCATATGCTCTTTAATATGTGGTGTAATCCATGGTGCAGGATTATGTCGCACTTTGACTCGTCGAATAGGGTCATGCTGGTCATACAAGTTGAGTATGGTTGAGTTAAGGCATTTCACTTTACCATCGATGTCATCGTTCTCGACCAGAGGAGACCAATAGAGATCGCCGGCATCACGCGGCAATGCCTCCAAGTCAATGCCCTTGTAATAACGAAGATTTAAGAGCTGGGGCTTACAATCTATATTGAACACGTAATTATGACACGTCATCTTGCGGAAACGGCCCGATTCAAACAGTAAAACGCCCATAACTTCTGAACGCCTCTGAACAATCTCGACACATTACAAACAAAAAAAAAAACTAAATCAAAATCGGTTCATCCTTTTAGGAGCTATGATGCCACAGACAGATACACAAATACACATAAACACAAATACAACCTCAAACTTATAACACCCCTTTTTTCCGTGGGAGGTTAAAAAAGGTAATGCTGATACGAAAATATTTCAATTATAAAGATACCTACCTATAGCTTCAAGGAGAACATTGGGTATTGGCTGGCATGTCCTGTGGTAGTAAGAGATTTGGTCCTGTGAGAGAAGAGTAAAAATATTATAAGTCCAAGAGCCTACCGTAAACGTAGTGTTACATACTCTTTGGAGCCTACGCTGTCACTGTCAAACACAATGTCAAGTTGTCAAGGGGATTGTAAAATAAAATATTATGTAAAAAAAGTAAAAATTTATAGTGATATTTTCAGGAACGCAAGCACTCAAAAAAATAACTCAAACGAATGATACTGTTAATTATATAAAATAAAAATTGTTTATTTACAATGGAAAGTAACGAAACTCGACCAGAAAATTTAATATATTATAGTCAAGCATATAGAGATAGAGATAAATGTGCTAATAATAGTGGCATTATTGTGGTATGTATTGGTTTTAACATCAAGAACGGGTTCGTAAGTCGATCGGATCTCTCCGCAACTGTAAAATTCACCAGTGCTGCAGTAGGAAGAAGAGTCAATTATTGGACAGAATTTGCTCAAACTTTAGCCAACGGTTCCATATTTTCTGTGCGGGTCACAAATTAAGCTTTTTCTTACTTTCTTTCATTATTATTTCGTTTATTTAATTTTGTGCACATTTCATATTTACATTTTTAAATATTTCTTTATAAAAACAAATCATAAAAAAAAACATTTAAAAATATAAAAAAAAATTATATATATTAATGATGTAAAAAATAATAATAGTAATATAAATATTTTGTACAACTCCAGCACCCTCATGAGCCATGTATGCGGCACAGAGTCGTAGCCTTTGTCGCCCGTGTTACTACCAATCTTACTACCAGTAGTAATAATGGTAATTTTATTCCCTTTCTTACTACTGCAGTAGTAAGTTGTTAGAAGGGTAATTACAATTTCCCCTTGTTACTACCAATGATAATAATAAAGAATATGGCGACATGATGCAAGAAGGCCTATATGATTCGATGCCACATACATAACTTATGAGGGTGCTGGAGTTGTATAAAATTGTTGAGATTCTGCGCATCTTCCTGACGTCACGTATGGGGCAGTGACGGACGGTCCTTCTCTATCCAGGATGTCGACAGATTCAGGAAAACAGCGAACCTATAAGAATCGAGCGTGGAATATTTCAGGGCGACAGTCAAAGTCCTCTGTGGTTTCGCTTAGCCCTGAACCCTCTTGAGTACACTGCTGGAGGGTTCGGGGTATCGGTTGAGAAGAGGGTCAGGTCATATCACACCTTTACATGGATGACCTAAAGCTCTTTGCCCCCAACAACTTGCAACTGATGAAGCTACTAAAGGTAACAGAAAACTTCAGTGACGCCATCAGGACGGAATTTGGCGTGGAAAAATGTGCAGTCATGCATGTAAAGCGAGGGAAGATTATGGTATCCGTGGGAATACAACTCTCAGATTCTATGTCGTTCTATGTCTTCTCAACCGATACCCCGAACCCTCCAGCAGTGTACTCAAGAGGGTTCAGGGCTAAGCGAAACCACAGAGGACTCAGACTGTCGCCCTGAAATATTCCACGCTCGATTCTTATAGGTTCGCTGTTTTCCTGAATCTGTCGACATCCTGGATAGAGAAGGACCGTCCGTCACTGCCCCATACGTGACGTCAGGAAGATGCGCAGAATCTCAACAATTTTATACAACTCCAGCACCCTCATAAGTTATGTATGTGGCATCGAATCATATAGGCCTTCTTGCATCATGTCGCCATATTCTTTATTATTATCATTGGTAGTAACAAGGGGAAATTGTAATTACCCTTCTAACAACTTACTACTGCAGTAGTAAGAAAGGGAATAAAATTACCATTATTACTACTGGTAGTAAGATTGGTAGTAGGTAACACGGGCGACAAAGGAGTCGTAGGCCTTCTTGTAGTCTATCCAGCATGTCAACAGATCCTTGCGGGATCGACGAACCTGCTGGCTTATGGCCATGTCAATGAGGAGTAGCTCCTTAGTGCCGCGGGACCCATTCCTACATCCATTCTGAGAGGCAGACATTATTAAGTTACTTTCAATGTGTACATTAATTTTTCCTCTCAGGATGGATGTAAGAAGTTTATAAACCGTCGACAAACATGTTATTGGTCTATAACTCTTGGGTTCCGCGGGACTACCTGTCTTATGGAGCAGGTGGGTAACACCTGTTGTTAAAAACTGCGGAAGCGACCCAGATTCTAAACATGACTGGAATTGAGATGCCAGAAACGCGTGTGAGCTGCTATACCATTTTAGCCAGAAGTTATGCAGTCATTATTATTATTATTAATCCATTTATTTAAGGCGACAGGGCCCATATAATAATAACTTAAATCTAAACATACATTATCATGGTGTTAGTAACAATACAAACTTATACCTATGTTGTAGCACAATAACAAAAGATACAATTTGAACAACATCTAAAATTCACATTTAATCAATCATCATCATTGCTTCAGCATTCCAGCTGAAATACTGGAGCAAAGATTCATGTGAACACAGTCCAGCCTGACAGCAATCATGGCCATGATGCCGTTGGAGCTGGCCCGCACCCTGCGCACCAAGGATGCACATCTTTTACGCATCAATGCATAAAAGCAATCGTATGATAGGTTTTTAGTATAATCAGTATTGGGATCGTTTATCATCCTATTCGCATTCGCATATTGATAGTAGTTTTTTTTAGTTTATTTCTTATTATAGATAGGCTCGCGCTTGACCACTATCTCACCTTATGGTGTGCGATGATTTGGTCGACGGTGAGGCACGCTTGGCTAGAAGTTACCAAAGATACACACAAATACATTTTATTTCGCACAGAGGTTATTTATTATATATTATGTAGAAATATTTTTTTCCATTTTGTTATGGTACATAATGAGCAGGTTCTATAGTATGGTACCTAATACTATAGGTAATAGGTAGGTAGGTAGGTGAATAGTTTACCTGAATAAATTAAAACTTGAACATAACTGGTGAAATGAGAGTTTACCAGGGTGAACAGTAGACATCTGCGTACCAGCGTGATGTTATGATATGAAATGTTGTAAATAATAAACAGACATGTGATTGCAGCAATCCCAAGATATTTGCCGTTATTTATTGTAGAGTTCTGTTATATATCTCCGAAGTTCTTCATCGATTTAAATGCGACCACAAGAGAAGCGCCAGCTTTCAAATAAAAAAAGAATCATCAAAATCGATTTACCTCGAAAAAAGTTTTGAGGTGACACACATAAAAAAAATCAGTAGAATTGTTAACCTCCTTTTTGAAGTCGGTTAATTTATTATCACAATGATCTTATCACATCTTATCTTTTAAGCGGAATTTTGATGCCCGTCGGGTTTCCAGGAGTATACTGAACGAAATATTGCGCGAGATACAGACGGTAAATTATAGAAAACCACCAATACAATGCAGAATCATGAAAATAAAGAGGGTGAGACCAAAAAACACTTTTTTTATAGTTAAGACGTCAGTTCAGTTACCTACAATATCGTGGACATATAAAAAACCTGAAGTAAATCATGTATGCCTAGCAGTGGACTTCTTTAGTTTGGAATGATTATATATAAACTGCTCCAAAGCATGTCCACGTGCCATTCTCTTTATGTCCTTTATTCATTTCTATTCTTATTTACTAAATTTTTAAATATTTGTATAAAAAAATTAAAAAAAAAACATTTAAAAAAAAATGCGTCCCACCGGTATCGGGGATAGGGTCCAAGCTACCGGCGGTCAGGGCTCCAAAGAGAGGAACCTCCTAACAATACCAGCCGTGTCCAGCAATACTGCTTTCTGGATCAGGCCCTTGACCCAGCCGCCTAACGAGAGCTTCCTAAGGTGTTTGTCGAGGCTCGTGGCTATTAAGCCATTGGCTGATACGACTATCGGTACAATGATCGCTGTGTCCACATCCCACATGTCGACAACCTCGCGAGCCAAGTCAAGATACTTGATTTGCTTATCATTCTCGGCTTTAACGAGTTTCCCGTCATGCGGGACGGTAATGTCAACAATCATTGCACACCTCTTGATTCGGCCCACCACCACAATATCAGGCTACAATAGTCCTGTCAGCTGTGATGGACCGATCCCAGTACAATGTGATATTGACATTTTCGAGAACTAGGTCGGGAACATACCTGTAGTACGGCACCTCCGATGCCACAAGAGCGTATTTCATAGCAAGTTGCTGATGGATAATCCTGGCTACAAGGTTGTGCCTAATATGCAAGTACTCTTCGTTAGGTAGCCGCCATTCTCTTTATTATTATATAAGTGAATAAAAATATTTACGTGTTTGTAGGAAATACCCATGCAGACGAAAATAATTCCAGAACCAAAAAAGGAACCAATCCCATTGGGTAAATCATCGTCCATGAGCAGTCTCATAATTTGGAACATTTCGAAGGCGCTTGAAATGAAACCCAGTTTGGATTTGAAGGTAAGGATTGAGCTGTAGTAGTAAAAATAAAACATTTTAACAAAAAGACTACCGACATTTGAATAAAAAAAACTACAAAGCTAAAAATAATGTTATTTTTGGAAGTCGGTGTCCATAACGTAAAAAATGGTACCTTCCAAAGACACCGACTTCCATAAATAAAATTATTTTTCATTTTGTAGTTGTATCTATCTAGTAGGCAAGTTGTTTAGTAAGGTACCTATAACGCCAGAATAGATTACCCGAATATCATAACCGGTGAAATGAAAGATCTGCCTACCCCTTAAGAGCGTACTGGCGTGATGATATTTTATGAAATGGTATAAATAAACTAATGGTATAACAACTAATGGTATAATCTAACTAATATTGAAAAGTTATGTTGTATATCTTCGAAGTTCTTCATCAGATCTTCGCCAAATTAAAATGGGTCCAATTTCGGAACATACATTTTCAAACAAAAAAAAAAAATTCGTAATCGGTCCACAATTGACGGAGATATCGGTGAACATACACAAAAAAAAATAACGAAGTCGACCACAGAATCTCCTCCTTTTTGGATAGAAATAATCTATAGCGGATCTATGCAGCCACATACTAACTGTAATGACTTGACATCGCACGAAATCCTGCATCACGCAAGTTGAGGTTTTGGAGCGATTTGAACACACACAACAGTCCGTCGACAACAGTTGGGCAGTTGCCCCGGACTAGACACAACACCCGTCTGGTTGGAGGATCCTCTATTTTCAATAGAGTTTGAGGAACTTTAAACCCTGTTCCGCATACCTCCAAAAATTGATTGATTGTATTATAGATCTCACCAAACTTCTTGGCCGCCCTGAAGTTGGCTACAATGGCTGCGCAGTAGTAAATCTCATACAAAAACAGCACCGTTTCGTGCCTTGCGCTTCGGAAAGCAGGGGGCCAAGAAGTTTGGTGAGCATTATATCTATTGTACGTAAGCTTAGATTGTAGATATTTACCTGCATGCCTACACTTTGAAACTTATAAAATTAAATGCGAGCCAGGTATCTCTCGAGTGAGTGTTCTATTGCTCTATTCTTTTGGATAATATTTTTGTGTTCACCAAAAATCTAAAGGTACATCTATGTATGCATTTCTAAAATATTGATCTTAAACCCGTTTAATTGTTTTACTATATAATTAAACTACTCGGCCAACAAAATATGTTGCAAAAAACAAATTCCAAATTAACACCAAGATATAACACTTTTTTATTGTAGTGTGCTGCAAATATTCTATTGTAACAATAACTATTTTATTCTTCCCCGAAAAATACTGATCGTGCACCAAATATTAGTTGATCTACGAATAAATTATGGTCAAAGAATCAGTCCAAGAGCAAGCGAAGCGAGCTCGGGAACTTAGGGCACCCCGACACGGACAGGTTAGGTTCGAACGAGATGAAGTGAGCGAGCAAAGCGAGCGAACTCAGCTCCCGTCATCTCGTTCGTGTTAGGTTACTTTTGACCCTGCAGACAGAAATAGGAGCCCCGCTATAATACGTCGACTTATTCGAAAACTAAAACTAAACTAAACTAAAAAACTAAACTTAACTAAAAAAATAAATGCTTGTTTTTAAAATTAGGTGTATTACTATTTTTACAAATTTGCAACAGTTGTTAAATAGATGCTCGTTATGACATATTTTAATGAACATATTTTGGTGCACATTCAGTATATTTGGTGGAACATAGGCAAAAATAGGTAAATGAAATGGGAATAAATTGAAGTACTTTAAATACCATCCTATTCTTTTTAGGGTTGTGGTGTCCTATTGCTGTCACTCACGTGTCTGTCTGTCCGTCGTCTGTCACACAATTTTATGCCGAAGAGTTTTGTAATAATCTTATTAGAAAACTTTTGAATATACAGAGTTTAATTATTGACATTTGGGAATTGCCTTCCTTAGCGGCAGTTGTTCGAAGCAGTTTAAAAAAAATGGTCACCTTTACAGCCTGTTTAAGGAACTGTAAACAAAGTAGTGCGTATCAACACTAGTCCGGTGTTTGATCTTGTTCGATTGCTTGTGTGCAGGCTTCCATTATGGCGGCGAAGCTGCGTCTGGACTCGGATGCGCGCGAGCTCAGTACCGTGAACGAAAAGCATCCGGAGCAGCAACACCTGCTGTGTGCACTCCTCGCCTGGCAACAGCTGGGACACCAAAACGCAGATAGCCTTTATAAGTCCGCCATCTTTATTTTTTAAAACACCTGATTTATAATGCATAAAAATGTTTACACTCCCAGATCACCCTCTATAGCCACTTGTGGTTTATCCCATTTAGTTATTGGATTAACTGCACCGTTTGTCTCGTGGTCGTAAGTGCTATGGGTTCGATTCCCAGGTCTCGCAAAATTGCAATCGGGTTTTCCATAAAAATAAATGTAAATAACAGCCATAAAATCACGATACGCTGTAGATACTGCGACTGATCTTACCTCGGTCATGTCTCTTTCGAAGGTTGTTTGTCTCCGTTGAGATTCACCACCGTGTTTAATATTAATGTTTTAGTTTTGTTGAGCCTAAGATGAACGAAATTTCCTGTGCTGCCAAGTGTGTTTCAAAGCTTAATTCGATACGTAATGGCGAAGCGATCAATTCAGGAAATGTTTTTCAAAACGCCGTCGCATGGAAAACCTTGAAACCATCAGATGTTGGAAGCTTCGGATCGCACACTTCTGGCCCCATTCTGACATTGCCGACCCCTGCGAAATTAATTATGCGTGTTGACAAAGAAACAGTACACAAAGGTTGCCAGCATGCCGCAACTTCAAATGTGAGAACGTGTCAACAACCAGTAAGGGAAACCCTTAATAAACTCGATGCTGTAAGTATCAATATTAATAACGTTACTCTGCTCCTTCACGTTCTCAGATTCAATATGTAGTTGGGAACACAAGATAGGATCTAGGTAGGTATAAAATGTATTTCAGAAAGCATAAAAAAGTCTTAAAAAAGAACCCGACTGCTCATGAAGCGAACTAAAAAGACGCGTAAACAAGAAGAAAATCATGCTGTGCAGTCGGAGGATACATATTCGCGAACTAGCTGACCAAAACCAGATGTATCCTCCGACTGCACAGCATGATTTTCTTCTTGTTTACGTCTTTTTAGTTCGCTTCATAAGCAGTCGGATTTTTTAATTTAACTTTACTTTTTTATTTTAGCATAATTTTTTCGAATTACGTACATTGAAACTTATAAGTGTTCTATATTTTTGGACTCAACTCTTAAAACCTTTATTTTAATACACGAGGGGTTTGGCAGATAAAAAAAATAGGGCTCCCACAATATTGCGCCCAAAAGCCGCCAATGTTCTATTTTGCAATTTCAATGTAGCTGGTGACACTCGCAAGGTTATGACGAATCGATTGACGAAAGATTCATCAAAATTTGCCAATGCATTTGGTCTCTAGAACGGCACATAGGAACAAACATACATATGAGACTGATAAACACATTACCATCCTTCAGCAGTCAGATAAAAATATAACTACTATAACCAGATCTTTTGAACATAAACGAGTGCATCGATAGAGCAACAAGAGTAAAGTATTAATTTTAGTTTTGTGACTTCATAGGCATGTTGTTTGGGTACTGAATGTGCGGAAACGCTAGCTTCACTAGATTTGAAAGCCAATGAGTTGCGCACCCGAGCCGGTCAGCTGGCGAAGCGAGAGAGAGAACGGGCTAAGTTGCTGGAACGTGCCGAAGTCGCCTGGAAGGAACTCGAAGCAGGTTACCAGAAGCGACTTGCAAGCGCCGAAGAAAAAGAACAATATCTTGAAAAGAGAGTTTGTACACTATACTTTATATTAAGTTATATTACCTACATCCAACGGCCCATCCAGGCTTTGCCCGGATTAAATATCGTATATCCATTGGAAATCATTGTATATTATAATTATATAATATTTTTCTAACTTACTTAAAGTAAAATCATTTTTCAAATAGTTGTAGTGGGTCCAGCGTTGTGATTTCACTCCACAACTCACAAAATTCGCAATCTCTCTTTATTATTCACTTATTTATAATTAAGTATTAATTAACGAAATTTAAAATAACATCTCTTTTTTAAACAGCCTACTCATTAATATTATTTGTTCAGGTTAAAACAATGATAGTAGAGCGGAACAAATTTAAGGCAAATTGTAAAACTTTGACGGATGATCTGGCACGCACGAAGGAAGTTGTGGAGAAGGGAAAGCAAAAGTTAACAGCCGTAGAGAAAGAGGTGTGTTCCATAGCGAAGACAAAGATGAGCACGAAAGAGGAGGCAGCGAAGAGCGAAGCCGCTCTGACGCAAGAACTGGCCAAGGTTGCGAACTACGATAGAGACCTTAAGGTTATATTATACTACTTTTCATGTGAGGATGTGGCCACATCATGGTGTCAGAGTTAATTAAGCCGCCTATAGGAACCCCACTGGCCCTTAACTTGGTTATTTCGGACTTACATTAATTAGTGACTATTGATTAGTATTCATCAGTGAAACGCGGCTTTTTCTGTGATTCTGTCACCAGATTATTGCAATCATCTTAAGTTGTTAGTAATAAATCACATCAAGATTGTACTTAAACTCTTTTTTACAAATAAGACACAGATATATTGTAAACTATCGAATATGATGGGATTTATTTTATTTGAAATGATCAGTGTAGAATATGTTAAATAACGTTCTGCGAATGCGTCCGAAACCGCTAGCACAAGTAAGTTCAAAATATAACAAACAAACAACACGTAGGTAGATAATATTTTAAACGTATTCCTTTCAGTTGAAGGAAGAACAAGCATGTCGTAAGTTTGAACTGCTACAAAACGAAGCCGATTCTGCGCAAGCGCTGGCGTCTGACCGGGAGCGGGCTATGAAAGCGGAGCTGACCGCGTTGCGCGGGCAAGTGGGAGACGTTGATAAACAGCTGCTTGCAGAAGACGTGGAGGGTATGAAAATTAAGGAAGAGGTATGTTTTAGTTGTTTTTAAATAAAGTCTTAACTTTTACTTTATTATATTGTGATTTGTAATTTCGTAGACTTAACTAACAGCTCTGCCAATAATCATATATTTTTTTATTATTACAAGCGCGGAGAATAATGTTATAAGTAAGGCTCAATCATAAGTGATTCATCGAATTAATCAGTAACAAAAAAAAAAAGTTCGAGCGGGATCACCTCTTTCACGAGCCCGCTCGGACTATTAAGCATTCTTTCTTTTCTTCACAACTTTTGCATCGACCAAAGTGTACAGTCGAGTTGTGTACTTCTCGAGAATTCCACACAACTAAACCGTTTATAACCAGATCAGTTCGATGGTACCATTTTCATTAGAACCATTTATTTAAATTTGCTTCATCACAGTAATTTAACTATTCGAGATATCCTATACCTAAAATATACTTATCATTCAGAAGTACCAGTAGTCATCTGTAGTCTTCTTCGTCAAATCCACTTCACCAAATGACACTTTCTGAAAGCAAATGTAGATGAAAATACCAAAATCACTATCTATATGGTATGCCTATAAAATTTGAGGAGTGCCCTCGATTTTCATGGGATTTCCTCATCAGAGCGTGACTTTGTGACAATGAGATCACCTCGAGAGTATCCCTCTTTCAAATGAAAGAGGTTTTTCATAATCGTTCCATAATTGACGGAGCAATCGAGTAAAACCATACAAAAAAACTAACAGTCGAATTAAGAACCTCCTCCTTTTTTAAGTCTGTTATATAAAACAAACAGTCGAATTAAAAACTTCCTCCTTTTTTGAAGTCGGTTGAAAAGGAGAATAAGGCGAGGTATTTTCCAGCCATGGCGACAAGAGACGTGGCGCACATTCAAATGCTAATGCGAGACTGATCACTGATCAGTCGCGGATCGACTGTTTAGTCGATGGTTTGCGATAATAAATGAGCGATAGTTGTCCAACTTTTTAATCAAAAGCAAATCAATACAGCTTTTTGATTTTTTGTCGAGCAACTATCGAGTTGATAGTATATGCAGGTTCTATGATCTCAAAATAGTTCTATAAACTTTTGACACACAACTAAACAGTAATTGTTCGAATAAAAGTAGTCAGTATGCGCTAGGCCTTATAGTCTTACAGAAGGAGGCCATTTTCCGCCAGTTTTTTGTCTCGGCCAGCGTGGCTCTCACTACTGCTGCCCTGCTGTTTAGTTCTTGCTTGCCTGATCCTGGTGACCAAGACACACCGCTCCTCGAGCGTGTTTGTAAGTGCTGCCACCTATCCGACCAATCAGAGGCATGTTCACAATATAACGATTCACCGAAAATATAATAAATCAAATCAAAATTAGAGTAAGGAGGCCTTTGCCCTGCAGTGGGATGGCAATTCCATTACAAGTTCTTGTTCTAGCATTTCTAGCAGCAGTGTGACAGACGAACTGATAGTCATTTTCGCACCATTAAAATCACGAGCTCAATTAAAAAATATTTTTCTGACTGACTGAGCATAACTTTTTTTTTAAGTAGCGTTTTTTCGTCACTATTACATGAATGTATTGAAGAGACTCTGTGAATTATTCCTTTTTCGTGGCGTATATTATATGTTACCGGCCAAACCCAACTTCAGGCCAAATTATTTTGGCCTAGGCCAAATTGGTGTTTTTATGAAATTCTCGCACTTTTCTAGGTTACCTAAAAATAAATTATAGCGCCTACCGAAATGCTAACAACAACGCATTGCGGTTGAAAAGCAGGCTGCCAAGCTTTGTGATTAGCATATTCGTTTCTTGTACTGTTGTAGCTATGTGATGAAGTAAGAAGTTAGTCATCGTCTGTGGAATAAACAATTAATTTTATTTAGTTTATTTTATATTCATGAACTGGTATTGCATTATTAAGTTCCCAGGCGCCTGTATTTTTTGTAGCAGCGCTATCATTATCAGACGTTATTTTGTCCACAAAAGGAGTCCGAGTGCATCTTCTAGTACAGCATCCTTTACGGTACAGTTATATAATGTCTTAGGATTCCTGCAGCTCATATATATCATCATAATTCCAGCCAAAGGACGACCACTGCTGCAAATATGGCTCTCCTAATTAGCCATATCGATCAGACCTGTGTGTCTCGCATCCATCATATTGCCGCAGGATCTCATATATGCTGATTATAATCACCCCCTTCTACACATAAAAACTCACAAAGGTCTGGGTCATGGTCAAGGTAACTCATAAACGGCACAAATATGTGGTTGTCTCTAACTATTCTCAATCTTATTAATTCTTTGTTTTTTTTCCTTCTTCTTCTTTTGATTATTCTTTTTACAATGGTTTTCAATCATCTTCATAGCCCTTTGCTAAGAATAGTTACAGCACTGATAACAATATTTGTGCCACATGTTAGATTTAGTCTTTTTTTTATTTTACTTTTATATAGATTCCTTTACCGATTATTTTGTAAATGTGTGAACATTGTAGGCCTTCTAGATGCTTGTTAACTTTTTAACTCGTTTTATTTTCTTTTGTTTAAATAATATGTAATCTTTTTTTTTTGTTTTCTTACGACTTATTGTCGGGCCTACGTTGTCCCCACATATCTAAGTACTAATGCTGTAACAAGGAAATATTGTAAAACCAAACCATTTTTTTTAAAAGAGTAACCATGGAGTTTCTTGCCGGTTCTTCTCCATAGGAAACGACCAACCCGAACCGTGCACATTGTCGACGTTTTATAAGTGCCCATGTAGGCCTATATGAAATAAAAAAACCGGCCAAGTGCGAGTCGGACTCGCGCACGAAGGGTTCCGTACAATTATCGCAAAAACGGCCATCACGTTTGTTGTATGGGAACCCCACTTAAATATTTATTTTAGTCTGTTTTTAGTATTTGTTGTTATAGTGGCAACAGAAATACATCATCTGTGAAAATTTCAACTGTCTAGCTATCACGGTTCATGAGATACAACCTGGTGATAGACAGACAGACAGACAGACAGACAGACAGACGGACCGCGGAGTCTCAGTAATAGGGGCCCGTTTTTACCCTTTGGGTACGGAACCCTAAAAATAGATTTTTGATTTTTTGTAGTGTAGGCCATTGTATAACACAGACAAGTGCCTGGAGAACCGACAATTCGGTCAAAAAGTTGATACAAAATTTATGCTAACAATATTTTTTCAATTTAGAAGTAGACTAAGTTAATATAACGCTTAGGCTGGGTGAAGTGGTGGTCAGCAGCCTGAAAAGGCTCATGTAGGGATAAACCTGAAAGTTTCAAAATCAGTAATGAGTCCTCTTCCATATCCGTAACTGATGATGAGCTGACTTTTGTAAACATGGTTGATTGTGATGTGACACGCATGCTTTTCTTTTTCTAAATTTCTCAAAAATTGTGAAAATTCCTTATCAGGTTTAGTTGCCCACTCTAACAATATTATCCTAAATCTTGCAACCTTTTCGCGTAGGCGGGTCTGTAGTTATATCTGCCAAAGATAAAATTTACAAAAAAATACGAAAAGATTACCAGATTTGCCTGATAACAAATGAATAGCAGTGTATGACACTTCGTCGTTTTAGGGTTTCGTAGCCAAATGTCAAAAAACGGATCCCTTACGGATTCGTCATGTCTGTCTGTCTGTCTGTCCGTCCGTATGTCACAGCCACTTTATTCCGAAACTATACACTTCCAAAGTGGTAAAATGTGTGAATGATAAAATGAAAAAAAATATATGATGTACATTACCATGTAAACTTCCGCCGAAAATTGGTTTGAACGAGATCTAGTAAGTAGTTTTTTTTTAGTACATCATAAATCGTAAACCGCAATTTACCAAATACGGAACCCTTCGTGCGTGAGTCTGACTCGCACGTCGCCGGTTTTTGCGCTATGGATTCACACTTACGCAAATTGTAACTATGCAATAGGTATTTAAGCCTAGCCTAATTTTGTACAATTTGTTATCACTCTACCATAATACTATACCGTTACTCTACCCGTGTACACAAGACTTTAATTGTAGATACAAGTGTGAACCCTTCTGAATCTTAATCAGCATTGAAGTGTGTCAATACAGGAGAATAATGATTATAATAACTAGCATTAAGAAATGTTTTTTGTTGGGTTTATTGACTTTGTGAACCTAATCATTACTGTTGCAATAACTAAATATAATTACATAGTCTGAAACACAAATGAAGAATTACATGAAACTGCAAATGACGCATGCATGATATTGATAAGGTTTGATATTGAATGATTCAAATCATTCAGATTAATTACATTTTAATCAATTATTCCAATATACATAGTTTTAGATATTTTTAGTAAATATTTGACCTTCCTTGTACGTTTAGATGTTCCATGAAATCAAACAAAATATTCCTAATTCAACTAAACTTTATGTACTTTTGAATAATTAAACAAAATATGAATCTGTGCAACTGCACATTCACAAGCGTCAGTAGGTCTCTATGGAGATAATGTGCAAGGAATCCACGAACACTCTTTTCCATCAGTCTTTATACAATTATTTGTTTACATCATGAGGCATGCATGAGCATGAAGGCTAGACATTGTTCTAACGAAGGGACAAAAATAACTAAGTACATCAATGTACAAAATTTTCACTTTTCCAAGTACATTTTATTTGGTCGACTATTAATCGTTAACTTACGTTAAGACTACTCAGTTGTGATATTTTTCCTTTTAATTTCGTTACGTTTACTTCTGCCATGTTTTTTCACATATCGAAAAGCAAATATTTAGCTGGCAGAGGAGGGGACAATTTAAAGCTTAATTTTACGCAAACGGATCCCTGTATCAAAAATGGTTTTCAGACCCGTAATATTTTTAAATGACCTATCCATCGATACCCCACACCATGGAACAGACGAGAAAAAACATATTCCCACTTTACGAGTACAGAGGCATTCTATACGAGTACAGAGGCATATTTTACGCAATCGGGTTTTCAAATTTTTAAATTAACTTTTTTTATTTACAACTTTTTAGTTTTTTTTTTTCGACTTTGGTACACTTAAACATATATAAGTGTTTTAAATTTTTGAAATCACCTTCGAAAACCCTTTATTTTGATACCCCACAGGATGAGACTAGAAAAAAAAAAATCGCTTTCAAAATGGCGCCCAAAATCCGCCATCCTTTTTCATTTCCAATTTTAATGTAGCCAGTGACAATTGCAGGGTTATGACGAACAGATTGACGTAAGAATCATCAAAATCGGTCAACGCGTTTGGTCTCTAGAACGCCATATAGGAACAAACATACATACATACATAGAGTGATAAACACATTACCCTCCTTAGGCAGTCGGGTAAAAAACCTGGTTTTATTTTACCACTTGGTCGGCGTGATTAATATGTACCTATATCCATGCCAAATTATAGCTTTCTTGTACTAAAAGTCTCTGAGCTAAGCTGGCAGCAGCAGCAGGACGGACAGACGGACATGGCGAAACTATAAGGGTTCCCTGTTGACTACGGAACCCTCAAAAAGTCAGGGATTGTATCGTATATTTTAGCTTGGGTCTTACTTGTTAAAAAATGTATGTGTTAATGATTAAATAAATAAATACAAAAGTATTGCGTCCATTAATAAATCGCTTAAGGGTATGATATAAATCTAATCATGTCGAGCATTCAAGGTCGCTTAAAAGTTCTGATAGCAGGTGATGATTTTTTGCAGAGGAAGTAATTACTACTATTGATACGAGGTAAATATAAACTATATAATCAATTTCGTCGCGAATAGTTATTTCTCGTAGAAAGGTATCTTGGCGTGGTCCCAATGGCACGTTTAAAATGCTTCCTAGGTGTAAAGGTTAAGTAGATTCTTTGCTGTAAACTCATCATCATCAACATCATATCAGCCGAAAGACGTCCACTGCTGGACATAGGCCTCCCCCAAGCGTCGCCACATTGACCGGTCTCGTGCGTCCCGCAACCAGCGGATCCCTGCAACCTTCACCAGGTCATCGGTCCACCTGGTAGGAGGCTTTCCAACGCAACGTCTTCCGGTTCGCGGTCGCTACTCGAGAACCTCTCTGCCCATCGGCCATTCGTTCTGGGAGCAATGTGCCCTGCCCACTGCCACTTAAGTTTGGCAATTCTTCGGGCTATGTCGGTAACCCTGGTTCTCTTACGGGTCTCTATATTTCTGAATCGATCACGCAAGGAAACGCCGAGCATAGCCCTCTCCATTGCCCTTTGAGTGACTGTAAGCTTTGTGATGAGGCCCATTGTAAGCGACCACGTCTCAGAGCCATATGTCATAACTGGCAACACACACTGGTCATAGACTTTCGTCTTGAGACACTGTGGTAAGTTGCTGTGAAGTATTTCAATAAAATTAGTCATCCATCGGCAATACTGCTACCAATTAGTAATTGACCTTCTCATACTATACAGATTAGATAATAAAAAATGTCTTCAAAGCATGAGTTTACAATTTATGAACAATTATTATGATTAAGCGATATAAATTGATGATAAATCTTGCTATCTTCTGGTATTCCAAAGGAACTAAGTAGGTAAGCAAGTACTTGTTTTTTTAATCAAGACACAGTCATTTTATTTATTTATTTATTTAGTAGCTGTTACCGACAGCTTCGCCTGCGTTAATATAGGTTTTGTCAATCAATTCTGGTTGTCGACATACAGGGTAAGAAAATTCCAATGTTGCAGTTTTAGTTTTAATCAAAATCGGCACCTTGACTTCCTTTGGTTTGTTCGTGATTCATAATGATGATTTGACCATATACGCCCACTTGGAAAACTCAGCCAGTACAGGTACAGGAAGCATTAACGTTAAAACGATTAACTTATTTAATTAAAGACGTTGGTATATGCAGGTACTTATAGGTTAAATAGTTACAAAAGAAAACAAATAAACAACAGAGCCATAAGTTCTGTTATCCTGCGAATTGAAGATACCACTCTATCATACATTTTATTCACAGCTTTAATTGACATTCCATAATTTTATTATGCCGTTAATCATGTGTACCTAAAACATTTTAGGAAGCTGCTATTATACTATGTTGTATGTCCTTTCATTTGGTGCTAAAACATACACATTCTGGGCCCAGGACAAACGCGAACATGAGCAGCTACATGTAGCTGGCCGTGGGTAAAGCATGGCTTTGTTAATAGTAATAGCAAAACTAAGTTTGATTGGAAACTTGTGTATTTCGAATTGAAATGATAGGTCAGTGGGGATTACTGGGATTCGACGTATGAACAACCCCCTGCCTGCTTTCCCCTTTTGTCATACCTGTTAATATATTGGCACCTATTATATTTTTCCCTTATTGTGTACGAAGCCTCATCCCATTACATCATCTAAATAAATATGCATATGCTCAATCATTTGTTATCAAAAATATGCCTACAAAGTGTCAACCAAATCGGAAACCGCAATAAAAAGTTTCATACAAAATTCAGCTTGTCCCATTTACCACCTTATAATTCGAATTTACAAAAATCCTTTCTTAACTAAGGTTTACTATTTTCATACTACCACCTGCCAGAATGCAGCTTCATGAAGAAAATTTGTGCATCTTATCTTTACAACCCCAACCCCCTTTTAAATATATTTAAACAAAACAATAGGTACACTTTAATTATTTGTTACGGAAGTATTTCCGTAAATTTTGAAGCAAAAAATCAAATCGAATTTTAGCCCCTATAAAAAGAAGTAACATACAACACTAACCCCTCCCACTTAACCCCATTCGATTTTTATGCACAAAGAAGTAGCCTATGTCCTTCTTAGGGTCTCAAACTATATCCAAACCAAATTTTATCTAAATCTGTTTATAATAAGAAGATCTTGCATGATAAGAAATTACATACAAAATTAACAACTCCCAATTCTCCCCCTTCATGTTTTATGCAAACAAAGTAGTCTATGTCCTTTCCAATGTCTCAATCTATCTCCATGCCAAATTCTATCTAAATCGGTTCACCGGTTTAAGCCCTATTAAGAAGTTACATATAAAACTAACGCCCCATCCCCCATTTCTCCCCATTCGTGTTTTATGCAAGGTAGCCTATGTCCTGCTCAGGGTCTCAAACTATCTCCATACCAAATTTTATCTAAATCGGTTTATAATAAGATGAAGTTGCATTATAAGAAGTTACATACGAAGTTACCACGCCCCCCATTTCTCCCTTTACATGTTTTATCATGTTTTAGCATAAGTATGTTCTTATATTGTATGTATGTCGTTTTGTGACAAATAAACACTTTTATTTTCGTTTTTTTTTTATGCAAAGAATGAAGTCATGATGAAGAAATCTTCCCAAGGTCTCAAACTATCTCCATACCAAATTCCATCTAAATCGATTCATCGGTTTAAGATCTTTTAACAAGTTTCATACAAAAATAACGCGCCATCCCCCATTTCTCACCCTTCGTGTTATTTGAAAAAAAAAAGTCTGTCTTTCTTATGATCTGAAACTATCTCCATACCAAATTTAATCTAAATTGGTTCAGCGGTTTAAGCCATAATAAGAAGTTTCATACAAAACTCACCCAACCTCAATTCTCCCCCTGTTATAAGAAAAAAGTAGACTATGTCCTTTCCCGGGTATCAAACTATCTCCATACCAACTTTCTCTAAATCGGTTAAGTGATCACTTAACCGATTTAGAGAAAGTTGCGTGAAAAAGTAACTGACAGACAGAGTTACTTTCGCATTTATAATATTAGTATGGATTTATGTACACACAAAACACATAAAAGAGAAAGTACATATAAAGATAGAATTGGTGCTTATTGCTAGATAAATTGATTCCAGTATGAGTAGACCTACGACAGGAGAATTAGATAAGAAACATAATGCTAAAACAAAATACATATTGCCCAATAACCTCTACATTCAACAGGGCTATCCCTGTTGAATCTTTTTATCACTCTATAGTGATTATAAGAAATAATTAAAACTCATTCGTAAGAGCAGTCCATCGATTAATAAATATTCAATGAATCGTTCAGTCAAAGTAGCGTTTGGCGATAAAAGGTTGTTTCACATTAAATTCCATTCGAACAATGGTTCAGTCGACTTACCATTAATCGAACATATGACTTTCGAAGTTAAGTTACGGACCCATTGTACATACATGCAACCTTGCTGTCCTTTACCATACCTAACAATAGCAAGTTCCTTCCACCGTTGCTCCTGTGCACTATGATCTTTTAATTGTCACTGTCTGCAGGAAAATACTGCATCATCACTATTATTATTCCAGCCCAAAGCCGGCCACTGCTGAACATAGAACTCTCCCAAACTTCGCAACATTGGCCAATCCCGTGCATCTCGCATCCAGCGGATTCCCGCAAATTTAACCAGGTTTTCGGTTCAACTAGTTGGGAGGCCTTCCAACGCAGCGGGTTCCGGTTCGCGGTCGCCACTTCAGAACTTTTACTTAATGGTGTCTATATACTGTATATTTTGCAGCATGATAAACTTCGTATGGAAAAGAATGGAATGGTAGAAGACTTAGATGGATGCAAGGCATCATGTGACAAAAATATGCAGAAAAATTTGGACGATTTGATGAAGAAGAAGGAGAAACTTCTTGAGTTGCAAGAACATGTTTTAGAATGCAAGTGTAAGATGCCGCAAGATGCGACGGTGCAGGTGAAGCGTACCCCTTCACTGGCGGCCATGTGCTACTGCGAACCCGAAGATCGCATGGAGGTAAAAGATTTATTTCCTATCTTAACGGATTTTGATGAAACTTTACAATAGCAAGTACTATTTTTAACAAGCTTTTATATTAAATATTGCGACGAGAAACAAATGTGTGTGCGAAATTTCATATCAATCTAACACCGGGAAGTAAGTCAAAATTAATTTGAAAGTTTTGTTTACAGACACTAGGGCAGGTGAAACTAAATAAAAGCTTGTAATTAAACTTGTATATATCAGAATAACACATAGTTTATAATTTATATGGATACTAGCGGACGTCTCGCGGTTTCACCCACCTAGTTTCCGTTCCCGTGGGAATACTGGGGAAAAATTTGTTGTCACCCGGGAATAGTGTAGCTTCCCAACGGTGAAAGAATTTTTGAATTCGGTTCAGTAGTTTTTATGTTTATTCGTTACATTCGAAAAAAACAAAAATACAAATTTTTCCTCTTTATTATATTATAGTATAGTATATAGTATTAGACATACATATATATTGTGTTATACATATAGATAGTATTGATATAGATTGGGGAAAATGGTTATTTCACGCGGGCGATGTCGCGGGCGGCAGCGAGTGGTTTTTTTATATCTCAAAAAGTATTGAAGACGAATGCATTGACAGTGTCAATGCGTCATCTGGGATTTTTTTGATTTTGATATTCTTTTTATTTTATATCTCTCATTGAAACTGGCTCAAGTACGATTGCCTTTTGCAAGGCTAGCTCCATGCTTGCTCGTGTGTCAGTCAACCATTTTATGCTTAACTTATGTTGTCTACACAGAGAGTTTATGTTAATATAACGAATGTATATTTATGTTAATAAATATGTTGGTATAGTGAATGTATCTTTCGTAGAAATCGTGTTCGTGCACCTCGATGAGGACGAGGCTACTTTCCAACTTGTTGTCGGACCTGTTCGGTGGCCTGCAGGCAGAGCTTGGCGATGCAGGCTCACGCATGCCGTGCCAGCTGCTCAAGTGTCTTGAAGACAAACACAACTGGGACTGTCCTAGCATTACCAAATCAAATTTAAGAAATTTCTTCTCGAAATTGTTAAAAAATGAACTAGATATTGCTATCACTAATTGTATTGAAAAATACCATGCAAAGGTAAACATTTTAAAGACTTATTACACCATTCGAAGACTTATTAACTTATTAACCTACAAAAAGTGTTCAGTTGAACACTTATTGAAACCTCCTAAAGCCAAAGTTCTTACATATCCTTAACTTTTTATATACATATATAACATTTATTTACAATATAGTGGGTTGGAGCTACGTGTGCTGACGAGCCAAAGATGATACCAACTATAGAGGACGACTTGAAAGAGGGATGGCAAGAAAGAGCAATAGAAAGACGTGCCCAGAAGTTGGCTAATAAGCTGGTCGAGGACTTGTACCAAGACCGAGCCAATCAAATGGACCAGCAGGCCAATGACATCGAGTCATCAGGGAAACAGTGTTGCAAATGTCCACCAACACAACAAAGTAAGAGACGGATAAAATAAAAACACATTTTACTTATATACTTCAGGTATTATTTTTAATTATGTTGGTGTTATTACTTCAGCTGCGCTGCTTCCGTGTCTGATGCCTCCTAACTCAGCGTTTAATCCAGTAACAAACACGAACACCGTCAACCGAGAGGGTAGGGAGACACCACCGGCCTTCTGGAAGAGGACCATTCAGGATGTAACGGATTTAAAACTTCAAATTGAAGACCTACAGAAGGTAAAATCTTAATATTGATGTAGGAGTGGGTCCTGGATTCACTTAACTCACTTGGAGTCACCGTATCTAAATGCCCAAACACTATGCCGAGATGTGCGAAGCAGCGAGGAGTGGAGATGCTTAGCAGCTTGGTATTATATACACGGATGCGTAGGTACTTTAAGGAGCAGAGATGTGCACTGGTTAGAACGTAGCTACTAGAAAGGTGGCTTTTCACCATCATCAGGTTCCTATTAAAAATTTACAATGAATAATGCCGATTAGGACCATTCAAATGTGCTCAAGTTCGATTCGATGGACTTTTTTTATACTTCGCCTCAATGCATACATAGTATAATCTGTCCAACAGATTTTTGATATTTTGACAGATGGAACTAGTGATTTCTGTAAAAATAACCACTGGTGCGGCAACCGCAACCTGTTTTAATCGACAGCAATAAATTACGTTAGCCATCCAAAAAATTCCTGGGCACTATGAAGGAAATTTCGGAAATTCCAAAAATCTTTGAGGGGTAAATTTGGGGAAATTTGTTTTGGAGTTATAATAAATAATCAATATGACATAATATGATTTTTAAAGCTAGTCCCCAGATAAGGTTCAGGGGTGTTAAATATTTATTGGGAAATCTTACTGCGCATTAAGACTAACATAAATAAAAAAATCAATTGTGAAGAAAGGAATGAATAACATATTTGGGTTGTTAATTTTTTAAAGGAGTAACCTAAAATGTATTATACTTTAAGTCAATTAACGAATTGTCCCAAACCAATTAACCCTAGATATCTACGATACTCCATTTTTATCAATTTAACAATTGTTTATTTTGGGTCGCCTTCACTAACTGCACATAGCACATAGGATAAAATATAAAATCACGCGAACGAAGTCGCGGGCGGAGAGAGATATTTATGTAACACTTCAGATGGCAAATAAATTAGGACGTATCTGGATACTGTCGGAATAAGGCACATTATGTACAGTCGGTAATAGCAGTTACCTGAACCACCCTGCCGACCCTGCTGTTAGCTGACCAACTAAAAGTCAGACAAATTTGAACCTTCTTCAATTAGCAGTTGATAAGTGTTATTCGATACGTATGAGCTTATCGAACGACTTGCATAAGGTGTGCAATTATTATGGAATACAGTTATGCCAATTTGATCTTTAACACGTAACTTTTGGGTAGGTAAGCGTTTGTTTTGTCACCATGATGGACATGATAATATCAACAATATTTGTTAAGTCGATTTGGTCTAGCAGTTACATCAGTGGACTTGTCAACATGGTTGCAAGTTCAAAACTTACTTTCCACTTATTTTTGCTTTATGTTTACGATATTCAATTATTTTATTTTAATACAAAATAAAGTATATAAAAAAAAAACACTTTAAATGCCAATAACAACAGCAATGAAAAATAATAATGATTATGATAACGATTTTATTCAATATAAATATTAATTAATTAATTAATTACTTATACGAATAATTACTTTTCATTTTATCTATAACGAATTTGTATAGTTTGTTGAAGTGGCGCGTAATATTTTACAACTGGCTGGTTACTATTAAATTGGCCACCAAATTCTATAAGTGCACCAGGTCCCATGTAAGATATCCATTATCCAGCCCCAGTAGCCCAGTAAACAATCTGACTGTATTTTTCTGAAACAAAGGAATGAAACAAGTGTCACTATATGTTTAAGTATTTAAAAAAAACTGGCCAACTGCGAGTCGGACTCGCGCACGAAGTGTTCCGTAATATTATCGCAAAAAACGGCAGCAAAATCACATTTGTTGTATGGGAGCCCCACTTTAATATTTATTTTATTCTGTTTTTAGTATTTGTTGTTATAGCGGCAACAGAAATACATCATCTGTATAAATTTCAAGTGTCTAGCTATCACGGTTCATGAGATAGAGCCTGGTGACAGACGGACAGACAGACAGACGGACCGCGGAGTCTTTGTAATAGGGTCCCGTTTTACCCTTTGGGTACGGAACACTAAAAATATTTTTGCTTACACGTCACGGCATGAGGAATAGCTATATATAAAAACGAAATTTGAAAATCAGAAAAATACACATACTGCTATATTATTAAGTCTCCTAGCAATATCTTTGATGTCAACATACTCCTCATGCAAAAAGATTATTTGTCAATAGAAACGTGATAGTAAAATTAAAATATAGTAATAGAAAATAGAAAAGACGTTTTTCGCAATTTAAATCCTTAATGTTACAGGCAGAGCGTTCAAACACGTTCGTTGTTAGGGTGTGTCAGGTAACAGCTATTACCAACTGGCACCTAATGGCCGGGACCCGTTTTTCATTACACAATGTGTCCGGACTTGTAGTAACAAAAATTTAAAGTCGTAAAATTCACTTAGTTTTATCGATAAAAACACCACAAATAAGGGGTTTAATCCCCATAAAATGTTATTGCATTCTTTAAAATTCTGTAAAAATGTGCAGGAGTTCTTTTTATGCAATAATAAAATTAAAACTAATTGGCTTAGAGTTGTGATTCCTTTGTCAGTGTGTCGACCAACTTAAATACATAAGGAGCGTCTTCACTGAGAGCATTCACGTGTAATGACAATTCAACGTCAAATATTCGAGTGGTGTGGACGTTGAGCCGAGCGTTACAAAGCTTACACGCAAGCACGAATTTCGGCCGGCGTGGACGTCGCAACGATTTTCGCGGAAACGGCTCGCATTCAAATGTTCACACGCAAATATGAATATAGAAAGCGAGTACTCAGATAATGGAATGAATGAGTATATATGTAGGAATATTACTGGCCACTTGTAAGCAATTAACGGACAGTTCATTGATTTTAAGTGTTGTGCCCTTCTTGGTCAATCATATTATCGAATGAATGACATTTAAGATCGTATTCGAATGCTCTAAGCTCGCAAGAGAATGTTCGACTCGAACGTTCATAGTTTTGCTCGAAAATGAATGCTGGGCTCGCTAGAAAGCATTTGTTGCTCGCCTACGATTGCTTGTTTACAAATGCTCACGAAATAATGTTCCCAGTGAGGACGTTCCTTAACTTATTTAACCGATAAATGAGATTTGTTAATCCCTAAAAATATAACAGAATTTAAAAAAATGCAATTAGAACTTAAATTACGTTTCAAATTTGACTTTTATGGCTCAATACAAAAATATCTTATCTTTTGAGTGTTAGATGAATATATTTTTTAATTTCTATACTATGGCTGTCAAATTAACATTAAATATACGCCTCTGTGAGACCTAGGTCCAAAGTTATGATTGTTAGACTATGTGGATATCGTTATAAGTAAGTCAAGTACTAAAATTGCTCTATCTTTTATGGTGTGATGATTTCACCCCTTATGTGAAATGTTTTAATCTATAAAATTAACTGTATTTTACGGCCTTAAAGTTCTATTATTACATGTCCGGACACATTGTATGTATGAATACGCTAACAGGGATGCAAGTATAACGTTTATTGTATTGATTAGTTTTGTTTTATTGCAGGAATCTATAAAAAAAGAAGACTTGAAAGTAATGGAAGACAATATTTTTAAAATAGTTAGAGATTTTTCGGTAAGTGGCTAAATAATTATAGACAGCTGAAATATTATGTTGACAGTTTAAATGTGCTGCTATCGAAGTGAAGTTGAAGTGCAGTTGATGCAGATAATGAAGGATAATCAAAATGTTTTATTTTTAAATTTAAGGTCATAGACAATGAAGATACTTTACATATCACAAGAGATGCTGCCAATTTCTACGGCGAAACTATAAAAAAAGAAATAAAAAATCCTAGAGATATTATTAGAGATAAATTTTCGAATACTTCAAATCAAAACAAACCAAGAGCTGCTAAGAGGAAGGACAGTAATAGTTTATTTAAAAAGGGACCAACTAATGAAAAACCCACCAAACAAAGCAAAAAACAAGTTCAGGGTCAATCATATGCAGTTAACCTATGTTTGTGCGGACCACAAACAAATACTAAAAGTTTACAGAATGCCCGATTAAACAACAGTGTAAGATCTACACGGAAGCCAAATTCACTAAAAGACGTAATGCCACAGAGTTCTACTGTAAAACAGATAAAACCTATTAACTTTAATATTCCATCTCCTGAACTGCAGGAAGATGATAGCAAAATATCTGAACCTTGTGGTAGCAATTGCAAATGCTTTCATAAATTACCATCGAACACCTCTATAGACAGACTTTTACAGAAATTAGTATCCTGGAAGTATGACTTGGTTCCCCAAGAGAAATGTACAAGAAATTTAAAAAACAGTTTAAGTAAATGTTCTAAAGCAGCAATCGAAGAGACAATGCGTAACAATAACCAAAGTGGTTCAAAAAATATTTATTCGGCCTCAACTACAAGTAATTATAAAAAGCAAGTAAATTATGGTGATATAAATAATGACACGCATAGCATAAAAGCCGATCAAGAGCAAATATCATATTTAAAACAGCCTATCACAACTGAATCAGAATATATGGGAACTGTTTATTTAGATAAGAGTCATGAAAATATTTGTAAATGTATAGCTAACATTCAATCCGATAACCACGAAATGTATGAGGACGGTAAAGAAGATATTCCTTTTCAATGTATAAATACAAACACTTGTGACTGTAAAATACATCAAGAAATGCAAAAAGATCATAAAAGGTCTCAAACTGATGAATTGATTAAAGTACAAATTCAATCAAACCAGTGTCAAGTCGCGCGATCGAAGGAATATCCTGGCTTCGCTGAATTTCAAAGCAATTTAAATAATAACAATATTATTAATAACCAAACAGAAAAGATACGCAAGTCTAATATAAACAACGCTCCTCAAAAATCTGAATTATATTCAAGTGGTAGTGAATATTACATCAAATTTTTAGGTGTTACATTAGATGATTTAAGTTCTGATAAAAATATAAAAAGAAAAATAGAAACTGTCAATGATAATACCGGTGGCTTACTTCCCAAAGGCAAATACCCAGATCATTCAAGAAATGTTTCAAGTAGGAAAAGTAATTACCAATCTGGATTTAATGATTGTACAAAATGTAAATGTAAAGCTAAACTTGAAGAATTTACAAACTTCATGAATAATATTTTTGATAATAAGTTACACGAAAATTCTCATAAAGATGAAGTCATTGATTCAAAAACTTCTAAACATGCTGATAATACAATAGAAACGTGTGAGTTTTGCGGTGTTAAAGAAGGTGATTCTGGAGATTTAGAAGTTAATGCTTTTCATTTATTAGAGGACCACATTAAGGAAAAAATTAAAGATTTAAAAAAACATTCTTTTATTCCTCCAGAAGAAGAAGAAAAATTATTTGCTACTATTACACAAAGAGTTAAACAAGTAATTTCTGATTGCGCTAATGAAATGAAATGTTGTTGCCGTGGAGGATTACCAAACAATGGTAGTTGGAACAGAGCTTACGGACTTTTACAAGAATATTTAAAAATAAAAATAAAACGTGTCCAATGTTCATGTATTTTAAACGATAGAAAAGATAAAGATGTCATATTACCAGAAGTCTTAGAGAAAGTATGCAACTTAATTGATAATGATATTCAGCGTTTGAAGGACATTTGCAAATGCAAAAATAGTACTGAAACGCGTACAAAAAATATACGTATAGGAGATCGTATATTACCTCCTGCAGAAATACCCGAAAAAGATACAAATACTTCAAAGTACAATGATTGTAAAATACAAAACTTTTCTGTAGTCTCGAAATTCTCAAAACAGAACTTAAACAATTCCATGATTGTTAAAGAAAATATTTCATCTCAAGTACCTCCTGATTTGGGTATGGAAGCCAAATCATGTGACATCATGGAACCGCCTAAAAATAAAAACGCACGAACGACAGAAACGGAACATATCATTACAGACAGCAAATCTAATGGAGTCATGTATAATACGTGTGACTGTTGTTACAATACGGATAAAGTGGACATTCGGAAATACCCAGATATGTTTGAAACTAAAGAAGTCCTAGTAAATCTTTTCACAGAACAAGCTGTTAACACAAGTGATATTTTTGAATTGCCTATAACAAGCAAACACCAAGAAACATCTAGATATCTTTTAGCAGGCGGAGTCGAGAGTATGGAAGCAATACCAAAAATAGAAACCAGTAAAAATTATGAATACAACCTAGACGCACAAAAACGTGTGGCTCCTGGTACACCTTATATTGGATATACGGTGGACTGTAGTTGTGATAGTGCACTTGGTCCTTGTTTCTGCATGAAATCTGTAGTTCAATCCAATAATGATAAAATTGATAATCTGTGGAAAGGGTTTCTTGTTAACGATAGTAAAAAATTTCCTTACATTATGCACGGCACCGAAAACAAAAATTGTGATTATGTTGTAAATTGTCATAGTTCCGAAGATGAACTCATACATGAAACTTCATCAAATGCAATAATGAAAACTGATTTATTAACTTTCGAAGCCGAGACGTTAGCAGAAAATGAAGAGGTATTTTTGAAAGGTTCTCTCGAGACAGTCAGTTTGGCTCAGCAAGCCACAAACACAATTGACGAAAGTTCGAATTGGGAGTCGACATTTTCTAACAGTGACTTTAATTCAGTAGGCTGGATTAAAAGCCCCCTACCACCTATCTCCGGCAGATCAAATGCCATTAATCTCACGAATTCTATTTACTTCCCGGGAATGCCAATAGATATTAATCGGAATTCTTTTATTAGCGGCATTGCCATAGATTCCAATTGTAAGAATAGAAAAACGACGTCCTGTGGTTGTGATAAAGTCCCTATTTGTCACGTCAAAATGTTAGTAAAAAATATAGAAAAAAATCTAGTCGAATCTAAATGCACATGCGACTCATTGATATCTAAAGTGTGTCCTGTGCATTCTAGAAGAGTCTTTTAAACCATCCTCACCTCTTTACGTATTAAGATACGTCTATAATAATCAAGGCTAACGAAATATTGTCCGCTAACTAATCTGTTTCAATTATGTCTGTTAATGAATTTTATGTGTTAACTAATTATAATAAATTAACATAAATATTAGTTTCATTGCAAGATTAATGTACCACAAATTACGTTATTTGAGTCTATTTGTTGTGTGGAATAAATAGCGAGGGAGTTTGGGACAGTAACCCTGGCCTGGTCATCCACGGTGAAGGGGAACCCGAGGAAGGGCCGCTCGTCAGGGTTTTGCCGATTAAGCTGACCACGTAGCGGGCAACAGGTAGGTTGCGGTGCCGCTTGGTAACAGTGGCGACATCACAACTGAGGCAGGCCGCGATGTCGTATGGACCGTCCCAAGTCCCATACGATATCGCGGCTGAGGGTTGGAGGCCGCGGCGGGAGAGGAGTGCCGGTTTTGCGGTGCGCCGATCTCCCTACCTTCCGCGGCCTGGACGGGGTTGCCACCGTCGCCGAGGAGGATCTGCAGTCGAAACGCTGTAGGTGGCGGGGCCATTGACCTGTACTATCACAGGGGAACCAAGGGTGCCATACACGGGGTCGTCTGGCGCCCATGTGCTGGTTGGTCCCTGGGGTGATCACGGCGTGCAATGTGTTCTTGTGCGCCGCTTATGGGGGTTATACCCCAAAGGACGCAGACGCTGACGCAGCTGCGGTGGATTCGCGGTGACTGCTAACGCGTGCCCTTGTGCCCGCTATAAGTGGCACAGGAAGACACCGTGTAGTTTTAGTGGGTTGGAGTTCCACATAAATGTAACCCCGTGGTATCGCAGTATGCATGAGCATAACTCAAAAAAAAAAAAATTGCTTAGGGTACGCAAAAATATTACTCACTTTTCTTAAAGTCGAGTATTCGCCTAATTAGTGATTGATTTTTACTGCAATCTTTTATAATGTGTTTATCTAGAGATCTCTGCAGATCATAGATATCATGCCTGCATGAGCAACTAGCAGTTGGTTCGTCATGCTTTCTTAGACGTCACTGCTTGCGGTAGCATCTGAGGTCGGGGGCCCACAAATATGGCCAGGGGAGTAATGCCTGATCTTAGCGTTGTCCTCGTGAACGGAGGCTTCTTGTGGTGAGGTTGGATTGCTGGTCATGTGTTACAAGAGTAGGAGAAAATATTAGCCGTAGTAGCCATCAGTTGAGACCTCTCCGTTAGTAAAAGGAAGCAATACTGAAGAAAATATTGTACTTCAGATCTTATTTGTGTTTAGTTTATAACATGTAACAGTTGGCAATAAATGTTTTCTTTCTTGCAAAATCCAAGGATTCGTGAATTATTACAGGAACGATAGAACGACTCTGAATACTATATACAGTAATACAGTTCTGCGTCACGTGAAGGTATCTAAAGATAATTTAAAGATATGAAATCCATGTTTTACTGAATAAAAATTCGCTTTGTAATGATGTTATTGCATATATTCGTAACTTTAAATATTAAAACCTTTTAGGAGTGACGGAGATGTTGCCTTGTTAGTAAATTTTACGGTTGACTATCAAAATGTTAATGCACTTTAATTCGATATGGATTTATCCATCCGTGAACAGTAGGGTCCGTGGACAGTAGGGTCCGTGGACGGTAGGGTCCGTTGACAATAGGGTCCGTGGACAATACAGTCCGTGGACGGTAGGGTCCGTGGACGGTAGGGCCCAGTCTTTCCAGAGAATGTTGTGCTACCCAGTTACTACTGAGTGGTCAGATAGGCAGTCGCTCCATGTGAAATACTGGAATCCGATCCTAATATAGTTAAAACGGCTAGGCAGATTTATATTGAACGCCAGCCGGCTCTGCAGCCTCTTCTCAAGTCTCTGTGGCTTAAAATTTTATCCTTAGTTCATCAATAAAATTAAAAGTATATCAAAACTAGCAGCTACTTTGATCACTAAGTTTTTATGTCCTCAGTCTCCCGATGACTTTATTGGTAGACGCAGCGAAAGCGAGAAGCTCAAGGGACTGTCGCTCGACAGTCAGGACAGTGTTATGGACACTGTTTAAATAACAAATTGATACTTTACTATAATTCGTTAAAATTAAGTTGCACCCAGTACTCACGTCACTCTGACGTTTCTACTTTTTTTTGGTCACTTTTCTGTCGCCTGGCGCCGCGAAGGCGGTAGTGAGTAGTCGCAATCCAGTGAGGTTCAGAGTTATTTTGACCGTGTAGTACTTTGTATAAGAATGAAACATATACAAATACTAGTTCACTGAGTAGAGTGCTCGATTCTAATAGCTATCGGTAATTCATGAACCTATTGTCATTGACATATAATCCAATAACCTGCTATCGTTATCTGCAAGGCCATTATTTTCTTACTTTTCCACATTTATTCATAGGTACTTAATTATTTCTTTTTTTTTTACATTATTTTTCATGTATGCTACAAGTTATTCTATGTCATGATGACTAAAATTGACTTTGGAATAATGACGTAGAAACAATCTGATACGACTAATGAATCAGTTTAGCGTATAGTACATCACTATTCGTTTCTTCCTGATCTTGTTAATGGAAGATAGAAGTGAGCTCTACATGTTTAGGTAAATAATTTAGAGTAGGCTGAAAACTTTCCAAGGTTTCAGTTAGGTAGGTACGTCTTGTGGAGACTTGGCGGTTCAGTTGATTCAGCCTTTAGTAAAGTTCTCTTTTAACCAACGTACGTAGGACCAATTTCTTATTACTTAAAATAAATATCCATTGATTCACCTACTGATGTAGGGTTTTTAGTAGGTACTAACGAGCTATGTTTGTCTGAATGTGTTTTGACTTGACCGATAGATAACAAGCTTAAATGCCAGCTTTCAGCAAGGTGGTTAGCATTTTGTTTAGTAAGGATTGTTTTCCTGTTTTTTGCCGACATGAACCTTTGAAGCCATTGGGCCCAAACACAAAACTGCGGCGCGAGGTCGCATTGTAAAAATCTACTATTATCACTATACCTACGTATAGTGATAATAAACTTAAAAGCTTTTCAAATGAAGATATGCTCATTCATTCTAAAATAATTAAAATCAAAACTTGTCAGTTTTTCAAGCTTCATAATATTTTTTACAAAAATAGTTTCCATCAGTGTTCATAATGGTAATAAATGGATGAACCCAAAATCTTCTTGGTCTTTTCTTTCTATATCTCCTGCTGATCAATAACGGTAGTGCGTAAAACTTTGTACGATCCATGCCACTACCTATTACAAAAAACTTTCGTTACGGTTGACTATCGTCGAGGGAATGTACACCCGAACCGTGGAAGGCGGCTCCCTTCGCATCGCTGCAATTCATGTCGCTGTTTTCTGCGTTGCGAATTTGCATCGCGTCAATTCTCAGTTGCCAGCCACAGAACAAAGAAAGAAAAGAAAGAAAGAAAATTTTAAAATTAAACACAACAGTCGTGATGCTGGAACATTCCAAGATTGGCTTTCATGGAAACAGGGTATGATGCATAATTTTGCAGCCGCTATTTTGGATTTTAGTCATAGCGCTCGTGAAAACCTTAAAACTGTCCTAATTCTTATGATATTTATTTTACTTATTTTTCTTACATTACGTACCTCCTATTAAACGTTAATTAACTGATTGCCACTATTTTCAATACGTAGCGGGATTCGATGTCACGAGTATTGTTCTGCATTCAGTATTAGATTTGTTACTTTTTTTAATTCCGTTTAGATTATTCTCCAAAGATCTTTTCACGTCATCATTTGCATTATACGTGTCTTTGTAGGTTTCGCTAATTATACATACGTCGTAAGATTTTTTTTTTGTTATCAAGACAGTAGTTATAATTTAAGAAACCCTCGACACTAATACCTACCACTTTAAACTACGTAATTTATCTAGTAGTAAACACGCTTCGATCGAGAAGCCCTCGAAACAAGGAATTATAACACGATATCTTGCGAAAATACCCCGATTCAAAGAGTAAAATGCGCATTTGAACGGCTTAACCGATTTTCATCTAAGAACACTGTCGATAAAGTCACGTTTCAAATTTTAGTCCGGTCTTATTAGACCAAAAAATAGGGGTAGGTTTACAGTAATTCGCATAGAGCTAAAAAAGTGGTACGAAAGTTCGGAACACCATTATAAATTAAATGTAAAAAGTCACCATCGAACCCACCTCCAAAATTGCAAAAAATTGTGTTGACTCGTAACAAAAACCGAGTGCAATTAGCTTGTCTTCCTCCAACCTCTGCTTCTGCTCATCAACATCTATTCCGGATATATTATCAAGTAAAATTGTGGCTTGGTAATCAATTGGACCCAAAAGACTGGGGTTGGCAGTTAATCATCAATACTTTGGAACCAATTCAGACTTTATTTCCACCTGCACCGGAAAACTCCTTAACACAATTTTTGCAATTGTAAAAAAGGACGTTATGCTAAATGCGGCTGCATAAAAGTTGGATTGTTGTGTTCTTTAGCATGTACCAGTTGTCAAGGTCAGTCGTGCTCCAATGTTGAATCGCCATCAGAAGAGGATTCTTACGATATCAGTGAGGAGACATCTGATACATCGCTGTTAGAACAATTTACTTACACCCAGCAGGAAGAAGAAGAAGAAAAAGGAGAAGAAGAAGTACAAGAAGACGAACAAGAACAAGAAGAACAGCAAGCAGAATTATTGGATGTTTATGAATGAGACGGATAATTTTACAATTTTTTTTGAATTCCCATGGTTTTCATCATTTCCATTAGTACCAGTTTTTACGTAAGTTTGATTAGTATTGAATTAAAAAGGATCACAATAGATTGTGTAATAGGCCTATCAGAGAAACCACGTTTAAAAAGAAGCACCAAATACACTACCTCCCAGGTAGCCGATATGACGAATACAACTTTTGCAACTTTTTCAACCATTATATATCGGCAACGGTGACGTTTACGAGAAAAATTGTATAGACAATTTTTATAGATAATAATTGCATAGTCTACAATTTTACAAGTGTGGGATCGATGGGTACTTTTTACATTTCATTTATAATGGTGTTCCGAACATTCGTACTAATTTTCAGCTATATGCGAATTAATGCACTTTTATATATCTAATTTGATCGGACTATTTCAACTAAATCAAAATTGGTTTATTCGTTTAGGAGCTATGATGTACAAACAAATACAACAGATACACACGTTAATCTTCTAACACCTTTTTCCGTCTCGGGGGTTAAAAATGAGCTCATTCTTAAAATTACCTCCCCGAATTTGATCCTTATTAGCGACTCTATCGGGTGGTGTAAATAAAACAGCGTGTATTTTTTTCAAAAGCGATACGTTTGATTTCTGGCTAGAAATATTGATTTTCCATAAACGTATTTTTTTTTAATATAAACTAGACGGCGTGGCCTCATATCACTGCATAGGACAACGCTAAGCGTTGTAGCGGCACGCATGGATAGAACTAGTTGTGTTATCTCACCCGCTGACTGCACTACACTGATATCTAGTCGTAGTGCAATATTTACTCTGTCATTGATAGCCACACATATCTACGTTGTCGTTCCTATTTTAATTTTAATGCTAGATTTAATGTAATACGCTCATTGGTTCATTGGCATATTAGTTACTACAACCGTTTGGTTAGTTGCTAAACTTAAGCTTAGAAAACTCGTTGTAAGTATATTTTAGGGGAAGATCTGCAGCAAACAATAGTCGCTCTTTTATAAATCACTAGTTGACCCGGCAAACTTTGTTTTGCCATAAAAACATCAAACATTTATCTACCCTACCTACCCTACCCCTACCCTACCCGACCCTACACTACCCTAACCTACCCTACGCTACACTACCCTATCCTACACTACTCTACCCAACACTACCCTACACTACCCTACCCTACACTACCCTACCCTACCCTACCCTACCCTACGCTACCCTACCTACCTACCTACCCTACCCTACCCTACCCTACCCTACCCTACCCTACCCTACCCTACCCTACCCTACCCTACATTACCCTACCCTACCTTACCCTACCCTACCCTACCCTACCCTACCCTACCCTACCTACCTACCTACCTACACTACACTACTCTACCTACCTACCCTACCTACCTACCCTACCCTACCCTACCCTACCCTACCCTACCCTACCCTACCCTACCCTACCCTACCCTACCCTACCCTACCCTAACCTACCCTACCCTACCCTACCCTACCCTACCCTACCTACCTACACTACACTACTCTACCTACCTACCCTATCTACCTACCTATCCTACCTACCTACCCTACCCTACCCGACCTTACACTACCCTACCCTACCCTACACTACCCTACCCTACGCTACACTACCCTATCCTACACTACTCTACCCAACACTACCCTACACTACCCTACCCTACACTACCCTACCCTACCCTACCCTACCCTACCCTACCCTACGCTACCCTACCCTACCCTACCCTACCCTACCTACCTACCTACCTACCTACCCTATCCAACCAAAAATTTTTTTTTTTTTTTTTTGCTTTTAAACCTTCCCTGTATTCTGTCGAACATAACAAAAAAAGAATTATTCAAATCGGTCCAGCCGTTCTCGAGTTTTAGCGAGACTAACGAACAGCAATTGATTTTTATATATATAGAAGATAATTGTATCATTAGCCTTGTTTGTTAGAAGAGATGCATGTTTAATTATGTATGTTAGTTTATAAAATAAAAATAAAATAAATATGCCCTTTATTCCACTACTTACAATTTTCACACTTAACTATGTATAGAAACACTGCTTAAAATATAGAAAATACTTTTAAAATAAATCTTTCTTCTCAATCTCAATGTATTACTTCCTTCTTTACTTTATTTTATGAGCGTTTGCCATCGCTATTCGCAGCGGTCGCCTCAGCGGCGTAGGCCTCCCCTAAATCACTCCACACGATTCTATCGCGCGCCTTCTGCATCCACTCTGGTCCACAACGTTGGGTAAATATATCTCTCCATCTCTTTCTTTGTCTTCCTTGCTTTCTTTTACCTTCTAGTTACGAAATAATACGAATGAAAACAAAACTAACCGACGTAAAGCAGAGAATAAGATTACTGAAGTGGAACTGGGCAGGGCATCTGTGTAGACTGGAAAGTACTAGGTGGACAAAGAGGGTTACCGAATGGATACCACTAGAAGGTAAAAGAAAGCAAGGAAGACAAAGAAAGAGATGTTAGTTTATAAGTATGTGCTAATGTAGCCTGAAATAAATAGTTTTATTTTCTGTAGACCTACGATGGGCTCATACATTCACATACTAAAAAAAAACGGTTTTTAGTATTGTGCGGATCACATACTAAAAATTTCCGATTTTTTACCGATTTTTTTAAGTTTTTTGTTATGTTTCCATTTTCAACGGTTTCGATTGCTGTCTAGGATTATTGAAAATTGTTTTTTTTTTCAAAAATCTTATGTTTTAGTTTTCATCAAAATCGGGCCGTGACTCGTTTGAGTATTGCTCGCTATTTCTATCTATATAAAACAAAGTCGGCTTCGTAACCTCATTTACAATGCATGTCCTCGAAAAGAGCGGTTTTCCAAGCAGTCAAACTGTGCGGAAAGTGTCACTTTTTTTCACTAGTGCTTTTTCCTTTCCTGTATTTTTTAAATTTTTAACTCCAACGTCAGCCCGACGCATAGAGTTTTTATTATTTTAGAAAAGTTTTAAAATTTAATTATGTACATATTATCATTCATAAAAAAGGTAGAATAAAACTAATACTTCATTTTAGGCGTTTTTAATTACTCTAGATTTAGATTTTGATCAATAAATTAATTTTAAATATTCATTAAATATGTTTGGCAGAACGTATCTTTTGTGACAGCTATTTGCACATGCGCAGTAGATATGCCGGAGGAACTATTAGTTAATCTGTGGATATGCTGAACGCGCTTGAATACGCCCGCCATTTTATTAATTTCATTTTATTAATTTATTTATTTCCTCGCACAATGCATAGTAAAATGTTGTATGATACACGTACGTAAGATGATTTCCGACTCGTGTCGATTTATCCACTCACACGCTTCGCTCGCTCGTGAATAAAATGCCACTCATCGTAAATCACCTACCTTCCGCACTTGTAGTATATTCTAGATATACCAGGCCCCTCAGAAAGTATTGCGAAAAAAAGTTTTTATATATGGGAGACTGGCCAGTTATAATGTTTTTCGAAAATATGATTATTTATAAGTAAAAATAAGTAAGTTCCAATTTCAAAATTTCCCTCCACATTTTTTGCGAGTTAATTCAAAGTATTGTGTCTCACTGAAATATGGATCTGCGCCGGGAACATTTTAGAGCTATGATTTTATACGATTTCAAGTGTCGCCTGAAACCGGATGAATCGTACGATAGACTTCAAATGGCATTCATGGATGAAGGCCCTTCCAAGGCAACCGTGTATCGTTGGTATAACGAATTCAAGCGCGGTCGACCAACTTTGGGGGATGACGAAAGAAGCGGTCGCCCTTTGACGGCTGTTACCGAAGAAAACGTGCTAGCAGTGAAAAATTTAATCCAAGACAATAGGCGAATTACATATCAGGAGATTCAACACATATTGAAGATTGGATCGGGAAGCGTTCACGAGATTCTACACAGCCATCTTCGCGTGAGGAGGATAGTATCACGCTGGGTGCCGCACAACCTCACCGATGCTCAGAAGCAGGCCCGGGTGGAATGGTGCCGTGATATGCTTAACAAATTTGAAGCAGGCTCGTCTCGGCGTGTTTACGACATCGTTACAGGTGATGAGTCCTGGATTTATCAATACGACCCAGAAACCAAGCGCCAGTCGACTGTTTGGGTGTTTCAAAATGAGCCAACGCCTACCAAAGTGAAGCGATCTAGAAGCGGGGGTAAGATTTTGATCGCTAGCTTTTTTAATTTGACTGGCCACTTGGTATCAATTCCCTTACGGGATCAAAGAAGCATTAATGCCGAATGGTATACTACCAAATGTTTGCCAGAAGTTTTCTCTGTTATAAGCAACAAGCGACCAAACACAGGGCTCCGCGGGCTACTGCTCCACCACGACAATGCACCTGCGCACACCGCACTCAAAACGAGGGACTTCCTGGACAGCACGCCAGTCAAACTCCTGGGTCACCCTCCTTACAGCCCTGATCTAGCACCGTGTGACTTTTTTTTATTCCCAAAAATAAAAAATCAGCTCAAAGGGATACAATTTTCGTCGCCGGAAGATGCGCTGGCTGCGTTCGAGCAGGCTGTAAACGAGGTGTCTGCGGCGGACTGGAAAAAGTGTTTTGAAAACTGGTTTAGGCGCATGAATCTTTGTATAGAGGCTGGTGGAAAGTACTTTGAAAAGATTTAATAAAAATATATGTACGTATAGAACAATTTTTTTTAGTTTCGCAAAACTTTCTGAGTGTCCCACGTATCTATATATCACTTTCCTATAACTATTTTAATGAGAATAAAACTACACACACACACCGGCAAAATGAGCGGAACAAGAAATAATTATCACAATTTTTTTTTCCAAGTCGTTTTGTATTTCTTTTGTTTTATAATAAAACCAATAATTACTAGTGTTAAAACAATTGAACGTCACCTTTTAAGGGATTGTTTTAACTGTATTCGAACATAAATCATTTTAGAGAGAATTCTGTTTATTGCCACGTTTTGGTATTGTTTCAAAATATCGAATAATATCTTTAACATACTGTGTTATTTGTTTTATTTTTAACGTTTAGATCTTTTTGAAGTTTAGGACGTCATTATACCCAACTAAATCCAAACTTGAGGACTTGACACTTGCGATCAGTAGGAATGATCAAACCTTTTGCGTGATGTGCTTTATTCATTGTTTCCCTGTTTCAAATTTTTTTTGCAGTTTCTAATGGTTCAAAGAGACTAATGTTTTTGTGAGAAGATCAGGCCAAGGCAGAAAACCCGTACTTCTAACAGGAATAATCGTTTCGTTCCGTTTTGCGTTCGCAAAAACCCGCGTTTAAAGGCCATCCAGCCAAAAATCAGATGGAGGAAGTTCGAAGTGTAACAGTAAGTGAGCTTACGGTCCTCCATAGAAACACAGTAACTTTTGCTAGAGAACATCGACTTTGGATCACGGACTAATGGAGTAAAATATTGTTTAGTGATAAGTGAGGACATTTAAATCGAATTAACGGTCAACAATAAATGTATTATCATGAACAACATAATCTGTAAAGTTTTTAAACTACTGTGACTTATGATAGAGGAACAATATTGAATTCAGGTAGGAGATGTTTGCGAGTTCGGTCTTGGTGGTGATTGATGGACGAGGTCTGATTGATTGCTGATTGAAGTGGTCCAGCATCTGGTCCCGCCTGTTAGACATAGGAGTGCCGCCAAAAATAGTCCGCCTGTTGGAGGGCATTTTTAGGAAATATTCCTGTAAGGTGACTCAGGACGGCCTCATTTCGGTGGACATCGCAGTGCACGTTCTTTTTATAATCGTTCTCGACGGAATCATTTGCGCATTAACGAAAGCAGGCGTCGCAGGATAGAGTGGGGATTGACCAACGTCTTGGAAGACCTGGACTATACCTACTGATGATCTATGCCTGCTGAGTCATACACATGTCAACATGCAAGCGAAACTAGACGAGCTGCGCCAGGAGGCGGCGAAAACTGGGCTCAAAATTAACATCCGGAAGACCCAGGAGATGCGAGGAATTCATCTCCAATGTTAATCGGCATAGAGGTTGTGGAACGCGTCCACAAATTCACGTACCTCGGGAGCGACTTGTCAGAGACTGGAGGAACTGAAGAGGTTATCACTTCACGGATCGCCAAAGCACGAGCAACCTTCGCACAGGTGAGACCTGTGTGGCAATCGCGGCAACTGACCCGAAGGGTTAAACTCAAAATCATCAGGTCCAATGTCATATCCTTGCTGCTCTACGGGTGCGAAACGTGGAAGGTAACAAAGGACATCTCACGCGAAATCCAGGCCTTCGTCAACCGATGTCTTCGTCGCATTCTCGGAATTTACTGGCCCGAGATCATCTCTAGTGTAGAGCTGTTGGAGAGATACCACGAGACCCCGATCGACTGCTAGATCAAGCAACGTAAATGGGGTTGGATTGGTCACACGCTCCGGAGGAATTCCGATCACATTCCTAAACAGGCCTTAGATTGGAATCCTCAAGGAAAAAGGAAGCGAGGCCGTCCCCGTCAAACCTGGCGACGCACCGTATTGGCTGAAGCGACGAGTATCGGAATAGCGAGGAGCGAGGTGAAGCGCGAAGCTCAAGACCGGTCTCGATGGAGGACTACTGTGGAAGCCCTTTGCTCCAGCTAGGGGTCATAGGATCTAAAGTCAAGTAATTCAAGGTTTATTTTGCTTTTATAAGCATGATTAATCAAATTCGTTACAATTTAAACAAAAACAACAAACAAAAAGTATCCCAAATACTCTAAAAGCAGATAAAAATTTAATAATTTTATTGTTTTTTAAGAGTTATTTAAGAGTCAAGATAAACGACTAGTTAATTTCAAATTAAGAACATACCATTTAAATCAAATGACCTAACTAATAATGCGTTTCTAATCATGAATAACACATGATTTACTAAGAATGATAAGGACAAAGTACAAAAATTAAGAAAATAAGAAAAATCTATAAGAAAATTGTTCCGCAAAAACACTAACGTAAGTGGTCGCAATAATAATCCACAAACATTCGAATTGGCATTTTCAAAGTCGCAAGATTTTGGGCTAACCCACAATTTCTTCGTTATATTTTGCATATATATACACAATACTTTACGTCATGTCTTTACGATCGAATGAAAATAAACGACTCTGATAACTTAATAAAAAACATTTTGGCAATGTGACAGTGGTCCCCTTCCCGGGCTTGTATCTGTCAGTTTTCAGATTGTCTTACAGTTCTCTGTCTCTCAGCAAGCGTGCGACTATGAGGGTGAAAAATTCGCCTTGGATGTATTTGCTCAAAAACCGTCTCATCTCCCCCTATATATTGTAATCCACTCGCACGAGTGCACTGCAGGTTGAGACGTTAAAGTAAAGTAAAGCTGTCTGCCGCTGAAATAATTTTCCTCATACCATTCAGGATAGACCTTCGTTAGAGATCTTCAGGAGGAGAACTAGAAAACATTTTCTGCCAACAAGACTCATAAATATATATGTATTATGTTTATGCATTGTGTGCTTTACACTTATTTGTGTAGTGTATTTAATTAGTAAGGTTTGAAATTTTTATATGTATTATGTTTATGCATTGTGTGCTTTACACTTATTTGTGTAGTGTATTTAATTAGTAAGGTTTGAAATTTTCATTTGTCAATCTCTATATAACACTGAGGTTGGTATAAAAAAAACTAAAGATATCTGTGAAAATAATTTAAGTGTATTTATATTTTGTACACGCAGAACTTAAGCTTAATTAAACGAACGAATATCTAAACCTAAAAAATATTTGGTTCGACCGTACCTACAGTTATCCTTGTGATCCTAAACATTTTAGACGGATTGATTGGTGTACCATTTTAGTTAAATAAAACAGTGTCAGAGGTACACATCTCTGTTACAATAGCGAACTATATTAAGTTACCTTCGATTATGTTTGCTGATGTCACTAGATGTCGGATGACTCTGAGCCCTGTCTCTAACTCCGTGCACCCTGCAGACCCTGCATCCATCACAAACTAACAAAGGACGACACCGCCGTTAAGGCAGGACGCTCATATTGTAATATTATCAGAGAATTGAAATAATTTCCACATAGCCAGCTTGCGCAGTTACAATATGCTTATTTAGGCTTAATCACAGCGATAAATAATCGATAAAAAAGCTATAATCATTAAGAATTAAGGTATATAAATAGTGATAACTGCTGTAACATGTATCTTTATGATTGTTATCGCTCATGTAGCTCACCTAGTCGAAAGACAGCTGTATTTAATATTTAGTTTGCAGTAATTGTTCACATTAAACCATCGTCATGTTCAGAATATTGTTTTAGTAAAATATAAATGTGTATAAAAGTAGAAGGTTATAAGTGCGTGTAAAATAATATTTATTAAAAAAATAAATCAACATGAACAAAGAAGTTAAAAATAATGGACAAAATTCAGCGGACGACGAAAACCGTAGAAAAAGAAAAAAACCGAACTTTCTGTCGCGTATTTTTATTTGGTGGATATGTCCTGTGCTTATAAGTGGTAACAGAAGAGATGTGGAAGAAGAAGATCTAATAATTCCCAGTAAACGATATAATTCAGAAAAACAAGGAGAATATTTTGAAAGGTAAGAAATTAAAAATAACTTGTGTTAGATGTAATTGGAAAAAGTACAACATGGTGAGTATATCAAAGCACTAACTGCCGTAATATATTAAAAAGATAAACTAAAATACGGCTGTAGGCTATCATATATCTTTGAGGCTATCGAAAAAGTTAGCAAACAATATAGAACCTTCCCGAGTGGATCGATACCGTTCTGTGCACATGCTCGTGTTTTCCGTCTTTCAATTGACATCCCTTCATCTGCACAAATATTTGTATCCCTGTACTATATAGGTATTACTTCTATGTCTGCAGTACGTACAAAATTGTGTTTGTGCTCACCTACTATGCCGACTACTAACTAACTTTCTGTTTATCTTTACGCTCTTTCTGCAATAGCTAGACAATTAAACAAAGTACTTAAACGTGTTATCACCGATTATATCGATGGTTAATGCAAGACTTCGTAATGATAACACAAACGTAAAATAATACATCATTTCAGTATTAAACTCCAAGGCGTATAGACGTAGTTTCTTTGCTGATATAAATATTCAGAACTGACAAAAGAAACAAAATTTGTTACACAATATTTTGGTCGTCATATATGTATAAAGGAAAAATATACTTGTATTCTTATCACAACTGAATAAAATTATGAAATCTGTAACTTTGTGACTAATAATTACTTTGAAACAAACAACATTACTATTTTGTCTTTTGCAAGAAGTGATAATATCTGAGTTATCTCCCAAGGTATTTGTGATCCTATTGTTTTTATCGATAAAATGTAATAATGAAACAAAATATGTTTTGTAATGGAATGGTTGTACCTACAAAGTGATGATATAGTGACGTCCAATGGATTGAATTTTGGACTTTGACTTCTGATTAAACTATCGCCTATATGCTGAAGTGTTCTATGCCCTCCTGATCAGAAGGTCTAACTAGCTAAATGTCCAACAGCGCAAAAAGTCTAATAAGCAGTAAGTCTAATTCGCAAAATGTCCATGTAGCAAAACGTCCAACTATCAGATGTCCTGTACACATTTAAAAAAAACTTTTAATTTATAGGTGTTCTGCTACTCAGACCTTCTGATAGTTGGACGTTTTGCTACATGGACATTTTGCTAATTAGACTTATCTACTACGCATTAGACGTTTCGCGCTGTTGGACATTTAGCTACATAGACCTTCTGATCATGAGCCGTTTTATGTTGCTTGCGTTGTCTGATGTAGAGATGGAAAGGCCTCCTCGGTCTTGAACTTTACAAATAACTTAACGCCTGCATTTCCCGAAACTTAACTCTGTTAAGAGTGGCGATCCGCATCATGGTTTCTATATCATTGAACGTCATCGTTATCGACAAAGCCTTTAAGACTCGAGAGTATAAAAAGACGAAATAATGAATAGTCCTTTAAATTTCTGGAAAACCCCAACAAATTATAGTGAGCAAATAAATTTTCCCATGTTCACAAAGGAGTGAGGAGAAAGATATTTCTTCTATCTCTCTCCGTTTTTAAGAGACTTCGTAAATTGGTTAAAAGCCTCGTACCTTTGGCCATATTAACAAGAAATAACTTTATAAATAAGTATTTGCAGCACGTTCGAAAAATGAAATCTGTTCGTTACTGGCAAGCTAACACAATTCTAAGTTTTTATACTTATTTTTTTCTTTGTCTTAGTAGGCAATTTGTATAAAGGGATAAAAATAAACCAGCTTTTGAGCCTTCATAATAATGTAATCGTAGATATCCAGAATTATTTATGAAAAAGATTTTTTTGCTATGTCTAATATAATATAAAATAAGTGATTTGTCGTAATATTATTATATACCTATATAGACTTTATATACATATTTTTATGTTTTTAAATATTAGCTTTTAACAAATAAAATAAAAAATACATTTAATAATATTAAAAAAATATTTATTTATTTAAACTTTATTGTAGATACACCAACTTGAAACATAGAAAGGAAACTTAAAACTAAAATACATACAACTGGTGGCCTTATCGTATACTGCGATATAAAAAATATATATTATTATTATTATTTGTATATATTCTAGGTACTGGCTTGAGGAGTTAGAGGCAGCAACGCAAGAAAACAGAGAGCCATCGCTATGGAAGGCGCTACGAAGGGCCTACTGGCTAGCCTACATGCCTGGAGCGATATTTGTACTTATAATAAGTATAGCCAGGTATATACATATCATTATTTACTGCTTCTTTTATACGTTTCTATTCTTAAGTAGTCACAGCTATTAGTAGTAGTTTGTTATTTAGTAACCATGGAAAAAACTATACAAGCGGTATAAGTTTGTATTCAAATTTTATTCGGTGTTGGTAATACGCTTATACATAAGCTCTTAGAGCAAGATTATTTTGAGTGTGCTTAAGGTACAGATGTATGTGACTTGTGTATCATCTATCACTTTTTATTTATTTATTTATTTAAACTTCATGTACAATAGTGGTACATAGGCGGACTTAATGCCACAAGGCATTCTCTACCAGTCAACCTTCCACTCCACTTTTCACTACACTACTACTTTTACTTTTACTTTTTGTCCACTTTTTCATGGTCAAACCAAGATAGTTTTGACACGTCGTGTTACGGGAGCAGTTCGTATTCGATATTATAAGTATTATAAAAATATTGTCAAGTAGAAATTGGTTTCAAACATAATAAAATCAGGCGGAGCCGCGGGCGGCAGCTAGTATTATATAATTATGTTTATTTCAAGTATTTTCTTTGTATATTTTATTCTAGCGTTTTTAATTCGAAAATGATCAAACTACCTTTATCGTTATTTGTCTCGTAGATAAATAACCATACATTAATATCTGCATAGTAAACACACGTACATATGTCCTTGTTTATATCCTGTAATAAATAACGAATATTACGTAAAAAGTACTTAATATCAATATTTACTGTGTTTGTCTTGTTATTGTTTTGTTGACGTCGCCTCATTTATAAAATATACAACTGAATCGAATTAACAAATGAATTAAAAAGAAAGAAACATAACGAATTTATTTGTCACCGAACTAACATGCATTGTTACAAATTATGCACTAAAACTATAATCCTTAACGATAGTATGAGTGGTACTTAAAATACGTACGTTAATAAGACGCAATTAAAATTTAAAAAACATGCGATACATTTTTATTTCATGCTACATAATTTATCTAGTAGCAGACACGCTTCGATCGACAATCTATTGAACACGCCACGATATCCTGCGTAATCCACCCGATTCAAACAGAAAAACGCCCATAACTTTTGAACGGCTCAACCGATTTTCATCTACATAGCTAAGAACTCTCTCGATAAAGTTCACCATTCAAATACAAAAAAAAAAAGAAAAAAAACATTTTCGGTTCATCCATTTAGGAGCTATGATGGCACAGACAGATACACCATACAAAAATACACAAACACACAGGTATACACGTCAAACTTATAAACACCCCCTTTTTCCTTCAGTGGTTAAAATTAAGACATACCTACATAAAACGCAAAACAAAAAAAAAAGGTATAGAACAGAAACTAGGTAGACGCACATCATCATAAACGTCCACAGCCCGACTCCACCCACTTATTTGCTGAGCATATACCTCCCTCTTTTAGTGGCACTTCCCACATTCCTGGGTATCCACATATGGGTATATGTGGATACCCAGGAATGTGGGAAGACATAGGTATTAAACTAATACTGTGATCATTACAGGACAGCTCAACCTCTGCTGTTTACTCAGCTCCTGTCCTACTGGTCAGTGGATAGTGGGATGACTCAACAGGAGGCCGGGTTCTATGCCTTCGCCATGCTGGGGCTGAACTTTGTATCCATGATGTGCCAGCATCACAACACACTATTCGTGATGCGGTTCAGTATGAAGGTCAAGGTCGCCTGCTCCTCGCTTTTGTATAGAAAGGTGAGAATCACACGTATTTCACTGGGCTGTTTTAGAATTTGTAGATTGTATATAAAATAACTAGCTGACCCGGCAAACTTTGTTTTGCCATAAAAAGACCAAACATTTATCTACCCTACCCTACTCTACCCTACCCTACCCTAACCTACCCTACCCTACCCTACCCAACCCTACCCTACCCTACCCTACACTACTCTACCCCACCCTACCCTACCCTACTACATTACCCTACCCTACCCTACTACATTACCCTATCCTACCCTACCCTACCCTAACCTACCCTACCCTACCCTACCCTACCCTACCCTACCCTACCCTTCCCTACCCTACCCTACCCTACCCTACCTTACACTACCCTACCCTACCCTACCCGGCCCTACACTATCCTACAATACCTTACCCAACCCTACCCTACACTACCCTACCCTACCCTACCCTAACTATATAGCCTATGTCCTTTCCCAGGTCTCAAACTATCTTCATACCAACTTTCATCTAAATCGGTGCAGCGGTTTAAGCGTGAAAAGGTAACAGACAGACAGACAGACAGACAGACAGACAGAGTTACTTTCACATTTATAATATTAGTATGGATTCGAATTGAACCTGCCATAACTTTCCGTACCTATTATATTCAATTTAATCTAAGGTTAAGTAATGCTTGCCGTGATCGGTTTATGGATGGGTTAATGACATTCGAAATACAAATGGTGGCTCGAAAAGTATGTTAAGCAGTTGGTCCCAGCTGTCATACACATACATCTTTGACAGTCGTTACGGGACAGAAGCCCGAAAGTCTGACGACCAGACACCAATCTTACGAGGTGGTCGTGCTACTCAATACTCAGCCGGTCAGATAGGTGACTGCTCCATTTAGATCTTGTTCAGAAGGGTCGAATTCGCCGCGTTAGCGAGGTACTGGGCGACTATACATTGCGTTCACAAGCATCGCGCGAATTCAAAAAACGCGCGTGCACTTCGCCAGAATCTCGACACGCGCTTGATGCGCGCGAGTTAGAGAGCTAATTCATGTCTCAAGGAAAACGGACCATTTCGTTTAACTCCATGTTTTCAAATTAAATAATCGTTAGTCCCTTATCGCTCGCGTCTTGGTACGCTCCTTCTGGACGCAGCGGTCGCACGTAATATGCATGAGATAATCGTGGCGAATTCGTCCTTTCTGGACAAGCTTTTAAAAACTGGTATTCATTTGCATTCGGTAAGACTGGTATTCGATCGCAAAATGATACGCTACTTCAAATCAATCTAAACTTCTTACTTTCTATTTTAGTTGCTACGTATAAGTCAAGTATCAATAGGTGATGTGGCCGGAGGCAAGCTGGTGAACTTGCTGTCGAACGATATCACCAGGTTCGACTACGCGTTCATGTTCCTGCACTACTTTTGGGTAGTCCCTATCCAAGCCGCCGTCGTCCTCTACTTCTTGTACGAAGCTGCTGAATGGCCACCCTTCGTCGGACTCTTTGGAGTTGTCATAATAATTCTACCACTCCAAGGTAATCAAAACCTCAAATGATATTTTCTTTCCTGCCTCGTTGCTCTAGTGGTCGCAAGCGCTACTGCTGAACATGACATCCTGGGTTTGATTCCCGATTCGGGCAAAATGTTATTGGGATTTTCCATCTGGAATTTGTCAGTAGTCTGGACTTGTGCCCGGTTGAAGGCAATAGGCTCACACCCTATGACATGGCACTTTAACGTACCTGGTGAAATGTGCCATTTGGTTGACGCTTGCGGGCATACAGCAGCCTAATTGCGTAAGTGTATTCGGAGAGGCAAAGGGTTTGACCCTATGAAAGAGTATGACAAATTTTCTTTAAATAAAGGTATTGCCGAAAATTATTGGACGCTTTCATTGGTAAAGAGTCCCAATAATATATGGCTATATCTAATTATTTGAAGCGTATTTGTCATACTCTTTCATGGGGTCAAACCTTTTGCCTTGACGAATTCGCTTACGCCATTAGGCTGCTGGTGCGATGTTATATTAGTCTATTCATTATATCAGCAAGTAATTAACCAACTTTATTTAATTTCTTTTTAGCCGGTTTGACCAAGCTTACTGCTGTAGTCAGGCGTTCTACAGCTAAGAGGACCGATAAAAGAATTAAGCTGATGAGTGAAATTATTAATGGTATACAGGTAAATAATAAAACATTTTCATTTTCTAACAACGATAATATCCTTATTTTTTGTAAAAAATATTTCAACTTTTGGAATAAAAATACTACGGAACCATAATTGCATATATGGAAGTGACTGCCTCGCTAAAGTAACTGTGCTCGAATACCTACATATCAAATTATTTACATTGCAGGTCATCAAAATGTACGCTTGGGAGAAACCCTTCCAGCTGGTTGTGAAGGCGGCGCGCGCTTTCGAAATGAGAGCCCTGAGGAAGTCCATCTTCATCCGGAGCATGTTCCTCGGGTTTATGCTGTTCACAGACCGAAGTATCATGTTCATCACAGTTTTAACCCTCTCACTCACCGACAATATGATTACAGCCACAACGGTCAGTACTAAAATATTGTGCTGTACTTTTAGACACTCTAAATTTAACATACCTTTCTCACAAACATTTTTATTTTCAGATTTACCCTATTCAGCAGTACTTCAGTATTATTCAAATGAATGTAACAATGATCTTACCAATGGCAATAGCAAGTTTCTCAGAGATGTTAGTGTCTTTAGAGCGTATACAGGGCTTCCTCACGATGGGTAAATATTGTGTTAAAGTACACTCCACAATATGGTTATTAGCATTCCCGACGCGTCGTGTTGAATAAAAGATTCAACTACATTTCTAGTATGTGTGGCTCTCAGCCACATCCCTTACGAACGCCATGGACTATATTGCTTCACTCCCGTATTTAAAAGTAATATACGTATACATGTACAGTACAACTATTTACTATTCTTAATGTCCCCAGGTAATCATCGCATTGCCGTATACTAACGAATGCTAATTTCCATGTCCATCAATAATTAGATTTATCGTGCATAATAATTCACAACTTATTCCGTTATTTTTGTGTGTGTCCGCGTGAACTATATAGAGCTGCAAAACTATTTTCCTTTAGCTTTCTTCTCATTTTTGAAATACATTACATTAAGTTAAAAGATATACTTCCAACTTGATTGAGAGCGTCCGGTCTGCACCAAGTGCAAAGGGCTACTGATAGAAAGCCGACAAATGACGAAACACGAAGATTGCCGAATGACATTAAAAAAATAGTTGTACGGTACATAAGTACCTGCATATTATTTTTTAATCTAACAATTTATCTTTTGTGCACAGATGAGCGAACAGACATGCAAATTATGCCAAGAACGAATAAAAATGGTGTTGATACAAATTTGTTTGACGCCAAGAAAGAGGGGGGACTCGATGAATCACGCCTCGTGCTACCTAAGAAATACTCTCCTAACGACGCTGTGGTTCCAAAAGAAACCACAGAAGAACCTAATATGGCTGATTATCCCTTACAACTCAACAAAGTTAGCGCTTCTTGGACCGGCAATGAGAATACGAAAGAAATGACACTTAAGAATATATCGTTACGTATTCGTAAGGGGAAGTTATGCGCTATCATTGGTCCTGTAGGCTCTGGAAAGGTACAATTCGAATTTAACCAAATTATATCCTTGTTTGCGTTCTTTTGGACGGGTTTTAATAGTTCATTATTATTACAGTCGTCTCTACTTCAGTTACTTTTGAGAGAATTACCGGTGACAAGCGGTAATCTGAGCATTTCAGGAAAGCTTTCTTATGCTTGCCAAGAATCCTGGCTATTTCCGGAGACAGTGCGGGAGAACATTCTATTTGGACTGCCATATGACGTTACGAAATATAAAGAGGTATCTACTTGACTTTGATTAGATTTTTTGCAAAGGTAAATTATTAAACCAAAGTTTGTTTATCATTGCTGACTGTATACAGTGGCTTTCCACTTCACCAGAAATAAAAATATAATGTGAAACCAGGAACAAATTGTGCGAGGGACGTTAAAATTTTATGACAAGAGTCAATTTGCCCGCTGATATTTAATTCACAAAAATCCGAGCTGGCATGTTTTGTTTCATTTGTTTTTTTGTTACTTGCAGGTTTGCAAGGTCTCTTCATTATTGCCAGACTTCAAACAGTTTCCGTATGGTGACTTGTCTTTGGTAGGAGAGCGAGGAGTATCACTATCAGGGGGTCAAAGAGCCAGGATCAATTTGGCCAGGGCTATTTATCGAGAGGTAAGTTACATGTCATTGTGTTATCAGTATTAAAACAAGTAAAATTTAAAAATTTAAAAAACAACCGACACATTTTTACTTCATGCTACATAATTTATCTAGTAGTAAACATGCTTCGATCGCCAAACTATTGAACACGTAATTAAGACACGATATTTTGCGAAAACACCCCGATTCAAACAGCAAAACGCCCATAACTTTTGAACTGCTGAACCGATTTTATTCAAAAATAGCTAAGAACACTCTCGATTAAGTCACCTTTTAAACAAAAAAAAACTAAATCAATATCGGGTCACCCTTTTGGACGCTGCTATGATGCCACAGTCAGACACACAGCTTATAACACCCCTCTTTTTCCGGTGGGGTTTAAAAAAGGTATCATCACAGGCATAATGCAGAAAAGTATTCACATTTTTCGCTTACCATCAGGTGAGATAGTGGTCAAGCGCGAGCCTAAAATGAATAAAAAAAATACTGATCAATATCAAAGAGTGTTTTCATACAATAACGATGTTTGATATACAAAATAGAAATATGAAATTGTGTAACAACAATTTCATTGAATATAGAGACTCTTAAGATAAGCTGTCAGGGTATTAACTGATAAGATTAATCATATATTTATTAATAACTGTACTGTAAAGTCACGTGTAATACAAACGTACTGTATTATATTGTTCTTGCTGATTTAAATTATCACACTATCACACTAATATTATAAAGGCGAAAGTATGTGAGTGTGTGTGCGTGTGTGTGTTTGTATGTTTGTTACTCTTTCACGCAAAACTACTGACCGGATCTGAATGAAATTTGGCTCAGAGACAGATTATAGTCTGGAATAGCACATGGAATAGTTGTTGACATATGTTCCCTTGGGATAATTTTCGACATTCACGCGAGCGAAGCCGCTGACAGAAGCTAGTATGATATAAATAATGATTTTCTAATAGAATTTGAGCTATACCAATTTTTTAAAGGTGACGAAATAGTTGATAAAGTTTCAACATTAATAGTTTATCAAAACACATCGAATAAAGATAAAAATATCATGATTAAATCTTTATAATACGATGGCAATTAATTGTCCTACATAAATAATAAGAAAACATTTCTTCCTTAGAGTCGATATTAGAATAGAAAAGAATAATCTTTATTCAAGTATCAAGACTCAAAAATGGTTAGTTAAACTTACAACTATGTTAGTTGGCACTGACATTAAACAAAACAAAACACGAAAACGTGGTTCACAATGATGACTAATAGATAATAATAAAAAGGCGAAAGTTTGTAAGAGTGCAAGTGTGTTTGTATGTTTGTTACTCTTTCACGCAAAACTACTGACCGGATCTGAATGAAATTTGGCACAGATACAGATTATAGTCAGGAATAGCACATAGGATACTCCTTATCCCACGAATATGTGCCCTCGGGATATTTTCGACATTCACGCGGGCGAAGCTAGTGAATCATAATGAAGAATGATGAATTAAATCTTTGATTTAAGATTTGATTTTGAATTTTATGTACGTATGTTAATATTGTAAAACACCAATTTTTTTTTAAAAAAAGAGTAAATATGGAGTTTCTTGTGCGTTCTTCTCCATAACAATCTACTTTCCGAATACACGGTAGTTTTTTTTTTTTTATTACTTTTTTTTTATTACTTTTAATTTTTTTTTATTACTTTTAAATTTTAATTTTGAATTTTATGTACGTATGTTAATATTGTAAAACACCAATTTTTTTTTTTAAAAAAGAGTAAGTATGGAGTTTCTTGTGCGTTCTTCTCCATAACAATCTACTTTCCGAATGCACGGTAGATTTTTTTTTTTTTTATTACTTTTTTTTTATTACTTTTAATTTTTTTTTATTACTTTTAAATTTTAATTTTAATTTATGTGACGTTCAAAAGTGCCGTTTATTGGCCTAATTGAATAAATATATTTGACTTTGACTTTGATTCTTTGCCAGGCTGACATCTACCTGCTGGATGACCCGCTGTCGGCAGTGGATGCCAACGTTGGCAGACAACTGTTCGACGGCTGCATCAAGGGCTATCTCGGAGGACGGACATGTGTACTGGTCACCCATCAGATTCATTACCTCAAGGCTGCTGATTTCATTGTCGTTCTAAATGAGGTAAGTTCTAATGATATTATTTTTCTTGTTTTGTTTCATATTGACGACAAGAAAGCAGGATATTTTTTTTGCCAATCTTCATATTCTTTGTACAGAATAGACTTCGAAACTACTGCACCAATTTTAAAAATTCTTTCACCAATAGAAAGCTACATTATTCCTGAGTGACATAGGCATTTTAATCCCAAAAACGGGTCCTGTGGGGTGGCCCATCGGGAGCGAAGCCGCGGAGAACAGCTAGTACTCAATGAAGAAATATACCATAGGCCGGTAATAACATTTCGGCAACCTATTCTATAGGTAAAAGAAATTGGTGAACATAAAAAAAACAAACAGAACATCCTCCTTTTTGAAAAGTCGGTCAATGATAAACAGAGCAAGCAATGCTGCTTAGCAACAGCAACTGACATAACCGTATGTATGAACAAGAGGACCCAGCGCTAACAAAGAAAATTTGGTTCAAATAAATGCCACTAGATGGCGTGATATGCATCGATTTGTTATTGAATTGTGTGTAAAATTAACATTTTCTAGAATTGATCTGAAAATTGTATGTTCTTTTATAAACACTCCTAAGCTCAAAATTATGGCATATTGGGCTCTTAATTCACATTCCATAGATTATATGAACGGATCATTTAAAATAGATTGCAATTGCGATGGTGCGGTTTTAAATTTCTAAGGAATACCACACGATTTTTATTAATTTGTATTGTAATACATTTAGGTACAATGAAACAGTAAAAACGTGCAAAAAAATACTTTAAAACAAATCGTCACTGTATGTAAAGAAAAAAATAGTCACGAACCGAGAAAACCCTATTATTTGCAAGTCGCTACTAACACCATTTATAGCCGTGAAATGGAACCGAACGTGATCGAAGTATTTATAAAAATAATGATCTTAATCAGACGAAAAACGCTAGTTACGTCGGCACGTTTTCTTTGTATGGAATAAGGCATCTATATGCTAGTATTTTATTATCTGTGGTATGGATTTACTAGTCGAGCTAATTCCCAAACACCTACTTGAATGAACGAAAAATGAATAACCTAGCAAAACAGTATTAGCAAAGATAAGCAAAGTATGTATTAACTTATCTTTTCAATAAAAAACTATTATCAACGAAACGAGTCATTGTTACACAGCAGGTTTTCAACGCTGAAATTGATTTCTTAAATCAATTTAAATTACATGATAATAATATTTTCTCGACGACGAATTTGAGTTTCAGTTTAAAATGAAATCAATTTAACTGAAAAAAAAAACATGGAGAAAAGTGTATGATTATTTATGTAATAATCTTACACTTTTCTCCATGTTAGGCGGACACAAAAAGCCTAATATTTTTTTTTCTTTTCTTTTCAATAAAACTATTATCAACGAAACGAGTCATTGTTACACAGCAGATTTTCAGCACTGTAATTGATTCTATTAATCAATTTTAATTACACGACGATAACATTTTCTCGACGACGAATTTGAGTTCTAGTTTAAAATAAAATCTATTTAACTGAAAAAAAAACATGGAGAAAAGTGTATGATTATTTATGTAATAATCTTACACTTTTCTCCATGTTAGGCGGAAACAAAAAGCCAAACAATTTTTTTTCAATTAATTCATTGCAAAAAAAGTGTTATTGTACTTATCACATTATTTATTTATTATAATATAATAAAGGCGAAAGTCTGTGAGTGTGTATGTTTGTTACTTCTCCAAGCTCAAACGGCTGGACAGATCTGGATGAAATTTGGCACAGAGATAGATTATAGTCAGGAATAGCACATAGGAAACTTTTAACCCGGGAATATGTTCCCTCAGGATAATTTTCGACTTTCACGCGGGTGAATCCGCTGGCAGAAGCTAGAAATATTATAAATGTGAAAGATTGAATGGATTGATACACGACTGAATGTTTGTTTGTTACTCAATCACGCCAGAACGGCTGAACAGATCTGGATGAATTTGGTTATGATAGATTATAGTCTGGAATAGCGCATAGGCTTGGCTTTTCATCCCGGTATAATGTCCCTTGGGATAAGAAAACACTTTTATTTATTTATTTAATGCCTTAGGCACTTTTGGGCATTTTGTTATTTTTTTATATCTTGACTTTTCACAAGGGCGAAGCCGCTGGCAGAAGCTATAACATATAATTTATTATTAGATGGTATGGTGATGGCATGGAATGATTTTTCTAAAATATGTTTGATAACGTTACGGTATTTCATCAGGGTTCCATCGAAAATATGGGCACGTATGACGAGCTGGTCAAGTCTGGAACCGAATTCTCAGCCCTTCTCGATCAAGCTGGCGATGGCGAAGAAACTGACAAAAAAGTAAGTATACACTCAAAATCTAGTATTCTCTTTTTGTACTGGCGTAGCATCTTGATAGTTTGCTAGAAACAACAGCTTTCAACATTATTTTGTCTACATCGTTGAACAAGCTTCTACAACTCAACCAAATAAAAATGAGAATACGTGATTGTTTAGACCGCCAAATATTTTGGCAGTCGAAAAAAGTGAAAACAAAACTTTCCAAGTTTAATGTGGAACTAAGTAGATAAATTGTCTCTGTCCTAATAGGAAGGAAGACCATCAATGTTGCGAGGAATATCAAAGATCTCAATTAAAAGCGATGACAATGACGGGGAGGAGAGGGCCCAAGTTTTGCAGGCTGAAGAGAGAGCTTCGGGCAATCTAAAGTGGGAGGTACTATGGCAGTACCTGAGTGCCGTTGACTCCTGGTGCATTGTACTCATGGCCTTCCTGGTGTTGCTCATCACTCAAGCTGCTGCTACTACCACTGATTATTGGTTGAGTTTCTGGTAAGACACAAGTAAACACTATCAGATAAAATTAAGCAGGCACAAAACTGCACAGAGCTCGTGATTAGTATATACAGGAGCGTCCTCACTGGGAGCATTCGTTCGTGAGCATTTGTAAACAAGTAATCGTAGGCGAGCAACAAATGGTTTCCAGCGAACGTAGCATTCGCGTTCGAGCAAAACTTTGAACGTTCGAGTCGAACATTCCCTTGCGAGCTTTGAGCATTCGAATACGATCTCGTTAAATGTCATTCATTTCAAAATGTCGGATAGAGTGGTTTTGACTGCAGCATTTTTGTTTTTTTTATTGACCTCGAAGGTCACAAACACTTAAGATCAAGAAACTGTTCCATGTTTTACAAGTGGTCAGTAATATTCCTACATACAAACTCATTCATTTCATCATCTGAGTACTCGCTTTCGAGCGTTTTATTTGCGTGAACATTCGAACGCGAGCCGTTTCGCCGAAAATCGTTGCGACGGCCACACCGGCCGAAGTTCGCGCTTTGTAAGTTTGTAGCTTTGTAACGCTCGGCTTAATGTCCACACCACTCGAATATTCGACGTCGAATGCTCATTACATGTGAATGCTATCAGTGAGGACGCTCCTTAAGTGCAACTGATTTTGAACGTCATCGTGTTGGTGACACTATCAATTTTGTTATAACTCTTTTACATCTTTCATTCAGGACCAATCAAGTGGACGCATATGAACAAAACCTGCCTCCAAATGTCGAACCAGGTACGTTACTATGTAGAACCACAATGTTTCCCATGTGACAGCTAGTCTTGCTATATAACTGATTTATATAACTAAACAGAAAAAAATATAATCTTCATGGCCCTCCATTAACTTTCAGTTGCTAATGGGAACTGTGAATAAGTAACTACCGTCAGTTAAAATAAACTTATTTAATAATAAATTTCTTTTATATTATTTCAGATACGGATATGAACGCTCAAATCGGTTTACTGACAACAGCCCAGTACCTCTATGTCTACGGAGGAGTCATCTTGGCAATCATTATACTAACGCACGTTAGAATTTTATCATTCGTAGTGATGACTATGAGAGCTTCAGAAAATCTCCATAACATCATTTACGAGAAATTAATTGTGGCCGTAATGAGATTTTTCGACACAAACCCTTCTGGTAAGTAAAGATCAATAGTGTTGTATGTTTTAGTGAAGTTCTTTGCCTTGGTCTTAATAATTATGAGGCACCTAACGAGTGTTAAATTAAGTACACCGGAGGCCTCGCGTAAATATAAACGTCCTTTTTTTATCTAAATTTTTACAAAAGGGGGTTTATCATTACTGTCACCAGTAACGCTTATCCAGTTTCAAATGAAATTGACGTATACGTTAACGCGATCAAGCACGAGGAAAACTCTAACTAAGCCCTCTGCTTCGGTGTTCCCAAATAACTTACAACTGCTCATATGCTGTAATATATTTTACAATGCATGTCCTCGAAAAGAGCGGTTTTCCAAGCAGCCAAACTGTGTGGAAAGTGTCACTTTTTTTCACTAGTGCTTTTTACTTTCCTGTACTTTTTTAATTTTTAACTCCAAAAATTAAACCATAACCAGCCCGACGCAAAGAGTTTTTATTATTTGAGAAAAGTTTTACAAATTAGTTAAGTACAGATTATCATTCATATAAAAGGTAAAATAAATCTAATACTTCATTAAAGGCGTTTTTAATTACTCTAGATTTAGATTTTGATCAATAAACTAATTTAAAATATTCATTAAATGTGTTTGGCAGAACGTATATTTTTCTCGTGCCTTATTGCGTTACGATGTGGCAGCTATTCGCACATGCGCAGTAGATATGCCCGACGAAGAACTATTAGTTAATCTGTGGATGTGCTGAGCGCGCTTGAATAAGCCCGCCATTTTATTAATTTATATATGTTTTTATTTCCTCGCACAATGCATAGTAAAATGTTGTATGATACACGTACGTAAGATGATTTCCGACTCGTGTCGATTTATCCACTCACTCGCTTCGCTCGCTCGTGAATAAAAATGCCACTCATCGGAAATCACCAACCTTCCGCACTTGTAGCATAAATAACTATTACAATGCATGTCCTCGAAAAGAGCGGTTTTCCAAGCAGCCAAACTGTGCGGAAAGTGTCACTTTTTTTCACTAGTGCTTTTTACTTTCCTGTACTTTTTTAATTTTTAACTCCAACGTCAGCCCGTCGCATAGAGTTTTTATTATTTGAGAAAAGTTTTAAAAATTAGTTATGTACAGATTATCATTCATATAAAAGGTAAAATAAAACTAATACTTCATTTTAGGCGTTTTTAATTTCTCTACATGTAGATTTTGATCAATAAATTAATTTTAAATATGTTTGGCAGAACGTATATTTTGCTCGTGCCTTATTGCGTTACGATGTGACAGCTATTTGCACATGCGCAGTAGATATGCCCGAGGAACTATTAGTTAATCTGTGGATATGCTGAACGCCACGGAACAGGAACGCGGTTGAATATGACCGCCATTTTATTAATTTCATTTTATTAATTTATTTATTTCCTCGCACAATGCATAGTAAAATGTTGTATGATACACGTACGTAAGATGATTTCCGACTCGTGTCGATTTATCCACTCACTCGCTTCGCTCGCTCTTGAATAAAAATGCCACTCATCGGAAATCACCTACCTTCCGCACTTGTAGCATAAATAACTATACCATTACCTATCTTAAAATGTGGGTAACTGCATTTAATGTTTTGTTAGTATATATACCCTAAACTTTGAATAAAACAGTCATTACATCATATGTCAAGGTTACGTTTTTTTAACTGACTTCAAAAAAACGGATAACTTCGTTGTTTATAAATCGATTTCGATGCTTCTTTTTTTGTTGTGTTTAAAATATCGCAAGGGTGGTACTATGATAAGGAAACCAGGCTCTGATGAAGGCATCCCAGAGAAATCGAGGGAACTCCTTTAATATTATAGGCACACATAATTATAGCGGTTTTGGCAATGATATTCAAATAAACAGATACGTTATACACTCACAAAACAATTGAAAAAAGTGTTCCGCGCAGCAGCGGCAGCACACATACACACTTTTCATTCATCTGACATTTCACTACAATGTCGAAAGGGATGGCTTGATAAAACAAACAAGAAAAAAAGAGACAGCTAGTGTTTGTCACTTGCGTGTGAATGTAAACAAACATTATTCTGACAACCAATGTTTTTTCTTTTTGTAACCTCCAAATATCAGAAAATTATGAAAAAAAATTGAAATAAATTAGTAAATTGAGGTGTATTGCGTATTTACATATGGTATGAGATCCCTTCTGCTTTATGTAATTTGGTATTATAATTGGTACACTTTCTAAATACACACGATGGCATTTTTTTAATTTTGTTTTTTTTTCAACAAAGCGTATCGCTCTTCGCCATGCGTGACATAAACTAAAGACTAAATCATACAATTGTCTACTATTCGAGTCTTCACAATGCGCGCGCTTATAACATATCTGTTTATTTGAATATCATTGGGTTTTGGTATTTTATCAACAATGCAGTCATTTACACTCACAAACTGTCATTTGGTGAAATGGAACTGTTAATGAAGACTACAGATGGCCACTGGAACTCCTTAATGCTAAGTTTATTACGGGTATAAGATATATCGAATAGCTAACCGACTATGATGAAGCAAATACTTTTAAATAAATGGTACTGATGAAAATGATAACATCGAACTGATCTGATGATGAAGCCAAAAGGTAGGCACTGGAACTCCGAAATAAAACAATGGCTCCTAGTCGTGTTTGGGCTTATTGGAATCTTCATGAGATTTACTTTGGCTATAAATGATTTTCATGATATGTGGCGGTACCTATCAAAACTAAAAAGAAATAAATAAAAACATTTTAACAAAAAATTCAAACCGAGTGCGCGTTTTGTTCCTTTAATGTCGTTTTCGATGTCGTCGTCTTAATAGTATAATCTTCAAATAATAATTACCATTCTAGGTATAGTGCGCGACAAGTAAGTTGAAACAAAATGTATTATCATTTTAATGAAATTAAACGATTTAAACCGAAATTAATCTTTTATTTATGACCTAACCGTTGACAATTTGTATATTGTAAACGGTTAGGTCGTAGAAAAGGGATTTATTTCGGTTAAAATCGTTTAATTTCAATAGAACGATAATACATTTTGGGTCAACTTACGTGTCGCGCACTATAGTTTCGGTCGTTTTTGTGGCATCGCTGGTCAGCATAAGCAGTACCAACTATCATGTGTGTTGCTTGTGTAACAACCCCGAACGTTTGTTTCCGCAGGTCGTGTCCTAAACAGATTCTCAAAGGATATGGGAGCAATGGATGAGCTTCTACCGCGAAGTATGTTGGAAACGGTTCAGATGTACCTGTCGCTGACCAGTGTGCTGGTGCTAAACGCCATAGCATTGCCATGGACGTTGATACCCACCTCCGTTCTGATGGTAATCTTCGTTCTTCTCCTGAGATGGTACCTGAACGCTGCTCAGGCTGTAAAACGGTTGGAAGGAACTAGTAAGTATACAATTCGTTGACTTACACAGTGTTTTCTGAATAGGTAACCCTTCTGCCACAGTTTTTTAATCTGAAATTTTCTCCACAGCTAAAAGTCCAGTATTTGGAATGATCAACTCCACTATCTCCGGACTTTCTACAATCCGAAGTTCTGACTCCCAGGGTAGACTTCTCAAGAAATTTGACGAGGCACAGGTAAGCAGTATTTGTGTTTTAAAAGTTGACCTTGTCAAAAACATATCTTAAATTCTTCTTCTTTTTTATTCTTTTCCTTCTTCTTTATTTTTCTTTTATGTATTCTTTTATTTATTTTTATTATTCTCTTACTTACGATTGTTTATTTATGTTACAGAATCTTCACACTAGCGCTTTCTACACGTTCCTCGGTGGTTCTACTGCCTTCGGATTGTATTTAGACGCTCTCTGCTTGGCTTACCTAGGAGTTGTCATGGCTATCTTTATTCTGGGTAACTTTGGTATGTACCACCCTTTAACTATTGATTTTCATTTCCCTACGTTATCTTTTATTTATTGCGGTAGAGAGGCAAAAACAGGACATTATTCCAACCATATTTTTTACGCTTTAATTCTGAATAACAAAGCCTCTATAAACTTTTACTGTATTTACAACAACTAAAAATCGACTGCTAAAAATTGTTAGAGATAGCACACACAAGCAACTTTTGTCTCCGCAACTAATTTGTCTCTCACATCATGTCTATGGGTTTATATGAAAGTACGCGCATGTAGCGATGCGACAGCCGCAAGTATTTTTTGTCCTCGTGCAATTGTCGCCCCAACTTGTTGTTGCCAATGTAAGGGTGCGCACGGGGCAACAAAATTGTCGCCGACCATTGACTAGCCAGTTGCCGATCAGCTGTCGAAGAATTATTTTCTTAATTTTATTTGAGGGTTTGCCACTTTATCGTTACATAATAAAAAGTCAAATCCTGTCGCTTCCGTATGCGCATCGTCAGAATCTCGGCGACGAGACAGCGACGGAGACAAAAAAATTGCTGGGCAACTAAATTGTCCGTAGGCGCACTCTCTTAGTTTATCTTTTATAAATATTTCTATAGCTTTGCTTTGATCGACGACTTACCTCCTATCTCTATTGCCTCATAAAATCTTTTCTTTCATCAGGTGATTTGATACCGGTTGGTAGCGTGGGCCTGGCTGTCAGTCAGTCCATGGTCCTGACGATGATGCTGCAGATGGCCGCGAGGTTCACTGCAGACTTCCTAGGACAGATGACGGCAGTCGAGAGGGTGCTGGAGTACACCAAACTACCTACAGAAGAATATATGGAAGACGGATGTAAGAAAATCGTTTTAGACATTGTTTTTAAGAAACAACTTGTAATGTAGGCTCACATTGACTCCACAACCTAGATATGCTTAATTTGATGTTTCTTTTGCAGCAACAAAACCGCCTAAGGAATGGCCCACTGCCGGTAATGTGGTGTTCTCAAATGTTTACCTAAAGTATTCAGCCGATGACCCACCTGTGCTTAAAGATCTTAACTTTGATATTAAAAGCGGATGGAAGGTAACAACACTATATTCTGAGTTATTTAGGTGAATTGATTAAAATGTACCGTTGTGAACATATGCTATCTTAAAATATTATAGGTTGGAGTGGTGGGTAGAACTGGAGCTGGCAAATCGTCTTTGATTGCAGCTCTGTTCCGGCTCAGTGACATAACCGGTAGCATTAAAATTGACAATCTGGATACGCAGGGGATAGCCAAAAAGGTACCGTATGAAGTTATTACTTTTTAAAACAAAGAATGTTGTTAAAATTTTATGACACGTTCCTGCAATATCTGGAGACATACCATTAAATGTCTATTCATATTTTTTTAGGGTTCCGTACCCGAAGGGTCCAAACGGAGCCCTATTGCTGTCACTCCCGTGTATGTCTGTCCATCGTGTGTCACAGGTTTTACAGCCAAACGGTTCACAGTATTTAAAGCATCTTGTTGACCCAAAGCCGTACAAATGGTCATAAAATATTTTAAAGTGTTGTACGGGGGCCCATAAAAAGCAAAAGAGCGCAAAAAAATAATATGAACTACCCCATCGAATGGTTGTATCATTGTTCAGAACTCGTTGAGTAGATAAAAAACTGTATTTTTTTAAACAAAAATATTGGTAAACAAAGGAATGAGAAGCCACCAAATTCAGTTTTTTTTACAAATGTTTGTTCCGAAGAATTTTTTACTTTCCATTAACCTACGAACTTGAAATTTGGTGATAATGTTTATTATTACGAATATTTTACAAAAAAATACCAACTTATTGATAAATTACGCACGGTTGGCGCAGTGGTTGAGCGATTGACTGCTGCGCTGCGTGTCGCGGGTTCGATTCCCGCACGGAACAAATATTTGTATCTTTCTTTTTTCTTTCTTTTTTTTCTTTTAAAATAAAACGTTGCCCCACACTAGGAATTTCTGCCTGTATCGTGGGTGCGTTTACAAACATATAAACTCACATACACAACACCCAGAGACCGTATGACCTACAGATAGTTGTTTCGGCTCTGGGTGTTTGTGTATGTAAGTTTATATGTTTGTAAACGCACCCACGATACAGGAAGAAATTCCTAGTGTGGGGCAACGTTTTTTTAAAAAAAAAAAAAAATAGATTTTTCTTTGAAATTCCTTAATTTTTTGTATTACATAAACTTGATTTTGCGGTTTGGTACGGAACCCTAAATTTGCGAAGTCCGACACGCGCATTCACAATATACATTTTTAAAACTTTGTACAGGGAACATCAGGTTCAGAAGTGAAAGTTATTTTTTAATTTGACACATTAAGGCAGCGATATTTTTTTTTGTCCCCAGCTTTTGAGATCGAAAATTTCCATAATCCCACAAGAGCCGGTCCTGTTCTCTGCTACACTTCGCTATAATTTGGATCCATTCAACGATTATAGTGACGATGATATTTGGAGGGCGTTGGAACAGGTACCTACCTACTATTAATTAAATTTTATCTTAAAAAGAAACTCGGCACGTCCGAAATAAACTAATTATTGAACGAATTTATTTAAGGTGGAGCTAAAAGAGGGGATTCCGGCTCTGGATTTTAAAGTGTCTGAAGGTGGCAGCAATTTTTCAATGGGACAGCGACAGCTGGTATGCTTGGCGCGTGCCATACTAAGATCAAATAAAATACTTATTATGGACGAAGCCACCGCTAACGTCGATCCTCAGTAAGTTCATAAAGATAAAATCATGTTTTAGTATCGAATAAGTAGGCACATAATAGTACTTTATGCAATGGTCATATAATACGGGTTATTAAAATACGAGCGTGGGCTAAGCCGAATGTGATAATATTAACACGCGAGTGTTTTAATACCTAATGATATGCCGTTGCATACACTATTTTATCTTCACTCATACAGTTGAAATAAAATAAAATTGGAAATGGAAAAATATACGGTATGGCGGGCAATTTAGATTCTCATTGCACCTAGCGCCAATAAATTAAAAAGTAAAAGTGTACTATAAAAATAAAAACTTATTTTATGATGCAGTTGTTTGAAAATCGAAGGAAAATGTTGCTATGTATTGTTTTTTTTTTTAATTTTACCTATCTACGAATATAAAGTACGTGTTTATGCAATATTTTTTGAATTCATATTTGGAACATTACGTTTTGAGTGTAGATAAACTATTTTTAAGACGCGGTGAAGATGAAGAAGTTATATCATTAATGATTACGATCCAGCCATTTCATAACTGGCTATTAACACAATCTTGTGAAAAGAATCTAAATGATTTATGATTCATACGCATCTACTTAATCCTGGCACCTAACGCGTAACAACCACTCAATAAAATCACTACGCAAATTAATAATGCATTTCTCTCTTACAGGACTGACGCTCTGATCCAGCAGACGATCCGGCGACAGTTCGCGTCATGCACGGTGCTCACCATTGCGCATCGACTGAACACCATCATGGACTCGGATCGAGTGCTGGTCATGGACCAGGGAGTTGCAGCCGAGTTTGACCACCCACACATCTTGCTGAACAACCCCAACAGCAAGTTCTCGTCCATGGTCAAAGAAACTGGCGACAGCATGTCAAAGATACTTATTGAAGTAGCCAAAACAAAATACCTCTCTGACAATAAGGAAGCTTAGTTAGTTAACAGTATGATGAACTAATTACATGGTAAGATTCACGTTCATTTATCCCAGTTTATTTGGGGTCGGCGCAATATGCCTTTAGTTAAGTGTAATATATTATTTATATTTTTATTGGTGTTTTTTTTGCTTAATATTCCTGCTGACGCATACTTGATTAAGTTATACTGAAATTCAAAGATTAAAATGGGTTAATAAAAACTTGGAAAGTCGCACTATGTAGTGGCAAAGGATATAAAAAACTGTGTTTGTATTTGAACAATAATATGGCAGTGCATCGTAAAAAAATATTAGTATCATACGTTCAAAGACCTTATACTTCTTACTACTAGACTGTGCACTATGGCGCAAAAAACGGTCCGAGCGAGAGGGCTCCCGTTGGTAGTGTGTCACTTTCTAATGAGGTGACCATGACCAAACATTACAAGGGACAAATTAATTGTAAAAACAATAGTGTAAGTATCCCGATATGTGTATATATCCTACCTAACTACGCTACCTAAACCTACTAAATTCAAGGCAAAAAAAGAAACGTGTGTATATTTTTTGGAATCTACATCACTTACCGTATGCTGTCGGGCATAAAGAATTTCAACAGCACATGTTTTTCCATTGGTGTCAAAGCGACTAAGGGACAAACCAGAGAATTGGCAGCAGCGTTCTCTGTGCATTTCTAACAACCATACTGGGATCGCCAACCCGGCTGCAAAGTACTCCCCATGAATAGCACAAATAAAACATAGCCCTTAGTGACCGGCAGCCTGCCTAACCTCGACTACGGTAGCGATCTAGGTTAAGGTATGGCAAGGGGTGCAAAGAATCCCGGACGAGATCCGGCTACCCCAACAAATACCGACGACAGGAACTGGCAACGTACAACACACGCACACTCCGGACTCCGGACCGACGATAAGATCACCGAACTCGAAGAGGAATTGAGCAGTTTACGATGGAGTATTATAGGGTTATCTGAACTCGATAACCCTCAAATCCCAAGTCTGGATAAGTCTTGTTCTTCAAGACCCATCGTATAGATAGGAACAAAAAGCTCTCTGATCTTACCCTCAAGCTCATGAAGGAGAGGCGTGAGATGATCCTGCAGTCTTCAGACGATGCTTTGATATACCCCAAAGGATCTCAATTATTTCACTTAATGTGCAGTTGCGTAGATAGTTGAGAAACTTAACTTCACCAATTTTATTCCACTAGGAATCAATTTGCGAATAATATTAACAGCCGCTGAATTTTACTCGAACAAAACCCGCCAAAAACTCCACAAACCTGGTGGTCCTACATTTAGTATTACCAGGCCAAAACATTTAAAAGTACTACTCTTACTCAGTAATAATGAATTATTTTTTAAATACAATGAATTGATGAATTAAAGGAACTGTAAAAATATTTAAATACGCTTCAAAGTTTCATAGACTTTGAAACGTATTTAAATATATTTTTTATTCGTTAGTTTTGGTAAAACATAAAAAGAAAATATAAAATTTTCTACCATTTCTACCAAACCCAATGATTAGTTGAGCTGGCAAGATGTCAGACAAGGACACACTACGATACAGCAAAGGTTTTTCGGTTTTTTGGCGGGAACCGAAAAGCGCGTCTTTTGAAAACCAAAATTAAATTAATTATAATAATATAATTAAACGCTATTAAAAAGCCACTTATTTGGCCAAATGGAGTCGGAAGGGGAAGAAGAGGATCGGGAGTTTATTTTATCAAACCCGAAAACCAAAAGGAAAAGAAAATTGGGCGAAAGTGAAGATGTGGATCTCCCAATAGGTGAGAAGTATTCAAATTTTACGAAACCGGGATATACTCGTAATTATCCTGACCACAGCACTGGAACTGAGTTTCCAGTGTATGTTGAAGGCGTCTCCAAAGAAGAAAAGATCGGAAACAAAAACCCCTTATCTTTTTCCAAAATTTTTAAAAACGTAAAGGGCATACATGAACAGCGTCGAATAAATCAGCATAAAATTATGCTCGTTTTCAAAACAGCTTCTGCTGCAAACGATTTTTTGAAACATAAATGCCTAACTGAAAATTACCTTAAAGCTTACATACCAGCAATATCAGTCGAACGCATTGGTGTCATAAGGTATATTCCCATTGATAGCAGTAATGAGGAGCTATTTAATAAATTGTCTGCTGACCAAGAAATAGTAGAAGTCAGAAGGTTTAAAAAGAAGTCAGGAGAAGAGATGGTACCCATTACTACTATCTCGGTAACATTTGTAGGGACCTCTCTGCCACAATACATATACCTCGATAACTGGAGATATAAAGTATCCGAATATATTCCATTAGTCTTGCAGTGCTATCGTTGCATGAAATTCAATCATGTAGCGAAAGCCTGTCGAAGTGAGCAGGTCTGTTCACGGTGTGCTGGGTCTCATAATTATAAAGAATGTAAGGAAGATGCTCTTTTAAAATGCATAAACTGTGGGGGAGCACATTTAGCTATATCTAAGGATTGACCTTTTAAACAAAACAAGATTGTTAACAAAAGATCATATGCAAATATAACAAAATTAAATAATGCAAATTTTCCAGCCTTGAGTCATTCAACACCAACAGTCTCTCCATCTGCCTCTATGACTAGGAAGTCTCCCATAAGTATTCAGAGTACCACAATTAACAATATACCGCGTCCAGCTAGAGTGAACACATCTGCTCAAAATAGTAATCCCATGAGCAAATTAAAAGATATAATCAATGATGAGAATTTAATTAATATAATAGTAAAAACATTAATCTCTCTAGGGAATTCCAAGTCAGCTACCACTGTTTCCCACATAAAAGAAGCTTTTTTAAAGAATTGCAAAATGTAATGGGATCTCTATGATGAAATCTCAGGATAGCCCTACATAATATTCAAAGCATAAACAGTAAAAAACCATTGCTGAAAAAGTTTTTAATGGAAAATAATATAGATATTTGCTTAGTTAATGAAACTTGGCTTAAAAAAACTTCCAGGTTATTCAAAATTCCAGGTTATAATTTCATTAACAAAAACGCTGCCAATGAACATGGAGGTGTTGGTATTTTAATTAAAAATAACATAAAATTCAAAATGATTAAGACATTTTTTTATCAAGACATCCAAAACGTGGCTGTGTCAGTAGACACCGACTTAGGTCCGCTTACAGTGCTGTGTCTTTACTGTCCACCTGAAAATGAAAATATAGGAAATAGAATTAGAAAGGATAAATTAACAAAATTGATAAGGAATATGCCCACCCCGTGTGTAATTGCTGGCGATTTAAATGCCCACCATATAGCGTTTGGTTGTAATACAACAAAATCAAGGGGCAAAGATATATTTGAAATATTAGAAGAATTTGATCTTTGCATCTTAAACGATGGCAGTCCAACAACAGTTAGTAGCCCACTTTTTACTCCTTCAGCTATTGATATATCTGTAGTCAGTCCTAGTATTGCACCTCTATGCAAGTGGAAAGTACATGATGATCCTTTAGGCAGTTACCATTATCCTACTATTATTGAATTAGCCACCACAGCAGCACACTATTACATAAATAATAACATAGAAAAGTTTTCCTATAATAAAGCAGATTGGTCAAAATTTCGTTTAGAGGCTGAAAATATATTTTCTAACTTTGAAATTTCAAATGACAATCCACTTAAAGCTTACGATGATTTTTGTTCAGGTATTAACACCCTCAAAAAATTATGCATTCCAATAAAGAAAGTTGGTAGGCATATCAGCAAAGTCCCAGCTCCTTGGTGGAATGAGACATGCACAGAAGTTGTACAGAAAGCTCATAAAGCCCTAGTTCAATATAGAAAAAATGGCAAGTTGGAATCTTTTATTGAATATAAGAAAGCAAATGCCTACAAAAAACTAAAAGAGTTTTGCAAAAATAGCTGGCAAAACCTTTGTAACTCATTTAACAGGTATACATCAGTTTCAAAAATCTGGGAGTATATTCGTAAATTCAAACGCATTAACATTGTAGCCCCTTTAAAATCAGATGAATTTATACCAGGATTTTTAAATAAACTGTCCCAACCTTCGACCTCAGATTTTGGAATTGAGTTAATTAAGATCTTTGAGTCAAACAATGATTCTGAAGTAGCTGATTTCTTCTTAAAGGCTTTCGAATGGAATGAGTTTTGTTTCGCTTTGGATAATAGAAAAGATACAACTCCAGGATTAGATGATTTTCCTTATATTGTTATAAAACAATTACCAGAATCAGTGAAAAAAATATTGTTAACATTATTGAATGAAACATGGTCTCAACAGCTGATACCTGAAACTTGGAAAACACAATGTGTAATTCCAATTTTAAAACCAGATAAACCTGCAGATGATCCAAACTCTCATAGACCTATCTCATTAACTTCTTGTTTTGGAAAATTGTTAGAAAGTATGGTAAAAGCTAGATTAGATTATTATGTAGAGAAAAACGCCATCTTACCTCCATTTCAGTTTGGTTTTCGTAAGGGTAAAAGTGCTGCTGATAGTTTTGTAACATTAATAGCTGATTTAAAGAAGACCAAACTAGCTCAAAATACCACAGCTTGTGTTTTCCTTGATGTTCAGGGAGCATATGACAATGTAGATCTTCACATACTGGCACTTGTTTTAGCAGACTTGGGATTACCTGGAAAATTAATAAAATGGATCTTTAATCTTTGCACAGATCGAAAATTGTACATAAGACATAATAACAACCTTTATGGACCAGTATCAGCAAATAAAGGTTTGATGCAAGGTGCATGTCTATCTTCAATTCTTTACAATATGTATACAAGTCAAATCTTAAAATATATTCAGACCAACATTAAAATTTTACAGTTTGCTGATGATATTTTACTATATTATACTGATAAAAATGTCAATAATATAAATAGAGTATTAAATGATTCTCTTGAACAATTACACAATTATTATTCTAATGTATTAAAGTTAGTTATTAATAGTGAGAAAAGTTCCTGTTTAGTAATTGGTGATAAAAAATCTCATGTAAATATACATTACAATAATGAAGTTATTCCAATTGTCAAAGAAAATAAGTTTTTAGGAGTCATTATAGATGAAGAATTAAATTTTAAAAGTCACATTAATTACATAAGCAAAAATGCTCATAAAGGTTTAAATATATTGCGTTCCTTAACTGGAACTTTCTGGGGATCAGATCCAAAGATATTGAGCCTATTGTATAAAAGTATTGTTCGAAGTCACTTTGACTATAGTTGTTTGGCATACATCAATGCAAAACCTAATATACTTAAAAAACCAGATATTATCCAAAATATGGCCTTGCGAATAATATCAGGTGCAATGTGCTCTACTCCAATAAATGCAATGGAGATTGAAACATGCATTGAACCTTTAGTATTAATAAGGTTAAGTTTAGCTGGAAAACATTGTATAAAAGCTCACGCTATTGATAAGTCTTTAATTACAAATAGTCTGCTCTTGCCACAAGAATTAACAGTTCAACTACCAGAATTTGAAATTGCCCCAACAGATGTATTATTTGGTTCTCTGCCTGATATATGTACCATAGTGTCACAATTAAAAATAATATGTAATAATATGCATCATACTGAAAACTGGCCTATGTATATGCACACATTTGAAGCCTTATTATTGGATTGTATTAAGATAGATACCAGAAGTGTACAAAATAATCAAGAGTTTCAAGAACAAATGGCAAATCTGATAGGATACAGAATATATACTGACGGTTCTAAATCCAAAAAAGGTGTACAATCAGCATTCTTTGATCCTCAAAAGCAAAAATCACGATCATTTAAAATTCATGAGGAATGTAGTATTTTTACAGCTGAAGCATATGCCATATATCTAGCGTTATTATATATTCATAATATCTCCAATCACAATAAATTCATATATATCACAGATTCACTTAGTGTATTGATGGCAATTCAAACAAGCAATTTATCATTCAAACAAAATTACTTAATTCTTAAGATTAAAGATTTATTGTTTAAACTTAAGGCGGAACCCCGAGCAAAACGCCGCGCAAGCCGTTTATTGTGCTGTTTTTAGGAGCTATCTACTCGTTATTTAAAAAGAAATATCAATTAATAAAAATACATTAAATTTCTTCATAATATTGTTTCTAAAATGGTAGATTTAGTTTTTTTTTAAATGTTGTATATATTTCACTAATCTACTTCCAAATAACCATGAAAATAAGAAATAATTATTGATATTATGCATCTCCTCGTAAAGTGTTCATTGATTATTTTTTGTACTAACACTAATGGAAAGACAATTTAATAACGAACATTTTTGTAGAATAATTTTTCTCAAAAGACCAAAATTCGATTTTATAAAGATTTTATTCTAAAATCTGGGCGTATTCACTACTGTAATTCATGCGCCACCAGTGCCGCTAGACCAATAGGAACGCTCATATCTCATGCCGATTTTTTGGTCAGGGTACCGTCTTAATATTAAGGCTATATCAATACTATTTAAATGGGTACCTTCTCATCAAGAAATATTAGGAAATATAGAAGCAGATAGAGCTGCATGTGGTGAATGGGATGAAGATCACACAGAAAATATGACTATACCTTTTACCGATATGTTCTCGGTCTTAAAACAAAAGAAAAGAGACATTTGGAATAAATATTGGACATACATAAGTCAAGATAAGGGTCAATGGTACGCCAGTATTCAGAATTCTTTCCCGACCAAACCTTGGTACCACAGTCGCTTACACCAAAACTATTATAGCCGAAAATTCACTTCAATCATTAACAGAATGCGATTTGGACATTGTCTCACACCAGCTCATCTACATAGACTTAAAATTATTAATAGCCATGTCTGCCCACACTGCAACAAAGAAGAAGCTAATTTACAGCACCTTATTTTAGAATGTCCATCCTTCAATATTCAGAGATTGGTTATGATATCTGATATACTAGAAACTGAAGAAGAAGTTCCCCGCCGACTCCAAGATATTCTTTCAAATCCAAAAATGTATCAATCAATCTTTAATTACATAATGAATTCCGTCGAAAAGATTTAAATAAAACTCCAAAGTTCAACATCCAACACCATGTTTCAAACAAAATAATTCAAAATATTCAATCAAAACAACACAAGAAGCAAGTGTCAAAGTGAAGTTGAAGCACAGAACTTAAATAACCAGAAGTGTATATAAAATTGACATTTATGTGAAGACGCGGCTAAACGGACTTGTATCCAGGCCGGTTAATCAATATAAAAAAAAAAGAACACACTACCAGCGGGCACCCTCTCGCTCAAGACCGCTTTTGGTTAGCTACCGCTTATAAGGGAATAGCTAACCTAGATGTATGGTAATAGATTTCATTTTATCTATACAAAATTTTTTGGTACACAGTCTAGTACTAAGAAATACGTATAAGGTCTTTGCATACGTTACAGTTGTAGATTTATTTTTTAATTTGGCTCTTGCGTGGTTTTTCAGCCAGTCACTTGTTCAATACAATGCTTCCGTGCGGACCGAAATAGATTTACAATAGCTCATTAGCCATTCACCTCACACAATCTTCGTAATCGATTTTAGCGATGTAATTCTATTTTAGACCCAGATCAAATAAAAAGTCAAGATAGAACGTTGCAAACAAAAAGGTGACGCCGGTTAAAACTACGCCTTGCCGTATACATACACAATTACACGCTCACACAACGTTCCATCTTGACTTTTTATTTGATCTGAGGTTTTGGGCCGCATTGTTTGTGATTTATCTCTTTGTTGGTTGAAACATTTACTAACAATATACACATTCCAAATTCAAACCACTTTTAGACCCTAGGGATTAATGAGCTTTTTTAGTCGCTGTTTACGAATAATAAACTAGCTCTTTTTGAATAGATGTGATAAAAACAATATTGTAGGTAAGAGTGGTGGGCGGAACTGGAGCTGGTAAATCTCAATTGATAGCACGGATTGACGGCTGAGTGATATAACCGGCACCATGAAAACTGCCTGGATACGCAAATGGATAACTAAAATGATATCGTATCAAATTTTACCAAAAAGTCTAAAGTTTTTTAAAAACGTTTTGGCTCGTTCCCGCAATATTAGGAGACGCTCCATTAATTGACAAAAGCCCCACCAACTACAAAGTAATATCTATTAATGAAATCTTAAAATATTCAACATCAGCAATTTTGTACAGGGACCATTATCAAATTCAGGTGTGAAAGTTATTTTTTAATTTGAAACATTAAAGCAGCGATAACTTTTTATGATCCCAGCTTTTGAGATCGAAAATATCTATAATTCCACAAGAGGCGGCCCTGTTCTCTGCTACTGTATAATTTGGATTGGCGCATGTGTATAAACGGAACCAAATCCGTTTAACAATTACGGTGACGATGTTATTTGGAGGGCTTTGGAACAGGTACGATTAATTAAACTATATCTTAAACAGAAACTCGGGCTTGAGAAATAAACTAATTAGGTACCTACTCACCGAATTTGTTGTTTAAAACGGAGCTAAAAGGAGGAATCCGGCAGATTATTAAACAACTAAGCCTTGTTAAAATTATAGAAGTTATTAAGTTATGTATGTACGTTTCATACGTATCTAGGAAGTTATACTCCATTTGAAATAGCATTAGAAATTTTTACAACCCCTTTTTACAGTCCGTTCAACCGATTTTGAGTTCTATCCCGTAATTATAAGGATGACATAAAAAGCATAAACCTGTTACCAAAACTAATGATTTAATACAGCTGCCATTTGTCATATCACCAACGCAATACAAGTCAAAATCGGTTGCACGGGCTGTAAAATGGGATAATTTAAATGTCTAATGTTATCTCAAATGGAGTATAGATACTATGATATACCTACGCAAATAAATATTTAGTTGCTTAATATACCCTTTCCTTTGCTAACACACATTCTCTCATGTATTTGTTTTTTTGTATATTACTTTTTTTTCCGGATTTAGTCCGGACGAATGTCAAAAATTCAAAGTTTGTGTTAAATATTATTTTTTTCCTTTCTTTCTTATTTTTTTCTTTACCACGCCCATGCGACTATATATGAGTTATGATAAGATTATGACTCCTTTTGAGTTCGAACTATAACATAGACTAGAAAACCAGAAGTATATGAATAGAATAGGTGAGTAAGCATAAAACGAGACCTATATTTACATACAGGTGTATTTAATATATTGCAGTTCGTACTAGCAACATCAGCAAGAAAGGAAATATTTAACCCCAAGCGCAAGCTGTTCCTCGGATGAAACTGTTTTGTAAATACAATCTAACTTTCCCTGCTTCAGTTACGCAGTAGCGAACTTCGTACCCGTTGAATGGGTATAATGTTTCGTATACTCTACCTTGCATTGAGTTTCAGTACATATTGCTAACTACGTAAGCAAAAGTCTCTTTCTACGACTAAAACCTTTTATAAGCAGCTTTTATTTAACTTCCAATCTTGGAACTGAATCTTCAACCGATTGAGCTGAAATTTTGAATACACGTTTAGTTTGGATGACAATGCATGGTTAGCTAAGTGACGTCATATTAAATCCAATATGGCGGACCGCGCAATATTGAGGACTTGTTATTTTTATGCGCTTCTTCCTAATAGTGAAACTTTTTTTTTCCTCGTGTTCAAACCAGTTGGACTATTAAGTTTGACTACGAGAGAGAGAGTCCACGCTCCGTCCAGCACAGGTCCAGGACCAAAACCCCGAGAGGTTTCAGCTCGAACTCCAGAATCGTTTCGAGTGCCTGGGGAGCTCCGTGGACGAATACAGCGACGGGTTCGTGGAAGCTGTCCATACGGTCGGGTCTAAGTTTTTCAAGACCCGTCGTACAGATAGAAACAAAAAGCTCTCTGATCATACCCTCAAGCTTATGAAGGAGAGGCGTGAGATAATCCTGCAGTCTTCAGATGAGGCGTGCAAATACTGGCAGATCAATAGACAGATCTCTAAATCCTTGAAAAAAGACCTCCGCCGCTTTAATACCGAGCGTATTAAAGACGCGATTGAGCGAAATAAAGGCTCCAAGGTTTTTTCAAGGGATCTGGCTATTGGGCAGAGCCAGCTCACGAAACTGAAGACCGATGATGGCAGGATTGTATCCGCCAAACCGGAGCTTCTGAGGGAGATCGAGAGTTTCTATGGGCAGTTGTACACGTCAACCAGTAAACCCGTTGCGAATCTAGCAAAAGACCCAAGAGCTAGATTGACCCGGCAGTATACCGAAGATATCCCGGACGTCAGCCTGTACGAGATTAGGATGGCTCTGAAACAGCTTAAAAACAACAAGGCGCCGGGTGATGACGGAATCACGGCTGAACTCCTGAAGGCGGGTGGAAAACCGGTGCTCAAGGCCCTTCAGAAGCTTTTTGATTCCGTCATACTCGAGGGCAAAACGCCACAGGCATGGTGCAGGGGTGTGGTGGTACTCTTCTTCAAGAAGGGCGACAATGCTCGGCTGAAGAACTATAGGCCCATCTCGCTTCTTAGCCATGTTTACAAGTTGTTTTCAAGAGTCATCACGAATCGTCTCGCGCGCAGGTTTGACGATTTCCAGCCTCCCGAACAAGCCGGATTCCGAAAAGGCTTTAGCACCGTAGACCACATACATACGCTGCGGCAGGTTATACAGAAGACCGAAGAGTATAACCTGCCTCTCTGTTTAGCGTTTGTGGACTACGAGAAAGCCTTCGATTCGATCGAGACTTGGGCTGTACTGCAGTCTCTCCAACGGTGCCAGATCGACTACCGGTACATTGAGGTGTTGAAGTGTCTGTACAAAAACGCCACCATGTCAGTCCGTCTTCAGGGTCAGACCTCGAAACCAATCCTTCTCCAGCGCGGCGTAAGACAGGGAGACGTCATTTCTCCGAAACTGTTCACTGCTGCGCTGGAGGACGTCTTCAAGGTTCTGGACTGGAAGGGGCTTGGCATCAACGTTAATGGCGAGTACATCACTCACCTTCGGTTTGCCGACGACATAGTGGTCATGGCTGAGACCATGGAGAGCCTCAGTAAAATGCTCGATGACCTTAGTAGAGCTTCCGAAAGAGTGGGTCTTAAAATGAACATGGACAAAACCAAGGTCATGGTGAACGCCCATGTAACACCCACTCCTATCAAGATCGGAGACTCTACACTCGAAGTTGTAGACGATTATGTTTACTTGGGACAAACGGTCCAATTGGGTAGGTCCAACTTCGAGAAAGAGGTCAACCGTCGAATCCGACTCGGCTGGGCGGCGTTCGGGAAGTTGCGTGGTATCTACTCGTCCAATTTACCGCAGTGTCTCAAGACAAAAGTCTATGACCAGTGTGTGTTGCCATTGATCACCTATGGGACCGAGACGTGGTCGCTCACAATGGGCCTTATCAGAAAGCTTAAAGTCACCCAAAGGGCAATGGAGAGGGCTATGCTCGGAATTTCCTTGCGTGATCACGACAGAAACGATGATATCCGCAGGAGAACCAAAGTTACCGACATAGCCCGAAGAATTGCCAAACTTAAGTGGCTGTGGGCAGGGCACATTGCTCGCAGAACGGATGGCCGATGGGGCCGAAAAGTTCTGGAATGGCGACCGCGAACTGGAAGACGATACGTTGGAAGGCCTCCCACTAGGTGGACCGATGACCGGGTTAAGGTTGCGGGAAGGCGCTGGATGCGAGACGCACGGGATCGGTCAATGTGGCGACGCCTGGGGGAGGCCTATGTCCAGCAGTAGACGTCTTTCGGCTGAAATGATGATGATGAATGATGATGATGACGAGAAAGAAGCGTTTTTATGCATGCACATATAGATAAATAGTGGGACACCCTTTTCCGCACTTACCTATGCGCGTTTTCACTGACATCTTCTGTACTACCACCTGTGTATGGGATCTTCTGCTTAAAAGCTCCCCAAAACTGGCCTAAATTATTTTATTTTTTTATTCCCATTCATAGTTATTGTATTCATTGTTTTTTTTCTTTTTTGAAATTGACTCACACACTGTTCCGTTGTTGTTGAATTAGGTATTTTACCTATGTTTGTAATATTTGTAAGTATGTGAGAACCATGTTCCTACTTATCAAATTAATTAATTTTCCTGTTAATGCTTTTTAATACTTTATACCTGTGTGTAGAGCTATTCTGGGTGCATCGTCCTCACATATATTAATGTATGTACGTATGTTAATATTGTAAAACACCAATTTTTTTTTAAAAAAGAGTAAGTATGGAGTTTCTTGTGCGTTCTTCTCCATAACAATCTACTTTCCGAATGCACGGTAGAATCATTTTATTTGTTATTACATTTTTTTTTTTTTTTTAATTACTTTTAATTTTTAATTTTAATTTATGTGACGTTCAAAAGTGGCGTTTATTGGCCTAATTGAATAAATATATTTGACTTTGACTTTGACTTTGACTTTGACTTTTTGTTTCACCACCTGAGGTTTCACAATCATTTCTATCACCTAACCAGGGGACACATAACTATTTGCCGTTTTGTTTTCGATAATAGTGACTGTTTCGTCTTTGAACTTATCGGTACTTTGAAACAAGATAGATTTTAAATTCTCTAAAGTATACACTTATATGGATAAAGTTATTAATCATGTTTTTGTAGCAATAATTTTTGTTATCTATATCTATAAAAGCGAAAGGTGACTGACTGACTGACTGATCAATCAACGCACAGCCAAAACTGCTAAGCCTAGAAACATGAAATTTGGCAGAAAGGTTCTTCATGTGACGTAAGTGTGCACTAAGAAAGGATTTTTGGAAATTCTACCCCTAAGGGGGTAAAAAGGGGGTTGAAAGTTTGTATGAAAAATCTAATTCCTTCGACCAAAATTCATGAAACTTAGCACAAATAGTATTCTAAGTAAATGATAAAGATTGACATTATTAGTTTTTCGAAACTACCCCCAAATGATGATTTAGGGGGTGTTGAAGTTTGTATGGAATAATCAGATTTCTTTGATCAATAAACTTGAAACTTGCCACAAAAACTTATCTAAATGAATAATAAAGGTTGCTACTATTATTTTTTGAAACTACCCCCAAAAGACGATTTAGGGGTGTTAAAGATTTTCTTGAAGAATCTTATTACTTCAGTTAATAAACTTGAAACTTTAAATAAATACCAATCTAAATAAACAATAAAGGCTTTCATTGTTGGTTTTTCGAAACTACCCCAAATGATGATTTAGGGGATGTAATTTTTTTTGAAGAATCTGATTTCTTGGGTGAATAAACATGAAACTTGACATAAATACCATCCTAAATAAACAATAAAGGTTGTCATTATTAGTTTTTTGCAACTACCCCCAAAAGACGATTTAGGAGGTATTACAGTGTTTTGGAAAAATCTGATTTCTTGGGTCAATAAACTTGAAACTTGCCACAAATACTAACCTAAATGAATAATAAAGTTTGCTATTATTATTTTTTGAAACTACCCCCAAAAGACGATTTACGGGTGTTAATTTTTTTTTTGAAGAATCTTATTATCTAAATAGACAATAAAGGCTTTCATTGTTAGTTTTTCGAAACTACCCCCTAAAGATGATTTAGGCGATGTTAAATTTTTTGAAGAATCTGATTTCTTGGGTGAATAAACATGAAACTTGACATAAATACCATCCTAAATAAACAATAAAGGTTGTCATTATTAGTTTTTTGCAACTACCCCCAAAAGACGATTTAGGAGGTATTAGTGTTTTAAAATAATCTGATTTTTGGGTCAATAAACTTGAAACTTGCCACAAATACTAACCTTAAGGTTGCTAATTTTTTTTTTTTAAACTACCCCCAAAAGACGATTTAGAGGATGTTATTTTTTTTGAAGAATCTAATTTCTTGGGTCAATAAATATGAAACTTGGCTTAAATACCAACCTAAATAAACAATAAAGGTTTTCATTATTAGTTTTTCGAAACTACCCTTAAAATACGATTTCGGGGTGGTAAAGATTTTTGATTACTTTTACTGCACTTCTTTTTATGATGTAGGGGAGCACTTAGGAGGGATTTTTGGAAATTCAACTTTTTAAGGGGTTAAAGGGAGACATTTATTTGTATGAAAAATCTTATTCCTTTGTCAAAATAATAAAGGTTGGCATCATTAGTTTTTCGGAATTACCCCCAGAAGACGATTTAAGGGGTTAAAGTTTCTTTGAAGAATCAAATGGCACTAATACGGGGACCTCTACATAGATTTAGAACTACCGAACTGGACCGTTTGTCTCAGGTAAACATAGTTGTGAGTGACGTTTTAGTGTTGCGTAATTTACGCTGTATTAGGTTTTTGTGTTGTGTCGCGTAATTTACGCAGCATTCGTTTTCATACTAAAGTAATTTTTGGTCCACCTGAAATTATGCGTCTCAAAAAACTCGACCAGTCTTCTGCTCTATATATCTTCTTCTATACATATAATATGCTTTGTCCTGAATGACTGACTGACAGATCAACGCACAGCCTAAGCCACTGATCGTAGAGACCTGGAACTTGGAGAGTATGTTTTTGTATGACGTAGGCATCCGATAAGAAAGGATTTGCCGAAATTCTTCCCCTAAAGGGTAGAAAAAGGGGGACAAAGTTTGTATGAAAAATCGAATTCCTTCAGCTAATATTCTTGAAACTTGGCACAAATAGTAATCTAAGTAAATGATAAAAGGTTGATATTATTAGTTTTTTGAAACTACCCTCACAAGTCGATTAAGGGGGTGTTGAAGTTTGTACCGAAGAATTTTATTTCATTGGTTACAAAACTTGAAACAATGCACAAATACTAACTTAAATAAATAATAAAGGTTGTTATTATTAGTTTTTCGAAACTACCCCCGAAAACAGATTTAGGGGAAGTTAAAGTTTTTTTGAATAATCTTATTACTTGGGTTAATAAACTTGAAACTTAAGCAATAAAAGTTGTTTTTATTAGTTTTCAAAACTACCCCCCAAAAGACGATTTGTATTTTTTTTTATGAATCTTACTTCTTGAGTTAATTAATTTTATACTTGACATAAATACCAACCTAAGTAAACAATAAAAGGTTGTCATTATATTTTTTCGAAACTACCCCCCAAAATAGGATAAAGTGGGTGTTAAAGTTTGTTAAGAATCATACTGGACAAGGTTTGGTTTTTTGATGGGATCTAGGGGAGCACGAAGAAGGAATTTGCGGCAAATCGACCATTCACCATCATCATCATTTCAGCCATAAAACGTCCACTGCTAGACATAGGCCTTCCCCAAGCGCCGCCACACTGATCGGTCCTGTGCGTTTCGCATCCACGAGACTCCCGCAGCCTTGACCAGGTCGGACTTCCTAATTTGCGTTTTCCAGTTCGCAGTCGCCACTGAACTGTCAACCTTTAAGGGGTGAAAAGGGGGCAATTTGTTTGTATGAACAATATCATTCCGTGGAGATAAAATAATCAAAATATACATAATACGTTTTTTAAAACTACCTCCCCCCTGATAGGGTTAAGTGATATTTGTTTTTTTGAGACATCTTACTGAGAAATCTAACTATAATAAACAAAAAATTAAAATGGTAAATGAATTTTTAAGGGGCGGATTTTACTTTGTAGCGATAACCTAAAATGTATTATTCTTTAAGTCAAATAACGAATCGTCCCAAACCTATAAACCGTAAAACTTTACGAAACCACATTTTTATTTGGTTTAGTAACAGCTTATTTTTGGTTGCCATCACACGAACGAAGTCGCGGGCGGAGTTAATATTATAAATGTGAAAGTAACTCTGTCTGTCTCTCTGTCTACCTTTTCACGCTTAAACCGCTAAACCGATTTAAATGTAATTTGGTTCGGAGATATTTTGAGACCCTGGGCAGGACATAGGATAGTTTTTATCCAAACATACTTACGGAAATCATACTTAAGGGAGTGGAAATAGGGGTAGAAGTTTGTATGGAAAACCTACAATATTAAGCCGCGATATAAAAAATAAGTAATTCGAATTACTAATGTTTCGCAGACGAAGTCGCGGGCAACAGCTAGTTTCATTCATATTTTCGTGCTTACTTACTCTGTGCATCAAAAAATTCAAATATATCACTATCCATCTTCATTGCTTGAGAGATCACTTACGTATGTCGTTTATGGGTCCATATTTAAACCACCTTAATTTAGGGGACTTGAATGACCCCTTACTGCTGGTGGACATGAAAACACTTTCTTACAGCCCTCTAACCACTCATATAAGACTCCTTAAACTTAGGGGATGTCGGTGAAAACGGGCATTAGACTCTCATTTGGTCAGTTGTGCATGGCCATGATATGGATATCAAATGAAAGGATTGGCTGAGAGGAATACGGAGAAGCATGTTTTTAAAATAAATATTTCATTTAGGTACCTATTATTCTTCATGTACCTATTACATATGTGTTAAATATAACACATATGTAATAGGTACATATAGTGGTCATGACTATTTGACGTTTAAGAGATACGTGAATTAGTTTTGTTGAATTTACGAATTACTAAGTTAATGTCATTAGATCATCGGTATTTAGAACGGAAGTGATTTCCGAAGGAGTTTACATTGTATGTTTGATTAATTTATTTGGTGGGTGGTCCTCACAGGAACTTGCCCGTGGACCCCCAGTCCAGTGCCCCTTGGGGTACCACGAGCAAATATTTTTGCCCGTGGAACCCCCTGAATAAACTCGTGCCGCCACTTACGTACTTCGGCAAAATCACAAAGTACTTATGCTTTACTAGCGGACGCCTCGCGGTTTCACCCGCGTAGTTCCTGTTCCCTTGGGAATACAGGGAAAAAGTAGCCTATGTCACCCGGTTAAAGTGTAGTTTCCCAACAGTGAAAGAATTTTTGGATTCGGTCCAGTAATTTTTATGTTTATTCGTTACATACAAAAATACAAATCTTCATATTATTTTTATTCTTATAAGTATAGAAGAACCTGGGCGACCGAGCTCTGCTCGGGTGAAAATAGAGAAAAAGACGTTTTCTAAAAATTAAACCTAGCTAGATCGATTTATCTCCCCCAAAACCCCCAGCATACCCCCAGCATGCTTCATGAAAATCGTTGGAGCCATTTCCAAGATTCAAATCATATATATACAAGAATTGCTCGTTTAAAGGTGTAGATTATATCATTGTATATTAGTAATCCATACTTATAATATTATAAATGTGAAAGTAACTCTGTCTGTATGTCTGTTACCTTTTCACGCTTAAACTGCTGAACCGATTTAGATCAAAGTTGGGTATGGAGATAGTTTGAGACCCGGGAAAGGACATAGGCTACTTCTTTTTTCATAAAACTCGAAGAGGGAGAAATTGGGGGTGGGTTAGTTTTGTATAAAACTTCTTATTATGGCTTAAACCGCTGAACCGATTAAGAAATAGTTATTTATGCTACAAGTGCGGAAGGTAGGTGATTTCCGATGAGTTGCATTTTTATTCACGAGCGAGCGAAGCGAGTGAGTGGATAAATCGACACGAGTCGGAAATCATCTTACGTACGTGTATCATACAACATTTTACTATGCATTGTGCGAGAAAATAAATAAATTATTAAAATGAAATTAATAAAATGGCGGGCTTATTCAAGCGTGTTCAGCATATCCACAGATTAACTAATAGTTCGTCGGGCATATCTACTGCGCATGTGCGAATAGCTGTCAGTGCTGTCATATCGTAACGCAATAAGGCACGAGCAAAATATACGTTCTGCCAAACATATTTAATGAATATTTAAAATTTATTTATTGATCAAAATCTAAATCTAGAGTAATTAAAAACGCCTAAAATGAAGTATTAGTTTTATTTTACCTTTTATATGAATGATAATCTGTACATAACTAATTTGTAAAACTTTTCTCAAATAATAAAAACTCTATGCGTCGGGCTGACGTTGGAGTAAGAAATTAAAAAAGTACAGGAAAGTAAAAAGCACTAGTGAAAAAAAGTGACACTTTCCGCACAGTTTGGCTGCTTGGAAAACCGCTCTTTTCGAGGACATGCATTGTAAAAAATATTGTATGGAGATAGTTTAAGACCTTGGGAAAGACATGTACTACTTTGTTTGCATAAAACACGAAGTGAGAGAGGGTTAATTTTGTATGTAACTTCTTATCATGCAACTTCTCCTTATTATGAACCGATTTAGACGAAATTTGGTATGGAGATAGTTTGAGACCATGAGAAGGACATAGGCTACTTCTCTGTGCATAAAAGTCGAAGAGGGAGAAATGGGATTAGTTTTGTATAAAACTTCTTATTATGGAGATCGATTCACTTCAAACTTTGTGGAAATACAGTTTCCGTTACAAATAATTAAATTGTATAGATTTTTTTGTTCACCCCTAAAAGGGGGTTGGAGTTGTAAAGATAAGATGTACAAATTTTCTTCATAAAGCTAAATTTTGGGAGCTAAGATAGTAAACGTTAGTTAAGAAAGGATTTTTTTAAATTCGAATTTTAAGGGGATAAATGGGGAAAGCTGAACTTTGTATGAAACTATTTATAGCGGCTTCCGATTTGGTTGAAACTTTGCAGGCACATTTTTGAAAACAAATGATTAAGATCTGCATAATTATTCAGATTATATATTGGCATGAGGCTTCTTATTATACAATATGGGAATATATAAAAGGTGCCAATACATTTACAGTTATGAGAAAAGGGGAAATCGTGCTCATACATCGAATCCCAATAATCGCCACTGACCTATAATTTCAATTCAAGACTCCAGTTTCCAATTAAACTTAGTTTTGCTATTACTATTAAAAAGCTCAAGGGTAGCAGGGGTACATTTGGCAAAGCCATGCTTTACCCACGGTCAGCTACATGTAGCTGTACCCTATGTACAAAAAAAAAGGGTAGCATCAAATGAAAGGACATACAACATAGTATATAGCAGCGTCATAAAATGTTGTCCCAAGATTTACGGAATAAATTAGGAATGTAAATTAGCTGTAGATACAATTTATGATAGAGAGGTATCATTAATTCGCAACAAAGCAGAATTTGTTTCCTTTTGTAACTATTTAACCTACGCCTGTATTGACCAACGTCTTCAATAAAAATAAATTAATCGTTTTTTACATTAATGCTTCCTGTACCCTGTATAAGGCTGAGTTTTCCAAGTGATCGTAGATGGTCAAATTATCACTATGAAGAATAGCACAAAACAATCAAAGGAGTCACGGGGCAGAATAAGATTAAAACTAAAACCAGAATTGATTGACAAAATCTTAATTAACGCGGGTCAAGCTGCAGGTAACAGCTAGTTAGTAATTAGTATATAATTAGGTATTAGTATATAGATTTATATTCTGTAGGTACGTATTGTCCGTATATATGTTTCTCTGTGGCACGTATTTGTCAAATGTCAGACAAGTAAAGCAAAATGACAATGAATATAACCTTAATAACTTAATAATGTAAATACACAGTTTCGAAAACCGAAAACATGAAATAAATTAGCACACATTTGGATTATGCCATGTTCATGTTGATTCACAAAAATGGGAGACTGGCAAGATCCTCCTTGTCTTACTTCTAAGTTCGGAGGCTCTTATGTGTTGTACGCGAGTATTGCGCTAGTCATGATCATCATGTACCTCTCGGTGGCGCTGTACCGGTGTGTTAGAATTGCGCGCAGATCACAATGCTCGGCTTGTGCCAATGAACCAGCGCCAGCTTGTGCCCCGGCTCCGGCACCAAGGCCGGCTAGATGCAGGCCCCGCCGGCGTTAGATTCTCCAAGCGTAAGGGAATATTTTGACTTTATCATTATTAGGTATATATATATATACCTACTTACTCAATGTAGTCCATTAATCGATTGAATGCCCGTAATTACCGAACAGAAAAGGCATTCAGTCTCGCGTGGATACAAGTTACGGGGTCAAACTCAAGGTATTAAATTATCAAAACATATAATAAAACTGTAGAAAAGTCGTTTTTGTACATCGAAAATATTACCATAAAATAGCCAGGGTGTTAAAGGATTACCAACAGAACCCATTTCCAGCATTTTAGGACATTTTGTCTGTTTATTTGTGCATGCATCGCGTAAAATGTACGAAAGCAATGTAGATAACTTTTATGCATAAAAATTATGCGTAACTTGAAGTATTACTTAGTTTCTGTTTCATCGCAAGCGGATCACTCTATCAAAACTTAGATGAAAGTGTACAAGAAGTAAAATTATCACAACACACGCAATTCAGATACTCGGACAGTTGAACTCGATATTCGATAGATGGCGTTGTGCTTTTGAAGTATTTTTTTCAATGGCAGTGTTAAGATTCTCCGCGAAAGAATGATGGCCCTAGACAAAAAATTGGTTGGTAGGGACAAGCATAAGTCGCGCGCGGTGCGTGCTTCGTTATTTCCATGAACGGTGTTACACAATACAATACCGTTCACACATACGTATACATAACGGTCCATTAGCCTGGGACGTAACCGTCTAGCTCTGGAAGCGTGTCAGGCGGGGACCACACATCCTCAGCTGGGCGCACCAATATTGTCGGCATCTAGTCGCTGAATATTTTTCATTCGGCTTCTTGTGGTCCGCCACAAGTTCCACCGGATGGGGATGTGTCGTCTAGGTGCCGTGTGTGACGCTGTGAGACAGCGTCGCAGCGCTCCCCCTGAACACATAGCACCCACATTCTGGCAGGCAGTGTAATCACGCCTGCCACGTACCCTACATTGCAAACAAAATTGATTGAGTCCGCGGGTCAAAGGCCATGACTAAAACCCGCCCGCCGTGCTCCCTAACGGGGTCGAAGCGATCTTCCTTCAGTAGTTGGTAGGTACGTAGGGTAAGCAGGAAGGTAAGTAGGGTAGGGTAGGTCAGTTAACGGGTGCGAAGCCGCGGGCACAGCTCGTAAGACATAAATTAATAAATAGCCAAGCAGTCGGTTCTCCTTCTTCTGCTGGAAAAGGCAGATATGCCTGGAGGTAAAAGTTTGCTTAGCCACGTGGTTGCGAGTTGCATTGCGATCAATAATGCGATGCAATGTTTACGTGTAGGTAAAGCACCCTTGCGCTAGTAATCTTAATAAATCTAATATTCTTCTTTTCACTACACTGTACATGCAATTTTTGTGATTATAAGTCGACAGTATAACCAAGGTAATACTTAAAAAGGTCACTAGGCATAATCTCACCCACTTTGCGAAGACTGGTGGGCATTAACCAACATAGTTTTAAACTAAAGAGAATAATTGACCTTTCATTGCACATATTTATTTGATTCAAAATCGATGGAGAAAATGTACCAAAAGATTAAAAAAATCTGTTTCTGAGGACTTTATTTTTCGACTGTACATTGTGTTGAAAATGAGGTTGTTTCCTTAAGTTTGCCGCATTTCATTACTTTCTAGAATTTGATCGTTATTAGCAATACTTTCGCCCATATATACAATACTATCCCATCGCCCACCACCCCGGTGGCAGATGGGAATAAAGGAAGGTGTCAGATTTCACTAAATAAGTCCCATCGACCACCGGGGTGGCAAACGCCACTAGTTAGTGCCATCCGCCACCCCGGTGGTGGATGGGAATAAAGGAAGGTAGGAAATTTCACTAAATCATTCCCATCGGCCACCGGGGTGGCAACTGGGGGGTGGCCGATGGGAATAAACCGGATTGTGTAATAATTAGTTTGTTTATTTTTTCAAAATCAACAGGTTCGATGCCTGGCTATTGAGATTATTATTGGATAGGTATTGAGTTTTTAAAAAGCCCATAATGCAGTTATAATTTGCATCAAAACAGCCCCGAGACTCCTTTCAGTGTTTATAGCTTTTCGTCATAGTTTCAAATTTGGCCTACTTAAAAAAATCACCCTGCTTATGATAATTTTACATTTTTGCGACATTTCCGTAACTCACATTAATGTGTTTAATAATGCCATAGTTACATTGTAAATCAGAATCATATTTTAATACATTCTACTGTATTTCGTTTGTGTACGCCATTGGCAATGGTTTCCATACTAAGATGCACAATGAAGGTTGCGGGGATCCGCTGGATGGGGGACGCACGGGACCGGTCAATGTGGTGACGCTTGGGGGAGGCCTATGTCCAGCTGTGGACGTCTTTTATGCATAATTACCTTTCAACTTTGATTGTTTTTAAGACATTAAAATAAACTTACACTGCCTTGAGAAAAGGCAACACGAAACAAGACAACACAATATGGTTCTACGTAAACATAATACGTAGCTGCTATACGTACATATAGCTACATTTTACAGACTTCGATTTGCTGATGCTCAATCCATCTTGCTGCGTGGCTTACGTTCTGTTTGCTACTGTGCAGTTTTCACCGATGAATGCATACATGTTTGATAATATTAGTACCTAGTGTTTACGAACTCGAATGTTGTTCTTTTTGGTTTTAGCTACTTAACTGACCAATTCGCGAGGCTTTTTATAAGTTCTATGCAGAACATTAAATTATGCATAGATTTATTTTAGTCCCGTAATAAATCAAGAAGAACATAATGCATCCTTTTTAAGTGTTAGATGTAGAGTTAGATCCAACCAGAAAAAAATGTCTGTCAAGTTGAAGTTTTTATGGCAAGTTTGGTAATTGTCACCTGAAAATTGTGTAGTCCACAAAAATATCACAAGATGAAAGAAATAAAATAACAAAAAAGCAAAAGATGCAAGAATTATGATGCATAATAGCAACAGTGTAAGATGGCTGGTTGTTGCGGCTGTGCTGATACCGGTGGCGGTACTGATACTGTTTGCAGTGCTGCTACCAGTTGGAAAGCGTTCTACAATGAGCACAAGTATCATGGATTCTTACTAATGCTACTATTAATCGCATTAACGTTGGCTTATAAACTATATCGGTGCCGAAAGTGCACCATCCAGTGTGAACATTAAAAATTATCAAGGTACAATTCAAAACAATAAAGTAACGCAACATTTCATAATTTATTTCATTAACTTAAATATCTATTATGAATTTCCTGTAAAGCTCGATTCTACTAACGTACCTACTTATTAACAAATATGTACAAGTTAATTCTAATAGTAGGGTTGCCAGGCATCCGGATAAAACCGGACACAGTCAGGCTTTTTGGTTGCGTGTCCGGCCAAATAAGACGGGTGTCCGGCCTGTCCGGCTTTTGTTACGCTTTTTAAATTTTAGGAAGGTTTTATCGTAAATAAACATTTTGTTTAACTTCCATTGCAAATTGCAATAGTAGCAGCTACTATTGCAATTATTGAAATTAACATTGTAATGAATATTGAATAATTATTATTAGAAGACTGATTAATTCAATTTTATAGTTGTTGCATTAGAATTTAAAAATATTTTATGGTAACTGATAAAAACACATGATTTACTTTAAAATAAAGTTGTTGTGTCGTGTTATACTAAGACTAAAAACATAAGAATGTCCGGCCTTTTTATCTAAATGTCCGGCTAAACTGACTGGCCTGTCCGGCTTTTTTGTTTTAAGACCTGGCAACCCTATAGTAAGTCTAGTATTATTTTCATTGTGGATATGTTTTGTTTATCTCGCGTTTTCTTTCAGATTGCTTTGGAAGTAAGCGTCTTTGGCTACTTGGAAGAGGTTGGCATTGTTCTTCTCGCCGGTCTCGCGCACCATGGCGGAGAACTGGCTGTTAGGATCGGACAGCAGCACGTAGGGGTGGTCGTACTCCACCACTTCACCCGTGCTCATCACCAGCACCTTATCCGAGTCCATGATAGTGTTGAGTCTGTGAGCTATCGTCAGTACGGTGCACGACACGAACTGACGCCGTATCGTCTCCTGGATGAAGTTGTCCGTCCTGCAACAAACACGAACGTCAATCACTGCCGCACTGTGGTTAACTATGCATGTAATTCTCCAAATACTTACTGAGGATCTACGTTCGCCGTAGCCTCGTCCATAATTAATATCTGATTGGATCTTAGTACGGCTCGCGCCAAGCACATCAACTGTCGCTGCCCCACTGAGAAATTAGAGCCGCCCTCTGTTACCTTGAAGTCCAACGAAGTAATAGCCGATTTCAAGTCAACCTGTAATATTCAAATGTTATAAAAACCGTAATAAATGAATAACGAAACAACGGCAAGTTTTATTGTTGTGCCTGACCTGTTCGAGAGCCCTCCAGAGATCTTCGTCGCTATAGATATTAAACGGATCCAAATTGTATCTAATTGTTGCGGAGAAGAGGATCGGCTCCTGAGGTATAATTGAAATTTTCGATCGCAGCCCCTGAAAATAAGCATAAGTTAGAAAATAATGGCCGCTTACACGGAATCGCATAGTAATACTGTAACCGTGAAATTCGTACCTGTCTCGAAATCATGGAGGTATCGAGTCCGTCAATCGATATGGTTCCGTCGAGGAAGGCGAATCTGAATAGTGCTGATATCAAGGAAGATTTTCCGGCTCCCGTCCTCCCCACGATCCCGACCTGAACGAACGAACAAGTAGGTAACGTATAATATTACTAGTATTCAGGAAAGTGCTGAGTATTACATATTTGATGTCCAAGATGTATAACTTACCTTATGTCCACTTTCGACTACAATATTCAAGTTCTTAAGTACTGGCTCCTCGTTCGGCGCGTATCGTAGGTAAACGTTTTGGAACACAACTCTACCTTCAGACGGCCAATTAGGCGGCATGGCGATCTCTGAAAAAATATACGAAGATTAGAAAACTGTTGACATTAATCAGTTCCATTTGTGTTTTTTTTTATTCAATGCCTAGCTAAAAATGTTGTTATTTAAAAAATCCAACGATGCACTTTTATTTTTTATCAAATTCGGGCCAAGACTCCGTTGAGTGTTTTTTTTGCTATGCCCCGGTTTCCAAGTTTCGGATTTGGACATGCACGCCCACTTGAAAAACTCACAACAAATCACAATCACCAAAACTCGTGTGTTATGACGTAGGCTGGAACAGAGTCTATTGATTGGTGGATCCCGCACGTTTACGTGTTAAGAATGATCTGCCCATTGGGCCATGCACATTTCTCGCAGAACTGATGTTGGGTGGGGTCGTAAATTGCTGGAATGGCGCCCGGGTACCTGAAGACGCGATGGATGGATGAACTGGTTAAGGCTGCAGCAATCTACTGCATGGGATATGCACAGGACCAATCTAGTTTAGGGGAAGCCTATGATCAGCAGTTGATGTCTTTCGGCTGAAATTATGATGATGAAGAATGCACTAACTTCCTTCGAACAAGTCGGGCTCGGTATCGATGCGCGTGTACTGCAGGATGCGCTCCACGCTGGTGAGCTGCGCCAGGAACTCCACCAGCATGCGCGCGCCGTGCTGCAGCATCACCGTCAGCGTGTTGCTCTGCGTCACCGCCAGTCCCACGCTGCCTACTGGGATCGCGTCGCCTAGGAACCCATGCACACATTAACATTGATTTTATCGGGTAGGTAACAAGGTAGTTTCGCAAACGAAGTTTAGCAACAGAGGTCTCTTGCTAAACTTCGCCGAAGCCGTTGAGGAATCAAAGACTATTTAGAAAGGAGTTTCGTTCCCTTGGCGTTTCTCTTAGGAACTGCGGTAATCAACGATAGTGTAGTTTTCTATCAGTGAATATGTGATAGGCCAAGTGATTAATCAAGGCACTATGTATAATTCCCGGGCAATAAAGTCAAATCCGGCATTGTATTAATGAATACTGATTTAAACTTTATTATTTATCAAATTGTCTGGTCATTATGAATAATGCTACGTTACTGATGGGATATTCGATAATTATGGTAAATACATTATTATAGTTTTTTTATTTTAAATACTCGGTCAGCAAGAAATATCTGAGGCAAGTTATTTTCACATTCAGGATTGGTTAGAGAATCGGTTGAAATAAAATAATATTTTTTTAAGCGGTGCCGCTATTTTCAACGAATTAGTACAAGACCGAGCGAAGTGAGCTCGGGCGCTAATGGAATCCGACATTACTATAGGTTACTTTAGACCCTGCAAACAGAAATGGGAGCCCCGTCGTCTTTAATAGTAATCCTACTTACCTACCATACTTATTATATATTAAAATCAATGTCAACATTAAAAGAATTTGATAAAATACATATTTTTATTACCCTGACCATTTATTGATACCTAGGCATTATTCAGAAAGCCCGATCAATTTAATTATTTCAATAGATTTTTGCAAATTGCCTACTCGTATTGGGCATTTTTCAAATTGTCTGTGCATTATGAACAATGCCGTATTAACCACTTGGCCCATAATGCATATAATATATTACAATCATATAAATAAACAAAACAAATCTTCTTTATTATATATTGTTAAAAAAATCATCACTCTTTTACCTGTACTGGTTAGGCTGTAGTTACCTACATTGTCTGCAAGTAATACACAAATCTATTTTACAGGTAGATACTGCTAACAATCAGAAGACCGAACATCAGAAGTTATATTATCAACCTGAGAAGCCATTTAGGTATTAGGCACCTACGTAACTCTGTCCCTAATAGAGTTATTTACCCCAAGGAGGTGGCAATTACTTTGCCCTTCACAGACGTGTAATTTACAGTAATTTGGTGTTCACTTTTATAATATTTTAAGTAGTTGGAGAGCTTTTCTGACGTTATCATAAACTCAACTAAGATCTGTTTGTTTTTGTGAAATAATTTATCAGTCTTTGTAAATAGGTATCTAAGCTTGTGAATACTTACCGAAGTCGAGGTAGAGGAAGACGAATATCACAGTAGTTAGGTACACCAAACACATGGTATCCAGGTAGAACCCAAACGTGGTACCTCCATTCAAGTAACTATTCCATGCAGTTGTATGCAAATCCTAGAACAAACAAAGTATTTAATTTACCGATAACAATAGGTGACTTCTAATTTTATGTTTGCTTTAATGTCATAGATCTGCCCCCGTACCATGAGGTGTCAAAACTATAATGGTTCGTCTATGAAAAAGGGACAGATGTATACAAGTCATATACATTCAGACAGATGTACAGCCCGACCAACTTAACTGTGCAGTTATGAGTGGCGCTGTTCGTCATCATTTCACCAAAAAATAAACAAAAACCGATCTTATGTCCCATTCAAAATGTAAGTTCCAAAAACGTCCGTTTCACAGATACGGGGCGGGGATACAGTTGGTCGGGCTGTATACAGAATTTGAAATTAACAAAGTGTCAAACTCTACAGATTCAAAACGCTTAAGTTTGATAAGTTCTCAACTTCAAATTACGTTTAATAATAATGTGAGTCTGATGCCCTTGCTTAAAAAAACTTGTTAGAGTGCCCCAAGAGCGTATACACCTGCACCATTAAGGACTTACTGAACGCCACTGATATACAAAATTAAATTAACAATGGCTAAAACTAAAAAACTAAAACTTCAAATTTGTAACTCAGAAACCGAGGCTAAATCGGGCTTTTAGGAGATGGATTAGTTGAGTAAATGTGTACCTATGTCGTGGTTTTGTCTTGGATAGCTGCCAACAAGTTTGAACAGTCATGTGATTCTGAACTGAAGTTCTATACTATCAGTACTATAAATCTAGAGTCGGTACGTAGGGAGAGTAGACTAGTAAACGTAGCTTACCTGGTGATCATCAAACTGTTCAATGAGTCTCTTCTGGGCATTTGCTGACCTGATGGTAGATATGCCACCAAGTGACGATGTCACAGTACCAAACATGGGACTCTTAGCTGAAATTAATCAAATTGTTAGGCAACTGGTAAATTAAAAACATCATGACGGTACCAATATCCTCATAATACTATGTATTCCCCATTAAAGTTCCTAAATCATCAATCATACTTCATGCACATTCAAAACATGATACATATCTGCTTTTCAGATAGATAAAAGTTTACCGTTAAATATATTACGTGCCGTGATTTTTTTAATGGTAAATAATGTTGCGCCATTTTATGATCGGACATTTTGATACGCATTATGTATTCCAACATCTAAGGCAATGAGGGTCCTTGCCCAGCTGTGGGATAGATAGGTTGAGAAAAAGAAAAAAAAAAAAAGCAATAGTAAAGTTTTAAATATTATTTAATAAATACGTACTTGTGCCTTCCAATCTCTTGATGCCCTGAGCTGCCTTCAAGTAAATCCTGACCATAAAGAAAAAGAGAATAAGTAGCACGGCCGAAGGTACCAGGGTCCAGTACAGTGCTATGGCATTGAGGACTAAGATAGCGGCCATGGTTCCGTATATCTGTAGCACGTCCAACAGGGTTCTAGGCAGGACCTCGTCGAGAGAACCCATGTCTTTTGTGAACCTGTTCAATATGCGACCTGTGGCAGAAAAATATAAAAAATAAAACCCACAGTCTGCGTCTACATTTAATACTGCTCTGAAAAGTTAAATTCGTTTGTTGACTTTAATTCATTTTAAATTAAAAACAGTTAATTTTCTTTAACTTCTCAATATTTTGAGGGCTTAAAGTTCTTCCGTAATTAAAATAGATAAATTTTCCTTGTCTTAAAATGTTACAAAACTTTCGACCGCTGCGCAGGGTCTCATAACAACAAATAGATCCTATATTTTTGAATCCTTTTGCTGTTTAAGAAACCCTAAATTTCTTGCTTTCAAAATACATGTTAACATACCTGAAGAGCTGGTATCAAAGAAGCGCATGACTCCCCGCAGCATGGTAGAGAACATGGTGTTGTGCAGTTTGCTAGAAGCGGAGACACAGAGGTAGGCGAAGGGGATCACTCGCAGGTTCACTATTATAACGCAGAGGGCCACCAGCCCGCCGTGGATCATCAGGTACTGACCCACGGTGAAGGGGCCAGCTTGCACGTCCAAGCCAGGTTCTGAGAACATAAGGTTGTGGTGTAAAAAGCTAAAATCTATCTGTTTATAAGACACCAATCATAGTATTATAAACAGTGATTAGCCAGTCCATGTACAAATCCGAGCTTTGGAATAGGTACAGAAGACATTGAAAACTGCCTTTGTCTTGGTGTATATCTGGGCACCTAATCCTAATTGGTATAAATCTAAATACTATATAATCAGGTAAGGATTCAAGATCATAAGTGCAATTTCGAGTTTCATTAATAAAATTCATAACTATGACCAAGTTACGAGATATCCCGACTAGTTTTGGACTTCACCAGAGCCCGTGTGCTATGAAAGAAACACTCTATCGAAACGTATATATGTTAATCGTTATAAAATATCTTAATATTTGAACCCTGAAAAAGATAAAAACGCAAAAAACAGGTGAATATCCGCTGCTATTTTCTCTTGTTACATAATTCTTAATTGATTACAATCCACTTTCTATGCTGAAACTTTTAATTAGATTGCCGAAACCTTCGGCAGAAACAGTCAAATCCTACTTTCAATATCCACTTGAGAAGGATTTTGGTTACCTACTTTTCCTGTATACTCGGTTGTACGTCAGGCAAGTTATTAAAAATCTCGTTTGATGGAAATACACTGATCGTTAAGCCGAAAATATACCCCAATATGACGCCTAGTATATGTATAAGTGTCACCCATATTGAGCCAGTTATATTTTACCTCTAAAATTTCTTACTGTAAACTAAAGTACCCACTCGTATTAAAAACGCGTTCCTCAGCCCGCCATTCGTAAAACCATTCAATCAACAGTCGCGACCACAAAGACCAAATTAAATCAATAGTACAATAATGCCTAGGCTACATTAGGAAAAAACATTTGGCTAACTAGCCAGCGGGTAGTTTATGAAATAGTTCTACGTAGCATTCCAGTGCCAGCTTCAAATGTGTGTTTCTCCTTATAGCCCGAACGTGAATTTGTTACAGATTTGGCATTGCATTCTTTGAGGCTATTTGAATTTCAAGCTTTACCACGCAGCTTACTGGCTAAGTAGCTTATGACGTAATTAGATATAATGAATCTGAAACCGGTTAGTTCTTATTTTTTAAATTTTACTAGCGGACTCCTCGCGGTTTCGCGTGACTCGGGGATAGTGTAGCTTCCCACCGGTGAAAGAATTTTTGATATCGGTTCAGCCGTTTCGGATTCTATAAGGAACATACATATATACTTTCTCTTTTATGTATATAGGTTAAAGAGAAAAAGGCAACACAATGGAAAGTGTAGAAGGCTATTGGGAATCGTTTGCCCAACAGTGGTACAATCGTGATTGTTTAAAAAAAAGTATAACGTGGTTTTTCTACCATATGTCGTCAATGTATCAATATCGCATACTTATGTCTTCAACTTCAACGTTAGAACAAATTTATTAGGTCATGTTAGTAGTATTGTATAATTATGGACAATTTAAACTTTAAATATTTAATATGACCAATGTGAAGCACACTTGCGGCATCCCACGCGGTTGTTAATATAAATTGGTGTCATCTATGCTATTAAATAACTATTAAACTATTGATTGTCAAAATAATTTTAGAATATAATACCAGCAGAATAATTTTAGAATATAATAGTTAGTTTAGTTATTTACTTGAATATTTGCTCATTCTCTCTCTCTCTTTTCCTGTTGTTTGCATGCCTGTCTATGTTTTGGTTCACTTTTACCTACTTTTCTGATTTAAAATCTTAGAATAGCGCACTGTTAGATATAACTTTTAATATGTTGTGGAAAATGTCGTAGGTTATACATTTATAAACCTTGTATATTTATAACTTAGTGTAAGATTTTAATGTATAACTGTTTATTTACCCGAATAAATAAAATAAAATAAAATACTACGAAATACGACCTAACACAAAAGGCGAAAGACATGCAAAAGTACACAGTGAGTATTCAGTGAATTACTTTAACTGTCCAGCAGGCTTATTACGTATCTCGCAAGAGCAAAACGATAGTGATTTTTGCGCAATATTTTGCTCTGCAATACAGATGTTTTAGAGTATTTTTTTTAATTTTTTGCATTTTACAAACAGCGAGCGATTAGCAAACGATTGTATAGGACCCTATTTTTAATACATCAATGTATGGGACCTACCATACCTACACTGTAGGTAATTCCGAATTTTATGACATAAAGCGTTTGATCGCGCGATGATTGCTGATTGCTGTTTCTTACGTAAGCCAAGCTAAGTTAGTTTAACGTAGCTCGCATAGCTGAAGTAATTCTTCATACTTACACAGCTTAGTTTACATAGATTGCGGTCTGCGTACAAGTATAACCTCAGTAATGCGAGCTAAGCTTAAGGTATACAGTTATTTTTTCTTTCATTGGTCACTTTTCACACGAAATGAAACTTTTGAACACAAAATGAAACAAGAGTGCGGAATAAATAAATAATAAAAAACTCTTTTGAAACAAGCTTTTAAGCTTACCGTGCATTGTCATCCAAACCAAACGTGTAATGTAAGCACAGATAATATAATACTAGCATAGTGTAAGCAAAATTGGAACTCAATTGGTTGGGCATAACTGTTTTAAACTTCAGTTGTAAGATAACAAGGCAAATTAAATAAATAGGTTGTAGAAGTATTCAGTGAACTTTTACTCGATTGAAGCGTCTGATTCCACCTTTAAAAATCTTAGTTTAGCTCTAGGTGTAATAGGCTTTAAAATTATTTTAAATTATTTTTAGTGATGTCAAGGAATTTACATGTGAACACCTGGATTCATCGACTAACTATTCAATATTGTAAATATGTAAATAGTAGTTAACTAATGCATGCCTGGCGAAAATAATCAATTTTTCTATCTTTCTTTAATAACGTTAAAACTATGTTAAAGTTATATCGTTGGCACTTTTGAACAAAAACAAGTAAAATTTCAAAATTTAAATAACCCCCTACACATTTATCTTGTGAAAACATCCCAATTTAAACATTAAAACGCCCATAACTTTTGAATGACAGAACCGATTTTATTCAAATATAGCTAAGAATACTCTCGACAAAATCATCTTTCAAGCAAAAAAAAAACTATATCAAAATCGGTTCATCCGTTTAGGAGCTATGATGCCACAGGCAGACACACAGATACACAGCAACACACGTCAAACTTATAACGCCCCTCTTTTTCCGGCGTGGGTTAAAAAAGCAATTAAAAGATGGCTCTAAATCAGAACATATTTAGCTACCTATTACAACTACCAATATCAACTTCCGACCTACCTATTAAGTTGTTTGTAACAGTTTAACATCCGATCTACGGCTTGACACTTGTGCTCAAGGATTTATGCCACGATTCAAGTTACCTAACGATGCTTGATATTAATTAGTGGTACCTGTTAGTTAGCTGCTTTAATGAAGACCCGCCACTTGGGACTTGTGCTACGTTATATTGTATTTATGTGGTTCTGGAAAACTTGGACTTAGGTGTGGGTAATGTATGGCTGCCGTTGCTAAGTGGCAAATGAGTTACTTTTGATATATATTGCATCAGATGATTTATGGTTTTGTTACGAATGCACGTACGAATACGTCAACGAGATTACTCATTATGAATGCACTAATTGCCGCCCGTGTGAAAGTTTATGTATTTCTGGTGTATTGCTGTAAACTATCATCAAAATCCGTTCAGAAGTTTTTGCGTGGAACAGTAAAAAATACATTCATCCATACTCACAAACTTTCATATTTACAATTTTAGTAGCATGTCGTATATCATTAAAACATTTCAATATTGTATCGTGAGTAAATTCGAATAATTTAATGTAATTGTGTAATGAACTCCATTCTGATTGCTATCTAATCTGTCAAATCAATCACGTAGGGATATCAGTTTGTACGTACCAACGTCCACGCCCACGCCCAGGGATTCCTCGTACACTGCCATATTATTTGTCCTTTAACAAAACAATAAACTAAATTATTTTCCATTCGGCTTTAACCTAGACTTATAGCCGTCACCTTTAGTCCAAATAAACGAATAATATTGAAGACATAAAGGCTAGTGGGAGAAATGAAAGCGCAAGGCAATTTTGCTGAATATGAAAACGGCAGTGGCAATTCTAATAAATAAACAAAACGTGATTCGTCGACCCTGTGTAGATAACATGGAATAAGTGCAAGACGAAAATGCTGAATTCATTGTCTCATAAATAAGAGAAGGGCGGACTGCAAGTTTTTCGGACGCCACAATTTGATCTGCAGCCGTATTGTGTAAGTGCGCAAAGACTTTAAACTCTATCCAAACGACCATATCGCGTCATTAATCTCGCATTTGATTGGTCGATTTGGTTGGTTGGATAGAGTTTAAACTCTTTGCGCACTTACGCAATACGGCTGCTGACATAGTTTCGAGTAGACCGAAGCGAACATTTGGACGGCCCTGTCTTTATTATTTAAAAGAAAATGCGGTCACAGAGATCCGACTGAATTTCTTAAGTAAAATGTCATAATTCGAGGTTTGGCTCTCGCCTACTTCCTCCTCCAATATTGGACCAATTTAAAAGATATTCCATAAACTGCAAAATAAAGAATATACGTGCCCCTGTGTTTTTTTTTTTCATTTTTCTTGCTCAATTTCGTACACCAGGCCTCTGTTTGCAGCTTAGTTTTGAGCATCTTTTGAGGGTTCTAGTGTTTTTAAAGATAATATATCATCAAAAAGGAAAACATAGGGCCACAATATATATCTTTTTTTACAGTTTACGGAATATCTTTTAAATTGGTCTAATATTGGAGAACCTCGAGTTATGACTTTTTACTTAGGAATTTAAGACGGATGTCTGCAACCGCATTTCCTCTTAAATCTATGGCTGAAGAAACATACTCAAACATCAACTTACCAAAAACTGACCCAGTAGTCAACCGCAGCCGCGCTAGTAGTAGATATGATGACGATCGAGAGCGCAAAGATTATAAAGCAGATGTTTCCTCCAGCCTTGAAGTATGCCGAGATGACTTCCCAGCGAAGGTTTCCTGACTGTCTCTCCTCTTCTTCCATCTTCTGGGCTTCAAACTCTTCGTTATCTTCACTTTCAGCTACGCTTACCATGGTCTTTAACATAGGTCTTTCTTTATCTTCGATGCTCTGTTGAACAAATAACATGGATTTATTTAACGGTAGTATCATCTAGGTTTGCGTCTACGCAAATTGATTCAAAATATAATTGTCTAGTCTAGTCAGTCTAGTCAAATATAATATAGAATAGAATATGTTTTATTGTACACAATAAAAGTCTCTTTTACAAGAAAACTTATTTATACGGGTACAAAGGCGGTCAGCGATATCTACCAGACAACTTAAAATAAAATAAATAAATAAAATAACTTGGAATAAAAAGGGGGGTAGTCTGCGGTGTACTGATATAACATTAAAATTTAATATGTGTGTAAATTATATTGCTATAATAAATACTATACATAAACTTATATATAAGCATAAATACATTATATTCAAGTCAGAACGTTTTTTATAGTAAGAAAGTAACCTATTTTTATTTCAGTTTATAGAAACCTAATTCTTTGTTGTGTACGGAAAAAGCTTTTAGTACGAGGAATCTATATACAAGTGGTTAGGTAGTATACAAGCAATATCGGCTTTAGCAAGGATGAACAGTTTTTATGAATTTTACGTTCGGCCATCGTTTTACGATGTTTCTTTTCAGAGTCTCGTGCCCCGGGCGATCTCACAACCTCATCTCATGATGCAGACAACAATAAAGAGGAAAAAATAACAACAACACAACTTGAGGAGGTTGGAAACTGGTTAATAAATGGGATATACACCCACACTGAACAATGAATTCCTTTGTAATACACTTTTTCATTGTTTTACTGAGATCTCAAGATTTTTCTTATGCCTAAGTCCGGTACACACAGAAAATGCCAACGTGTATGTATGTATACAACTCTCGGTAAGCTAAGGCAGCTAAATATTTAATAAAACCAAGGAAAGCAGTTTGGAACGCCATAAAAAAATGTACTGCTATTTTTTAATTTATAGCGGTAAATATGCATCAACCCCTTCAGAGTGCTGGCATAAAATTCACTTAAATATCGAAAAATATTAAAGTAAGAGTTCACCAGTAAACGAATGACCCAAGCTAATTTTTATATGGGTGTGTGATACACTCTACATATTTAAAGAAGCTAGTTGCCACTATGAAGGGTTTCCTCCAGAACTATTCGGAATAAAATATGTATTTTTACGAAGAGCGGGTTCGATCCTCATAAAATATGAAGGCGTAAACAAAGCATGCGGTAGCAAAAGGTATTTGGGTATTATTTGGAATCGATTTCTTTGTAAAGACTTTTGAGTATAAAGAAGTATTTCTTTGAGGCTAAAATTCGAAGTAATGATCACAGGTTAGGTAGTATCTTCTATTGTAATATTATAAAACTGAAGAGTTTGTTTGAACGCGCTAATCTCAGGAACTACTGGTTGGAAATGAAAAATATTTTTGTGTTGGATAGTCCATTTATCGAGGAAGGTTATAGGGTATATAATATCACGCTACGACCAATATGAGCGGAGCATAAATTAAAAATGTTGTAAAAACGGGGAAAATGTATATAAATGTTTTTTTGAGAGCTTCCGTTGCGTGCGCTGCGTAAACGGTAAAAGTTACGTAACAATCATGTATGTAGGGTAGGTAGGGTTGATGGGTAGGTAGGTAGCAAGTTGACGGGAGCGAAGCCGCGTTGGACAAATAGTTTATAATAATATTCTTTAATAGTACCTTTAAAATACTTGTAACATAAAATACCTATTGTAACAGTCCAGTTGAGAATAAATTGAATTTAAATTAAAACATTATGAGAAATGCTAATTGAGAAATTAAGTGTCTATGCGAACAAAAGAGACTACAGTAACATAAATTACCATATTCTGGGAGCGATAATGGAACGTAGCTTTAGCGGAGTGCTGGTCGATATCACGGCCGTCCAGCAAAGCAATTGACTTGTATCAACCGTACTGATTGGAATGCATTATTCAAATATTTATGCGACAATATGATTGTTTGTTAGAACTATGAACAAATGTATAGGCACAGACAATATCATACTACCATACAGATGGCTCATCCCATACAGAGAAACCGTGCCGACGTAACTAGCGTTTTTCATCTGATTTTACCGTACACGTACGCGTTCGATCCCGTTCCGTTCCGTTCTACGGATTTAGATGGTGATCAATCTTTCGCCGTGGAACGGAACCGAACACGATCGATTTACAAAAAATAATCAGTATAGAACGTCGGCACGGTTATAGGTTTATTTTCTGCATTACCTACACTGGTATAGGTAATGCAGAAAATAAACCTAACAGTATGATAACCCACTGTAAAAATCTGCAGGTATTTGTTTTGGTGAAACTTTATTTTTATGAATGATTCTTGATAGTATAATAGATTACTGGGGGGTGACCACAAGCTTTTAGAGTAAGGTTATTTTGAGATCGAGTAAGTGACAGATGTATACACGTCATATACATCTGTCCCTTACACACACTCAAAATAACCTTACTCTAAGAGCTTGTGGTCACCCCCCTGGCCGCATCTTGCCAGGAATTTCTTCTGTATCGTGAGTGCATATGGAATACCATCTAACTCTCAGTTAGACGCCATTCATGTGGTACCAGGATAGCAGGTAAACTGCGGCTAACAGAGAGCTGTGAACCTTATTTCTTCCTATTTGCTACACTACTTTCTAGATTCAGTTGCAAATCTTATATATTTGAGGTTAACTATCAAACTTAACTTTTAATGTATTCAATTAAGGTACATGCGGCTAGATATTGCCAGGCAATCCTGCAGCAATCTATTCTACTATCAAGAGTCATTCATGAAACTGAAGTTTAATCAATAACCCTTATTCCTGCAGATTTCTGCACTCGGATCTTAGGCTATGAGAACTTTCGTTTGGGCTAAGTAACTTGTAAGTTCATCATCATCATCATCAGCATATATATAGCAGTAGTAATATCTCCCTGTTAGCTCGAGCTCATTGAAGATCACCTCATTTCTGTTCAATTTTATTCGATAACTTACTCGTGATCCAAGACTGTCCGAATCCTTTTCTTTGCCCTCCTGTAGCTGGGCCAGCATCAAGGAGAAATCTTTGCCCGATGACACCAACTCGTCGAATGTTCCCATGTTTTCAATGCGACCCTAAAACGAAGTTGTTTATTAATATTTAAATTTTAGTTAAATTCATGTTTCCTCATACCAAAATTCGAATCAAAAGAAGGTAAAGTAATAAAATTACAAAGAGAAACCCAATGTATTAAAAATTAGTACAAGGAAAAATATAAACAGCAAATTAGCAGCCATTTGCAAATTGAGAATCAATAAAAGTATTAATAAAATAAGAAACATACGAATTTCAATAAAAAAAAATACAAGGATAAATGAACAAAATAAAGATGAACGAACCTCATTTAAAACAACGATGTAGTCGGCAGCCTTGAGGAAGTGAATCTGATGAGTGACCAGGATGCGAGTGCGTTTGCGCAGGTAGCCGTTGATGCAGCCTTCGAACAGCTGACGACCCACGTTAGCGTCCACGGCGGATAACGGGTCATCCAGGAGGTAGATGTCGGCCTGGAAATATATTATTGTAAGACATAGTAAGGGTGAAAGAAGATTGACGAAGAATCAAGTCGAAACGACGTGTTTAACTCTCTAGGATGTCCAGAAATTAGTTGTACTAATGAGGGATTTGCAATAAACAGTTGACTTTTATCACTTTGAATCCCGTAGATACGCTTGAGATCGGGTACCAATCGTCGTAGACGCATTTGTATTCGACAGAAAGACGCGTTTCTTTATAGAAAGGTCATTGGCCATCTTAGTATGGAAACCATATCCATGGCGTACACAAACGACTGATTTACGTGGGACACTCAGAAAGTTTTGCGAAACTAAAAAAAATTGTTCTATACGTACATATATTTTTATTAAATCTTTTCAAAGTACTTTCCACCAGCCTCTATACAAAGATTCATGCGCCTAAACCAGTTTTCAAAACACTTTTTCCAGTCCGCCGCAGACACCTCGTTTACAGCCTGCTCGAACGCAGCCAGCGCATCTTTCGGCGACGAAAATTGTATCCCTTTGAGCTGATTTTTTATTTTTGGGAATAAAAAGAAGTCACACGGTGCTAGATCAGGGCTGTAAGGAGGGTGACCCAGGAGTTTGACTGGCGTGCTGTCCAGGAAGTCCCTCGTTTTGAGTGCGGTGTGCGCAAGTGCATTGTCGTGGTGGAGCAGTAGCCCGCGGAGCCCTGTGTTTGGTCGCTTGTTGCTTATAACAGAGAAAACTTCTGGCAAACATTTGGTAGTATACCATTCGGCATTAATGCTTCTTTGATCCCGTAAGGGAATTGATACCAAGTGGCCAGTCAAATTAAAAAAGCTAGCGATCAAAATCTTACCCCCGCTTCTAGATCGCTTCACTTTGGTAGGCGTTGGCTCATTTTGAAACACCCAAACAGTCGACTGGCGCTTGGTTTCTGGGTCGTATTGATAAATCCAGGACTCATCACCTGTAACGATGTCGTAAACACGCCGAGACGAGCCTGCTTCAAATTTGTTAAGCATATCACGGCACCATTCCACCCGGGCCTGCTTCTGAGCATCGGTGAGGTTGTGCGGCACCCAGCGTGATACTATCCTCCTCACGCGAAGATGGCTGTGTAGAATCTCGTGAACGCTTCCCGATCCAATCTTCAATATGTGTTGAATCTCCTGATATGTAATTCGCCTATTGTCTTGGATTAAATTTTTCACTGCTAGCACGTTTTCTTCGGTAACAGCCGTCAAAGGGCGACCGCTTCTTTCGTCATCCCCCAAAGTTGGTCGACCGCGCTTGAATTCGTTATACCAACGATACACGGTTGCCTTGGAAGGGCCTTCATCCATGAATGCCATTTGAAGTCTATCGTACGATTCATCCGGTTTCAGGCGACACTTGAAATCGTATAAAATCATAGCTCTAAAATGTTCCCGGCGCAGATCGCATATTTCAGTGAGACACAATACTTTGAATTAACTCGCAAAAAATGTGGAGGGAAATTTTGAAATTGGAACTTACTTATTTTTACTTATAAATAATCATATTTTCGAAAAACATTATAACTGGCCAGTCTCCCATATATAAAAACTTTTTTTCGCAATACTTTCTGAGGGGCCTGGTACTATGGCATTAATCGCATTAATGTGAGTCACGGGAATGTCAAAAAAAAAAAACTTATTGTATACAAAGTGAGTTTTTTTTAAATGGGCCAAATCCGAAACTATGAAGAAAAGGTATAAACAATGAAAGGAGTCCCGGGGCCGTAATGATGAAAACTAAAACTGTATTATGGGATTTTGGAAACATCATTATTCTTAGCCAGGAATCCAACCTGTTATTACACGATCCGATAGTGTTGCTAATAAGGATCAAATTCTGAAAAATAATAACACACTGGAAACTTAAGGAAATACTTCATTTAAAACAAATGTACAGACGAAAAATAAAGAACTCTGAAATCGTTTGATTTTTTATGTTTTTTAAATGATTCGGTACATTTTTCTAAAAATAAATATATGCAATGGAAGGTCACACTATTCTCTTTAATTTAAAACTATTTTGGTTAATGCCACTCATTGCAAAGTGGGTCAAATTAAGCCCAATGACCTGTGTGAATTACGTACCTAGTGGAGATAGAGGTAATTTGCAAGTTTTAGGCTGCACGTGACTTTGCTTAGAGTTTGTCTCAGTTTGCTCTGACCTAGATGGACTCTGTGTCCTTCTCGTAGCGTCAATATTTTATTTCTTTATCTATACAACATACGATAACAAAATTCGCCTAAAGTCGTGGGCGTTCGCGTCTGATTTATCTCTAAAATCACACGTAATTCAACAAAAATTTAAATAGAATAGAACATACTTTATTGTACAACAAAAAGGTTACACATCTCTTTACAAAATCTTAATACTATGGGTACAATCGGTCTTCAAGTTAATTTTCGGAAAGGAAATTGAATCCCATTCCGCCAAAAAATCTCTCTCCATCACGAAGAGGTAGGTTCGCTGCGTCAATTCTATGAATATACCATGGCGTACATGCAATAGTAAGAGTACCCTACATTGAGCTTTGACCTTAAAGCCGAAGTAAAAAGGGAACAACAGGGTGTTTTCTTCTCATTTCCAGCGAATCATTAAAAGCAATTGAGGATACGAATTCCGCGCCGAGGCACACCATACATTTTTAAAACGAACCGTGTTAAAAGTTGTTTGAGAATCCCCGAATTAAACGTCATAGAAAAAGCAAATAAATGTCTGGCAACCAGAGCAATGCTTATGTAGCACGATGTATGAATCTTTTACTGAAACAAATTCATTGCTTTCCTCCTTTAGTTCATAAAGATCGTTACATTTATTCCGTAGTTAAGTTTTGGCACTCACATCCTCGATGCAGAGTGCCGACAGGCAAATGCTCTACAGACTGTGAGAGAACAAAAAGAAAAAGTTTCTTTGAATTCTCGCCGTAGGAATTTGAAATTAAATGTACAAAATCTAGTACCATATATATGCTAGTCCGTTGGTACAAAAATAGAACTGATGAAAATAGCATACTCCAACGATTATTTAAATGTGGACTATGTGAGGTTGTTTATTCAAGCTGAATATTTTAATGAGAAGTTGCGTGGAAAATGTGCTTCAGTTTGAATTGAAATTTGCCGTATTTCCATTGTTTTGCGACAGTCGGTCGATACTGCGTATTTATATTTCAAGCGAATTTTGTATTTAAACACATTTAACTCCATTGCTGTAGGTACTGGACAGATATTTTAAACTTAACCACAGCAAACATTTTTACCAAGTTTTATTTTGGTCTATAAAAAATAATAAAAAATATTTGGAACCGAGGTAACGATCCTTTAAAAAAGTAAAGAGCCGGTACCTCACAAAATTGTTCATTTCCCAGCAGTTTATGAGTTCAATATTTGTGCAACAAAATAGAAATCAATTTACTTCTCTGTAAACAGCGCGCGCCAAATTGATTCTGGCTCGCTGGCCTCCGGAGAGAGACACCCCTCTCTCCCCCACCAGCGTCTGGTCGCCGAACGGGAACTGTTTGAAGTCCTTCTCGAGTGCACACACCTTGCACACCTATACAACACACATAAATCTTTGTAAGGAGCACACGAGGAAAATAGGGTAAAACCAGGATAGTTGCCTCGGTTGTAATTACTCTAGTTTCACGGATGAATCGCATGCAAATTTCAAAATCTATCGATCGATTTTCTAACTACCACTAAGTTGACCGTATCTCAAGTCCTGTGCGATTACCCGGGCAGGTGAATGGGATTAAAGTTTCAGTGGGATCGATGTGCTGTTTCTCGGTGGGCATCTATTGTAACGTAATTTACATAGATTAGGCAACTATCCCCTACATGGGGACAGATGTCCCAAAATATAGGGATCCTCAAGAATCGCTAATACTCTGGAAATTAATAGAACAAATTTGTAGATAAAAACCAAAGTACCGGCCAGTTTTACAAAAAAAAATATATTTTGTATTGTGATTCCAAAAAGTGTAACATCTATCCGGCTTTTACCCTACATACGCGAGGAGACGGTTCAGTGCTCTTCAACAGTAAAAGGCTTACTTGTTCTAAAATATATGAAAACCAAGTTTTATTCAAAGCCATTGCAAGGTAAAACTAAATAAATTGCATTTAATTCAGTGTTTTGAAAAAATAGCAACACTGAAATGCTCACCATTAAGCCCTAGGGTACTACAATTTGAAAACCCCGAACCTTATTGCTTTTCGAGGCGTTAAGCGGCAATATGGCACCTCGTATTGTTTTCTCTTGGAAAGCTGCCACAAACGCAGACATAACTACATATTTTTAATCTACTCGTAACCTTTATTGCTATGATTAATTTATCTTTATCGGTAAAACTATGAGCGTATCAATGACACAATTTACCTATCTATAAATCTTTCGATGGCCCAAATAAGTGAACAAATAAGCGAAAAAAATACGAATTATATGCAAATCTAGATTTATTTACGTACCTTCTTATATTTGTCGGATTCAAAAGGCAAACCGAAAAGTATATTCTCTCGGACCGTGCTGGGGAACAGCCACGCCTCTTGGCAAGCGTACGATATCTTGCCGTATATTGAAACAGTGCCAGTCGCCGAAGGCAATTCTTTTAGTAGGAGTTGCAAAATCGAGGACTGGGAATGAAAAACAAATCATATGAACAAGTTGTTTCCAAATATCATAATATGTTGTTTTAAAGATTATAAATAATATGGCTACTTATCGTGTTTAAGACTTCATGGTTACAATTAACTGATATCTTTATGGATAAGCAAATGATTTATAGTCACTAAACAGTTTATGTTATGTTTACAGCGGTGACTTCATCTCTATGCTACAGAATCACCTGAAATTATGTATGATGTGGTGTACATGAATGTAGGTATTTCTGGTGATTTTGTAGTATACATAATAATATTTGTTTCAGTAAATACTTCACAATAAGGTGAAGCCATATTATTATAAGTATTTCTTCGTTGTCCTCTAAGGGCGGTTACGCACTACACGTCAATGTCCGTGATTTAAGTTCAGAGTTCAAAATGTTTGGATAGAGAGAAGAGTTCGAGTGTAGCACGTAAGCTTCCCTACTTGGAAACCAAATTTCAAGGACACGGATCAGATGTAGTGCATATCCGCCATTAAACACCTACCTTTCCAGAACCGACTGCTCCAATGATAGCGCATAGTTTCCCTTTCCGCAGCCGCATAGAGAGATTTTTGAGAGCCATAATATTGGGGTCCCCTGTCCAACTGGCCGAGACATCATGCAACACCAAGGCCGTGTCATCTTGATGGGACACGCTCCTCAAAAACTTGGGGTTCGCAAGCTTTTTTAATTGTAATTCTAAGGCTGGGTCTGTAATAACATAAAATAACATCAAGCCTGTGCTCCCCTTGCCTCTATAATATACTATAGTACTGTATGTTTGTAAAAATCAACTTCAAAATATCGATGCCTGCAAAGAATTGACGTAAGGGACTAACTCAAGTTTTTCAGGGCGAGCACATAAAGTTTTTTTTTTTTTTTACTGATTAACTTTTCAAGGAATTACGTTTTTTTCATGATTTTAGCAATGATGACTAATCTCTTCTGAATAAAAAAATCCAACAACAGTATTTTTTTTTTCACCTTCTTAGTATCAGTAGCTTTACCATCATAGGAATCCTACGTCCTCGTGGCGAATTTGACAAAAACTATCATAGCCATTCCAAGTTTCAAAATAACCTATAACTGATGCAATAATATTGATAAGAAAAATTACAAAATTAATAAACCAATACACAAACTCACTTCCTAAGTATTAAACACATTAATACACACTTACTTTAGATACTTATTAGTATATAAATTAACGCATAGGCGTTGATTATTTACAATAACTGTATATTGTTACACTAATTTCAAAAACAATCATCATCATCATCTGCCTAGCCTTTTCCCAATTTTTGTTGGGGTCGGCTTCCAGTCTTACCGGATTCAGCTAAATAGTAGTGTTTTACATGGAGCGACTAAATTTCAAAAACAATCATAAACACGAATATATTCAAATTTAATTCATATTTTATTATGTCACTTACTTTTAAATTAAATACTTCATTTGCTCGCCCTGGAAAACTGGGGTTTGCCCCTTACGTCAATTATTATTACGGGTATCAATATGTTTGTTCTGGACAAACGACCGACTATGACAAAAGATATTCGTAGGATGCATGGCATGCGGTCGGAAAAACAGTGAAAAATCTAGTATACAAGTTTATAGGGTGTTCTTAAAACCTATACTGCTTTCCCGGTAGAACGTAACCGAACTATCAACCAGTCGAAACCATTACGAACATATGACTTGAACTTAGGACAGTTTTATTGACCTTTGAAAGTTTTCACGAGCCAACAGGTACAAACGTACGCCATTCATTGTCTAGATATCGATAATATTCGATATAAGCTCGTGAATGTTGTTATGGGAAACTGATTAATTGATTGCCAAGGTCACTCTATCTTAACTATTCATCATTTATTGGCAAACCTCCACAGACAAGACGGTGATATCTAATCTTTATAATAAATAATGATTATTTGCTAACTTATTCAATAAAAGTATTGTATAGTTTGATATTACGAGTACTAACCGTTTACAATTTCAATGTCATTGATAAATGTAAGTAGGTACTTGATCAAACTCGTTGGTTTGGGAATCGATGATACAACGGGTTAACTTAATTCCTATTTTGTTCCCAAATCTTTCCTAAATCAAACTTAAATATACAAATCTAAATCTCTTACCGGGAGCCAATCCATCCGATTTCCGATGGTACGAGAGCGGTCGGATGGTAGGGCTCGTCCCCACGTCGCTCTTAAACGAAAAGTTGCGGAACAAGTTGGACGACACTTCCTCTGACTGTCCCGCCAAGTCTGGCCTGTCCTCTGGAAATTAAAACATATCGTCTTGGCAACTCGATGAGAAACTTAGGATGATGAGCCACTGGCGCGTAACTTTTAACTTAAATTAAATTTTATTTATTTGACATGTATCTCATTACACGAATATAAAACAATACAAAAAGAAACATTACAATTAAAATAAATATACATCAGGCAACCTTGAATGGATGGTTTCACTTGGTGCCAATTTTAAATCATACAATTAGATTTACTAAGTACAATTAGATACTAAAAACAAAGTACTAAAATAGATACATAAATACATGCATACATCTAAATATATAAACAATACCGCTTAAACAAGGACAGGATCACAGAGACAGGTAATGTTTTTTATACTTTATTGTACACCACTCAATAAGTAAAAAACTAACATTTATATTACATATTAACATTCAGCACATAGAAAGGGCCCCGTTAAAAGACCACCCCAGTACCTCTGAATCTTTTACCTATAACTTTATGATGTCAAGTACTTATACATTTCGTTTGCATGATCGTCATAAGATTAAACGATAATTAACGTTACAAAAAATAACAAGAATTTATTGATCATGCAGTACGTACCTACTTTTTGTAAAATTAAAATGCTTTTTGTACTATAAAATGGTCAATGATTCAAGTTTTAGATTACTCACTCCAATGAACAACTAACCATATTATGACTTAAATAACGAGCAAAATTTTTTGGAATTTTACGAAGTATTTCAGGTTACAAGGTTACGCATTCAAATTTTCTTAACATGCGTCGAATACCACCACAGTGGAATGCAGTGCTTACAGTGACGCATAACCTCTGAAATTCATAATATAGGTCAAATCCCTTACAAAAAACGTGAAATGGTTAAGTGTGAACCCTCGTAACGACTTAACATTTTTGACTATTCTAGCTTCTCCATTATTTTGAAATTAAATTGCATTCTTGTTCTATAAATGTATGTTAACAGCGTCGCACATTAGATAGATATTATTATTACATTTAACCAAAGAGATAATGTTTTCTGATAAAATTTAAACATTAGGCAATAAGATAATTGCTGGGTGATTAAGATATTAAATTCACTGTTACAAAATAGACGTGTAGCTATAAATTAAATAAATAATGCTGCGTGCATTAGGTGTTAAATGTTTATTTGTTTGTTGCCTAGGAACCTATGCATTAACTTATGCCGAGTAGACACTCGAGTTGCTTTACGATACCCAAGGGCATACCATATGGATTTCTACTGGAACGCTGACCAGTGCGAGGGCAAAAAAAAGTTAAAAGTTAAAAAGTTCTAACAGGTAGGTATTCTAATGGGTATTTCTATGTGCCCCATAATATGTGGAAGAAAATAATGTGTGGTTTTAAAATTTTGCTTAAGATATTTTACAGAAGCTTGTCTGTTTCTGAATATGTAAATTATGTATACAAAACAAACCAAAAAAGTATTGTATACACTTTTATATATTATTACTTACGTAATGATAGAAACTCTTGAACTCTTCCAATAGACACCATAAGTTCTGCAGTGAAAGATAGCACCAGAGGTAGGATCAATGTAATGTTGACTTGAGCCGCACTCATGAACTGTTGTAATGGATAGAACTGGAACAAAACGTTGTATTTAGGTTTACGAACCGAACATACTTTTCTTACAATGAGGATGAACTAATTAACTTTAGTTTAAACTTGGAACGTTTGCTAAGGACTAGAAGTATCTGTCAAAGTTTATTAGTTTTACTTCTGGACCCAAAGATCCATATAGTCCAAATAAACTTGTAACGTTGACTTATAAGTCAACATTCCAATTTTCTCGTTTTATGGTAATGTTGTTGAACTGCAGGAGGTTAATGTTATATCTGTGCACAAAGAGCTCAGACAAAGCTGGGCTTAGCATTATTTCCACAAGCAATTAAAACAAGAAAACTAGCTAGTAGTCTAATGAAGCCCTTGACTGAGAGAATAGGGTAGGGGGGGTTAAATCAGAGACGAAAAGCAAATCTTTTCATTATTGACGAATTAAGCACGTTAAGCCGTTGGTCCCGGCTGTCATTTGAAGATCTTTGACAGTCGTTACGGGTAGTCAGACGCTTGAGATCTGACACCAGTCTAGCCAAGGGGTATGGTGTTAACCAGTTACTGGGTTGTACAGGTCAGATAGGTAGTCGCTCCACGTAAAACAGTGTTACTCAGCTGAATCCGGTAAGACTGGAAGCCGACCCCAACAACAATTGGGAAAAGGCTAGGCAGATGATCATAGACGCTGTTAAAGATTAGGTAGGCGTCTTAGAACAGATTGTAAAAAAGTATTCATTGATATATTTCTCATGATAGCATTAAATTGAAGATATTGGCCTACGACACATAACGTTTCATGTTCAATGGAATTTGTGATTTTATTGTCATGTCTCTACTAGAAGCTGCTGTGAACAAAGAGCGCAGACAAAGCCGGTGTTGGCATCATTTCAACAAGCAATTATGTACCGAGAACACTAACTGGTAGTTTAATGAAGCTCTTGAATAAGAGAAGAGTAATATGAAGATGGTTGAAGTGTGAAGTTTGAAATCCATACCTGTAATACCTAGTTAATATTATATGCAAAAGTGTGTCTGTGTCTATCTATCTATTACGTTTTCAATACTAAACCGCTGAACAGACTTTGATGGAAATTAGCACACAAATAGACTATGACCTGGAAGACTGTATTAAGACATATTATATACTTCTCATCCCGGTGGTAGGTAAGTTCCCTCAGGATGGTAAAACAGTTTGTAATTTAAAAATTCACAATATTGTTTTATAGTCGTATATACCATTTAAAATACATTAACTTAATATTTGTTTTTATTATTTAAATCAAAAGTTGCAACGAATTACGCTATGTTGATTATTAACTCTTAAGGTAAGTGTAGATGCTCAACATATGAAATTACAAAATAGTCGAACTTACCACATTAGCAGACATGACGTTCCCCATTAGGACGTAGGTGAGGACAGTGAAGAACAGAGCAGCCCTTTCCGTGAACATCATGAACCCAATAAACACAGTTCTCAAAATTGTTGCTGTTTTCACTTCCTTCAGTTCATCCGCACGCTTCTCTCCTACTACTTTTTGGAACGGAATCTCCCATGCGTACATTTTTATGACCTAAAAGAAATAAATTATATAATTAAAGGCATCCAATTTATGAAACTGAAACGCTGATTTTGAACATTGAAAACCGATTGGTATCCTAGTCTAAATCTATAATATTTCTAGATTTGTGAACTAAGAGTTTGACCAGTTAGAATTATATTTAAAATATTATTTAAATTAGCAGACATAAAAGATGACGAACTGATGGAAATTGACAATGGTGCGTAGAGCGTATCGATAATGTAAATAACTAAGAGCCTTATTTACTTAATTCAATATATAACATTACGCAGTTACGCACATGATTATATTATGTACCTACATATTGATTACATTATGTACCTACATATTATTTTAAGTCAGAAAATCTTAATATCCATATTATCATGCTAAAATAATTTGTAATCTAAGCAAGCATATTAATTATCATGTTCAAATACAAAATTCACAATGTCTGAAATTACGAACCTGTATTCCATTAATTACTTCGCTCATTATTTTAATTCTGCTATCTGTTTTTTCAGCGTTGCGAAGTCGAACTATACCGATGTAGCGACCCAAACCACCTAAAAAAATATGTGAGCTTTATTTTTTTTTACATTCGTGAAACGTACTACTATGTGTCTTCATTATATAACTTTGTAGTTTCAAACTTTGTTGCGTCCAGAGGTTTAACGAAACGTTACTAAACCAAGAGAGACAAACTTCAATGACTCATAAGTGGCGTTCCAAATCAAAAAGCAATAACGCATGAAAAGCATTTCACAATTTGCTTCGTAATGTTGTTTAATTATCCTATTGTTTAAACGAATAGTATTTTTTTCAAATTTGCATGCCGAGATTGTGATAGTAGGAATTAAGGTAAATTGCACATATGATATTATAGGTACTACATTGAAACAAAAATGAAAATTTAAACCGTTAATAGTCCGCCGGGCCGAATTTCGGTCACGGCGGCTAATCTCAGCGGAGACTGGCCATCCCATCACCACGGGATGAAAGAAAAGCAAACACAAACTTACCCTGGAAGGGAAGAGCAATGATGATCAAGGCAGCGAACCCTATAAAGGCAGCCGTATCCGCCTGCAAGTAACCCAGGTACATGACAGCGGCGACCTGGAGCGGGATGATCCACACAAAGTGCAGGAACATCAAGGCCATGTCGAACCGCTGCAGATCGTTCGACAGTAGATTCACTACTTTACCGGCCGTCGTGTCACCTAACGAGCCGTTGCTCATGCGCATAATCTGAAAAAGTTTCTTTTAATTTTGTATTATAGCTTGAAGCTAAAGTTATGGAGGTAGAGGAAGACCAAAAAGAACGATGGTTTTGACGGATTCTTGGAAAAATAATATGCGCAAAGGTGAAAATATAAATGACGGTGGACAGATATGTATTAAGAATTTCTGAAATCTATATGAAGAAGAAGACATTCTGCGGCGACACCTAACGAGTTGGAATAAGGGCATGATGATGAGCTTGAAACTGAAGTGCTGCTTAATCAGAGTGAATAATAGGAAGTAGTCGACTAGTGCTGATTCCACTATCAAGTGCATTGTTCAAAAGATATGTAGAAACTGATCCCATTATGGGTCTTTACATTAACAATAATACAAAGTTCATGATTAAAAATAAATCTAGAACATTCCATAAAATAACCCCTTACCTTTCTAAACATCAAGGAGCCGACAGCGCACCTCATCTTCATACCGAACTGCTGACAGAACAGGGATCCGTGATGGTTCATGAAGGATGACAACCAGTTCATGAGGATCATACCGATGGCGTAGTACATGGCCTCCTCGCGAGGCATATCTGAATCGGCTGACCAATACAGCAACAGTTGACTGAACAGCAGTGGGGATGCGGTTCTGAGAAGAAAATGGCGTTATACTATACATTTTTTGTTCCTTTATGTGAATGATTTTTTCTTACTTACGAAATAAAATATAGATGGCAGGTTTTTTGAGCAAACATATTCAGGTTAAAGAGATAAGTTTTGCCTAAACCAGACGACTTTGAAAACTTCAAATTGTACAATTTTTAAAAGTCGTCAGGTTTTGTTAAACCTACAATTTCTTGGTAAATTTTGCGTCAAGCCGTACCAGATCAAATGAAAATCAACGGCCTTGCAAATCAATTCCCCTTTTGGAAATCTGAAGGTTTTCATACTTTAAATAAATTATATTTGAATAATATATTCTCGGTGCTATTTCAGCAAGTCGCACATTCTCAGTTACCAAGTTTTCGCACTGAATATCTTGCTCCTTGACCTGATATCTCCTCTAAAATATGATGTCAAAAACAATTTTTATAATCAAGCTTAATTTTGTTCTTACCTAAGAGCTATTGAAATGAATTGCATAATACCTCCTGGCACGTAAGACCAGAAGAATGTTCTGCAAAGCACTTTGGTTAACTTCGGCTGTCGACCAGCCAATTTTGCTTCTCGTTCTTCTCTCAGCCAATTTCTATGAAAATAAAAAAAAAAACATTTGAAAAATGTTTTGTAAATAATAATGCCATCACGAATTTGACAACTGTTATACACATTTCTTGAGAAAATGTGGCGCCTGCGATACAAAAGTGCGTTCAATGAACGCCCTACACTTTTGACCTCACACTTCTACAGATAAGGATTCCCGCCATTTTTCACAAATTGCTGCCAAAATATAGCTACTTAATTTGACTTAAACATTTTATTTTTTATGACATTTTTATAACCTGGCAGTTTGTTTTGTTTTCATGGAACCTATTTACATACATTAGTCATTTTAAAATCAAAAAAATCGATATATGAATCCATTGATTATTCTTTGAAACATGAATGGTTCAAACTTCATAATTAGAAACATTCGTGGCTATTTTTCGTTATTTTTTTAGTTATTATTATTAATGCCGTATTATAATATTAATATTAGTATAATTGCCCAATACAATCTTGCGCGAGAGCCCGCGAAGATGATGTACATTGGTCTCAGTACTGCGTTCAATCAAGAAGTATTTTGTTTAAAACTCAATGTACTGCGTCCCTTGGGCTCTCGCACAATAGTTTATTAAACAAGTAGGCTAGGCAATAAAGACATGCTGTTTTTAAAAGACGAGTGAAAGAACACCTTTCCATTCCGTCATAGTTGCATATATTTCTGTATTATTATCTTTTTATACATATATATTAGTAACTACTTATTTATTGTTATAATATTTATTTTATATGTATGTATGTTTATGACAGTGTATTGTATTTATAATATTGTATATTACTTAGCTGTGAATTGTTTTATGTGTGTGTTTTTGCCACTCAACACACTATGTTTACATCTAGTTTTTTTCATCTTTCCTTTCGCAGGTATGCTGGAAGATATTTGATTAGAAATAAGCATCACTTAGATACCTATTTTTCTGTTCCTTCTTCTTGTCTGTATATTATGTTTATATGCATAAATGGTTAAATAAATCAATTTGCTGCGAAAAATCCTAATTAAGTAATTTCACCGGAATTAGGTATGTACATTATGATATGCTATAACAGCAAAAAAAGGGGCTTTCAAAGGGCTCAAACATCTATTATGATCTAGTATTATTTCTAACAATTCATCATGTTCGAAATTATTTCATTTCCTTAGTACTGTCAGTGAAAAACACTACTTTACTAAAATACACCCCAAAGTAGTAGTAGTAGTTAGTAGTTTTTACGTATTTTAAGTACCCTATAATTTATAATATTTCTGTCAAAACATGAAAACATACCAGAAAATGACAATTGGAATGTTAAATGGCTTTCTTGAGCATAAAACATAATTTAATTAGCTTAAATTACCATACGCACAGATTTAGTATACAAAAATAATAAATATTTTGGCTAATATCTCGAAAACTAATGAAGATTACTAAATAATAATATGTAGGACTTTTGTGCAATATTGAAAAAGGAACAAACTTGCTGTAAAATCAAAGAATTACGAGAATTAAAAAAACTATAAGCTGTTCTAGGGATTTTCTGTAAAACTCTGGTACTCAGCTGAATCGGGTTAGACTGGAAGCCAACCAAGGAAAAAGGCTAGGCAGAATGATTGATTGGCCCCTAATTACGCTTATTTTTCTGGGCTAAAGGTACAACGTAAACGAATCAGTGTTCCAGTTAAAAGTAAGGAATGAGTACACACAGGTTCGTAATATACATGATATGGTCTAGTACATATCTTATGTTCGCATTTTTGTTATTTTCTTATCTTATCGATACAATTTTTCTTTGTTATATTTAATCGATTGATACGGAACAATACTATTTAAAATTGTATTTATAGGGAGATCAAAGAAATCTATGGGGCTGTCGAATCAATTTATTTAAGCATGGGCAGAGAGAAATACATAGTTTACTCAAAAGATTCCTTCACTTAGTAAATATATACAATGTGTCCGGACTTGTAGTAATAATACTTTAAGGCTGTAAAGTACAGTTAGTTTTATCGATAAAAACACCCAACATTAGGGGTAAAATCTCTACACCCTCAAAGATAGAGTAATTTTAGTACCTGACTTACTTATTACGATATCCACATAGTATAACAACCTTAACTTTGAATCTAAATGTCACAGATGCGAACATTTAATGTAAATTAACGGCCATAGCATTAAATATCTAAAAAATGATTCATCTAACACTCAAAGATAATAGATTTTAGTGTTGAGCCATAAAAGACAAATTTCAAACGTAATTTCACAAGTTTTTATTGCATTTCCTAAAATTCTGCTAAGTTTTAATGATTAACACACGTATTTTATGGAAATTATTGTTGGTCTTTGAGTTGATCTACACACTGACAAAATAATCACTGCTGTAAACCAATAACTATAAATTGTATTATTGTCTAAAAAGAACTTCTGCACATTATATTTATAATGTTTGCTGAATTTAAGAAAATGCTCAAGAATATTATGTTTTTAATACCTCATGTAGTGTTTTTATCGATATAATTATGTTACTTTTACGCCCTTAAAGTTTTATAACTACAAGTCTGTATATGGTGAAATGTGGCTCCTCCAACGCGGAAAACGGGCATGGTGGTTCAAAACCTTTTCATGTTTCAGATGCCTATGCAGTAAATCATCATTTCAGCCGAAAACGTCCACTGCCGAGCATAGGCGTCCCCCAAGTGACATCACATTAACTGGTCCTGTGCGTCTCGCATCCTGCGGATTCATCGGTCCACTTAGTAGGAGGGCTCCCAACGCCAATGATGATGAATAATTAAGTATTTAATAAGTTATTAAAATTACGTTATACCTAGCTAATTAATATTGTATGTAATCATACCAAATAAAATCATGAACACGGGTAAAATATTTACAGTTATATATCACACTAATATTATAAAGGCGAAAGTTTGTGAGTGTGTGTGTGTGTTTGTATGTAATGAAATTTGGCACAGAGATAGTAAGGAATAGCACATAGGACTTTTTGCCCCGGAAATATTCCCTCGGGTTAACTTTCGACTTTCACGCGAGCGAAGCCGCTGGCAGAAGCTAGTAGTACAATAAAATCAGGCATGGTAACTGAACGCTAAAACGGTTTTTTAATTGGGACATCACATTACCGACGAAGAATATTAGGCACAAGTTTGATAAGGAACAACATGCATGAGTCATAAAACATCATCGATTGACCAACAACACGCTACTTCAAAATTATCCACAAATCAAAAGTCAACAAGGTACATTTTTCCTTGAATTACGGACTAATAACCATCTTAATCATTCAGATGTTTCGATTTTATTTCCTCGACTACGGTAATGCACTTGACTTTACATGCAAATAAAAAATAACTACTGTGTGTGTTTGTCATAAAAAGTCCACTCCTTACATTACTTAACATGGGACCACCCTATGAAATAATTTTAGGTACACATCGAAGACTTTCCCTAACGTATAATGGAAGATTTAGATTCTAGAGACATGTCCCCTACATGTCTCTAGAATCAGTCTTGCAAATCTAATGCTGGAGTCCACTCACCGCTACGCCGTTTAGTCGATACATACAATAAGCTATTTTATCTACATACATGCTATAAATCCTCTATAAAAGTTCTTGAAACAGTTAGCTTATTGCCAACATTAAAACAGCCAGTGTCATAGTAACCATAATATCATCCAAACGGGTGTTATAATGTTGTACTAAATTTCATAATGCAACTCCTTTTTTTTTACTCATCGAACAGCCACATTCTCATGGCATCTTTATGAATTTCAAAAAAAGAACATTGTCATGCACGCGCGTTTCACTACCACAGCGCCGTAAATTAAATAAAACTTATTCAAATTTTTGAATTGACGTCGTATCCAGCCATTTTTGTTCAATAACAGTATTAAAAAAAAAAAAAATTGTGTTGTTGACAAAAATGAGTGATACAAGCTTTGATAACACACCACCAGATATTTCTAATGCAGCAAAACACATTTCTAACCAATTGTTACCAGAAAAGTCGAGAAAACATTATGAAAAGACGTACCAAAATTTCATGAATTGGAAAATATCAAAGAGTAGTCATTCACATCATTTTCTGAAGATGTGATATTAGTATATTTTCAAGAATTATCAGAAAAAATCAAATCTTCATCCCTATGGACCTTCTATTCAATGCTGAAAAGTACGCTAAGTATTAATACCCTATGGCTTCAGAACCTTCATAGAGGATTCATACCATGGGTGTAGATAAAGTCTTGTATGCAACTGTTATAATTAGGTATTAAAACACTCATGTGATACTATTATCACACTCGGCTTCGCCTCGTCTGATAAACCCACATTCGTGTTTTAATACCCCTTATTATACAACAGTTGCATAAATAACTATTAAGCAATTGACATACTCGTATTATTTGTAAGTAGATATACCTTTAGAACTAACATAATCAAAATTTTGAAGGATCAACAGTAGTTTCTAATGTTTCTACATATCCTGACTACAATAACGTTTGCTAATCAGTTTGTCTCAGTGTAAGTAGTAATCTGGGGCTTATATTTGTTAAGTCATATATTTAAGACAATTTGTATTTTTAGTATACTTCTGTTTGTTTTCCCTATAAAAAGAAATAAATAAGAAAATCACCAGTACCTAGTATACTACAAATCAAGGATGTGTTATGAATTGAATCACAAAAGATATCGTGATCATTGTCCAAGACTTAAACAAAAAGGACAGGATCCGCAAATTTGTTCATTAATGAAAACAATGTCAGATGCATGTCTGCTGAAGATCTCTGGGTTACTATCACTGAAGGTATCCCCGATATCACAATACATCACAATATTTTCATCAATCTTTACGATGTCGATCAACATATCTCGAAACACAATGACAGTACAAACTGCAATCACCAATCAGATTTCAAGCTTAGTGATTAAGACTATACTCATTTATGATCGATCATTGAAACGTGTAATTTATCGGCGCCTGATAAGGTGCTGATTACAATATGATGTCATAAAAGAATAAAACAACCAGCTGACGGACCATTTCAATTCTTATTTGGTTACATATAAGGAGATAATCATGGAATAGTTCGCATCCTTTCTGGTATTACCTGTTTACCTGTTTGCGCACTTTAATCGGAATGCCAGATTAACCTATCACCATAATGCGTCAAGGTGAAGTGAATATCAGCATGATTTGAAAATTAGACCTAACAACAGCTTTTAAATATCCAAAAACATCATTAAATTAAAGCATGCAATAAAGGTTAGTCACCAAGGAATGTGACTTGGAACCTCGATAGGTACTCAAGACAAATTTCAGATGTCAACGTAATACGAGTATCACCGTAAATTCATTATCATTATCAACATCACCTGCGGAATATGCTCATTTTTTTATATTTTTCATATTGTTACTTGTTTGTTTATTATTTATGTACATTACAATTATTTTTATAAAAAACGACACCAATATTGGAAAAAAACTGAATATACTTCATTGAACACCAAAATTGTTAAGTATTTCTTTTACGAAAGAAACTATAGTAATAGCTGTTATGGGTCCTAGCTCAGTCATATCCGTGAACCACAAATGGCAAGGGTCTATTTGAAGTCCGCTTGGAGCACCTCTATTCGTCTCAGTAGCCTTGACAACGGGAAGAATCCCTAGACTTACATCATTAAGTCACAAACTATAACTGTCAATCTTATGATCTGAGGTAGAGTCGAGTTATATGTACTCGTATTCTTACATACATAATAGTTTTTATAAATGAAGAAGAAAGAAACTGTCATAATATTTTTTTTTTATATAGTTCCCTAAGAGATTCTCGGTGATACATGGAATAAAGGGGTAAATCTCTAAGGGTAATCTTTGTAAACTACCGTAATCCGATCACAATAACTTTGTACCACAATTTATTTGTACGGCTTCTGAACGATTCTGATACACTTAACATGCACACAGTCTTTACCATTAGTCCGGTTACAGTAACAGAGCTTTGATTTACTTCAACAGTTTATCGGTACATAATTGTGCCGCCTATAATCTTAAATGATGCAACCTAATTCGGAATGTGATCATACATATTATCTAATCTTTTGCCTAAAATTGACAACGAGGTATTTACGAGGTGGTCATGTGAGAAACACATAGCTGATTGGATGACCAAATACATACCAAAAATACTTAATTGATTTTAGAAACATCGTAGTGAGTAGAGCTTTTTCTTTATAACTCTCACGGGAAATTTTTATTTGAACGTTTTTGAGGTGGCTTTTAAAGCCGAGCCTTTCACCATTTTTTCCGGCTCTCGAAACGGCAAAAATCCATTTGTTTTACCAAGAACGAATTTCTATTTTTCAAACTACGTAGTCACCTTGCTTTGTCTCGTTAGGTTGATTATCTGTGTGGAGGATGCAAAAAAATACATAGAAAAATACATACATTTGCAGCATTCCAAAATTCTACATTATTATTCTAAATAATTCAGATCCGTAGGTAAGGTCCTATGCAACCAGCACAGTTAGTATTGTAATGAGTCTCCAAACCTAGATTGTTTCACAATTATTGGCAATTTTTAGGTTCTCTACATAATATCGCTAACATATTTCGATATATAATATCGCTTTGGTATTTTTTACTGTTACAGCAATAATAACGTTCTGTAACACTTCAGTATCACGTTATACTTAAAAAGCCCATTTTCATCAGTTCATAGGGAAATGCCATTCTTACACTGTAAAGTAGGACGTAATGGACTGTCTCCTTACTCCAAGAGGAAGTCTTTGGGCTGCACTGAGTCGTAAATCACGGGCTGGCTTTGTTCGTTCGAAACGGTTTCTATAACAGAACATGCTTTATATCTCGCATATCTATCTCAACGTACTCGTTTAATATCAAAGAGTTAAATATGGAGGCTTCACGTGGTAAAAGGTTTTTCATTTAACCAATTCATATCCTCCAACTTGACGCCACCTCGAATCATCAAAGTGACTGTTTAAGCTTGTTATTTATTGACATTCAGCGATTTTTTTTTTCTTTGTGTTGATGACTAAGTCGGCTCGAGGTCCTTCAAACTGACTTGCAATATGGGCCTTAGGTAGCCTTAGATAGACCACTGAATCCAAGTGCAATAAACATACAAAGTGATCAATCAATACCTTTGACAATATCAAGTATATTATAGAAGTATATTATTATAGTTTATTATTATTATTTAGCTCGGTCTTCGTCATATATATTATATTTAAATTTCTGTTTCATTTAGAATATAGTATTTATTATAATATTTATTAGTCTATTGTTTTAGAAATTATTCATGTATTGTATTAGTTAGATAGTTTTTTAATATCAATGTTCATTTTTAATTTTTTATTTGGACTCCTACCACTGTTGTGTTCTTTTTAACCCAAAGGTTGACTGGTAGAGAATGCCTTGCTGCATTAAGTCCGCCTATGTATCACCATTGTACATGAAGTTTAAATAAATAAATTAAGTTCCAACCACATCCACCCAGAACCGCCCTGATGACGTACTTTACGTTTGCCCATACATACATCAAAAGCAATGATTAAGCAAAACATTGCCAGCACGACGAATATGTTAGCCCTCGGTATTGTAATGGAATCCTAATTAAAAATAAATTGGCATACCACGAAATTACGTGAAAGATGTAAGTATGCGCATTTATTTAATAACTGGTGAAAATCAATAATTTCACCTTTACTTGCTCGTATAATCTAAGGTTATGGGGACGTGTTGGTCTACTAGTATTGTAGGAAAACTTTGTCTGACCGCGGTCCGCGAAGGTGAAATTAAGGTTGACTTACTAAACAGATCGGACTACATGTCGCGATTTACCGGCAAAAGTAAATTACGGTTTTGTGAGGCCGTTTTTTGAAGCGATTTTATTTTAACCGATAGTTATCGTATATCATTTTTAATAAGTAATTGGCCAGCATGAGGTGAATATAAATAATCTTCGTGGCTTTTTCTCTAGAAATCCCAGAAACAAAAGGCAAACACATATCCAAGTTTTCCTACTTCTTCAAAGTACTTAAATATGCATGCTTTACCCATGTTCCAAACTAATAATGAATATAATTGGTGACACCTACGTTTACTGATAATTTGTGCTAACTAATGGTGATCTAATAGAGTTCACCATTAGTTAATACCAGTCCTATTAAATATACTAGTTAAAAATGATAACAAGCAGACAGGTTTTGGCCAGTTTGGCACGCGTAGTTGTTATATCAAATCATTCATCTAACTCATGGGTTCCCAAACAATGGGTGCCACCAACTGCATGGTACAACGACTCCAAATATAAACTTAATGTTATTTTTTAAATTATTATTTGGCAATTAAATGTCTTAAATGCCAACAACCCTGAGGTGGCTAGCAGTGAAGTAGGTACAATATGTATGACGTGACAATATGGAACCAAACGAAGTTACTTGGCGTCAGTATTTGAGCACATTCTGGAATTCGGCACACATCATCCGCTCCTTGTAAATATACCCTAACAGGCAAGAGGATGTACCTACTAATTTTGGAAGAAAGTGGGAACCACCTATCTTACTCATGGCAATGGATAAATCATCTTAAAAAAACCGGCCAAGTGCGAGTCGGACTCGCGCACGAAGGGTTCCGTTCCGTTCCATCATCGCAAAAAAACGGCAAAAAAATCACGTTTGTTGTAGTGACAGACAGACAGAGAGACAGACCGACAGACAGACAGACGGACCGCGGAGTCTTAGTAATAGGGTCCCGTTTTTACCCTTTGGGTACGGAACCCTAAAAAAATAACATAAATAAACTTTTTATTTTCTTCCATTGGAAAGGGTCATCCTTTGCATAAATTTAATTTCAGAACCTTAATGAGTTAATATCCCTGTTTGAGGTAACATGAGACGGATGAAAAATGCTATCAATCATGAAGATATAATAACTTCATAAGCTGTCTACTTCACACGGAAGGGTTGCTTCCCGTTCGTTCGTTAAAGAATTCTTGCGGTTCTTTGCCCGACCGTTTTCTGTGCCGGCAATAAAACTTTTTACTAAAGTAGTTGAATCTCGCACACATAATATAGATATTATGTACATAACCCGAGCCGAGCGGACATGCACGCGGCTGATGCGGCCAAGCGCAGCGCATCACTTTCAAACAAAACTCTTCTTTAGAACTTCGTATTAGAATTTCATATTACACACGCAGAATGCAAGCAAATCGGATGCGAGCATACTCTGTTCAATATCGAACGTTTAAACTTTAATACAAAGATCTGAGTTAGGGTATACATGTGCTCGCTTCAGATACGTGATGATAACAGAACGCAAATATTGATAATAATAACATACTCTTTTTGAAAAATATTCTGGGTACGTTTGCCTCGTAATGTAAAATAAATACCTATTAGGTAAAATGTACATACGAAGATACTTTTGATCTTACTTTGTTTAACCTAATTGAGAATCATATACTTTTTAGCTAGAGCTTTTTAGAAATGACAAAATTATTTTGAGGGTGAATTATTAGATTGACAATATTTAGGAAACTGTACATAAAGACAAACTCTAATATTGTGTAATTAGATTTCTTCAAGGATTGTCAGTCATAGTGATTATTTTAATTGCCGAATAAAAACATCAGGAAGTGCAATTTTTGTTAGATAAAATATATACATTACACATTATCAATACTCACGCGATATGATCATAAACTGTTTATTATCATAAAATTATTTTGTTACCTATTTTATATACAACAAATTTTCTTGATGTAATTTAGACTGTAAAAATGTCCCAACACCGCAATCTTAATTTTTTAAAGTCCGAGATCGGCAACACTTTTGTTAATAAGTTATTGTTTTGAACTCACCTTTCCAATCTATCTCCAAGCACTTTCGATTGATACATATTCTTCGGAGGTGATAGATCATCTTCTTCTAAGTCTCTTTTATTGCCAAAGTAGAATATAGGCAACATCCAGCAGAACATCGTCCTCATGAACGTGTTAGGCACACTCTTTTGTTTTGGCGGCACATTCTTCGGGGGTACTGCATCTTTCGCGCCGTTCGCTTGTTTCTCTGAACCCATCTTATCACTATACTAATTTACTACAACGCAAATTAATTAAATTAAATTATCTGAGTGAGCAGGTAATTTTCGATGCTTGGACCGTGCTCCTGCGCACGGTGAGCGCGTTTCGTTCACACGGACGGTATCGCTCGACTGAAGCGCGGCCTTTACGCTCTACTTTAGTGATAATTATTATTTATATGAAAATACGGCTATTATCTTTATTAACCACTAATCAAGGGTCTAAAGGCGCGGCGATGATAGTTTTGACAACCTGCAATGCATCGTGACTTTGCAATTAAGTAAATTATGCTAATTGATAACTTTCGCAAATGTGGGGGCTGGACAAAGATGTAGCTGTTAAAGGGATGTGACGGAGAAAAGCTTATATTACTTGAAAGCTATCATAAAAGCTCGTGCAAGTAAGAATATTCTTATAACTTTGAAATTAGTTACAAAGTCTTATGAGATAACGGTCAACTAAAGGTACCCATTTTGTAGTCGGTTTAAATGACACCTGAATAATGAAGACAACATTCAGAGTAACAACAGCATGACTTGCGGCTAACTTTGTAAATTGTAACCTTGTTTACTTTCGATGTTTATTTTAAGAATGCACATGAAAACTGGCAATCTTGAAATAATGCTTGACTATCTATACTATACTACTATATATAATATACATACATACATAAACTAACGCCTTTTTCCCATGGGGGTAGGCAGAAACTATAGAACGCCACCTGCTACGATCCTTACATACTTCTTTTGCTTCACACACATTCATACATCTATAATATATAATACATATATAATATTATAAAGAGGTAAAGTTTGTGAGGTTTTAGGGGGTAGGGGGGGTTTCTCTTGATCTACTAAACCGATTTTGAAAATTCTAAAGTCACATTATTCCTAAGTGGCATAGGCTATATTTTTTTTTCCTTTTTGGTCCTTATGGAAATTGCAATAATGTAACCCAAAGTAGCAAAATTTTGCCTATAAAATTATTAATTGGCGTGCGCTGCGAAATCTAAAGATTAAAGTTTTCATTATTACCTAGATAAAGGTCTGTGAGGGATATATTAGCAGCTAAAAGCTGCTAATATATCCATGTTCTTAATTTTAATTAGATCGCCGCCGGTAGAGACAAAATGTTGGCTACATTCGTATTAATTCTTCTTCAAATAAATAGTTTAACAAATTGGTAGGTAGGGTAGGGTAGGTGGGTAGGGAAGGTATGGTAGGTAGGTTAGGTTGTGTAGGTAGATAGGGTTAGTAGCCAGTTGACGGAAGCGAAGCTGCGGGGGTCAGTTGGTAAATAATATAATAATTAATATATAAATCACTGTATTTCCATTGTGCAATTAATATCACACATACATATATGCAATCGTGACACTTATTGTATGATTTATATATTATTTATATGACACCATTTTAATTATATCTCTCAAAATTAAAAAATGCATACTCACATAGCTCTACAGTAACATTTATTTGTAAAACAAAGGTGTAAACTTCTGTTCTCTCTTCTGTTCGGCTCCTATCTACATCGCTAAGATGAATATCAAGAACTCCAAAATATTCTACCAAAACAACACGACCTGTCAGTTGCACTCCTAGAAAATATGGCACACATTGCATTCTTTGTGATTGCAGTTGCTATACGCAGAATTAAGAAAAATAAGATGACTCAAAAGTAATTATTGGCTATCTTTCTTGTGTACAGAAGTTTTTCATAGCTTTTGTTGTCTCAATGCTAGACAAAGACCTCTCCTTTATTTTTTTAGCTTGCCTGCGTTCTCCGGCCCTCTGTCAGGCATGAGTCCAGAGAGTTAATTCGCATGTATTACCAGTATTTCCACCACTCGATAAATAGAAGTCCTAAAGTTACAGCGAACCTTAGGATATTGACCCGCCACAGGAGATGATTGATTCATCGTAATAGCCAGACATTACTGCTATAGCATTATCACCCCTATTTATAAAATGCTCGACACTGCAACGCATGGGATCGATCAATGTGGTGACGCTTGGGGGAGGCCTATGTCCAGCAGTGGACGTCTTTCGGCTGATATGATGATGCACGACCCCACATTCTATTTTTAAATTGTTTAGAGAGAATTTAAATTTAGAATCTGCAGTAAGTAAACACTTCAGAGATATTTTTTACTAGCTTCTGCCCGCGGCTTCGCCCGCGTAAAAAGTGTTTTATCATCCCAAGGGTATACAAAATATCCTATATCCTTTCCACGGTTTCAAAATATCTCCTTGCCAAATCTCATCTAAATCAGTTCAGTAGATCCAGAGATTACCCCCTACAACCTCAAAATCTCACAAACTTTACCTCTTTTTATAATATTAGTATAGATAGATGAACACGATAGAATTTCAATTATAATGGAAAGTACGTGTTCTATCTTATCATTTTTCGGTTTTGTTTAAAGTGGTTGGTATCAATCAAATGATCCTCATGAAGTGTTAGAGAGTTTTTTTTTTACACTATACATAATAGTAGTTGAGACGTCAGCTTTAAGTGTGATAAGGTTTGAGAAGTCATGACGCTGATTTAGACAAGGAACTACGAAAGAACAAATTAACTATTTGCCTAGGAGGATTCTGCTGCATTTTGTGCATTAGTCCGAGTACGGCTTGGCCAGATTCTGGCTTCTGTCAGTGTCCCTTGGAATTTCCAAAGGACACTTACAGAAACCAAAATCTCTGACAGAAACCACTTTTTACGTCTTACTGGGATAAAAAGGAGTCTCCACATCGAAGTGTAGACTCCTTTATAACCCGGTAACCCGTAAAAATTAGCTGTTGTTGTTGTGTTTGTGATTTTGTTTTTTTTTTTTTTTTCACAATTCCCACTTTTTTGTCGTAAACTATTACAAACATAAATATGTTGCATAGTTTTTGTACAATTGAACAAAAACTATGCAAATCAGTTCAGCCATTCTCCAGTGATGCAATGTCCTACGAAAATTATTGAATTTTTATTTATGTAGATATACTAATCACAGAGGCTCTAGTAGGCAAGTGCCTTTTCATCAAATGAAGTCGTCGCTATAACAATCCCTTATGGTGGAATCAGACGCTTCACTCGAGTGAATGTTCAGGCGCAGGCCACATAGAAATGGCGTCGGGTGCGGACATGGCACGGGCGGCTTCCTATTCCATTCTAATGTCAAACTAAATGCATGGAAATAAAGCGCAATTTGATCAGGCGCGGGCGCCGAAATGTCTCGTCATAACCAGGTCCGAGCAACGACATATCGTGTGTCCTAAATTGCGCTTTATTTCCATGTATTTAGTTTGAAATTAGAATGGAATATGAAGCCGCCCGAGCCATGTTCGCGCCCGACGCCATTTCTGTGTGTCCTGCGCCTAAGCTCCGCTGGAATGACGTAGAAAAGAACATTTTGCCACGACGTGCGACCTGACGTCCTTCTGCTACAGGACTCGAGACAAAATGGCCGAATCGAGTGAACGTTCTCTCTGTGTTCAGATTGTTCATTTTTCGTTCGTTCGGAGTGGAGTGAAAGATACCGAATGCCAATAACCAACATCGTTGGATCGGATCATTATTGAATTCATTCCGCACTCTTGTTTCATTTTGTGTTCAAACGTTACGTTTCGAGTGTAACGTGCCCAATGATAGACTGACTGTCTGATTCCACGGTAACATTTTAGCATTTCGACTGTTGCCATCGCTGATATAATGATAAAGTGTCTAGAGCCTCTTGTATGGAATTTATTCATTCATGTAATGACACGCACTTTATATCCACGTTTATCATTAAAATGTCAGGAATTATGATGTAATTATGATGTCTGACAAATGTTAATGCGATGATATTTATTTACATAGATAAAAGTATATATAGTGTATAAAATACTTAATTAACTAAGACTTCATACCTATATATTATATACACACTTAAAACAAAAACTACTCACTAACTGAACCTAAACTAAAATATGGCGTCGAAACACTCCTCCACATGATGACTATTTAGATTAAATTAATCTGTATGATATAGGCATTTGATATAATAGACAGACATGTATAGACACGTCTATCCATTTATCTTCCATACTATAACAAATTGAACTTCTTTTTGTCCTGAAAAAGTAGAGGTATAGGAGAAATATCTGACTAGTTGAAAGGATTAACGTGAAACCATTACTGTAACGTAGTTTCGGTGACATTACACAGTGCCCTTTTCGCCTTATCCCGTAAACCCAAAGATTTGATAAAGTTAATGTCGAATAGTACCTATAATCTAAATCTATACCAATGTTATAAAGAGAAAAGATTTTTTTGTTTGTTTGTTTGTACCGAATAGGCTCCGAACCTACTGGACCGATTTAAAAAAATCTTTCACGATTAGAATGCTACATTATTCCTGAGTGACATAGGCTATTTATTAATCTCGAAAACGGGTCACGGGAGCGAAGCCGCGGGGAACAGCTAGTATATTATAAACAGAAGTTTTGGTTGTTTATAGTAAAAAAGTTAATAAAATTAAACAAACCCGACTGCAAAGATGTAAACACGAAGAAAATCATGCTGTGCAGTTGGAGGACACATATTTTCGAGCTGGATGACCGAAACTATAAATATACTCCAACTGCACAGCATGTTTTTTTTGTTACAAATTTTTTGTTATACTTTTTTTGCGTATGATTTTAAAACATATAAGTGGTATATATGTTTGTAACCCTTCATTTTTATACCCCACACGATGGAGTTCCCAGAAAAAAAAAATTGCAAACCCCAGAATATGGCGCCCAAAATCCGGCATGATCCTTTCCTTGCAGCCGGGTAAAAAGTAATCTCTGAAAGGACTGATCCGTTTACGAAAATCATTTCACTGATGGACAGCTACACTATAGAATAGAATAGAATAGAATAGAATAGAATAGAATAGAATAGAATAGAATAGAATAGAATAGAATAGAATAGAATAGAATAGAATAGAATAGAATAGAATAGAATAGAATAGAATAGAATAGAATAGAATAGAATAGAATAGAATAGAATAGAATAGAATAGAATAGAATAGAATAGAATAGAATAGAATAGAATAGAATAGAATAGAATAGAATAGAATAGAATAGAATAGAATAGAATAGAATAGAATAGAATAGAATAGAATAGAATAGAATAGAATAGAATAGAATAGAATACTCTTTATTATGTACACCATATAAGTTACAGAAAGTTTAGACGAAGAAAACATTACACTGGGTGACACAATGGGCGGCCTTATCGCTAAAAGCGATCTTTTCAAGACAACCTTTATAGTTCTGCCATAGGCTACTTTTTATCGCACAAAATGTAACGAAGTCGCGGGCAAAAGCTAGTCTTACTCTAATCCCATCTAGTGACGTATACTGGCTAAAATCTGGGTAAGTTACTGTATACAGGCAAAACCACGGGCTACTGCACTGATGAAATATGAGAGTCGCCCTTCTGCGCGCTTGGCGTGCAGTGCCTACACAAAAAATTTCCTACTACAACTTTAAACCTGAAAAATATTCTTCGAGTAATTGATTATTCTAATCTATCACAAGACCATACCTTTTGTTTTCATAGTTTAATTAATAAATTACATACACTAACATCTTTCTCAATTTATTTCATCAGTATTATGTAGGGTACGCAACAATGTTGATCTCTCCTACATACTTGCTATAACTGTCCTTCTTATAAAATTCTAAGAGAGTTTAGCAGAACCGTCGTTGAAGCTAGTTACGCTAACGCAGTTAGTTGCATAACTCGTCTGCTTTCATATTATATAGCTTTACACGTATTACGTTAGCTGAACGTGACAAGAAATTGTATTAACGCGACTCTCGCTCGTATCACTAGGGCTTCTGCTCACTTAGCAGACGAAGGGAGCGTGACGATACATAATCTCACGATACAATTCATATAAATCATCATTGTGCTCAATTTCTATAAACGAAACCGTCCCACCTCATAAGCCTGCTCCCATCATCTCAAAATGTCAACAATTTTGAAATGTTTTCCCGCGGGCCGTTAAAAGTTAATTTCATTTTTTTGTGCTGTTTGTTATTGCGTTTACAGCCAGTGTCGTTCAACTGAATGTCAACGTACTTTTAACGAAACTCGCGAAATAAATAACACCCTTACAGGAAAGCGATCCGCATTCGGGAAGCGCGCACAATAACGCGCAGCGACACAAAAGTATAAAGATAAAACCAAATGGTTTGTGCATTTTAATTAAACGTTAAATCGACCTTCATTTTGCTGAACACATAAGGGTACGGAAAAGTAAATAACATAAGTAAATACTGTTTACAGAATTCGGCAGCTAATGGGGGCGGGAAACGTTTGTGGGAAGGAGAAGGCATTTAGACTCACAGATTTTGCGTCTTGTATTACGTAACGCTATTGTTGCCACAAAATTTTAAACTGGTAGGTTAAAATTAGTCTCTACACAACTTCTTATAAGGTTTGTATCAGCTCATTATATCATTATATAAATTAATTTAAGTCACAAGAATTGGTTTGAAGAGAACAAAAACATAATAAGGGATGATGTATATGATAGTGGAATGTGATGATTGTCCTCCTAATCGCAAATTGTGCTGACTCAGCGAAATTAGCCCAAGGTTGATGAAGAAAACGGCATCGTCGGTCTGGGCAAGACATTGATGCATGCGGCCTTCAAGGCCTAGGACGGCACTAGAGGTCGTAAGTATCAGACGGCACGCATTGCATGCGACCTGCAACCAACCAGACTGATGATACACATAAACAGACTCTATGGTTCACGTATATTACGGTTCGAATTAGATGTGACCACAATCATTATTATATGTATTTTGAGTTGTGTGGTTTACTCTAGACGCTTTTACGTGCACGTATTTTAGTTAACATCGTTTTCAGATATATGCATATATCTGAGAATATATATAGAGCTCGGGGCTAAATAATAACAGCCGCACGGGTCGATCTTCAAGGTTAAGCAACGCTTGACGAGGTCGGTTCGTGGATGGGTGACCATTTCAACATACCGGGTTTCCTCCGTGCCTCGGAAAGCACGTTAAGCCGTTGGTCCCGGCTGTTATTTAAAGATCTTTGACAGTTACGAGTAGTCAGAAGCTTGAGATCTGACACCAGTCTTGCCAAGGGGTACCGTGTTACCCAGTTACTGGATTGTGGAGGTCAGAAATACAGTCGCTCCATGTAAAACACTGGTACTCAGCTGAATCCGGTAAGACTGGAAGGCAACCCCAATGTAGTTGGGAAAAGGCTAGGCAGATTGAAATTGTTCTCAGATATATGCATGTAATTTACCAACAAGAATGATGTAACCAAAAGAGTGTCCGTGGAGCACAGTGTTCTTGCACGTTCTCTTTCATAGACACCTACAGACGCTTGCGAATGTGCAACAAGCCTCATTTCTTATTTTTTGTTGTCATTTTAAAACTACCTTAATGGTATAGAAGAAAAAAAATATTTTTATTTTGAAAATACAGCATTAGGAGAATGATAATTTTGAATACTAATAAAATGGGAATCGATACCTACCTATTTTATTAGTATTCATATTTCTTTTGCAATGACACTATTACGTTATCAACCTGTAACTACCCATGTTTACAACAAACACTGCAGACTTATCCAACATGTGTTTACCTTTAGTATCTATATAAGAGATTAATTTGCTATCAGACAGTGCAACTCACATCAAAACTATTTACCTTAGGAAGTGGGTAACAAAAGATAATTGCAGCAGTATGAATTACTGACTTGTTTACTGGGAACTACGGATAATTGTGATTGGCAAAGTTCAGATTGCAATATTGTTTTTATTATTTGGAAAATTTATCAAATTCAAGTGAAAAAATGAAATTCATTAATATCTATATATATATATATTTGTACCGATTTGATTAAAATAATTATAAAGATCATATCTGCCGTTGTCGTCGTCTCCTTAATATTGGATTCTTATCAGATTGCTACGGATTAGGCGCTCACCTTCATAAATATTGTAGCAAGTACTATTCTAATTACTGTTTTAATCTGATTAGATCGTCTGTTGTAACTCTATGTTTCAAAATGCTGCTATAACTATGATTATGAAAACTCGTAACTAGGTAAAAGGTGGTATTTTTTTTGTTGTTAGGCTTGCGCTTGACCACTATCACACCTGATGGTAAGCGATGATGTTGGTCGACGATGAAGCACGCTTGCCTAGAAGAAACCTATTCACTCTTCACTTAAAGACTCCCAGGTTGTAGCTAACAGGCAATACAGTCTACGGCAGGGAATGCCACTCCTTTGAGCGGTTTTCCATTCAAAGATAATCTTTGTAATTTTAAGAGAAAATCACTTCGGGGAATATTCCCAAGGCACACAAATACATCCACTTTGTAGGGTAGGGTAGTAACAATTTCAGGGAATACTTGAAACATTCTCTTTGGAAAAGAACCTTACGTTTAAAGGTCCCGGCTTAAAAAAATATATTCGTACCTACTATAGAAATCTTCCAAAATGTACAATTGCCTACGTATGTTTTCTTAAGTTTATCTAACAATGTTTGCAGAGAAAACAGCTTGAGAGTGAGTGTAATGTTGGTACAATTGAACTCAGTGAACCGTGAAAACTCGCTTTATTATTTTATCATAACGTCTTTAAAAATAAGATCCCATTTGAAATATGTATGTTTGAAAACTAACTACGCAGAATACTTACAATATTACTGTTATATCATCATAGCATTTCCACTTAATGAAGAAATATTGCTTTTTTTATTTATTACTAGCGGACGCCTCGCGGTTTCACCCGTTTTGAAATCGGTCTAGTAGTTTTAGTTCATTCGTTACATACAAAAATACAATTTTTTCCTCTTTATAATATTAGTATAGACTAGTCACTCTCTACCTTTGTCAGCGGCTTCGCTCGCGTGAATGGCGAAAATTATCCCAAGGGAACATATTGCCGAGATAAAAAGTATCCTATGTGCTATTTCAGACTATAATCTATGTGTGTCATGGGTCTATCACCAAGGTGATGCAACGGTTGCCGAGGAAGTTTCGTGAATGGGTGACCATCTTTACCTAACGAGTTTCTTCTGTGCCTCGGAAAGCATGATAAGCCGTTGGTCCCGATTGTCATTTAAAGTCATTAGCAGTGGCTCCATGTAAAACACTGGTATTCAGCTGAATCCGGTAAGACTGGAATCCGACCCCAACATAGTTGGGGAAAAAGCTAGGCAGATGATGATGAACCTATCTTTGTGCCAAATTCAAATTTCATCCAGATCCGTCCAGCCGTTTGAGCGTGAAGAAGTAATAAACATACAAACACACACACACTCACAAACTTTAGCTTTTGCAATATTAGTGTGATAGTGTGATGTGATGATTTGTTACATTTAACTGTCTCCTTGGTCCTGCCTTCGATGCCCGGGTCTGGCAAAGTTTGATTGGGTTTTTCCTTCTGGTATTTCTCAGAATTCGGATTTGTATCCGGTTGACAGCAATAGACTCGCCCCCACATGGGACTTAAACATAACTATCTAAATGCATACTAATGTATGTACGTATATACTACTTCTCTGCCTAACTTAACCTTTCGGGTAATACAGATGTGATTTTATGTATTCATTATTTATATTATTATATTTAGAAAGAAAGAAAGAAAATGTGTTTATTGGCATTAGAAATAAAAACACCGTAAAATTAAACAAAATAAATAATTAAAACTATTAATACCAAAAGGGCCAGCATAGTGAAAAAGGGTAATACAGGGTATACCAACTGACGCTGATTTTCAGCTGCAGCCCACGAGTGCCATACCCTCAAAAACACCAACACTAATTTATAATATACAGTTTTTTTTGTAAAAAACCAAGACAATCAATCAATCTGCCTAGCCTTTTCCCAACTATATTGGGGTCGGCTTCCAGTCTAACTGGATTCGGCTGAGTACCAGTGTTTTACATAGAGCGACTGCCTATCTGACCTCCACAACCCAGTAACGGTACCCCTTGGCTAGACTGGTGTCAGATCTCTAGTTTCTGACTACTCGTAACGACTGTCAAAGATCTTCAAATGGCAGCCGGGACCAACGGCTTAGCGTGCTTACCGAGGCACAGAGGAAACTCGGTATGTGGAAATGGTCACCCATCCACGGACCAAGACAAACATCTTTAAATTAAGTTTGATGATTTAATAAAAACAACTTTAATTTGAATTTGAATGTTGAAATTTTTTTTATGTCTTTAACAAACTCGGGAGTCTGAGGTTCCGGTCCTATAAAAGGTGTGCCAGGAGCTGAAGCCAACTCGCAGAGGCCTTGTTAAACATGTATCATGATTATGTGCCGATAACCGATTATCTCTGGACGCACTAAGTAAGTGCACTCAAGGACAACCCCGGTTGGTGCAGGACTATTGTTAAATATAGAGACAAATATATTGGGTTCGGGAGGTTTAGTAGCTCGATTGTCTAGAACTATAGGAGGGCTATGGGCCCCTGCCTGACCATTGTTGAACTACACGGTTGTAAAATGGCAGGGGCGACTTGCACACTCAATTATTGGGCCCTCAAAAATAGTTGCTAGCACTTGAGTGACTTAGCGCCAAGGGCGCAACATATTTGGAGGTGCTTTGGGAGTAGAGAGGTATACCATGGCTATCAGGACAATTCCGGCAGTACGGTCAAGATCCCTACCAGTATCTTACTGGCTTAACTTCCTTCCTCCGAGGTCTACAAATCTCCACTCCAGCCAATTAAGGCAAGAGAGAGGTGGCAGCACTGTTCCCCGTCAATGTTCACTCCAGCCAGCCAATAAAGGCAAGCCAGAGATGAGGAACAAGACCTCTCCCAAAAGATTAGGCCCGTGGGATCGCCACTGCCCACCAGCTCGCCACAAAGCTGCCGTGCGAACTGTATCTCTCTTAGTCTGGCCCCTGACCTTAAACATGTTGCAGCAAAGTAGAATCTACCAGCACAAAACTAGGGATCATTGAATCACACAAGTGGCAAGCACCACGGCGTCAACGTAGAGATACTGTGGTAGGGTATTATATATATATTATTATTATTTCCATTTATAAAACAAATTGTAGTATACACACTAAGGAAAAGGATTTTTTCAGGAAGGAAACTTTATACCTTATACAATAAAGTACTCGATTGTGACTTTTACTACAGAAACATCGTTAACTTTAACGCTGAAAATGCTGAAAGCTTCGCGACAATTTTGCCGGTGGTGCTTAAAATTGTCGTCACTTTAAGCTTGAATTATTTTGCACTGCTTCGACTGTGCATTGGTAGTGTTCGAAATAAATGTATATTGTTTACCCATTTCCTTAGTTATTTACCTCTCAAATGTAACAACAAACAATAACAATGTTTGCATTTATGTTGCCTTGTAAATAGATTTGCATTTTTAAATGCATAATCACTTATAGCTGCGTTAATGTTCCTGAAATAAGTTTGTCCTAGTCTTCTTTATCTGGTTTATTTATATACTAGACTAAATGCATACGTATAAAAAGGTTACACGCCAACAATTCTCTACTCTCATAAAACTGCACAACGCCCTCGTAAGTTACAAGTTAGATATGTGCTAACTTTTTTATTGCGGTGGTAGAAATATGTCGTCAACAAAACTTCTCAATGAAACGAAAATATCAATAAAAAAGAAGGGGATAAAAACTCGGTGTGCTATTTTACGCGGGGTCAATCAAGCCAGTCATTGTTTTCCATTTAACACAAATGTTCAACATCCGTCCATCATTGACCTAATAAATCCTTTTAGTGGAGAAAATATAATGTGGGGCAAGGTCGTCTGTCAATAATAAAGGATGGTGCGTATCGTATGGTGTGGTGGTAGGCGATGGTGAGCGAGCGGGCGAGCGCAGAGTGCGGGTATGCGGCGCGGACGGGTGCCGGGGCGAGTGGCCCGGGGGGCCAGGGGCCCGGGGCGCCGTGGGCCGCTCCGCCGCGCCGCAGTATGACGCGGCCCGCGAGTAGCCTGCCCGCGCCACCGCGATACCGCGCGTCACCTGCACGGCTGCACCACGACCCCGACACGATGTTAACTGCATCCACCACTAAACATATATCATGTGTCCTAAAACAATCGTGCCTTTCAATCTAAAAAATAAATTCGTTAGATAATTATTTTATATACCTATCGATGCGAAAACTTTTCGTAAAAGTGAATGTTCGTCAGTGGAGTTTGAAAGACTAATCAAATTATAAAACTTGAACTGGAATATTGCAAACTGTCATAAGACACCCTATAAATCGCTGTCTGATAATTTCGTCGAAGTGATTTGGCGAACAAAGAAATGTGTTTACAAAGAAAAGTAACGTAGCAACGGATGTCATATTAATATCAGTAAAATTATGTAACGTCTTTAATTAATTCAGCATGGCGTATTATTAAAGAAGAGTTGGCGTAGACGTTAAAAATCAAAAATAATGAACACATTTCGTGTGTAACCGGCAAACTAACTGAATGTAGGTTACAACTACAATAAGTAATGACCCTATTGTTTGTCTACTTTGTTTTATGACAGATTTGTGTAGTAAACATTTAGTAAGTTAGTTAACTTAAATAGTAATTCTTACTAATAATATTAAAACATATTTTAGTGAAATGTGTGTGTGTGATTAAAATTAATTTAATGTGATTAAGCTTTAGCTAACAATATTTCTCGAAATTAGATAAATACTACACACACATTCTTAAGATAGATTTAAAATGCGGATAGAACAACTAATTTCAAACATAAGAAAATGATAAGATATTAAAACATATTTGAATTTTAGGCCCAATGAAATGTATAGATAATAATAATAACTGCTGAAAAACAAAACGATATATCAGTAATTTAATAAACCTATTTAAACGTAAGCAATGTTAGAAACCTAAGGACAATGTGTAACATAATATCACTGAACATATGTAAATATTGTAAAAATGTATAGTAAATGAGGACAAATAGTGTTAAAGATATAGTTAAACACACGACGATCAGTTGTGGTCATGGAAAACGGTGCCTTAAAATATGGGAGCAACAACAACAACAACGAGATTCTCGAGGAGAAGGTGGTGAGTACTTCGTTAGCTTCACTCTTAGACCCTCTCGAGCTCTACAGCGGCCTTTCAACAGCTCAAACTTATACTATAGCGCATGTTTATGTTACCTCCAAATATACAGACGCGGGAACTGCGACAGGAATGCACGACACGAATTTTTTATGCATGCATAAAACCACGCAATAACAAAGAAGATTTGTTTTATCAAATATTCGGTAAAGTGAAGTTGGTTGAATTTATTTCAATACTGTACTACAATCAACGCTTGGTTTTACTATTCGTCAATGTTCCTTAACCCTCAAACAAAACTAATAGATTTTAACTAGCGAAACGCGCCAAATAAACAAATATAAAATATATGTTCCCCTTTTAGGAAAGAGTTTATTAGAGTACGAATTTAACATAACAAAGCTAAGGTTAAGAAGGATTCCACCTATAGAACACTTACATTGATAAATATTTTAGTACCATGTAAAAGGGTTTGAGGATATTGCCATCAACCTTCACAAATTCGGCTTCCGGTTTCTAAGGATAAATTCCAGATGAAAAAACACAATAATAATATGCTCGTCCCGGGAATCAAATTCAGGCTCCTATACTATACTCAGCAGCAGCTTACGAATATCCTAAGAACCAGCACTTTGCCCGCTACTTCGTTCGCGTGATCCTTGAATTTCCAAAAATCCTTTCTAGTGCTCCCCTACATCATAAAAAGAAGCTCTTTACAGTAAAATTCTTCAATAATCTTTAGCACCCACTAAAATTATCCCTTTTAGGAGTAATTTTAAAACTGAATTTTGAATTCTTTTATCAATCAAAAGCGTAAATGTTAAAATTTCACGAGACCAAATTTCAAACTTTAGAAATTTCATACAAACTTTCAACCCTTTTTTTACCCCATTATGGGTGGAAATTTCAAAAACCAATAAATACATCATTTTTTTATCAACCAACAGCATAAACCTCAAATTTCATTTGTCCCATTTACAAACTGTAGAAAATTCAAACAAACTTTCAACCCCCTTTTTATACATACAAACTTTGGACCACTCGCTTAAGGTTTGAATTTCCAAAAATCCTTTCTTAGCGCGCATTTACGTCTTTTGAGGCATATCCCTGCCATCCATCAAGCAGTTTTCGATATTTCATGGTAGTCGAATGAGTGACCTTTCGCTTATCCCTTATCTTACCTTTAACGAGGGCTGCACTAAAAGCATCGGGAATGGAATATTTCCACTGTTTCTGTCATATTAAAATCGAGCAAAAAGCGGCTCGCGTTACTTGGTGCGTCAGAACTCTCGAAGGATTCCACGCAGGATCCTCAAATGCTGTATACAACATCGTATCAGGTGACGAATCTTGGATATACGCGTACGAACCCGAAACAAAAATCCAGTCACGAGTTTGGGTGTTCGAAAATGAGTTAAAGCCAACAAAAATTGTTCGTTCACGGAGTGTTGCAAAAAAAAATGGTGGCCACGTTTGTCTCCAAAACCGGCCATGTTGCGACTATTCCTCTTGAGGGAGAAAAAACGGTTAATGTAGAATGGTATGCTAGCATTTGTTTGCCACAGGTCGTTTCTGAACTCCGTAAAGAGAACTGCAACGGCCGCATCATCCCCCATCACGACAATGCGAGTTCACACACCACGCACAGAACAAAAGAGTTTTTAGAGCAAGAAAACATAGAATTATTAGACCATCCGCCGTACAGCCCCGACCTAAGCCCTAATGATTTCTATACTTTCCCTAAATTAAAGAATAAATTACGTGGTCAGAGATTTTCATCACCTGAAGATGCTGTGGACGCCTACAAAACGGCCATTTTGGAGAACCCAGCTTCCGAATGGAATAGTTGCTTCAATGATTGGTTCCATCGTATGGAAAAATGTGTCAAATTTCGCGGCGAATACTTCGAAAAGCAATAAATACATTTTAAATAGTTATGTTCAGTGCCGCCCTCGTACAACAGTTACATTTATTACGGTATTAATAGTTGTGTTAGAATCAAGTGGTTAGAGTGACAAACTGTTAATAGCAATTATTAAAAGGTGGACGGTACGCAATTGTTTACCTTTAATTTGTTAATACCATGTTTATTATTTGCTTTGCTTTTTTGTATTACTATTAATTTACTTAATACTATTCCATTAATTTCTTGGAAAAAAAAACCTTAAAAATAACAATAAACGAAAGCCGTATGGATTAAGGTATTGATATTGAAAATAGTTACGCACAAATAAGTGATATTAAAAACTATGAACTCAAGAACCCTCGTAGACTCTGCTACGCCCGTAGACCCTGCTACGCTCGTAGACCCTTAATACGCTCGTAGCCATGCGCCTACGCTCATAGATGCGGCAAATTGGTCTTGCACTCTCTGCTACAACTTAGCCCAGAAATAACTGTATTTATTTTTTTATTATATATTTTATTGTACACCACTTAAAAATTACAGGACAAAACATTTATAAAGATAAGTGTACAATGGGCGGTCATATCGCACAGGGCAATCTCTTACAGACAACCTTTGGATGGAAATAAGTATAATAATCTGCAAATAAGTAAAAGTTAACGGTACTGAAATATAACATAATTGTATTAGTGTAAAACACTGCTATGGGGTATATTTCAGTACCGTTAACTTTCTCTATTGCCGAATTTTAAGTACCCAAAATAGACAATATTGTTGTGAAAACATGAAAACATATCTGCACGGCTAACGGCTAAACGGCTCTCTTGAGCATAAAAATATAATTTACCATATGCTAATAGTAGAAAAATAAATACAAACAAATATTATTTTGGCTCATAACGGTAACTTATAAACATTAGTGAATCTAATGTAGGAGTTTTTCGTGCACAGTTGAACAAGGAATGAACTTGTCCTAGCACAAATTGCAGTAATATATAATAATATAAATTTACGAGAATTAACTAATTTAAAAAAAAAACCGGCCAAGTGCGAGTCGGACTCGCGCACGAAGGGTTCCGTACTTGGTAAATTGCGGTTTACGATTTATGACGTATTAAAAAAAACTACTTACTAGATCTCGTTCAAACCAATTTTCGCTGGTAGTTTACATAGTAATGTACATCATATATTTTTTTTAGTTTTATCATTCTCTTATTTTAGAAGTTACAGGGGGGGGGGGGACACATTTTACCACTTTGGCAGAGTCTCTCGCGCAAACTTTTCACTTTAGAAAAAAATGATATTAGAAACCTCAATATCATTTTTGAAGACCTATCCATAGATACCCCACACGTATGGGTCTGATGAAAAAAAATATTTTTGTTTTAGTTTCAAGTATGGGAACCCCCAAATTTTTTTGTTTTATTTTTATTTTTGTGTGAAAATCTTAATGCGGTTCACAGAATACATCTACTTACCAAGTTTCAACAGCATAGTTCTTATAGTTTCGGAATAAAGTGGCTGTGACATACGGACGGACAGACAGACAGACAGACAGACAGACAGACAGACATGACGAATCTATAAGGGTTCCGTTTTTTGCCATTTGGCTACGGAACCCTAAAAATGGGCACTTTGACAGACTATATATTTGTTTCTCCTTGTATTTATGGACTTTTTAGGCAAAATTACTACTACCATGATGAGCATAATTTTGTGGTAAAATTACTTGACTTTAATTGGCTTGATTTAATTATAAAAATTAAATTTCTTTGCGTCTTATGCATATGAATTTACTCGAAAATATTGTAACAAGTACGTGTACTTGATGTATAGACATAAGTACAACACATTATAAAAGTATATTCTGAACGAAATCTACTTATAAATAGGTGCCGAAAAATATGAACATTATGAACTAGAACTAACCCGCGTAGGCAATGCTACGATCGTAGCTCTGCGCCTACGCACGTTACCGTGTATCTGCGCCAATAGTCACTAAGCTTTTCTTGCGAAATCCACAATATTACGCTTGGCAAACACATGCATATTATTATATTATTTTTATCGGCATTCATAATATTTAAAAAAATATATAGATATGCTCGCACTTGACCACTATCCCAACAGATAGTAAAAGATGATGTGGTCGATGGTGAAACACGCTTGCCTAAAAATAACCTATTCGCTCTTGACTTAAAGATCCCCAGGTTGTGGTTATCGGCAGGGCATTCCACTCCCTAGCTGTACGCATAATGAAAGTATTTCCAAAACGTTTAGTGCATTAAAATCCGAAATCCGATGCGTAGTATAAAAGAACAGGGTATCTCACATTTTATAGTATGACAGTTAAATCTGTTCATTTAACATCATAAAGTCAAAGTTAAATCATTTATTTCAATTATGCCCTAAACGGCACTTTTGAATGTAAAAATCAAAAGTTAGAAAACAATAATACGTGGGACACTCAGAAAGTTTTGCGAAACTAAAAAAAAATGTTCTATACGTACATATATTTTTATTAAATCTTTTCAAAGTACTTTCCACCAGCCTCTATACAAAGATTCATGCGCCTAAACCAGTTTTCAAAACACTTTTTCCAGTCCGCCGCAGACACCTCGTTTACAGCCTGCTCGAACGCAGCCAGCGCATCTTCCGGCGACGAAAATTGTATCCCTTTGAGCTGATTTTTTATTTTTGGGAATAAAAAGAAGTCACACGGTGCTAGATCAGGGCTGTAAGGAGGGTGACCCAGGAGTTTGACTGGCGTGCTGTCCAGGAAGTCCCTCGTTTTGAGTGCGGTGTGCGCAGGTGCATTGTCGTGGTGGAGCAGTAGCCCGCGGAGCCCTGTGTTTGGTCGCTTGTTGCTTATAACAGAGAAAACTTCTGGCAAACATTTGGTAGTATACCATTCGGCATTAATGCTTCTTTGATCCCGTAAGGGAATTGATACCAAGTGGCCAGTCAAATTAAAAAAGCTAGCGATCAAAATCTTACCCCCGCTTCTAGATCGCTTCACTTTGGTAGGCGTTGGCTCATTTTGAAACACCCAAACAGTCGACTGGCGCTTGGTTTCTGGGTCGTATTGATAAATCCAGGACTCATCACCTGTAACGATGTCGTAAACACGCCGAGACGAGCCTGCTTCAAATTTGTTAAGCATATCACGGCACCATTCCACCCGGGCCTGCTTCTGAGCATCGGTGAGGTTGTGCGGCACCCAGCGTGATACTATCCTCCTCACGCGAAGATGGCTGTGTAGAATCTCGTGAACGCTTCCCGATCCAATCTTCAATATGTGTTGAATCTCCTGATATGTAATTCGCCTATTGTCTTGGATTAAATTTTTCACTGCTAGCACGATTTCTTCGGTAACAGCCGTCAAAGGGCGACCGCTTCTTTCGTCATCCCCCAAAGTTGGTCGACCGCGCTTGAATTCGTTATACCAACGATACACGGTTGCCTTGGAAGGGCCTTCATCCATGAATGCCATTTGAAGTCTATCGTACGATTCATCCGGTTTCAGGCGACACTTGAAATCGTATAAAATCATAGCTCTAAAATGTTCCCGGCGCAGATCCATATTTCAGTGAGACACAATACTTTGAATTAACTCGCAAAAAATGTGGAGGGAAATTTTGAAATTGGAACTTACTTATTTTTACTTATAAATAATCATATTTTCGAAAAACATTATAACTGGCCAGTCTCCCATATATAAAAACTTTTTTTCGCAATACTTTCTGAGGGGCCTGGTACATTGATTCTACTATTAATTCGCATGACCTTTAAACAAAATGTGCTTAACAATATTTGCTATTAATTAATTATACGTGAGGACGAACATCATCATCATATCAGCCGAAAGACGTTCACTGCTGGACATAGACCTCCTCCAAGCATCGCCACATTTACCGGTCCCGTGCGTCCCGCATCCAGCGGATCCCCGCAAACTTCACCAGAAGGACGATGCACCTAGAATAATCACATATTTGGTACCTATTATTATAAAACGTGTAAATATACGACCAGAACCTGTACATATACCTATTACAACAACTAAAGAGGATGATGACCTGAAACGTGTTCGTTTCCAGAACAAAAATACAGAGGGTATTTCATTCAGCTGTAAACTAGCAGTACTTTAAAACCAAATCGCATTACAGCTGTCGCGCGGGACTTTAAACTTTGATGCAGTTACAGACAGTATTCCATTTACTTAGTACGTTAGCCTCTGCTTTTATTGCTCTCCTTCTTTTATAATGTGTTGCACATAAAAATAAAAATTTAAGTACCCGCCTGATATCAGTGAGTAGACTAGGTCTAAAAATCAGTCGTGCCAGGGGTCTCTCGGTATTGTGTCTTGACAGATTTCTCAAATTATCAGTTACTAGCAGTATTTCATTTACTGAGAACAAAGAAGGAGGAAGGAGGAAGGAGGAAGGTAGGAGGAGTAGATTTTTCAACCGACTTCCCAATAAGGAGGAGGTTATCAATTCGGCTGAATTTTTAAATATTTTTTTTATTTTTGTTATCTCAGAACCTGTTTCTGGATAAACCAATTTTGATGATTCTATTTTTATTTAAAAGCTCGTGCTGGTCATGTAGTCCCATTTAATTTTCATCAAGAACTAATGATGTGCTTCGGCGATATACATCAGAACTCTTCAATAAATGACAGACACATTCATAACATAACATCACACTAGTACGCTCTAAAGGGGTGCGCAGGTATAAACAGTTCACCTTGGTATACTCTTATTCCACCGGTTTAGTTAAAGTTTCATGTTATTGGGTTAATCTATTCTGGCTTCAGTTTGGGCATTATTGGTACCAAGCCAATATCACTGGTCCGTTATGTACCACAACCAAAAAGAGATAAATTAAAACACTTTTTACAAAAAATACAACCGACTTCCAAATAATAAAAATCGTGTACACCTACGAGGAAAATAAATTTCTACGGAAACTGAATCCTCAAACAACACACAAAATGAAAATGGCGCCAATGGCGTCTGCAATTTTCACATGTTCTTTTTTCAAATTGTTTGACACCATCCAACACACAGCTAGTGGCCAGTGTCATTTTGCGAACTTGGAGATAAAAACTCACTGTAAAAACTTTTTGGCTTTTGATATTTAGGTTACCAGCGCAAAGTCTTACCCAAAACTAAAAAAGAAAACCACGTAATAAATGGATTTTCGTACACTTTTCTCTCCCGCTCAGATGCGTTTTCTCGCCGCATATTTGTTCGATATGCAATGACGTACTTTCTACCGTAAATTTGATAAAGTATCAAGGTACTTTCCGAGCAGGTGTAGTATAAATACATTTTGTTAGTCGCCTTTCAATCATCCTCTCAACATGACCAATCCATTGAAGCATAGGTACAGTTTTAAATTTTTATCAGTAGCGATCAGTAGGAGTATTCCTCAGATCAGACTTTAACAAAATAATATAAGCCAAAAACTGACAATCGAGAGTCCACTGACCCGTTTGTTAATTCATGGAGTTAGATCAAAGCTGCCCGTCGCATCGCTAAGATGTCGTCACGAGATTTTCTACAGACAGTTTTTATGACGATCAATCAATTATGTAAAGGTAGAAATTAAACATACTTACTTAAAGTCATACTGCAGATCAATCAATCTGCCTAGCCTTTTCACAACTATGTTAGCGTCGCTTCCAGCCTTACCAGATACAGCCGAATACCTATCCGACTTCCACAGTGCAGTAACTGCGTAACACGATACCCTTTTCAAGACTGCTTGTCAGAGTTCAAAGACCACACATGACAGCCGGAACCAACGACTGCTTGTCAGAGTTCAAATACCACAAATGACAGCCGGTACCAACGACTGCTTGTCAGAGTTCAAATACCACAAATAACAGCCGAAACCAAAGACTGCTTGTCAGAGTTCAAATACCACAAATAACAGCCGAAACCAAAGACTGCTTGTCAGAGTTCAAATACCACAAATGACAGCCGGTACCAACGACTGCTTGTCAGAGTTCAAAGACCACAAATGACAGCCGGAACCAAAGACTGCTTGTCAGAGTTCAAATACCACAAATGACAGCCGGTACCAACGACAGCTTGTCAGAGTTTAAATACCACAAATGACAGCCGGAACCAAAGAATACTTGTCAGAGTTCAAATACCACAAATGACAGCCGAAACCAACGACTGCTTGTCAGATTTCAAAGACCACAAATGATAGCTGGAACCAAAGACTGCTTGTCAGAGTTCAAAGACAACAAATGACAGCTGGAACCAAAGACTGTCAGACTGTCAGAGGTGAGACGGTGACTTGTCAGAGTTCAAAGACCATAAATGACAACCCGTGCTTTACGAGGCTTGATTGCGCCTCGTCATATAACGTATGGTCACACATCTACGAACCAACCTCGGCACGAAGATTGACCAGTGCAGCTGTTTTTATTTAGCCATGAGCGTACTGCACAAACAAAATAAAACAAAATATAAAACCGTTTAATTAGCAGCACGCTACTCTTTTAATTAAAAACACTTTCAGAAGTTATGTGATCTTTACTCGTTCAACATATTTCTGCTAGCACAACAAACCACGAACTATGAAAGTGGGGAAGAATTTAATAACCCTGTAATGGATTTAAGTATGTACTGCTGTGGATTATGACATTTCGCCGCCGGTCCCCGAGGAGTTACGACCATCAAGTTTAAGACTCCGACACAACAGCTTGTAACATAAACATTACGTGTTTGTCACCGTTTCCGATATAAAAACGTAATGCGCGACAAACCGTTAAAGTGCGGATTATCCGGATAATTGAATGATTGTAGTTGCTCGTTGTTGACAGACCTGTTAATGTCTTGTCAAGTTCTTTTGTGCCCTATTATTTTATTGATAAACATGTGCTCTTTCAGACTTATATGTGCTTCAATTGATGAGCGGATGTTGACGTTATCACGTCGTTTGTCAAATGTTTGCACTGTACTCTAAGTGTTCCAAGTAAAAAGATTGAAGGTACTGTACAATTGTACAGCTCGTTAATCCGTACTTACATAAAAGAAGACAGAGGATGCTGAGTCACTATTGGATGGGACTAGGAGTATTCCTTTATAATATAGTTTGTCACGGACTTGATAGAATCCCATTATAACATAGTTCATCATCATCATCTTCCACAGCCCTCTTCGCCCACTGCTGGATATAGGCATCTCTCTTCTTTGGCCAATCCCCACGTTGTGAAAAGTTGGAGATGGTTGAATTGTATGTCTATCTTGACAAAATTCTTTTATTTGGCAAAGAATATCAGCCAACGAAGATATCAATAAAAATAATGTTTTTAAATAATTATTGTATTTTGGGGTTGGTTGTTTTACTCTAGTCGCTTATACGTGCACGTTTTTTCACCTTTCTCACATATGTGTACCAACAAGAATGATGTAACCAAATACTTGTAATTACAATTTATTGATGGAAAAGAGTGTTCGTGGAGTTTCTTGTACGTTCTTCTCCATAGAGACCTACTGACGCTTGCGAATGTGCAACCAGTATTTTTTTGTTGTCTGTTCAAAAGTACCTTAATGGTTTAGTTGAAATAAAAATATTTTGGTTTTGATTTGATTTTGAATAACATAGGTCATGGGTAATCTGTTAGAAATACCGTGTAATCTTACGCGATTCAACCAACGATTTCATATTTACTACACAATTTCTTAGTCATTCATCAACGTGGATTGTTTTAATCACTAGCTTTCACTCTCCGTTGCGGCCTTATGGTTAATGGTTTCAACCCTTTTCACCCTCTTCTAAGTCGCACCTATTTCCAATCATCCCTCTAGCCGAACCTTACGTTATACCTATAGTTAAATTACACGTTTTTACGCTAAGAATTGACGTTAATATGTCAATCAGTCGTTCAATATATCAACTAAAACTTTCACAATATTAGAATTAACATATTAAACAAACAAAGTGAGCTCAGGACTGATTTGTAAACCGTCAAACGTTTATTTTACTCAAATGACTGCTTATGGCAAACTGACCTACAGCACTCGCATTATTAATGTAGCGTTAGCTTCGTGAATATTGCAAAAAATCGTGTTACTATCAAACCATTTCATTAAGTTTTACTATATGTTATTTATACAATGTATTTTTTTACAATAATTCTTGTTCTCTTAACGAATTCGGCAAAGGGAAAGAGTGAACTCCCCAAACAAAATATATTTGTAAAGTTTACTTACTGCGCGTTAGACACACGAAGCTGCTGGGTTATGCAGATAAAAACTTTTGCGCTTTAAAGCAGTTTATCCTGTGCATATAAGTGCCGTCATAAGAATTAAGTCTTCAAGTAAGTCTTCATGCAAAGTCTTAATTTTTTTGTCTCGTATACCAAATTATTGTTAATAATATGTTTTTAATGAACACTTGAGCATCTTGACACTGCAAAGCATAGTATGCTATACTTAGTATCTTTGCTGAATGATTATAATTATCATTAATGATATAATTCACATAATGATTAAAATTATTGTAATTGTAATTCAAGAAAATAGAGTTCAGAAGCTCATCCTTTCCCAAAAGTAAAGCTTTCGCTACTCGCTACTGTCAGCCTACATTCGACCACAGCTGGTCAAACATCATCTTTACTTAGTAAACATTTCCAATTCAAATGCGTTCACTAACAAAGTTCGCGAAATTGAGTAGTTTCCAGACAGACAAATAGAATGTGACTTCAAAACTTATGTTTGCCGGCAAACTTTCGCTATGAGTTATACGAACTATTCGTATCTCTAAGGGTATATAGATCTTTGATTTCTAAAAATCTAAGAGATTGATTTTGCACAATGTCACGACCTTAACTTTGAGTAAGTAAATAATTGATTTCTGCTTGCAATGCTCGAAGTCTTAAACCACAAAAGTTGCAATTTGATTGAAATAATAATAAAATGTTTTTATTATTTTACTTTTTTTTTTTTTTTTCATAAATATAAAACGTTGTATAGATAAATAATAAAAAATAAAACAACTCTACGCAACTGCTCACCATTGGGTTATCGTAAACGCAACTTATGTACGTTGTTATCATGACGAATAACTAGAATACCGAAGATTTATTGTGAAGAATAACACAGTTGACATCTGTCGGGAATGACACCGGTGAATCAATCCGATCGAACATCTCTGGTTGTTTTCGTTCAGTTAACAAAGAGCACTTGCATAGTCACAACCTTGTAGCCAGGATTATGTATCAGCAACTTGCTTTGAAACACACTCTTGTGGGATTGGAGCTGCCATACTACCAGACCCCTCAGAAAGTATTGCGAAAAAAAGTTTTTATATATGGGAGACTGGCCAGTTATAATGTTTTTCGAAAATATGTTTATTTATAAGTAAAAATAAGTAAGTTCCAATTTCAAAATTTCCCTCCACATTTTTTGCGAGTTAATTCAAAGTATTGTGTCTCACTGAAATATGGATCTGCGCCGGGAACATTTTAGAGCTATGATTTTATACGATTTCAAGTGTCGCCTGAAACCGGATGAATCGTACGATAGACTTCAAATGGCATTCATGGATGAAGGCCCTTCCAAGGCAACCGTGTATCGTTGGTATAACGAATTCAAGCGCGGTCGACCAACTTTGGGGGATGACGAAAGAAGCGGTCGCCCTTTGAGGGCTGTTACCGAAGAAAACGTGCTAGCAGTGAAAAATTTAATCCAAGACAATAGGCGAATTACATATCAGGAGATTCAACACATATTGAAGATTGGATCGGGAAGCGTTCACGAGATTCTACACAGCCATCTTCGCGTGAGGAGGATAGTATCACGCTGGGTGCCGCACAACCTCACCGATGCTCAGAAGCAGGCCCGGGTGGAATGGTGCCGTGATATGCTTAACAAATTTGAAGCAGGCTCGTCTCGGCGTGTTTACGACATCGTTACAGGTGATGAGTCCTGGATTTATCAATGCGACCCAGAAACCAAGCGCCAGTCGACTGTTTGGGTGTTTCAAAATGAGCCAACGCCTACCAAAGTGAAGCGATCTAGAAGCGGGGGTAAGATTTTGATCGCTAGCTTTTTTAATTTGACTGGCCACTTGGTATCAATTCCCTTACGGGATCAAAGAAGCATTAATGCCGAATGGTATACTACCAAATGTTTGCCAGAAGTTTTCTCTGTTATAAGCAACAAGCGACCAAACACAGGGCTCCGCGGGCTACTGCTCCACCACGACAATGCACCTGCGCACACCGCACTCAAAACGAGGGACTTCCTGGACAGCACGCCAGTCAAACTCCTGGGTCACCCTCCTTACAGCCCTGATCTAGCACCGTGTGACTTCTTTTTATTCCCAAAAATAAAAAATCAGCTCAAAGGGATACAATTTTCGTCGCCGGAAGATGCGCTGGCTGCGTTCGAGCAGGCTGTAAACGAGGTGTCTGCGGCGGACTGGAAAAAGTGTTTTGAAAACTGGTTTAGGCGCATGAATCTTTGTATAGAGGCTGGTGGAAAGTACTTTGAAAAGATTTAATAAAAATATATGTACGTATAGAACAATTTTTTTTAGTTTCGCAAAACTTTCTGAGTGTCCCACGTATAGGTATGTGCTCGACCCAGTTCACTAAAATGGCAATATCACATTATACTGTCATCATCTTCTGCCTAGCCTTTGCCCAATTGTTGTTGGGGACGGCTTCCAGTCTTACCGGATTCAGCTGAGTACCAGTGTTTTACATGAAGCTATCTGACCTCCACAACCCAGTAACTGGGTAACACGATACGCCTTGGCAAGACTGGTGTCAGATCTCAAGCTTCTGACTATCCGTAACGACTGTCAAAGATCTTCAAATGACAGCTGGGACCAACGGCTTAACGTGCTTGCCGAGGCACGGAGGAAACTCGGTATGTTGAAATGGTCACCCATCCACGGACCGACCTCGGCAAGCGTTGCTTAACCTTGAAGATCGACCCGTGCGGCTGTTATTATTTAGCCATGAGCTCCTCAATGTGATTATTATACTGTGATCGGTAATAATAATAATATCTTTATTGAACAAATACCTTCAATTTTTTGCGTAATATCTAGCTCATATTACACAATTTGTAAAAGGAATCGGTCCATCATTACAGGAAAAAAGCCGGTCGGTGGATTGTATCGAGAGGCATGCATTGATTGTTCTAGTGAAAACTGAGAAAAATAAGCAAATCAAGTTTATTTACTTGGCTCGCGAGGTTGTTGACATGTGAGATGTGGACACAGCGATCATAGTACCGATAGTCTTGTCAGCCAATGGCTTAATAGCCACGAGCCTCAACCAACACCTTAGGAGGCTCTCGATAGGCGGCTTGGTCTAGGGCTTGCATCAGAAAGCAGTACACGGCTCGTATTTTTAGGAGGTTTCTTTCTCTGGAGGCCTAACCATGTTCCCGATACGGATGGGCTTCTATTTTTTAATATATTTTCAAATATATTATTTTTGTATGTTTTTTTAGAAATATTTAAAAATGTTTTAAATAAGAATGAAGTTGAATAAAGGAGATAATAATAATAAATCCTTTATTGAACTCTTCACAAAGGTTGACATCAGTATATAAACTTACATACTACATTTAAAAGATAACAAAAAAATAAATGGATAAAAATATGATCCTTTGTGAGAGACTTGATACTGGGATAGGCTAAGAAACATATATTCTACGAGAGAAAAATGAGCACTGTTCCGTGGCATCATAATCCAACCCTTAATTGTAACCAGGCTGAGAGTATTTTTTTTTTGTAAAGCTGTTAAAGGGCATAATTGACAAGACTTTGTTAATTTTGTTGTACAGATAGTTACCGAGGAAACCAACAATAATAATTCAACCTTGCACAAAATATTGAACTATTTGCTCAGGGCTTCACACCGGTTGCTAGTAAACACTTTTTTTCTTTCTAAGCCAAATAGTTACTTGACTTGAAGCTTAAATGGTTAACAACTATTAAAAGGCTCTTGTATAAAATTTGTGATTTTGCTTTTAATCTTCTCTTAAGGGAAAAGGGTGTATAGAAAGGGAAAAACCAGTTTAGTTTGACGATTGACTTCTTTTTTTATCTTTTTGGGATACAAAATTTCAATAGAGTGTAGGTATTATTTAAATAGCGTAAAATAAGCTACTTAAGATAGATCTTTTGTTTTTTTCAAATTAAGAGCACAAAACATTGTTAACCTAGGTAATAACCGCAACACTGCATGCTACTTCTTTGCTTAGAAAAAGCACGTGTTTTTCTTCAAATGACTTCCATTAGAAATTAGGAATTCGCAGCCTCCAACTGCATGTCGATTCCTATATATTGTGTAATAAAACTACTCTAAGTCTCTTAGGGATCGTTTCCAACTTCCCAGATAAGTTTTCCATACAGAATAGCTTAAAGTACATTAAATATATTCTATCTTCACATCAGAAGACTTATTGTCGTACTTAAAAGCGTTCAAATTCCGTAATATCATATCAGTGAAAATGAAAAAAATGTAGGGAAATTAGAGGCTTTTTTGGCAGATTACGACTTCAATGCGAATGTTAACGTTCCTAAAAAATACGGACATTGCCACTCTGTTATATAATTAAAATATACGGCCAAGTTAACCCTGTTATGTACGTTCTAACAAATCAACAATTCTGCAATTCATAATATCAGTGCCTATGGCGATTTCAAAGCAAAATAAGTAATCTAGAATATATCGATCCGTCTATTTACGACCAGATTGCGCCTTCGAGCCACGTTGCTATGATATCGTGCGCTCGTCAAAATAGTTTATCAATAATAAACAAACAATTGGCTCTACATGTCATGAGTCGGCTTCCAGTCTAACTGGGTACAGCTGAGTAACCATATTTTGCATGGAGACACTGTCTATCTGACATGCAAAACCCAGTAACGGCTTCGTCGCAAAATGTCCCTTTCGCAAAATGTAACACAATACTACTACTATACTACTGTACTTGACAAGACTAATGTCAGATTTTCTGCATTATGGACTACGTGTAACCAGAGCTGGACAAAATATTAGGTCAACCTATGAAATTGGCGTTTTGTAAGGGAGGAACATAAAGTTTTATTTTTTTAATATAATATATTTATTTAATCAAAGTATGTACCATTGCTATCTATGCACTTTTGCCATCTCATAGGTAGTTCATAGATCCCTTTACAAAAAAAACCATTCGGACGGGAATCAATAAAATCTTTGAAGGCGCTTTGGACTGCCCCATCGGAGTTGAATTTTTCCCTTGCAAGAAGTTTTCAAAATTACGAAAAAATGGTAATCTTCTGGAGCAAGGTCCGGGGAGTACGGTGGATGTCTGAAACATTCCAATTGAAGCTCCTCTAATTTGGTAGCCGTCTGTTGTGCAGTGTGTGGCCTAGCGTTGTCCTGAAGCAGCAGTGGCCTAGAGCGATTGACCAGCCTCGGCTGTTTAGCAGCTAGCTTTTCCATCATGGTTTGCAGTTGCTTCAATAGACATCCGCCGTAATTATCTGGCCAGATTTAAAAAAAGCTGTAGTGAACGACACCGGCACTGGTCCACCAAACGCTCACAATTTTTTTTTTTTGTAATTTTTCGCTTGGAGCAGTATTTGATTGGTTCGCCAGGGTTCAGCCATTGTGATGAGCGTTTCCGATTATTGTACAGGATCCACTTTTCATCACAGGTAATGATTCGATTTAAAACCCCTTCATTATTGTGCCGGTTGAGTAATGTAACGCAGCAGTCAAGGGCGGATCCAGGATTTTTTTCTGGGAGGGGCACAAGGTGCGGACAGGCAAAAAAATCAACAATACACAAGTTCAAGTATGTATAGGAAGGTTTATGAAAGACAAGAGTTTGACTCATGTTCTTTCTGTTCATCATCATCATAATATCAGCCGAAAGACGTCCACTGCTGGACATAGGCCTCCCCTTTTCTGCCCCATTGGCCACTTGTTTTGCGAGTAATATGCCCTGCCCACTGCCACTTAAGTTTGGCAATTCTTCGGGCTATGTCGGTAACCCTGGTACTCTTGCGAATCTCTGAATCTCTGAATTTCTGATTCGATCACGCAAAACTCCGAGCCTTGCCCTCTCCATTGCCCTTTGGGTGCCTGTAAGCTTTCTGTTGAGGCCCATTGTGAGCGACCACGTCTCAGAGCCATAGGTCATAACTGGCAACAACACTTGTCATAGACTTTCGTCTTGAGACACTGTTGTAAGTTGGACGAGAAGATACCGCGCAACTGCCTGAAAGCTGCCCAGCCGAGTCAGATTCGACGGTTAACCTCATTCTCGAAGTTGGTCCTACCCAACTGGATCGATTGTACCAGGTAGACATCCACAACTTCGAGTGTAGTCTTCGACCAGCCCCCCCCCCTTCCCTTATATAATTATTGTTGATATACGGAGGATGGGAAAATATATGAATTTTAAATACGGTACAGTCAAAAGCATATGAAGCTTTAAACTGGTAGTACGAGTCTTACCCCTACGGCGATTATTATAAGAACGGTATAAATTCCAATGTGTAACGTTCCACGAGCTCAATCATCGGGGATTTTGGGTAAACTGTTGACCACTTAATTATGTTAATCTTATAAGTTTTCATTAATAAGTCTTCTGTGTACATTCATCATAGCCAGACCATTGAGGTGATTTTCCCCCATAGTACTTCTTAACCAGGTTTTTAGTCTCTTGAGGCTGCTTCTTTTTTTAGTGTACAATAATGTATATTCTATTCTTAACGATTGATTTTGGTAGACCGACCAAAATTTTCAACGGGTAAAACCGTAGAAAATTTTGGTCGGTCTAATTTTCTTTAATGAAAAAAGTTAAGTTACAAATACTATCTCGCATGTATTTAAATTTCGAAATACAAAATATTTGTAAGTCGTGTATTTGAAATAGAAAATACAAAAAACAGTATTTTCACAATTTTATTTAAAAAACAAAAAGCAGTCGATCGTGAAATTCGTACAAATAAACTATTGATAAATACAAAAAAGATTCGTGAATAAAAACCGTTTGGAATGAAAATGACAATAGCCATAATACTTGACAAATTTGACGTACGCGGTCGCCATTTTGCTTGCAAAATCTATCGAGCGCTATTCTCAGTATTTTGTATTTTTTGTATGTGAAATACTAAATACAAAATACCTCACCGTCAGGTATTTGAAATACCAACTACAAATTACATTATTAAAAAGTAATTTAATTACAAATACCAAATATGTATTAGAAATTCTATTACGTATTTTAATTACAAGGTGCTTAGTACATTATTACCTCAATGGCCTGTAATCACAGTCAAAGAAGTACAAATGACAGCTACGGCTTAACTTGCTTTCTAAGGCATGTTAGAGTCTCTGTATCTAATGGATGGTCACGCACGGACCAACCTCGGCAAGAGTTGCTTTACCTTGAAAATGGACCCGTGCGGCTGTTATTATTTAGCCACGAGCTGTTCATGTTGGCTGTCTACTGTGCCAAACATATTGGAACCAAACATGTCGGCTGGCGCAGCGCACAAGGCAGCCGTCATAACCATTTCAAATTGAGAACGTTTTAATCTTGTTCGATATTTCATCGCCTGTCTGGATATATCGGGCAATCTGTACACAAGCGACGTGATTCACTGAGCATTTGAGCACTTTCTGACTGTCGTTCGTGATTGGTTGTGTTGTGATAGGCGACGATATAAATCACGCAGGATTGACCTTTACTTTATGCTCTATTTTGATAATATTTTTCGCGACTTTGTAGCTGCTTGAAACTTTGATTCTAAAATCATTTAAAATTCTGAACATAATTGCTTTTTATCTTATCTTGAGGAGGGGCCGAGAAATAACTCGGAAATTTCGACACATTGGGATATTTTGTGGTCCCCTAGATACCCTACTCCTCCCCAATCTCGTTGAAAAGTTTCTTCATGAGTTTTACAACGAGACTAGGAGATATGAGCCTATAGTCTTCTGGTCTTGGCTTTCCTACTCCTTGGAGACTCATTCGCTTACCAGCCAGTGCATCCGTATGTTCCCCACACAACCTACAAATGGTTGTCGCGGTTAGATTCATCTTCATGAGCATGTCGTTGGTTCCAATGTGCCCAGTAAAGGCCCCGAGCGGGTAGTGGATTTGCCCCCTGCTCATATTTCAAATGCATTCCCGTGCTTTGAACGAAGAGCCCAGGCATTTCTTGGAGTGTTCCAGACAACCATAATTGCTTAAAATTAATTTTAAAAAGAAATGTTTATGTAAGTATTTCATGGGAACTTATTAGGAATAAAAAAATATTTTGTTAAGCCGAAGAACACTTACCTAGCTGTGATCGAGACGTAAGGCCTTTGATGTCTATCTAAAACTTATTAAGTATACATTTTGTATTTTTAAAAGCTCCTTTCTTACTCTCCTTCTTAGTTTAAGGAAATTCGGTTGTATTATGATAAGAATGTGTTTAGAATTTCCTTTTAATTGTTTTAAAAATCCTGCGATTAATTCATAGTCGAGATTAATGTATAAATGCACAATAGTAATTAAATCTAATTTGCCTTTTACTAACGGAACCCTATAACATAGAAAACAAACAGACTTCCAATGGCTTAAATATTATTTAATTAATATAATAGTGTGGGTGAACATATTCTTGGTAAGACACTCGTCATCGATTGGCAAATCAACAACTGACATTAATTGATAGTAGCTCTACTAAGAACTAACGAAGAAAACATAAGTAGATTATCAGAAAAGCTCCCTGATTAGTAGTTTGCTAAGTAATACTGTAAGAGAGTGGTATTTTTCTTTGCGATCATGTGAACTAGCTTTAAGAAGCATATAACTTACAGAAGTTCTAAAAGAATTAGGTTTAAAAGGTTTCGGTGCTAATCTTACTAATGTTATAAATATGAAAGTTTGGATGGATATATGTGTGGAAGTAATATGATAATAGAAAACATTGATCAACAAGCTTGCTCAAGGCAGATTGGTAATTCCAATTTTATTGACCGCACTGCAGCCACTCCAAATCTTTATAAATTATTGTCTATATGTTCATTCAGATGTTTAAGCTATATTACTGTAAAGTTTCGAAATCCGTTCAGTCATTCCATTACCTTCCATCTATCAGTCTGACCATAACCTCCAACTTAATTAAATTACAGAGTTTTCATAGCGTATAGTTTAGCTTCAATCATAAGAGACAAGTATAGAATTTATGAAATGAAAGAACTTCATCACTATCACAGCCAAATAGCGATCACTGTTGGACATAAGTCCCCAAGCTTCGCCGCATCGACCAATCCTGTGGTTCCCCTATCCATCAGATGCCCGCGACCTTCACCAGTTCGTCGGTCCACCTTGACAAACTTAGATAACAGATATTGATTTATTATTCGTTCCTCGGTAATTTGCAGGCGGCCCGCGCATAGGAAATTTTATTTCAGATCTAGAACTCCGATTACCATAACCAATGCATTGAATCAACTTTCAGCTGAACATGAGTTATTGCGTTTTTGCATTCTAGTTTGGAGTCATACATTAGGCAGGTATACACCACAATTACTCCTTCTGATACGAAGGTGCAATTTGAATAATAGTTTAGGTAAGCTACCTCAGAGGAACATGACAAAATATTAAGAAGGTATCAAATGGCCAGTACTTATACCTGACTACTGAATAAAGAATTTGAATGGGAGTAGGTACTTGTCAAACTCTAGCCTGCAAACAAGCCAAATTTTGAAACTAAAGTAGAATTTGACAAATTGACACCTCGTCCCTTTTCACACGCTTCGGTTGCTAGGTAGCCGGTGCCGGGTAACCGGCGGCGAATGTATTGCCATGTACATGTGAAAACAACACTTCGCCGCCGGTTACCCGGCACCGGCTACCCGACAACCGGAGCATGTGAAAAAGGCTCTATTTTTTCATTTAGAATTCTTAACTATCATTCCAAATAACATCCTCGAGACAACCATACAGCGATCATCATATATATAAAGCCAAAAATGTATAGGAAGAAATGTCACGTGGACAACCGCAAATATTTTGGCATTACGCTGTAGCGGATACACTAGTGTCAATGTTATACATTTTTTATCAAATGACGGAACTTCTTGATCTCCTAATATGTATAAGCCTGTGACCTCAAGTTTATTACAATTGTGTTTCGTGGATCACGTCCACCGAGGACGTCCCTACTCCCTACGCGTTAACGTGCCACATTCCGCCCATCATTCCGACACGAAGTTAAATTGTTCCTTGAGCTTGTTATATTATTTCGAGGATAACACCCGCTACGTGTTTGATTCAATAAAATCTCCAAAAACAATCTTACTAACTGATTCTGCATATTGATCAACTCAAACTTTTCTGTGATCTTCAGACTTCACAGACAAAAGACAGCTCTATTAATACCAATACCCAAAACTCTATTAATCTCAATACCAAATGGTATTGAGATTAATAGAGTTAATGCACTGACGAGGGCCCAGAGTGTTTTGTAAGCTTTCACATATCTTCTAATGTTAGGACACGCTACTTTCCTCACTTTGTTTGCAGCCTTCACCGTATTAAGAGCAGTCATTTTTAACCGACTTCAAACTGAAACTGTCACTGGAACTCCTTAATGCTTATTATGTCACGGGTATTAGATATATCGAATGGTTAACCGACTATGATCAAAACAAACTTATAAATAAATGGTACTGATGAAATTGGTACCATCGAACTGATCTGATGATGAAGCCGGAAGGTAGGCACTGGAAATAAATCCGAAATAAAACAATGTATCCTAGGCTTATTGGAATTGTCATGAGATGTACTTTGGCTATAAATGATTTTCATGTTAATTGGAGATAGCTACCAAAACTAAAAAGCGAAATATAAAAAACTTTTTAACAAAAAAATCTCTAGAGCTCTGTTTGGTCCCGTCGATTATGGAACCCGAAAAACTTTTTAACAAAAAAATCAATCCGACTTCCAAAACAAAACACTACAAAGTGAAAAATAAAAACTTTATTTTCCGAAGTCGGTGTCGAAAATCGGAAAACAATGAGTACAAAAGACATCGACTTCCGTAACCGAAGGGTCCAAAGGGAGCCCTATTGCTGTCACTCACGTGTCCATCTGTCCGTCTGTCTGTTGTCTGTCATAAAATTTTATACCGAAGAATTTCCCACTGACCTATATACTTGAGGAGCTCGTAGCTAAATAATAACAGCGGCACGGGTCGATCTTCAAGGTTAAGCAACGCTTGCCGAGGTCGGTCCGTGGATGGGTGACCATTTCAACATACCAAGTTTCCTCCGTGCCAGGGAAAGCACGTTAAGCCGTTGGTCCCGGCTGTCATTTGAAGATCTTTGACAGTCGTTACGGGTAGTCAGAAGCTTGAGATCTGACACCAGTCTTGCCAAGGGGTATAGTGTTACCCAGTTACTGGGTTGTGGAGGTCAGATAGGCAGTCGCTTCATGTAAAACACTGGTACCCAGCTGAATCCTGTAAGACTGGAAGCTGACCCCAACAACAATTGGGGAAAGGCTAGGCAGATGATGATTGACCTATATACTTGAAATTTGGTGATAATATAATAACTTATATTTTACTAACAAATACCAATAAATATACTACTTTCGGTACGGACCCTAAATATGCGAAGTACGACACGCACTTGGCCGGTTTTTTTAATCCCACTTTAATTAATCGTTTTCAATGGATATATACACCTGCGCATTGCTAGTCATGATGCCAATCGAGACGTATGTGCACGCAGGAATTCATGCATAAATTCAATTTCACCGAGCCGTATTCAAGCTGCGTCAAACGTACGCCGTACTTAATTATACATATTTCATTAGAACTTGATGATATTCAGCAACTGAGGTAGAGAGGAGCATTGAATTCGTTATATGGCCTGACTTCTTGAAATATTGAGGCGGCTGTTCAGAATACAGTCATTCGAAGGCTTTGCAACTATTCGTGTCACTTATTTGTTAAGTCACAGATGTACTATTGTATACTACAGTTTGCCTTCGACAATAATAGTGGACAGACCAGTACCTCAGTGATTAGGTTACGATACTATTTCTATCATTATAATTAGCAGTGGAGTAGTTCTTTAAGCTCATAATAGAGACTCGTAGACAATCTAAGACTGTACTTCTCTAATGCAACTTTGGAGCTTTCCCGTTCGCATTGCGTTTAAGATTAAACATCTTTAATACATACATACTTAAACTCACGCCTTTTTTCCATGGGGGTAGGCAGAAACTACAGAACGCCACCTGCTGCGATCCTTACATACTTCTTTTGCTTCACACACATTCATACATCTAGTCATACACACACGCCGGTTATTGGCACTGCGCACTTGGCCTTTCTGAAGAACATCACCTATAAGGTCTATGTATGTCTTTCTAGGGCGTCCCCTCCCGGCGTGTCCATTCACGTCTACCTTGTAAATACCTTTCGTTAGTCGCCCTTCATTCATCCTCTCAACATGGCCAAACCATCTTAACATACACTTTTCAATTTTAGTCACTACATCTTCTTTTAAACCACAACGTTGTCTTATTACCTTATTCCTCACTCTATCATTTAAAGTTGCACCACACATACTCCGCAAGGAGCGCATTTCTACTGCATTAAACCTACTTTCATGTCTTTTTTGCCATACCCAACCTTCACTTCCATGCATAAGTGTAGGCACCAGCACGCTGTTGTGACGGGCGAATCGATCTTTAATGTGGACATTTATTTATTTAGAATTCATGTGTAAATGTACAATGGCGGATTTAATGCCTTAACCATTCCCTACTAGTCAACTAAGGATGACATGAGATAACATGGCAAGTTCATCCTATGATCCTATTATTTTATTATTAATGCGAAAGTTTGGAAGGATGGATTATTAGATGGATGTTTGTTACTGATTCACGCCTGAACGGATCTGGATGAAACGAAACCCGGTATAATGCGAGCGAAAATAAACACTTTTCACGCAAGCCAAGCCGCTGGCAGAAGCTACATACATACTTAAACTCACGCCTTTTTCCCATGGGTGTAGGCAGAAACTACAGAACGCCAACTGTTACGATCCTTACATACTTCTTTTGTTTCACACACATTCATACATCTAGTCATACACACACGTTGGTTATGGCTTTTTATTTTGGGACAATCCCACCGCACTATTCCCAAACCACTGCAACTCCTGAAAGCCAGAATCAACAGTGGCGACCACCAGAAAAACGCCGAGGCAATGAAGCTCGACGAAGTCCCGGAGAATGAATTTAACTGTCTTGGATCCCGCAACGAAATTAATCAGAAAAGAATAACGGAGGAGTAGGAAAAAATGAAAATTTTCACTGCCCTCCATATCAAGCAGGAGACAAAACAAACAAGGCCAATAGGCACAAAGGGTCATATACAACTGGGATAAGCCCAGTTGCCTAGCACCACGGATAAAAAAATAGCATTAATATATATTAATGGGTCCTAACTTTGTAAGCTGTTATATTTGGTTCCAATAATAGGTATGGCAAAAACGCTTGAACGCACGGAAATTTGTTCTAGTTTCCACAAGGTGCGTATAGTAAACAACTCCTGATGCAGCCTGTACATTATTTAACATAATATTGCGTTCATTCTGCCAAAGAATACACTCCCATAAGATATGATGTGCAGATTGTACATATTCGCAGTCAGATGTAGAACACTGACATAAAGGCGAGGCAACGAGCTTGAAAGAAAATAATTTACTTTTAAAGTTAACATGTCATGTGAGAAATTAGGCAACACAGTGATCCACTTCCAGCCACGTGCTGGCCAGCCGCACGCGAACAGGGAAAGAAAGAATTGGTGGAGGTGTCGGCCCTTGATGGAATTATCCCACCTACATTGCCATTCGGATAAAAGTTCCTCCCAGACGTCAATAGGTGGTTTAAATAATCTAGAGATTTTCTCACGGTCACTCCGCTTTAAAAAGTCCGCGTCCGTGGTCTCTCGTGCGGAACATTGCAGCACGTCGCTGCACTTCAAGGTCGACCGGAAGTACACCAGCAAGTATCGGTAAGGCCTCAGTACTAACCGTCCTGTACGCTTTGCATAAGAATATCAGGTCAATCAAACACTCGCGTGCAATACTGCGTCTTACAAACCTAGCTTTATATTTGCATAGATAAAATCCATGTACATATAAATAATACAGATTAAAATTTCCACAACTAATGTGTTTATTTGGCTGTAAATATAAGTAGAACGGCTATAATAATTACACTTTTTAAACATTTTAGTGTACTACTATATATTTATTTTTACTACACCTCATTTGTCAATCAAACACTCGCGTGCAATAATGCGTCTTACAAACCTAGCTTTATATTTGCATAGATAAAATCCATGTACATATATATAATACAGATTAAAACTTCCACAACTAATGTGTTTATTTGGCTGTAAATATAAGTTGAACGGCTATAATAATTACACTTTTTAAACATTTTAGTGTACTACTATATATTTATTTTTACTACACCTCATTTGTCAATCAAACACTCGCGTGCAATACTGCGTCTTACAAACCTAGCTTTATATTTGCAAAGTTCGAAGCCACACCGACGTGTTCCCACGCCAGTGAATCCGAAAGGTTAGTTGCGCAACGTGAAGGAGTTATCTATACGTGCCGCGGTGGCTATCTTTTGTGTATCGAGTCCTTGAACTATCGCGTGCTAATCGGTTCGAGGCCGGTTCGCAGCCCGCGCCAATCTAACGCCCATCTTCCCCGTCACGCAGTTACATCGTCTACTTACATAGATTATTGCAACACTTTCACTAACGAAGAAAGCGAGTTGACCCTCAGGCTCTAACAGCAGTTTAGTCAGCTGTCAAATTATAGATAGTGATTTGGTTGGTACAGGGCTGGTGTGAGGAAGCTAAGGAAAAGAATACCTGGAAGGATTTGCGAGCGGCCTTAACTGAGAAGTTTCGGCTAATATAAAAACCGGCCAGTGCGAGTTAATTATTGGACTCGCGCATGGCGGGTTCCGTACCATGTACCCGTATAGCAAAAAACGCCAAAAATCACGTTTGTTGTATAGGATCCCCACTTAAATATTTATTTTATTTTGTTTTTAGTATTTGTTGTTATAGCGGCAATAGAAATACACCATTTGTGAAAATTTCAACTGTCTAGCTATCACGGTTCATGAGATACCACAGAGAGCCTGGTGACAGACAGACAGACAGACGGACCGCTGAGTCTTGGTAATAAGGTCCTTTTGGGTACGGAACCCTAGGGCCGGCGAACCTAATATAATTGCCAAGCTTGACATATTTTCAGTCTATAGTCCATTAAAGATTTAAAGAATTGCTACATATTAAAACGCCATTTATAGTAATACATAGTAGGTGCTCTATCCTAGACATCGTGCATAATATGACAAACTATCTTTTATTGTAGTTTTTAATATGCGCCTATTATATTCATTACTGCTGTAAAATGTTATTGCTGGGCTGTAGTATGTTTTAATGTTTCAATTATGATATTAATCTTTCAAAATAATCATATTTTAACCCAAGATAAATTTATAAAACTTAATTAAAAATTATACGTGGAAATTACAGAAATGACTTTTAGCGCCATCTTTCGGAAATTTTAGGAGCCTGAATGCATCTTAGCCTTTTATCAGCAAGACACAAGTGTTTACGCAAACCGCAAAGGCTGGTTCGAGGTGGCGCTAGAAAAAGTTGTCTGGAAAGATATGGAAACTACAGAACGCCACCTGCTACGATCCTGATTCAATCCAAAAAATAATGTTTCCTAGCTAGCAACCCTTCTGTTATCATCAAAACGATGTAGGACTTTGTGTCTAAGGCCTACTGGCACAAAAAACTTAACTCAGAGTTAGTTACCAACACAAGGTTAAATTGACAGTTTATCATACAATATTGTCGAATGATTATTTAATTATTGTACTTTGCTTATTGTAAGCGATCCCGTAGATAGCGCTACGAGGTGCTACGAGTGTGCTACGAGATGCTACGCATATGCTACGATTTGCTACGCGTGGGCTATGAGGGTGCTACGAAGGGGATGGATGCCTGCTCTACAATTATAGTACTTAAAAATAAAACTACCATCTATAGCACTTTCCATTATCTATCTTAGATTTTTTTTTTCTTTTTAAATAAACGTTGCTCCACAATAGGGAATTCTTCCTGTATCGTGGGTGCGTTTATAAAAATATAAACTCACATACACAACACCCAGAGCCGGTACAACGATCTGTAGGTCATACCAATATTTGTTCCGTGCGGGAATCGAACCCGCGACACGCAGCGCAGCAGTCAATCGCTCAACCACTGCGCCAACCGTGCGCCCAAAAATTCTACTTCTATGGACCTAATCTAAATCAATTTAAAACTTCTTTCAAATATGAAAGTAACTTATCTCAATTATATTGAAATAAAATTAAGAAACATAAGAAATATGTCACGGTTTTGGGGATTAAACCCAGGACCCCACTTTCAGCAATCCGACCAGCCTCGGTGCCAGCTAGACCAAATATTTTGTCAAGGCCTTATCTTTACAGTGCGAATGAAGGCTTTTTATGCTTATTTTAAATTATTATTCACGTTGCACGTTAAAATTTAATCATAATAATACGACAGTAACAGATAGTTTACTGTCCTCTTACCAATACATTACAATAATAAATGAAAACATTGCTGGAATCAATAAATACATTTCTTAACGTACTCCTGAAGGATCATAAAGTAAATTAAATTATTTGTTAGTAATGTGTGCCTAATATCGACGCGTCACGAGATGCGGGCCGCAGCGTGTCAGCGACGACGCGGCGAGGCGGTGACACGGCGCGGCACAGCGACACCGTTCCTTCAGCTGAAATATTCGATGGTGGATAGGGAGGTTGTGCGAGGTCACGCCTGCGCTCGGCTGTCTCCGGCCGCGTCCGCCACCGCTCGGCGCCGCTCGCCGCCGCTCGGTGGGACGACGGCGACGCGCGCACAGCGACCTCTTGCGTGCGCCGCTACAGTGCCCCATCGAGTTTACGTCCAGCGACCACGCTGCGGACTCTGCCGCTTCTCTCACTGCCATTGAATTGTTAGCTTAATATCGTTCCTAGGCGACTCGCCTTTGCGAACGACCGCCGCGAATCTTTGCTAAAACGTATAATTACCACACGACACTCCGCAACTTACGCATATCTCACAAAACGGGCCGTTCGTGCTGTAAACGAGTCGAGCGCTTAATCGATCGACTGCATTAAAAAGTAAAAATTATTATTATCGTTTTGCAGTCGACCTTTGCGGATTTTGTTGCGCTGGTATAGGTGTTTTTAGTTAAATTTAACATACAAAGCTAAAGTGGTCAAATATTGCTTAGGCTTATCGAGTAGTCCATAATACCGTGTGGTGCCGTCCTGTGCTTAGTCTGCTCAGTGAACATCAGTGCGTCAAGATTGTCGAGGTGTTTTTCTTCGTTCGTTTCGTTGCGGGCTTATTGCTATATATTCTTTCGGTTGGATCTTGCTTTGTTTTGTTATATTTGTGGGGAAAAACGCGATCCATGCTTGGAGTTATGACTACCATGGTATGGTTTCCTTTGTCTAAGTTATTTATCTACTTTTTCTCTTCTTAGTAAAAGAAGTTAGATCACATACATTATCACGTATTGATGCTTTTAGATTGAACGAATGTTACAACATTTTATGAAAGACCATCGAACCAATCTTCTTTCATAATTGCTTGTAGGTTTGTTGGTTCTGACTGAGTAGTTTATATCTAGCCATTATCTAGTTATTTTGTATTTAATTTAGTCGTTTACATTGTATTTCCATAATAAAGCCGTGCTTCTCGCTTTGGAAGCTTCATTGTAACGAGAGTTACAGTCGCTACATTGTACCTATCTACATTCATAGTATGGCGGTGATTCTATTGTAAAAACAATGCAGAGCATGCTGCCCCTCCCAGGACTCCACATTCCGGGAGGACTCCCAGGGGTTCTGGTCAGGCTTGAGTCGCGCTACATAAAATATTCATCAAACTCGCATTGTTGCCGTAATGCACAGCTTTAGCTCATCTGTAGCCACATCAGTTCGTATGCTGCTGGACACTATTACATAACGTTATATACTTAAAGTCGTTTGTTGTATGTGACATGTTTCACCAGTTATTGCTACGTTATCGTTTTGGATGACAAGTGACAGTGTCATCTGTAGAGGTCGTTTTGTGACTCCATTAATTTCATAACACAGGCCACTTATAACAAATAATTAACTATTTTTATAGTTAAGAAAGAAACTGAACTAAACTAATACCAAAATACGATAACACTACATATATAACATTACCCGAAATATTCAATTAATTACTTATATATTGTTCGACGCTGTTAAGACAAAACAGTGTTTAATACAAAGGAATACAGTCGCACGTAAAAAATCCTATGATTTACCTCTTTTCTTGCAAATACTATTAACTTGTCTTGTAAAAGTTCGCTGAATTGGCATTATAAAGGAATTCTGAGGCGAAAAGCTTGCGACGGAATTAAGTTAGTGTTTCCATGAAGGAAATTAGGTATTTTGTGATAAACAAAGCTCCCTCATCATTTATGAATAATGTATGTGTGTATTAACGCGTTTCCTCTAAGAACGTGTACGTAGATGTTATGTATGCTTGAAGTTCGCAACCAGTCTCTCGGGCCTCGTAAAGCTAGTTTACGTAATATGGCACTCAATGCTACACGTCTTTGACGCCGGGTAGGCAAGCTAAGTAGGTACTTAGCTTCTTAGACCCACTTGCGCCAAAAACTTACTCAGAGTTAGTTGCTAAGACGAGTTTAAATAACAAATTTGACATAAATTATTGGCTGTGTTAGCTACTAGTTCGGAGTTACTAATCAGGGTCACAGTATAAATATGGGCGAACAGTAGGGAAACTACCAACAAACGCTCGAAACAGCACACTCATACAAACATGCGAGACCCCTAAGCGGTTGTCGCGATGCTGTCAGTAGTGCGTGCCGCTTAGAGGTCTCGCATGTTTGTATGAGTGTGCTGTTTCGAGCGTTTGTTGGTAGTTTCCCTACTGTTCGCCCATATTTATACTGTGACAGGGTGGCGCTATAGGCCTTACGATTATTTCTTACTGATACTATGCTATATTAGTTCTAGGATATTTTCGGATATTCAAACCTCATTTGAAATGAGTATAGGTCGTTAATGCTCAAATACATATCTCTAATGATATTCCAAAAGAGTAGATATTAAAATAATAGTCAATCATTGTCTTAAACTTGTACGTACTTTTTGTAATTGCAATAACATAAATAGTTTGCAGAAAATCCCTAGGAACTGAACTTAGTATTTGATTCGACGGCGCTATGGCTGTTTGTTAAATCCCATAATGTCAAAAGCGTAAAACAATAAACTTACGCAAAAGGTCAAAAGCGCAAAATTACCAAAGCGCACAAAGTCAAAGGATCAAAATGTCCAATTCCAAAAAAAAAACGCAAAACGTCAAAAGTGCCAATAATACGTCTAAATAAGAAACAATTACGAAAATGAAAACGAAATGTAGAACTAACAGGTTATTGGGTTTTTTTTTTAAATTAAGTTTTCACTATAATACAACAACAATTGTCATAAACAGTTTCAAAATACACTATGCTACGTTAAGGCGATTTGCAGGTGGAATTTGACCTGAGTTGTCTAAATAAGCTTAGACGTATTATCACAAAAGCAACTTCAATAGCATTGACGTTTTGCGCTTTTGTATTTTTTGTGATTTGGAGACTATGCTCCTTTTACTTTCTGCGCTTTTGACATTATGCGACTAAATCTGTTTTTTTTCAATCATCCAAATCCATTCACAACTAGGCAAAATGTTTCTCAAAATTTAGATACTTACTGAAAAATCAGATTGTACTGCGATTATTTGAAATATCCTATAACATTAATAATACATCATCATAAGCTTTGCTAATGCTAGCTGTGCAGCTTTTTCAAAATTAATCGTTACTTATAAACAGTCATCATATTTCCACACTGTTCACACAGATTCAAGCCTTAATTTATAGAAGATATACTATACAGATCTATACACAAATTGGCTAAGTATAAGTTTCTGTTACGATTTTCTATAAGCCTGAGATCACAATGGCAGGACGGGTTGGTTTAACACGACGTTTCATTCGATATTCGTATTGTATTGTCGTTCAATGTCAGTTTCCTCGTGTCCGTCATTATTCTCGAGCTCCAACAACGGAGAGAAACGTCTTGCGCACTTTGAACATGTGCACAAAAAGATGAAAAGAACCGCCTCCCCATTGACACAGTGTCTTGAATGAGGCCCGGCCTCGTTCTCCGCTTTCAGGCGCTCGTAGCTGTATGCCTATTAGACGTGCTCTATACACTTGAACTACCGTCCTAGCCGACATTTGTGGAAACTTAAGGTGGTGCTTCCGAATACTTATACGTTTCCTTTTGTCCATTCTGATATCATTTTGCTGTTAAAATAAAAAAAATATACAAAACCATACCATCGTAAAACACCGTCAATCTTACCATGCAGTTCTGAGATTGTTTACTAATACCTAAATACGATTACCGGATTAGAAGAGTACGAGGGTTGAGAAGTGTACGTGCGGATAGATCGATCATCTATGCAAAACACGGCAATCGCACTCCTGGAGTCGGCGTCGGCGTTCGAGCGAGCCGTGCTGGAATGTGAGCACCTGGAGGCATCGGAGCTCGGCGGGTTCCGGTGAGGACGTTGGCGCAGCGGCATGGAGGAGCGCGCGCCGGACGTGCCGCTGATCGTGTCCCCGCCGGGCGGCGGTGGAGCCGGCGCGGGCGCAGGGGCCGCGCTCACCACGTCGCGCCGCGCCGCGTCCGCGCGCAGCTCCCGCGACACGCCGCCGCCCTCCACGTGGCGCTCGTCGGTGCGCGTGCGTGACACCGGTTTCCGCGGCTCACGCAAGAGTGTCGTTCGCCTCGAACCGCCCTGTAATGGCCTCAACGGGTTGCCCGCCATCGGCAAGGAGGTAATTCATTTATCTCTTTGCCAGACTTTGTGTTACGATGAGAGTTTACTACATTTAAGTTTAAGCGATCTGAGCGGGCTAGTGGCAATTTGTCGATTAACCTTTCTCTCTACATAGGACATTGCTTGTTAACATTCAATGTTGTAAAACAGGAGGAAATACTGCTGCTTGTTGAAAAAAATTGGCAAATAAATGATAGTTTCTGTGACAGACAGGCAGCAACAATAGCGAGAAAACTAATGCGTAATTTATACTGATAGCGCATACAGCGCGAACCGGCGAATAAACTATTCAAAAATTTCACACCAATGCGACCGCTACAAACCACAGTGGAATGACCATCCCGATATATGTTCCTATTCATCATTATTGTCATTTAAAATATTGAAATAGTTTTACAATATTTTGAAACAGGAGCGACAACGGACAGACGTTTCAGTACTCATTTCAATAGATGTGTTAAAAAATTAGAAAGGCTTTTTTTTAAGCATTTCCGTCACAGAGCTAAATCGACCTGAAACCGCGACTAGTCACTAGTCTGCAACCTGCATACATAGGTACTCGTACATACACGAATATTTCATCCATTAATTTTTCTTAGTTACAAATCTTAGCTTTTGAGAATGGATTTTGTTTCCTCATTTCATCGGGAATGCCTTTGCTGACGTACCTAATATTGCATCCTACTTATCTTAAAGATACTTAAACTAACTTGTAGAACGTATGACCTAGCACCTGTTCTAGTAGTATTAAACTATGTACCCATAAACATGTAATTTCGAGTAAAAAGCACTCGGTTAAAAAATCACGGCTATGGAGCAAACTGTAGATACGTTTCGCTTACACCTACGAGGGTATTAATATATATAATAAACCATAGCATGAACTTAATAAAAAACATACCTAACTCTTTGTTTCAATAAAGTACAGTGCCGATACTGACAAATACGATCCCAATAACTACTACTAAGTTTATTAAAATGTACAATATTCCGTGATAAGTTACGTATATTTGTACCAATGAAGAGTTACCTAAAAAAATAAAACCCTCACGAAGTTTGTTTCATACGAACGTTTCCGCATATTTTCCTGAAAGCGCGTGCTAGCCGCAACATACCCACAGATACCGACAGGTACCTCACTAGTAGGCTCTCATAAACAATGTTGACGTCATTGTTCGCAGGTACTGTCTCTGGGCGCGACGGGCGGCCACAAGGGAACCACGCAGCCTTCTCACCCCTGCACTATCCTCCACCATTCTCCTTACAAGGTATGAATTATAACTACATCAGACTCCACACATTCATGTATACGAACGTCATACCAACTGTTAAAACAACGATTAATATTCTTCAATTTTTCCCCACAAATCTAATTTACCCTGTAATTATTTAACAACTACAGTGTAGCATTTGAATAGTTTGTATTATAGTTTGCACATAAGAAAAGTATAAATTATATTCGTCGCATTGACCTCGCTCTACTCGACACCGTCGACACGCAACACGCTACAATTCCAAATAGTTTGTTGTTAAATATTTAAATTGTGAGCTATTAAATGCACAAACTTGTTTTACAGGCCGCTTGGGATTGGTTGATCCTAATACTGGTGATCTACACGGCGATATTTACTCCTTACGTGGCCGCCTTTCAACTAAACGAGCCCGACTTTGACAAACGTTCCCGTAGCTTCGGCGAAGACCCCATAGTAGTCATCGATATGATAGGTAACATTTATCTCTTCTTCTTCTTCGTCGTATCGATGATTCTAAAATGAAATATGTTTCGACCAGAGTTCAGCCACGCCAACAGCGTTGTCATTTATCTCTAAATATCAAGATTCAATCAAATAAATTAAACTGTGAGACTGCGGCATACTTTCTGCAGATCTCTTGAATATATGGACAATAGCCAAAGAAAGGTCAAAACCTCTGCTTTAATTCCATACAACAAAAAATATGTTTCTTGTTCAAATATTCATGCTGCTACATTATTTTTGTGTCACCAGTCAATTGGAAATCATATGCATATTCAGTGTAAACATAAACATGAAATTAACGCAGAATGTTTTATTTCCAGTGGACGTCACATTCATAATAGACATCCTAATAAACTTCCGCACCACGTACGTGAACGTGGCCGACGAAGTGGAGTCAGACCCTGCCAAGATCGCCATGCACTACCTGCGTGGCTGGTTCCTCATCGACCTCGTCGCCGCCATACCCTTTGATCTGCTGCTCTTCGGGACCGACACCGACGAAGTGAGCTGCTTTACCACCTACATACACCACATTTGGTTTCATCTCACATACGATACCTACACAAACTTAATCTTAGAATTAGACAACAAAAAGGAATGGCTGAATAGAAGACAAAAACACCAACGGCCTAACCGTGATTCGCAAACTCGTATCGATAGTCGCTCGCCCAACAGCGAGAATCGATTCAAATCGTTTTTGGAGCGTGAACTAAGTAAGTTTGCATTTCACGGTGGATATCCAGACGATCAGTTGTCCGAAACGGTGTCACAGCTCTCGGAATCCCGAACTTAATACACTGAGAGTTCACAAAATATAAATGCAGTTAAGCTAATATATAAAAATAACACAGTGGTCACAAGTGGAGGCCATACAGTACAACAAGATTAGGGTGGCGAAGCACGATACATTCCGCATTGTGAAGGGTAAAATAGGTCATAAGAATATGAAAGCGAACTAGGTCAAGTTAGGGTTGCACGATATAGACGACACAATAAGTACTTATACAGTGTTTGAACAGCTAAAGACTATTTCGTTCGGGATGAACGGTTCTTTCGGACAAATGAAGTTCTGGTTATTTCATAGCGAGTCACGTAGTTGTGGAATGCAGTCAATGCAACTGCACTATCGACTAGGTTACCACAGCCGATCATTTAAAGATCCCACTTTATATTTGAATCAATTAGCTATTCATAGTCAATTATTTTAAAACAATCAAACTGTGTAAAACCGACTAAATCATATCATCCAGTATGTTTTGTTCGTAAACAAAGTTGATTTGTGATTTTATTTTGATTTAAGACAACTACTTATTACCTGTTGATTTTGTTGACTATTAGCAACCAGTCGTGATTTATTTTATCATTTGTTAAATAGTCACAACTAAGTGTGGAGAATGCCCGAAGGTGGGTGCGTATTGAATTTGTAATACCATTTCTTGTTACAGCAGGGGCTGGAAAGTGATGAGGTATACCATCTTTGTGAACTATTTTTATGTTGCTGCCACTCAATTTTATTATATTTTTAGTTGACATATTTTATTCATTAATTTCCACTAGCCATTTTGAATCCACTAAGTGAATGCGTTAATGGAAGATATGGACGCTTCCCATGAGCAAAATGATAATCATTACAAGTCGTACACCGTTCCCGACATGTTCCGAGCTCACTAGTGTATCACGAGCTTGCCGCCGCAGGATAGCGACCCGGCTGTACCACATGGCTAGATCCGACAGAACATCGCCCTGCGTAGCGTTTTTCGATCAATCATTAAATATACGTGAGTCTCAATGGTCTCCTCCCAAATGAACGAATACAAGCTTTCAAGAGCCGAGTTCGAATAGTATGTCAAGAGACCACCTACTGTGGTGGAGTTAGATGCGTCTTGGTATTCAGAAAAAATATCATTTTTTTGTTATATTTGAGCATAATATTTTAGCTTTATTAGCACATACCAGTAACATTATATACTTAGATTTGTAATGATATATTACTTGCATAATTATTTACTGATATAGTTGAGAACCTCATATGTACGTACTATTTAGTACCACTATCTAGAATCACCAAAATAGCATCAAGAACGAAAATTATTTTAGAAGGCATAAAGTAGGTAATTAGTTAGAAATTTAAAAAGAAGTAAATATATAATTTTTGTCATGCGGATATGATTTTATAGTGAAAATACATCGGTGGAACATTTTTCATTGGCTTTTCTTAGTAAGAGTACGTACAAGAGTCACGATATGCACAGAGCTTGGTAGCAATTACGCTCACACTTCCCAGACTTATGTACCGATCAATAGATCGCCTTATTCACGACAAGAAGCACCAAGTTATATTGTCCGTCCCAAACTTACATAACTACTTGAAGCACCCACCTTACATCAAGCAATATATCAATATATTGATGTACAATACTGTATCCGCCACTGATCTGTATAACCACTTACATTTATTTACTCATCGTTATTTGTGTTTGTTAAAATTTACTAATTGGTTTAAATGATCATCACATTGTTATTTATTTTCTTACATACATAAGGAGTACCTATTTTTATTTTAAATTAAAATAAATTGTTTGATACTATTTTATTTATTTTTGTTTTTCCTTTTTACCAACCCCAAAAATCATAAAATTAAATAAAATCTAAAACTACTCGCAGTGCACAGTTCGAACTGAGAACCCATGAGAGATGGGCAGTACGTTTCTAAACCTGCAACTTTGAGTCACTCATCGAGAGCAATTCATCGACTGACAGCATCAGCTTCACAGCAAAGCTTCCCATGAGAATACAGCACAAACCGACCACACGTGTGAATGTTTCTACTATTTACAATACTTACATATTAATCTTAACCTTACTCAAATCTATTTGTGTGCCCTTTACTACATAATCGCCAATTCAAAGCTTTTCAATAAATATTACAAACTAAAAATTTTAAACACATTTAATATGATTCTATTAATTAATTTTATTGTTTATAAAACTTAAGAGCTCTTCCAAAACATAAATTAATTTAATAAATAAGAAAGCCTCTAGGTAATAATTGATTCCTGCCTTTATTTGTGATTCAACGTCGAAAAAGTTGATAACATTAGGTAAGTCCAAAAATCTCTAAATTCGGATATTTGCAAAACAATTCTGCCAAGAGTTTTTAAATGCACCGAGTTTTATGAAAGTTACTAATCTTTGTATATATTTCTAATGATTGTATTCGCTTAAGACTTAAACCCACACGACCATTAAACATTCACTACAACAGCACGGTGCAGACTCCCGCGCCGTGCTCAGATAACCTAGAGGGAATATGTAATGACAGTGAAGTGGTATCAGTAATCAACAGTATTATGCACCGCATTCTGTACGAAGCCAGCTAATTTTATAGTTTTAAAATAATCGCTTTTAATTCTGCAAACTACATACATATATCTAAGTTTGAGCTCAGCAGCATTCATAGGCCAGTTTTTTGCTTAGTTAGCGTGGTTTTCGCTGCGAGGCCTCGTTGATGCTATTTAGTTTTAAGCGAACGTTTCATATAACGCTTGAGTTGGGTTTGCGGCTAAGTTGCGTTGCACGGCGGCTGTCGGGTTCTGAGGTGTGGTTGTGGTGCTTGCAGACCACGACCCTCATCGGACTGCTGAAGACGGCGCGCCTGCTGCGACTGGTGCGCGTCGCGCGCAAAATTGACAGATACTCCGAATATGGCACCGCCGTACTACTTCTCCTTATGGCCACTTTTGTCCTTATTGCTCATTGGTTGGCCTGCTTATGGTGAGTATTTAGATACCTGTACCACGCAGGGCAATTCAAAACAACGAGGCTATAGTAAATCCCTTATTCTTCTTGTTATATCGTAATCTCTGTGCAATAAACTATAATTTACTCTTGTAATGAAGACGTTTTTCAGATTAACCTCGTTGTAATTGAATAGCCCTATTTAAAAGTACTTATAGAATACACAAACATACAAATTCTATACTAACACAACTGTGACTCCATAGTTCAATAAGTTTAACTTAAACCTACAATGCTCGTCTCGTTTCTCAGGTACGCTATAGGCAGTTGGGAACGCCCACAGCTGCACGCGCCAATCGGATGGCTGGACGCTCTAGCCAACGATGTCCAAGCTTCTTATGACAATTCCACTGGTCCATCCATGAGGTAATAACCCAAAACATACATTATTTTGATCAATTTAAATGTAAAATTAATATGGAATGTTGCTTTTCAGATCTAGATATATAACCGCTTTATATTTTACGTGCACTTCGCTAACAAGCGTTGGGTTTGGGAACGTTGCGCCGAACACTGACATGGAGAAAGGCTTCACGATATTTGTTATGCTGGTTGGCTGTAAGTACTTTTTATATATTGACCAAACCAATTTTTCTGACCCAGTGTTTACATAATCATTAAACAGGCTTGTAGTTTGCCGAAGATTCGAGAGTTGGGGCCATTTATTATGAAGTACGATGGTTTGATATACCCTGAGCGTATTGAAGGAATCACATAAAGATCAATGATCAGCTCACGCCTCTAGCAGAGAAATTTTGCCTGCAATAGAAGCTTTATTAATACTGTAACCAATAATATTTTCTTATATTTTGTCACAACACTGTCACCGAGTCAGAATAGTTGTTCTCATTGCACTGCACTAAAGAACATGCAAATCACAGAAATACTTTCTTCTTGCAGCTCTCATGTATGCCAGTATCTTCGGTAACGTATCAGCTATCATACAAAGACTATATTCAGGAACGGCTCGTTATCATACACAGATATTAAGAGTACGGGAATTTATTCGCTTTCATCAGGTACGAGACTGACCACTATTAATTACATTAAATTAAAGATGAAATTTTCATCGTGCTCTAAGTGACATTCTACGAATTTTAAAGTAAAATTCTACTAAAGAAAACGTCGTGATAGCTATGGGACAAATGTCAAAAATGTGTCAAGCGCACTCGAAATATCACGATTTCGACAATTGTCAGCACTGACATCGAATGACTCTGGTCTAAGACCCAATAGCTTCCTTTTTCCTTGTTGCCCTCTATTCAATGCCTAGCTGTTTTATAGAGCTATCTCACTCTGCGATGTCCTAATGATGTGTCAGTCCAAATGGATATTATAAAGACGAAAATTGTTTTGTGGAGGTAATCTCTGGATTAGATCAATACAATCCGATTTCGAAAACTTATTCACGGAGTAAAACACTATCGCTAAGTCTCAAAAGGCTATTATTTTATCACGAAAAAAACCTGTTCCAGTCGGATAGGCATAGGAGCAAATCCTCAGAAAACTGTTACAAAATGATTAAATCCTTTTTTACTGTACTTGTAGATAGGGAACCCATTAAGACAAAGACTAGAGGAGTACTTCCAACATGCCTGGAGCTACACGAACGGGATCGATACGTCCAGCTTACTGAAGGGGTTCCCCGAGTGCCTCCAAGCAGACATCTGTCTTCATCTCAACAGAAACTTGCTCGCGAATTGCTCAGCTTTTGATGGTGCTAGTCCAGGATGTTTAAGGTAAGTCACTGCTGTTTATGAATTAGTATGAAATATGTAAAGGTCGGCTTCTAGCCAGCAGTTAAGTTCACGTGGAGCGACTGACTATCTGTCCTTCACATCCAGTAACTGGCTCCACGTTACCCCATAGCAAGACTAGTGTCAACATTTGTAGGTTCTGACTATATATAGAATAGAATGAAATATAATAAAATAATTTATTTAAAAGTAAGACCGTTCACAAAAACGTGTACATTAGGTGCAGTAGTATAATTTCTAACACAATGGTATAAATAGTGGTATGCAAACTATAGATTGTCTGTTTGTAATATTGAAATAACCATTTTTTACCTCAATGTATATGAATATATATACGGTACCTACACCAAAATAAAATTTTTACAATTTTTGTCTGTCTGTCGGTCTGTCTGTTTATTCCGGGTAATCTCTGAAATGGCTGGACCGATTTTAAAAATTCTGTCACCTATGGAAAGCTACATTATTCCCGAGTAACATAGGCTATAATTTTGACGGGAGCGAAGCCGCGCGGGTCAGCTAGTAACTAATATATTTTATAACAACTGCAAGATTAAAAACCAGAATTTATATTTGTGTTATTTTTTGGCGGTAAGATGGTGTTGAAAAACAGGTATTCTGATGATCGATTGTCTTTCAGATAAATAGGTCAATTGTTGTAACAAAATATTAAAGGGTTCCAACAGTATAATTCCATAATATTAAAAGTAGTTCCCTTACGTGGGAGAGAAACTATGCAAACTACAGTTTTACTAACACAAAGTGCTTGGTTTTCAAACAACACCTTAGGTTTCAAATGAGTCAATGAGCATAATAAAATCCAAAGGGTATCGCGATATCGTTTCACAAAGTTGTTTCTTTTGTTTATAGAGCCCTCTCGCTAAGATTTAAGACGACGCATGCGCCTCCTGGCGAGACCTTGGTACACCGCGGCGATGTCCTCACCTCTCTTTACTTTATATCCAGAGGCTCTATAGAAATCCTGAAGGATGATATTGTTATGGCTATATTAGGTAAGTTGCATTTTTAACACGCTTTTATTAGCTTGGTATAAGTCGGTAAGTTTAATTCTTTGTCTGTCACGCGTGGACGAGATGGTATGTAAGCATCTGAGGCTATAGACCAGTGGCATTCGACGTCAGCGAAGGTGATAGTCCAAATGTCAAAATTTAAGGGATTGATCACGTGATTTTTCGATATCGATGATAGAATGTCACTTGTCTAAGGCTTTTAATTAATATCAGTATGAAATTACCACAATAACCACGCTTGCTTCAAGGGCAAAGCAAGCGTGGTGGCTTAATGCTTGCACGGCTACTGCCTTCTCATTATGAGAACTATCACACTGAAGGGTGAAAGCCCATAATTTAGACTCATATTCTTTCAGGATCCCTCCTTGATTCAACTCTTAGTAGTAAGCTAATATATGTTTGCATTATCCAGGTAAAGACGACATCTTCGGCGAGAACCCGTGCATCTACGGCACGGTGGGTCGCAGCAACTGCCGCGTACGCGCGCTCACCTACTGCGACCTGCACCGCGTGCACCGGGACGACCTACTGGACGTGCTCGACTTCTACCCCGAGTTCCGCGCCTCCTTCGTAAACAACCTGGAGATCACTTACAACATGCGAGACGTGAGTATATCTACTGCAACCTGTACTGCGTGCACTTGGACGACTTACTGTACGTGCTCGACTCGTGCGCGCCTCCTTGGTCAACGGCCTGGCGATCACGTACATAATGAGAAACGTAATAAAATAATTAATAAGTAAATAATGCAAAACAAAGACACATTTTTCAAGTAATATCTGAGCTGAATAATGAACACACAAAAATAAACAAAACTATATTTCTATTATCCGAAACTATATTCGCAAGTTACAATGATTTCCCTAAAAGAAAATCACAACAATATCGAGATAGTTTTGTAGCAAATTATACCGAGATTTTGCTATGAGTACGACTACGAAGATATGAGCGTAGCACATCTACGACAGCGTAGGCATTTCGTAGCATGGAGAAAGCTTTGTTAAAAAACAGACAGTTTTTCTCAGAATAAGTATGTGCTACGAGCATGGCTACGTGGCTACGACCGTAGCACGTCTACGACGGCGTAGCCAATTCGTAGTACGTAGAATGCTCCAAATAAAAGACAGAAACGTGATTTACTTTTTTGTCGTATGTTGCAGGAGGAATTGGGTGGTATCGAGCCAAAACGCCGGATGCGTTATGAGAACCCGAGCGATGCGCGGTTGTTAAGAGAAGCGTACGCGCGGACCACGCGTCGACCTCACACTGAGACCTTTGCGGAGAAAGTGGTGGGTCTAGCGTTCTATTTTCAAATGTAGTCTTTGTTTCCAGCCTGTATTCATTTTATTTTAGTTAATATTTCCGAAGTTAAAAATTAATTAACTTTTAAAATAATCAGCCTATTCTATAAAAAGTTCTTGATTATGAATAACTGAATAATAGATTCTTAAATCAGTATTTAAACTAACCATATTTTGGTACAATTTTTTAAATGACGATATCGGCTTTTTCAAAAATACCAACTGTCAACTAAATATTCGTCGTTTATTTATTATTCAATAACTTACACGCTTGAGTTTAAGAATTTGATATGTAATGGACCAAGTGATTAATCATGGCACCATGCATAATGCTGGGCATTATGAATTTAGTCAAATAAAATCGGGCAATGTAATGAATAATAATTTAAACTTGTATTTTTATCACATTGTCTGGTCATTATGAATAGTGATACGTAACGGTTGGGCAATTCGATAATTATGGACAATGAATTAGTCCAAGAGCAAGCGAAGCGAGCTCGGGAGGTTAGGGCCCTCCGACACATGTTAGGTTATTTTAGACCCTGCAGACAAAAAATTTCGACTTTGTTGCTTAAATAGTAATCGTATTACCTATTCTATACTAAACCAAAGTCAACATTAAAATAATTTAAAAAAAAAACACATATTTTTATTACCTAGCTCAGTAAGTGATGGGCATTATTCAGAAAGCCCGTCAATTTAATTATTTCAATAGTTTTTATCATTGCCTACTCATATTGGGCATTTTTAAAACTGCCCGAGCATTTTGATTAATGGCGTATCAATCACTTGGTCCATTACTTGTTACATTGGTCGTGCGCTACATTTTCAGGACTCCCAGTGCAGCGACGACGACACGGAGTCCCCCGCCAGCCGGGGTATCCTGGAGTTCTCCGCCGACAAGGCCGGCCAGGACGTCACGCCGCTCAACTTCATCTTCAGCAAGCAGCGCTCCACCACGCTCAACTCCATCACAGGTAAGCACAAGCGCATCCACGTGGAATGAACCCTTTGTTTGTTTAATATTACGACCACAACCCGTGCAACAAAGTCACAGAAGCCACGGGTGGCATGTCCTGGTAAACCTTCCTCTATTCATAGAGTAGATGAACTACACATTATATTATAGTAAATGGATGAGCAATATGCATTTCCCTTCGCCATGTTTAAGTCTCTTCTTTACTGTATACCTTGTGATCCGTTACAATTTCAATTTATTTTTCTGTTTGATTCGTTAAGGGAGTTAATTTTTGTCTTGGGATCTTTTCATAATTTCAATCATTAATTTATATATTTTGCAAAAAGTTTTCATAATTTCTGTTTATATCGGTCTCAAGTATTCGGGCACAGTATGCGTTTAATTCGTTATTAACTTTTTGCAAAATTTCTACAAATGTACAAATATCATTGTAATCAATCAATTTGGACATGAATATTTAATAAAATACGTATATGACGTTTAAAATAATAGCGACTAATTAAAGTTTATTTCATTTAGGGCAGCATGTGTTACGCTTGTTTCCTTATTTATTTATATTCCTATTTACTGGTGACGTGGGAGGGGATGCGGTGTGGCTAACACTTATTATCGGCACTGTTGACGCGCTCACGGTGGCTGCCAGTGGCCGTGAATGGCCGTCAGTGGCTAGTAGGAGAGAGCCGCGTGGCTCTCGACTGGCGGCCCCCCGCGCACACCCCGCACCCCCGGTACCGCCCGCCCCGCTCTGAGCGCGGCCCTTGTGTGCAGGCATGCTAGCGCAACTTAAACGGAGCTTCCCAGACCTCTACCATCATAAAACACATCAGCCACTGCACAACAAGTACTGTAAGTATGCATATTATATACTACTTTGTAGTGCATGTATCAACATCCAAAATGGTTTATAAAAATCAAATTAGACACATAACAGTACCGGTTGAATGGTTTCCATGTAAAATATCCATCTGTAAAATATGGGCACGCACCTGTCAACCGGAACTTTCACCCAAAATTATAACTGAATTGGCTATAAAATTATTTGGAACAATTTTATAACACAGCAGCACCAAGTTTAAGAATATGCAACATGATACGGTATTTTACCATCAAACCATATTTGCACATAAGAAAAATCAATAAATAGCCGGCAACGTGCTAAATGATTCAAACTCATACCATTATTATTCTTTGAAATACTTATCTGCCCCAGCTGGTAACAGTCACTATAAATTACTATACACGTGCGTAATTTCCAGCGCAATCCACGCCTCAAACGTATAGAAGTCGAGCGGGTGTGCGGCGCCAGTCTTCGGTGGGTCCACTGAACGACACGTCGCCGCTGACGTGTGCGGCGGCGGGTGAGGCGGCGGTCAGCACGCCGGCGCACTCGGCCACACTGCCCGTGTCCAGCCTCAGCACCAACCCGAGCTCGTACTACACTAACGCGTCGCCGTCGCCGCCCGTACCCGCGCACCAGCACGTGTCGTGTGACGACATACTCGCACCGGCCGCGCCCGCCGCCCCGCGCACCCCCTCCTGCCGCTCCGCGCCGCACTCCGCCGTCAACCTGCACCAGACCGCCTGCACCGGTCGCCCCGCCGCGCTCGCTCTGTCTCACGACAAAGCACAAAATGCTGCAACCGCACAGGTAACATTCAAACACATTTTATTTTTCAAATCGTATTACGACTCGCGTACCAACCATTACTAATTTTGTTACAGGATAGCATGTCACCGCAGTATCAAAATGTAGGAGCCGCTGCGACGGCAGCATCGGTAGCGACAGTACTTACGAGGCTAGAAGAGTTAAGTCGTCGTGTGGCCGTACTGGAGTCCGGGCTCACCGCGGACGTGCGCCGAATCCTGCAGCTGCTGCAGGCACGTGAGGGCCCGGTGCACCATAACGCGCAGCCGGCGCACACGCCCTCCACTATGCTGCCCAAAGCCTCTCTGTCGGTGCCTCAAACGAATGAGGTGACGACTGCCACGTGCAACCAATTTATCATATCATAGAATGTTTTGGTAATAAGTTGTTGTTTGTGTGCGTAGTGGGAGTGGAACTGGAACGGGGAGCGATCAGAGCGCGGCGCGCGGGGCGGGCGTGGGGAGCGTGGCGAGCGCACGCCGGGCGTGCAGCGCTCGGCGTCGGAGCCGCATGCGCCGCTGCCGCCGGCGTTGCCGCCGCCGCCGCACTCGCACTCGTTCTACAGGTAGTGTGAGGCGCGCGAGGCGAGCGCCCCTCGCTCGCGGCCATCGTCGCGCTCGCTCGCCGAGTCCGGCTCGTGCGGCTCGCTGTCGTCGGGGGAGGCGGCACCCGGCGCCCGCGCCGGCGTCACGCGGGGCGGGCGGTTCCACTTCTGCCGGCGAATCGCGCGCGCTCGGCCCGCCGAAGTCCGGGGCTTCCTCTGACGCGGCCCTCACCCGATGCATGGACCAATTTTGTACTTCCGTTAACGCCTAAATAAACACGTCCTCGCGATCTCGCGAGCGGGTGGCCTCTCCCGCCCGTGCCGAGTCCATTTGTAATAAACTTTCAATAATGTTCGCTTTAGTAAAAGTTTAAGATTGTCCAGCGGGCCGGTTCGGTTGGTTCGACGAAGAGACACGAAACCGTTTCACATTATATTGTAGTGTACAACTACACGAGTGGTTAGAAATGCAATAAGTGGTGGATATATTGGGTGCTTTAATTTTATGTATGTAATTTACAGGCTTATAAGAAAAGTAAATTTTTACATGATGTATTACGTATGGGTATGTGTACAATAGCACTATCTGACCGTATTTTTCATCAACCCTTCCGGTTAATGTGTTTAAGTTAACGAATCCAAATGTAATATCCAAATTGACTTATTAATGTATCTACGTAATTATTCTATTCTAGACTTCAGCTAATTCAGAATGAGGCTTATAAGACTGAGAGACTACGTAAATACCGTGAACTGTATTTCCAGAAGCGAGTACCTAAACGATAACGCTTTCTACCCGTCCTTGCTCCTTGCCTTTACATAGTAGCTAGGTATGTGTAACACTACTATGACGACATCACTGCTCCTTGTGGAAGTGCGCTTCTGAGGTTTCACTCGACACACGTATACACGTTAGTTGCCGCATTGTCTTCAATGATGCATATCTACATAAATATTTTATTAAACTGTTTTCGATTTCTTGTGTTTATTTACTAAAGTATCTATGACCCATAGGCGTCAAGTACTTATCAATCTAACGATGAGTGGTAAAGAACATTCAGAACCAATTCAATACTCATACTTAATATTAAAGTCCTCGTCTCGTTTTTCACTTTACTTTAATTACTATAATTGTGGCTCAAATTGTTAACTTTATGTTGTAATGTGTATCCTAGTTATGGAGTAAGAGATTTCGCCAATATATCATTATAAGCAATAATAAAGCCCACCGTATGTTTAGGATGTACATCGTGTTAATCGTAAGTGGCTGACACCCAACGTAAGGTGTGCCCGACAATGAGACCAGATAGTTTGTTTCTGTTTGTGTCGCACTTAGGACTCTCAAGTATACTACCAATTCCCTGATCATCAAATCGTACTGCGTCATATCATTCTTTATCCATTTAATATTACAATTGAATAAATTCAAATGTTATCTTTTTATACCTCAAATAAAAAAAAATACTAAAGATTTTAATTATTACTGCTAGGCGTATTTATCATTAATTGTGTTTGCTTTTTAAATACCGTTTAATTAAAATGAAAATAGTAATACGTAATTCTTTATTGCACCATTTTATAGCTGGCACTTTCTCAACCAAACCTCCTGATATGTATGCTCTGATGATCCTTCTTCACCGACGGAGGTACCTATAGTACCTACCAAAAGTTTCTATAGTTTTATTCGCACGCCATTATCATATCGTTTGAATCTGTGATAGGTACACAAAGCGAGGTATTCCATTAGATATAACAATGTATAATAACGCAAGTTTATATATAAATACCTAGATTAGATTTTTGTTCAAGGGCTTTAATCCAAGTGTCATTCTATAGGCGATAGCCTTTGTCGAAATGCCAAAAAGTTTGGGATTGACCACTTGACGTACCGCGTTTAAATTTTGCGCTAAGGGCACTGGTGTAAACTGAGGTCCTGGTGATAAAGTATGTAAGAAAATTTCTCGCTTCCATATTTGGAAAATATTCACAACAATAAAAAAAATGTAAATAAACTCATAAAGCTAAAAAACTATGAAATTTTACGTTTTGAAGACCTCAGTCTACACCAGCGCCCCTGGCGGAAAAATATTCCAAAACATAAAACTCTACTAAAGCAGTGGCTTTAATAGAGTTTTATATTTCGGAATATGTAGGTAATACTCCATATTTTTCAAAAAAAAAAGTCGCTGCGGAAAACTGCGTCATACTCGATTTTATGTTTAATCTCCTTTTTTATCAAATTATAAATGAATTTTAATTCAAACTTTGCTTGCGTGCGCATTTCAGCAACGTTTAACAGCTATATTTATATACCATCAACTATAGCTATATTTATATATATCAACGGTGGCGCCAACTCGTGAGCAACAAAACTTTTTGACAATTATTGTTGTCGTTGTTAGAATGTCACTTTGTCTAAGCCCTTACAGTGTGAAACTATTATGCTTCAGACTGATTGTTTATTTGTACAAGGCGAGCACTATGTGTTGAATTAATTCATCATAAATCTAATTGCTAAACTTTGGATACATCCTACTTGTACAAAATGCTATTTGCCCTGTATTTGATCATGTTTAGGCAATAATCACCATCTGTATCGCATCGCAATATTAAATGAAATTACGAGTTTATCGTCAATAGTAACATAGCTTGTGAAATGAAACTGCAAAAAAGATCACTGCACATGATTACATGTTCAAAAGATAGTTATTTTATTCAATCTACATACACACCAGTCCATGTTATTAACACAAGAACGTTTCACGCTATTATTCATCATTCTTATATTTATTATCTTATATTTATTATTCATCAAGTCACTGTGGAGAATGCATACATTCGTAAATTACCAATGAAATATTGTTGAATGATTTACCTGAAATGTCACAGTTTTAATTTCAAGAGAAAAGTTTAAACCCTTACATACAGTAAATTAAAGTTCTATGGTCGAATTAAAAATAAAATAAATACTATTAGGTTCTGAAAAGAGAATGGAATATCGCACGTTAGTTCAACAGTTGAGTTTCTGCGCGTAGTAGGTTGTTTTTAATGTAAATATTTAGATATAGTAGACTTAGGTTTGTAAATTGGTCAATTCCCAGATGTTATACTTATTCTTAAATCTATCTAGTTTATCAAAATTAAAAGCTTTGCTTTATATTACTGTCATTATATGCCGAGCATTCTAGATCTACATTTAAGCATTGTTATTTGCTTTGTAGTTATAGAATTACAATTCGCCTGAATGTCATTTAATTAAATAGTTGTCATTAAGTATATAAAAAAAACAAAATACATTTAAAATTAGATCACTAGTGAAACTCGAAGATCTCCCTCATCAACCCTCAAGTAACCCGCTTATATTTGATTAATATACAAACAGGCACGTGGATGTGGCAGGTCTCGATCTTCCATTAATTCAATAGTTCCTGAGATCATGCAAAATTCCATATTTTAATTTTATATTTATTTACATTCATAAACAGAAGCATTAATATAAATAAATGAAAATAACTAGAATAGATCATGTTTAAATTATTATTTACAAATAAAAATAGTTGATGCTGAATATTTATGTTCCTTATTTATTACATTTCAGATTTCTTTAGATCAACAACTAACTATAACAATGCAATACCGACTTTATTATTATAAGCACTATTAATAAAATAAAATCGAGTGAAACTAGAATAATATTATAACCGCGACATGTCCCTTTAAATAAGAACAATTTAAATGAATTCAAAATAAGCAAATCCAAATAACGTTAAATTCACATGTGGAAATGGTGTCATAATACTTATAAGACTACTACGCAATCACACATCACTGTTTAACTCGTTCCCTGAGGAGTGCGTTATGATTATGAATCCTACTAACAAAAAATATTATTTTTATGCTCTTCCTACTCCCTTAACACATCCCCTCTGAGCTCTTCAAAAATAATTCAAAATATTGTTCAAACATACAAACTCTACAAATCCTCGCTTCGATCATTTGCTAATTTCATTATTTTTGCTAAGCTAGGGCTAGAGACCCCTTCAATGTTCTGCAAACCTTGCTAAAACCGTCACAAGTGTACATTTCGAACAAGCTAGAATGGTTTATAAGTTTGACTAATAGCGCTTAAGCACAGGGTGTAATTTTGTTAATAAGTCATAATTGTAACTTAAGATACTTAATACTAAAATAATATGATTACTACTTACCATCGATAAAGTTAACGTAGGTATCTACTGTCTATATTAATGTTGATTAACGTAGAGTTTCGAACGCTTAGTATGTTTGCGGTTTTATAGGTGCACGGACTCTAGAAAAGGGGTATTTGTGTTACCTATTTTTAGTCTATTCGTAAAGCACACTGGTTATTTTTCCGTCATAGATAATTCTATCACACGTATGTTAGAACTTAAGGTTTGTCATTTGTTATTGTCACTACTCAAAACCATCTAAAAGGCCTATTGCTGCTGGTATGATGGCACTTTAGCCACCCAGCTATGCAACAGCATACGAAGGCGCTTCTGTTTCATATTTTAATACCTACATTCCTTAAAACTTTGTGAACCTAAGTACACAGAACTGACTTTTGCGACACTTAATATCTTTCAGCCACTTTACTTGTTATAACCACGTCGGTAGCACTCATGACTACAAAACGAGACATCATTAAAGGAAAATCGGTACCTACATTCTCTAGAGAGAGACACATTAATTTGTCGCAAATTAACTTTAAATATTTGGTAAAGCAATTTGGAGCCGTGCTGTACTAGTAGATATTTTGATTTTTCTGTGACTATAAGTAATATAATGAATTGTTGTATAAAATAGCTGTAGGTGCCACGGTTTTAGCTAATAACGCCCTTCAGGATTACATAAATATTATAGTAAATAGATTAAGTCGCCACCTTGCGAAAAGATGTTCGCTTAATCATTTAAAAATTGTTGCCTTGAAATATTTTAGTCACAGAAAACTGGTTGTTTCAGCTTCGAATAATCTCACAATTATATTAGTATATTGTAACGATAAGTTAAGTATTTTATATTTCAAGAACATAAGCGCAAAGTTAACGCGTGCATTGTATTATGTAATTTTGTCTGTGATCGAAATTTTATATTGTTAAGCTGAAAATTAAGCGCACGTATAATTATTTTGAAATGCTAAATGTATTGCGTCATACATTCTGTACCTGTATTTCTCGTAACCCGTTTTCTATTTGAAGCAGTCCTACTGCCTCTTATAAAAACTCATAAATCGTTTATTTTCACATTGCAAGTGATCTACATAATTCTTGTACCATATATGTGTGGGTATCAATCTGTTCTGGTATGGTCTTTCTAGTCATAATTAGTACGATCCCTATCCCTTACTTATTAAGTACTTCATCATCATCACCATTTCAGCCGAAAGACGTCCACTGCTGGACATAGGCCTCCCCCAGGCGTCGCCACATTGACCGATCCCGCGCGTCTCGCATCCAGCGCCTTCCCGCAACCTTAACCAGGTCATCGGTCCACCTAGTGGGAGGCCTTCCAACGTATCGTCTTCCAGTTCGCGGTCGCCACTACAGAACTTTTCGGCCCCATCGGCCATCCGATCTGCGAGCAATGTGCCCTGCCCACTGCCACTTAAGTTTGGCAATTCTTCGGGCTATGTCGGTAACTTTGGTTCTCCTGCGGATATCATCATTTCTGACGTGATCACGCAAGGAAATACCGAGCATAGCCCTCTCCATTGCCCTTTGGGTGACTTTAAGCTTTCTGATAAGGCCCATTGTGAGCGACCACGTCTCGGTCCCATAGGAGATCACTGGCAACACACACTGGTCATAGACTTTTGTCTTGAGACACTGCGGTAAATTGGACGAGAAGATACCACGCAACTTCCCGAACGCCGCCCAGCCGAGTCGGATTCGACGGTTGACCTCTTTCTCGAAGTTGGACCTACCCAACTGGACCGTTTGTCCCAAGTAAACATAATTGTCTACAACTTCGAGTGTAGAGTCTCCGATCTTGATAGGAGTGGGTGTTACATGGGCGTTCACCATGACCTTGGTTTTTTCCATGTTCATTTTAAGACCCACTCTTTCGGAAGCTCTACTAAGGTCATCGAGCATTTTACTGAGGCTCTCCATGGTCTCAGCCATGATCACTATGTCGTCGGCAAACCGAAGGTGAGTGATGTACTCGCCATTAACGTTGATGCCAAGCCCCTTATTAAGTACTTAAGTATATGAAATAATATGAATTGTTATGACCAACATAAACAGTACTAAATTACCTTATGCTCATTAACAGTAAAGTTATATGATTCGAATGAATTGTGAAAGAGATATATTAAATAGGCACCTTATTATATACCTAGGTACCTACATACGCAAAAATATCGACAATAAAGTCTCCTTGCCTTCATACTCGTAAATCATTTGTTATAGTAAGTCCCTATAATTAATATCAAAAAGCATTACAGAATGTATGAGTGAATACAGAGAGGGACACGTGTATAATATCTCCTAAAGTTTCAGATATCTTATTGTTATTAAATATCTCACTAATTATAATGAAAAGTGTACATTTAGTTATGTTATGAACATGTTCTGTTATCGACAAAACATTATTGTAAAGCATGTTGCGTGTCTACCGCTCTACAACTATAATATTAATCTTGTACTTACAATACCTGTTGTATTGAGAAATGTGTAAAATGTTGGCTATACTCGTATATCTATCAATAATGGGTAGGTATAAGTTAATGCCTATTTACCTGAGTCTGCCGTTAGTAATAAATTATTGTGTTCGAGACTTATGAGAGACTCGTTCTATGAAATATAGGTCAAATGGAACTTTATATTTATTTTGAATTTATTTCCTTTTCTTGATGGTTTTAGAAATAGATTTCAGTGTTAAAGCACTATTTGCGAAAGCTGGAAGTGAGATTTTATTAATGTATTTAAGTATTATTTGTAGCCGATAATTTTGTCAACAATCTGGGTATGTGTGAAAATTGGTAACTTACTTATTTCAATAACTAAAGAATTCTTTAGTTAGCAATAAAAGAAGTAGGTAGGTATACCTATTTGTTTGAACGAGTTTTGTAATCATGTTTAATTAAGACGCTTTTGAACCCTAATGTTTTTATTTAAAGCCCGGACGCACGTCTATTGCAGCAATCTTGTACTAAGCGATAATACCTATGTACCTACTTGTTGTATTCAGCCCTTTCTATATAAATATCGAAGAATTCAGCTTACCCAGCTACAGATTAAATTTTATACTTACCTATAACTACTTAATGTTCAGTGTATATAGATATAAATCAGCATGAAACGCATTGTTTTAAGGATCGTCACTCCTTTAGCAACTATTTATTTTGTGCACCCAATAATGATAGTGACAACGATCAATATTTTATTTACATCTACGTTATTCTAAGCACTGACTGGAACGATATTATGACAGTTTATTTATAAGCCACAAATTTTTGCTTTAGGTATACTTTTTATACAAATTATTGAACGTTTGTTCATTATTGTTATAATAATACGCGTAAACAGTACATGTTTAACTTACATGTATGTACTTAGAGCATTATAAACAGAGCACATTAGTCACATAGTTAATCAAAAGTTTGCATTCATTGAACAGCGCAAAATTCTCGTGGAATAAGTTCAGTGGAATAAAATATCACGCACATGCGACATATTGTTTTATTTCTAAGCTGCGAGAAGCCTTCCCTCAATATACTGCTATACAGAGTGAGTTTTTCAATTGGCCGTGGATGGCCAAAGCCGAAACTACGAAGAGTAGCGAAAAACATTCAAAGGAGTCACGAGGCCGATATTGATGTATACTAAAACTACATTGACTCTTTGAAAAATCAGTGTTCCTAGTCAGGTATCGATCACGTTGACTTTGAAAAAAAAACAGCACTGTGTGTGTGTGTGTGACGGCCATACCTCATATTTTAGAAAATACTTTATCCTACTTGTACCTCCCTTTTAAACCTTAAGAAGCTTAACCATAATCAACCTTATGAGGAGATGACTTTTTTTACCGACGTCATACAATAACAAAAATTTGTACAATAAAAAAGTACATAATTTTTTTATTAGATTTGCTGGATGTAAGAACCTAATCGGTGTTGGGGAACTATGTGGTCTACCTGGTGAATTCGGCAAGGCGAAGGGTTTGACCGCTATCAAATCGTCTAATCATATAATAAAAATAATAAATGATAATAAATCTTTATTCAAACTTCAAATTGGTATATAAAGTAGGTTCAACAATGTTAGGTGCCTGTACTAGGTAATCCTGTATCACAGGCGGCAGGGGCTCAAACAATGTAATTGTAAGGACAAGGTTTTTTTACAATATTTTCTTAATATTAGAATAGTGACAGAGATATATTGATTTATCTTAATCTTAATTACTAAAACAGATGAAAATTAAAATTAAATTCTATTAATAATCATAAACATATGATTCCTAACTTAGCTTAGTTTGAATGACGCGATGTGGATTTCCTTCTGTGTGATTCATCGATTGATAGCGGCCAAACCCTTTGCGTTGCCGTATTCACTTACGCAATAAGGCTGCTGGCCCTTCTTAGTAAGCAACTGACGAAGTGTCGATTGAAGAATGAAATAATGAAATAATGAAACATCCCAAAATACAGTTTAAACTATGTAAGGTCAACTTAAATTAACTGACGAAATTTCACAGACGTAATCTGACGGATGTCGATAAGATAACCTGATTTTCTATACTCATCATTTCGTGTGACCCTTTAAATAAAATGTAAATCAAGCATGCATGCATTGTTACACGATCAATCTGACATGAATAAATTCATACCACGGATAATAAACCATTAAACGCCCAATTGATCGTCTAAAGATGCTTAAATAAACTTGAGCATTCACTTGTAACAGAACATCAAGCATTCACCGTTTTTAAATTTGTCGAACTGAACGACGAACATTTTCACGATCGTTCTAGCCAACGCTGCAGTAAATGCTATAACTACAGACAGCAATAGGCGTGCGGGAGGTGTGGTCGGAGAGGGACGGCGGCGGAACAATGACAGAATTGCTCGGCTTCGCAAAAAGCTCCAAACTGACGTTTCGCTAGAATGCTCGCTAGAATACTCGCTAAAAAGCCCCAATAATGATAGTATCAGTGGTATTCGAGGTATGAAAACTGATGCCCCCGAGCACATCCAGTAGGTAATCATTCATATAATCTTTAACACCCTTTTTATCCGTTTAAGGGATGAAACTCAAAAAAAAAAAAAAAGTTTTTCTTTAATTGTATTCAAGAGCAGAAATAGTAAGTTTGAAATAATGTTGATGATAATCAATTTATTTTCTTACAAATGTTAACACCAAAAGGGGTGTTAACATTTGTAAGAAAATAAATTTATAATTATTAGAATATTACTTTTAATTGTCGCCAGTAAAAAATGGGAATTAAGCAGTTTAATGTAATAACTGCCTTTTTACATGGAGATTTAAAAGAGTGCATTTATTTGAAAGTCCCTAAAGGAAATAGTGAAAACTGAATAAAAGTTAATACGGACTATAACAAGCTCCACTAATGTGGAACATTAAGTTTACAGATTTTTTTGTTAAAATGGGTTTTAAGCAGTTAAAATTAGGTCAATGTATTTTTGTGACGGAAGGAGAAAGAAGAATCATTCTTGCATGTGGATGACGGATTGGTCGCTGGAGAAAGAGAAGAAGATCTTCTTACATGTAATAAACACAAGAAAAACTTTCGAATTGAGAATTTGTAAAGAAGTGTCCAATTACATCGGCTTGGATATAAAACAAGAAGAAAATGGAGTGAATATTTTTCAGAAAACTTATGTTGAGAAGATTGTGAATAAATTTAACATGAATGAAGCTAGAGAATGTAAAAGTCCAACTATTTTAATAGAACAACATCTATCAATAAAAATTGATAATAAATCTTATGAATTTTACAGAGAGATGATAGGATCATTGTTATATTTGTCAAATAAAACTAGACCAGATAATAGTTTTCATGTGGGCAGTAACCCACAAAACGAGACATCAAAATTCTCCAAATTTAAATGATCATATTAACGCAAAAACAAATTAAGTTTTTTGAGAGGTTCGAAGGATTAAGGTATTCACTTTGGTGAAGGTGATCAATTGCTCCGAGGATATTGTGATGCAGATTTCGCGGGAGATCCAGACATTAAACGTAGTACTTCGGATTTCGTGATTTGGTTGAAAGGTGGAACAGTGGCATGGAGCTCAAGAAAGCAGTCATTTGTAGCGCTGTAAGTTCAGAAGCAGAATGTATAGCTGCAGCAGAATGTTCAAGGAACTTTTTTTTAAACGAGACCTCATAAACGATATTACGAATGAAAAATTATATCTTGAGATAAGAGAGGACCACCAATCAGCAATTTGTTAATGAAGAAGGGAATTATGAATAAAAGATAAAAGGAGTAAAACACATAGATGTGAAATATTATTATCTTAAAGATGCAATTGATGCGAATAATATATCAGTAAAGTATTGTCCAACGGGATCACAAATAGCAGATATACGAGTACTCACAAAACGTGAAGTGATGTGAATGTGAAGTTTGAACGATGTCAACGAAACCTGTGTCTTAGTGATAGTGTTAGTGTTTACTAAAGTGAACAAAAGCGTTTCTTTCGGCTGTTAAGTGGGTTATTATTAACAAATATGTAAGTTTTTATAGGCTGAGTAATTATCTATGATAAAGAAGAGAGTAGAGAGAGAGTAGAGTAGTGATTTAATTAATCTCAATGAATTGATTAAAATTTTCAGCCATGCCGTGGTATAACTAAAATGCCGTTATCTGACATCTGATCGATTTTTTACTTTTGATGCTATACTAATGAGAAAAAAATCTCTATTGATCGATATATACGTGGGACACTCAGAAAGTTTTGCGAAACTAAAAAAAATTGTTCTTTACGTACATATATTTTTATTAAATCTTTTCAAAGTACTTTCCACCAGCCTCTATACAAAGATTCATGCGCCTAAACCAGTTTTCAAAACACTTTTTCCAGTCCGCCGCAGACACCTCGTTTACAGCCTGCTCGAACGCAGCCAGCGCATCTTCCGGCGACGAAAATTGTATCCCTTTGAGCTGATTTTTTATTTTTGGGAATAAAAGAAGTCACACGGTGCTAGATCAGGGCTGTAAGGAGGGTGACCCAGGAGTTTGACTGGCGTGCTGTCCAGGAAGTCCCTCGTTTTGAGTGCGGTGTGCGCAGGTGCATTGTCGTGGTGGAGCAGTAGCCCGCGGAGCCCTGTGTTTGGTCGCTTGTTGCTTATAACAGAGAAAACTTCTGGCAAACATTTGGTAGTATACCATTCGGCATTAATGCTTCTTTGATCCCGTAAGGGAATTGATACCAAGTGGCCAGTCAAATTAAAAAAGCTAGCGATCAAAATCTTACCCCCGCTTCTAGATCGCTTCACTTTGGTAGGCGTTGGCTCATTTTGAAACACCCAAACAGTCGACTGGCGCTTGGTTTCTGGGTCGTATTGATAAATCCAGGACTCATCACCTGTAACGATGTCGTAAACACGCCGAGACGAGCCTGCTTCAAATTTGTTAAGCATATCACGGCACCATTCCACCCGGGCCTGCTTCTGAGCATCGGTGAGGTTGTGCGGCACCCAGCGTGATACTATCCTCCTCACGCGAAGATGGCTGTGTAGAATCTCGTGAACGCTTCCCGATCCAATCTTCAATATGTGTTGAATCTCCTGATATGTAATTCGCCTATTGTCTTGGATTAAATTTTTCACTGCTAGCACGTTTTCTTCGGTAACAGCCGTCAAAGGGCGACCGCTTCTTTCGTCATCCCCCAAAGTTGGTCGACCGCGCTTGAATTCGTTATACCAACGATACACGGTTGCCTTGGAAGGGCCTTCATCCATGAATGCCATTTGAAGTCTATCGTACTATTCATCCGGTTTCAGGCGACACTTGAAATCGTAGGTATAAAATCATAGCTCTAAAATGTTCCCGGCGCAGATCCATATTTCAGTGAGACACAATACTTTGAATTAACTCGCAAAAAATGTGGAGGGAAATTTTGAAATTGGAACTTACTTATTTTTACTTATAAATAATCATATTTTCGAAAAACATTATAACTGGCCAGTCTCCCATATATAAAAACTTTTTTTCGCAATACTTTCTGAGGGGCCTGGTATTTCTTAAAATCGACCGATGTCAGATAACGGCATTTTAGTTATACCACGGCATGGCTGAAAATTTTAATCAATTCATTGAGATTAATTAAATCAAGTAACTCGAATAAACATAACTTTTCTAAAATTTTACATTGTTTTCAGTATGTCGGAACCTTAAGTTTTTATAACGGAACATTATTTTGATAACTCTTTTCTTGTTAGTGTGTATAGTTATTTTCACGATGTTTAGAAAGATATCTATGGAAGTGTGTTGAGGTTGAGTAGGAGTTCTGAATATTATAGAAATGTTTTAGAGTAGTTTTTTTTAGGTAGTTAATACTGGATGATGAGATGTTTTCGAGTAGTAGTATAATTAAATAATGTGACGAGTTTTTTATTCAAACTGGTTAAGATGAGGTCGAATAGCAGTTCAGAATATTGAAGATTTTTTTTAGTCAGGTAGGTTTTGAGATAACAAAAATTGAATAATATGTGGTTTCGAGTAGTAGGAATAATAAAATGATGAATGATGATTAGTTTTTATTGATACTGATGATAAATTGATGTTCAGATGAATCGAGTGGGTGATATTATAGGATGGTTGAAGTATTGTTGTCGTTAAGTTTTTAGAATATAGTTGAGGTAAGTGAGAACTTACATTAATGTTAATGAGTGTTATCTACGTTTATTTAGGTTTTTGTATTGTCCAATACATCGAGTTAATTCAGGTGACACAGATTACGTAATGAATCAGTGATTTGGCTTTTCTTACAAAAAAATATTTTAAAAAAATACATAAATATTTAAAATCTTTATTTATTTTGAAAATAGAGTTGATTGGATTGAAGGAAGTTTTTTAAGACTTCCTGTATAGGTCTAACAGCATTACCTTTATAACATATTAATACTAAATGCGCATTGACGAGACCCCTAAACGGCTCGCAGTACTGACAGCACTGCAGAAGTGCCATAGTGGTCTCGTCGGTGCGTATGTTTGTGGAGTGTGCCGTTTCGAGCGTTTGTTGGTAGTTTCCATACTGTTTGTATATTTTACTGTGACACCGGCAGGGTTATTACGTATCTTTTGCAATAGCAAAACGATAGCGATCAAACGCTTCTTGTCATAAAAGTCGGAATTACCTGCAGCGTAGACATGGTAGGTCCTACACAAACGTTTACTAATCGCACGCTGTTTGTCAAATGCACTTATTTAAAATAAAAACCGCCAACAACTCTAAAATTTCTGTATGGAAGAGCAATTATTGCGCAAAAATCGCTATCGTTTTGCTCTTGCAAAAGATACGTAATAAGCAGGCGGGTTTCCATAAAACAGTTTATGCCCCAACACTCATGAAATCAGAACTTGCACTTAATTTTTTTCCGTACCATTATCGCCAAAAACGAAAAAAAAAACACGTTTCTTGTATGGGATACTTACTCCTATATTTATTTTATTCTGTTTTTGGTACCTATTTGTTGTTATAGCGGCTACATAAATACATCATCTGTGAAATTTTCAACTGTCTAAAATAGCTATCACGGTTCATAAGATACAGCCTAGTGGCAGACATTCAGACTAACAGTGCAGTTAGTAATAGGGTCCCGTTTTAACCCTTTGGGTACGGAACCCTAAAAATGGGGATTATTTTTCTTTAATAAAACAACAAATCCTTCATTTTTGCCAACCATAGACGGTGCGCCGACTGTGGAGATTTCTCAGCCAAATCTGATATTTTGAGGTATATTTTTTTTTAACTGTGCAGCCTTTCGTTGGAAGTAGAGCATTTCCGCATTAACAAAATAAATTACGTCAACGCCGCAAATAAACACAGCCAACTGTGCAATGTCACTTAGGTCTGTACTTTCGTCGAGTGCAACGGATAACAAGGATACCACCGCGAGCCGCAAGTGGCCCGCGGGTTAAAGACCTTAAGAGATAAGTTAAGGGATAGTAGATACTCAGTTTTATGCCGACGCAGCACCGAGGTCGAGTAATATTGAACGTAACCGTGTCACCTCTCACGGATATTCTACAGCCCGACCAACTTCTGTGCAATTATGAGTGGCGCTGTTCGTCACCAATTCACCAAAAAATAAACAAAAACCGATCTTATGTCCCTTCAAAATGTAAGTTCCAAAAACGTCCGTTACACAGTTAGGTTGGTCGGGCTGTATTTTTATTTTTATTTATTTATTTATTTTACTCTTTGTGTGTCACTGTCAATGAGGTAGTTTCTAAGTCAGTGGTCACTGTCATCATCATGGATACGTCATGTGTCAATTAGATGCACAGACTACCTAAAGATATTATTGTTCTGTGTACTTATGTCCGATGCACAGAACATTTTTACTCTTAGCGAGGTCCGATGTCCGAACTATAGAAGCTATTCTTGTTTCTACCATAGCTCTCAGTGTAGTCTGTGGTCCGAACCGTCAGCCATAATATCTGTGCCGTCAGCCGGACATGAGACGAGAGCACAGCACTAGCTAGCTACATATCAGTAATCTGTGCCACAGAACATTTTTACTCCAGATCTGTGCACAGCACAGAGCCCAGTGCTGCCAACTTAGCGCTTTCAGCGCCAGATCTAGCGCTTATTTTGGTCAATAGCGCGTTCTAGCGCCTAGCGCTTTTTGAAACTCTGTACTTTCTTTAAAAAAAGAGTTACTGCGCAAACTTCCCACTTAACTTAACTTTCAACTTCCCAACGACGTGTTGAGGACAATTTCATCCACAGATAAATATAAATTCAAGTCCAAAACTGATCAAGACCAACCTTATTTCAGCCTCAGAAGCAATTGTAGTATAATCAGACGATGATGAATTAATTTAATCCCTTTATTTTATAAAATAATTACATCAAACAGTCACTACTTTTATTATTATTACTAGTATACTTAAACAAGTACTCTAATCTCTTTTATGACATAATTTGATTAAATAATAAATAAAAAAACTGCGTTTATACATTTATAGTCTTAAAAAATTGGGAGTTTTGTTTGAATTTGGCGCCGAATTTGACCGATTTTGGGTGCGATTTTTTGACAGCGACCATTTAGCGCGTTCTAGCGCGTTTTCAAAGAGCTAACAGCGCGTTTTTGCTTAAACGAGTTGGCAGCACTGCTCCTAGCACAGACTACATATAAAAAAGTACTCTGTGACAGACTACTTTAGAGATACTGACGAGAGAAATCAGAGATTGAAAAGCATAGGGTATATTTTATGTTCTGTGTTGAAAAGCCATGTGAACCATGCGTCATTGGCTAAAAGGTCCTAGCAACCAGGCCATAAAACTTAAATTAAAAAAAAAAAAAAAGAACCATGCGTCACATGCATGTTTACTTTTGAAGTTTTGAGTTTGTTTTGTAATTAATATAGGTAACCCTAAACTTGTTAATAGTCATTTATTTAACATACGGCGTCGTACAACCTTACAAGAAACAGCTCGTTAAGCGATGAAATATGAATTCGCAAGCAATAAAGTGCCACAAATGCCGCCACATATTATTTGATGATACGTGCATCCTGGACAGTTCTCAAACGTGTGATCCCAAAAAATGTGAAAGTTATGATATAAAGAGGTTCATTTACGTCAGTGAGGACAAAGTGCCTGCATGGATTAAAGAGAAAATCGAAAATGAAGACTGGACTAAGGGCAAACTGCACTGTCAGAAATGTAACAACCGAATTGGCTCGTTTGACTACATAACAGGGCGAAAATGTGACTGTAGATTATCAGTTTTACCACCTATACATCTGGTGACAAGTCAAATTGATAGGCCAATTCAAATTCAAAATATTATTAGGTAACAAATAAGTCCATATCTGAAAATTGTTTAATATGTATTTTTGTTACAAATAAATATGTCATAAACAAACTAAAACAGGTTTTTTTTTTAATAATAATACATTTATTGTTTTGTAAACATTAAGATTTATTCAACCACCATTGCACTTGCTACTGATTCATTAATTTCAACATCTCGGCACTTAGCAGCTTGCAGTTCCCTTCGGATCTGTAAATATAAAAATAAACATCCTCAGAAAGTATTCAACATTAACCTAAAATTTACTACACTTACTGCCGCACTCAGAGACCTTTAACGGTTACTTAACGCGCTCCGTAGTATAGATTTTGTACCAAAAATCGTTTTAAGTAACCGTTACCGTCTCTGAGTGTGGCAGTAAGATAGACATTGAAATCTATTTTTTTGTTGCTTACAATGATTAATTTTAATTTACCTCTGGGGTGATGGTCAGATGAGACTGTTTCCTTAGTAATTCCAAAAGGGCATCTCTCTGTTCTGTAGATATGTCGGCCTTATAACGCTGAACAAATGTTAACAGTGACTGATGCCACAGAACTGGTAAATTCCTATGTTCACTTTGGAATCTGAAAAATTAAAAAAGAATTAATGGTATTATCTACATATACTCTTCATTAGTATTATACATGGCTACATAAAAAAGCTATAAATAAGCATGAACTTTCTGTGCTCAAATCTAAACAATAGTGTAATGTGATTTGAAGACACAGGTCTTAATTCTAGATTATAGAAGTTTTATAAATAATTTAACTTGATTTTTTTTAGATTAAAATGAGCATCTCACCTTATAAAATGGAATACAACTGAATCTACAACTCTGTATGGCAGGGCATACTTTTTATCAAAGAGTATTCTTAAAAATATAGAGTTTGCTCCAGTGTAGTCCATTTCTGCTATCTTTAACATTGCTGCACTGGAATGCAACACCGGTACTGAATTACGTGCCAGCACTGAACCTACTATGATGGCTTCACGTAATGTGCAATCACCCGACTAGAAAAAACACAAATTATTTTAGTAGATCAAGGCAATATAATATATCTTAAACAGGCATATAAAGTTGTTCTTAAAGAATAAAACAAATTTAAGTTACCTCCAGCAACGGCAATAGTATACCCTTCATAAAAGCGCCAGGCTTGAAGAGTGCTTTGCGTAAGGCTTGGTATAAATGAAAGTTCAATCTTTTATATTCGGCCAGGTCATCTCTCACACGAGGAAGCAGGACTAAATTGTAGAATCGCTGTGCCATCTTTTCTTTTAAATTAGATGCGAATATTCTGGTAGCCTAGAAAAAACATTTGAAGGAAGAGTATTATTTAAGATTAATGGCAATTATGCTAACTTTTATTAATTGTTTCTGGACAAGTTAAACTCCATTTAAGCATTTCCTTGGCTGGTGAATGGTTATAAAAATACTCTCCAATAATCATTTTATGGTTATCAAAACAGCAGAAAAAATTATTCACCAGTATGTAGAATATAATACAATACACTGAATATCATTAAAAGCAACTTTGCTTAAAACAACGTACTGGATATTACAACTGAATTTAGAGGTCCTATTCAAGGACATAATTATGTGCGATTATATATTATATGTTTATAACAACTGTCGCTATATGGCATTTGAATGGTCCCTTCAACATTGTTTTGACTGTAGAACATTTCAAACAAAATAGATAATAAATAACCCTTTCATAAACTTACTTGATACATAGCTGCAGCAGACCAACTGGTTGGTTCTGTGATGTACAAAATTTGTTCCCAATTCTGTAAGTGTGGAACCATTTTAAAAGCTTTCGGCAGTTTTCCAGATCTGTACTTTTGTAATACATCTCTGACACCTTCATACATTGTCTTTATTCTGAAAAAAGTAACGTTAATTAGTTATTGAGGCACAGTTTTCGTTTATATCTTGATAAAGAATCTAAAAGAATTAACTTATCAGAATATGTTATAACAGGCAGATGTTCTACCTATTATAACAACACTTACCGTGGATCAATGTTCTGTAACTTCAATGTTTCCACATCTGAGAACTGAGTCTGTAGCTCAGTGTGTTTATCAGTGATCTTTTCTTTTATTATATCTGCCAAGGTGCGGGTCCTCTCTGGTTTAGCTGACATGAACATTCTAAGAGCTTCTTCATCTTCTTCGTTTATTTCAATATTATCGTAATATGTGTCTGGGTCCAAATCATCCCTGTCTGATCCAGAATCATCATCGGAGTCAGCATCTGTATGGAGAAAAGGTATATTATGGAAAACTCACAGTAATTTTTTATAAGTACAAGTTGTTAAGACCAGCTTATTGAGGTAAACAAGAAATTTGGTTAACATAATAAAGCTTGTTAGATAGACTTACCAGCAATTTTATACCACCATCTAAATTGTTTTTGAACCAAGCTCACCTTTAAATGATGCAGGAATTATTACATGTTTTGCAGGGGATGGGCCAGCTTCAGCTTCGCCTAATTCAGCTTGTTGCCTCCTAGCAGCTTTTAAGATTTTCTTAGATAAGTCTGCATTTACGAACTGAAAAATAAATAACACATGGGTCACACACAAAAATGTTATTCAAGGAAAGATGTCATGTATGAATACTCTCGGGCCGTGAATTACGACAGGTTAATGGATTATCATAGATCTATTGTCAATGAATTTGGAGTCTCTTACCTCTTCGTCATCATCCTGCCGGTTCCTCTCTTTGTTTCTGTTTTTATTTTTCACAGAGTTCACTGATTCGATTTGATCAGCTAAAGCTAAGTTCTTCCCCATTTGAGAGGGTTTAAACTTTTTAGCTTTTCCCATTGTAACACAATTTTATTCACACAATATAAATAGAGGAATTCTATGTTAAATGTATTTAAAATAGTTAATTTGCTCTACAAAAAGCAAAATAAATTGAACTCAATGAAAAGTTGAAAACATGTGCACTGCGATGCCATGCCATATGACATTGACAATCTGAGATCTGAGTAGGTATCTGACAGAAGGGACGACAGGTGAAACGACAGTTTTTTTATCTTGGGAATTCAATGACCTGGCTACTAAGGCTTTTTAAGTCGCGTAAGTTTTTACGCGACTGCAAGTAAAGGGTTATGTTTTTACGCGTATCTTGTATTTAGGTAATATTTTTTATTACCTCATATCTTTCAAACCTCAAGACGGATTTATGTAATTAAGACATCGTTAGATACGTCTTGACCGCCCAAGTGTTCTTAGATAAGTGCACACTGTGCACAGAACATTTTTATTCTGTTAAGTTAAGTGACGTTAAAAAACAAACATGGCGGATTTGAAGCGCCTCAAGCTGGAAACAAATTATCGGACGCGGATAGCTAGCTACATATCAGTCATGGTATAATAACATACTCCGTATACTTCGCCTGGTATGTTCTTCCCAGGATGGCCTAAGCCTACGTCACGATAAGTGTTACCATTGATTGTCCTTTTTAGAAAATTTAGGTACTTTCTCATGTAGTTAATGAATATAAAATTAATTACTAACTAGCTTAACTATTTAGTAATTCATGTGATTCATCTATGTTCATCTATGTCATGTATATTTAGTGTTGAATTAATTTATATTTTGAATGATTAGTTCATAATTGCACATACAAAATGCATTTGGCTCGGGTATTTCAATAACACACAGTGGCAACACATCGAATTGACAAGTGACATACTGACAACCAGCCATTTCATCGCTATTGTCGTGTAGCTCACACCTATAGCGTTGTTTCGCTCGGTGAGAAAAATACTGTGGCTCCCAAACATTTGTGATGAACCCGTAAACTTTGAAAGATACACAAGAAAAATTGTTAATTGTTCCGTAAACTGTAAAAACAGCAGTTTATAAGGCGGTGTAATATTTTTTCTTTTCCCAATGAAGAGACGCTATCATATGCGTGGCTTCAATATTGTAACTAACTTCACCTAAAATATCTGGTATGTGCCTTTAATTAATTTATTATTTAATTTATATACGCGTTGTAAAATCCATAATTTAAGCCATAGTTGTGTCAATATATACGTCTTTACGCTCGAACTTAACCTAACCTAATTAGTTTTTGACTTATTTTCGTCAAGTCAAGTTTTGTGGGTTTTCGTTCCGAACTAAATAAAATACTAAAATGAAATCAATTAAAAGAAAGCAAAGTAAATACATACAAAAAGTATCAAACATGACGATTAATTAAGAATTATAAAACATTTGTACTTATTGTATTATTTTTATCATTTTCCCCACTAAAAAAGTTTGAGAACCGCAACGCAATTGATGACGTAGTCTTAGGCCAATCACGTGACCCAGCTGTCACGGGAAGAGACTACCATGTCTTGTTCTACCATGATATCAGTAATCTGTGGACGCGGCTTACGGACGCGACTTACAGCCGTGACTGTAATTAAGCAGTGCTACTGGTTACTGTTGTTAATTTGATTTTAATGCCGGTCACTCACATTCGCACGAATACGCAAACCCACAATTGTAGGACGACATTTGCAAATGATTACGTAAAGTTTTCGCTGCATTCGTGGTTTACCAAGCTGTGTCGGTTTTTTAATGAACATCAAAGCGCGCGAACCTCGATCCTTCGCGTAGTCTCCCACACGTGACACGTTACTTTACTCTTTGTCCCACACATTCGTGCGACGACCAGTTGCGCACAAGATACGTAGTGTCTCTAAGTAGTCTGTGCGCACACGATTGCGAAGGTAACGGACGTTTCGCCATTTTCATAGTTCGTGAATTCTACTGTATACCGTAGGTACTTAAACTAATTTCATCATGGATTGGAGCAAATCCAAGGTGCTGGAGTTCATTAAAAGAAATCCCATAGAAAGCCAAGCAAGAGTCAGACATTCGTAAACAAGTAGAGGAAGCGCAAACGGGTTCGCAAATTGAGTATGCGAACCCATTTGAATATCCGCTAAGTTTGCAAATGGATGCTTGACGGCCCTTCACATGCATCTTTCCTGACCAGCTGAAATTAGCCAAGGTGATTTCGATATACAAAAAGGGCTCAAAGACCGATCCCAAAAATTATCGCCCATATCCTTATTACCCACCTTATCAAAACTCTTTGAAAAAATTATTAAAACTAGACTACTGGTACATTTAGGTATAAACAAAATTATAAATCTAAGACAATTTGGATATCAGAAAGGCGTTGGTACCTCGGATGCAATAGACACTTTAATAAATGACATAGTTAGTAAATTAAATGTAAAAATGAAAGTAGCTGGACTATTTGTTGACCTCAGTGCCGCTTTTGACACTATAGATTATGAACTACTACTTACTAAACTCGAACATTATGGTAAAGAGGAAAGACATTACAACTTATGAAATCGTACTTACAAAATAGACGAATGTATGTAAAAATTAAAAGTATAGACGAGAATAATCACGAAGTGATATACAAGTCAAAAATGACGTATGTAAAACGTGGTGTGCCTCAAGGCTCAATTTTAGGACTTATTCTCTATATTATTTTTACAAATGACTTACTCAACTTCATGAGTAAAACTCAACCAAACGAGAAACTTGTTGTTTTCGCAGATGATACAAACATAATAATTGGGGCAAAAGACATAGAACAATTGACATTAAATACAAGTTATAATTATACAAAAAAATTGCGATTGGTTTATGTTTGTCATTATTATTTTGTAATTAAACACTGCACTTATCAGACAATAGTTTTATTTTTATATTTCTTTTTACAGACAGTAGACATCTTTTTACTATAGCCATGTTGGAATCTTCTAGCACACCGATGGGCGGGAACTCTATGATCTGTCATGGATAAAACACAGATAACCATAAACATCCCCCCTTTTCCAAAGCTTTACAATACAATCAAAAGGTAAACCATTATACGTTTACAAATGTTCTAAAATAACCACAAACAGACAAATAATTGGTTGTTACTAATGCATACTAATTTTCTAAATCAGAGCTATCAATATAATCTTTAAATTTAATTGGCCTCCTAACTGGACGACCACTGCGTGTCACATTTATAGTTTCATTTGGTACTGAAGTGAAGTATTTAATGGTTCATTATTGGGTGGTTCTTCAGATTTATTGAGATTATTATCATTACAAAAATTTTCATCTTTACTGCTTTCATTTAGTCTAGCATCAGGATCAATTTCAGAAATCATATTCTCATTACATACTAGTGAACTATTCTGCATATTATTACTATCACTGGAATTACATGTTAAGTTTGTTTATTTATTAATTTCAAAGTTATTAGAATTACAAACATTGTAGTGTGGTTTAATGAATTTTCTATTCCTCCTATACCTATTCCCTCCTTCATCCCCCACCACATAAGAACGTGGTTCATCACATAGTTTGATGATTTTACCTTTAGTCCAGTTAGCATCTAGTGACTTCTTAAAATACACATTTTGATTTACTTTTAAATCCATGAGAGTTTTAGAATTTTTGTCATAATTTTTCTTTACAGACTCTAGATGATTGTTATATTCCTTTCCATAAATAGCAACTTTTGGCTTCAAATTACTTTTTGAAACGGGTAGTAATGAATTTAAAGTTCTTGAAAATAACAATTGTGCAGGAGATGGCAGATATGACTTAGGAGTATTTCTATAATTTAGCAAAACTAGATATGGATCTGAACCATCCTCTTTGCATTTTTTGAATATGCTTTTAAATATTTTCACACCACTTTCGCTTTGCCCGTTCGATTGTGAATACAGTGGGCTTGATTTGATATGCTCAAATTTGTAATTGGCAGCAAAATTCTTGAACTTTTCAGATGTAAATTGTGGGCCGCCATCAGTAACTACTATTGCTGGAATACCATGTCTTGCAAAGATAGATTTACAGTTCAATATTACACAGTCACTTAACAAATTATCCAGTTTACTAACTTCAACATACTTTGAATAATAATCCATGAATACAAGAAATTCTTTGCTATCTAGGGTACAGATGTCAATGCCAACCTTGTGCCAAGGCAGTCTCTCTATATCATGATTAATCAATGGTTCTTTCTGTTAATTTGGACTGAATTTACCACAAGGCACACATTGTTTTACAAACAATTCAAGGTCTCTATTTATGTCTGGCCAAAAAATGCATGATCTAGCTCTGATTTTACACGTACTTAAACCTACATGTCCCTGATGAATATTTTTTAACATCTCAATTTTTATTGATTCAGGTATAACAATTAAGTTACGCTTTAGTAAAATGCCATCTAATGTGCTTAGCTCATCTCTATAAGTCCAATAGCTTCGTAATTTTTTATCTACATCTGAAATATTTCTTGGCCAGCCAATTTTAACATAACCCATAATTTCTTTAAGTATACAATCAGATTCAGTTGCTGCTCGAATTTTCTTTAATTGAATATTAGACACAGGTAAAGAGTTTGTATGCAGCTTAACATGACATATTATATTTTCGATAAGTTGCTTCATTTTAGATTCTACTTTGTCAGCGCAGCTTCTAGATAATGTGTCAGCAATGAAAAGTAAGCGTCCTGGTTTGTATTTTACCGCTAAATTATAACCTTGTATAGCTAACATCATTCTTTGTAATCGTGCAGGCACTTTATATAAAGGTTTTTTGAACAATGTTTCCAATGGTTCGTGGTCTGTTTCAACATGTACTTTGCGCCCGTAAGTATATTGATGCATTTTATAGCACCCAAAAACTATTGCTAGGTAACATTTCTTTTTCTAACTGACAGTAATTTTGCTCAGTAGAATTAAGGGATCGAGAACCAAATGCAATTGGCTTACCATTTTGTAAGAGTACAGCTCCCATAGCGGTTGATGAACTATCAACTGATAACACAATATCTTGGTTTAAAAGGCTAAACATGGACTGCTGCACAAAGCTTTTTTCAACTTGCCTACAGCTTCTTCTTGGTTGCTATCCCAGATGAACACATCTTTTTTCATTAAAATTCGCAAAGGTTCAGTAATTTTTGAGTAATTTGGAATGAATCGAGACAGATATCATCTGGATTTCGGTTTCGTATACCATATGTGTCACAGTGAAGCCTTTGCTGCAGGAGGTTCAGATGCTGTATGCGAAGGATGACGTGTCAACACCTGAGAGGTTAAGACGAACTGCATGCTACCAGTTCAAAGGTGTTAGCCAAACATTACGAGCGCGTGCAAGATTGGAATTGAATACTCGGTGAGTCGCTTCCATTTTATTTTGATAGTGAGGTCGAATGTTCTCTAGTGAAGAGATGCTATTTCGAGTTTTAAGAGTGTACATGTTTGATCACTGAATTGGTAGTGGTTATAACTAGCAACATCACTAGGTAATTAAGAAACACTTAGTAAAAACCAAGTAATTGGTTTGTTGAACCAATTTTTTTTTTGTAAAAAATGAAAAGATCATGTATAAGTTTCCATATAAAACTATTTTTAGTTTTTTTTTTTCACTGTAATTACAAAGTAAAATGCAATTGAAAATATTTTTTTGAATCCAGTACCGAAAACACCCCGATAGTTTGCCGAACAAATCCGAGCCCGTGTGACGTCACAACGTTCATTTCTACTCATTGTAGCACATAGCTGATACAGTGTTTTGACTTTTAACCGATTCAATCTTGTTATTATCGTCAATATATTGATGAATATCGAATATATTGATCATAAATATCGAACCTTAAAAGTTATCGTGCTTGCTTCGTACCATTATGTACGAATACTACAAAAAGATCCCAATTATACGTGATTCGCGCAATAGCCCCTAGTACCTAGCAATCTACTAAATTTGAGCTATGTTCTATGTCTAACTAGATTCCAATTATAATGTGTTAATTATGTTGTTATCTTGTTCTAATTTAGTATTAGATTCGTATTAAATTCTTACTTTGATAATTAAAGACTGAGAATATGAAATTTTTAAGCGAACTTTCGAGCAAAGTTGACATTGTTGTCCTACGTAATTTGAAAACATGATTTTTTGTTTATGGTGATATATTCATTATTTTATACTTAAATGACAGATATATGCGTAAAACTAACATTTCTGTTTGAATTGTGAGAATCGATCGACGTATTTAAGAGATATTTACGGAAGAATTAGTGTAACGAAAATCTACCAAGTTAATATTTTTCATATATATTTACGTTTCTGTTCTACAAACTTTTTTAGTGTTTGTAAATGTATAATATAGACATTAGTGTTCAATATTATTAAGGGATATTGTCAATCTGCCTAGCCTTTAACCCAGTAACTGGGTAACACGGTACCCCTTGGCAAGACTGGCGTCAGATCTCAAGCTTCTGACTACCCGTAACGACTGTCAAAGATCTTCAAATGACAGCCGGGACCAACGGCTTAACGTGCTTTCCGAGGCACGGAGGAAACACGGTATGTTGAAATGGTCACCCATCCACGGACCGACCTCGTCAAGCGTTGCTTAACCTTGATGATCGAACAGCGCGGCTGTTTTTATTTAGCCACGAGCTCCTCTATTAAGGGATATGTAAATAATGGGAATTACCAAAAATTTTATGTGTATGTGTATCATATTTAGTGGTATCTAATGAAGTTTTTTGATATCCAAAGTCAAAGTTTCGCGCCAATCGTGTTTGTTTAATTTTTTATTTTACACCAATATCACCTACCTATATGTAAAAACGATTACGTTATGACAATTATGTTTCCTAATGTACCTGGTAAACAAAAATAACTAACACCGGTCCACTCTCACGTATTATTCATTACGACTACTTTATTTATGCTCAAAACTTCCAATTCGTACATCAGGTGGGTATATTATCGACATTAGCCTTTATAAAACCTTTATCACACATGACTAAATAAAATTTTTTGTTTATTAATATTTTTGCACTAGTTTTCGGATATTTTAGTCAATCTACGTGTAGTTTACACTATAGTATCATGATTTCCTTGAACGTTATGACGTCACCAACATGGCGACTCATTGTGGCCCGTTTGTAGTCACGTGGTTCTTTTCAAAATTTTATCGATTTTCAATTACTTATAATAAATTGAAAAAAATATTTAAGAGTTTTTTGAAACGACAATATAATTTAAGTTATGTAAAGTTTCGAAATACATTAAAAAATCGTCATTTTTTTTAAATTCAACAACCCAATTAATGAGTTTCATATTAGCCTTAATATTTTCAACATTTGGTTTAGTACGAATTTTAGGATGAGATATCCCATATGAAGGAGATGAGGTGACTGAACAACTGGTAATTTTCAGTAGTAAAGCGAGTTAGTTATGTCGTTGGGCCAACGCAATTGTATCTAGTTAGTAACGATAGTGGTCATTTACGTGTATTCAGAACAAATATTATGTTGCGTAACGATTTACAACCACCGTCTTCAGATCTGAATTTACTTGCTTACTTTCAAAGTAATATTATGATAGCAGTAGTTCTCGCGATTGTTTTCCTTACATGTAAACTGAGTTAGTAAGCGATAGTAAATGGTTACTGTTCGTATTTGAATATAAAGATTTTGATCAGAGTTAATTCGTGAAGCTCCTTCACACGAGGTATTAAGAAGCAAATATTATCAGGCTTAATTGATCCCCTCATATTAACAGTCGGTATGTTCCAAGACCATTGAGTAAAAAGTACGAACCTTGAATGAAGGATCCCCGATCCCCAAGTTCCTTGAGAATTAGACATAATAGTTGATGACAGTGGTTGTGAGACCAAATCTGATTAAGAAGCATTTACACTCATACTCGAAACTTTAGACCGCACTTCATGAGTAAGATGTAGCGATGGGTCATGGGTCTACAAAGAATTGTTGGTGCGATTTCTGTCTAGACATGGGTCGTACTTGCAAAATCGAGTACCAGGGCTTTCAAGTACGTCTACTTTATGAAACGGGTCCTAAAACCAGGGCTCGGGATACTTTCAAGTATTTTCTATCTGGATAGGAAATTGACCCGTAATATTAATAAATAAGGAGCACAATCGCGTTTTCAAATAAATACCATTAACTGACGATTGAACTTCCTACTTCTATGCCAAGCACTGTTGGAATAAAAAATACTTGCATAGGAAATTGAAACGTGACTTGCTATAAATAAGGAGCACAATCGCCTTTACAAATAAATACCTACTTACAGACGATTAAAGTTTCTACTTCTATTCCATCCAAGAGCCATGTTGGAAGAAAAATACTTGCATAGGAAATTGAACCCTAACAAATTATTAATAAGGCACAATCGCGCTTACAAATAAATACTTGCAAAGACAAACCATTAAAGTCAAAATACTTGCATACGAAATTGTGCCGTAGATCCTTGCAAATAAGGAGCATGATCGCGCGATCTTTGTTGAACTTGTTGATCGTCTGACCTTTTTTTAAAATTAATGGTTTTGTGTGGGAAACTCTAGTACGAAAACTAAATAGGCTCTGTATTAAGTCCATGATAGGTGATAATGACAGGACGGTGATCGTTATACACCGAAAGCTTTAAATAGGTACGTTTAGAACCTACAAGTATGCACACGTTATGTTAAGGAAGATTCCAGCGGGTCACGTACCAGTCGATGTTGCTGTAAAAAAGGATTTTGATGATGATGAGCAAGCATAATTTGTCGAGTAATTCACCAGTATATTAGTCGTATTATGTTTGACCGTTACCAGTGGATACCTTGCGGAGGTCGGGGTCTATAGATACCGTTGTATGAGAGCAATGCGATTGCTGATCGGCTAGAGAGCCGTGGACTTAAAGGTTTTACTCGAGAGTTTCTTAATCTTGGCAGTTTTTTGCTGCAGAATAAGTTTTAAAGTTTGTTTGGAGCAACTAGTGGTACATGTCCCAGGGCAATGGTTTAGTTAAAGAGTTGAGTTAAAAAAAATCCTTTTTTCACGAACCTAATAATCTAGTTTGGTCAGGAGTAGCCTAGCTTTGTATGTTGGCCTTTGTGGCAACTGAAGGCCTGTGTGATAACTGTTGGACTTTATGGCAACTGCAGGTCTTTATGGCAACTGAAAGCCTGTATGGCACCTGTAAGTCTGTGTGACACTATGTCTAGTGTGAAAGTTCATGTTTGTGTTAAAAACCTTACAGAAATGTCTATGTTAAGTTATGAGGTTAAAAGAAAGTAACCTCACATAGTCACGCGTGTGGTGAGATCACCATGTTAATGTTGATGACGTTCGAATCGTGAAGCCCTCATTACGAAAATTGAAATAATTTTTGCTTTTCTAGTTTTGATTACAATGCGTAGATCGTGTTAGTAAGACACACAAAGCTCAAGTACCAATTGAGATTTTAGATTAAGTTTATCATGAATTGACGTAACATAGGACAAACGAAATCTCTGTGCGAACAGGTTCTTAGTTCAAAGAGTTGAGTGGACATGACATCGTGGGGATGTGCGAGTAGAGCAATTGTGATTGCTAAGAGAACTATGAGATAGCTAGGAGAGCTATGTGATGGCTAAAGATCATCAATAAGATACTTGGTGTCTTGTTTCTTTTGTTTGATTAAATGATCATGTTTGATTGTTTCAAAATGTTTCCTCATTCACCTAGAGTATTGAGTCAGGTACTCTAGTCTACTTCGATACACTGTTAAAACCTGACAAAGAGGCACAGACGAGGACCCCTGTCTCGCAGGATGGCCGTGTCAGGTTTAGTCAATAGTACGGACGTCAAAATAAATCACTTGCACGCCCCTGGCGGCAAATCAAGAACAACTACGCATTGGAGCGCTTTTTCTAACTACTTCCGTGGTGGGGATAGCAGAATACGGCAGTTGAGTCCTGACCGCTTTAGAGCTAAGACGTCGTAGAATCAGTATCGATCCGTAATATTAGTAAGCAAGATTGTAACTGTGTATATATGAATAAACCCAGTGTATCCAATAATTTGTTTGATTACATTTTTACGATTGTACCCACCGACCTGCCCACACACGATGTCTTAAACTAAAGGAATACAACCTGACTGCCCGATGGTTTACATCTATCGGCCAGCCTTGATGGGACATATATAAATTAGTTTATGGCGAGAACTCGCTGTGTGACAGGTTATTCGCTGCGAATAGAATCATTCGCCGCGATAAGAATTCAACATGATCAATTTTACTCGCTGTGTGACGGGGTACTCGCCACTCCAGACTACACGCCTGTGCTACAGATCGTTTCGTCGCTGTAGAACTCGCTGTGTGTGACAGGGAGGCGGCGAATTGTCACTGCGAGTATTATTTGCAGCGAGTATTCCCTGTGTATGACCGAAGCTTTACTGTCCCACTGCAGGGCAAAGGTTTCTTCTCATACAGAGAAGTCACGAGCAAAAGAAGAATCATAATAAGTAGTCTATTAAAACTCATATAATCTCATTTATTGTTTGTTTAAATAATATAAGCATCGTTATCATAACTAATAGGTACAGTCAGGTATTGTAGTAACAGTTTCAAATCGCGACAATAAAATTGTTACGATCTAATTAAAAGCTTCAATGGCTTTGATGACATCTTTCACGCTGGAGTTAATATTATCGATTTCGCTTTGAACGGCGTTCCGGATGTTGATTTCTACAATCTTGATAATGATGGTGTCGAAGATTCTGAGGAACACGTTGAGTACGGGGTTCACTAGCCAGTCAGTGAGGATGTTGCCGGTGAAACGCACGCGGAGACGGCTGGGGAAAAACAACACGTCATTTCATTGCTTTATCAAAATTTGACTTAACGTTCTAGACATCTGAAATATCTCCCATTCCCTTTTCCCCTAACACTAAGTGAAAGATCTAAGCTCTACCTGAATAAAAGTGCTCAATTGGCTAAGCAATGTTCGACACTTCGCCGAAAGCTATAATTCATTAAATTTGCTGTCACCAATTAAAACCCTAAATTCACCGAGGCCACTTGTCCGGCCATCAGACAAAACCTAAAGACACACTGTAGCATAGACAGCCTATAATGTTGCCAGGATCCATTGTTGTGACACGGCCGACCGGCGGCGGCGGCGACTCCATGAGATAGAGTGGCTTTAATTTACCACGCGGGATCAGGGTAAGTTGGTTGGTTGAACACATTGACACATCATGTACCCTTCAGCATCTACCCTTTGCCCAACTGTTTTAACCTTTGTCAAATATCTACAATATTTAATGAGAACAAACCCGAGGTCGGTGAGCCTGAACTGCTGGAGTTGAATTTCGTCATTGTTGAAGTCAAGAAGGATGTCGACTATGACCACGAAGCGGGTGAGACTGGCAACGATACCACCAGTTGGTCCAAGGTTCATCACTTTCACCAAGTACTTGTAAATGAACTGCAATGTGTAAAACAGGTGGTTAAACATAAGTGTAAATTATTTACAAAGCGAAATAAGACAGTCACGAAACACTGGATAAAATAAATCGTGTGTAATAAATTAATGAAGTAAACAAATTATTATCTATAGGTACAGGATGAGTTGTTTAAGTGGGCGTGGATGGCCAAATCGAAACTATGAGGAATAGCAAAAAACACTCAAAGGAAACACCCGTCGAGTTCGTATCCTAGAATATTGATATATCAAAATTTCAATGATGCAGTTTTAGTTGTTATGAAAATCGGGCTCGTAACTCCTTGAGTGTTTTCGCTATTCATCGTAGTTTCGGATTAGTCTATCCACGCCCACTTGAAAAACTCACCCTGTAAAGATTTGTTCGCTGTTGAGGATAGACAAATTTAAAATAAGTGAAATTAAAATAAAAGAACAAAAAATCTAAATCTTACCTGAAGATCGGTGAACTGCAGCTGAACACGCACGCGCAGCATTTTGGCGAAATAGTTAACTTCCTGATCACCAGAGCGGGACACATTCACGAGACCAGTCATGTAACCATCGTGAATTTTCAGCCACGCGCTGTACGTTATCAGAAGGGGCCTCTACAACAATACCAGAAGACAAACATTGGTCAGTTTGGTCACGTTCATTAATTAAGTACTTGTGTAGATTATCAATCTACCTATTATTATCTTAATTTAATACTAAAGATAAGCTATTAAACGTTATTTTTAATTGGCATGAAAGGGGCACGCACGACTTACGCTACTCACGTATGAGACAAGGAAGTAGGTATCCTAAATATTTAGTTGGAAGCCATTGATAAATCGGAAATCTTCGGTTACACGATCGCCTTGAGGCAGCAGACTTACTATTTTAAAACTCTCGTATATGTCTCGAATTTAAAGATAATACCAAAAATAATGCATAATTACATTAATTACCTATCTGGGTCAACATCAGTTGAGGCTAAACAACTTCGAAATTTTTATAAATAAGGTCCAATAAATAGATTTTGTCCCTTTAGACTTTGGAGTGACATGCAACAATAACAATCCCGGCCATTCCCGGCTAACTCACTCCAAAGTCCGAAGAGACAAAACTTAAATCATTATTACATAGTTGACAAACGAAGTTTTGGTCGGGTTTTGTATAATCTTTGTTTGTAAACCTCTTAATATGTAATGTTTAAATTATATCTAGTTCTTGTTTTGTTCTTTTCAGTTAATTTTTAGCAGTCGGATTTTTTTGTTTTTGTAACAATTTGTTTTATTTCAGACTTTTTAGTTTTAGTAATAAACGAGTTCTCCAAATAAGTTTAGTGGCACTTAAAAGATTATTTACTAAGCTTATCTTGAATTTGTGCTAAAATAGGAACAAAAAAGTGTTATAATATTTATATATATTTGGAATGATTTAATAGCTTTCATTTAATACCCATATTATTGGGATAACGAAAAAAAACAATTGTACCACCTCTTTTTTTTGGCGGCAGCTATTAAAAAAAAATATATAGCATAAGTCACTCCCACAATTGAGACAAATCTAACGACACCTCTTAATAAGTCATAATCCGTAAAGCCGTTTGGGCTGTAGAGCGTTATATAGAAATGGACATACATACATACGCTCGAAAAACATTACGCTCATGCAGTCGGGTAAAAACATACACCATATAAACAGTACACCACCCACATTTAGCCAGCAAATTAGTGTAAAATAAGTATGCGGAAAAAAGGTGGGCAGTCGCACCCTCACATTGAAAAGCTAGACTAGGCCTACCACAACACCTACTAGATCTCCAGCTTCGGGTGCGAGGACATTCCGACGACGTTACATTTCGTCTCTTCGCATTAAAAGTGTACAATCTTAGGATTTAGGTACAGAGATTTTTACTGTCGCAAATATTTTCTCGTAAATAGTGACAAAAGAAACGCATTGGGCATTGGTTAGTTTTAAATTTGTGGCCCTTTATAATAGTTTTATTTTGTATTTGTATGGTTTTTATGTTAAAATACTTTTAAGTAATACGGTTCTGACTTTTTTTTTAATTAAATACGTAAATACATTTCCTCTAAAAAGTATCAATATTGAAAACGATTTTTTTTTTTAAGTTTATTTACCTGCTATTTAATAAAATTAATATTATTGTTAGTACTTATTTTAGAAGACCGTTAATGTACCTAGTTATTAGAAAGTAAAAAGAATGTAATTTAATTGGGAAAAATCGTTAAACATGTAAAACGCTCTCGCCCTCATTGAGGTAATAATGTAGTACGTAGTACATATTATCTCAATGCTCGCCCTCCTGTAAAATTACTAATTTCTGATATTTTACAATTTTAATGCGAGAAGACGATTTTTCGATAGTTCATACGGTCAGCAACAAAAGTCCATTTAATTTAAAACGTAATATTTATCAAAATAAATAAACGTTTAACTTTACTAGTAGCTAGGTACCTACACGAAATGCTCAAATAATTTTGAATCTATATAACAAGATCAAATGTAGAAAAAAAAACTGGCGTTTATTCGTGTCCGTTGCTGGCCTAACTTCATAGTACCTACCTACAGTATATTTCAATTTGAATTATCTACTCAAAATAAATAAATGATACTTACAACTTCAAAACCCTCGATAACGTCCGGCAGGTCCATGGGGTCCAGACCATGCTTCTTGATTAAGGGCACGAGCATATCAATAGTGTTGTCCACATAGTCGTTAACAGTTGCAGATTGCCCGAGATCTCCCCAATTACGGCTGCCAGAAAGGAATCAATCAGCAAAGGACAAAGTATCTCACTTGAATTATGCCATATGATGTAGAGTGGGATGATCTTCGGTAAGTTGTTGGCGGGCTTTAGAGCCAGCCTAATTGTGTAAGTGAATTCGGCAAAGGAAACAATCTGTTTCTTTCCCAAAAACGACTTTTTGTATTGCGAGTAGAGTTGTTTTTGGGAAAGAAACAGATTGTTTCCTTTGCAGAATTTACTTACACAATTAGGCTGCGGGTGGCCTTTCGGGCGGGCTTTTGGGCGCCCTGCCCGCAGCCTAATTGCGTAAGTAAATTCGTAATGAGGGCTTTACGATTCGAACGTCATTAACATGGTGACCGGCAGCCTAATTGTGTAAGTGAATTCGGCAAAGGAAACAATCTGGTTAAACACAAAAAAGTTGAATCTTCATTCAACTTTTTTGTTTATGTGTGTGTTTTTGGGAAAGAACCAGATTGTTTCCTTTGCCGAATTTACTTACACAATTAGGCTGCCGGACTTACGTAAAATCATGTCAATTTGAAAATGATGTGTTTCTGTAAAATAGATTCATAGTAAGATAGATAACTCACTGTAGTGTGGACAGGAACATTAGAAACGCATAGAAACATAACATTTTGCAGATAAAATATGTACCTACCTACGTTAGAAATATGAAAGCTAACTGTAAGATTATTACTAAAAACCTTTAACCCTAGCGTGGTGGCGTGGTGTCTCATCCCATACAAAGAAACTGTGCCGACGTTCTATACTGATTATTTTTTGTAGATCGATTGCGTTCGGTTCCGTTCCGTTCCGTTCCAAGGATATAGGTGGTGAACTATATATCGCCGTGGAACGGAACCGAACGCGATCAATTTACAAAAAAGAATCGGTATAATCAAATGAAAAACGCTATTTCAGGCGGCACGTTTTTTTTGTATGGGATGAGGCATCTGTATGCTAGTATTATATTATCAGTGACCCTAGTAAGACACCCAACCCTTCATAATTAGATATCCAATAGGTGGGTGGGCAATGGACACCTATTGGGTAGATATTTAATTAGGTACGCAACGAAAATACCTAACGATTATACGGAACCCCACACAAAGGGTGGCTCTCGAAGCACTTGGTAGGTATCTTAGAATTAAACTCAAGAATTTTTTTTTCACAAATATCCTGCCGATTCCTGCCATCGTGCCCTAAATCAAAATGTTCAGTTTGTCAATGGTCGAATATGAAGACGAACGACGAGTTCGAGTTTTGCGTCTGTAGGGCTGTAGATTAATCAATGGAAACGAAACTGTGTGTAGGTATTTCCATGATAGGTACCTATAGATGGAACTTGAAACAAATAACTTACCTCGCTTCCAACAGCTTCGAAGTAGGCTGACTCTTCAGGTTGATAGAGTTGGCATCAGCCGCAGCCACCAAGAAGGCTAGCACCAAAGCGGTATATTTTTTATCCATGATGCTCAAAGGACGACTTACCGACTGCGATTTCGTTAATATTCTGAATAATTTAATAGACCCAAACCAGGCAGTTTTGAAGATAAAGAGATTACCACATAGCTTATGTATCAGTCTTCATTACAAATCAATGTCGATTATACATGGCAGATAGAGATCATAATTGATGAGGTTTAATTATAATCTGTTTGTGCCAGCGTTATCAACAATAACAATCCAGTAATCAACGTTTATGGCGATGGAATACTACTAGTGTTACGCCAGCAATAGGGTGGTAGTTACTTAGGTAAGTACATTGAGTAATAGGTATCTAAGCCCTTATCAATTAAATGTAGATAAGTATGTAAGTACGCAAATCATAATCGTCTATTGTGTTTACGTCGTAGTGTAGTCGCACCTGGTACCTATATGAATAGGTACCAGGTGCGACTAGAAGAAAGAAGATGGAGATCAGAAAGATATTTCACTTAAAACTGAATAATCCAATTAAATGTAACCCACAGACAAGATGATTAAACACAGCCTAATTGCTTAAGTGAATTTGGCAAGGCAAAGGGTGTGACCCCATGAAAGAGGATCAATAATTGACCAATCACATGCGAGATGAATAACTCGACGTGGATTTCTGTCTATGTGATTGGTATCCGAAATGTGCCTAATGTGTAAGTAAGTAATATAGTTGGTAATGTATTTACAAATCAGCGTTGCCGTTGCCAGAGGTCCGAAGCCTAATTGTGTAAGTAAATTCGGCAACGGAAACAATCTGTTTCTTTCCCAAAAACACACACATACACAAAAAAGTTATTTTGGCGGGACGTCCCGATTTTTATGGGTCAGGCGGGATATCCCGCGCGGGACAGACTCAGTCCCGGTTTTCGGGGATAACTCGTTTTCTCCCAGATGAATTTAAAATGGTCGGATGCGAGAATTATATGCTACTTAAATTTAATAAAAGCAGAATTACTCATCCAGTTTAATCTAGAGCTATCCTGTGCAGAGTTTTTCACCTTTATTACAGAGAAAAAGGAAACTTTAAAAGAAGTTAAATCTTTACAGAAATATCATGAATAATTATTTTATTAATGTAACACTCACTGTGTTACAATAATAAAATAATTATTTATAAGAATTAGACTGTTTGAAATACCAAATTTTTCTAATGAATCAAACTTTTATGACTATAATTTGTTACCCGACTGCCGATGGAGGGTAATGTGTTTATCAGTATAAGTATGTATGTATGTTTTTTTTAATGTATGTATGTTTGTTTTTTCCTTTATGGCGATCCAGAGACCAAACGCGTTGGCCGATTTTGATGATTCGTACGTCAATCGATGCGTCTGGCACATTAAACCTGGATAATAGAAAAATGGCGGATTTTGGGCGCCTTAGTGTGGGGGCCCAAAATGTTTTTTCTTCCAAACCCTTCGTGTGGGGTATCAAAATAAAGGGTTTTAAGAGGTGATTTCAAAAATATAGAATACTTATTTGTCTATGTACGTAATTCGAAAAAAACTAGGTAACTAAAAAGTTATAAATAAAAAAAGTTAAATCAAAAAACCCGACTGACCGATACATATTGGCGGGCAGGCTGACCAAAATCTGGTGTATCCTCCGCCTGCACAGCATGATTTTCTCCTTGATTACGTCTTTTTAGTTCGCTTTTGAAGCAGTCGGGTTTTCTGGTTTAACTTTTTTTATTTTTTTTATTCAGAAGACGAAGAAGACTCAACTACCGACTATACTACCTAACGATAGGGAAAACCTGATTTAAAATATCATGTTTTTATTAAAATAACAAAGATTCGCTTTTGAAGCAGTCGGGTATTTTGATTTAACTTTTTTTATTTTGTTTCATTCAGAAGACGAAGAAGACTCAACTTACTGACTATACTACCTAACGATAGGGAAAACCTGATTTAAAATATCATGTTTTTATTAAAATAACAAGGATAAATATTTAAAAACTTCTGAATATATACGCTATACTATGTCCCGATTTCGACGAAAGAAGCCCGCTTTTTTCACTCAAAAAGTTTCTAAGTCCCGACTTTCCAAAAAAAAAGTTGGCAAAGGTGGTTGGTATGACTGTGCTGCGTCTTGTGTGGGTAGGTACTACATAGTACTCATAATAACTAGGTTTTCGCCGCCAGCATTTCTTACGAAATTTTTGCAATATAATTAGGGAGATGTAGACACTCTTAACCAGAAGCGTGTAACATGGTAACGAATCAGTAGCGAACCAAATAAAACGAAAGTATTAGTTAATAATAATAAATTTATAACTATGTCATTGCCCATAGCCCAAACAACCATAAATAAATTACAATAGCATTCTATGTACCAGCCCCCCATTTAAAATAACATAAGTAAATCTAACTGCTAATCAAATAGTCATTAAAAGAATGCAATGTAACAATTCGAGTATTCTTTGATTGCTCATTTAGCAAGTACGAATAAATTATTGTGGCCTTAAACTACAAAGTAATTCAATTCATATATTTATTCGAATAATTAATATGGATGTGCACACTTGACCTTGCTCGATGGCAAGAAACGGTTTTTAAGAATTCTTTGTTTGAAAACATAGACGTGTATGTGTATACACGTCTATGTTACACATACATGTCTACACACACGCGAATGACACTTAGAAGCATCGTATACGTGCGAAGACGTCATCAGACCAAATGAGATAACGTGCGATGCGGTCCGTCTGCCGCAGTGACCTTCAGTTCTAAAAGCAAAAAAAAGTAAATGCAATGCTTTCAGTTCTTTCACAGCGGGTAGATGCACAGTGCAAAACCTTTGGAAAAGTTCGTTGAGTGTGGCGTTGTGGTGGGAAGCAGCGCGAATTCTTTTAGTCAGCATTTTTATAGCCCAAAAGGGCACTGTTAAGTATTGTAAATGAAAATAAAGATCTACCTATGTGCGTATTATAAAACTCATCAATGTGATAAGTGAGATTAAAATTATTGCAGTAATTATTTTGATTTCTTAGCGTCTTTGCCGAGCATTTTTCTCCTCTGAGCCAACATGTGCCCATATAAGAAGGGGAAGATAGGAATGTATAAGAACATATAGAAGACTAAGAAGTAATAGTAGTTAAATGCTACGTTCCACGCGTTCGGCATAGAAATTGTAAGAAGTTGTTTCTCCGAAATCTCATCCAGCGAGTGGTACATGCACAGAAGCTCTCCTGTTATTCCAATGGGGTATAGTATTAAGAAAGTGGAATATCTGCAAACAAAATAAAACATTTGTTAAGTATGTGGAACATTATTTATGTACGTATTAATAAAAAAGTTAATAGATTTCGGTTCCTCTCAAAAAATAAACAAAATTTTAGATGTAGGTACAGGCAATAAGCCAGTATGTATTGTCTTAAGTAAAACCAGTTCAATGGACCTCTTAGGGTAAGTTGCCAAATGTATATAGCAAAAAAACAATATGTTACCTGAGGAACAGAAGCGGCTGTGGGACACAGTTGATCAAATTGAGCGTGTAGTAGGCATATCTTATAATCTCCGTGACGGACCAGGCAAGTATACACAAAGGCAGGCCGGGGCTGACGGCGGCGCCTTCAGTGGCTAGCAGACAACCGCAGACAAGGAAGACTCGCGAATATACTTGTGGCAACACCACGGCCACTCCAGACGGTACCAGGCCTACGAGGGAGTGCACCACCTGCAAAAAACAAACCACAAAGTTTGAAAGAGAACAAGTTTTACTAGGTCCATAATACATATTATCATAGGGATCCGAAAATGAGTAAGAGTGAGTATAGTGAAATATCCTTTAGACTCAGCAACACAGGGTTCAGCGAAAAGGATGTTAGATGACGTAAAGGGATGGCCAATAAAGCTATGTCCCAACTGCAGAGAATACGGAGAGACGAAAAACGTTTCACGTAAGACCAAAGTGAAACTAGCCAACAAAACACCAGGGTTTTTCATCTTCTGCTACGGATCCGAAACGTGGACCTAAAGAAGTCCGATCGTGACCGCATACTCGTAGATGCTTTTGAGATGTGGTGCTGGAGAAAGATGTTACAAACCCCTTGGACGGCATTTCGCACCAATAACTCGACTATTCTCCGCGAGCTGAATTTAAAGATCAGACTGTCCACGATCTGTCTACATAAGATTTTGGACACAATCCCGAACATTTAATGGTGTTTGAAAAAATCGAAGGGAAACGTCCTAGGGGCCGCAGTCCAATCAAATGGTCAAACCAAGTCCGCACATCGTTGAACAGCAAACTGCTGCACGATGCTACCTACAACGCAAAAGACAGCCAGAGATGGCACAAACTTGTGACGAAAAACTTGTTTCCAGGACGGGGGAATCACGACCCTCAGTAATGATGATCAGTGCCGACGTATCTTTAACCAAACTACCGGGTCCAGGGTTCATAATATAGGTAGGTAGGTAAGTAACATTACTTGAACTACGTTAAAAGTTAAATCATTCACTCGACATACTTGACATTGTTTACCTATTACGTGGTATAAATGACTTGTGTATATTCTACGACCTTTTACACTTTATGTGTAGAATGTGGTAAATGAAAAGTAAGTTAGTTTATATAGAAGACTAGTTGTCCCCCGCAGCTTCACTCCCGTCATAATCCCCTGGGGGACTGAAATAGGGGATTCTAGTGGAACGAGTGCCCGTCGACTGCCTACCTACCCTAACTATCCTACCTATCTAATTTTTTTATATGTATTCTAGCCTAGCCAACAAAACAAAAAAAAAAATACAAATCGGTCCAGCCGTTTTTGAGTTTTAGCGAGACTAACAAACAGCAATTGATTTTTATATATAAGAGAAGAAGAAGAGGAAATATATTAGTTCTCTAGTATCTTTTGTAATATTGTGGAATGCAATTAAGTATATAAATAACTACAACATAACATCACTCCGTAATACAGCTTAACTAGTATTGTATTAACTGCCACGCAACCTGGTTTTATTGCATGATAACTACCCTACTTAGATATTCTTACTTGTTGTCATTCTCGTTTCCAATAATTGCTTTTTAAATACTTCCTATCATTGTCGCTTTACTCGCCTATAGAGTTAAAATGAATGACGGACTTACACAATCGCGAGTAATAGCAAGGCGTGTGACGGGTAGGTATCTAGTAGTCAGATATCGGTCAGCAAAGAAAGTCTACCTTTAAAATAAAATAAAAACCGGCCAAGTGCGAGTCGGACTCGCGCACGAAGGGTTCCGTACTTGGTAAATTGCGGTTCACGATTTATGACGTATTAAAAAAAAACTACTTACTAGATCTCGTTCAAACCAATTTTCGGTGGTAGTTTACATGGTAATGTACATCATATATTTTTTTTAGTTTTATCATTCTCTTATTTTAGAAGTTACAGGGGGGGGGGACACACATTTTACGACTTTGGAAGTGTCTCTCGCGCAAACTATTCAGTTTAGAAAAAAATGTTATTAGAAACCTCAATATCATTTTTGAAGACCTATCCATAGATACCCCACACGTATGGGTTTGATGGAAAAAAATTGTTTCAGTTTCAATTATGGGGACCTCCAAAATTTTTTGTTTTTTTTCTGTTTTTGAGTGAAAATCTTAATGCGGTTCACAGAATACATCTACTTACCAAGTTTTAACAGCATAGTTCTTATAGTTTCGGAAAAAGTGGCTGTGACATACGGACGGACAGACAGACAGACATGACAAATCTATAAGGGTTCCGTTTTTTGCCATTTGGCTACGGAACCCTAAAAATACCAATTAATCAACAACTTCAAAAAGCAATGTGAAATTATTAAAAATTTACAGGTGGCATGAATGACGTTCTGCAAAAAAATCTCTTTGCCCTTTCAGGTAAAATTGTAAAGTAACTAAGTAACAACGTAAATCAGCAGCCTAATTGTCTAAGTAAATTCGGTCATTTTGGGAAAGAAACAGTTTGTTTCCTTTGTCGAATTTACTCACACAATTAGGCTGCCGCTTAGTTGTTGAGCTGACCATACCTCAATAGTATTTTTAGGGATAGTGACGAAATGATTTTATACCTATCATTATTAGCCCATATATTGGAGCCATTCTTTTTCTATCTAGGCTAAAAGCGATTGGTTATTTCCCTAAGAAGGTAAGCAACCTTTGTAAGAATAGGTATTACCTACTTTATTAAATAATTCTTTGCTTAAAATGCACTTTGATACTTAATACCCAAGCCATTCATATTCATTGTCCTATCCACATATAAAACAATGATTAAAATACAGTGACTAGGCAGTAAATGCGGACACAAGACAATACCTAAATAGTAATTATTTAAATTCTGATTTGAGTGTCAACATATTAAATAATGTGAAGAACACAGTACAGGTGCCTTCTAATTTGTTGGCAATCTTTTTATCTTTTCCTTATATTTCATATCTATATTATTATAATTATACAGGTGTTACAGGAAGATGCTGCGTTTCTCGTGGACGGCACACAGGACGAACATCTCGATATTGCAGGACCTCAAAATTGAAAGGCCTGGATAGTTGAATATATGCCTCCGCAAGATATTTCACTTCTATGGCCATATTGCCCGTAAACCTGGTGACAACTTACTAATTGTCACTGGCAATGTTGAGGGTAAGCAGCCTAGTGGCCGAAGTCCTATATGCAACCAGACCAAATTCGAACCTCATTGAACATCAAAGCCTCAGAAGCCGTGCATGTTGCCGAGAATAGGAGCAGGTGGAGAAACATCATCAAAGAGAAAGTTTTCAAACCATGACGTGGTCACGAACCCCAGCATTGGGGAATCAACTCAAGGACGAGGAGGAATTATACAGGGAGTAACGTGCTGGGTAACCTTATTTTAAAAACTGCTTCTGCCTATGGAATTGTAGAATGTTTTCCTTTTGTAAAATTATGTACAAAGTCAATTCAAGTCAAAATTATTTATTTTAATTAGGCCACTAAGGGGCATTTATGAACGGATAAGTTTTAAGAGTTATATTAATTGATTCTACCGTCCATTCGGCAAAGTACAGGTGCACACTTCAACAGAATCTTGAGAACAGCTTGTTTTATTTTTTAGTTTCAACTTTGGTCCGATAGTGAACGTTGTTAATATTCATGAGCACTTTCACTAGGCATTTAAAATCACCTTGCAAAGTTGCAAATTTTGCTGGTACACAGGCATTGAGAAAATCTTCTGTATCTGACTTAGTATTCTGTATTTTTACAACTATATTTTTTTTTAAAGGTATATTTATTTATTTCTATATTTAGTATATTTACCATTGTTAATTTGCCACATTAATTGGTGTCTAATATTGATATATTTAAGCATTGCATAAGCTGTAGTTTAGAAACTAAATGTTGTTAAGAATTTAAAATAAATTACCTCAAGAACAGCGGCATTTTGGAAAATAACCACAGTTGTTTTGATTAAAGGCCAGAAAGTGTCCAAGCTTCCACGATTCAAGAAATGTGATAATGATTGCAACAGCATATATGACCATCTGAAACATAGGAACAACCAACAGTTATGTTTAGTGTACATTACTAGGTAGGTAGGTACTTGTTCTCCTCTCTACAAGACATAGGCCATCCACCAGTACCGTGTAACAGTGGAGACCTGGCAAAATTATGTTATGCCTATGTACTTAATTAAAGTTCAAGTAGTCTAAAAACAATAACTATACTTTAACAGTAATTTTGTTATAACGGACTGAACAGAAGAAAAACAGAACAGGGTAAAATAAATAAAATTTTATAGTTTAATAGCAAGTTCATTCAGAGGACCCTATTTAAATAAGAAAAACTAATTATCTTTCTTAAATAATTTAAATTCTGAAAAATGAATTGGAAAATTATGAATTATCAATGATTTGAGTACTTATTATGCATGGCATTTTCTCTTACAAGTTGAATATTATAAATAGCTTTAGTTGCTTACAGATGTTTTGTGAAAATCCCATAGTTAATAAGTTTGTACGTAGGAATTTACACTTTGAACTTACCCTAAAGTTTGGATACCATTGTATGCTAGAAGGTAGAATTTTCCTAGAGTAGAGGGTCCTGAGCTTTTAAGATTTTTTACACTTTTTTCGGTCATATTTCTCAAATAATGACTTGCTATCAGGTCTTTTACTAATATATTTTATAATTACTTTTATTATAGCTAACACAACTTTCTCCCATAAACAGAATGACGAGACAAGTAAATGACATTGACATGAGTTTGGTGTTGTATTGCAATACGTGTAAGCTCGAAGTTGCCGTAATGTCGTCCCGAGTAGCCTAAATTCGCCCAATTTGAAAATTATTATTTGAAAGTTCAATTCAAACCAAATCAATTTAAAATACTTTATAAATCTATTTTTCGCGCACCTAAAAAGTCTTATATCAAACACTGTATATTCTAATTAGTAATTCAATACCGCAATAGCAATAGGTCATGTTCGCGAATTTTATTATACAGTTTCCATTTTTTATAAGAAAAATTGCTAGCTATAAATGTAAATGAAACACTTGGGCATCTCTATAATGTTTGACATATTTCCATGCTTTTCCATTTTTAAAAGACAGAGACACTGACACGAAGAACACTAATCACTGCAACTACGACTTATTATAATTTGATGTTTTTAACCGAAAGCTCAAAAAGGAGGAGGATCTCAATTCGGATGTTAATGTTTTTTTTATGCTTGTTTCGGCATAATGCACTGAGAGTACTGTTGAGGTTGTCGTGGCGTTGCAGTGCGTCAGGGATGTTTGCGGACACAAACATTTGATGGTTTCGCCGCCATTATTAGAAAAAGTTGTGCCCCTCTGATGGGGTGTTTTCGCGGCGGTACTAACACTATTCTCAGTGTGTTCACAGATCGGTGGGATTCTCCGATGATGCGGAGGTGGATGCAGCTCCACGCTAAAGTGTAGCTATATGTTTTTTAGTTTTATATCTGTACCTACTAACACTAGTTTTTTAAGTAAATTGTTACTAACCCTATGGACTTTGTCAAAAATAAAAGATTTTTAATTTAATTTATAACTCCGTCAATATAAAAAGATATGCATCATTTATTTTGGTTCGATAAAAGTTTATAACGAAATGGTCCCATTTAATTTTGGTAAAGATCTGATGAAGAACTTCGGAGAAATACAACAGAACTCTTAAATAAATGACGACTTATCTCGCGGGATTGCTGCAATCACATGTCTGTTTATTCTTTACACGATTTCATAACATACCATCACGCCAGTATGCTCTAAACGGGTACGCAGATGTGTACAGTTCACCCTGGTACACTCATATTTCATTGGTTATATTCAAGTTACATCTTATCCAGGTAATCTATTCTGGCATCACTGTGGGCATTCTAGGTACCTTAATGTAGAACTTGTCCATTATATTAATTCTTTACTATATATTTAGGTAATAAAACACTAAATATACGGGCACCATTTTTAATCAGCAGAGCAGTGAGTCCAGAGAGTACATAGAGCTATTCTAGTTTTGTGGTACAGTTTTGTGGACAACCACAGATAAACAATCCTCAATACATTATGTGCTACAAAATAGAGAAAATTAAAAAACCTTAATCCAAAAACCAAATAAAAAATTGCCGGAATTCATGAATGGAATTCATCTGTCGTCCTTCATGCACTATTAGCTTACCCAATATCAACTTTATTTGGTTTAGTCACAAGAATCTTTCTTGGTTTCGCATTAATATTTTTTTTGGTAACTCTTTATTTGCACCATGTAATGTTGTTTAAGTGAAACGATAAACAAAAATAGTAATGCAACGTATTTTTTTTTATTACCAGTATTTTATTCGTTTCGCAGATAGTTTCTAATTACGGACTTTAAGCTAGTAGCATAATGGCCGACCTGTGGCATATCATACAAAATGGTCGCCACGAATTCCTTCTAAGTAGCCTAAACAGCTAAAAATCCCCTGATCTGGCACCACTGCATGATGTTGACAAACAGACAGTAGACGTAAATGACGTAAGCGGTCAGAGCGGTGACGGCCCGGTGATGTTTAATACTGTCAAGTAACGCTGTGACGTTTATATCGTCCCCCCTCACTGTCAGACGACCGGCCGTCAAAATTTGACCCGTTCGGACTATTAAGGAAGACGTTTCATTTTATAATTTCCGACGTTTAATTTTTTAGACGTTGGTTTTCAACATAAGGTTAGGTTAGGTTAGCCAGTCGTTCACATCTTATTTCTAGATAAAATTGCCCCGCTTGTGCCCGCGTGTGAACTAATGCTATGTTGTTTATAGGAAATAAAATAAAATAAAAGTTAAATCAAAAAATCAAAAAACCCGACTGCTTCAAAAGCGAACTAGAAAGTCGTAAACAAGGAAAAAATCATGCTGTGCAGTCGGAGGATACATACGCGCGAGCTGGCTGACCAAAACCAGAAGTATCCTCCTCCTGCATAGCATGATCTTTTTCTTGTTTACGACTTTTTAGTTCGCTTTTGAAGCAGTCGGGTTTTTTGATTTTTTGATTTAACTTTTTTTATATATAACTCTTTAGTTATTTTTTTTTCGAATTAGATACATTTAAACATATAAGTGATTATATTTTTGAAATCGCCTCTTAAAACCCTTTATTTTGATACCCCACACGATGGGTTTGGAAGAAAAAAAATATTTGGGCCCCCACAATAGGGCGCCCAAAATCCGCTATTTTTCTTTTGTCCAATTTTAATGTAGCCTATGACACTCGCAGGGTTAAGACGAATTGATTGACGTATGAATTTTTGAAATCGCCTCTTAAAACCCTTTATTTTGATACCCCACACGAAGGGTTTGGAAGAAAAAAAATATTTGGGCCCCCACAATATGGCGCCCAAAATCCGCCATTTTCTATTGTCCAATTTTAATGTAGCCTATGAAACTCGCACGTATGAATCATCAAAACCGGCCAACGAGTTTGGTCTCTGGAACGCCTTAAAGGAACACACATACATACATACATCATCATCATCAGGCTATAGCAGTCCACTGCTGGACATAGGCCTCTCCAATTGCACGCCATTTGCTTTGATTTTCGGCAACTCTTATCCAGCTGCTGCCAGCCACCCCGCGAAGATCGTCACTCCACCTAGCCTGAGGGCGTCCTACCTTACGTTTACCAGTTCGCGGTCTCCACTCAAGAACACGTCTACCCCAACGGTCATCGGTTCTACGACTTATATGGCCGGCCCATTGCCACTTCACACATAGATAGAGTCTGGCAAACGAAAGTAGGGACTGTAAAAGCGCGGCAAATTTAAAAAATCTCGGCGTAGCAACCCCAAAACTAGTATGAGATATTAGGAATAACCTAATTTGATACTTTAGAATTATTAATTTTAATTCGTCTAAATCAAAATACTATAGGTACTTTAGTTAAGCAATACTTTAGATATTATGTTTCTACCAATCCGAATAAAAAAAAACCGTATTCTTTAATAATTTTGGTTTATTCACTACCATAATCAAAATCAGAATCTAAGACTTCCATGTGAATAGATTCATTAAAGTCACTGGAAGCACTGTTTCGTACATTAATAATGAAACTTTATAAATTACTAGCTGTTCCCCGCGGCTACGCTCCCGTGGGGCAACCCCACAGGACCCGTTTTCGGAATAAAAAAATAGCCTATGTCACTCAGGAATAATGTAGCTTCCTATTGGTGAAAGAATTTTTTAAATCGGTCCAGTAGTTTCGGAGCCTATTCGGTACAAACAAACAAATAAACAAACAAACAAAAAAATCTTTCCTCTTTATAATATTGGTATAGATTTCCTGTAATTCTGTCCCTTTCACTATATTTATTTTCAACATTGTATGACATGATCAGTCATTACCGTCTACTCCTCTGCTAGCTATTTCACCCAAGTACTGGTTCAGGGTTCTAGTCCATCTTTCTGCTCTAAATCCGTAAGTTTTTCAATATTTTTCACTATCTCATTAACCCCTGCTACATCCTCCAGATATGTAAAAGAAAAAAAATACAATGCAACTTTTATTATGGTATGATAAATAGCCTTAATGCATTATTGTGAAGGTGTTTAAATTATAATAAAATGAATGTTAATAATAATAGACAAATAGTTTTTCATCTATAGTAATTATGAATTAAAACAAAGTATCAAATTATTAGCGTCATACTAACTTAAGAAATCTAACACCACACGTAAACAACCTTGTTTTTGTTTGAATTCGGCGTCTTTCACTTGTTGTTTTTCTTCATATTCAGACATCATGCGAAACAACATCTCCCGTAATCCAGTTTTATTAGTTTTATTAATTTTTCACTGAATATATGCTATTATTAAGACAACTACAAATCAAAACAACACGCCTTCTTGTTTTGGAAAACTGAGGTTGACATTAGTATAGCATTGCCATATAAAAAGTTTGCAAATAATTCGAGTGTCTACTTTCGTTTGCCAGACTCTACATACATAGACTGATACACACATTACCCTCCTTCGGCAGTCGGGTAAAAAGGCGCAGTTTTAAAGTTCGCACTGTAGAGTTTCGAGGAAACCGTAGAAATTTTTAACTTAACGCAATTACTTAAAACTTCTTTGTCGAAACGACTATCATAATCTCAATGAAGTAGTCAAGTACTTGAAGTACAAAATTACAAATCCCAAAATAACCAGATGTTTTTTTAATGGTTTCACATATTCATAAAGTAAAACTGGTCTGTAATTATATTATAGATTGTAATGTCTCGTCTTATGTATGATCTTGCATAAAATATATCAAAAGATAGTACGGGAGGGAAAGCAAATTAAATAAAAAGTGTTTTTTTTTTCATTTAACTTAAAATCTAGGGTAAATTGAGATCAGACTTGGGATAAAACAAAAACGAGACCTGGCAATACTGGCTATGATTACTGACGGAACCACACTTACGTGGCGTGGCGTGTCGTGACGCATTTGATTGGTTACAAAACACGTTGCGTTATGACTCTTTTCCAGCCTATGGAACAGAGTCGTTTGATTGTTGGATCCGGCGCCATGCCACGCCACGACACGTAAGTGTGGTTCCGACTTAATAGCGAAACGTGTTGTAGGATCACGTGGGTGTTGTATATGTGCACGGTACGCGTCGGGTTTCGACACGTCGGGTAGCGTGTCGCATCGGGTCGGGTTTCAATAGTATGTTTCCACCTTTATTGCGCAAAAATCGCTATCGTTTTGCTCTTGCAAAAGATACGTAATAAAATAACCCTGCCGTTTTGTTCAGCCGCTAAATCGTCACCGCAAAAGAGTCAGAACGACATGGCCGAAAAACCGTATGAAAATCGTGTCGCGTGTGGTGTGGTAACGTGCAATGAATAAACGGTCCATACAAATATATGAAGCTCTGAATCGTGACTACATTTTGCGGTCTCTTGTGTCGCGTCGTAAACAAATAGCCTGTCGGTAAGTTTATCCCTGTGTCTCCCAAATCTGTCTTCCTCTTCGTATATCATCGTTCTCGGACGAATCACCTGGCGTAGGGCTGAGTCTCAACAGATCGCAGCACGAACCTGCTCTACCGAGCACAAAGCACAACACCCCGCCAGGAAGGTCGTTTACAGACGTGTCAATCTTCTTCTCTGACTAGTATTTATATAGTTATCTGTGTGTCTTCCTTCGGCAAAGACCTTATACTTCTTAGAAATACGTATAAGGTCTCTGTCCATCGGTCAATAGACCGAAATATTACATTCATATATAATCTGTGGCGTTCTGTGGTAATAATTCACTTCATTCCTTTCATTCCCTGTGCTTCGACGTCTGACTTAAAAATTTTCATTCGTTCTTTTCTTTGCAACGCGGTTTTACGAGAGGTGCGTTACATTTTGTGCTCGTGGAAATTTCATTTTAGTTCATTTGAATCTTAACCATTTTCAAAGAAAAGCTTATTTTTCCTTTTGTATTTCAGTAATTCGTGGTTACAACAACATACACAATGGTTGCGGCCAAGAAACAGGTTAGTGCCTTACACGTGTTAGAATTTAAACTTTAATGGACTTGTACGGGGTTATTTAATACATGTGTTTAATAATCCTAAATGCATTTAAGTCCAAGATAAACTGATACAAGATAGGCTTGCTTTTTTCATAATTTGTAAGGTTGAGAACGTATCAAACATATTTAATGCAATTTGTAGGTTAAGTGTGTAGTGTCTATGTCTCTAAACCTGCGCCATACAAATTCTAGCTGTGTAAAATTAGTATTGTAATAAATACTTCCCTGACTAAATCCATAAATGAGGCGTCAACAGAATTTTTCTGAAATGTCCTGTGATCCTTGTCCTAAAACAGATTCTTTTATTGTTTTCAGAAAAAGACCATCGAGTCTATCAACTCCCGCTTGGCCCTGGTTATGAAATCTGGCAAGTACTGTCTTGGCTACAAGCAGACACTAAAGACTCTCCGCCAGGGCAAAGCTAAGCTGGTCATCATCGCTAAGAACGCTCCTCCTCTAAGGTGAGACTACTGAGAAGTAGAGTTTCCCAACATTGTGTCTGTCAAAGGGAAGCATATGGAGTCTTTGGACTAAGAAGTATGGATTCCCTCATGTTTCATGAAGCAGTCATGTTCTAATTATTGCCTGGAGTGCACATGTTAGATACTTGTTACTTTTCAATTTGACCTCATGACGTATGCTTGAGTACTTGTTGCATAGATTGCACATCAGGTCCATAGGATGTAGATATTTTAATAAAATAAAATGCATCAAAAACATGACTGTTTCTGATTCCGCATGGGAAACCTATGGAGTAGTCATAACCCATTTGCTGAACTTTGACAGGTGAGCAAGTTACTGTTTATTTTTTTATTGAATGAAATGTGAAGCATGATATGTGAGAATGAAATATACTGTTAGCTAAAACAGGTATTACACAGTCCCAATTTGTAGAAAATTTAACTAGGAAATTGGAAGAAGTAATCACTGGTAGAACTGATTGAGAACTTGACTGATTTAGACTAAATCGGATCTTGTCTGCTACTACTACCATCGAAAGTTGTCTACGATTTTGGACAGTGTAATCGCGATGCTGCGATTTTGAACGACTAGTCGGCGCCAGTGTTACCAACTTAGTGGATTTGCCACTGAAACTGGTGGTTTGGAACCACCAGTATCAGAATAATCAGATATTTAATGGTGAAATATTTCTCTTAGTGGCTGTTGGATTTTTCTAGCGGTTTAGTAAAATTCTGTTTACCCTTAAAATTACACAAAATGCGATTATTTATATATCTTTTAACTGCTATATTAGGGATCCTTTAAAATGTTTCTTTATAAATTCTTTACCATGTGGCCCTAGGTCTGTACAATATAAAAGCCAATTAAGTGTACTTTGATCACAATAACAATTTAGGTTCCCAACTGTTTGATTAGTTTAATAACACTATCCAATTTGTAGTAAACCTGTATTTAAAAAAGATAATAAATGATTGATTATGAATTCACTCCTCAATAACTTGTTGCCCCATGTTTCCTTAATTGAAGCCAGTTATTCAAAATGAATTTTATTGCCATTAGTGCTGTTTTATGTTTCTACCAATATCTGGCAATTAAGATGAAATAAGAAATTGTATTTAAAACACCGTTAAAACAGTTCTCAATATTATTTTTGCCTTACTTTTATTACAAATATCTCCACAACTGACACACTGGTTAGTTGGATATTGCAATTTTTATATATATTTTTGTTATAGGAAATCGGAGATTGAGTATTACGCACTCCTGGCCAAGACTGGTGTCCACCACTACAGTGGAAACAATATTGAGTTGGGCACAGCATGCGGAAAATACTATAGGGTGTGCACACTCGCCATCACGGACCCTGGCGATTCTGACATCATCACCACACTGCCTGAGTCGCAGGTGTAGATGTATCTTTAATATAACTTAAAAAAACATTTTATTGTTTTCTTTACCCATGTGACCTGCCGATAACTTATTTTGATTTGAGGTGCTACTATTTTTTGTTACAAAGTAGGTAATCTGTCAGTTAAACTGACTCAAACTTTAATCGTTATTAATCTGGTTCTGATGCAGAATGCCAACTTCTCAAGAATTTTTGTCTGTTAATATGTATATAACTTTAAACATACCAAAAAGAGAAGTTAGGTATTTTTACCTAAACATGAAAATTGCGTATGACTGTGAAAAATTCCTCAGTCTGAAATACTTTCTGTATACCTACGAATGTATTAGTTAGAATAGGCAATTATAGGTATCCAACATTTTTTCAATTTGAAAGACACTCGAAAATTAACTTTTTAAATTTTGCACTTATAACTTCTACTGAAAAATTATTGGTCTGCTAATTTTCATTTTTTAATATGGTTTTATTTTCTTAAATAAATAGCATTGTTAAGTTATCCAAAAGATTTGCCTATAGAAACATATTTTTTTTCATTTTTACTTAACCGTCTGCGACTGACGTGGTAGTACCACAGACACCGCTAAATCGAAAAATATCTCTTGAGTCGCTATTTTACAAATTACGAATCCCGGGATCTCAGTACCTTCGTGTCGTACGGTTATGCTTCAATCAGTGTGCCGCAAGCAGTCAAGACAAGCGCATGCGCTATTTTACGCGGGAAGGTGTCTACCAGACTACCACGTCAATGTTAAGGTATGTGTCTAATAGACAACCACCTCAGCAAAATAGTTATATTTTCATAGTGTTTCCTAGACAACCCGTCAGTAAAATTGTTTCCTAATTAACATGTTTCTCAGATGTCTCACTCGTGTAACAGCCAACGTCCACAGGGTTCCAAAAGAACTTCAGCTGGTACTTTTAAAAGCCATGACCAGCTTATAGAAGAGTGGTTGGTATATGAAAGTGAGCATGAGTTCAGCGATCTGGACTCGAAAGTTGATGACCTGGACTTTCAACCAGAAACCCAACACTTGGAATCCAATGAAGACTCTGATGACGAGTCTCAGAATCAAGGACCATCTGAAGAAATGCGTCCGCAAACTTTGAAGAGGTGCGTCAGGAAACACCGATGTGTCCTGACGAAACAGAGGCCATCTAAAAAAATGCGTCATTGGCCTATGGCAATTTTTCAACGAATAGCTTTGTCCTATAACAGGTGTCTTCAGATTGGGATGAGAAAATTAGAAGAGGGGACATTTATACTGAATTTAGGAAGAGATTTAGTGCTGAATCACTTGGAAACCCGGGTACACAACGAAAGATAGCCTAAAGAACTTGTGTATGACTATTAGTCGAATTTTGGGTAAGGACCTCTCCCCTTCACCTCCAAAAATTCGATCTCTTCCAACAAGTGGAAGGAAGTAATGTCATCTAAGCCCAACTTAAATAAAAAGAGTTACATTTTACTGTTACTGTGATTGTCTAAAGACGATTTGTCTCAAATGCTCAAAGCCATTGTATGAGGAATGTCAAAAAAAATGTAAAACTTTGAGCGCCAATAACTCTCAATTGAACCAATAAAAATTGTCCAAATTTTGAAATCTGATTATTATCAGTCTTGTCTTCGATAAATATAAAACATTCTCAAGAAAAGTGATATAGTTGATTTGTTAATACTTTTTTTGTGTAGACTAAAAATTTTTAGGACTGATTTATGTTAAGTAAATAAATACTGTTTAGTGGACAGTCCTTCTTATTTTATTTTGTTTATTAAATTAAAATAATAATATATACTTTAAATTAGTAAAAAAACATCACACCATAACGAATTAAAATGAAATAATTAACTTATGACCAGTCAAAGTGGTGTTTAATAAACTACCACGTCAATGGAATAGTAAAAATCATGGCACGTTAGTCGCAGACGGTTAATTACATCATGTGAATAATTGCTCAGGTTAATTCAATACGTTTTTTAGTAATGAGGCGCTGTATTTTAATAGATTTTTCAAAAAGCCAATGGAAATTCGGCCTAATACCAAAGCTTTTACAATCTCAATACCTAATTGTTACGTACAAGCATTGGAGTATGTTACCCAAACAGGAAAGTGACTCCTAGAGAGATATGAGAGGAACGTATAATTCGTGCGTAATCTGCTGTGAATGTGCGCCACTTAAAAAATAAGTGCGTGTGTCGTCATTTTTGAAAAAAGCGGAAAAATAGGTTCCTGCTAGGGTAACGTTGTTCCAGCAGGAAAATTCTAAACGAATGATCGGAATGAGAAATATTGTGCATGGACAGAGAGCTTATATTTGTGCGAAAATGTGCGCCAAAAATAAAACTTGTGCGTCATCAGGTTTTCGAGATATTGCATTTCCTGCTGGGGTAACGTTTTGCAGAAACGTGTATCTCTAAAACCATTGTACGTGCGCCTGTAGAATAAACACACACTAGTAGCTCTTGATTTGTGCGTATTTGTGCCGGAATTAGATTTAAGAAAATATTTATAATTTTCAAGTAATTGCGCTTTTTCTAAAACCCGAAAAAAATTCGCAGCGCCTAAATAAGAAAACGTATAAGCTTGCGCTTGCTGAAAACTGTATTCAGTCCATCTTGACGCTGGTAATAACAATAAAAAGTTTCAAAAGCATACATGCTTGCGTTATCGAATAATATTGCTAAAAGTCAAAACGAGAGTGTCATAACTTTGACGGCAAAATAAAAGAAACCGACTCAACCAAAGATAGATAGGTGTAAACCACAAGTATGTGCGTTATGTCAAAAATATATAGTGAAAATATTCAGCTTGGAATGTTTCGCATTTAGTAGATTTAAACAAAAAACTAAACATATAAACAATGGCTGGTTATCCGACCAAATTCAAATGACTACGAAAAAGCGACGGATTCATACATATCGATGACCTTCTTAAATGGACGTATTAAACCTAAGCTGTTGTCCGTACAGTCGCGTTTAAACGTTTGTTGGTATGACCTAATTTTGGGGGCTAATTAAAAATACATTAAATGCACCTTGTGACCATAACAAATGAAAGAGGTTGTTAATGTAGAAATTATTATTTTTATGCTCTTAATTTTGTTTCTTAGAGAAATTATGGCATCAAATCACAGATCAAATTACAAACCTATTAATATTAGAACACATAGTTCAATCTAATTATTTGTACCGTGTGTAGTTATTATTATTTAAAATCACAGATCAGTTTTTCATTTACATGTACTTAGTAATAGGGTGCCGTTTAAAACCTTTGGGTACGGAACCCTAAAAACTCAATGCTAATTTATCTAGCCTACGGCTCAGATCAAGTAAAAAGTCAAGATGGAACGTTGTAAACAACAAAGTGACGCTGGTTCAAACTATGCCTTGCCGTACAAATACACAATTACACGCACTCACAGCGAAATTACGCCTTAGCTTGTCATTCGAGCTCACAGAAAAAATAATAAAGCTCAACTGAGAAGCTAAGGGGTAGTTTCGGTGTACGTGTGTGCGTGTAATTGTGTATTTATACGGCAAGGCATAGTTGGAACAGGCTTCACTAACTATGTTGTTTGCAACGTTCCATCTTGACTTTGGTTTAAATCAATGTAGATACCTACGTTGTTTTTTTTACTGTTGTGTTAATTGGCTTTTTATATATAAACTGTATCTGTAGGTTATTTTTTGTAGTAGGTATTCATCACACTTAACTTGAACTTTTTTTTTAAAACAAACTGCATCAAATTTTTGGTCTCTACTTTTTCTACTAATATTATAATAAAGGCAAATGTCTGGATGTGTCCACAAAATACTGAATATATTTCAATGAAATTGGGAATAAAAAGTAATGTACTTACCTAATCAAGTGCAAGCCACGGAAACAGCTAGAAGAATACGTATAATCCAATAACAAGTTAATTTTTTTATGTCTTTTCAACCTCAGTGTACTCGGCACAACACGCTACAACCGGTTCGTGATTAAGTTACAGGTCATCATGAATCCGTCGCTTTTTTGTAGTCATCCGAATTTGGTCGTATAACCAGCCTTTGTTTACATGTTTAGTTTTTTGTTTAAATCTACTAAATGCGAAACATTCCAAGCTGAATATTTTCACTATATATTTTTGACATAACGCACATATTGTACTTGTGGTTTACACCTACCTATCTTGGGTTGAGTCGGTTTCTTGTATTTTGCCGTCAGTTATGACACTCTCGTTTTGACTTTTAGCAATATTATTCGATAACGCAAGCATGTAAGCTTTTGAAACTTTTTATGGTTATTACAAGCGTCAAGATGGACTGAATACAGTTTTCAGCAAGCTTATACGTTTTCTCATTTAGGCGCTGCGAATTAGCGCAATTACTTGAAAATTATAAATATTTTCTTAAATCTAATTCCGGCACAAATACGCACAAATCAAGAGCTACTAGTGTGTGTTTATTCTACAGGCGCACGTACAATGGTTTTAGAGATACACGTTTCTGCAAAACGTTACCCCAGCAGGAAATGCAATATCTCGAAAACCTGATGACGCACAAGTTTTATTTTTGGCGCACATTTTCGCACAAATATAAGCTCTCTGTCCATGCACAATATTTCTCATTCCGATCATTCGTTTAGAATTTTCCTGCTGGAACAACGTTACCCTAGCAGGAACCTATTTTTCCGCTTTTTTCAAAAACGACGACACGCACTTATTTTTTAAGTGGCGGACATTCACAGCAGATTACGCACGAATTATACGTTCCACTCATATCTCTCTAGGAGTCACTTTCCTGTTGGGGTAACGTACTCCAAGCATTGCCGTCGGTTAGCAAAGACCGGTCGCGGGAGTGAAGGGGTGCGGGGCGCTCGCGCAGTAGACCGATAGCGCTAGGCTATTTTGATGTCATAAGTTTAAAAAATTCTAAAGTTGCTTATTTCTTGCCTGTGGATACAGTCGTACCTATTTAGCTTATTATTGCGTTTTGTGTCACATCTGTTACTTGCATTTTCAGTAATTCGATGATTTGTGGTTGATTATTTTTATTCAAGTCAAAACTGGCAAAATTAAATTAAAGTTTAAAATAATTATGCTATCATATCTAGGATAGTCTGCGGAGTGTGTAAACCCAATTTGTGTCATATTCGTCCAGTGCAAACTGACATAGGGGTCAGTATGTAAAAATAGTGCAAAAAAAATATTACAATTTATGAAATTACTATTTCCTTTCTCAGATCACTTACATATCCCTATTAAAAAAAATTGTGCCAAATCAGGTCACGCAATTTTTTGAAGATTTTTAATTATTTTGTTTTTCCAAGCTACAAACGCTTCAAAAAAATATTACAATCATTAGAGTTCACTTATTCAATATCATCAATGCATGAAAAATCGACATTGTAAATTTGTGTCATTTTCATGCACGATATGTATTTATACGAATAAAACACAAAAACAATGGTTGCGGTCGAAGCGGGCGGAGGATGCCAGGCGTCGTCGTACCGAACGAACGTGTTCGTTCGGTACGATTTCGATGTATAACCATTTTACATGAAGTTAAATAAATAAATTTCTTCTTAGATGCCAAGCGTTCATAATATAAATAAATAACATATCTATTATATTGAGTATTGATTGACTCTTATCTCCGCTACGTAATGACCAAATTTGTAACATAAAGAGATAAAAATAATGACGTGGGAATTTTGTACAAATCATGCGTCTGCAATCTGTCTTACCTACGAATGTCAATGGTCCATGCTAAGAAGACGGTCAATGTGGTAATAGTTATTTATGCTACAAGTGCGGAAGGTATATGATCGAAGTTCGATATATCTTATACCCGTAATAAACTTAGCATTAAGGAGTTCCAGTGGCCATCTGTAGTCTTCATTAACAGTTCCATTTCACCAAATGACAGTTTGTGAGTGTAAATGACTGCATTGTTGATAAAATACCAAAACCGCTATAATTATGTGTGCCTATAATATTAAAGGAGTTCCCTCGATTTCTCTGGGATGCCTTCATCAGAGCCTGGTTTCCCTATCATAGTACCACCCTTGCGATATTTTAAACACAACAAAAAAAGAAGCATCGAAATCGATTTATAAACAACGAAGTTATCCGTTTTTTTGAAGTCAGTTAAAAAAACGTAACCTTGACATTTGATGTAATGACTGTTTTATTCAAAGTTTAGGGTATATATACTAACAAAACATTAAATGCAGTTACCCACATTTTAAGATAGGTAATGGTATAGTTATTTATGCTACAAGTGCGGAAGGTAGGTGATTTCCGATGAGTGGCATTTTTATTCACGAGCGAGCGAAGCGAGTGAGTGGATAAATCGACACGAGTCGGAAATCATCTTACGTACGTGTATCATACAATATTTTACTATGCATTGTGCGAGGAAATAATAAAAATAATAGAATGAAATTACTAAAATGGCGGGCTTATTCAAGCGCGTTCAGCATATCCACAGATTAACTAAGTTCCTCGGGCAAGTCGGGCATATCTACTGCGCATGTGCGAATAGCTGTCACATCGTAACGCAATAAGGCACGAGCAAAATATACGTTCTGCCAAACATATTTAATTAATATTTAAAATTAATTTACTGATCAAAATCTAAATCTAGAATAATTAAAAACGCCTAAAATAAAGTATTAGTTTTATTTTACCTTTTATATGAATGATAATCTGGACATACTAATTTTTAAAACTTTTCTCAAATAATAAAAACTCTATGCGTCGGGCTGACGTTGGAGTTAAAAATTAAAAAAGTACAGGAAAGTAAAAAGCACTAGTGAAAAAAAATGACACTTTCCGCACAGTTTGGCTGCTTGGAAAACCGCTCTTTTCGAGGACATGAATTGTAATAGTAGATTGTTGCATCGAGCGCAAAGTGAGTTATTAATGCATGAGTGTTATGTTGGTGCCCGAGCGCATGCGAGGGCACTAAATTAACACGAGTGCGTTAATTACTCACTTTAGCGAGGTGCGTAATCTACTTTTCTTTCAACTACCAATCTACCTCTCATCTATTTCCATTTTTTTATACTTTTCTTGCTAAATATGAAATACCTACCTATCAAAGTTTTACAATTGTACAAAATGCAAGGCATTTTTTTTTCACCTTATTGGTTTTATACGCCGATTTTTTTCTCAGCCAGTACTCGTACCACGCCAGTACCTTTTTCGATCTACTGCATATATTTTATATTCAACTTAATGGGAGACATTAAACCCCTGTGGTAAATTTATATCTAAACTAGCTAACCCCCGCGGCTTCGCTCCCGTCAACTGGCTACCAATCTACCTACCACTACCTACCTACCCTGCCTTCCTGAACTACTCTGCCTACCCTTCCTAGCCTAACCTGCCTACCCTCCCTACTCTACTTACTCTACCTAATCTACTTACTCTACCTACTCTACTTACTCTATCTACTTTAATTACTTTATCTTCTCTACTTACTTTACCTTCTCTACATACTCTACCTACTCTACCTTCTCTACCAATTCTTCTAACTCTACCTTGTCAACCTACTCTACTTACTCTACGTTCTCTACCTACTCCACCTTCTCTACTTACTCTACCTACTCTACTTTCTCTACCTACTCTACTTACTCTACCTAATCTACTTACTCTACCTACTCTACTTACTTTACCTTCTCTACCTACCCTACCTACTCTACTTAATCTACCTACTCTACCTTCTCTACCTACTCTATACTCTACCTTCTCTACTTACTCTAGCTTCCTTCTCTACCTTTTCTACGTACTCTACCGTCTCTACCTACCCTAACTACAGTACCTACTCTTTGGCTTTCTAATATTAGTTTAGAAAAAATATACAAAACAGTGCATTAAAGTAAAACAGTGCAACAATGAGATTTCATATAACTTTTCTGCACTGTTTTGGTTCTAAGCAATAAATACGTACTTTGTGATCAGTTTTGTAGTGATTAATGATAACATTACTACGTAGTTGGAAGAAATAGTAGATTGTTGCATCGAGCACAAAGTGAGTTATCAATGCATGAGTGTTATGTTGGTGCCCGAGCGCAAGCGAGGGCACTAAATTAACACGAGTGCATTAATAATAAAGTGATAGAGAAGGTAGTACATTCCTCTGGTAAATATAACATTAATTATCAGTAATCAACCATCATTCTGACAGTCAGAATTGCGGCTTACTTTATTATTATAATTGCTCATGTTTCATGGAGGTACATTGAATTTAATTAAAGGTACATTCAAGTACATTGCTGGTACATTCCTTTCATATTATTATATAATATATTCATTACTGTAGAACGCTAAAATGTGTGCATCCTAGCTCCAAATTTTCAATATGAGCAAATTCAACTATACTCATATTGCTATGAAAAAAGTGGCAGGCGTCAAAATTTGTTGTCTTGATTTTCTTGATAATTACTCGTCGCATTGTATTTTCAGATTATAATATTTTATGAGGTACGTTGAAGGTACATTGTTCTGGTAAATATAAGATAACCATAAGATATCTATTACATTCATATCAGTATTCACCCGCCATTCTGACTGTCAGGACAGCGGCTCACTTTATAATTGTGATTGTTCTTGTTTCATGGAGGTACATTGAATTTAATTAAAGGTACATTTTAGTACATTACAGCAGAATCCAGTAAGTAAGCCTTCCTGGCCGAGTATGAGTTAACCGGACCGAACCGCAGGTGAGGTCCGGTTATATACGAGGCCAGGATGGCTTTCTTACTGGTTGAGGTTTGTATAATGCTTTTCTCAAAAATGAAAGAAAGTTTAACAACAAATTCGTTTAATTAATATTGAAGGTTACATTCATATTAGGGCAATTACTGATAGATATTGTGATCGATTTACCGGGGGCATTTATATTTGTTTGTTGTACATCTTGATTAACGGACTCTTGGCTGGCAGTAAATGTCTGTGAGACATTAATTTGGTTGTTTGGGAAGGTGGATGCTTGCGATGATGTTACGGGCAGGGGAATAGTGGTCGGTTCTTGGCGAGAGGTAGATGGCTGCGGAGCCAGGCTTAGCTGCTGTTGACGCGATGTAGACGGCTGCGGGGAGGTGGAAGATGATGTGTTTTGAGTATTCAATTTAATTTTTTTATTTATATTGCTTGTAATTTCACTTTTATTTTCTAATGACTCTTCTATGTATCCTTCTGCAACTCGGTCCGATTTCCACCCCCCGTGTCGTTTTATTGTCGTGAGATTGGCTCCAGAGTCAGCAAGAAGGGTAGCAGACGACCTCCGGAAACAATGGCCAGTATAGCTCTCTGGATTTGGTAAATTCAAATATTCTGCTATTTGTTTAGGTATTGCGGCAATCTTATGACGACCGATGTTTTGCCGCAAGCATGTCCCGTTTCTATAATTGATAAAAAAATTATCACTTTTCATATTTTCAGGGCGCAGGTCATGATATTTCCTTACAATATGAGCTGACTCCTTGTGTATAACAAAAGAGCGATCAATTTTTGTTTTTGTTTCTCGTACTTTTACCGAAATTATTTCATTATGGTATTCCACGTCACTGTTTTTAATATTACAGAGCTCCATACATCGGCAGGCGCCATTAATTCCCATTATAGTAATAACCTAAAAACAAAAAAAAAACTATTTAAATCGAGAATATAAAAATAAGTTTATGTTATTTGGAACCAGATTTAATAGCATATTTATATTATTGCAACCGACTAACAGACCACTTACTCGTACATCACAACAAGTTAAATTAAATAAGTAAACAAAATAAATATTACCTTCACTGCTAAATAAACTTCATCGGGTGCTTCATTTATAAACTTCTGTATGTTTTGGCTGGTAAATACATTCGATTTTTTTCCTTTGTAGCCAGTCGATTGTCTTTTCAACCAAGTTATTAAATTGGAATAATTCTTAATGTTTACATCGTGTTTATTTTGCACTACACATCGAAGCATAGAATACACAGCCCATAAACTTGTCGGCTGCATTGTTTGGCGAAGAAAGCTGAAATATGCCAAGAATACATTTTCAGACCAACTGTTGGCTTGTTTTTCTGCCTTCCACTTCATAAATTTTTCATAATTTTTCATGTATCGCTCCTTGGATTTTGGCGGAAGTAAATTTTCTTTTGCTAATTTGGCCTCAGCTTTTAAATCAGGAGGAGTGCCATCTATTTCCGAATCAGATTCGCTTGAATTCATTTTTTGGGATTATTTAAATTCACGCGGTAAATTAAAACACAATTGTCGCAATTGAATGTGAAATCCCGCCAGTCGTTGTTTTTTTTACTACAAAGTTTGCGTTTAGTTTTAAACATTGTTCTATTTTTACATTACATGAATGTTTTAGTAAAAAATGTAAATTATTGTTTTTGAAACTCCATGTTAATTTTAGAATGGAAAGTTTTAATCCAACATGATTTATAAACTGAAATGACTAAATACAAACATAAAATCCCACACTATACTTCTACAACATTACTAAGTACAAAACGCAACGTGCATACTTTTTCTGCGTCGCGTTATGTGTCACAGACCCATAAAAAAAAAAAAAAAAAAAAGTGTCACAGACAATAAAATGGATGTTTAAGGCTCCAAAATATATTATGTATCTCATAAAATGTCATACCAAAAAGAGATAGATATAATATATTTGGAGCCTCCCTCTAACCATGTTATAATGGCTAAACTCTAATCTGTGTCTGGTACTATGTTTTTTTTTCTAAGCAGATCTAAAGAGGATGACCTAAACCGTGCGAAGCCATAAAAAAAAAAAGGGATGAAGGATGACCAAGTGTCCAGTAAGTAAATTACATACTTACTTACTGGACAGTAGGAGATTCCAAATTTAAAATCTCGCTTCTTACCGGACAGTTGTGAATAGTCTCCGGTAGAGTTCACTTTCTGGATACTTTTTAGAGATGTTATGTCAACATTACATACCATTTTTGAGAAAAAGTACATTGCTGGTACATTCCTTTCAGATATAAAATATTCATTTCTGCAACAATACACCCGCCATTCTGACCCACACAAAAACCCGACTGCTTCAAAAGCGAACTAAAAAGTCGTAAACAAGCAAAAAATCATGCTGTACAGGCGGCGGATACACCAGATTTTGGTCAGCCAGCCCGCGAATATGTATCCTCCGACTGTATATTTTTGAAATCACCTCTTAAAACCCTTTATTTTGATACCCCACACGATGGGTTTTTTTTTTTAATTTGGGCCCCACAATATGGCAGCCAAAAGCCGCCATTTTTCTATTATCCAATTTTAATGTAGCCTATGACACTCGCAGGGTTAAGACGCATCGATTGACGTATGAATCATCAAAATCGGCCAACGCGTTTGGTCTCTGGAACGCCATATAGGAACAAACATACATACATAGACTGATAAACACATTACCCTCCTTCGGCAGTCGGGTAAATAGTACATTTTAGGCACATTTTTTTGATAATTGATAATAATTAATTCGCTATGGTACACCCGCCATTTTGACTCTCACTTTTTAATGACACGAGTTTGCAATAACCTGTTTAGGTGACAACTGTATTGAAAAACCCGTGTATCACACGAAGTTTTTCAATACAGTTGTGGGTAATAGTAAAAAAATCAAAGAATTAAATTTGATTTGTCCATAAAATAAAATTATCGTATCACACGAAGTTTTTCAATACAGTTGTGGGTAATAGTAAAAAAATCAAAGAATTAAATTTGATTTGTCCATAAAATAAAATTATCGTAAGTCGCTCTTATCTTCTATCGTATCTTTCTCGAGATTTTTGAGGCAAAATTTAATCCTGCGCAGTTTTTGCCTCAGATAAAATATCGGGCAAAGTTAATTCTATTTCATCACTTGTACTTGAACTCATTATAAAAAAATAATCAATTTATCACACATGAAATTAAAATTTTCAGAAAACGGCGCGTTTTTGCAAGTAGACATATTTTTTTTACAACGAAAACAGTCTATTCGATATTTGACAAATGTTAATGTGATAATTAAATAAAAACTGTTAATTAAATATATGAAACAACCATCTAAAAGACTATTGAGAATTCAATGCTAAGACATACGCACTCATTCATATTTCCTCGTATAAAATCTATCCCATTTTATTCTATGTATGAAAACTACTTGCTCCTAAACTTTTTTAAATTGTCATAAAGAACAATGGCAGGTGCCCATAAATTTTTTTAGCTGAGATTAAATTCCTACGTCTTTAAATGAAAAATATCTGGTTTAACTCAGGGTGATGTTCTGAATTAGTTTGTGCAAGAATTTTTGTTCGAAAATGTCGAGAATAATAGATATTCAGTCATAAACTTTTGTAGGTTATGTCTGGGTGACTTTTAATAATGTGTTTAATAGATAATATTATTCAATTTCGTGGAAGTAAAAGGGGAATATCGCATTAGCATTTCCCTTACCTAGTTATTTCAGAATGAAATGTATAATATTCTCTTTGGAATAATACTCTAATATACTCTATATTTATGTAAACTAAGCGACTTTGACGTTTATCAAAAGGTCGACGTCCTCGTCAACAACCAAGCTATATTTTTTAAACTTGGATACTAGTCTTTTTGCTAATCATTAATTAAAAGTAATTCATTTATTTCTACTACACTACAATATTCTTACCTACCTGCGAGGAACATCTATACTTAGACATAAACTGTATTGTTAACTCATTTACTGCAATAAATACATTAATTATATTATTAATTAATATAGTTACTACTTGTCACTTAGCAGATAAAATATATAATGGCAACACTAAGCTAAAGAAATTAACTAAAAAATCAAATAACTTTTTATTTAATATGATTTTTTTTTATCCGTTTTGAACCAGCCCAATAATATATTAAAAAATGTAGAGAATTAATAGAACGTCTTTCGTATATAACTCACTTTCAGACGCTCAAATTATAGTCAGCTAAAATCTCGCCATTGTTCTTTAAACTAAACTGCAAAACTAGTGATCGAGCGCGTAAACAAAAGTCACGACCGCTTAACAGAAAGATGCCTGTGCACAAGATTTGATTTTCGAATCATAGTTATAGCCTCTGAAAGTACGCCATGTTTAACAACTGTATTGAAATAGTATATTATGCAACTAGTGAATAAAAGACGGATTTAAAGCGAGGGCCACAGATGAATCAAGAGCAAGTGAAAGATTCTAACGAATGAATCACGACCGTAGGGAGTGATTCATGATGATTGAATCACGAGCATAGCGAGTGATTCAAGTGTTAGAATCATGAGCGACGCGAGTGATTCATGGCCCTCGATATAAATCCGTTTTATTCAAGAGTTGCATACTATATTTTATACCATGACTTCGAGAAAAAGAAAGATTTAAGTGCAAAGCACAAGGAATATTACGAGTAATAAATAAATAAATAAATGGTTTATTCTTCAAAATTTATATAAAATGTGAAACCCTGACCCCTGAGCTAGTTAACAGCACCTGTGTTTCAGGGACCAGTAACCACCTCCGTTACGTGACATAATTATAATTAATTAAATACCATTGCAATTAATATTAGAATTACAATCCAAACAAGTATTCAATAAATATCTTAGATTAAAATCAAAATCATTATTAAAATCCTAAATAACAAACTCAAAATTAAAATCGAAGAAGGAGTTTGTGTATCGAGTATTATTTGCGCAAGGAGGCGCAAGGAGGTTACATAGCATTGAGATGGACGTCTAGTACATTGGTGTGTTCCAAATTCAAACACCAAAACAGTGATTAAAATGCTTTTTATTCACTGTTTTCAGTGATTAAAATGCTTTTTATTCACTGTTTTCAGTGAATAAAATAAGCTTTTTAGAGGGGGAATGGTATAAATATATTTTTTGGAATGGCCTAATGGAAGCGTAAAACAAAACTGTACCAGCCCTTTTTTAGGTCGGGTGCTATTTTTAAAAATTATATAGCCTATGTCACTCCCACAATTGAAAAGACTCTAACGTCACCTCTTACACGACAATATATTAATAAATCAAAATAAGAAGACTTTTCATAAAATTTATTATTTCAAATTTCATAACGCTTGTAACACCTCGGTGCCATTTTTCGCCTGGAACTGTCGACCCTGAGAACAACAGAATGATATATTAGATCACTATAAAATTAAATGATTAAGTGAACGCATCTAGTGACCTCATGACACCCAGAATACAGAAATATGAATAATCCGGCTTGATTTATTCACAATTCTCTTAGTGGGTGCCCTGCCATGACGTCACTAGATGCGTATCTAATCTATGCTGTTTATTCTAGTACAACATTTAGTTTTACGTAAAGCTGTCGTGTAACTGGTGATAACCTGCCATGATATTTTTGATATTTAATTTTATTTCTTACCAGAAGTCTAAGAAATGTAATGCCTTTTTGGCGATGTATGGCCTTTCGACTAAGGTCACGCGGGGCAAAAGCAAGGATGAGGCTAAAATAACTGAGTTTCCTCTCAATGATGGTTTTTGTAAAACGAGTCATCTGTTGAACCATAGAGCAATCTTTGTTTTTTCAAATAAAGTACAGATGGCGTTGCTAGATCGCTGACTGTTGTCGCGATTTTGTCAAAAGCTATTTTGGAGCAACGTTTTGCAACTTCGTGTGATTAGTTTTGTGCTATTTAAAATATTTCACGTCGTTTCCAGAAAAATACAAGTTCATCATTTTCGGATAGTGGTTGTTTGAATCTAGATGTACTCTTATCCTCAACATCATCAAGTTATAGATAACAACAGGGTTATATTATAACTGATAGTCACATTAATGTAACATTTATTGCTTTTGTTTAATAAAACAAGAACCTAAATGAATGTTTTCATTAATTTAGGTTCTTGTTTTATTAACTATTTATTTGTAACGTAATTTATGTCGATACTGTTCATTGAAAGGTGTGGCATTAAGTTTTATTTAGATAACCTAAATAAGTAGCTTGTGGTGGAGTAAGGCAGTTGTAATTTTATATTTAGGTGCTTTCGTCCCGGGTGATCTTAGTAGTATCGCAGTTGGTCCAGGGAAGTCACAATAAGAATTAATAATTTATTCATTACAAAATTTATTTTCGTATTCTTCTCAGCAAACCCATTCATTTGATACCCGTAACATGGCAGTGCACAAAATATAACTATTCCGCACTCTTGAGCCGTCCGCCATATTGCATTTAGAATGACGTCACTTAGCTAACCATGCATTGTCTTCCAAACTAAATGTGTATGCAAAATTTCATCTTAATTGGTGGAGGATAACTGTTTTGAAATTCAGTTGCAAGATTTGACCCGAACACACATTGCAAGTTAATTAAAAGCATGTATTTTTTTTACCAAAATCTATGAATGCTGATGTAGCGGCATCAACGCCGCCACCTACGAACTAATGACACGACGTCACACAAAGTCTGCATCGCACAATAAGTCTTCGGCGCGATTTGAACGTAAGGCAACTGTCCGACAGTTGCCCTAGGATCCCTTTTTGAATGGAGGTTTGCGGGACTTTACACCATGTATAAGTAAGCGAGATAGGATTATGCGACAAACGTATGCGATTGAAAGAGACATTTATAGAATACTATTTTCACTTTCAATATTGACACAAAAATAGCTACTGCGCAGCCTCTTGCAGCCAATTCAGGTACACGAAGATCAGTTGTGAGTATTATACCGCATACCTCCAAACTAGCAATAAAGTGGGGCAGACTCCTAATCTAACGTTTTCAAAGAGCTACAAAAATTAAGGTTGCAACCCTGACTGATGTGTCATATAATTGTTGTTATTAATAGGTTGCTAATTTTAACATTAAGGGTGCTTTTCCACCAGAGCTGAGCTAAGCTAAGAAAATGAAATGATTCCATTGGTGGATTTTTTCCACACACACCAAATAGCTACTTCGCACAACATGGTGGCAAAGCACCCTAAAAGATGATGTGCTGAATATAATTGCGACTTACCTGATTAGGAAGAATTCGCATCCTCTACAGTCTATCGACTGCAGCCTTTCAATATTATCAATATCAGTTGATTAAGTGGGTTGATCAATTTCATCCCATTCCTGAAAAGTGAGTAAAAGGATTAAAATAAAATGAATAAAAGCAAGTACTATTAAACAAATGAACTCTACATTATACTGCATCTCAACATAACTGTGGATCAAGTGTATGCACTTGTATAGAATTACTTTACCAAAAATAGGTTATTATATTTTGTTCTTAGTACGCATGCACCCCAATGTTGCACCTGAGAGAAATTTACGAATATTGTTTGTTTCTGCCGTCTATTTATGCGTTTTATGCTTATTCGAAAACCAGCTTGAGCAATGACCATCTCGGGGTGACAACTTGGGAATGTCAGCGTAGTACTAATTACCAAAAATCCTACTTTTTTTACATTCCTTCTGTCTTTCTAATCTAGTCATGAAATTCGTATCTTTATTATAAGGATTACCTTATTTTAGAGTAAAATACTCTATTATTTCTTATATACTCTTTGATCATGACCTGCAGTTAATGCAATTACATCGCACCTTACCTATTAGTATTACGAAACGAAATTGTAACTTTATTGTAAGCAAATCTTCAAGCCAGTGTTTGTTTTTTTTTTGTAATTTATTCTAAGTGCTTGTTACAAAAACTTAGTCTAGAATCGGGTTTTTAATTTGTCAATTTTGCATGTATAGCTTCAGCTATGTCGGCAATATCAGGCTCGAATATTTGGGCTTCATTAAATTATTTTTGTAAAGAGAGAAGGTTTAAGTTCTTAAACCAATTCACCATTCAATCTGTATACACACAATGATGTAATAGGGAACTAGGGCTCTTTCTATGCGACTAACTTCAGCAGTGTTTACAAGTTACAGTTCCCGTAAAATATGTTGTACGCTCTGAAACCAGGTTTTCCGTTGCGCGTGGCATGGCGCGCTGCTGTTTTAATATGAGATTTAGTACTGCGTAGCCATTTGTAGCCAACTTCAGACCGGTCAAGTTATTTTACGCGCACTGTACATTACCTCTTGGTTCAATTTATGTTTACTCAACCTTTTTGATCTGCCTTATAAAATTTAATAACGATGCATGGGCTTCTTAAAGAAATGAATATTATAACATACCAACGCTACAGTGTAGTCTCATAATTCTTAAGACAATAGGGCCACCCCTATAATATCGTCATCGGAAAGAATGAACAGCCTCTGCCTACCCTCTTTCAGCGACATTTATAATGTTCTTTGCAATCAAGTGGTTATTAAGCTAGTATGGAATCATTTTCCTCTCATGAAAGGAAAATCTAATATACTTACTTATACTTATGTATAACCTTATTACTATAATAAACTGTGCAAAATCATGGTTTAAAGAAAATATGTTACCTGATAGTCTTTTATTTTTGTATTCTAAAAATGTCTCTTCAAAGCAGGTAGACAAAAATAAGTAGAGGCTTGTGTAAGTTTCTCTCGTTCTGCAGACCAAATACCTTGTACTAGAGAAATATTTACCTTGTTTAACATTAGTTCATTAAATATAGCCCATATTATTATCTCTGTTATATGGAAAAGCCTATTGTTTTTGGTTCTTGAAACACTTCTATTAAGTTACTTACTAATAAAATAGTTTGAAACATATCCCTTATGAGTTTCCATTATTTTAGGAACAATGCAAAATACATTTTACACCACAAAAATAAATGCTTCTGCATTCATAAAACCCAGAACTTACACTTCATATAGTCCCTGTATTGTAGATTTGTTACAATTGCCTTGCACACCTGTATAATTATATATTCTCTGGACATTATTCCAAAGTTAAGTAAGTTTTTAGTAAACTAACAATTTCAGTCAGAGATTAAAACGCTTTCGTAATACTTAATTTGTATTCTTAGTTCTGAATCTGATATTCAGAATTAAAGTAGAATCAATATTTTATATGCCCAAAACAGAGCATTTACCAGCAAAATGAAAAGCAGTAATAACAGTGGCTAAAATAACATCTTCGTCTGTTTATAAATCATCGGGCCAACACACCAATGTTTGGAGTAAAACAGATAATGGTATTTTTTACGCCTTTATTATGACTTCCAGCTATTTTGGTCCACGGCTAAAACATAATATCTAGTCTTATGGACCACTTTAGAAACCACTGCATACATTTTATTATAGGACAAGATATTTATTCGTCCATTCATATAGAGTACCAGTTATTTTCTGTACATGTAAATGCATGTGTGTTCGTCTCTCCCATATTATATCTCCTTGTTTGTGACTTGGTGAATTTTGAAAGCATATAACTATTAAGTAACCATTTCAAGAGTATCACCTCATTGTAATAATTATCATGTACTGTTGCATCCATTGGATGTTTTTTACTTATTTCCTACAGCAAAGGCTAGCTAAAATGTGTGTCAGGTCAGTAGGATATTTAGTTACAGTTCTTATTACTAAAATAATTTTAAAACTGGTGCTACGCAAGCATGAGCATGAGCTCACCCACTTTGAAATAAAGCACACACATTATAAGTTAGTTTATATTTTATTGTGAATTGGGTCCTTAAATCTAAAACATTTTGGTACATGACCATACCATTGTTACAAAAAAATGAGCCAAGTCGAAGTTGCTACAACAATTAAATATTGTATATGAATATTGCACAGTAAAATAATGAAAGTCCTATTAATAAATATTCTTTCGTGAAAATATTTTTTTGTGAAATTGGAACTTACTTGTTTAGATACTACCTCATAATATAAAAAAAACACCCCAATATATTTATTGTCTCTTCTCAATGGTCTCATTCAGTCATTTACATAATATTTATCACTGTCCAAACTCTCACCTAACTAAAACGTGACGTATACATCGCAAACTGCATTGTATAGTAGTACATCCATTAGCTTCAATTTATTGATCCAGATACTTTATTTTGAATGTGTACCATAAAGACGTAAATGATATTCTGTATAGTCATACAGATCACCAGCTGCCTGTAATGCAAACAATCATAATAGACGTCAAAACTTATCAAAAAATAAATAAACTTAACACTATGTTGCTGTAATCTATTGATAGTAATCAATAGCAATATGTTTTCTATTAAATATCTTACATTTTGTTTATAATACTGGTGTATTAACTAATTGCTACCATAAGAAATTGGATTTACATTATCAGTATTATTTAACTAAATAATTATTGTAAGATTATGTTCTTATTGTATCTCCATTTTTAACTTGCATGATTTGTTAATATTTGCCGCCTTAGAGGGTCTACTCCCTAGTTCCGTCAACGAAGTTACGGGCCCCGTCCGAAAGTATTCCGAAACTTCGGAATGAAAAAACAAGTGTTAAGTTAAATTTTTCGGGCAGGTAAAATCACATCAGGAGAAGATACAATTGTCAAATTGTGTTGTCATTCATTCTTAGGAATCATCCGTCCGTGGGTGATACGGAGTAAGAAAAGCCCGTAAATAAGGTTGAAACTACGGACTTCGAGCTTAGGGAGTAGACCTCCAGTTGCTTACTCCCATCTGGTAGCTGATTCTCATTGAATTTATATACTTATAATGAATTCTAGACAAAATTTGATATGCACGTTCATTTTTGTTTTGACGTCATTAAAACCTGATCGTAGAACCATGCAATTTTTATTTATTGAAGAATACCATTTCCATTGTTTGCTACATAACTATATGGTCGCGTTCATAGCTAACGTTTTATCAACGTCCGACTGGGAAAGCGTTAACCATGTAGACAATAGTGTCCAACCGAAAGCCGATTCTAACGTTTTATCAACGTCCGACTGGGAAAGCGTTAACCATGTAGACAATAGTGTCCAACCGAAAGCCGATTATTCGGCTATCGCCACAATCTTCGGCCGAAGCCAAAGGTCTAAGAAATTTAGTCTAACCGACAATACGCTTTAACTTGACATTCACAATAGTGCTCACAAACGGTAGCTGAAGTCTGGTGTGCAGCAGCAGTCAAGCTCCGCTAGGCCGTCGCTCGTATTTAAATTCTTTGTAGGAACGTAGGCCGCGCGAGCACGATCGACGAGCGTGTGCTCATTAACGCTTGCGAACGATAGTCGTCGCAGCACATGCATATATATAACACATTTTCTGTAAGTTACTATTATGGTATGATATTTGCGCACGCGATGACTCGCGTATCCGCGAGACCATTGGAGAGTATATTTTAACATACGCGAATACCTACGGCGGATCTTTTTCCCGCTAAATCTTATGTACCAATCAAAAGAAACTGGCTTACTTCGCATTTTGCTTTTATTCCATCATGTTTGTTAATCTTCGAACTAGATTTTGATGACGTCATTTTTACAAAATGATCGTCTACAACTCTATACGTACGTGCTAAAATCCACATTTCTGTTGGTTCATATACCAATCTCTCAGACTCCTTTGACTGTCAGAGAACATTAGCTATGTTTATAAATTTATTTTTTTTAGCATATTTTTTTATTTTGCAATCATTCTTGGCATATTTTTAGATCATTCTAGACATCTATCCATAACATTATACTTTCATTTGCTGGTTTATGTTGGTTGTAGCCCTTGCATACATTACTTATTTATCTTAACCTAGTTCTTTCATAAATAATAACTTATTTACTGCCAAAAAAGTATGACCTAAAATTTTACATCAGGCAAATAGTATTTATGTCACTATGTAAAAAGAAGTGACATTTTTGAGTAACAAGTTGTATAGTACCTCCTTAAAAAAAAAATCAACAATTTTGATACATTGCAGTGCGGTGCAAGTTTTCCTACCCAGTCCTAAATGACCGCCGAAATCACAAGAAGCTACTCCACTTTGTTAAAGTTCCTAATACCAGAACAAATAATTCACAGATCACAAGCAATGTGGATCAAGATTATAATACCATAATGTGTTGCTTCTTATCCTATTTACCGTTTACGATTGTATGCAATTGTTACGCGGCGCAATCATGCTTTCCGCTCATTTAGGACGAAGTTGGAAATATTCATTTTGGGATATCACATAAAAAAATTGACTAGAATGTCACAGAAGTAGACTTCTACACAGATTCAGTATCTCCGGTACTTACCATAGTTATTGTTATACTGCGGCTGCGGTTGCTGGTAAGTGTTGTAGGCGGGCTGCGAGTAAGAGTCGTAGGCGGGCGCCTGGCCCCCGTACGCGGGCTCCGCGCCGCCATAGCCGGCGTCTCCTGCACCGCCAGCGCCGCTATTGCTGAGGATACAGGAAAATAAATTATATTCAAATATTATGATTTTATAGAAATATTCCTTAATCCTAATTTGTTACTTGATTTAGTGGTTATTAAGAAACACTGTCAGCAATTTGTAAAATAGACGAATTATTATAAAGATTTACTAACCTGTATCCATCATTTTCATAGCTGCCTTGGCCACCAGTTGAGTACCCATAACCTGAGCCATAGCTACCAGAATTGTACCCAGGGTTGGGTTGAGCCGGAGCTGGAGTAGCATAACTGTTGCCTTGATAAGAGCTGGTAACATAAAGAAAACATGTCAGAAAAATGTAACTGTCCAACAAATCATGCCCAAAATGAAGTAATTAATTTCTCAGAATCTATATTATTATCTGCATCTGTGTTTCAGACGGCAATTCCTATCTTATAGATTTGTCTCATCATAGTTTTATATGATTTATATTATTATTTGCACATAAATAATTTTTTTGCATTTTATTTTGTTATTAAATAGTTGACTGACCAGAGATTTCTGTTCATAAATTTATTCTTACCTAGGTGTGTTGTAAGAGGGCTGCGCATAAGGATCAGCTGCAGGCGGCTCGTAAGGTTGGTATCCAGTGTGTCTGTAAAATTGTATTTAGGTCAGAAAAGATAAAAGTGGGAAAGCTCATAAATAATATATAATGTTTTAAGTATATCAGATAAAAGAAAATCGTCATTTGTGTTTCAGACGGCACATTCCTATCGTTTTCTGGTTCATCATTTATATTATTCAGACAGCTTTAGAGAAAAGTCTGCTATATGTTCCAAATACATACGATGGTCCATAGCCATTGTTTTGTTGTGGCACGTTGTGCTGCGGGGGCGCCTGCTGGTAGGCTTGCGGAGGCGGACGTCCACCACCACGAGGACCGTCGAATCTGAACAGTTAAAAATAAATGTTACTCATCACATCACATCCTACTTAAAGATGCCGCAAAAACTCACTATTATTTGGTATTCGGCAGACCTTTACATTTGTTATTCGTCAAATACCGAATAATAGTGTATTATTTTCTACATTCAGCGAATAGTTGTCTAAATAAAATATACTTTTAATGAACAGATAACCATAGACTATAAATAATTTCAATTTTATTAATGTTTATAAACAAGTCCAATGGGATAAAGGATAGATTGCAGAAAAAATATATTTTCTGTTCAGTAATTATACCAGGTGAGTTTTCAAGTGGGTGTGGATGTCCAAATCTGAAACTATGAGGAGTAGCTAAAAACAGTCTAAGGTTACGAGGCCAATTTTGATGAAAACTAAAACTGCATAATTGGATTTAAGAAAAATCAATATTCCTAGGCAAGAATTGAACACATTAATTTTGAAAAAAAATAAAAGAATACCCTATGACACAAAAAAAACTGAAAATATTTATTGTGTTGTTGTTTAACAGAATATTTATGGTATCTGAATGTACAAACCTTGCTCTCTTTGGCGGGCCACCAGGACCTCCATGTGGAGGGCCTCCACCCCTCTTGAAGGCTTGTTGAGGTTGTGACTGCAGTGGCGGCACCGAGGGTGCGACATGTGGAGGCACAGGGCGTGGGCCAATAGGCCCAGAGCCTGGGTGCGGTCCACTGGGTGGGCCACCACCCGGTGACATTCCGTGGCCCCCACGACCACCACGTCCTACAAAAGTTATCATTTATTCATCTTCAGTTATTCCAAAATTGCATCTATGAAGGTGGTAAAAAGCTTTGCCTGACATCTGTTTATTACTGACTGGCTTAACACATGTTTTTTATATATATGAATTATGTATTTACCTCTCATCATCATACCCCCACGTCCACCACCCCTATCACCTCGTTGACCAAAGTCTCCTCGTCCCCTGCCACCTCGGCCTCTCATAGCACCAGGGCCACCCCGATTGTTGAACCCTCCACCTAATCACAAAATAAAACATTTTGTAAATCTGTACCTAACCAATAAATCATGTCTAAAATTTAGTAGATTTCTCAGAATCTATATTATCTGCATTTGTGTTTCAGACGGCAATTCCTATCTTATAGATTTGTCTCATCATAGTTATAAGTTGTATATTTATATTTGCATCATAGTTTAACCTGGTACCAGCCGGAGCAGAGCTGTTAAACTTTGTATTCAGCGGACTTTATCATGTTTCGCCCAATTTTTTTGATCTTAAAACATTCTATACAGTAAGCCCCAATCTTTTCAGCCAGGATGAACATAGACTTTTCAATGCACATGGCATGCTGCACTACTGTTTTAGAATAATACTGCATAGATAGCCATTTAACCAAATTTAGACTGGCCAAAAACACTGGGGGATTACTGTATCTATTCATAAGTTTACTAGCTTGCTACCTGTAGCAATGGGTCACAAATTTCATGCAATGTCGCCATTCCTTTTTATACAAGCTTTACTTTTAAAAGTCACAAAAGTGGGCATGTGGGTTTCAGATCTGCTAACTTCTTGAATGAATAACAATATGTACAAATCTTACGTTGGGGTGGTGCTCCACGTGATTCAATAGTGGGCACAGGGTGAGGTCCCGGACCCTGTGGACCTGGAGGAAAACTGCGTCCTCCTCTGTCGCCACCGCCACCTCTCATAGGTCCGCCACGAAAACCTCGCGGTCCACCACGAAACGGAGGGCCGCCTCGTGGCGGGCCACCTCTGCCTCTCATACCGGGTCCACCCCTAAGGAATAAATTATTTAGTTGTAAAATCAAGATCTTAACGATGTGGCTATTTTTAACAGGTCACATGACCTAAAATTAAACAAATTTATAGAACTTTCAAGGTTAAAATTAGTTTTAACTTACCGCCCGCGCATGTCGAAACCACCTCTTCCTCCTCTTGGATTAAGACCTGGTGGTCCTCCACGACCACCACCACGAAAGCCTCGGTTTGGCGGCCCATCCATTTTTAAGGCTGCAGTCGCCAAATGAAGTCAAGAAACTGAATAGTGAAGGAGTGCTAGTAAGCAAGCTATATTTGTGCACCAAAACGTGTTGTGCCGCGGCTGAATCTGTTAAAAATCAATCAATAGTCACGAATGCGAAATGCGAATGCGAAACACGAGGAAGAGAAGAGAGAAGCGTCAGTGCCGGCGGCCATTAATTTACACAAGCCAAACCAAAATGGCGGCAAGGGTAACCGTAACCGGCAATCCGTGTACCGGATATTCTGTGATTTTCTAGTCTATGGACCCTTCGCGTCTACTGGGCTTATAAAAGTGCTAACACACGTTCGGATTTGGTCCGGCCGGACTAACCCCGCCCACAAATCCGTTCTCGCTTATAGTGCTAACACACGTCCGGATTTGGTCCGGCCGGACCACGGATTTGTGGGCGGGGTTAGTCCGGCCGGACCATATCCGAGCGTGTGTAGCGTGGTCCGCCGGACATTATTATTATTAATTGAGTCCGTCTCGGTCCGCTCGTTTTCCCATCGGATATGGTCTGCTCCGTACCAAATCCGGACGTGTGTAGAGTTGTCCGCTGGTTTGGCCGGACCAACTACGACTAGTCGTCAGTGTGGCCGATGCCCATGGTCTGGATTACCCAAAAACCTGACTGAAAAGATTATATCTAATAAAAAAAATAGTATCTCGTTTTGCTAGGGTAAATAAAATACAACTTAGATTTAATAACTTTATATTAGAACTTAATATAACGAATTAAATATTTATATTGTAAATAATTGTTATTAAATCGTTTAGTTCAGACTTGGCATTTCGTTTGAGATTTCGGAATTCTTGAGGTCATACATGTTTACAATAAACAAACTGAACCATTTTCGGCAATGGGGTAAATGTAACGAATGATCTATCATCTCGTGTTACAATTAATCGTGTAATCATTAAACTTTGCATCATTTCAAGGAACAATCGGTTTCGTTAGTAATGCATGAAATATTATTTATGCCCCTAAAAAAAGCCCAACATGGAATTTTTTACCCTAAATTTGGAGCCAAAAGCTCTAAGTTGGCAACCCTGTGCCGTCCGGTCGGTCCGTCGAACCAGGTTCGAGCGTGTGTAAGCGAGAACGGATTTGTGGGCGGGGTTAGTCCGGCCGGACCAAATCCGAACGTGTGTTAGCACTATTACACACGCTCGAACCTGGTTCGACGGACCGACCGGACGGCACAGGGTTGCCAACTTAGGGCTTTTGGCTCCAAATTTAGGGTAAAAATTTCCAAGTTGAGCTTTTTTTAGGGGCATAAATAATATTTCATGCATTACTATCGTAACCGATTGTTCCTTGAAATGTTGCAAAGTTTAATGATTACACGATTAATTTTAACACGAGATGATAGATCATTCGTTACATTTACCCCATTGCCGAAAATGGTTCAGTTTGTTATAAGTAAACATGTATGACCTCAAGAATTCCGAAATCTCAAACGAAATGCCAAGTCTGAACTAAACGATTTAATAACAATTATTTACAATATAAATATTTAATTCGTTATATTAAATTCTAATATAAAGTTAAAAAATCTAAGTTGTATTTTATTTACCCTAGCAAAACGAGAGACTATTTTTTTATTAGATATAATCTTTTCAGTCAGGTTTTTGGGTAATCCAGACCATGGGCATCGGCCACACTGACTACTAGTCGTAGTTGGTCCGGCCAAACCAGCGGACAACTCTACACACGTCCGGATTTGGTACGGAGCAGACCATATCCGATGGGAAAACGAGCGGACCGAGACGGACTCAATTAATAATAATAATGTCCGGCGGACCACGCTACACACGCTCGGATATGGTCCGGCCGGACTAACCCCGCCCACAAATCCGTGGTCCGGCCGGACCAAATCCGGACGTGTGTTAGCACTATTACACTACACGATATTCAGGGCCCTAAAAGCAAAGGTGGAACCACATTTACGTGGCGTGGCGTGTCGTGGCGCGCCCTGGAGCTATTTCCGATTTCCGAAATAGTATACAACGAACCTTTGCAAAGTGTAGACGTACATAATATTAACTTCAGATTCGGATGATGATTTCAATGAAGACCGTCAATTTATTTCTATGCACCTGCCATGTTATATCTCCACCACCCTTCCACCACCTTGGTTGACTGGTAGAGAATACCATGCTTTAAGTCTGCCTATGTATAGGTCTACCAGAATCTCATGGCATTTTTTATTTTTTTAAATTGTGATTTTCATATGGCAATGCCAATTGTCACCTGTCAAATCAAAGTACTTGATGTGTCAACCGCTGCTGAAATTTTTTGATATTATCTTGAAAATTTGTTATTTTTGTGAAAATGTCGAAAAACCCACTTCGATCTCAAGCGAGACATATTGTTTTCAATGTGTATCATAAAATAAGGGAAGAAGAAGGCGTAAATCAAACTCAATCTTTGATTTTAAAGTGCGTCATAGAGTGGACCGGTAAGTTGGACTGACTTGTTTTGATACTTTTAGTTTATTTTATATTTTTCTTACTTAATTTTTATTTCTTTACATTACTATTATATGGTAAATAATAGGTCAGGGCACATCGAATGATGGCCGGAAGGAAATGGCAACAGTAATGTAACTGTTACTAATTCTTCGACAAGATATTGATTTTAACGGAGATTGAGAATCTTTGACGTAAGAAAAATATTAAGTAATAATCTGCGCCCTGCAGTGGGACGTGTGTAGAGACGGGAGTTTTTGTCGAGTGAAGTTCAGTGGCTGTTAATATTATTTTCAAATTGATTTCTAGTGGATATTGTGATATATTATTGGTGTAGTTTTGTGTTTCAACTGTCTACGCAACTGGACAATTTGTAAAATCATTGACAGAAGCTATCTCGGGATATTGGAGCGGAGTATTTTAATGTAGTATTGACTGCCTCTGCAAAGCTTACTGGGAAGACTGACTCGATACAATTTGCTGCCAAATACTCCAAAAAACAATAGAATCTGTTACATCCGCATTCTAATGCATACTAAAGAATAAATATAAGATCCAAAACTCTTTCCAAAGACGTGGCTAAAAGGTCCTAGCAACCAGGCCATAAAACTTACATAAAAATAAGTATATATAGACTGATGATGATGAATGACTATAAGTAACATGATACATTTTATTATTTTTTACAGACTTTATACATAAAGGGATTGGTTTTGAATATGTTAAATGCCAATGAAAAAGAACCATTTTGATGGAGAGAGATGACATAAAACTACAAAGATACAAGTTTTTGAAATGCCAGTGGAGTTCATGGAATCGTATTCTAGTTTTTTAGTTCTGAATGAGGTTTTAAGTTATTAGTATGATTTAAATGATATATAATAAATTAGTACAAAAATTAATATTCAATTGATTTATTTTTTCTGTGTTAAGAACCCGATGTATAACAACATTATTCATACACATACCTATAATACTCACAGTGGATCTTTGTGTCTCTGAATTGGTTGCAAGACCCCGCGCAGTAGCTATTTTTGTGTCAATGTTGAAGGTGTAACTGTGTTTTTCACTCGCTTATGAATGTCACATCGTCCTATCTCGCTTACTCTATGCAGTATACTCGATGACAAGCTGTTTCTTACGCAATGGTTGGCAGGACCAAGTTCAAAGACACAAAGATCCGCTGTGACTACTATAATATAGATACCTCATGTTCATGAATACTACAGAAATAAATAAAAATTAAACAGTATCAAGATCGTTTAATCTAATTTCCCCAGTATTGCACACAACAAATTTTTATTTCCACATTTGCCATGAGATTCTGGTAGACCTATACCTTTATGTTGCATGAAATGTTAATAAATAAATAAATTTCTCCTAGCAATTAAACTACTTTAGAGCAAAATTAAAAAAAAGGAGGCAAGGCAATTTCAAATATAAATTAGATACTAATTAGTGTTGTATTTGTTTTGTTTTATTTCCAACTAGCATGTACAATCATATAGAATCCTAATTTGAACATTAAAAGTTGATATATATATAGATTTTAAAGAATTGATAAGAGATATCATACATTAATAATTACGCGAGGAACTTGAAAACGTAAATTTTTGTTTGTGGAGATTTTATGATGCAGTTAATGTCAAATGAAAGGTCTTGGTCTAAAACCGTTTTCTCCGTTTGAATCATGTAAATCGGTCCACACGTTTCCAAGATAATCGCATATCATTATAATCAAAACGTAAACAAACAGATTTTTTTATGTTTTTGTTGTAAAAACTTTTAAATTTGAAATTGCCTTACCTTCTTTTTTAGGGTTCCGTAGCCAAAGGGTAAAAACGGGACCCTATTACTAAGACTCCGCGGTCCGTCTGTCTGTCTGTCACCAGGCTGTATCTCATGAACCGTAATAGCTAGACAGTTGAAATTTTCACAGATGATGTATTTCTGTTGCCGTTATAACAACAAATATTGAAAACAGAATAACATTAATATTTAAGAGGGGCTCCCATACAACAAACGTGATTTTTTTTGCCGTTTTTTGCGATAATGGTACGGAACCCTTCGTGCGTGAGTTCGACTCGCACTAGGCCGGTTTTTTTTTTAGTTTTGCTCTAAAGTAGTTTAATTGCTAGGAGAAATTTATTTATTTATTAACATTTCATGCAACTTAAAGGTACATAGGCAGACTTAAAGCTTAATGTATTCTCTACCAGTCAACCAGAGTTGGTGGAAGGGTGGTGGAGATATAACATGGCAGGTGCATAGAAATAAATTGAAGGTCTTCATCGAAATCATCATCCGAATCCGAAGTTAATATTATGTACGTCTACACGTTGCAAAGGTTCGTTGTATACTAATTCAGAAATAGCGCCCGGGCGCGCCACGACACGCCAGCTTAGTGTGCACACTCAGCGCCACGCCAGTATGCGCCACGCCACGCCACGCCACAGTAATGTGTTTCCGCCTAATGTGTTTCCGGTTGTTTACTTTTTGTATTATTAATGTGTGTGTGTTCCGTGATTAACACAAACATAGCATCGGCAGCCATTTTAAGTGACATTTTAAGGTTTAGTGACATTTTTTTCCACTTTATTCGTAATTTCATTTTTTTTTTTTGCAGATATGCTTGGGCGATTTTTGTTGTTTGCAGCAAAAGCGTTGTCAAAATGAATCTGTTGAAAAAGCAGGTTATTAACCTGTTCTGATATAAACTAGTGGATGTTGTAATATAAAATTGGCGTGGTTTTGTGTCTCAACCAAGCCGCATTCTAATGCATATTAAAGAATGTTAACTGTATTATTGTTGGGCTGATGGCCAATGCCCAATTTAATCATAAAAAAAAAAAAGTAGATTTCACATTTCGTTTGACAGGAGTTTTTGGCGGGCTTTTTTCGAGTGAAGTTTAGCGGCTGTTAATATTATATTATTTGTAAATTGATTCCTAGTGGATATTGTGATATAAAATTGGTGTAGTTTTGTGTCTCAACTGTCTACGCAACTGGAAAATATGTGAAATCATTGACAGAAGCGATCTCAAGATAGTGGAGCGGAGAATTTTATTGTAGTATTGACTACCTCCGCAAAGCTTACTGGGAAGGCTGACTCGATACAATTTGCTGCCAAATACTCCAAAAACCATTAGAATCTGTTACACCCGTATTCTAATGCATACTAAAGAATGTTAGAATTGCACTGAAGACGAGGCGGTATGGTCCAAGACCTTAGCCTGCCCGAAAAGGGCGAACAAAAAAAAAAAATTCTTTTGACATCTGTGACATTGACATTCTAGTGAGTAGTGGGGCATTTTCTCTGTTTTGATTTTTGATGAATCCTTGCTGAACAAGTAATAAGTTCCTTGTTGCTGAATTATGAGGAAGGGTGAATGAATCACTGAATTGAAGTTCCAATTGTATTATTGTACCTCAAAACAAATCTTGAAAGAAATTGTAAAAGTTTCTAAAATTTTGTTGCCGTCAACCGTGAAGTGCTGATTTCGTAAACCCAGTTGTGCTGCGTTTCGAAGCAATGCAGGATCAAGAAAATGTTTTGAAGTACTTAGTTTCAGTCGAAAAACTAGCGAATGAAATATTATCAGACAAGCGTGAAATTATACTGTTGGATAAAAGAAGAAATCATAATCGTGAAGCTTTGCGGGATTTATCCAAGTCCTCACAACATAAATGTTGGGTGACTGTAGGATCTGTATTAATAAAACATAGTACTGATGCGGCAAAGTCGTTATTGGAAGCAGACCAAAAACAGTTAAATATAGACATAAACAAACTCCGTAGTGAACTCAGAGTTAAGGTTAATGATTTACGGGATCTAGAAATGCAGCCACCTGTACCTGGATTGATGCTAGTTCCCATGTCATCAAAAGAAACTGAAGGTCTATCCAGTTCAAAGTTAATTCCTTCCTAGTGTTTTCAAATTAATATATGGTTTACTTTAAATTTGTGGTCTTTCATTTAAATCCTATATTCTTTGGACTCCTACTGAAACCAATCATTCAGATTATATAAACAGGATGATCTTTTTTTTTTTCCAGATGAATAATGGATAAATCTGGATTTATTATTATGTTATATGGAAGGATGTGGTGTTACTTGTATTTTGAAGAACAACTACGTTTATACATTCTTGAGATTTTATAAATTCATAGTAAATATCTGATATCGAGAAGTCAAGTAAACAAATGCACAGCCGTACCATCCTTTTCTTAAAGCCGTTCAGAACATTTTCGACTGTGTAAATTTGTTGTGGATAAAACAGCTGGAGTCATGAATTTTCAGTGACTAAGAGAACATAATATAACTAGGCATAATCCCGAATTATGTTCATTTTAAACTTGTAGTTAAGACATTATTGCAAGTCAAAAATCCTTAATTTCGTCAGTCACCAATCATCAAAATTCTAAGGTACTTCAACCAGATAAGAACACAAACCCTCAGGTCACCCAGATCTTACACAGACGTTCTTAGAAAACCAGGAGCCCTAATTAGCTTCTGGAGGGAGGTGGTCTGGTTGGAATAATCCACCCAATGGCTGCCATGGCCCACGCACAATGGTCCACCTGAAGGACTAAGTGTGGAAACCAAACCCCATAACATAGAAGATAGGTACTTCTAGTAGACTCACAAACAAGAATCTAAAATGGTGGCGTGTACTTGCATTTACATATAGTATAAATGAATAATAATAAAAACTAGACAGGGTCATATTTATTTCAAATCTATCAGCTTCATTCAAATGTGATTAAAGTACACACCACACCACAGAACATATTTATATACCCTAAGCCGGGCACCACACTACCATTCTACCCTTCTACCACACTACCAAGTATATAACAAAGAGTATGTATGTAACACTACGTTTATATAATAGCACAGATAATAAAATACTACAGAATAGTAATCTTTGGTACACAAATTCATCTATCAACATCCATCTAAACTTTTAGCCCAGGCAAAAGGCATTTATGCGGCGTTTATTCTCTCAATCTATTATAAACAAAGACCGACGTATTTCTTACTACTAGACTGTGCACCAAAAATATTTGTTTAGCTAAAATGAAATCTATTATCGCAAGCCTAGGTTAGCTATTTCCTTATAAGCGGTAGCTAACCAAAAGCGGTCCTAGCGAGAGGGGAAGGTTCCCGCTGGTAGTGTGTCCTTGTCTGACATCTTGCTAGCTCAACCATTGGATTTGGTAGAAATGGTAGTAAATCTCGCAAAAAATCGCTCGGACCGGTTTTTGCGCCATAGTGCACAGTCTAGTAGTAAGAAGTATAAGGTCTTTGATTATATATTAGTCTATGGTTTATTCAATGCGCCCAATATGCCAGGGCATTAAACAATCTCTAGGTTTGAACGTTATCAATCGACCAATCACACAGACGGAAATCCACACCGCGTCATTCATCTCGCATGCTATTGGTCGATTTGATAGCGGTCAAACCCTTCGCCTTGCCGAATTCACTTGCGCCGCAATTCGGCTGTGGTTATACCGACTAAAACCAGTAACCAGATTATTGCAAACTGTTATTTTATGAATTATCTTGAGAGAATACAAGGCTCTGTAAGATCACCCTAGTGGTTCAATGGTTGATTCGGTTATATTTTACCTAGTAAAATCATCTACACAACTATCTTTAAGTTCAAATTATCTTTTGCCCATTTATGTTGGGTCCCCAGTATAATATAGTAGGTAATCTTTGGTTAGGTCAATTCCCGGATCAGGTAAACGTCATTGGTATACATATCCACTTCTGTATATCTTGAACTATATTTTCATACGGATACGGATCATGTTGCCGCGCCGCCCGCCGAGTCTGATGACGTCATCCGCACGCGCTGGTGGAATCCGTATACCTACAGCATTTTGCTGAAATGCGGCTCGTGCGGCGCGGATGGGTGCGCGAGGCTGCATACGATTTCATATAATGATTTATAAAATGCGATGACTGCGGCGCGTGCGGTGCGTCTAGGTACGCGTTCACCTTTAATGAGCAACAACTGAAATATTGTTGTCTCTTTTGTCAAATACGATTACTACATTATAGAGCTAACACACGTCCGGATTTGGTCCGGCCGGACTAACCCCGCCCACAAATCCCTTCTCGCTTACACACGCTCGAACCTGGTTCGACGGACCGACCGGACGGCACAGGGTTGCCAACTTAGAGCTTTTGGCTCCAAATTTAGGGTAAAAATTTCCATGTTGGGCTTTTTTTAGGGGCATAAATAATATTTCATGCATTACTAACGAAACCGATTGTTCCTTGAAATGATGCAAAGTTTAATGATTACACGATTAATTTTAACACGAGGTGATAGATCATTCGTTACATTTACCCCATTGCCGAAAATGGTTCAGTTTGTTTATTGTAAACATGTATGACCTCAAGAATTCCGAAATCTCAAACGAAATGCCAAGTCTGAACTAAACGATTTAATAACAATTATTAACAATATAAATATTTAATTCGTTATAATAAGTTCTAATAATAAGTTCTAATATAAAGTAATTAAATCTAAGTTGTATTTTATTTACCCTAGCAAAAAGAGATACTATTTTTTTATTAGATAATATCATTTCAGTCAGGTTTTTGGGTAATCTAGACCATGGAAATCGGCAACACTGACAACTAGTCGTAGTTGGTCCGGCCAAACCAGCAGACAACCCTACACACGTCCGGATTTGGTACGGAGCAGACCATATCCGATGGGAAAACGAGCGGACCGAGACGGACTCAATTAATAATAATAATGTCCGGCGGACCACGCTACACACGCTCGGATATGGTCCGGCCGGACTAACCCCGCCCACAAATCCGTGGTCCGGCCGGACCAAATCCGGACGTGTGTTAGCACTATTAGAAAGAATGAAACAAAACGATGTTTCACATTCTGTATCGTATTTCACTCATATTTGTATAAGCTACTGTATGTATAGAACATCGCGGCGCCTCCATATTTTTCCTAGCTCAATGGATTGCACACACGTCAACGTCATCATTAACATTAGAGTCTGGCAAACGAAAGTACAGACTGAAAAAGCGCGGTTAATTTAAAAAATCTCGGCATAGCAACCCTAAAACTAGTATGAAATACTTGGAATAACCTAATTTGATACTTTAGAATTATTTATTCTAAAGTATCAAATTAGGTTATTCCAAGTATTTCATACTAGTTTTGGGGTTGCTATTGCGAGATTTTTTAAATTTGCCGCGCTTTTTCAGTCTCTACTTTCGTTTGCCAGACTCTAGTAGAGTGCGCGCACGATACTGCGCCAGTGCTGCCAACTCGTTTAAGCAAAAACGCGCTGTTAGCTCTTTTAAAACGCGCTAGAAAGCGCTAAATGGTCGCTGTCAAAAAATCGCTCCAAAAATCGGTCAAATTCAAACAAAACGCCCAAAATTCGAGACTGAAAATGTATAAACGCATTTTTTATTATATCAAAATATTTCTTAAATAAGAGGTACATACATTAAAGTACTTGTTTAGTAATAATACAATAAAGTAGTAACGTGTTAATTTAATTATTTAATCAAATAAGGATTAAATTAATTAATCATCGTCTGATTCTACTACAATTGCTTCTGCCGCCGAAATAACGTTGGTCTTGATCAGTTTTGGACTTGAATTTATATGCATAAAATTTTTCTCAACAGGTCGTTGAGAAGTTGATAGTTTGCGTAATTCCTTTTTTTTTAAAGAAAGTACAGAGTTTCAAAAAGCGCTAGATTTAGCGCTAGGTGCTAGAACGCGCTGTAGCCCAAAAAAAGCGCTAGATCTGGCGCTGAAAGCGCTGAGTTGGCAGCACTGGTCTGCGCGCGACGGGTGGCGTGCTTAATGTTGCCAGCACAACTGATCTTTTTTCCTTCATTTAATCAATAGTCATTTTTCATAACTCGAAACTTAAAGTAATTTAAGTTAAGCATAATTAATTAGTAGCTTTTTCTACTTGAATAGAATATGATGAAAAAAGCTTTATGATATTATTGTAAATCTTTTAGTGAATACTTGGTAGTACTAATGTTAAATTTGGTCTAACAATGGTCCTGCATTGGCTAATATCTTCAATTTCAATTCTTTTTTAATTTCTTCTTCAACAATTTTTGAAGAAGCTGCCATATAACCCTCTTGAGTTATTTGGGTAACGGTGCGTTCAGAAACGCCTTAAACAAAATAACAATGATGCCGGTCCTGTTCCACTGGTATATTTATGTACCACCCAAAAACCAATACTGTCGGGCACCGGTAGTACGAAAATTTAGGGAAATTTTAGTATTGTGATATCCCTAAAAGTGACCTGTCAAATAAGCAGCGCGGGCTCTATCTTTGTAAAACGGTACCGTAGGCCCGTTTTTGTCTTGTTCACTTCAAGAAAACATCCCTGCCATATTACTTTTAGCATAATGATGGCGATTATTTACTTCGGAAACGAATAAAAACACGATACAACACACTATCTTGACACCTGACATACGATTAGTTCCGATTTTGGCCGCGCGCAAGTTTAGTATGATTTTGATTAGAGGCCTAAACTAAAACCTCATAGACCGATTTTTTTTTGTTTAGTGCTTAAGTTCCCCAATTATTATTTTTACTCTAGCCACAACTAAAATAGCCCTTGAAGATATGTAGTTGATTCGACGAATTGACATCCCTTGCCTTCCCATTCTACGTATAAGGTCTACCAGAATCTCATGGCAAATGTGGAAATATAAAATTGTTGTGTGCAATACTGGGGTAATTGGATTAAACGATCTTGATACTGTTTAATTTTTATTTATGTCTTTAGTAATAATGAACATGGGGTACCTATATTATAGTAGTCACAGCGGATCTTTGTGTCTTTGAACTTGGTCCTGCCTACCATTGCGTAAGAAACAGTTTGTCATCGAGTATACTGCATAGAGTAAGCGAGATAGGACGATGTGACATACATAAGCGAGTGAAAGAGACAGTTATACAATGCTATCTTCACCTTCAACATTGACACAAAAATAGCTACTGCACGGGGTCTTGCAACCAATTCAGAGACACAAAGATCCACTGTGAGTATTATAGGTATGTGTATGAATAATGTTGTTATACATCGGGTTCTTAACATAGGAAAAATAAATCAATTGAATATTAATTTATGTACTAATTTATTATATATCATTTAAATCATACTAATAACTTAAAACCTCATTCAGAACTAGAAAACTAGAATACGATTCCATGAACTCCACTGGGATTTCAAAAACTTGTATCTTTGTAGTTTTATGTCATCTCTCTCCATCAAAATGGTTCTTTTTCATTGGCATTTAACATATTCAAAACCAATCTCTTTATGTATAAAGTCTGTAAAAAATAATAAAATGTATCATGTTTCTTATAGTGCTAACACACGTCCGGATTTGGTCCAGCCGGACCACGGATTTGTGGGCGGGGTTAGTCCGGCCGGACCATATCCGAGCGTGTGTAGCGTGGTCCGCCGGACATTATTATTATTAATTGAGTCCGTCTCGGTCCGCTCGTTTACCCATCGGATATGGTCTGCTCCGTACCAAATCCGGACGTGTGTAGAGTTGTCCGCTGGTTTGGCCGGACCAACTACGACTAGTCGTCAGTGTGGCCGATGCCCATGGTCTGGATTACCCAAAAACCTGACTGAAAAGATTATATCTAATAAAAAAAATAGTATCTCGTTTTGCTAGGGTAAATACAATACAACTTAGATTTAATAACTTTATATTAGAACTTAATATAAACCTCCAACTGTCAATAAGCAGACACAATAGAAATTACCATTGTTTTAATCCGATTCGGATGAATGGACAGATGACCGGATAACGAATTAAATATTTATATTGTAAATAATTGTTATTAAATCGTTTAGTTCAGACTTGGCATTTCGTTTGAGATTTCGGAATTCTTGAGGTCATACATGTTTACAATAAACAAACTGAACCATTTTCGGCAATGGGGTAAATGTAACGAATGATCTATCATCTCGTGTTAAAATTAATCGTGTAATCATTAAACTTTGTATCATTTCAAGGAACAATCGGTTTCGTTAGTAATGCATAAAATATTATTTATGCCCCTAAAAAAAGCCCAACATGGAATTTTTTATCCTAAATTTGGAGCCAAAAGCTCTAAGTTGGCAACCCTGTGCCGTCCGGTCGGTCCGTCGAACCAGGTTCTAGCGTGTGTAATAGTGCTAACACACGTTCGGATTTGTTCCGGCCGGACTAACCCCGCCCACAAATCCGTTATCGCTTACACACGCTCGAACCTGGTTCGACGGACCGACCAGATGGCACAGGGTTGCCAACTTAGGGCTTTTGGCTCCAAATTTAGGGTAAAAATTTCCACGTTGGGCTTTTTTTAGGGGCGTAAATAATATTTCATGAATTACTAACAAAACCGTTCCTTGAAATGTTGCAAAGTTTAATGATGACGCGATTAATTTTAAAACGAGATGATAGATCATTCGTTACATTAACCCCATTGCCGAAAATGGTTCAGTTTGTTTATGGTAAACATGTATGACTTCAAGAACTCCGAAAGCTCAAACGAAATGCCAAGTCTAAACTAAAACGATTTAATAACAATTAATAAGAATATAAATATTTAATTCGTTATAATAAGTTCCATTATAAAGTAATTAAATCTAAGTTGTATTTTATTTACCCTAGCAAAACGAGATACTATTTTTCTATTAGATATACTTACTTTACTTTTCAGTCAGGTTTTTGGGTAATCCAGACCATGGACATTGGCAACACTGACGACTAGTTGTAGTTGGTCCGGCCAAACCAGCGGACAACCCTACACACGTCCGGATTTGGTACGGAGCAGACCATATCCGATGGGAAAACGAGCGGACCGAGACGGACTCAATTAATAATAATAATGTCCGGCGGACCACGCTACACACGCTCGGATATGGTCCGGCCGGACTAACCCCGCCCACAAATCCGTGGTCCGGCCGGACCAAATCCGGACGTGTGTTAGCACTATTAGCACTATAATAGTGCTAACACACGTTCGGATTTGGTCCGGCCGGACTAACTCCTCCCACAAATCCGTTCTCACTTACACACGCTCGAACCTGGTTCGGCGGACCGACCGGACGGCACAGGGTTGCCAACTTAGGGCTTTTGCCTTCAAATTTAGTGTAAAAATTTCCACGTTGGGCTTTTTTGAGGGGCGTAAATAATATTTCATACATTAAGACGGAACCACACTTACGTGGCGTGGCGTGTCGTGGCGCCTTCTGACGCAGTTGATTGGCTACAAAACACGTTGCGTTATGACGTAGGTTGGAACAGAGTCATTTGATTGGTGGATCCTGCGCCACGCCGCGCCACGCCACGTAAGTGTGGTTCCGACTTTACTAACGAAACCGTTCCTTGAAATGTTGCATAGTCTGATAGTTTGTTTATTGTAAACATCTATGACTTCAAGAAATCCGAAAGCTCAAACGAAATGCTAAGTCTGAACTAAAACGATTTAATAATAATTATTAAGAATATAAATATTTAATTCGTTATAATAAGTTCTAATCTCATCCAAGAGATAGCAAAAGAAATAGAGGCAGACAAACCAAAAGATGGGAGGATGACCTCAAGAAAATAGCTGGTCCGATGTGGACCCGTTTAGCAAGAGACAGGAGTAGGTGGAAATCTTTAGAGGAGGCCTTTGTCGATAGACAAGCTGTTTCACATAAACTCCCAGTTGCCGATCACGCAAATGCAAGTTAGAATATATGAAATCAATTTAGTTTTAATAAGTAGGCATGTAATAATTAATTGTAAGAAAGAAACAGCAATAAAGGTTATTTTATTTTATTTATTAATAAGTTCTAATATAAAGAAATCAAATCTAAGTTGTATTTTATTTACCCTGGCAACACGACATATACGACACTATTTTTTTATTAGATATACTTACTTTATTTTTCAGTCAGGTTTTTGGGTAATCCAGACCATGGACATCGGCAACACTGACGACTAGTTGTAGTTGGTCCGGCCAAACCAGCGGACAACCCTACACACGTCCGGATTTGGTCCGGAGCAGACCATATCCGATGGGAAAACGAGCGGACCGAGACGGACTCAATTAATAATAATAATGTCTGGCGGACCACGCTACACACGCTCGGATATGGTCCGGCCGGACTAACCCCGCCCACAAATCCGTGGTCCGGCCGGACCAAATCCGGACGTGTGTTAGCACTTTAAGCGAGAACGGATTTGTGGGCGGGGTTAGTCCGGCCGGACCAAATCCGAACGTGTGTTAGCACTATTATATAGTCATTCATAATCATCACTCTATATATACTTTTTTTTAATTTTATGGCCTGGTTGCTAGAACCTTTTAGCCACGTCTTTGGAAAGAGTTTTGGATCTTATATTTATTCTTTAGTATGCATTAGAATGCGGATATAACAGATTCTAATGTTTTTTGGAGTATTTGGCAGCAAATTGTATCGAGTCAGTCTTCCTAGTAAGCTTTGCAGAGGCAGTCAATACTACAATAAAATACTCCGCTCCATTATCCCGAGATCGCTTCTGTCAATGATTTTGCAAATTGTCCAGTTGCATAGACAGTTGAGACACAAACCTACACCAATAATATATCACAATATCCACTAGGAATCAATTTGCAAATAATATTAACAGCCACTGAACTTCACTCGACAAAATCCCGCCAAAAACGCCCGTCTATATACACGTCCCACTGCAGGGCGCAGATTATTACTTAATATTTTTCTTACGTTAAAGATTCTCAATCTCCGTTAAAATCAATATCTTGTCGAAGAATTAGTAACAGTTACATTACTGTTGCCATTTCCTTCCGGCCATCATTCGATGTGCCCTGAACTACGATTTATCATATAATATTAATCAAAAGAAATAAAAATGAAGTAAAAAAAATATAAAATAAACTAAAAGTATCAAAACAAGTCAGTCCAACTTACCGGTCCACTCTACGACGCACTTTAAAATCAAAGATTGAGTTTGATTTACGCCTTCTTCTTCCCTTATTTTATGATACACATTGAAAACAATATGTCTCGCTTGAGATCGAAGTGGGTTTGTCGACATATTCACAAAAATAACAAATTTTCAAGATAATATCAAAAAAAATCAGCAGCGGTTGACACATCAAGTACTTTGATTTGACTGGTGACAATTGACATTGCCATATGAAAATCACAATTTAAAAAAAATAAAAATTGCCATGAGATTCTGGTAGACCTATACCATTACCAAGAAACAAAAACTAAGTATAGGTCTACCAGAATCTCATGGCAAAAAGGGAAATAAAAATTTGTTGTATGCAATACTGGGGAAATTGGATCAAACGATCTTGATACTGTTTAATTTTTATTTATGTCTTTAGTATTAATGAACATGAGGTACCTATATTATAGTAGTCACAACGGATCTTTGTGTATTTGAACTCGGTCCTGCCAACCATTGCGTAAGAAACAGTTTGTCATCGAGTATACTGCATAGAGTAAGCGAGATAGGACGATGACAAAAAAGACAAAAGATATTTATTTCAACTGGGCCACCAAGCGGCACTTTTGAATGTCACAATTTAAATTTACATGGAATAAAAGTTGATTCTACCGTGCATTCGGAAAGTAGCTTGTTATGGAGAAGAATGCACAAGAAACTCCGTAAGCTTATGTGACATACATAAGCGAGTGAAAGAGACAGTTATACAATGCTATCTTCACCTTCAACATTGACACAAAAATAGCTACTGCGCGGGGTCTTGCAACCAATTCAGAGAAACAAAGATCCACTGTGAGTATTATAGGTATGTGTATGAATAATGTTGTTATACATCGTCTTCTTAACATAGGAAAAATAAATCAATAGAATATTAATTTATGTACTAATTTATTATTTAGCATTTAAATCATACTAATAACTTAAAACCTCATTCAGAACTAGAAAACTAGAATACGATTCCATGAACTCCACTGGCATTTCAAAACTTTTATCTTTGTAGTTTTATGTCATCTCTCTCCATCAAAATGGTTCTTTTTCATTGGCATTTAACATATTCAAAACCAATCTCTTTATGTATAAAGTCTGTAAAAAATAATAAAATGTATCATGTTATAGGTCTACCAGAATCTCATGGCAAAAAGGCAAATAAAAATTTGTTGTATGCAATACTGGGGAAATTGGATCAAACGATCTTGATACTGTTTAATTTTTATTTATGTCTTTAGTATTAATGAACATGAGGTAACTATATTATAGTAGTCACAACGGATCTTTGTGTCTTTGAACTTGGTCCTGCCAACCATTGCGTAAGAAACAGTTTGTCATCGAGTATACTGCATAGAGTAAGCGAGATAGGACGATGACAAAAAAGACAAAAGATATTTATTTCAACTAGGCCACCAAGCGGCACTTTTGAATGTCACAATTTAAATTTACATGGAATAAAAGTTGATTCTACCGTGCATTCGGAAAGTAGCTTGTTATGGAGAAGAATGCACAAGAAACTCCGTAAGCTTATGTGACATACATAAGCGAGTGAAAGAGACAGTTATACAATGCTATCTTCACCTTCAACATTGACACAAAAATAGCTACTGCGCGGGGTCTTGCAACCAATTCAGAGAAACAAAGATCCACTGTGAGTATTATAGGTATGTGTATGAATAATGTTGTTATACATCGTCTTCTTAACATAGGAAAAATAAATCAATAGAATATTAATTTATGTACTAATTTATTATTTAGCATTTAAATCATACTAATAACTTAAAACCTCATTCAGAACTAGAAAACTAGAATACGATTCCATGAACTCCACTGGCATTTCAAAAACTTGTATCTTTGTAGTTTGATGTCATCTCTCTCCATCAAAATGGTTCTTTTTCATTGGCATTTAACATATTCAAAACCAATCTCTTTATGTATAAAGTCTGAAAAAAAAAAAAAATGTTTCATGTTACTTAAAGTCATTCATCATCATCAGTCTATATATTTTCTTTTTATGTAAGTTTTATGGCCTGGTTGCTAGGACCTTTTAGCCACGTCTTTGGAAAGAGTTTTGGATCTTATATTTATTCTTTAGTATGCATTAGAATGCGGATGTAACAGATTCTAATGTTTTTTGGAATATTTGGCAGCAAATTGTATCGAGTCAGTCTTCCCAGTAAGCTTTGCAGAGGCAGTCAATACTACAATAAAATACACCGCTCCACTATCCCGAGATCGCTTTTGTCAATGATTTTACAAATTGTCCAGTTGCGGAGACAGTTGAGATACAAAACTACACCAATAATATATCACAATATCCACTAGGAATCAATTTACAAATAATATTAACAGCCACTGAACTTCACTCGACAAAATCCCGCCAAAAACTCCCGTCTATATACACGTCCCACTGCAGGGCGCAGATTATTACTTAATATTTTTCTTACGTCAAAGATTCTCAATCTCCGTTAAAATCAATATCTTGTCGAAGAATTAGTAACAGTTACATTACTGTTGCCATTTCCTTCCGGCCATCATTCGATATGCCCTGACCTACGATTTACCATATAATAGTAATGGAAAGAAAATAAAATTAAGTAAGAAAAATATAAATTAAACTAAATGTATCAAAACAAGTCAGTCCAACTTACCGGTCCACTCTACGACGCACTTTAAAATCAAAGATTGAGTTTGATTTACGCCTTCTTCTTCCCTTATTTTATGATACACATTGAAAACAATATGTCTCGCATGAGATCGAAGTGGGTTTTTCGACATTTTCACAAAAATAACAAACTTTCAAGATAATATCAAAAAAATTCAGCAGCGGTTGACACATCAAGTACTTTGATTCGACAGGTGACAATTGACATTGCCATATGAAAATCACAATTTAAAAAAAATAAAAAATGCCATGAGATTCTGGTACACCTATAGGTACTTAAAGTCATTCATCATCATCAGTCTATTTTTTTTTTTTTAATGTAAGTTTTATGGCCTGGTTGCTAGGACCTTTTAGCCACGTCTTTGGAAAGAGTTTTGGATCTTATATTTATTCTTTAGTATGCATTAGAATGCGGATGTAACAGGTTCTAATGTTTTTTGGAGTATTTGGCAGCAAATTGTATCGAGTCAGTCTTCCCAGTAAGCTTTGCAGACGCAGTCAATACTACAGTAAAATACACCGCTCCACTATCCCGAGATCGCTTTTGTCAATGATTTTACAAATTGTCCAGTTGCGGAGACAGTTTAGATACAAAACTACACCAATAATATATCACAATATCCACTAGGAATCAATTTGCAAATAATATTAACAGCCACTGAACTTCACTCGACAAAATCCCGCCAAAAACTCCCGTCTATATACACGTCCCACTGCAGGGCGCAGATTATTACTTAATATTTTTCTTACGTTAAAAATTCTCAATATCCGTTGAAATCAATATCTTGTCGAAGAATTAGTAACAGTTACATTACTGTTGCCATTTCCTTCCGGCCATCATTCGATGTGCCCTGACCTACGATTTACCATATAATAGTAATGGAAAGAAATTAAAATTAAGTAAGAAAAATATAAATTAAACTAAAAGTATCAAAACAAGTCAGTCCAACTTACCGGTCCACTCTACGACGCACTTTAAAATCAAAGATTGAGTTTGATTTACGCCTTCTTCTTTCCTTATTTTATGATACACATTGAAAACAATATGTCTCGCATGAGATCGAAGTGGGTTTTTCGACATTTTCACAAAAATAACTAACTTTCCAGGTAATATCCAAAAATTTCAGCAGCGGTTGACACATCAAGTACTTTGATTCGACAGGTGACAATTGACATTGCCATATGAAAATCACAATTTAAAAAAAATAAAAAATGCCATGAGATTCTGGTACACCTATAACACTTCAAGTTACGCATAAAAAGAGTATAAAAGTTGTCTACATTGGCTTCGTACATTTTACGTGATGCGTGCACGAGTAAACAATTTTAAAAAATACTGGTTATATGTTGTTGGTTATCCTTTAACACCCCGGCTTTTTTTTAACCGACTTCCCAAAAAGGACGAGGTTCTCAATTCGGCCGGTATGTTTTTTTCTTCTTCTATTTTTGTAATATTTTCGATGCAGTTTAAAATAGTAATCTTTGTTTCGATGTACCAAAACGACTTTTCTGCAGATTTATTTATGTTCCTATTGATATTTTTATTGCCCGTGATACCCCATCTCAATTCGACTTGGGTAACAGTGTAACACAAAATGGTGTAACTAAACAGGAACAAAGGCACAATTGGTTAACTTGACCGTGTTTTAGACAGTAAATAAACAAAATGATTGACTCCTCTTATTGTCAACATAGTTTCAAAGTATAGCTGTGTTATTATTTGTGTACTAACTTTCTACAGAATTGCAATAAAAGGACCTCAAATTATGTTTTTAAATTTTATTGGGCTAAGGTATTTCAAATAAAAGTCGTCAAATATATAATTTCAATATGCACAGTTATATCTTTATACATGTAAATAATATAGTACATAACAAATAAATAATAAATATTACCAAATTTTTAGGATTTATCCATTATTAAAAAATGTAGTTTGGTGAGATAATTATGATACAAAGTGACTTGACTAAATGCCAATTTGTTAAGTGAATGAACCTTACAAATGTAAATTGAAGAATAATTTTATATTACCCCTAATTGTGTTTTGTTGAATGTTTGTTATAATTCTTATAACCTGTCAGACATGGCATTTTTCTTTGTTAATATCATAAAATAATTATGTAACCAATTAATAATAATCATCACCCAACTATCTTAACATTATAAACAATATGGCATATATGAATTAATAGTTGATTTCAATTACATTTTCTTTTAGAAATTATCAATTGCAACATAATATAAAACCTAAGCACATTAACTTACTTACGCATAATTGTCAATATCAAAACATTTATCCTAAAGGTTATTGCTTAATAATATATATTTCTTAATAGCTTGTAATGAAAATTATCTCCATCAGTACAAAATGCCACATTTACTAAGAAGGTCCTCGAATACTTGAATGTAATATTATTTTGTGAATTGTCTTTTGAGCACATATACTAATTTCTGTCACTATCACAAGTCTTTGAATTTCGAGTGGCCAAAGCACATGATTTTGTAATATTGACTAATCTACTGGCATTATCTTGTACAGTACGGGCATGCTCTTGTAAGGGACGCCGTGCGGTTTCGATCACAGATGAGCGGCGCCCCTGCACTACCAGTTGGCCATGCCGGGTTTGTTGAGCGTCATGAAGTATATCTGACAAGAGGAACCACCTTTGGCGGAAGAGAAGAACACTTTATCGTTGCGCTCACATAAGAACTTGAGTCTTTGCGCTTTCTTGTGCATAAATACGCCGTCGAGGTGTCCAGTTTCTACTGAACGAATTTCGATTGCTTTGTTGCCCCAACCCATTATCTGGCCCGTGCCTATGTAGGCTACCGATGTCGGCATTTCACCCCACTGGAAGAAGACCAATACACATCATTTAAATTTTTATTAAAATACCTGTCGTAAGTATATGAATGTGGTGAAAATACAAACCTGGAGAACAATATTCTTGCTGACTCGACCATATGTGTTCACATAAACTCCTTCATTATCGTAGCATAACAACAACTGAACTCCATTAGAGTTTGGTAGGGGCACAATGCAATGTGGGACAATCGCTCCCTGTGTCTGCAAAAAAAAGGTAGATATAATGTATAAAAAAAAATGCAATGAAAATGCAACGTTGAAGATCTCTTGTCTTTCTAACAAATTACAATTTTAAGTTAAAAATTAATATGGTTTAACATATTTATTCATTAAATTATTGCTGATGTACTAGGGTATTGGTTATTTAATAAAATCTGTTTTTTTTTTCTGATATAAAGTTCTTTTCCGATCTGGCGACTCTATCGGAGTAAACTAGTGTACTTACATGCTTTGGAATATAAATATCGTAGACAGTGGCAGTGTCTAAATCAACGGCATGAAAGCCATCTGCTGATCCATAAATTACTTTCAGTCTTGTGCTGTCTTCAATAGTCAAATCAACTAAAAGAGGCCTGTAAAATAAAATCACATATTTCTCTTAGTAAACAGTACCACACACAAGAAAACACTGGAAACACATTAAAAAAAAAATGGCTTAAAATATATTTTTCGGAGAAGGAACAACAAAACAAATTCAGAGGAGTTAGTCCATGCAATTACATTGTAATGGTCAGATTATAATTTTGAGGAGAACCATGCAAGTTAATGAAATCTTCTGATAATCTCGAAAATCTTTAGTTATGAATGTATCCCGAAAAAAAGGCATATAATTATACATACCTATGTTGAAGTTCTCCAAAGTTTTTGAAGGCCATGAATTTGTGATATGGTTTGGGCGCCCACGCATAGATCTCGATGGAGTCTTTCAAGGCGATAACAAGGAACTTGATCCTCTCGTATTTCACGATGCGGAAATGAACTGCACCCTGCAGTTCTCCGACGTTAATCCAACCATTCCTCCTTTCTGCTTGCTGTAATGTCAATAGTTATATGATTTTATAACACCAGTTTATTTGGCTTGTATGATGCATGATGCGTTTTAACGTTGTTTTTTATCATGTTATGTTTTTACTGAAATATGGCTTTAAGTTTATAATTTAGCAACTCATAATATTCCAGCAGCTTGCTTCCTAGAAAATAAGATATTTAGAATCTAGAACGTGCATTAATACATTTTTTTTTTCTATTTATTAGAAACTTTGAAATCGAACTTTATATAATAATAATCGAATATTAGTTGTTCAGTAAACATAATTTCCAACTTACGTCACTAAGTCCGTCGGTGCGCAGGATTTTGGACTTAAGCCAGCTAAGGTAGTATACGCGCACACGATTTTTCTTTCCAGAAACAGTCACAAGAATATTTTGTCCTTCTAACACTTCCATTTGTTGGAAGCGGCGTCGTGAGATCAACTGATATACTTTTCCTTGACCTGAACGGTCCAATAACATTAAACCATTCTCGGTTCCAATGAGTAAATTGACTCCTGCAAAATTAACATTATTTTAGTAAACATGATCACTAAACGACAAAGAAATGTCTACAAGACCATTTTCAGTGTTTGCTTACCCCATAGTGCAGCACAAAGAATTTCCGAATTGAATCTCTTCTTATATTTACGTATTTCAGGCGTATCGGAGGACAGGTCATGTCCCGTCGGCGTGACATTGACGTTGACGTGGCTCTCACGTCGCGAGGCATTGCCCGAGCCGCCCGTGCCACCGCTGCCGGTGGAGCCCGCGCCGAACCCGAACGTGAGGAACGAACGCTGCTTCTGTTGCAAGGGAAGGAACTGTTGTTGGGACCCCACAGACGAGTTCGAGGGGGAATGTTGTAGGGGGTGTGGTGAAGCGACGCCTACTACGAAAGATTTAGATGGCGTGGACTGGACCGAGGATGGGGGCGGATGGTGATGATGGTGGGAGAGAGGCGTGCCTCCGGCAATGGCTTGCCTATACTGGAACAGAGAAAACAACAAATATTACTTTATAAGTTTTGCAGTAAAGAGCTGTCAATAAAATGTTTGCAGCACATTCCGCCGCAGCATCAACCGTGTAAATTAATACGTGATGGTTAGTCAAATAAGTCCATCTCCCATTGATTAGTTGTCATTTCAAATACAGTTGGAAAGTTATTAGCTTGATGGCTATTATCTACATTCATGACCATAACATAAAATGTGATAATGGACGTGAAATTGCAGCAGGCATGAAGTCGCTGTGTATGCTGTAGATAAGTATGCATTCGTTGAATAGACTTGATAAAGACCACCTTGATGAATCCCATTTAGTTTATTATTTTAATTGTATGGCTCCTATATTTTTATTAATATTGTTTTCGAATTTATTACAAATTGCTTGTACAAAACATTTCCTTTTTGTAGTTAGCTTGACTTGTTTTGCGTCACAGCGTGCGTGAAGTTATATATTAACAAACGTCACTTATTACTGCAAACTTAAAGTTTAACGATAGCCCCACATGACGAGCTGTATAGCAATTCATTAAGTACCCGAAAGACCTTTGCTATAGTTACAACTGTTATTAAGCAGCCCTTAAGTAAATTGGACTACTTTAGAAAGCTTTGATAAATGTATCGATCTGCATTCGATGATCAACCAAACATTTTCGAACATAATGAAAGCGTATCTAGAAAATGCATAAATACAAAGAAGAAGTGAGATACAGATCTAACTTTCAACAAACAACAATCTATGAGAACCTTAAGCATTTCCTCTTGCATCAATTCGTTTCGTACTTACGCAATGTTAACTGGTGTCTGCAAACCGGTCGCGCAGTGGCTCCAGGGTGTTTGCATGATTGACAACCATTATCACATTAATACGATAAACCAAAAGCTTGAGACACCACACAGTCATGATCCGGACCAGGAGCTTCCAACGTTCAGCTTTACACTCACTTGTTAATATTAATTACTGTTATACCTCGGCGGTTACATTAGATCAGTGAGCAAGTATTTCATAGTAAAAACAGTGATTGTTGGTTTATCTGACTTTGCAATAATGGTTACTGATAAATTGCAAATTAAAGTATGGGGAATACATTTTGCATATATGTGCTTATGTATATATACGAAGCAGCTAGCGTTGGAAGCACCTCAGTAATATTTAATAATGAATACATCATGGCATGTTACTAGAGATCCCTTGGTAAATAAAATTAAACCTTTAAGCACGTGTACGGTGAAATGCCACGCAATCACAAAATTATAACTTAAATTCACATAGGTAAGTATTATCTAGGCGATGAGTAAAATCTAAAATGTATAATGACAATAGCCACAAGTGTAACAAAAAGTAAACCGGGGCTACTTTTACAACTCTAGTAGGAGTTATACTTTTATGCATAATAATATTAAAGGTATGCATATTTTCGTGAATTGAATCGCACGAATCAACGCTCAAATATGTCTAAATGCGTATGAGAGGCAAATGTATAGTTATAAATGCAGTTGAACGTACCTCTTCACTGGTGGACTTGTCGTGGCGCGGCGGAGTGGTGGGCTGGCCGGCCTGGCTCAGCAGGTCTGGGAGGACCGAGCTCGTGCGAGACCCGCTGCCTTCATTGGCACCGCTCGACCGACCCTACACCCAACATAACATTTTACTATATTCTGGAACATGTCCACATTCAAGACTTTAATTTTAGGTAAGTACTTCTGTCAAAACATTCAAATCAATATTCTCAATATTCATTTAATGGAGATCTGTGGCATTTGATAAAGTATAATATTAAAATGAAGTTATTTCTAAATTAATTAACAGTATTTTATATTTTATTAAATACCAACAAAATGCTCAGAGTACTTTCATTATTAATGTATAGTAATAATAATCATATCGAAAATAACACAAGTTTTACAAATATTTTACACAAAATCATAAACCTATGTTACTTTTAACTTATGTCAAACTTAGACAAACTTGTATGTAGTAAGTATAGCAATATTAATAATTTGGACAACAACAGAGCTCGACATACAACGGCAGCCAAACATGCAGTATAGTAAAACACATTCACAAATTGATGATTGTTTCTTGCCAGCTTCTGTGGCATGTCGTTAGGCAGCATTCCTAAATGGTTAATTTTCAAGTGTTGATGGCGTAAGTAGGTATCGCATTTATCGCAAGTGTTGATTTCTTGGCAGGAAGACGGTATCGCGTTTAGACAATGAATAAAAGAACGGGTTAGTTAACATTAATAATGAGTGCATTGATTCGCATGTTAGGTGCTGAAGCTGTTAATAGATTGTTAGATACTATGATCTTAATTTGTCTACTCTGTTAAAAGTTCTTACTTACTACCTATTTGTACCTTTTGTCTTCCCAAACAGATCTGAACTAAGACTAAGTACTTTCTAATAACTAGAAGAGAATTATCACGCCAAAATGTAAGACGTGTGAGCAATCTCTAAAACCAATGTTCACCTTCAGTAATAAATAGACGAAGTAGATATTTTAGTATGAAGTATAACAAACAAGAGCCGTATACCATTCCCATACATTTAAGTAATTGTTATTATTATACGAACCAAAACCACTACAAACTAAATACAAAACATATATTTCTTTTATAAAGCGTTCATATTATATTATTAAGTAGATGTTAGTGAAAACCATGTTAGAAAACCAAACCCTCAAACCAAATGTAAGTATAAAATTATTAATCAAACTATCCTGAGCAGGGAGCAATTTACCTGATCCTGAGCGAGTACCGCTTCCTGCCCACAACTTGCCATAATCTCTGAATGCCGGTTATATTGAGAATTTCTCCGGAAAACTATATCAGATTCAGTCTTTTCTCTGCGTGGTTTCACCACATTGGCTTCTTTTACATCCGAACTTGATTTATTCTCGTGTGTATTCGCTGTCAAGTCCGGCGTCCCAGCCTTTTCAAAAGATGTACTACTTGTGAAGCAAATGCTTGTTGCTGGAGAGTCACTATTTACGCTGCTTTGTCGGCTTGGGCCGTTGCTTTCACTATCTTGTCTGATAAGTGCAGCTACATTTTTGAGTGCATCGATGGGGTTACTGGCTGCAATTTTTCGATCGGGTGTTCTTTTTTTTTCACTCTTTCTCGCATCAATTTGTGCTGACATTTTTAAACTATCGTTAGTTTTTATGAAATCTGTTAAAATAGGTTCTCCAGCCGACGATTTCATAACTTGTTTGCGCGAATTGTTAAAAATTCCACTGGACCGTAGTTGTTTAGTTGCTCCTGCTGGGCTTTCATGTTTCGGAAAGTATATAGCGGAGTGACGTGTGCTGGGCAGCGGGAACAGGTCGGAGTTCTCTCTTCTGAAGCCGCGGAAAAAGCGGTTCGGAGAATTGACGTCTGGTTCCGATTCCTTTTTGTGCTTCAGAATATCGGCTAATTTGTCCTGTGTCGATTTTTCGGTGGGTTTTTGGAATAGCTGCTTGTGTCGAGAAGGAGGAGTGGCTATAGCTTTATATTTAGACCATGCATCTTCCATTTCTAACCGTGATTGACGTTGCAGTTGCGCTCGTTTCTGCTCGGAATCTTTTGGTGTATCACGCTTTTCTTCTTTTTCAGAACTCTTCGAAGGGAAAAATCGAGCGAAATCCCAATCCTTGAGTAATACTGCTTCATCGACATCCGACTGCCTTTTATCGTTTTCGGTATTCTCTCTCTGATGTTTGTCAAACATGTCCGATACAAAAAGTACATATAAATGATAAGAACCAAAAAACATATAAATAAATAACGAATTAGCAATATTTTATGCTCACTGATCTTACTTTGGCGTGAAAACCATTCATAATAAAAATCCGAATAAAACACAGTCCATTTCTTTCACATGGGGCCGAATTCTGTCAGTTGCTACTTGATCAAGCCACACACAATATAGCACAAATGCCACACGAATACTACCAGTTGCAATGAAACGGCGTTCAATAATAATAGTCAATTTTCGAAAAATAAGTTCAGTATTCTATAATATAAAACCTTATAATATCGAAAAAAAAAAACAGATTATTAAAATACCCATTTCATTTCACCTGGCGTATTTATCTGTAAAAACAGATGTGGTGATAAAATTAATATGTTAACAGATTTAGCAGGAGTAATCATAGGCTATGTATGCAAATTAGGTATCTTAAGCACTGACTAAGTGTTGCTCGTGTGAACTTAGTCAAAAGGGGCCATGGATTCAGCGTCATGTTTCTACAACACTATGTAATGTAGTAGAATAATAATGGTCGAATGGTGTCTGTGTTAGCATTGAGCGGACATAGTGTGTGCGACTTACCCGCTTCATGACGAGGGTGCGGTCGGCGTGCGTGTCGTCGTCGTCCGGCGTGGGCGGCAGGGGGCGCGTGGGCGCTCCTCCCGCGGGGCCGCCGCCGTCCTCCGACACCGCGCTCAGACCTGGCCTGTAACAGAACTCGGGACTGACAGGCAAACACAACCGAACAGGATGGGGAGGGCGAACAAAAATATGGTCCAAAAATAATATATGCAAACAAAATGAAAATAACACAAATCATGGTTAGTTGCACTTTTATAAAATGATAATGAATAATAGGCACATGATCATTCAAAGGAGTAAGTCATAGAGGTGTTTCTTTAGTTACTTACAGAGGTTTGGGCGGGTCGCTAGCGAGTAAGGTGCCATCGTTGCGCACTCGTCCACCACTCTCTTCGGCGTCAGAATCGGTATCGGAGTCCTCGAACGCCGGTTCTGGTTGGTTTCTTTCCACTGGTGGTCCTGCACGAAAGTTTATCGTTATTCAGAGTTTACGCTACAAGTTCCGATTCGCGACCTAGTCACGTTACAAATGCCTCTCTCTTCAGTAAAACCGAAAACATGATATCATTCTGAAGTTATAGTAACAACGGAAGTTTGAAAACTAAAGTTACCTTGACCATTAGTGGGAGCGCGAGGTGGCCTGTTAGGAGGCTCGTTACCAGACACGACGCCGAGTTCGTTCAGTTGTGCCGCCAACTTGTCCAAGTCCTGCCGAGTAGCAAAAATTATGTGAAACAACATTTAAAAATTAAAATATCGTAGCGATGCCATCATCTCAATAATAAAAGCAACTTAAACAACCTACCTCTGGCCTTCTCGGTGGAAGCTGCAGTTGCAGATTAAATCGGATGTGCAAAGAAAGTTAACAGCGTGACATGAAAATAAAAACAAAAAGCTAATAAAATTAAAGTAACAAAGTAATACATACAATAATATTATTTAGCATGATACACAATCAAGTCGGTACTATACTCAGTAAAATATAGCGCGATACAAGTGACTAGCATCATGAGTATTCGTAAGAGATCATCTTAGTTTCTTCATTTTGAATGCAAACTGAAGCCAGCTATATTAACACTAACATATTTTTGTGGTTTTTAAAATACAAAAAACATATATGTGAACTAACTACTATGCTTACAGGTGTGAAATACTGGCAACTTAAATACAATCTCAAAAATCGGGAATAGGTCCATTTGTGATGAGTATCAACGCATATTTTCCAGAGTATAATAATAGCGGCGGGCACAAATACACGTACCATGGGTTTGAACATGTGTGAGCTGCGCTGCGGCGGCTGCGGGCCGCTGGCCGGCGGCGTGCCGTTGTTGGAGCCCGAGCTGTTCGACGAGCCGGACGACTTTGGTGTTGGCGGTAGAGGCCTGCAATTATCATTCTTATTTAACCACTTCACAAATTTATTTGTTTTATTTTTTTTGGTAACTAAAAATATCAGTGACAAACAAAACAAGACTAATACATTATACAAAGACAATATTTACCTATATCTATTAGGCTGTTGTGCCTGTGGGTCTGGTACAACAATCAGTCTTTGTGGAATAGAAGGCCTCGCCGGTGGGCCTGGCTCTGCAGTACCAACAAACAGCATAGTGTTAATGAATGTCACATAGTTATAGCAAAATGTCTCATAAAACTAGTTAGATGGTTATGTCACCTGGAATTTCCTCACGTTCCTCACGCTTGCTGTTACGTTTCGGCGGCGGCTGCGGTTGAGGCGCTTCGGCAGGTCTGGTTAATTACGAAAATGTTTAGTGACAGAAGTTAATAGGCATAGTTATCTGACAGAGTGATGACCAACCTTGGTCCTTCCTGGATTTGTTGGAAGTTCCGACGCAGAGTGTCGCCGCCCTGGTGCGCGGCCGCGTTGTGTACGATGGACGAGGGCTCGCCGGCGACCGCGTTCTCCTCTTCCTCGCCTTCCGATCCGGAGTACTTGTAGTCCTCCCGCACTGAGTTGTCCTGCTTTCGCTTCTTACACCTGTCTATATGGTCCTTAAGTTGTATCCTAACCTGCCTCTCTGTCGGTTGGTCTCTACAAAAGTTATAAAAAAAAAATCATTTCGCATTTCAAGATTGGTATCCTAACTGAGTATAATATCTGTTTATTTTTTTAAAGATTGTCATAAAATAATGATTTACCTTATAAATGCATGTTTCAAAAGCTGTTCAGTGTACGGCCTTTGATGATAGTCTTTTACAAGCACAGTTTCAATGAAACCATGGAATTTTTTAGCCCATTTCTTTGACTTAAGACGAGGCGGCGGGTTTCTGGAATAACAAGAAATATTGATTCGTTTTTAAATTAAAAACGTGAGAAAAGCAGGTGCTGTTGCCAAATGTCAAATAATAATACCTTGGAATGAGGAAAAGTGCCCTCATCGGGTGAAGATCACAAAGGGGCGGTTGACTCTCCGCCATCTCAAGAGCGGTTATACCGAGCGACCAAAGGTCAGAACGATTATCGTATGTTGCATCGGGGTTTTCGTCGCACGCAATCACTTCGGGCGCCATCCAGTAGGGAGTACCAATGAATGTGTTTCTTCTACCTATAGTCCTATCCAGTTGCGCCGACACTCCAAAATCCACTGATAACATAAATTGTTGCGAAAATTATTCATCATGTTGCAATTTGTATCATTATAGTATTACAACATTCTTTATTGACATGACATGGAAGCAAAGTGTAGGACTCACTCTACATACCAATTACTTAGGAAATCTCAATGTAAATATCACTACTACACTACTAATATGTATCTGTCTAATATGTTATAATATGTTATCTGACATGTTTGTTCTAATACATACCCAGTTTAACTTCAGCATTGTCTGTTAGCAAGACATTTTGTCCTTTGATGTCACGGTGAATTACTTTGTTGGAGTGTAAGTAACTAAGACCTCTGAGGATTTCTCTACAAATGTATGAAATCCATTCTTCTTTTAATGACTGGCCCTTAGTAGACTTCACCAAATCTGTCACAGATCCTAAAAAAAACATAGCAATGTTTGAATATGAAACTTCTTTATGAGGCTTTATGTTTGGCAAAAAACAGTTAGATGAGTTAGCTCAAGGAATAATAGATATGACATACAAATCATTCTGTGCATCATCAGGTAAACATGCAAATAGAAAACTTATGACATTTCTGTTAATTTACCTGTTCCAATTAAACAGAAATGTTGACTCACAACTAGGTACAAGGGTATTCACCACATTACAAATAAGTCATAAAAAGTATATGTGACACTTACCAGCTCCACAATACTCCATAACCAGCCAAAGTTGGTCATCCTTTCCAGGTGGGCTTTTTTTGATAAAAGCACCATAGTATGTGGCAATGTTGCGGTGATTAGAGTACTTTTTTAGCACATTTATCTCTAGCTTTATCTCTTCCTCCTCATCTTGTGTGACATCCATAACTTTAATAGCGGCAAGTTGCCCTGTTTTTGTGTGACGTCCCTAAAATTTTATCTTTTATTATTTGATGGACTTAAAATAATATACACTGTGTTTTACATACGTTATTATCTATGTCACTGTAAAGTTCACTCAGTTTTTATTTAGTTTAATAGTAAACTTTCAGACCAGTATGTGATCCTGCAGCTTTTAATTAGTAATTGAAATGGAATGATTTAAGTGTGATAATTCTCAACACTACTCTGTTAAGCATTAATTTAACAAAACTTGGTTTTCATTGTTTACAACCAAGACCACTGCATAACACAGAAAATACAGTTCTAATTAGAAACCAATAAAATACAAATCATAGCAGGTGGCGTTCTGTACTTTCTGACTACCCCCATGGGGAAAAGACATGACTTTATGTATGTATGTAAAATCACCTATGTATACTCATTTTTAACCACATTTTTAAATGTGTTACAGTACAAAGGAATGTCTAAGTTGTTAATGTACGATTTTTTAAACAAGGGATACTTGATATTATATTCTCTGGCTATATTTTATAGTACTATAGAAAATAGATATATCACTGTGACCAATGCAATATTCCTAGGACAAATATTTATCAGTACTGTTTAAGGCTGATAATAATAATAAATGATGATAAAATCTAATCTCAGCTGTAATATAACATGACTTACTGTTTTGATCAGATTAGTATGTAATATGACTTCTTATTTTATTTTTTCCCTAATATGAATTGAGTTCTTGTTTATGCAAGTACTGTGTATTTTTATTATTGATGTAAACATTAGTATATATACCTCATAAAATGTAATATGTCCATGCTTGTGTTGTAGATGTGCCATAGATAAATATAATTTTGAGCTTACATGCTGTGTCCTTAACATTTAAACAAATATTAAGAAAATGCTATCAACATAGTAATTACAGTCTATACTCCACTATTGCCAATTATTTGTTTAAATCCTCTTTATAGGACAGTTGGATGATAATGATCTAAATAATTGAGTATAAATCCTTTAAAATTTTAATAAACTATTTTGTAGGTCATGTCATAAATTTGTGAAGCATACAACAAGTTAATATGAACCAATGTACATTTATTAGATAACAATAATACACCCCATGAAATGCCAATTTGACCCACATTTGTACATTAACAGATCATATCATTTTCTTCAGTCACCAATTTAAGCTATTTATTACTATTATTTAGAGTTTAAATCAGTATCTACTGTAAAGAACAGTCATAATAATCCTACACTTTAAAATGTAGTGGTACCTATTGAAAGCCCACTGATGGGAACTAATGAAGTTCATTGACATTAATAGACAGTGGTCTTTAATTATAATGCTTTCATTGGAGCCTATTAAGTTAATTTTTACTAGTATCATGTCATGTACTACTTGCTACTGCTTCTAAGTAGACCGTGAGGAGATCCAATAAGAGCAATCAATTTAATTACAGATAGGTGTAGATGTATGTACGGGTATAGTTTATTATTGAGCTACTGTTTTCAATCTAGTACATACCTTGTAAACTTGTCCATAGGTGCCATTTCCGACCACTTCTATGAGTTCGAATATTCCAGCAGGATCCTGAAATGACACATAAATTAAATGAAATAGCATAAAAAGATTATTATGCCATTTCAAGTAAACCTTCACTTATGATTCACGCCCTGTGAGATCATTGCCCTTTGATTACTTTTTTTCTGAAAGTTTAGGGAGCCCCTGCGTTCTGGATATTCAGGATGTATTATTAATAATAATAGTTTACTTTAACAGTATACCTTTAGTGCGCTGAGGTCAATGTCGTCCAATGAACAATTTACAGACGGTGCGAGTTGATGCGCCATTTTGAGTATATTGTCACACACGAAGACAAAGCACGAGAACCTCACATCAATATAAAAAGCGTATAAAACATCTAAATTACGACATTGGCAATGAGATTAGGGTAATTTTCAATATCGCACGACTAAACAATTTATTAAACTCATTGTTTACACTTAAAATTAAGTAAATTACAGATACACAATTCGTACGTCGCTCACACACCCGGCAGGGATGCCAGATTAATAAAAAAGTGTAGACAGATTATTAAACATAAATATTCATTAAATTGAAGTTGCCATGTACAATTATTATTATTTGAAAACAATAAAAATATTAATGAAATTACCAACTGGGTTAGATTGAATGTTTTCTGATAGAAGTCACATAAAAAACAATATCAAACATAACTCTAAAACCAACAGCTTTTTCGTTTTCAGTTGGTTATAGCGCCATCTGTCGGAACTGTTTAGTAATACTTTGGCGATGTTTTTTACCAGCAGTGCAGCCAGAAATATATAGCAATCCAACCAGACTACAAACTATTTAGACACCAAAATATTTATTGATATATTATTTGACAGACATAAATTGAATTGTAAAAAATAAAAAAATAAACTACATGAAAAGGTGGGTGCCAAGACTCACAAGGTCTCTCTGACTGTTAAAAATTTATCAGATTTCAAGTGGAGCAAAGCTCCTCATAACTCTTAACTCTTCTAATATTCTCTGTCTACGAACTCTACAAACCATTCATCTTGGTAAAAAAGTATGGTCTGGGCCTGGCCATTAAAAGTTCTTGGAACTACTTACCTACATATGCACATCCGCTGTATTATTATTATGTCCTTTATTCGATGGTTTTCAACATTTTTAAATATTTCTTAAAAAATCATTTAAAATTTAAAAAAGTAGATGCCCACCGGTATCGGGAACAGGGTCCACACACACTTACACAGTTAGGCTGCAGGGCTCCAGATAGAGGAACCTCCCAACAATACGAGCCGTGTCCAGAAGTACTGCTATCTGAATCAAGCCCTTGCCCCAGTCGCCTAACGAGAGCCTCCTAAGGTGTTGGTCGAGGCTCGTAGCTATTAAGCCATTGGCTGATACGACGATTGGTATAATGATCACTGAGTCCACATCCCACATGTCTACAACCTCACCAGCCAAGTCAAGATACTTGATTTACTTATATTTCTCAGCTTTCATGAGGTTCCCGTCCTGCGGGACCGTTATATCAACAATCATTGCACGCCTCTCGATTCGATCCACCACCACAATATCAGGCTTATTGGCAACAATAGTCCTGTCAGTGATGATGGACCGATCACATTACAATGTGATTGTCCATTTTCGAGAACTGGGTCGGGCACATACCTATAGTACGGCACTTCCGATCCCACAAGAAAGCATTTCAGTGCAAGTAGCAGATGGATAATCCTGGCTACAAGGTTGTGCCTATGCAAGTGCTCTTCGTTAGCTAGACGTTGTTCACAAGAGATAATGTGGCTGATTGATTCACCCGGACGGTGAATCAATCCGCCACACACACTCCGAGCCCGACAGATGTCAACCGTACCATCCCTCACAATAAATCTCCGGTAGTCATTCGTCATGATAACTTCGTCCATAATTGCACAGACAAAACCTTCGGTTTCCTCAAAGAGGTCACCGAAACGCAGCCAGGCTATGGACGCTGATTGATCTACACGGACCCATGTAAGGTCCGGCAAAAGCGTCCGTGAAGATTCTTACTCTGGCATACCTCCCTGCGATCTGTATTGTCAAGCAGGCTTGCGCCAATTCTCTTTCGCCAAGAAGAGCGGGATGAGTCCCATGTCCACTGCTACTACATGTCGATGTATACCCACGTTAGCGTTTAAGAAATATTTCCTGAGATTGCATATCTCGCGGTTGTGAAGGTTCTTAGCGTTAAAAAGCACTACCACGGGATATACAATGTCATGAACGATGATCGTGGGTGAGGCATTCGATATGCTGTCAGCAGTGTACGGACCCGCCTATCCAGGGCGTCAAATTCCGTTTGAGTTTATTTGAGTATGCCGAAAAAGTACACCAATACCGGCGCGCACCTTGTTTCCGCCCGAAAGAATGCTATTGAATACCTTCTTCTTTATGCTTTTTCAGGCTCTAGCAGGTACTGAACTAGATATTAAGAGATGTATCCAATCCATTTTCACTCTAAATGTTCCTACCTATTTTAAGTGAAATAGTTCATATTATTAAGTCACATAGTAAATTTTCTCTTTTCCAAAACTCCTTTTCTTCAGCTTGGAAGAGGGCTCACGTCCTACCGCTTCCTAAAGTTTCAAATCCCTCCTTACCTTCCCAGTTCCGTCCAATAACGTCCATCCTACCAATCCTCTCCAAAGTCGTCAAAAGTATTGCTCAGAAGCAACTTTCATGTTACTTGTCCTCTAATAGCCTGCTGAGTCCTTACCAATCCGGTTTCAGATCTGGCCATATTACTGTGACTACTCTTGTCAAAATAACTGACGATATAAGACTGGCTATGGATAATAAATTTCTTACTATATTGGTTCTACTGGACTTCAGCAGTGCTTTTAACTCAGTTGACTTTGACATACTCTTAGGAATCCTTTCCTCTCTTAATGTCTCTGCTTTGGTAATTGAGTGGTTCAAATCTTATCTTTAGGGCCGCTCGCAGTCTGTTCGATCCGATGAGGTCTCCTCTGACTGGTGTGACTTGACTGCGGGCGTACCTCAGGGTGGCGTCCTTTCTCCTCTCCTCTTCTCGATTTTCATAAACGCTATCACTAAGGTCCTAACTTCTAACTATAATCTCTAGGTGCAGACGACTTGCAGCTATACCGACACTTTAAAGTGGGTGATCTGGTTGGGCTGTGTCTGCCATCAATAGTGACCTTGAAAATATTTACAAGTGGGCTAAATCCTTTGGACTCTTACTGAACCCAACCAAATCTCAAGCGCTCATTGTTGGTGGTAGATACATGCTCAACCTTTTAAATCACGAAGCCCTCCCGCTAGTAGTTGATGATTCAGTGCCCATATGATATTCGAAAAGCGTGAAAAACCTAGGCGTCTATATGGACCATGTTGCTGATGTAAGTAATTACTCTTCTCACCGCCAGTTTCCCAGCTCAAAATTATCGGAGAATTAATGTGACAAATTGTCAAGCACGCGATAACTACTGTGATTGGCTGTTGAAAATTCATTCAACCAATCACAGCAGATAACGCGTGCTTGACAAATTGTCACATTAATTCTCCGATAATTTTAAGCTGGGAAACTGGCGGTCAGACTCGTAAACGTCTGCAAAAAATTCTTACCATTTCACACTAAGGTCACTCTTGCTCAATCTCTTCTTCTACCGCTCATAGACTATGCGGATGTCTGTTTTCTAGATGCAACGGAGGTTCTCCTAAATAAACTCGTGTGACTGCAGAACTTGTGTATCCGCTTTATTTTTGGCCTCCGTAAATACGATCACGTGTCAGAGTTTCGGACTAAATTGAAGTGGCTGCCGATTCGGCGTCGTCGCAATACCCATATCCAATCTCTTCTCTATACTAGTCTACACAATCCTAATTCTCCTCAATACCTTCGTGAACGCTTTGAGTACTGTGTCCCGAGGGGTAAACCCTGTCGCACTTTCACTTCTCTTCTTCTTCGTACCCCACGTCACACTTCCAGCCGCTATGATGGCTCCTTCTCTGTTACTGCAGTGCGTCTCTGGAACTCTCTACCACATTCACTATGCGATAGCCCTCCTCTGAATGTCTTCAAGAGGAAAATCAAGGATCATTTTCTTTCGGAATGACATAATATTAGTATATGTATATAGGTATATAAATATATATATTGTACTTATGTATGTATGTATATTTATGATTTATTTTATGTTATTCAAAAATTGTACAATGGACTACTTCTCTTCTTCCTTTTGTAAACTCTCTCTATCACTCTAAGGTTTGCTGGTAGTAAACTCTTTTTAGAGTTAAGTACATCAACATTATAATCACTCATGTTGTATATGTACGTAATATTGTTTTGTGAATTTTACAATAAAGAATTAAGATATAATTGTTATAATTATTATTTCCCCTATTCATCAACTTTCTTAACGACATTTAAAAAAAAATATTAAAAAAAGAAACATTTATAAATATAAAAAATAGAGGCCCAGGGTCCGAGCTACGCGATCAGGGCTCCAGAGAGAGGGACCTCCAAACAATACGATATAATTTTTTTTTTTTGTCCTTTATTCAATTTATGTATATACTTTTTACATTTTTAAATATTAGCTTATAAGCATAAAATAACATTTAAAAATATAAAAAATAGTAGCTCACCGGTATCGGGAACTGGATCCTAGCTACCGGTAGTCAGGGGCAGGGCTCCTGAGAGAGGGACCTCCTAACGATACGCGCCGTGTCCAGGAGTACCGCTTTCTGGATGAAGCCCTTGATCCAGCTGCCCAACGAGAGCCTTCCATTTCCAGACTCCAGATGTTCGTCGACGCTCTTGGCTATTATATCATTGGCCGTCACGACTATATCGGCACAATTATTGCTGTATTCACATCCCACATGTTGACAACCTTGCGAGCCAGTTCAAGATACTTAGGTACTTTTCTTATCTTTGTCAGCCTTCCCGAGATTCTCGTCATGGGGGACCGCTAAATCATTGCGCGAAGCTCGCACCACTATGTCAGGCTTATTGACAAAAATAGTCCTGTCAGTGATGATAGACCGATCTCAATAAAATTATTATTATTACACCGTCCGATAGTGTTGGCGACACTATCGGACGGTGTAATAATAATAATAAGGATAAAATTCTGGGCAGTAATGTTACAAGGCAAAACTAAAGGAAATAGCAAATTTTAACAATATTATTCTTATTAGTTAAAGTTTTTCTTGAAAAGCCTAAAAGCTGGTATATCTTATACCCCAGGAAAACAACGGTAAGTAATTAGAGACCAATCTGCGAAAAAACCGGTGTTAGGTTCTTCATTGAAGTATTAAGTTCCTGAAAACTTGAAAAGTCCATAAAAATATTAAGATGTAGATGTATTATTTCTCACAACTGTTTCATTTTTCCTCCTAGTAGGAAACGTCAATTTCGATGCTAAACGGCTCTTTTGAGCATAAAAACATGATTTATTTAGCCTAAATTATCATACGCACCGATAAGTAAAAAAAAACAAAAACATAATGGGTCGTATCTCGCCCTTTGACAGCCCCTTTTTTTTTGCTGTGGAGGGATTAACTACCATATTAAACAATATTCTGGTCAAAATTACTTAACTAGGCTTTATGTATTTATTTACTGGGCTTCAATTCACCTGGCAGGTGAATCGAGGTGCTAAGCTAAATCTCCTGTCAATTTCTTAAATAAGTACTTAGAACTACTACGTATTACAATTTCAATCTTATAGGTATTTTTTTTTTACACTTTCAAAATTAGCTTCAAAAGTGTTTTCATCCCAAAGGAACACTATACCGGGATGAAAAGATTTTTTTTCCAGATCCGTTCAGCCGTTCTGGCGTGATTGAGTACCAAACACCAATACATCCAAATTTTCATATTTATAATATTAGCAAGATTAAGTAAGAAGTAAGATAAGATGTTAGGTAAGATCTGCAGGCTGACGGCTGAGGCCTGGCAGGTCATGGTTACCATACTTACGAATAGCAAGTTGTGACTCATCTCTGAAAGAATTTGTAGCTTTACAGGAACACCGTTGTCAGAAGGTTCAGTAGCTCTCTGTCAGCTAGGAGACTGAGAGCTGAACTAAAACTATCTTGTTATATTGATGAATGAAAGGTGGTGATACCAGATTACGAAACGAGCGATAAAAAAATGAACAGTTCACATAGACCCAATGCTTATGAAAATGCTTTTTGTGTCCGACTGGTTGGTGAGAGTTGATGATGTACACAAAACTAGTCAGTGTTTGTGTCTGTTGCCTGCGGTGCACTTTATGGGAGTGGCAGCGGGCCACTTCCTCCGTCGGATACAGATTGACTGAGCGGAGGACATTTTCTTCTCACTTTCTGCTGCCTCTTTCATATCTGCTTTATCCCCTTGGTGCATAGTCTTCTACAAATATGACTGCCTGTGTATGGGTTGTTGAAGTACCCTACCGGGTAAAGCGTGACCTAAATTGAAGCACGTAGGTAAACTCCACCTCTTACCCTCACGTTTGCTCGCGATGATCCTTATCTGAATCATCTCGCTAAAGTTATCTTGGTAATCGAGGATTTACAGCTCTGCTGTTACAGTTTATTTTTGGCAATGCTCTTATTCATGAAGGAGGTACAATGAGTACGCCACCATGTTCATAAAAAGATAAAACATTATAGTAGGCGGGCGTTTGAGCGCTAGATTAGGTCGAGTGATTTTAAATATCACGTTGCTAGGTACTTGGCATTTATTCGTGCCGCGAACTCAGCTAATACCTAGACCTGCTTGTGTTTTATTTTATTTCAGGTGTCTATGTAGTGTTTCAAATGTAATAAAATATATATATCTGGGGTATGAACTGAGATCATAATTAAAGTTTGTGCAAGTACTCCCACCGACGACGACGACGCCCGACGTGAGTCGTCACCAAGAGGTGGAAGGAGCTAGGAACCGTGGACTGCCCTGGAGTTGGACAGTAAGGCCCAATTGCGACCAAAACTGAACTCAGAGTTAGTTGCTAACACAAAGTTAAATTAATAGATGTCTTAGAAGCGTAAACTTCATAAACAACACGGGGTTAGCTACTATCTCGAAGTTAGTAAGATAACCCAGCGTGGCTCATGCGGACCTTTTAGCTTGAGATCCCACTGCAAATATAAGAGGAATTCCCCACAAACAAAAAAATGTGCGTAGTTAGCCGATGAAAATATATTTTGAATTCTTTGTTCTGATATACCTATTACACACCTGTATTCCCAAAGAGGTAAGTAAGGGAACCATGACCTACATTTAGGTACGTTTCATCGTTTGCCTTTGATATAGTAGTCCGGCTAGCTCTTAGAGAATTTCCCTTTGTAATGGAATTAGGTACAGTTTGCAGTTCGGAATTAGGTACTGCACAGCAGTTCTACAGTTATTTAGACTGATGAATTTTGCTGATTGATTATAAACATTTTAAATTGCTAGTTGATGTTTTGATGCGAATGTATAATTAAAGATATTGCGATCTTATTGATAGGTTATGGGTTCATTATGATTACGTAAAAATAAGTATTTCTTAAGTGAAGATACTTATGGTTGTGAATACCGGTTACTAGCCTAGATAGTTGGCTCGACACGACGTGTGCTGTTGCACAAACCCAAACTAAAATTATTGACTAGATATTATAGAAGTAAAGTATAGCCACGCTGCTACGTGCGCCCGCGCGGCCGTGCATACCGAATCGTAAGATCAAAGCACGCATAGGTAGTTACTTTACCTACTCCAACACCCACACAGCCACGCCGCGTCACGTAGGGTAGACTGGGTACGGTTGTGCCAATTTTCATTGGACGGCCTATAATTTTGTCAGTGTGGTAGTTAGATGTATAAAAGATGTTTTTTACTGTGAAGACTACATTTGACTACGTATAAATATTAAAATAGTACTGCTAAGCATTGTGGTTAACTCGTAGGGGCAAGTTAGAAACAAAAGAGAAAATGTCACAACCGACCACAACCCAAGGGCGGTTGTGACAGTGGTTGGGGTCGGTTGTGACAAGTTAAAAAATACACAAAATTGTCATCAATTACTTTTATTTCACATAATATCTTGAAAAAAATACGTTTACTTTTTAACTTAAAATAACATTTAATGTTTATAAGTAATACAGCACTGTAGCATTTATAGCTATTATAAAAAATCCTAATATATCAGTCTGGTTGCTTATAACTTGTTCTAATCGATCCTACAGGCCCGTCTCTAACAAAATGATCATAATGACGAACCCGAGGAAATATAAATAAAGGTGGAATAGAGTTGTCTAAGGCATTTACTGCAAATGTAACTGTGACCAATGTGCCTCGTTCAGCTGAAGTAAGAGCTTCCTTGCCGCATGCCACGTTGCCGTTTCACTTCTATATAAGCTTGTTCATATTTTCCTATATCACATCGACCTCTTTCCATCTTCTTCAAGCGTTTCCTTGGCATCTAAAAACAAAAATAAAACATTCGTTTCAAAAATACATCATTCATTTTGTCACAACTGTACCCAAAAAAATTGTCACAACCGTACCCAAAGCAATATTTCGCAAAAAAACATTCACTATGGCAATATAACATAACTTACGTACAAAGTAAGCACTGCTTTTAAACCAATAATGTTTAAGTTAAAACAAAATAAAACACGCATTACGGTATCTGTACACATTTAATAACAATCATAAAAATAAATCAAATAAAAATACTTACTTTTGCCTGTCAAAAGTGAAGAGCCTCTCTGCTAACGTCAACGTCGCGCGTTGGCTAACGCAACACTGTCAAACACGTTCAGACTTGTATGCCGCTCCTCTTTCCCCTTACACCTGTCCCCGTATTCCTTATAGTTTCGCTAATATTACGATTGTCACAACCGTACCCTGGCACAACCGTACCCAGTCTACCCTACGGCGTGTCGGTGCACACACGCGCAGCGCACGCGAACACTAATAAAAGTATAATAAATGTTAGCGAGACACAAGCGCGGCGTACGGTACTATTTGTTCGGGAGGGAGGTTGGAGGCACTCATACAAGCGAGGGAGAGGCTGTGTCGGCGCTGCCAGCCAGTTTACCGTTGCGAGGCGCGTAGTGCGGCCGGACGCTGGACCGCCACCCGCGCGCCGCCGGCACCCCGAAGCTCTCCGCAGCCACCCTGGACTGTCTGACACCCTGTCACCCTGTGCCCCCGCCCCGCGCGAACACGACCCTTGTCGCGTCATACACCTACAGACTAAGTGCTACGACTCGTGCTTATTTCACTGGAGTGTTAATCCGATTTCAGAATATTTATTGGATCGCTTCATCACAGGCGAAGGTGAGTTTTGCATTTAGTTTATCTGTTTGTTATACTTTGTTATTACCTTACAAGTTAATCAAGAACCTAATCATAAAGCATGTTTATTTTAATTTATAGAAACCAGTTGTTAATATTTGTTAATTGTAATATTTAAGTTTTCTTTAAACCAGTATAGCGTTGCGATAGCTATTGCTAAATTAATGTTTCACGGATGAAGAAATTATCATTTGGTTAATAATAATATTGACATTTATGAACGCGGATGAAGTAAAAAGTCTGTAATTATTTAATGAAACAGACGGAGAGTATAAACGTGGGCGGTGAGGCAATTGTTGTATAGTTTACCTTATAAGTTGCATTGATTGTTACGTCTGGAGCTTACCATAATAAGAACATTATATGTGAATGCAGTTTTGGTATTTGAGTTCGGCTAAATGACATGGAAACTCTGGATTTGGAAGGAAACCTAAAAGAAACAGTAGCCACGTTTCCATCGGCTATGACGTATTCGCGTTTAGTTGCATGGTGAACATACATAGCTGGTTTTAAACATAGTTATTTTACTGACAATACTATATCATAGTAGTAGGTACTAGCATATTTTGTTAAGATACTTGAACATCTAGGCGCCTATAATCACAAAATATTGCTAGGATCGCATTGTGCCGAGCGGCGTGTCATGTTCTGTTCAAAAGACTTCAACGCGCAGTAGCACCTATTGAACTCGTGCGAACATTGCGCACTACATACATACAATATGACATACAGTGTATCTATACGTTAAATTTTCTCTATATTTTTCTCACGATTGACCATACGGAATGTAGGTAACGGATACATGCATAGATTTCGTGAGAGAAGTCAAATAAAGCCTGTCTGATAGTTATAAGAATAAGGAAAATTGTTAAAATAACTGTCGATTATCCATGGAAATGTAACGCGGCTTGCTGTCACTATGCAGTTATGAGTTTAACCGTGGAAAATGGCATTAGGAAACCAAATTTTTAAGCAATCTATGTAAATAAATAGTAAATAACAATAAAATATGCTACAAAACAGCCTTAGATCCTACCACATGGCATTGAATTGGGAAATTATGTTAACTCCTTCCTTTTGTGGGAAACTGGGCAAGGATGCCTAACATTTAGCTACAACGCAAAAAAAGTCCTAGAGAATTTTCCATAAGCACCAGACAGAAATACTCCGCTGCTTCTTCAATAGTCAAATACTTATAAGATACTTATTGGTATTTTGTTCTATTTAATTGCATTTTTACTCTGTCGGTCTAATTTAATGTTGATCAGATTCTGTGTCACTCAAATTACAAGTCAGGTATGAACGGAAGAAAAACTTGCTGTGTTATAAAACCGGGGTCTGTAGCAAGTACTCGAGTTTATAGGTACAGTTGTCTTATATCCGGTTCAGAATTAACTTTATGGGTTATTGCTACAGATTATAATAAATACTTCTTATACATATATAAACCTACATATTTGTAGTTAGTTATATTGTTTGTATGCTGAAAATATTCAAGCCAAGTAAAATATTTAACAGCATTTTTATGTATTTTTTTTCCAAACATTTTAATTTCAACAGCACAAATACCTGCTTAAATTTTCAAAAGCGTCACCACTTGTACCATTTATTGAATTACCCATTACATGAAACATTTTTTTTATTCAAAATATATATTTCTGTGGCGATTTTTTCCAAAAGAATTCCGTTATTCTTGATAAAATTTCCATACACCTAATTGCTAGCCGATCTGCAGTTATTATAGCATTTAACGATATCTGCAAGATAAGTGTTTTATTGTCTTAACTGAGTATTTTATAGCGGGCCGCGGTTACCTTGAGAGTAGTATTGAATTGGACAAAGGATACGGCATCACAGTACGAATTAGCCCGTGGCGATAGTACAATGAGATGGCATGAAGGTGATGGAGCTTGTTAGCTCGCAAGGGGAGCGTGTATTGTTCGCAACTCGCAACACTACCTTCAGCCGAACTCGATTGACGGTGTTGAATTCGTGACATCACTGCGTGTAGCTTCACCTGGTTTACAGTAAGCTGTAAAAGAAACCATCCTCCGTAAGGATATAATGATCTGGAAACTAATTACGTAGCAAATGTACACATGACATACCTTTGTCTAGAAGTAAAAAAAATCCACTCAGCTTAAACTATTTTCAAAATTGTTGGCAAGAGAGTGTTCCTTTTTGATAAGTGTAGTAACTCAATTGACGTATATTACGCGACGTAAATTTAGCCCCAAAGAGTTGTTGGTACTTAGCTTATCTGAAAAACAGTACACCGATATGCAAAGTCGCATGATTTCAGCAGATTTATCGCTGCGCTAAGAGAATATTTTATGATAGTAGTGAGCGCAAAAGCCACCATTCCCATCAATATCATAAAGATAGGAAATCTGGTCGCTATTGCGCCTGAGGCCAGTGGGCTATCAACCTGACTCATGCCCCTTTGGGCCCTTTAAACCTAACACGTTATTACTTTACGAGTCTTCAGCTAGAATCAATTCGCTTTTGCCCCGGAGAGTATTCGGGAAGTGCAGCTGATTTGTAATCGAGAGAATTTATTCACATACGAACATTTTGTACATACCAATGATCCGGCGAGGGCCGTAATCTGTGTGGTGTTAGATTTAAGATTATCTATCTTTATGGATATTGTTCCTTATATAGCTATCGTTTGAAAAATCTAATTGTTGTCAAGAGATGTCAAAGATGTGTGTTCCGCTTTTTGAGAACGTGAATATTCAGTTTTAGGTATTAGGTCGCAATGACACTACTGCAGCTGTGATTAGGAAGCATATCATAGGACTACGAGACCTAATAATCATACTGCCAAGAAAGCACTAATACTTCTATCACTGTTTTAACATCATCCCCCACCTGCCTCATTTATTTGGATCGGCATTGCATTGTCTTTAATACATCTGTATTCACCGTCATCTCAGTATAATATTTTTCACAAAATCCATCCATCTTATTGATATTATGTATTCATTTTATCATAGACTTGCTTGGATCCACATAGCAAAGCAAAGTGGTACATAGGAGGACATTGTCTGCACCAATTCAAAAACTTGAATGCACCTTCATTACTTATTTGTATTTGGCTTAATGTGTATTGTTAGGAGCAGTGAATAGAATAGCTCCGTGGATGCTGGGCATGAGCGCCGTCGTCGTGGCTCCGTGGCTCGTCGGCGCATGATCGCGTTACGCAATCAAATGCTCCACACGACGGCTCCGAGCCACCACAGATATTCTTAGCTAAACCTTATAATGCGTCACGATTTGTCCTTTTAATTGTGTTCCAATTCCGAACGTTGGAAATCGGTGTGTCTAGTCAATCTCATTTAAATGACGAACTGAAACATTGCTCGTTTTTCTGTGAGCTGTTAAGCAGATACCTAGCAAATATTATGTTATGCATTTTATTAAAGTCATCCCTTGAAATAAACATCTAAGACACAAATGACTGTACTGTCTGTACTGAATTATCCCTACAAAAGCTAATAATTAAGTTTTTTTTTATAAAATCATTAGGATTAAAAAAAGATACCATAATGAAAAAGATTCTAGACTATCTACAAGGTTGCTCTTTATAAAACCACACAATTTGTTCGTTTTATGTTGGTAGGTTAGGAGGAGTAAGCAATTTGTAAATTATACCAATTTATTTAGATGTATAGTCATTTATAAAGTTTTTGCCAAGGTACCACCGAAAGTTGCAAATTATCACGAACTTGAATGAAAGTGCAAGCGTGAGAATAGTTGAACATAGTTCTAGAATATTCTATGACGCACTTCCTATGTACACCTCCCAATAATCACCCTGCCGCCCTTCCGAATGGATAAGGTAGATAAGTATAGAATTCAGTATTATCTTTTTGAGGATTTATTATCAAAATCGACGGCAAGTCATTTAGATATTATTTTGTGGATTATTACTTGATACTGTCTGAAATGCTGTGTGAAATATCCATTTTTGTCAACTAAGATTTTTGGAATTTTGAAGGCAAGTCACACATATATCTACAATATGTTTACAAAAATGGGTGTGCTAGACAGCATTTTTACGCACAAATAAATTACTAGCTATAACAACTTTTTAATATTTTCGTTGAGCTATAGCGCAGGTCATTTTGAAATTAACAGACATTGAGTTGCAAGCGCATTGTTCGGAAGACCATTTGTCTGCAAATTATGTCTAAGTAAGAAGGTAGTTTCGTATCGGCCACGACAACAAACGTGCAATAACATAGAGCACTATGTCGGTTTAAGATAAGAACAATAGAATATCTTGTCCACGACAGTCGTATGAATGAGACTTTAGATTTCTGCGTCCGCATCCGCATCCATATAGAAACGAGAAAACCATTGGAAAGTGAATACTTAATAGTTTGTTTGATAATTACAAAGATACGATGTATATTTAGATATTAGTAGATATGCGACTTCAAACATAATTAAGTACCATAAAACGATTAAGTTGTGTCCGTCGTCCAATAATCTGTACTACCTACATACTTTGTGAAGAAATTCTGTATCCATTATGTACTTGTGCACATTGTAATTGATTAATTAGAGAGCCTTGCGAATGAAAATAGTTACACGGAGTACTGTTTGCTAGTTGGTTAAACAATAGCATTCTTAAGGCTGTGTACGACGTAATGTGAAAACGGTAACCTTTCTGTGGAATATGCGGCCTAGCGTAATGTTTGATATCGTTTGTCGGGAATCGACTATAGAATACAAGCACTGAAGGGAGTTTCGCTTATTTTATCGATACTTAGAAACGCGTTACGTCGTTCAGCGAAGTCAGTCTCTTTTCTATTGATCATATCACTTATACATAAGAACATTTAGATATATCATTGGAGTATTTGATGTTCTATAACCACGTCGTAACGGGTCATTGAATCAGAGGTATTCCAAATAAGCACAGAGAGCTACAAAACTTCGGAGCTCTTACGGCCAAAGTTATGATTATTTAAACCAAAAATAAGAGTAGGTACCAATTGAATTTCCATAAGTGCCAATCACAAATCAGAACCGTGGGATGGCGGCGGTGGCCACGTAACGCGAACGCGATGCTGTACGTAGACGTAGCTAACATAATAATAACAATCTGTAACTCTCGCCAATTCGAAGGTGTAAAATACTCGCCAGTGAATCGACTCCGCCTGTCCGGTCTGTTATGATTTTTGGAGAAAGTGCTATAATGACAGCTTACAAATCTCTCTCAGTTAATTGTTTATTATTTAATTCATTAATTTTATAATACACGAACTTGTATTGTAAATATTCATTGTAAGGTTTGATGAGAGTCCAATAATTGTTTCAAAGTTAAGCCACCCACGCTTTAGTTATTATCTTTAGAAGCACGAATGTGTTTCGACTTTGAATGATTCATGAATAGACTGCCATAAAGGTAAAGATAAGCCAGTATTCAATGAACTAAGATTTCTGAAATCCTAGTGCACGCATAGTCTATACTGAGCCTGCATATAAAATAGTCTCTATTTTTGATGAATTGAATTGGTTCTGTTCGATCAGCACGTCTAAATATTCAACCTTAACAACCGTGGAAAAATAAATTTAAATCTTGCCAAGAACTAATTAAAATGCTAATGACTAAAAAACTATTTAGTTGAGTAAATTAGAGCAAAATGGGCAGTGTTGGAACCTTGACCCTTGCGTGTGGGGCGCAGGCGCGGCGCGACGCGGAAGGTTGGTGCGCGGCCGACCGCGACGCACTCCTGCGCAGAAAGCGTTTGTCCTTGCCGTGCAGCGAGTGACCTTTACCCCTGAAACAAAAACAGACGATTAATTCATTAGCTGCTGATTGATAACTTTCGGTACGCAATCAGGAAAATGTTGCATGCCAATGAAAGCGTGATTGACTCAAAAACACTGTTCGCAAGTGTTAATGTTTACGTAATTACTAATTAGACGTTTACAAGCTTCATCTCATCTCTATAAATTCCAATTAACTTTCGGTCTCACCAGGAAAAGGAATGATATATGGTATAAATCTTTATTGATACGTGAAAATGGTTATTGGAAAATTAAATAAACTCTCTTTTTCATGAATGAACATCCATTTCTATAGATACCATACTAGGTTCTAACACAAATTGAACTTTCTTGAGTTCTATATTGGCAGATAGATGTCATTTTCTGAAGAAATAAATTAAGCAGAACTGGAATAACAACAATACAGATGTAATAAATTGATAAGATAGATACCTACTTAACAATTTATTACATTAAATGCCGAATAAAAAATTATGTCATATACGTAGACAATAAATAAATATGTACCGTTACCTTTACATTTGCAGTTGTATTTCTTGATGGGTTGGTTAGGTAATTCAATCAAACAATTTGGTTTTATAAACTTACGACATGATGCTGATGCTGTAGTACGTTAAAACACTACATAAATGGTTAATATACTCAAAAATTTACATTAAAATTAATGGTGTTATTGTAAAGCTATTTATGTTATGAGAGAATACAAATAAAAAAATTAAAGAGTAGATTTTATATTTATAAATATATTTTAATATAATTGGGATAACATAAACTTTTTGGGCCTCATCAGAAAGCTTACAGTCACCCAAAAGGAATGGAGAGGACTATGCTCAGAGTATCCTTGTGTGATCGAATCAGAAATGTAGAGATCCGCAAGAGAACCAGGGTTACCGACATAGCCTGAAGAATTGCCAAACTTAAGTGGCAGTGGGCAGGGCACATTGCTCGCAGAACGGATGGCCGATGGGGCAGAAAAGTTCTGGAGTGGCGACCGCGAACCGGAAGACGATGCGTTGGAAGGCCTCCCACCAGGTGGACCGATGACCTGGTGAAGGTTGCGGAGATTCGCTGGATGCGGGACGCACGGGACCGGTCAATGTGGCGATACTTGGGGGAGGCCTATGTCCAGCAGTGGACGTCTTTCGGCTGATATGATGATGATGAAAATTTTTTTTTGTAAAACTTACGACTGTGAAACAAAGTAAATAAAAAGGGTTCTACATAATTCAACTTGATCATTTTAAAATAAAATATAGCATATCTTAAAAGGGTAAATATAAAAAAGTAGTTCGCTTTTATGCTTCTTTTGTAAAGAAAGTTGCTTGTGTTACTATCTAAATAATTGATCTTTTTCGGTTGCCAATCTTTCTCTACCGAAGCGGTAGGTGGTCGACGGTTTTGAATTTATAAAAGTCTAGGTTTTATAATGCTTATATTTTGCCTGACATCCGTTACATGTATATAAATGATCATTTTGTAAGAACAGAGATTAAAAAATTATCATAACTAAAATTAATGACTACAGAAGCAAATACCATTACTTTAATGCCAGTATACAGGCAAAATTATCTGCATTATGTTTGTCTGGCAAAATTCATGTATAAACTTAACTTATTTTGTAATAATAGCGGTTCAGGATTTATATTTGAAGTGCTTTAATTAATTTATCAATAAGTTGTCCAAAAGAGGTCATTGCATGAATCTCCTCATTATTCCTAAATCTTTGCGGCAGTTTACTAAGTTTTTTGGCGACGTTGCGGTTAAATGGCAACTTCCTACTGTATAAGTTACTCAAATCATGAGGATTATCAACGCTAATCTAATATCTCAATGATTACTCGGCCTTTAATAACATATTTTACCCGATTACTGGCGAGAGATATGTTATTTCTGGAAAAGTTAGTCCTTATGTTAGACTCCTTTGTCAAGTTGGATTCTAGGTAAAGATTTCCTCTGTTGGCTACAATAATTTAATTCTTGATGTATTTTATCGTCGAAAATCTCAGCCTTTTCCGTATATAGCTACTGTAAAATCGTGATTCCGTATTATATGTCAGATACTGTTCATCATAAAATAAATTAATGAAACATTACCATTTCAATTATAAATTCTCATGTTACTGAACGATACCGAATGTGCTAATATTTGTCAAAGAACATGTTTGTGCGTGCATAAACAAACATCTAACCTAGTATATGTAGTAACTGTTTACTTACAAATGTCATGTGAATTTTTATTAATTAGAATTAAATAGATACTATAATAATTGTACATAAATAAACCTTACCTACCTTTGTTAGTTAAAGTTTCTGTAGCTAATAATTTTTTAACTTATTATCAATATCAAATGAAAAAAAAATGTACATCAGTATCCATAATAACGTCATTGTTGCCGAAACCTAATATTATACGATACGAGACTCGCATGCGAGACTCGCGTCTTTTAAAGGCCGTAGCGTGACTAATCTCCACATTAAGCTTAATATGTAGAAATACACTCAAATCAAACATACATATAAAGTTTTTCGTAGTAGTGCATAAACACAGGCACACATACACAGCGGACGGTGGTTTTTGTCGAATATTAGAGTCGAAGAAACCGCCGAATACCGCTAGCAGTGCCGTCGGTTATTGCTCTCGGATTCCGCAACAAATTAACATGTATTCGGTACGTCTACATTTTATACCTAGTAATTTTACTTTAAATACGTTTTTTAACTACGTGGAAAATTTTCCGACAAGTATTTTAATGTGGAAGAAAAATATCAAACTATCTTTTATCTGAATCCATTAATTCAAAGTTGTGTTTTAATCAATATGAGTAGGGAGAGGCCATTACTCCGAATGTGTGTCGGCAATCAGACTGCCGCGTATTTGTAAGAGAACGAGGACGGGCCGTTTAGCATTTTGCACTAACTTACTTTGTTTGTTTGCTTGGCCGCTTCGAAGTGGGTCCTCCTATTAGAGGCATAATGGGGACAGCCACGTGTGACTGCTTTTTGTTTCACATCCTGTACGTAACTCTTACCGATATGTCTAAGTTTTTCCTCAATGTGTTGGCACTATTCATTATATCCTGACCGCATGTCAGTTGTTGCTACTTGCATATTTTATGTTGCTCGACTCGTTGTTGAGTTCCGACGTGCTGTCTGTCTGACTCAACATATTTAATATTCTGTTACAGCAGTAAGAAAGGGGTACCCCTTGTCACCTAACTATGGAATGGGAAAATCTTTAGAGCAGGCTAGAAAAAGTTGTGCAACAAACTCCCCGGAACTAGAGATACAAGTGCAATATGAAACGATGCAACACACTGCATCATTTTATTTTGTTTGTCACGAAATCATTCGAAAATTATGCTTATATTATGAGCAATTAATTTAGCAATTTCATTTTCTAACCCATAATTTATTTGAAACCTGTTCGATATTATAATGAAATCCGAATAGAATTCCATTAGTTTATCGTCGTACGATAAGCAAATTAATATGCAGCGTAAAAAATTGTAAAGCTCTAGCTAAAATTCTAACTAGTCACAAAATCAGAAACTGGTTTGTTGTTGGAATATTCTATGATAGAGTGCAAGTGAAAGTCATGATTGTACATATAAACAGTTCCGGTTTATTTTAGTTTTTATCATTAATTAGTAAGTCGTGCTTAAGACGAAAAATTATGTACTTAGACCATAAATGTATTAGGACTACTTCCAAATCTCCACCCGCGGTTCCCAGGCTCCCGCGCCTTCCCGTAGCTGTAGCAAACCGTAGCACTCGTAGTCGTAGCTTCGTAGACCCGTAACTCGTATCCGTTCCCGCTACAACTTACCTACTTTTTTACATTTGACAAGCATATTAAAAATTTGAAAATGGAATCTATTGACAATTTTATATAAATGGTAAATCCAAAAGGGGTTTTTTGAATGAACCAATTTTATATTTGGAAAAGATTAGTATAAATGATACAATAAAATTAATTAACATTTTAATTAATACAATAAAGAGCACAATGATTCATCTGTTGTGCTACAAATTGATCGGCAAGAAATAATAATAAGAGTACAAAAGCACGCGTCGATTGAGATAATGACATTTCAAACGTCCTTCAGTGACACTTGGACGCGGAAATTAAACGGCTAAATTACTACCTACATTCAAGTGCAAACCGAACCAGCAGTATCACAATAGTACAATACATGTCAGCAGGTAATGCTAATTGTACTATTGTACACTACGGCACTGTGTCCTAATTCAATTTGCCCACTAAACTCAATTTTCAACACATCAGTCCATGAGCTCAGATCTATTTTTGTTCTGGCAATTCCGACATTTGTTTTCAGGGGCCTAGCTCAATACGTGATTTGAATTAGGCATTAGGAAGTATTAAATCAAGCAAGCGGCATCTCAGTCGTCCTTGTGGGTTACTTCCTGTATAATAATTTTGTCCAAATATGTACGAAAATTGTGCAAAAATACACGAGTTAAGGAACTTCATGTGCGAGGTAATTGAATGCAGTTGTAGTCACGTATGCAGTGCTAAGTGCTATTGTTTGTTGTTCTGAACACATTTAGTGGACTTGCGGGTAGAGTGAGTCTCAGCATCAGGATTATACCCGGCTGTATGCCATAAGCCACTGCCGACAAAAACTCCATTAATGTCATTTAATCCGAGCTGTCGAGCGTGGGATTACGAACGTAGTTTTAGGTATAAATTAAATTTTAATTCGCATTGTACTTTTCCAGCGGTTCGACTGACCTTCGTTTCTTGACGATAAAACCGGAGCATTTCAAGGAAGTTTACCTAAATATACTTACACTTTTTGTCTTGTGTACCTTTGAGAAGTTAGGTACATATTGTATACCTGAATGTTGAAAATAAATCTTTCCATTTAACTCCTCAGAGCTAGCTGCAGCTTAGCTGAATTTAGACAAGACCGAGACACATCTAGGATTGGGTTTTTTTCGTACAACTTTAATGGAGTCCAAGTCGTGGCAAGGCATGGCTTACATAGACAAGATCTGAAACAATTCCAATTAGAAAAGACTTGTTTTGAATGATCCGTAAGTAGAAGTTACACACGTTTCTTTATCTTATCTAGAATGACTATTGTACTTCTCAGATTATAAAGATTGATGTAAATCATTACGTGTTATTCATAATGCATGGGTAACTTAAAGTAACGGTAACTACCTTCATTTGTTCCTCGCAGTGAGAACTAAAGGCTGGCTTTGTCATTATTACAATACTAAAAATGCGTCCCAGATGAATCTGCAAAATGAATAAAACCGCAACTGTGGTATCCAATTAAGTGGATTGCTAATAAAAGTGAAATCGAAGCGAGTGCAGTGGCCGCGCGGCTGAGGCAGCGCTGCGCACGAGTCGCCGGCGACGGCTCACACCACACCGCACCGCAGAGAACACACTAACCGCACTGTACCGACAGTTGTTCTCAATCTCAACGTGTACATCGTGCACTCTTGTTCTCTATACACACATACATTCAGATTCTGTTCCAAATTCAAAAAACAATCACAGGGCCTTTTAAACTGATAACACTTTCGTGTTCACTTGAAAGTATTTTTATGATCACGGACGCGTTTCGAATCTATTCTTTCTTTCGATTTCAATTCGCGTGGGAAGAGCTACCGGACCGGCAATAAAATTCCTTCCATAATATTGATATTAACATTTCGAAACATTGCTAATAAAAGATTAAGTAAAGCCACCTATTGTGACGCTTTTCTATTGTGTGCTTAAATATCTACAGTTAACCGGAATATCTCGGCTAAGCTGAACATTATTTTAATAGGAAGAATTTCACAGAATATTATTTTCTATGTTAGTTTGAACATATGTATGCATGGAATTTGTTTTTTATTTAATGCAATCTTACGGAATAAATTAACAATTAGTGGGATTATGTTTCCTAGTGCTCCTTAGTTGCGGCACCTTTGAGTTAGTGTGTATTACCATATGCGCGTATGGGTAAACAAAAACCGTGTCTACATGAAGCTTAGTGAAATGATTTGCTTTCTCAGATGATATTTGTTCAAACAAATAGTTACATAGATAAATATGATGTTCCTATTATAATAGGCAAATATTAGGTTTGAACATACATATTAGTACATACGTACATTGTGTATTGCTGTCAAAATGCTAATTTACCAAATCGACTTTTCTAACGGTTTACGGTGCTAATATACATTATCTTTTATCTTTATCTAGTGCAATTAATTGATCAATTACAAGTTTAATGCAGTTGCAGAGCAGTTGAACATGTGAGTTTGGTTCACATAGATTAGCTAGATATAGGCGCGATTAACCGATTATTACATAGTTATGTAAAAAGAAGATGATTATAACTTTTTCACATTTATGTTATAGCATTTTAACAACACTACACCAATAACTAACTAAATAACTTGGGACTCCCAACAGGTAATACTATTTTACATCACTTTAAACCTAATTAACTGTATGAATTCAGGGCACCCTGAGTCCCCGACACGGCTCGTTTAGGTTCACAGGATCCCTTCATCTCATCGTTTGGCCATTCGTGCAGAAATAATAATGACCCCTCGTTACGGGCTCTTCAAACTTAACTAGTCACAGGACGAAAACAATATAAAATTAATTTCATAACATAAATACAAAGAGATTGCATGTAGCAGAGATGAGAATGTTGAGATGGATGTGCGGAGTGACGAGAATGGATAAAGTGAGAAATGAGTATATTACAGGAAGTTTGAAAGTGGCGCCAGTAACAGAAAAGTTGAAAGGAAACCGTTTGTCTTGGTATGGTCAGGTGATGAGGAAGGATGAAACGCATGTTACTTAAACAGTTATGAATATGGATGTGGATGGATGGAGAGGGAGGGGACGGCCAAAGAAAAGATGGATGGACTGTGTGAGGAGTGATATGAAAGAAAAGGGAGTTAGTGATGGAGTGACGGGGGACAGGATGGTATGGAAGAAAAAACCTGTTGCGCCTACCCCAAGTAACATGTGACAAGGGCAGGAAGATGATGATGAACATAAATACAAAGTTTAGGACTGAACTGACTTTTTGGAGATTCGGCTGATCTCTTTGAGGGATAAGGTGATAAAAGTTAGTTAGCTTTAAATCGATCTGGACAAATTCGCGGATAGCGTTACAGATTAGGGTTTTCGTTTGTAGTGTATTTAAAATATCGATGGGTCAGTATGCAAGATGATACGGCTAAGAACGAGGTGACTATTTGGGTGATAGCAAATAGAGACTCCTGAAAGAACAAGACATGCTGCGTCGATCTCAAATAAATTACCATAATTTTGCAGGAGTGGAGAATGATGAGTGAGTCTTCGGGTCTAGTTTCATTGTGTAGGTCTAGATGAATAAGCTTTAGCCAAGTGATTGATGTGATGAATATTAGTGTTTTAAGGGTGTTCGGTGACATAAAGTTTAGTGTTGTTTACGTAGACAGTGCGAGGGGCGTGCGAAGTGGTCGCGGGGCGAAGTGCGAGGCTCGCGCGCAACTTGATTTATCGCGGGCTTAGATCCGGTTCGCGCAGCCACCACTGACACCGCTACCCACGCCACGCTCTGCTCTATTATCACGCCGAAATGATCACTAGTGCTCGGTACTATTATATTATTCGCTAGCTTGTGTTACTAACTTGTGATCGAATAACAGTGTTTTAAAATATTTAGAGGCAAACGGTCATCGCAAGGGTCGCAATAGCGATTCGAAAAATATCAAGAATGTATGGGATTGTCAAATGCTATCAATCCTCTATTATTTGACTTTTCGACCATCACCATCGCTGACATCGCTGTCTTGTGTAGAATCTTTGATAGCTACAATACAAAGAAAACATTCGTTTACGAAAGCTCTGATTAATTGCACATATGAATAATATTTTTTCAAAATATTAATGCCACCAATTTAGTCTCAAGTGGCATGACTGATAGTGAAAAATAAACAGCCTTGTAATAACCAAAAAAAATTAGACAAGTGCTTTTTGAAGTCTGGTTTGAATAATAATACGTAAACGGTACAAAAACCACGAATGTTGGTCAAGCATCTCTTTTAGTACTTTCTTTAAATAAATAGCTGAGAATTGATGTATTATTTGATATGCAAATAACTGTAGATATTTTCCACATAAAGAATGATATGTTTGATCACTTGTCTATTTAATATGAACCTACTGGGGCGTGACAAGCTTGTGAGACGAATCGAAAGTGTCTGGGTATTTCCTGAAATCTTATTACCTAAAACAATTCTGTAATAACATGTTTGATTTATATATTTGTGAATAAATTTTCAAAGCGTTGTAAGTGTACTTTCTACTACTGTCAAAACAACAAGCGGTAATATTTCATATTGTTCATTCAGGCTGTTGAAAAAAAGTAAAATGCCTGTAGCGTTATTTAATATTTTTATAATGATAGTCCATTCTTCATCAATATCGTAAATATTACCAATATAAACCGTTTAATCTTGACTCGTCTGTATAGGACAATTACCATTATATTTATCAGAGGAAATCAAAATATATATCTATTGCTTTAACTACTTATCTCTCTGGTTGATATGTTGGTAGATCAGTACAAACAGCTTAGTGATATCATTAGGCGTCTGAGTGGCTAAGCATGATGGCTGCGTGGCGGTGGACCTGGTTGTAGACCAGCTTAATTAAAATTTTGCTTATTCTGCATAGCTGAGGTAGTGTTCCATACACACAGCCTACAAACAATGTAAGAAGTATGTAAAATACCTCAGCTGTGCGACTTAAGTTTAAACTAACTTAGCTTAGCTCTTGCTCTACAACCAGGGTTATGTATGGCTGCGTGGCGCTGGAGCAAGGCGACGACACGACGACATACCGTCACGCCATGCGCTCTACCCGCGTGTTGTAACACACCACGGCTCCAGCACGCTTTACGTGAAATACTTGCCATTTTGTTACCTACCTTTGATGATTTTATTTTGAGCGTGAGAATACTGAAGCTTTAGACATGATTTGTTTATTGGTTTTATGGCTGTTCGAACATATATTATGGTTATGGTTGAATCATCAACTTAACAATATCTTAATGTATAACACCTCTCCCATAGTTCACAGTCAATTATATTTGTTACTGGATTAATTATCTTGCAAATATTACGTTGTTTCGACAGGTTTCAAGTTATTTGTTTTGGGATTTTTTAACCCCCAACGGAAAAAGAGGTGTTATAAGTTTGACGTGTGTACCTGTGTTTTTGTGTATATGTCTGTAGCATCATAGCTCTTAAATGGATGAACCGATCTTGTTTTTTTTTAATGTTGACATTATAGGGAGTGTTCTTAGCTTAGTCTGATAAAAATCCGTTCAGCCTTTCAAAAGATATGAGCGTTTTACTGTTTGAATCGGGGTATTTGCGCAAGACATCGTGTCGGGGTATCAACATTTTTAAATTTAATTTGAATTTACTGCAGATAATACTTTTTTACCAGTTCAAATACTTTTAAAGATCAAGAGCAACGAGGTGAAATCAAACTTAAAATAAATAAAACTCACTTTGTCATACTTAAACTGAAAAAGAAAGTCTGAAAAGACTAATGAACATGATGGCTCACACTTAGGTCAAATAAAAACTGAGCTTCTGCTATTATCTAGACAAATCACGAGTTGTCTGATGCGATTCTCACGCCACTGGCAGTGGCCTGTAATGACACGGCGTGGCGTGGCGTTGCGTGGCGGTGGCGTGCGTGTGGCGCGGGCGTGGCGTGCGTGCGCGCACTGCTGACTTCGTGTTACGGTTAATGTTAGCTTGCATCACACGCAGCGCGGACGATGACGCCGAAAGAGACAACGAAGGAAAGTCGTGATGAAAACCATACATTAAGCGTTCACGTTTGCATTATTATAATTACAGTTAAAAATTACTTCAGTAAAAGTTTTATTACTGAAAATTTAATTTTGTCTGATGTTATTTCAGTACTTTATTAATTAACAAGGAAAGTAGTAGTAAATAAGTTGTTTGATCGTCGCCGCTTTGTGCTATTCACCGTGCGCGTGAGGCAGTGTCCCGGTGCGAGTGTCCGCACACGTTGCGTTTGCGCCTGTCATGGTTATTGATTGACCAATTGAACTCGAACGTCTCATTATTTGTTTGAAATTTGTGTTGTGACAGAGATAATTGCTAGACATGTTGCTAAAATGCCGTTTTATTGGATAGATAACAATGGAATTTATATTTTGGGAAGGTTAGTCAAAAGCGGTTTTGTGGTTATTACTCAAATAGGTAAAACTGTTATTTAAAGCCTATATATCTTTTGGTAAAATGTATATGTCTAGTCTTTCTTATTAAATCTATTGAAATTCTGGTGACACTTACCACTTACAAACGTTACGTAGACCTTTTTATGACTAATATTTTTAACATCACAACACAAAAATTCAAGAAAATTCTGTAGTGCTAGAGACATCAACGCGAGCGAGTTTTCACAGTACCTACCTAAAATTCTGTAGTGCTAGAGACATCAACGCGAGCGAGTTTTCACAGTACCTACCTAAAATTCTGTAGTGCTAGAGACATCAACGCGAGCGAGTTTTCACAGTACCTACCTAAAATTCTGTAGTGCTAGAGACATCAACGCGAGCGAGTTTTCACAGTACCTACCTAAAATTCTGTAGTGCTAGAGACATCAACGCGAGCGAGTTTTCACAGTACCTACCTAAAATTCTGTAGTGCTAAAGACATCAACGCGAGCGAGTTTTCACAGTACCTACCTAAAATTCTGTAGTGCTAGAGACATCAACGCGAGCGAGTTTTCACAGTACCTACCTAAAATCCTGTCTATTAAATAGACTGGCGTATTTTCACGCTCCCATACATGCTTTTTTTTACTACTGCTTTTAGTTGCTGAATTTTTAATGAGTTGCCTACTCATTAAAAATTCGGCAACTAAAATATAGGCATGTGCTTCAAGTTGTTTGATGATACCGTTGAACTCGGGATTAATTAAATTCTGTTGGCATAACACAAGACTCTTATCATACAATAGTGCAAATACAAACTCTTCATATGTACAGTAAGTATATCTCAAAGCCATTGATATTTTAATTACCTTTGTTGTTTGTAAACACTCCATTATATGATAGTCATCATCATGGATGGACTTGAAAGCCGTTTGTAGTAAGCATTCTTCATCTCGAATAGCTTAACAATGAACAAAGTACGGTAGTGCCCACAACAACCTATTGACCTTTTTATTTATTGAATAAATAACCTTCTTCCCGTGGCTTAGAACAAGTCAAAAGAATGTTATAATCGCAGGGGATCACTATATCGGGATAACAAGTATTACATGTGTTAATCCAGGTTATAAACTATATCGGAGTGCAAAATTCCATTCAAATTTGTTCTGTGTTTGCATAATTAAAATACAAACTAGCAATCTTTCGAATTTATAATATTAGTTAGGATTATTATGGGAGTATGAAGGGCCAGCAATTAAAAAAATTAACAACACACAAAAGCCGCACGGGTCGATCTTCAAGGTTAAGCAACGCTTGACGAGGTCGGTCCGTGGATGGGTGACCATTTCAACATGGCGAGTTTCCTAAGGGGTATTTTGTTGCCAGTTACTGGGTTGTGGAGGTCAGATATGAGTGGTCAGTGTTTTACACGGAGGCAATCGCTCCATGTAAAACACTGATACTCAGCTGAATCCGGTAAGACTGGAAGCCTACCCCAACAATAAATGGAAAAAGGCTGGGCAGATGATGATGATGATGAAGGGTCAGCAATTGTTATTGTTCTTGTTTATAATTTAGAACGAGTATTGCACACAAATTAATAGCTCAATTAATTCTTGTGCAATGTTACTAAATCATCTTTTACGCAAAAACAAAACACTAATTACAAATTTAAGTCCATAATATTACTTTATACTAGTTTCTATTGGTATCGTCATGTTTTATTTCCAGAATGTAATTAATATAATCGTGATCCGATGTAAATAAAACTTTAACGTTCCAATAAACTATAAACCCTGTGACCAGGCTTCTAAGAAAATAAGCTCCTCTATATAGGTTTTAACGAGAATTCAGTATTACAATCAATGATTAATTGTGTGAACTACGTAATAAAATTCGAATTTGTAATGAAACATAACTTTCTAAGTAGTAAACACTAGATATACCGAACTGTAACGATCGGTAATTATAGCAGCATCTATTATAGGCAATTAATACCAAAATCCTAATTGGGTTATAGGTAGAATAGTGTAATGTCCGCCAGCAAGCAATTAGCGAGCATTGTACTGTGAGTGGTCGCGAACTCGCGAGTCTTGGCGGAAGGGGCCACACACCAGTATCGACTTCGCTCACAACTAATGTAGACTTAAATTATCTCGTCGAAAAGAAAAAGTGTACCAATTGAGCTGTGTAAGAGCTAGACGTAAATCAAATTGAAGATGCCCGATAAAGTGGATAATAATTAGTGGAAGACGTGAAAGCGTTGGGAGAAAAATTCGTGAGAGTTTGTGTTAGTGTGATTGTGCATTTGGTGAGGAACATCCGGTTGTGGCGCGTGGCACAAGCGCGCCGCGGGCTCGCCAATGTAGACGAACATCGACACAAGTCATTAAGTGCCGAGAACATTATTTTCTTAATCTCAAGATTAATTAATGCAAGCTATGTTCGCTAATATTTAAACTCCAATATTCTAACTCGAACATCTATACTTAATATTATAAAGCTGAAGAGTTTGTTTGTTTGTTTGAACGCGCTAATCTCAGGCACTATTGGTTGGAAGTGAAAAATCTTTTTGTGTTGGATAGTCCATTTATCTAGGAAGGTTATAGGCTATATAACATCACGCTAAGACCAATAGGAGCGGACCATAAATGAAAAATGTTGCAAAAACGGGCAAGATTATTCCTTTTTGAGAGCTTCGTTGAGTTGCGTGCGCTGGTAAATAGTTTAAAGTTACGCAACAATCATGTATGTAGGGTAGGAAGGGTAGATGGGTAGGTAGGTAGCCAGTTGACGGGAGCGAAGCCGCGTGGAACAGCTAGTCTCATTATAAGTATCAGCTTTTCGATATAAACACGCAACGAATACATTAACGACTCATTAGATTCAAAGTATTTACAAGGGTACTGGCTGCATTAGTGTGCCATGATACATATTCTAATTGATGGCCCATAAGTTTACGAGCAAACCAACAAAAAATCCAAAAACGGTGTTACTGTTACCTATTAAGGGCTTAAACAAGCCTCAGCAACCCACCGACGATGCTAGATACTTCGTATAAGGATATAGGCATTTAATTGGGAGCGATTCACCATTTGCGAATATATAGAAATGATCAAGGTGCATGTTCCATTAGAGATGATCCTCCATTAAGACTTAAAACTTGCTCACACACACTAACTTCGAAGTGCTTTTAAATAGACAAAGTATGCAATTGATGAAAATTCATCCTACGGAAATTCTGCAAGAGAATTCCGAAATGTGCGCTTAATTAATTGTATTGAGTCGTATAGAATCACACTCGCAGAACTACACGGAATTTTTATATTGGAATTATTGAAGCAAACAGTGAAAACAGTTTCGCTGAGCTAAACCGATCCGGCTTGGATATTATAATTTATGATTTTCGTTGGAAATGTAGGTACGCAATATGAGAAGTAAGTAAATACTAATAATAATTATAAAGCAGATATATTACGAGAAACTCATACATTACAGACGTCGCGCGTCGCGAGCCTACATGCTTTTGTAGAAGATTATTATAGAAATAGTCTAATTGGCAAAAAGCATATAACATGTTTATTGCTATGTTTAGTCACTGGTGCAAGATATCACGATTTAAATGATAATGTCCAATATTTAGTGGTGTTGTTATGCATAGTAACAGCGCATTATGCAGTTGCAACGATGACGGTGACATTTAGACGAGTGTAATATGCATCAGTTCTGCTATATTGAACTTTCTTATGCAAATGTACCCACATTAATCTGTGTTGATATTTTTACTAATTGGTTAATTACCAATTAATATTTATCAATTTTATTAAGCATTTTTGTATTGGCCATCGATTGAGGAAAATTATGCTAATTCTCTAATACATAAATGTCTTGTCATATTACGGAAAGTGAAATCACCTGACGGGTATAAGCTGCAAGTGTCAGAGGTTAAACACTAACAGTGTTGATGAAAATAAACTTGATTGAAATCAAAATTTATGTCAAAACTTGTATTAGAGTATGATGATAAAACTAGCCTTTGCAATAAATATATAATGATGTATTGATATTATAATTTAACGTGTCTCATCATTTTATTGCAATCAGTGTCTTCGGGTTGGTGCATCGGCACTTCGGCAGTAATAACAGATATAATACACAATTTTCATTATTAATTCTTTTGAATTACGTGGCGTCAAACATCTATAAAAGTTACTCATAAATATTGAGTTCATTACTAATACTAACTCTTCGCTTGTGTGTCCACTATTATGTACGAGATTCGGAAAAAAATGTGATGCCGTTTCAAAAGAAAATAATTCTGACTTGAATTTCTATTTATGTTTTATTACGATCTTGATATGCCAATAAATCCATGGTTATATTGTCTGCTTGATTAATGTTTTTTTCCTACAATCTACTATTATATCAGCGCATATTGACTTGTCCGGTTATTGCTTGTTGCGTTGCGATGTAGATAGCCGAGATTATTTCTACAAAGATTTTGCAAAAAGTTGTTTGGTAACCGACTTTTGGCTTAAAATGCATGCAGCCACTAGCACCCGCCCGCGTGGAATTACTTGCACGATATCTTTAATTCTGAAATATTACTGTAAAGTTTCATCAACATCATTTCAATAGGTTTTGCGTGGAAGGGTAACAAACATCCATCCATCCTTACAAAATAGTAGGATATAATAGTGGTAGGAGATTCTAGGAGGACACCTTAAGTACTCTCAGTGTCTACAACATGCGACATAAATTCTGTATCTAAAGTCTGATATCTTATCTTAAATCAGGCACTCTCACTTATACTGGAATTTGCCATTACGATCCACCTAGATATTATGCAGAAGCGGGGCAGCGATCAGCCGCCCACAGCGGCGACCTATACCTAGGTACATACCTTGTACGAGCACGTTCGTGATTCGATACAAAACTTTTGTACAAGTAGGTAGGTATAGTATAAAAATACTAGCAGTGAGCCAGTGACTCGCCAAAGTACCGTAACGCTGCCGGATTCAATGAGTCTATTGCCAAATACCACTTGTAACGACTTTGTGGATATCGTGCTCTCTATACCCATTATAAAAACGTTAAACGTTTGTAGGCAGGGTTTGAAACTAGTTGATAATACGTGTCGTAGGATCTCGCTTCTATTACCCGAAGGGGTAGGCAGAATAATAGGTATTTATGGTTTTAAGGCACATTTCGTCAGTTACCCTAAAACTCGCATCCTGGAGCATGAGACTTTTAGTCTCAGGCTCCAGGATGCGAGTTTTTTTGCCGACAACCGGACCTAAATTCAGACACCGGCTTCTTGCCGAGAAATAACAAACGAAAAAGCCATATTGATACTAAAAATTAAAAAAAATATTTGATTGCTGTATTGAGCACCCAGTGCAGAATGAAATCTGCTAAAAATATTAAATATTAAATTTGTTACCTGAATTTCAGTTAAAGATAAAAAAACAAAGACCTTAGATAAAATAAACATGACGAAGATTCATCCACATTCACTTGATATAAAGGAAGGCTTTATACGTATATTCGAAGAATAATGTGAAATAATGAAACGTTATTATATTATTCAGAAGTTAATCGACATCGTAGTTAATAGAGCCCTAAACTTTATGCCCGCAGCGTTTATTGCGTCCATAATATTATAATAGAGTGAGCGCTCTGCTTGCGGTCTCGACCTTTTAGCTGGAGTAATTATTGTTTAATATTACAGCAGTAGGTAGCCGACGTAACTCCCGTGCTGTGACAGGTACTACCTAGCTACCGGTAAATATTATGCAACAAGCCGGACGCAACACAATGTTAAGTGCATTATATCTATGTGATACCGAGCGCTTCGTGACTCGCGCGATCCTGATCGCGAGCGATGGCGGATGTGTCCGCAATGTCATGATAAATCATAACATATAAAAATGTAGGTATTCATAGCAGCCATTTATACAGCGTTCGCGGTAATCATATATTACAGACATTAGTGTGTCTTGGAAGGTGTCTTGATAGCTTTGACAATAATAAAGTGGAGACTAGGAAGACATCAGCCGCGGGCAACAGATCTTCTTAATGTTAGTGGTCATCATAAACGCTTTTGTACTTATTACTAACATTGTGAGGTTAAAGGTACTTGTAAAAGCAATAAAATTATTATCATTCGTTCACATTTAAGGAATTGATACAATCGATAAGGAAATTTGTTGATATGTTCAACTCTAGAAACTTACTTTTAATGTAGTGAAGTCAATAATTCCGGTAAAGCCACAAGATTTAAGGGGGTCGCAGAATCTCACAGTTCCAATCTTGCACAGCACACGTGATTTATGAACATTTGGTCTTCCGTAGTTTAAATGCTTTAAACTAAATATTTCACACCAAGCCAGTTTTTAATAAGTCCATAATTAAATCTAAAAGACACATCTAGTAACTTTATTTACGAAAACGTACTCATTTGGATTTAAATTAAATTATGACGTCGACTCGGGCTTTTAATTATGATTTAGTTAGATCCGTTAGGTGGGATTTATTCTATTCTACTAAGTTCTAATCATAAATAATCTTTAGCGTGATAGACTATATTATTTTACCTATAACTATTCTTAATTTATTGAATTTGGGAACATTGCTCGTAATCTTGAGCAAGATATTCAAAATAATTGTTAAATTTGATGTTACTTGGTTTTAACAAGCAAGGGCGTTAATGTCAATTGTTTATTGTACTAAACAATTTTTGTTTATTCTCTATAGGCTTGCGCTTGACCACTATCTCACCTGATGGTAAGCGATGGTGTGGTCGACGGTGAAGCACGCTTGCCTAGAAAAAACCTATTTACTATAAGTTTACTAAGTTAGAAAAACAATTTCTAGTTACTTTTCTATTTGTCACAAAATGGTAGCTACATACGGGCTTGTTCCTAAGCATCAATCTTTAATTCTTTATTATATACCTAACATACCCGTAAACATTAATTGTATAATTAATAATATTTCCTCCCAGTAAATCAATGAAAGAAAATCAATTTTCCTTTTTCAACGCTTCATTTAATATCGAATCTAGAAAGTCTAAGTGGTCGCCGTAGCTTATACTCGTATATCAAGCAAATTTTAAAAACTGGCCAAGTGCGAGTTGTACTCGCGCACGAAGGGTTCCGTACCATAATCGCAAAAAACGGCAGAAAATCACGTTTGTTGTATGGGAGCCCCCCTTAAATATTTATTTTATTCTGTTTTTAGTATTTGTTGTTATAGCGGCAACAGAAGTACATCATCTGTTAAAATTTCAACTGTCTAGCTATCACGGTTCATGAGATACAGCCTGGTGACAGACAGACAGACGGACCGCGGAGTCTTAGTAATAGGGTCCCGTTTTTACCCATTGGGTACGAAACCCTAAAAAAGATTGCATTTGAAAGAATTCAGTTATATGAGAGAAATCAAACGAAAATATTAATTGACCACGTCTATAGATGAACAATAGGAATGCACTGTCAATTAATCTGATCGTAGAAAGCATCTGTTTTATTGATAAACTCCTTTGTTTTTGCTCGTAGGTCCGTTATACCGACACTATAGAGCTTTTGTATTACTATTGTGTAAGGTAAATAAGAAAGTGTTTCTGGGATCTATCATGGAGCCCAAAAATAAACGTAAACCCATGTGTTCAATAATATAAGTTATAATTAGATGATCATTAGCCAACGATAAGATGCTAATGTATTCCAACTTAATTGACTATTATAAATTTCTACACATTGTTGCAGACGGCCTTGTTACGCAACATGTGCAACATAACACACATATTATCTACAATATTAACATGCGGAGCGTTTCTCTTTCAAAGGTATCGCTCGTGGCGTCGGCGTCGTGGCGCTCCAAACATCGTAGTGGCGCTTTCCGACAAACATTTCTTTCATTTTTAAAGAAACTACATATTTTGAAGTATGATTCATTAGTGAAACAATTGTGCTGTGACTTGTGAGTAACGCGATGTAATGACTCTATGTCTAGCCTGCCTAAATTATATACGTGAAAATGTGACAGCGATGCGCTACTAACTTTGATTTACAATCATGCATCGACTGATTTTGTGTTCGTTATATCTACCAACGCATTCCATCATGTTTCATAGGTCAATTCAGATAAAATTACTGCACCAAACTATATATCATTGGTATAGGTTATGTAAAGAGCAGTATTATGAGGAAGACCTGTAAGTCTGTGACTCAGTTGCGTTGAGACACAGACTTATAGGTGAAGTTTATAATGCTATTTTATTACTCATTAATTTTCATTAAACATATTGAAGCAGACAACATTGTAGTTGAAGTGTGTTTAGTAATCCACCTATCTATACGGAAGGGGAATTTTGCTACACGCTTTTCATTGCTCACTTATTTTATATCTAATAAGAAGGGCAAGGAAAAGTTATCTGTAAGCAATACAACATAACTGTATGGAACACCCTCATCACACTCAAACTGGTCAAACTTAACACTTTACTAACTTGATTAATACATACACTTTCTAAAAACATTAAATGGGAATAAATTTGTGCATTAACAGCTGTGAGTATGCGTACGCGCCGCACAGTAGCAGCTTTTGTAAACATCGCAGCATGATTGCTCACTTGGACAAGACGCCGGACGCCGCGACACTTCACACTGCGACCTCAAGCTAAGAAACGGCGACAAATATTTGTTCAATCTCTGTTCGAGAAAATTAAATGTCTTGGAACAGTTGTGACGTAGAAAAAAAACGCAGCGTGTCGATTCAACGCAAATTGATCGTTACCAGAGAAGTTGGTTACAGTTGGTTTTGTATTAATTAGAATTTTGATTATTACTTTTGCTATTACATTCAAATGAGGACAAGGATGACACAAGAATGACTTTAAAATAAGTGAGTAGATAGGTATTGTGAGGCTTGCGTTACTCTACATAATTTTATTATTGCAAACTTTCCCAAAATACAATTTTGAGGCATTTTGTAAGCATGCCACAGTGTACCTTAATGATAATCCGGATTTAATAATTAATCTACAAACTTAATTACTTTTTATACGATAAAGTCATAATTAAAGTCACCAAAATCGAGGTAACGGCTTACAAGCGAAAGCCCTTAAAGAAGAAATATCGGGTTTTAAAACGAAGAGATAAGCTTAAGTGAATTTCAATACTTATAGATGGGTACATAAAATTGAATGATATGTTCCAAAGTTAAAAGTGTGTAAGTAAATTAAAAAGTAAGTCGAGTGCAGGTCCGTTTCTCCTCTTGATTGACGTGACAACTTGATCTGGCAGCTCGCCGGCGCGCGCGCACGCTCAGTTTACTGGCCTTCAAGACAAAAGTTTTGTGCTCACACAGAAGAATACCTATAGTCAAATTCAAATATTATAAAATGTTTAGTTGAAGTCAGTAAAAATAATAAATGTTACATTATTCAGGCATTTCAGAAATTTTACGCTTCAGTCATAGAATTTTTTAAATATAATACTTGAGTAATAAGGCGCATTAAAATGTTTTTCTGTATATCATATTAATAGAACATGTTATTATGTTAGTTAGATTAGGTAACGTTCCCCTCTTAGACGTCGCAGGGAGAGTCAAACACCTCACTCCCGACCCGAGGTCTAGGCCCGCGGAGACGTCAGCGGGGGTTGCGGAAGGATCGTTCGTTACCGCGACCCAGGCGTACCTGTGAGATGGAACACCGGGGTGGTTTTAAGTTAGTATGAGTCTGACAGATCCCGCCGCCCCTTCCCAGGGCGGAGGACATCCAATGAGGATTTTCCATTCCGGAACAAATAAAAAGGTTAGTTTAGATGAAAATTCGGTTTACACTTCTTTATCTTCTAAATAATCTTTTGAGCCATTGGCTTGATGGTGTCATACGACTATAATACTACGCACTGTCAATCGTAATAAAACTTGTTCATAGATTGGATTTCATTGAAACTAACAAGCAAATAAGAGCTATTATTACCAATCAGTATAAACCCAAGTACATAATTTGACACCAGAGGCAATTAAATGTGTTTTAAGCTTATTCATTACCTGCCACACTGGGGATTTTCACATAAGGTACTTACATATTAGATACCCTTAGTTAATAGACACATTTGCTTGTGAAAGTTATATACAACTACGGAGAGTTCAAAGTTCTGCATTAATTACAAGTTGGCTCCGGAACCAATTGAGCCGTTCGATCGATTCATTATTATAATTACACGTATGTGTTATAAATTTATAATAAAATAGTAAGTACAAGCATCTAACGAATAAATAATATCCTTTAGTATGTAGGTAAATTGCAGACACATACGTACATATACGTAGTTATTATAATATTGCTTTCAAATATAGTAGTATTGCTTTCATCGTTATGGCTGCCAATAAAAACTTTTCCAAAATATAATTGACAAAAATGAGATCGCTGTCTGAAATCATTTTTATTGACCATTACATTATAAAGTGGTTGCAACTCGAAACAGTAAATCATACATTTTATTCATACATTGAAAGCTAGAAGGATTCAACTGCGCTTTCACAATCGTCGTCTCTTTTGAGTTTCGATAATTCTGTGCGTGTAATTGATGTGAACTGTTCTGAAAATATCAGTCAGGCCGACGCGATTATAGCCGAACATTAATAAAGAAAATCGTACGCGAAAATAACATTAAATAATGACAGCGTGTCAGTCCGTGGCGGTGTGCCGGCAGCCCGGCTTGGGCGACTCCATCGCGGAATGCAGATCGAGAGCACTTGACCACACAAACCTGCGTAATGTTTTTGCAATCGATATGAATGTATTTTTATTAATAAAGTCGAACTCGCTCGCAGCGATAGATGCAAAATGAGAAACGATTTATATTTTGTCGAACGGCAGAATGTCGTGTATGGTGTTATTTACATAGCGAATGCGGGTGCGGATAACGTGACTCGTGACTGTGATTATAGAGTGCATTATAGCGTGCGCTTAATGCAACGCCGCCGCCGCCGGCCTGCGTAATGTTCACACAATGGCTCGCTTCTTACAGTGAAAACTCATATTAATGCGGAAAGAAATTCATAGTGTTGCTCGACAAAAAGGGTGTTTTCAGTGATCCGATGTGGCTATTTACTGGGGATGTATTAGTGAGTCACAATAGCAAAGCGGTCTAGGCATCGACGTATGAAAGTAAACGCGTGATGGAGGCTGCGCGCGTGCGTCGGATGGAGCCGCGGTCGGTTTCACCTCGCACTTGTATCTTGTGATCTCGTCGTGGAGGCGTTTCGCGCGCCTTTTTTGGAATAACTCGAGCAAATTTCGTTGGAAACTTTTATTTTACTTCGCGCGAGTTGCACTCAAAAATCGGATTTTTATTTTAATGAGCCAGTTTCGCGTCGGCTTCTCGCTCGCACCCGCCGCTGCACTGAATAAATAAATGAGTTGCTCTACTTTCTATGAGATCGTTTCTTTGGGCGGTCCGATGAGACTCGCCAGTTACGCAGAGCGGCTTTGTGCTGCGCACTCGTGTCGGCGCTGGCCAGCCACAACTAGTGACGCCCAGCCTCGACCAGCGCCGCGTGCGCTTCAATAACATTGCTCTTTTACTCTCTACACAATAACAATTGTATTTTGAGATACATTTCGGTCACGACTTATATGGTTAGTAACCGATTTCTTTGTCAGGAAAGGCCAGCTGCTTAGATCTATATACTAACTTGTATAGAGGAGCTCGGAATCCTTAAGTTCCACGTTACATTACTAGATACTTTTATGCTGAAATTATTTAGTAACTTCTATCCTTTGCAGACCGAATTTGGTCGACACACAAAACAGTAAATATTGTGTCTACAATTGCGTCATTGAAACGGTTAATTCATTCAATAATCATTCTTACAGTTTTGTTTTAGTCAGGTTCCTCTAATGTTGTATTTTTCCTCTCACACAGGGTTATCAGTATCAGTACAATAGATCTCTGTCACACCATTTCTGTTTATAAACTTGAAGATACGATCACAGTCTAGTGATTTTATGAAAAGCAACATATTTGTACCAACTCTAAGATATATCACCTCACCTGCAATGGCAGCAACACAACATCGGGCTATAGACTTAATTAATTAGCGCTCAACATGGAATTAATTTGTTAAAGTACTTTACTGTTGCATATAAAGCGATGACTATCTTCTCCAAGAAAGTGTCCGTTTGTTTAGCACACGCATTGAATCCTGTATTCCATTCATGAATCATGTTTTCATGACATAATGGCGTCACCAGATTGTCAGCCGCGTAGCATCTTCACACGACTATTCACAAAGCAAGCCTCCTCCCACGCACTTGTCGTCTTTAATATATTATACGCTAGCAAAATTTGGTTATTAAATATTTGATTTATAATTATTTAAAACTGTTATCGATATAATTAATATATTTTTGCAACATAATGTAACGTGTTCAATTCAAATTAACATAAGCTCCGCGATTAGAACTTATCAGAAAATATACTATTTTCAATGCTTATATATCTTATTGCTTGATTTTAATTTATTTATTCACAGCATTTATTTATGCTCCTATCTGTTTCACTACCATTGAGTGCTTCATACGAACATGGTATTAAATTAAGTTTATTACTAACATTTCCCTGTTATTGAAATATTTTCATCTCGATAGAAAATAAGGAAATGCAGAACTAAGATATTGAAATATAAATTAGAACATGTAAAGCGATTGAACACGAACTATTATGCAAGAGGTTGAACCATCAGTACGCTTTATGCAAGATCTCGCGTATCATACGATACGACACTTATAGGTCGTGTTCGGAGCGTGTTGCCTACCGGACATGGAAAGGACTTGTTCGTTATTATTAGTGCAATGCACTTGCATGCGTCACTACGCGAAGGACACGCTTTGTCTGGATCAGGTGGTCGCGCAGCAGGTGAGGGGCGAGCGGGGAACACGCACGGCGGGCGGGGGTGAGGGAGGGGGTCGCGGCTCGAGGCCGCTTCCTGTCGCAGGACTGGTTCTGCGGTTTGCACCACTTTTGTTTTGCACCAGTTTCCAACTAAACAAATAACCTTTTAACGTTTAATGCACCAGTTTATGCGCGTATGCACATTAAGTTTGTGTAAAAAAACTACCTAAATGGTTGACTACCTATGAGTAATTTCCTTAATTCTCCACATATACAATTAAATTAATTATATTTAACACCACATGCATGCGAATTGACATTGTGTAGCGGGCATAAACTATAAATTGCTCAGAGTTACTAATACTCTTTATTGTTATTTAATTGAATAAACATTTCTTTCTTGAGACAACAACAATCAGCCCCTAATTCATCGTCTATTATAATGATTATCATGAGTTTACGACCGATCATCTGAACTTCATTCGCATCACGATTGCTTTAAATATGGAACAAGGCATTGAATACCACAGTTATGGCCAATAATAACGTCGTGTAGAAAGCTGGCGGTGTGAACTCCCCTTGAAACTCGTAACGCCGAAATTTTGTATAATAAAAACCAATTTACTCTGAATCCTGCAGCAAATCATCACTTTATAATCCCCAGAACCTTTGCGAAGACTTCACTAAAGACCAATTTTATCAATTTCATTAAGTTTGAAGCAATTGCATTGTTATTTCTTTTTACTTTGCTGTGATAAAAACGGTTGCATGGACTCTAGGTAATCATTTTGGAAAAATATATAAATAAGTGTGTCAAAACGTTCGTAATGCTTGAGAACTCATTCATATAATTATCATATAAAAATATTTGCTTTGTATATAGCTTAGTATATTTGGTTTCGTTCTTGGAATGCATTATTCACACATTTTACTACCTGTCGATGTTCGGATACAAATTAACATTCGATTCTTTTATTGCAGATATAAACTCGTCAGGTGTCGCATCAAACTAAAAGGTGAGCAACATAAAATTTTATGGTCTTACACTATTTTTGACTAAGTGACATTTTGTCATTGTAACTTTGTCAAGGTTCCGCTAGGAATGAGAAGTGACGTGAATGTTACATGACTTTACAACGAAGGTGAAAGTCAATCGCAAGTCATCTCGTCTGTATGCACCTCCGCTGCGTCGGTGCTGCTGTTCATTGAATCTGCAACGAACTGAATTAATGAATAGATTCGTATGAATGATGAACAATAACCTCAGCGAGCCACACTTAACTTGCACTCAACCGGGACAACATTGTCCGTCACATCTCAGCGGCTCCAACATGATTTATTAAGGTTTCGATCTTATATTTTTACGAAAACACATTACTTTAAGGTATTGTTCCTGGTGTCTGAATGTAACCTCATACCTTTGCGATATGTTAATACTTTCAACTGATATATTATTCCAGCCACTCGTTTGACAATGCATTTTTTTCAAGTATGGCTTGACCGCGATTTATTAAGGCTTCGCGGACTTTATTACAGCAAAAAATGGCATAAATTGGGTCGATTTATGGTTGCTAATTTCCACATCACTTCATCTCTGAACCGCTTTATTGAGATATTGGTATGATTAAATCTTATGTGTTTATTATCATGGTGGTTTGGGCAGTGTTTGGACCTCAGTACAAAATCAATCAATATCGTGACTGTAACCGAAGACGCGTCCGAGGATGCTAAAGACGCTGTTATGGCCATGATTTTATGCCGTTAAGTTAACGTAGGGCAAGAGTCAAGGGCAGGGCACCGGACGGTCCGCTACATCGCGCATCGCAGGCGCAGCTCTACAGGCGCGCGCGCTAACAAGCAGACAGACAACCTGCGCTAACCTTTGCGTGCCACAGACCTCGTGTTTGCGTCAATATATGCATACACATGCTTTATCGTAATTTGTTTGAAAAAAATCTTAAAGATGAATCAGCTAGTATCCTTGAACTTACAATATAATTGATCACTTATATATTTTTTTCCACCAGCCTATTTATGTAAAGAGATGCAAAATTATACGACCGCCATAATGGTTTTGAAAAACACCTAAAACATAAGAATATCTAACGAGTATTTTTTATGTACTTATTCAAAAATCCAGTCAATTTAGGCAGGTGATGCCAAAATAGATTTCAGTGTAAACTTGTTAAAATGGAAATTGTATTACCTACTGGCATTTAATCATGTTCCGTGAATCTAAATTCATATTTAATGCCTACCTGTTGAGTATAAAGAAATATTTTATTCAGATAAAGTGATGACGGTAGTCAGTGACGTCAATTCGAGGCATCTTAAAATTTCCAAAGCTAGCACTAAAATAATTTTACATACCTAGGCTAAGACTAAAACACGTTTGCTTTCAATAGCGCTGCAGCTTTCGCTATAGTTCGCAGTCATACTTTATAATATTTTTAATCTTATTGAAATAGGAATAAGACTCAGACTTCGATCAATCACTTTTTTATTAAAACTTCATCTCGGGCATAATGATGATGATGCTTCATATCCTTTTGCTTAATATGGTAATAGCAAGTTTATCAGACCATATTTCATACACCATTTCATTCGCTTATTAGTTTCAAGAAAAACCAAGTATGCTTTTATTAGTTTTGGAATATTATTAGCAAACAATTTATTTGCAGAATTATTAAAAAAGTATTGTCTTTGTTATTTTTATTTATAAACAAAATCATCTCAATCATCAATCATCAACTATTGCGTTATCATCAAAATAATATGTATTTGTGAACTACATACTTAATCTCTACCAAGTTCTTCTCTGAATACTAAAATATTATGCTATTCATTCAAAACCGGATGGCATTAGAATGCATCCAGGAGGCTGTACTCTTAATATATCAACATATTTAACCAAAAAGTATCTAGTCATTTACGTCAGCTCTCAATTTGGTAAAAAGGCTTTTAACAGCTTTTGGGTCTAATTGCTCTATTACTGCTAAAATTGCTTCAAAAAGTTATAGTACATTAATTACAGTACTCATTTTTTACTTCTACACAACTGTTAGACACCCACTCATCTTATGCTTTACCAGACTTTTCTTGTACAAAGTTTTTTTTCCTTATAAACGATGCTCAAAGACTCATTAACCCGTTAGATGGTTCGTGATAAAAAACCTTTACCGTGATCTGCAACCGTTTCAGCCAATAAAATACTTTGTACTTTACGTTATTTTATTTGATCAAGTGACGTAAGAAGAATTGTCGTGAACTAAAATGCATGTATTAATAAATTAAAACTTTTGAAATGAAATTTAAAGTTTTCAAAAACAAAAATTCCCTTTTAAAATATATTGCAAAAATGAATGACAAAACATATTATCAATTTTGATTAATATTATTTTGACAAGCGTAAAAGATGCCGTTGTAGTAGAAAAGCTTATAGATATATGTAAAGCTCATAAAAGTACAAATGTTGTGTTTTGTGAACGTGTCATCTTTATTGATTGTACGAATTAATCTCACGATGCAGCTTGTAGGTCATCAATTACTTTCCGTGTAAAAATAATTACCTGTCTACTTATAAAAAAAATTAATAAAAAATCTATTGAATATATTTGAAATACGAAAAAAATGATTTGTTAAGTAAAAAGTGTGTTACGGCAATATAATAGATAAGGCTGTGTTCATCTGTCATCTGTCTAGCAGATATATACTTTATTTGAATGTATTGTTTTAATGAGTGCTCCATTTATTTGACCTACTCTAAGAGATCACCGTTACGTTAGATCAGGCTTGCACAGCAACAAAAGATATTTTATTTACTGACCAATATTCAAACCAACATAATATATTATGTACATTATTGTGTCTCTCGGAATATTATAATTAAGCACAGTGTCGTAACGTCGTAAGCGCACATTATTATTAGTCTGTAACAAACATGTTAGCATGCGTTTAGCACAACTATTAATAACGTTCATAAAAAAGAAATAAAACTTTGTCTGACTGTTAAAAAAACACAAGTTGTCATGTTGCAAAACCAGTTTATAAGTTTTATGGAGTGGTATTGCGCACAGTTTGCACTATTTGTACGTATTATGTAGTTCGCTAAATCTTTGCCCCAATTAAACCACATATATTGAACAGTTAGAATTCAGTTAGAATCTTATAGTAACTGAGAAATCTGGAATCTAATTCTTTAATTGTAGGACACACAGATACAAATCTGTAGAAAAAAAACTCGTGGCACAGTTATGAGTGTAATTTTAACTAACATGAAGACAGTTATTTGCCTTTATTGCTTCCAAGAAAAATTCAATTCACAGAGTTCGGTGTGATTACGCTTTTCACTTTCTTGCTGAATCATATTTTTGGATCCAATTGACGACAAAATACACGTGACTATTATATTCTGATCAATAAAGGTGACGGAGTCAGCGCATCCATTTTACTTATAAATTGGTAGCATTGTCAAGCAATTACTATGTCAAAAATGTGACGTTATTGGATAAACTGCAGTGTAACTACGTTAAATTTTTGAGCAATATTTATTCACAAGTTACATTTAACGTAACATAGACCATAAAATAAGTAAATAAGTGTCTCATAAGCTGTGAATAAACAATACGAAGAGTTACCGCGCCGTCCGCCGCCGCCGCGCGTTGATGTCTTTTCCATGGCGCAGCTTTTAATGGAACTTCATAAATCGCTGAGCATTTATCTTCAACGTACATTTATCCTTTGTGGCTCGTTAACTGACATTTATTTTAATAACAAGATATAATGATCGTGTTGTACTATGAATCGGTTTACGACTTTGGAACTTATTACTATTACATACTAAACTTTTATACTGTGCACACTTTAGAACAGTAATTGCGTACACAATTTCGAGTATACTCGTATGTTTTCAAAATAGCATACGCAATTTCAGTGTTTGCGTAATTTGGTAAGGGTGTTAGTGGCTTAAATTATTTGAAAGCTTATTTTAATGAACACTTCGATATTTTAATATGATTTGATAAAAATCCAAGGCTATCGGATATAGGGAAATCAAAATTGTAGTTCGTTTACTAGGTCGAATATTATTAAAACTTTGAAATTGAAATTCTAGACTGATTGGAGCGCTATATGCAGGGCCAATTAATATGGAATGTTTTTATTTAAATGAGTGTAGTAGTTGTTAAGTAAAACAGTTTTCACGATTTTTATTTATTTATTTATAATAAGCACACCAACAGCTGGCTTTGTAAGCATATTACAAAATTTACTTTTAATATAACTTTTACTATATTAAAAGTAAAATAAAAGTTATATTAATATTTTATTACATAAATTACTAAAAACTAATTTAGACACTGTAACTGAAGACAGTATGGATAAGGAAGCATTCGATAAGACTAGTAATTCTTTTCTCATAGCAACTATGAATACCTATAAAAATAAGGACTCTAAAAAAAGACTCGACCGAATCGGAAACTCCATTGGAACAATAATAATATAGTGTCAGTGGTAAAGTGGAACAAGGAACTCTCGTAGTGGCGACTGGTACGTTGAACCTGCGGCGGCGTGTGTGTGCATGCACACACAGGCACTGTGCACGCACACACAGACACTGTGCACGCACACGGCGGCACTGTGCACGTGCACTGACACTGTGTGTCTGTGTGCGTCTAATAAACGTGTGTCAGTACTTTAATCTGATTCATGGCGCGATACGTAGGTAAGGCGCATGAGGTTTTAGCAGCACGCGTTACATTTTATTATTTCCTAATTTATTCCTGTGTACATAAAGTTCACATTACAATAACGGCTTGTTCGGTACTCGTATGTTATTTCACAGAAAACAAATTCTTGCATGATCTGTGTAGGAATGATTGAGTTGTTACAAATACGCGCGGTATCAGTATCTGAGTTAAGTTTATAGGCCGCGCATCGTGCTCGCTGAGGTTCCTTGGTGCAAATGCTCCACTACTGGTACTAGTTCCACTCGAGCACGTTGCCTGAAGGCACTCACTTGTACTTCGTCCACGCATAAACCAGATTTACGCCACTGTAAATCCAAACTCGCATATTTATTAAAGGGAAGCGTGTTCTAACTTAAGACCACATCAAGTTACTGTTATTAATAGTACATTAGCGTATAAGAATCAGATACCCCTAATGTCCATTTAACGTTTTATCCAATATCTTGGTTGACTTCCTTAATTTGTTTTCATTTATGACTATTTGATACTGTAGACTGTGTTGGACTTAGAATCGCATTAAATATTTTATGGCTCATAATAATGGTTTAATAGTTTTTGCAGTTGCACATGTTTGGTTGTGTGATAATAAAGTTGATGGAGGCTGTGCCACTTCCGCGACGCCTCGTGCGCTTATTCAGCTATGTCAGAAAAAGACACGTCGGTGTCTCTGGCGCATCAACACCTATATTCTAAGTAATTCTTAAGGTAGCTGCCTCTACTCCACTCGACTTTCATTCGGCGTGCCAACAGAATTAGACCCATCATTAATATGCATACATAACATGATATAACTGTCAGTTTGATTGAGGGAGATTGAGTCAAGTGGAAAAAAACTTAAAATAAGCTTAACCCACGCAACACTTGATAAAATCGTAATAAAATTTTGTACCTAACTAAACATAGTATGTACATATCTGTCAGTACAACAGTCGAGTCGAGCGAAACAAGTGTCGTATGTCAACGAGTGAAGTCGCACGGTGGTACAGTCATCAACATAAATTGATCAAAAGTTCAGTTTTGTTAATCTTAAATAATTTAGCAAAATATGGAATTTGAATCGGAATGCCAGTATATAAAAAAATATAGAAATTACTAACTAGAGCAGATTATGACAATATTTTGCCTATGACAAGCTTCTGCTGGCGGCATCGGCCTTGTGAAAGTCGGCAATTGTCCCATGGGAACATTTTTAATATTAGGTTAAATCCTTCTTCAAGGTAATATTTATTTTCTAACCAAAATTATAAACAAATAATATTTCAGTAGACGTGAAAATGTAACAGACGGACAGACTTAATTTCGCAATTATATCAGATATTAGTATGGATTTGTAAACTAAATTATTCCACAAAAAAGTTTTCAAAACAAGGTTTTAGCAAGGCTTTGTTATTTAAACCAAACACATTATGACAGCATACACAAGGCAAGTTAAATAAAAGCTATGCTAAATTATATATTAATATAATTTAGTATAGCTTTTATTTAACTTGTATTAAGACGGTACCCTGACCAAAACATCGGCATGAGATATGAGCATTCCTATTGGTCTAGCGGCACTGGTGGCGCATGAATTACAGTAGTGAATACGCCCAGATTTCAGAATAAAATCTTTATAAAATCGAATATTGGGCTTTTGAAAAAAAAAAATCTACAAAAATGTTCGTTATTAAATTGTCTATACAACATTTAAAAAAAAACTAAATCTACCATTTCAGAATCAATATTATGTGGAAATTTAATGTATTTTTATTAATTGATATTTCTTTTTAAATAACGAGTAGACAGCTCCTAAAAACAGCACAAAAAACGGCATGCGCGGCGTTTTGCTCGGGGTACCGCCTTAACACTAGATTACTAGTGTTATTCGACTTTTGTCGCTGACCGTACGAACTGGTAGTAAACTAGTAGTGCATGTTCGCTGGCCGTACTCACAAGCCGCGGTACCGCTGGTGTACTCACAAGCCGCGGTACCCGCTGGTGGCCGCGTGTTGCGACAGCCGCGTGATCGTCCTTGCTCGTTGCCCAACGCTCGATAACTGCACGATATTAGCGCCATCTTAAAAGCTTTCGTCGGTAATAAGAACAAAAAGTAATTAAAGGCGGCAGTAACTGTTTTAGTGTTGGTCGGCGCCGCCATTACGCCTCTAGTTCCACCAATCTTTACTGGCTTGTATTTCGAAACGTGTAATGCTGAAGGTTCTACAAATAACTTTTCTGCAGGATTTACTTAATAATTTTTCGGCATTCTTCTTCGGTCATCTTGATACCTATTTTAGCTCTTCTCAATATCTTGGTAAACTTTATTTGCAAGACTAATATTTACAGTGTGTTTATTAAAAATATGGCTAAAATATAGTGTCGAAAAATAATTTCGCATTGCTGTACTTGATATCATAAGAGGAATCTATTTGTTAGAAGATCTAATTAAAATGTGAACACCCGTTGGTTCTCAATCAGTAGGTCAACAACCGAATCTGAACTACAGAGTGTACGCTGCATAAACAATAGATGTTACCGTAAATCCAATAATGATATCTGGCATCGCTTATTAATCAGGCTGGATCAGTAAGTATATTGGGCTTCAAAATAAAATAAATTCCTCACACAAAGTAGTTCCGTCAACTTCACGCTACTCTTACATATAACAAGGAAAAAATAACCTTCATTGCTTTGTGCAATAAGTGTAGGAAAAGCCCACAAGAACACATCAAGTAGAATGTCAAAAAAAAAACATAAAAAAGCTATCATTTCCAATATCAGAATCCATTATGAACGAGACTATTGTTATTTTTCGTGGAATCTCTTTCGTGTTTTTTTCTTTTAAGGCTGCGCAATGTAGGTCGTCGGTATAATTGTGTCGTGTATGAGTGTGCCTCAAATAGACTTGTGAGTAACAAAGGATGTTGCGTAAGGCTTCGCTATTTGTTGATAAATGTCATTAGTGACGTGAGTCGGGGGCTCGTGGCTGACTAACAATCAATTGATCTGTAAGGTTAAGCTGCGCTTGTCACGGTCACTTTGTGCATGGGTGAGTTAGGTTTATTTGCACATTGAGACCCCTTATTATCAGAGAAAACTTAAGAATGTATCCGTGCTGTGTAGATATCTCGAAGAAATCGCATAGATTCAACCTAAAGATTATTCGATGACGTATATTCCTAGTAGTCACTGCAAAGTATTTTAGCCTCGTATGCAGTGCGTAGAAACTGCGTCGTAGCAACGTAGGCCCTCCGTAGAAGACGCGTAGCTGAAGCATTGTAACCGCGAGTAGCAGCATCTTCGTAGCTGCGTTGTAGCTACGTAGGCTGCGCATTGTAGCATCATCGTAGTCTCATAGGTCCTTCGGAGAAATTGTTCTGCAGCTCTTGCAGCCACGTAGACCGTGCGTAGCACGAGCGGCGTAGCCGCGTAGGCCATTCGTAGCAGATCCAAACATATTTTATCAAAATGTGAAATGTATTCACATGTGTTTGTGTGTGTGTTTTTGTTGCAAAAAAATGGTGCCATCTTAAACTCCGGGTAAAATACAAAGTAATATTTATAAGCACCGAAATCTGTCGCCAGAATTGTTGTGAAAAGCCTAGTCCTTATGAAGTCGCAATAGTAAGAAGTTCATGTAACTTACTATTGCGACTTCATAAAGATATCGTAATCTCACAATAGCTAGGACTAGGGGTCGGGGGTCGCTCATTACGTTGCATTCATCATTTCATTACTTTGAATTACAAGTTCAATAACATTTGCTTACATTGTTTATTGAGTTTAGTTCTGATTAGATATATAAATTTTTCTTTCCATGTTATTAATGTATGTTGTATCGTGAACATGGTGTGTATGTGATGGCAGTTGGTGCAGGTAGATGCTGCTGAATATCTGAAGCTAGGGGCAGTGACTGATCTCTGATGCTCAAATGGATGATTCCATAAACACAAAAAAGGTGGTTACCCATATCCCTCCAGTTGCTAAGGGAAAAAATAAGTTATTATTATTTGGAGATAAAGTTTTAATCACGATAAATAATAATGTTCTGTTAAAGGAAAATGGCAAGTAGTCTAGCTATTTCTAATAAGATTCATAATAGACAAGCAGGCGTCGGTCGTCGGCTCGCTGCAAGCCGCAGATATTGCTGTACTGAATGTTAATAGCTCGTGTTTTTATAAAAATAACTACTAAAACTAATTTGCTCTATATAAAGATTGTGTTAATAAAGCCAGTTCATATTTGAGATATTTATCTGAAAAATTCTGCCATATCCGTTTGGAGTAATTTGATTCACGCACACAAACTTAGGCTTAGGGCCTGTATTATAAATCCTTTTGAAGAATATTTCCTCCACTCCTATGAAAACTGTCACCATGATAAACGGAAGTACACCCTCGATTCAAGGAAATTACTTAGAATATTCGGGTAGGTCACTAAGAACGAATGAGTCTATACGGGATGAACTCAACATCAACTAGCGGCTGTCTTCAGGCGTTTGCTGTTGATTTTTTAGACTTACTATGCATTATCAGAAATGTTTCTGATGCTGGACTGGGTGGAAGGAAAAGGCGCTCAAAACAGACTATCGACAAGATGTTTAGACGATACTAAGCAGGCCATCGGAGGCAGCATGGTGGTCTAGACTGCAGAAGACCGCACATCTTTAGCAGTGAGGGAACGACAAAGAAGACAAATAGCTCCGAGTATAAAAATAACTCCAAAAACGAATTAGCTCTATATAAAGACTGCTAATAGAGCCAATTCATATTTATCTGAGAGAATTCCGTAATATCCGTTAGGAGTAATCTAATGCACTCACACACACACACATGCGAGGCTGGGTTACCAACACGTGCGCACTGGAGGCGGAACGAGTTCACGCCGACCTGCTGCGCCTGCGCGAGAAAGAACTCAGCCAAGGACGCCGGCGTAACGGTCCGAGAGGGGGGCAGGGGGGACGCGCTGCGCGGGCAGGGCGGAGGGGGGCGCACGGTCCCGCTAGGACCCACGGGACGCATCGGGTACTCTCTGATTCATACTGACTGTTGCGTCATCGCTCCGTAATAGAGTAGCTATGGTTAAGTACAAGTGCTAATTAGATCATAACATTGGGACTTAATTAATAGTAAATTTGCTGTAAAATTAATTATACTTCATTTATGGTTAGACTAACATTTTTCACTTACATGATTCCAATAAGAAAAAATATCATCGTTGAAACGTAATGCTGCATGAAGAAGCTTTTAACATCGATAATTTGTTAACATAAATGAACACAGCTTGACACAAAATTTAAAATTATGATAGACGTGTCCTAAATGAAGCATATTTCTTAAGAAAATCCAATTTTAAGTTCCTTCGCTCGGCCATCGACCCTAAAAACCTTATTTCTTTTCTCACTCACTCTCGTTAACTTTGATAGTTTCGTCTCACAGTCACGAAAACCGCTGTTCTGTCTTTATTTTGTTCCATTACGGCCAAGAACAATGACTATTTGTCGATAGGAGCGTGTTCCTATATCTATTCTTTTCTGTCGTACGAGGCGCGGGCGTGGTGCGAGGGAGACGACTAGCTGTCTGACCGCGCGCTGTGGCAGAATGTTTCGAATTCCTATTGGGCCGCCGAGAGCTTAAAGATGGCCACTCGAAGACCGTTTTCTCGTTACGATAACCTAATTTTATTCCATTACGTTGGTAGTCGTTCTGCTTAAATTTCAATAAGGCAACTCCATTAAGTTCGAATGTCAGGAGGTAATGCGAGTAAAAAGACAGCGACCTCGCGGGCGTATGTTCGCACGCTGCGCCTGCGCCCCCGCGCGCCCGCCCTCGCCCCCTCTCCTCCTGAGCGGGTGATTCAACTGTGTTTGTTCAGAAATGTCGAAGGTTTGCCGGACGTCAACAGACACGGAACTACCTTCAGCTCGAGCGTGTTTCCAGGTATCATTTTAATTTTATCTATCTAGAGCAGCGATAGATTTATGGTACGAAAGAGTACTCGAGCACATTCAATTTTAGTAACATAATACAGCCCCAATAGAGCCGCATTACTGCATAAAGCAAAGTGTTATCAACAAGCAATTCCAAAATGTACAACATTATAATATCACCGCTACTGTATTGACAGTTAAGCTGTTTGCTGCTTTACAATAGTTTACAATATAAAAGACATCAACGCGCTATGCACCTTTATTGTAAAATTAGGCGTGCAGCAAATTCTCGGTAGCTTTTCGTTCAAGCGATAATAATTAATGTGTTTGATTCATTTGAACAAGACTGAGCAAACAGAAGTAGTCTCATAGGTACATATTTGAAGATTCATAAATTTACAAGTATTTTATGCACATTTTTTCCACACCTAAAGAGACTAGAAAAATTTACATATATTTAATTGCTAATCCATAATATTGTTAAGTGATGGCATATACAAATATATATTTTTGTATAATATTTGCATATGCTACTATATTTATGAAGTATATTCGGCAAGCGCCGGCGTCACGCCGCCAACACCTCGCTCTAAATAAATATAACTTTGCACGTGAACAAGTATACTAAATATACTGATACACATGTCTCCTTTTGTCATTGATATTTTGCCACATTTGAATATGTCGCGGATTATACTAGAAATCCTGTTTAAGTTTTTTACTTATTGTTGAGGTTCTAGTTTGACTGCTCGTGGAGTCGTGTCTCGTGGCACGCTGCGATACGGCGGAGCTGATAGCGAGCGCCACGTGGTCTCAATAATAATGTTTATCAATTAAACTTCTGAACACTCTATTAATATATTAACCTTTACACGCTTTGATTAATGAAACTCATTCCATTTGCGAAATATTCAAATACTCAAAGATACCAAAGCTAAAGATTATTTGGATATTTTTTTGCTAAACGTTAAGAGATGCTATGATTAATGTTATACTGGGATTAACAAATTACATAACATTTTCAGAACGTATGAGATATTTACTAAACATTCTCACGCTTTAAATGTTCTACGCATTACTGAAATTTAGATGTTAGAGAACTGAAACAAAGCCGTTCTAAGCAATTAATCTTACTACTATTATAAACGTGAAAGTTTGTGAGGAAGGATAAATGGATGGAATTTATATGATGTATTGGGAGAAGTACAAATATCACAACAAATAATATCAACAAATAATATGAAGTTGCCATATTAACGTAAGAAAAGCAAGATTAAATCAAAACAAAAGTTTAAAACAGCAACACAGTTTTAACACAGGCCTCGTGTGTTCCTGCAAAATAATATAAACCACATCATAAATAAAAAAATATTAATATTGAACCAGAACATAAATAAAATAAGTGAGTTCAATTAATTGATCGGCTTCTGAATGTTCGTTTTTATTAACACGTACTGAATGAGGAGCGATGTGCACGCGACGATGTTGTTTCAATTACGTAGCGATCATGCAGAACTGTAATGTCAGAAAAACTAATAACTTAATTCTTATTCCTATTCATTATTGTAAAAAATAATTACAGAGTTGTTGAATGGATATTGTATGTATAAAGGCGACCTGAAAGCAAACATTGCAATGTAGCGATTTAACTTCGTCTTGGCTTACAAAATGGTTAAAAATATAACAGTTTTTACTTTGTACATGTTGAATAATAGCACAAACCAAGTTCAAAGTTGACAATTTCTACGTATGAAGTATTTAATGCTCCAAAAAAGTATGTATCAAGCACTAGTTCGGTCATGCATGGAGTTCTCCTCTCATTTATTTGACGGATCAGCCAAATACTAACTTAATGCACTTGAGTCGATTAAATATGGGACAAGAGGCTCATCGGTAATGCTGCACTGGTTGAGTCAAACCTCCAGAGCCTTGAACATCGACGCCGAGTCGTCAGCTCATCGGATTTTTGGGGTATTTAAATCAAGAGTGAATAGGTCACTTAGGCTAGCGTGCTTCACCGTCGACCACATCATCGCTTACCATCAGATGAGATAGTGGTCAAATGCGAACCTATCAGTCAATAATAAAAAATAAAATAAGAAATGCTGCCTCTATAATTGCTGACGAGATACTTATTGGACGAACGGCAGTTTCTATTTTTTTATATCAAGCCTCTACCAGGAAAACCCATGGCAGAATTTGTGGGTCATGTCTAAGCATTTTTACTCGACCAGCTACCGAGTTTCTTTTTCATTATAAACTCTTTAGATGAAATTAAAGTTGGTATCCAATTAAAATATTAATAAGTTTGGTGATCATGGGTAAAAAATAAATTCTATAAATTAAAGTATGGTGTTTATATGAAGTACAGATTTCGATATAACTTCCACTATCTAATGCAATATTGAAGCTTTCTACGTATTTGTAATGTTAATTTTTCTAACGACACGGTATATAAAGTTAACGTAAAGGGTCTATTTTATCTTCTCCATCGCCACACATTACCATTTCAAATAAGCAAAAATCATCAATATTGCATGAGATGGGCACTAGAACTTAACAAGTGACCTAAGATAAAGTTTGCGTCAATGCGACGCGATTCATCTCTCATGTGAAAGCACGTATAATTTATAATGTTTTACTTAATAATTATGGAAAAACACCTCTGCACCATAAAGTTTCTTGACGTTAGAAGTGAACGAGCTTGTAGTTAGTAATTAACTAAACGCATTAAAGTCAAACTTATTGAGGAAACGAAGTAAGCACTAAGTCTGTTGTGCTTAAAAGAGTATTGTGCGTAAATTTTATTCGACAAAAGAAATGTTTTTGCTTATGTTTCTCTAGGTGTGTCAGTCAGTAGAAGTCATAGAATACGCAATTAGAACAGGCAGAATACGTTTGTAAAACAGCACGTTTTGACAGCTAGTGCGTATTTAATGAAAACAAGGGGGTAACCACAAGCTCTTAGAGTAAGGTTATTTTGAGATCGAGTAAGTGACAGATGTATACAAGTCAGATACATCTGTCCCTTACTCGATCTCAAAATAACCTTACTCTAAGAGCTTGTGGTTACCCCCCAGATGTTATTGATGCGCTCGGTCTAATGGCCTAATGGATTCAGTATCCAGGTTAAGTGGGGCGTGTTTTCAATTTCTCGCATCTCTCGGGTTGAGGTCAGTTGCTCGCTGCACGTTTTAGAGCACATCACATCTCGTTGAGCCAATTTGTTTATATCGAGCACTTTAGCAGAAGGATCACGACTGTACACAACACTCAAATTGAATACGTCGATATTACGCTAATATACATAAATGTATGAGATTAGAAAGTTGTGATTGTTCCGTGCCCTAATTTTGAGATTCAGATAACTATCACCTGCAATGTTTTGTACAAAGATGACATACTAAAATAACTTTTAAAATAAGTAGAAAAAGTAATAAAATTTTAAGACTTTATTTTTCAAATGTCGTGAATGTAAAGTGTTATTATGAATGAGCCTGTACTTTTATAAAATTTTAATACAACAACTTGGCTTGAATATAATCGTTGAAAAGCGATAGTGTTGTCTGATTCAATTATGCTAATCTATTGAAGCGAAGTATTGTGAGAAATGCAACTCATTCAGGTATTACTACCAAATCACTTTATTTAATCAACTTGTGGATGCAGAACACGTATAACTACTAAATCGCCTTTTATTTCTCACTCGCTCATTCACAAAAATCTTTCAGTGTTTGCCAGTTTTCTTCCGAATGTCAGTACGACGTCACAATAAAGATGAGAATGCGGAGAAAGTTCCATTAAAATCAGTTCAGTGATCTGGTTAATTACCGCCTCCCACCTACATCCTGCTCGACAGGACCTCAAGTTGATTTTGGTTGTATTGACACAATTTGTTTTCAACTGGTCATATTTCTAGCTATTTCGTTTTTTGTCGAGTTTTTATTAGATCTTGATTCTTTGAAGTTATCTATAGGTTATTTCCAGTTTTCTTGCACCAAATAAGGTAAAACCTGTGACAAATAACTACTCTTTTTCCGTTTGATTTGAGTTGATTAATTGATAAAAAAGTATTTCAAATTGTAGTTTTACATTACACAGAGGTTATTTACTCGTACCTACTTTTGCGTGGTTTAATTTGGTCTGCTATTTCTCGTCAATATGTATAGGTATGATGTTATGGTTACGTGCAGTTTTACCTATCAACTAGTTCGATTATACCCATGATTCTAGCATTATTCATACGAATTATTAATCTAAAGATACACACAACAAAAACAGTCATGGCGTATATAATTTGGCTGTGCAGTTAGCTCTTTGAATTGGCCTAATCCGAATACATATGACATTATGGGCCTTTCTTATATTTTTAGGTATCACACGTATTCGTACCACAAAATCATTTAATTTTAACCTTAAATATTTTGAACCTTAGTTGTCTTTAAAATGGAAAGTGGCATCCAATTGTGTGCTAACATCACAATAATCGTGTTATTTGTTGTTATGCCTATATTATCCCAAGAATGCGGTTAATACGGAAAGTCAGAGGTATATTTTCTGGGTATTTAACTTAATTATTGTTTTTATATTCTCATAAAAGCAAAGAATCGAGAGTATCGTCCCCAATGAATAAAAAAATCCTAAACTGCATTCTCGTGAACAAAAAGTATGTTGGTATTTGAATAGAGAGCGACCAAACAGCGGCGCTCAATCTTTGTCATTATTGTAGCAAATTAATCATAAGTGAAATTGCTTACCGACTAATTTGCGAACCACTATCTGGCGTTTTAATCGTTTATTTTCATAGCGACAACATAGACTCTATTAAACGTTTCACATAATGATTAAATGTTTTAATTAGTTGATTAAAATTTATATCTATGATTATATCTGTTTTAATAACAAATCCTTAAGTTAGTATTAGTGATGGACTAACAAGTTGTTTTTTCTTAGTTTTTTTTTAATGTATGCCAATTCGTTAAATAAACATTTGTGGAAGAAAAAGTAGATCACGACCGTACGTGTTTATCGGAACAAACCAATTATGTTACGGAGAAGCTTTTGTGTTGTGTCCTAGATAAATCATTCGTGAATATAAAAAAATCCGGACAAGCGCGAGTCCGACTCGTGCACAGAGGGCTCCGTAAAAACAGGTTCATACACCAAAATAAGCACCGAACATTGCTCTTCAATAAACAATTTTTTTAGTTAGTTAATTTTATAGGTTGGTCGACTATTACTCGTAAAGTTGTAAGCCTACTTAGCTGTGATAGTTTTCCTTTTAATTAACTATACTACGAACTAATTCGTTATCTATACTACGACATTGTTGGCACTGGCAGGGGTCACTTGACACTAACAAATATTAGCTATTTAAAGCTTAATTTTACGCAAACTAATCCCTGACTCAAAAAATGGTTTTTACAGATTAGGGATGGTTTTTCTTCTCGTCTATCCATGGTGGGTCCATGGGATAGACGAGAAAAAAACCATCCCTTGTTTTCATGATTTTATTTTACCACTTTGTCGGAGTGATCAATATGTATATCCATGCCAAATTATAGCTTTCTAGTACTAAGAGTCTCTGAGGTAAGCTGCGGACTATAACCATAAGGATTCTTTGTTGACTACGGAACCCTAAAATGGGATTTGATTAAAGTGACATTCAATAGAATGATCAGTCAAATTGTTAGACGCGACCTATAAATACAGTATGGTCAATTTAATTTGGAAACGAACCTTCTTGTCTCGTCAAAGTTATTATATGATTAGAATCTAATCTGAGCACATATTAATAATATCCTTAAACCAATACTGGTTCTCGTCCACAACAGTAAATTACATTTGAACAAATTAATTTGCAACTTGCATGAATAAATCTGTCTGTTTGCGATTATGACAGCGTTTACTTTTATCTGTAACAGGTCTGGATGTCCAGCAGCGCTAGATGTTTGCAAGAGACAATATTCTAATCACTACCTCGTATTTGACCTTCATGTATCCTTCCTAAACTTTTGTTTATGTTTTCTGTGGCACATAAATCTTCACTTTGTCAAGAGACAACACAGCATTACGTTAAAGATTATAATACTTGTAGCAATTTGAAATCTCCAAGGCTATCAAATGCATGTCCAGTTCCAAATAGCATGTCCTCACGTCACAGCGAACGCAGCAATATTTCGCGCAGTACCGCCAACAATTTACGAGGAAACGAGCATTTCGCAAAACTGATTGCAAACTGTCGAGATTGGTTCTCGAGTGTGGCGTGTCTAATTTATCACAAATGTGCATCAGTGTAACAGGTGAGGATCGCGCGGATCGCTGCGATCCGTCCGACAAGACCGCGCGACCGCGCACGCCACCGGGTTGCAGGTGTCAATCCTGTCGCATAAATAATGCGGATAAACTTGCTGCTTTCCACTGAATTATGTCTCGTACTAGTCGTAAATACTCACGCACATTAGTAATTTGTTTTTTTTTATTTCAACAGAGTGCAACGCTAGAAACGTTTTCTATTTAATAGTTCTGTATTCGAACTGAGATTAAAGTTGAATAGTTATTGAGTTTATAGTTTTGCATTATGTTTATAAATGCTCTCAGTAACTTTATGATATGCCAGTAAGTACATACTTTCATTGGACGAACATTATTTCCTGAACATTTTCAAACAAAATGCAGCTGTAATTTGTTTTAAACATCTTAAAGGCCCTTTGTATTCGTATTTCAGAGGACTGAACTTTCTATGGTTACAACTGAGAATGGCTAATAAATCATAAAATTTCAACTGTGCACAATTGAAATTGCCTCAATGGCAACAAGTTATAGTGGTGAACAATACTCCCTATTAATTTATATTTGTCCAACAAATAAAATATATATAAACGGTATATATGACAATACTGAGTTTACTATCTACAAATCAATATTGAATAAGGCTTGGTGTTCTCGCTCCCAGTAACGATTTTCAATGCACAGGTTATATAACTTGATAGATTTATGTATTTCAGTTGTATCTGTCACATAGGAATACCGAACTTTCTTCTCACATCAAATCGTGTTATTTGTGAAAATCCACTTTATTTTTACTATATCAAAATATTGTAGCATTCCTGCGTTGCTGAGTGGAGTTTCGCCAGTGTTGTATTACGTCCAACTAACACTTCCCTGGATAAAAAACTCATTTTTAGGATCTAAATTAAAATAAAAGTAATTGTTAGACATAATCACTGTGCAAATCACGTGGGAATCGGCGGTACCAAACCATAGTATCACCAACTAGATGCAGTCTGACATCCCAATAAAAGTTATATACAAGTTTGCCAAAATTTAAGTATTCTGCAGTATTGTAGACCTAGTTTATTTTGTCAAGTAAATCACAATAAATCTGTGGCAGTCAATGTTGTCATAGTCGAGCAAAAGTGAAGGTGCCATAATAAATCTATGTTGTGTTATAATAAATCTAGCTGTTATCCGTGTAGTGTGTCGTTTGGGCTTACAAATATTTTCGCTGACTGGTACAAGCGCTTAGCGTACGCCTCGCTAGTGGCTACAGCCCGGCACGGAGCGCGGAGTACCGCACCGGCGAGCTCATGCGCACTAAATCAGGGATGGGAAACCGTTTTGTATCTGCGTGTTTTAAAACCAAAAAAAATATCAGAGGCAAGTCGAAATAACACCTAGCAATACAAAAATCGCACTATTTTTTCTTAGTATTCTTCAAAATAATTTAAACTTTATTAATTCAATGGTACACCATACGAATGAAAATTTATTCAGCTCTCATAAAAAGTTAAAGGTTTTATTAACCAAGGCGTGATATAAAACGGGTTAACTGTATGGAAGAAAAATAATTTTATAGTTGTTTTTCTTGTTGGAGCTGTTCAATTCAAAGTTTGAATGGCGAAATACTCTCATTTGAAATTGATCGGCCGTTCTTTGCTTCTAGGATGATGCAATTAAGCAAATCCTTTTTGCCTTTTTTAACAACAGTTGTTTAACAGCTCGTGCTCTGAAGAATTGTGTTATTCATTATACATACTTTTAGCAGATGCCAATATTAACTGGGTTTCATGCATGCGTTTATGGCAGGACAGGCTTGAATGTTATTTTTCGAGAGATAGGTACGATTATTTTGTATGCTATGTGTAAAGCAAATCGAAGTCTTAGTTAATCGAAGAATTACAGAGAGAAATTGAGTTTAGAGAATCTACAGAATTATATTAATTACTATATAAATCATATTATATGCCATAGGCAAGAAATTTACATCATGGTGCACATGTTCGCCACCCCTGTACTACAAAATACCTAGTTAAGTGAGAGTGCGCATTATGATGAATTGTTCGATCGTTATGTATTCTCTCACATTATTTACCACAAGGCACTGTAGGTCACATTCTTGTAATGTGACTATTTGTCTTTGACAATATGTTTTGGAAAGATTTTCGAATATTGCAGTCTCGATAACTCGAAATCTGAAACTTTCATTACAAGATAGACACTTCATTGCCAACCTAAAACTGTCGTTGAAAACGCTGTAAATGTTGAGACAAACAATCTCTTTTTCCCAAAAGGTACAAAGAAAACCCTCAAAGTTTGTTCAACTCAAATCCAGCCATGAATATTTTAAATTTGAAAGGAGTATTTGTTGTTATTTTAAAGTTTCTAGGTAAACAGGAAGTGTAAAAATATTCCAAAAATATTTCGCTAAGAGACAGGAGGAACCTGAGGACCTCAAGGTTCTTCCAAAATACCCTCGAAATACTACTGATACACAATGTAACTACGTCATGAAGTTAAAACAAGAATTCGTTTATCGTGTTACAAGCATTAATTAGCGGTTCATTAATTACAGACTTACCGTTTCAAATATTTGAAGAAATTGAGATAATCATAATTATTGTACTAGTAGACAATAAAACACTATAATTTTAGATACGTAGCAACATAACTGGTTAAATTCTTATCTTATAAAGTAAGCAGTAATACTGCATTTTGTAATAAATTATTCAACATTGCGGGTCGCAGTCTTTAAATGTCAATATGTAGAGCACTTTAAGAAAGAATATTAAATAAAATAAGTTTTCACTTAAAACCTGCCGCAATTACCTTGATAAACCGCCACAAAGCATGAACCCTTCAATTAAAAAGTACATTCAGGTTTGGCAGCCACGCCGCACGCCGCCACACTGCATGCTTTTTCTTACGAATTGTAATTTGGCTATATTCATTACGAAAGTACCATTGTAAAGTGTCACGGGCGAATATCAATTGACATACCGTTTTTTATACCAGTTTATGCAGAAGACGAATCAGGAAACCATATAGGGGATATTTAATGTAGAAGAATACAAGTAATTAAACTATATATTCAAGGAAGTGATATTTTAAGAATTTAATGTGGACACTAAGGCTTCTTAATGAAATTCATCAACTTTAATGTTGATACAACCATAATTGTAGAAACAATTCTACTTTTGGAACAGGAAAATTATTCAAAATATTCCAAGTGAAACAACAAACGTGATGTATTACGTTTAGACAACACCTACTTTCTTTGTTGGAGAACATTAAAGCGCAACATAATAACCGCAAATTATAGTGTACAAAATTCGATTAGTAATATCTAAATAAGTATTATGATGTGGTGCATCCATTGTGAATGCAGACCTACTCTCACTTGACATGAATCACTAAAATTTCGATGATGTACTGACCTCTGTCATTGGACCTAACCAAAGAAACAGGACGAACAATAAAAAAAAATATGGTACCAATTAAAAGAGCCATTAACAACGAAAATAAAGATCTCTGGTTTATTGATTTAAATTGCAAAAGAGCGCGTCACGTGTTCGGTGGCGGTGCGGAGCGACGCGCTGCGCCGGCGCACCGTCTTCGTCGCTCGAGCTTTAATTGGCGGACATGTCTGGTATTTTTCATCATCGACTCAGATGGCCTGGGACCAGCCTAACATTTGCTAACCCAATTCACTAGCTGTACATATCGTAAATGCGAGAAGTCGAACACAATAGTGTAGTCCATAAACGTTGATAGTTTGCGCGCAGTAAATCTTTTAGTACCGATCTATGTTAATCGATAGGACATTAACGACGGTGCGTCGGTAATGGTCAGTCCTGGGACACGGCGAGCTCAAGGCTGCGCTCGGTGAAAGGATTCGTCGTGTATCTGGATCATCCCGACAACGACATCTGCGAGCTTCGCGCTGTGCCTCAACCTACGCGTAGCACAGCGCGACGCAGCAAATAGCAAGAACACGACCGTGCCAATTTGCAACAGCTATTAAACAACTGATATTAATATCTTATTCAAAACTTTAGCTACTCTTCAACGGAAGCATGTTTGATAAATGTAATGGTCCTTTCCTGCCAATAAAGAACATTTCTAAGATCCCAACATTGATGCCACCCGTAATGTTGATTAAAATTTAATGGTTATCTACCTGGGTGCTTAAATTTTAATGATATTATAGTGCATGTAATAAAGCTCCTTACGTCGATCATTGTATTCAGACATTTTCATGAGATGGGTTTCTAAAGCGTTAAGTTAGTTTCGGTAAACGCCACTAGTGAGCGCAGCCCAAAAATTGGTTCAGTGTGAACATGAAGCTTGTGAATAGTAATTATTAGTGGTTCGCTCGGTGTACGACACGGGGCTGCATCGACACCGCCGTGGAATATGTAAATGATGTTAAACTGCAGCCTTACGAAACTGCTCCGGCTTGCGAGCGATAGACGAGATAATACCTATAAATAAGGACAAACTATTAATGGTGAAATAAATTGATGTGAGATCACGATTTGAAAATTATTAACCTGAAGTCATTTACACCGTGGAAAGCGATCTGTGCGCTGCTATATGCACACTTACCTACTTGTGGGACACGACTACTGCTTCTGTAGGCATACTTGCTAACTTGAGAGCTATTTATTACCATGTCGACGTAAGATATCCAAAGTTGGGCTTAGCATAAATTGATGGTAGCATAAGCTGTTAGTTTACAGGAAAGCTGTATAATTTGTAACAAATATTGTTTGTTTAGATCTATATGAGCCGTCCCTATCGATATAAAAATACAATGTCATTAAAAAAACCTCATAACTTTTTATAGAAATGTAAAGTATCCTCTAATGCAAAGTTAATCATATATTTAATTTACGACCATGATAAAGTTTACATTGTTGTCAAAACTGGCTAGACCACGCCCAGCAAAAACAGCTATCTTTCGATTTACGTCACCGTATTTTTTTACAGTCAGATGAAAAAGCTTCGCTTCCGCCAAATATTTATATCTGCAAAATTATTGGCAATCAGTTAGTTGGCGTGCATATAAAATTCGTTTAGAGTTGATTGATTACCTACTGATTGGATTACATAGGAGAGATATCATTTCAATCACGCATAGATGTTTTCGGTGCACATAACGATCTAGCCGCGTGTGATTGCAGTCAAACAGATGAGCTTCATTAAGATTCGTGCCAGACGTATCGCTAGGCTAGATGTGAGATATTACTACCCGTTAGTAATTGCGAACCGAGACACAACTTATTACACGACTGTTGTCGGCTTATAATTGTCTATACATTACTAGGTATAATAGGAAAAGTGCCCGAGCGCATCCGTATACCGATGCGGCTGTGTGAAAATATGATTTAAATAACGAATGGCCAGTTTCTAAAAAGAATTTGAAGTTGAATCTTTGTCAATCTCTACTTTAACCTGAAAATCTGCCAAACTTTGAATTTGATACGTTCTCAATTCGAAAATCAGACATCAAAACTGCCTTTTTGTGAGATTCAAAACTGTCGGAAATTAAGAATAGTCAACGATTAAATATTTATTAGAAGTCTTAATTAATATGTAAATACAAGCGTGTTAATATGTATCCAATTCAGAAGTCAGCGAAAAAGTGAGATGATTTATTTAAAATCAAATAGATATGAATAGCGTATTAAATATAGCGGCTACGGCGGTCAGCTATCAGCGTGGGCTCCAATCCGAATTTATTATGTTATTAAATGGAATTCATGCAGCGATTGCATTCGATTCGGCAACATGCTAATCGCGAACGAAAAGAAACTGCATGTTTTATTAATGCATGTCATTAGTTATACATAAGTATCAAGATTGAGCTTTTTGAAATTGTGTAATTTACTCGGTTACTTAAGTCTTAAACATTAAAAACTAAAGCCATTGTAGATATTTTTTAAGCGAAATGGTAATTTTCTGAATTTCAATTGCGCAGGCTGCCACCTCTATATCAAATAAAAATATGTGCCCGGACAATCCCTTTCGCAAAATTTTCATTATTACAACAAGTACGTAGTGTAGGCACTATTATAGTTGAAATCTAGTCATTATACATTAAAATTATATGTGTGATGGAGTTCATGTAAACATTAGCGTTTATGCACGCTATAATTTAACTTCCCGAATAGCAAGTAACAAGTTGCAACAACTCGTTTATTTATACCGAGATCAATACGTGAACGAATAATTACATTGACTTTTGCTCTCGGTTATTTTATAATAACAAAATCCGGAATTACTTATTGCACGGTATTGAATACATATCTTGTTTTCTTTTCTTTTTTAATACTTGAAATACTACTAGTACATAAGGAACAATACATTTCCTTATATACTAGTGGACGATATTTTGGTGATCGTTAAGTCAGGGCGCAAACGTGGACACTTTTGTGTCTTGTGACAGATACAAACTACCGATGAATATTAGATTTCAATAGATGGCTCTATGAAATCATCCACTCCTTACGTTTTGTATCCAGTTGCTTCCACTTAACACATACTCATGACGATCAAAAAATGTTCGGTGTCGGTAACTGAAAACTAAAAATGTCTACGTTTGCGCAGCACCTTAAGCAGAACTGGCTAGAACTGTTGGATTTATTATAATTGTTGTAAATAGGTATCACCGTGTTTTTCAACGTATTTTGTTATTTTTATTAAATGGCGTCAGATCCTTAGCTCTCATGCACACATCTCTCATACAGTTAACCGCAGTCGACTGCGGTTATTGCATTAGTCATACATAACACCTCATCAACACCCATTATTAGGGACATGTTCACTCCTCAGAATCAATTGCTAAGAAATCTAACGAAAATAGAAATCCGGTTGATATCCGGTTCGGTAGTACTTCACACTTTCATAAACTAACTTCATTGCGTGTAAAAATCTAAACCTTTACCGTTGCCACATCGTATGTAAGTACTGTTCAAGTTGTTAAGCAAAAAATAATGCTCGCTGACGTGCAAAAAGTATCAAAGTGAACCGTGACATCCAAGCCCGACCGGGTAATTTAATATTCGTAAAACTATCCGATAAAAATAACAAAGCAAGACTGCACCAGGTGCTACTTTCGTTTTCCAGCCACTTATTGACCCGCCTGTCAAAATCTTAACGCCAATTTGCCTCTGTATTATATTAGCACGCTTCGCACATAATCGAACGTGCATGTTAACTACCAATTAGTCAGTATCTTCATTTATTTTCACTACACAAGAGAAGCTGCGTCTGTCAAACGCTAACTGACTTTTTTGTCTGGACATCAAATGTCGTCGCTTCAAAATCTTTTCAACGCGATCTTTCATTCAGAACAGTTTTTTTGTTCTAAATTGATTTATCAATAACGAATAAAAAATATATTTATAAAAGTCATCCAGAGATAGTATCTCCGTGAAGTTGATTGGTTGCATTGAATGTCTATGTCTTGTTTCCTTGTATCGTTAACTGCAAAACATTGTTGATGAAGTTCCTTTTTAATTTAATGAGACATGTTTGACTTCGGGTGGCCTTATTATTATTGGCTCAAAATACGTAGCGATATGTCTTAAATGCATACCTGTAATTTTTACTGAGAGAGCTTAAATTTAAGTGAGACGAAAACTGCATTCCAGATTCCAGAGTAGTTTAAAAGAAGAGGAGCTTAAATTGAACGGAAGCGGTGTCGTTTATTTTATTTACTTAACGATATCGACTTTGTTCCGATAATGTCGGCGGTGTAAGTACCTACTCACGTAAATAAAAGTGATTAAAACACCATAAGAGAGTGAAGGTAGGTTCGCACGAAACCAGATCGAACCGGATCCAAATCGGAGGGAGCGTTTTCTGTAACTGGAGCAGCCGGCCGTCTCGAATATCGCCCCTTATGTCGATAATAAGATTTTCTTTCGTACGCCGCAATACTGCAGTTTCTCTTTTTTGTGAGTGCACCTGTGATGTAGTGTAGGCCAATCATGGCTTATTTCAACACGAACTCGTGATTGGCGGTTATCCCACATACCTAGTATTGTCAGCAGTATGCAGATGAATACAAAGAATGTTTGTTTACATTACACAGACATTGATTCTTCGTAGTTTGTACCTACGTTATTAGTGATTATTAAACAAAATATCGTTGCTTAGTCATATATTATTAAACGAAACTTTAAGTAAGTAAAGTACTTATAAAAACTAAATATAAATGATGTGACCATGTTTAGAAGACTAATCGTTTATCAAATTATACAGCGCCAAGTTGTTGTATTGCCGAGCTGAGAATTGATGAGCTAATTTAGTTCGTGAATCGAATCAAAGAAATCAGCTTCATTACGTAACCTAGTCGGGCATGTGTCTAATTAGCTTGAGTCGGTGAGCTGTTCTCTAGGACAAAGCGGTCATCTCAGTATAATTTCGGTGCCTAATCGAGCTAAACCTGAACGACAGGTTGCGGGTGCGCCGCGCTCTTAGAAATGCAGAATCAAACCGTCTAATTCATTATACCTAGCGATTATAAACACCAATAAAACATCTCTTATTTGGCAACACAAAAATAAGATATCTAATAGAAAGCGAAGAAAAAAACTGATGATTTTTATTGTATTTAAAATTGTAATACATTTTGGTTTTATTCAAATAGTCAAGACGAACAAACCGGACCAGAGTTATGATTTCTCTAAAAGATTTATTTTAGTGCTACTCTAGGAATCTGCATTTCGGCATAGATTTATGCATTCTAAGTTATAGCCGCTCGCAGTAAAAGGGCACTGCTCCGACTGCGCTGTCAATAAGTGATATGTACGAGTTACCATCGCGCTGTATTAAATATTCTCAATCGTAGGAATCTATCGTCGCAACATTAGCATGTGTCCAAAGATCTGGGCCCGTGTCGGCGCGGGCACAGTGTTCGCGCCGCGCCGCGTGGGAACTCGAGCAACCACTATCCGATATAAATACTAACCATATTTTACGTCAGAATTCGACGCACTCTAGTTGCGCGTACGCAAGTAATCTCCGCCATTAATGTCACGACTAGATTGTGCATCCTTGCGTAGCCACCGGCACCGGTCTCCCAGTTGCCATAAATCAGTGTGTAAACCGCAATCGACCTATATTGCTATTTATAACGGCCATACTACTTACTCGTACATTTATTATCTACCAAATTAATTATTCAACTAGATTTCGAGCATAATTAGCACCGGTGTAATTGAATTGCAAAAATATTTCATCAAACCTACCTTGCCTATTTCAATTAGTGTTAATTCGTATGTGAAACATAAAAAGCGTTCTCAATAAAGAAAAGTTGTATTAAAGTACCTATGACGTAGATAAATGGACGCTTAGAGATATGAAGTCAGGTTGAGATGGAGAATCTTCGGACTTAGACCCGCTTGTGCCGAGCCCTTTAATTGCATGAACCGCAATTAACCGCGTGTCATTCGAGTTTATAGTAACGCCCGCCAACAGATCAGTACGCAACGTTAATTTCACTTTCACTGGCATCCGACTCGTTATAATAATCTGCCATAAAATTGCAACAGTATGGGAGATCAAAGGCTCTTCGTACGTAGCAAGCGGTCATCTTCTGCGCAAATGTCAGAGGTCGCGCCGGCGGCGGCGGCGACGCGCGCTCTGGTATGCGGCCGCTGCAACCAGCTGCCTTGTATGGCTGCCTAGCTAATACCAATTCATATGAAACATAGCAACAATTATATTAATAGTAAAACCATTCGCATCATTGTGGATCCCTGTGACATTAAACAAGTTCAAAGCTAATAAAAAGGTACATTAGAATCATTGTTAAATGTCAGGCGTATTAGTCATTTAAGTTTTACGTCTAAGATACCTTTAAATGTCTTAATCTTATAAAGGTCGTTATAAATAGTGTTTGTTTCGAGCCTTTTAATTTCATACTTTGTTATTCCTCGATAATAGGTACTTGAAACGCTTCAGGATCCGAGGAGTTACCTTCAAAGTAATGTCAGACTAACTCATTAAGTGAGTATTTCTTTGTGTTCAAAAAATTTAATTGTAAAAATAACGACGTAATCAATTCGCAGTCACACACAATCATAACATCGTGCTGCACGTCGAGCGTCGCCTTGAATTGCGGAGAATGACCGGCGGCATGTTCAGGTTTATTTCGAATCAATTCTATGTAAAACGACCAATTAAAACCGTCACAATGTGGTTGCTATCGTGAACCGCATCTGTGCCAGCCAGGCTCCGGGCCCGCTGGTCGCTGGTAGCCCGCGGAGCACTCGGATCATGCGCTGGATCAGTCCCGTCCCGGTTCCCCGACTAGTCATTATCGTCACATCGGAAATTCACAGTTAATTGTCCGCGTATTTTTGTTGTAAATACGACGCAATTTGTAGACATCGTCCGATAGCTCGCGGAGATAAAGTCGGCCATTGTAGTTGCGATATCGAGGCCGCTTATTCGTGTTAATTAAAGATATCGAACTAGATCTACAATATTGATACAAGTCGACTATTTTATTTATTTATAAAACGACATGCATTATTTTCGTTCATAATAAACATAAAATAAACTCATTCCGGGATCGGCAGACCTATTGTATAAGTCGAGGTGTAATAGTAGTACAAAAGCTTATTACGCCAACATGTCTACTGCTTCTATAAAAATATATTTTTCAATTAATTTAATAATGCTTTTAATAGATATCGGTTCATAAATCTCTTAGAGGCATTAATTACTTGCCTGAGATGGCATGAAGGTAGAAATAATACAAATGGGTATAAAATATAATGGGTACTCGCGCTAACGAACACTGCAATATAAGATTTCTAGATATATAAGAGAGGTAAGGTTTCTCCGCAGCTCTACCTTATTAGTCGCATCAATAGGTAATAGAAATGTTATTAGTAACTGGTGTACACGTCGATGGCTCTTCTCACTACTAACCACATTCCTGAATGCTATTAAATACTGGAAAACAGCTTACGAGAAAAAATAAAAAAATATCTTGCGTTTTTTCTAAGTCGGTTTTTTTTGTTAATCTTTCGTATGAAAATGTAGGGATTAAGAATAACAATATAAGAGATATAAAGTTTGTATAGCAGTTAATGTTTGAAGCTATCGGCGGTCGGCGTCGGTGTCGGCGGCGCGGGCGCAGGTCCGTGGCGCAACCAGCTCGTTAACCCACATGCAGCCGCGCTGCCACCGCTCAATACAAAGTCATCAAATTCACATCCTTGCTTGTCGATAATACTCGTTTCAACTAATTACTCAATTAGTTGAATTACCAATTTTATCACTATTGTTCTATACTAATTCGTTTAGATTTACGCCAACCTGTGACCTTCGCAGTCAAATTACAACTTTGACACAGGTAGGCACCATAAAACAATCTAGGTCAAGTAAAGTGCCCATTAACTAACTAAATTCTGCGTGCGTTTTCTCAGTAGGTACCTATTTATAATATAAACAGAGAACACAAAAATAATTTAAACCAGAAAAACCCAGTGCATAACGCTAAGAGGTGACCGAATTTTGTAGTATTAATATTAAAATTTGCAAACATATTATGCCTACAATGATTTGCTAAACTATTTGTTACCGTGTTGCGAATATGAACCCTAATAGCAATAATCGTCGCTTATCGGCTAAGTTAATAGCTTGCAATGCTATTACGAGACCAGATTCTCAGAAAAACCACTGCGGCGACCTTAGTGCAGCCAGCTATAATGGCTGCCTGCACCTCTACCTACCAAAGCCTGGGATTACCCACTACGAAGCTAAACGCAGACGTACCGGCAATTTAACCCAATATTTTTACTTTTATGATAGATACTTATGTCTCAAGAGCCATCGACAATGTTTCCTACAAGCAATTTAAAGTTAATCCACCGCTCCGAACGTTCCACGATTGCGAAATAGGGTTTCAGTAATGTCATAAGCACTATTTTTAACAGTGTTAGTTGCACAACAATTTCGCATGTTAACTTAGTGTTTCGTTTAAAGTAATGACTGGCTGTACAAAATTTAGTACAGTTAAAATATGTTTGTGATGCAATGACGTAAAGTACTGATTGAATTTACAAGTTTACGAGCCGCTCGTAAGAGAGTAAATAGATTAATTTATGATCGTCACTAAGCTCTGCTTACTTCATTGTCCAGCACTGATAGTTAACCACAAGACCAAACAAACACATCAGAAACTATTTATCGTAATAGATGTTGAGTCCATTTCAGTTCTGTACTTTTCTGTGCCTCTGTGTCGGTTTTACATGCAATTTATAATTTGTAATTCTATACTTCATTAGGTATTGTAGCAAAATACACGAAGCCAAACAAATACAAGCACTCAAACAAAAAATAACGTCATTGTTCTTAATTAAAGATTCGTTCCAGAATGTTTTATTGCTCACTATACACGTATTACATTCCGTTTTGAAGTTAACAACAGTTATAAAGCGTATTCGAAGACGTCACGATATGTTATTTGTTTTTATAACAGAGTGTATGATGTATGTAAAGAGTTATTATTTATTGGGTACATCAACGTAATGATGTATTTTATGCACTGCTAATTCGTTAACACCAAACAAAGACTTCTTATATATCAACGAAGTTTTCGCAGAAATTAAACATGAAGAACTAACGATTACCTATCATTTACCAAAATCATATATTATCGCGAGATTAAATACGAGCAATATCTATATACACATAGCATACTATTGGTGTCTGTAAAGTATACAGCAAGTAAATAATATTTCGTCAAATATCAACGAGTTACCATTGTATCAGCTGTCAGATGAAACTTAATATCGAGTGTTTCGGTCCCTCGCGCTTGCTCCAATTCACCGTGTCGTTTGACAGACCTTTCTCATTTTACGACACGTATATATCGAACTCGTACGGAAACCTCCTGCGTTCAATATAACAGAACATCATTATTATTATTCATATTAAACACTTACAAACAACGAAGGATGTGGCAATGTGTATGATAATGTAGAAAGTAAAAATATTTAGACAACCTCTAGAATTACATACCGTGTGATGATCTCAATTCTGCTTTCATTTTAATAAAATTTAACGTCCAGTTTTATTATTTGGTGTTCGCACTGAAAGCCAGCTCGGCTCGGCAAGCAAAGCGCGGCGCGGCCGCGGCGGCGGGCCCTGTGCGCACTTGCGCAGGCGCTACGTGATGCCTGATAGGCGCGACGCGTGACTTGCTCGCCCTGGTTTTGTACAGGATCTAAAGACTCGGAGCGAGCTTATTAATTAAACATTCAGATACGGATATATTCTGCTTTATGATATGCGAAGCTGTCGCAGTATAGTTTTGTTACAACAACATTCCTACTAGTACCTACTCCACTAGTATATATAGCTATAATATCTACTGTTCTCTTTGTTACTTGAGGAATGCCATTAACCATTTGTTTTCCTTTTTTCCAGATTGTCTTCGCTCCTTGACTTCGGACACCTTCATAACATCATGGATTTGGTCAACTGCACTTACTTTGCCAAGAGCCTGGCTAATTAAGTTCTCGACCCACAAGGATAGGGTTGGGGTGAATAATGGGAAAAAGGAACGTACGGATCAAGTTCGCACACTGCATTGGTCCGCCGCTTGCCTCGCGCCCGTCGGGCTCGTCCGAGTAGCACCCCAGCCCGCGCCCGCGCCCCCCCACTCCCGCACTCTCAGTTACCGACGCTCTAGCGACTGCCAATAAAGTACAAGTCATACCGGGTTATTCACTTATTTAAATTTAGATATATTTATTGTAGTACAAAGAAACTGAACACAAACGCTGCGAGCTTGATGTAGTAAAACTGACAGGAGATCGAACCGAGTTGTCGTCCTCGGTTGTAAATGAAACGGTAGTCATGACGGCCACTGCCCCAGAACTGTCAAAGTCAGATTTCTTTGATTTCGTGACGTCCAACGAGGTTACTGATGCCCAGTACAAACAACAGATGCGATCTGTTAATGTGTTCATGGAATCACCCGACTCGAGGTCAAACCCACTGCTCTCCGAGGAGCCCAAAGAACAGAACAACAACAGCTTGCTGAGCGTGAGTGGCGCGCAGGTCGGCGCCAGCGGTGGCATGGCCACTGCCACAACCTCCACCACGCTGCAGAGTTTCGACTCTATTTGGAACGTAGACCGCGAACGTGATCGCTTAGATAGTACCATGTTAGAGGATCTCAACAAGTTTTACTGGAACCAGGAAAGCGACATTAATGGCACGCATCCCTGCACAGACACGGCAATTTCAAATAAATTGATAAACAATACGGACGGACAAATATACACACTGACTGTTTTAAATCATGACATGACGGAAACCAGTTCGAATCGATACTGGGCTAAAGAAGAAGACGTGTCTATGTCTAGTCCAACTGACATAGAACCACACAACTCCTTAGATCTCGAATCCATTTTAAACATGAACGGATTCCCCAATGACTTCAACCAAGATTTACCAAAAGTAGAAGGATTCACTTATGAAGACGGTGACTCAGAAAGCCAGCATGCTGATTTGAGTACTAGTGATTTAGTGAAAGTGGAACCCTACAGTTATGAAGATGGTGATTTCCAGAGTAGTGACAAAAAAGATGACTCTCATAGTTCATCTATTCTCGTATCGCCAGCCCTATTAGAAAGTCAAGTAGAATTTAATAACAATAACAATGATTGGAAAATAACGGATCAGAATACAGAATCGAACGAATCTTTGCTCAGAAGCGCATTACAGGGAAAAGCCTTTATTAGATATAGTACTGTAAAAAATCCTGCAAAAGTCGATGTTAGTAGTGAACTGAAACGTGTCATCTCGACAAACAACAACAAACCTGATGTACCATCAATGTACCAAGACAGCAAAGACGAACTCTTGTTGGCGATTTCACCACCCAACCGATTGAATATTTCGATATTATTAGAAGACCCTAACAACTCTGTTGTTTCAAATGGAGAAAATCCATCATCGACGCAAAGTGTTGATGATATTTTACTATCACGACTAGATACAAACTACCCGGAAGACTACGAAAAGTTGAAGAGGATAGCAACGGAACTCGGCGAATCGATGCAACCGTTCTGTACCGTAGAACCAATAGACCCGACGCGGAGTGTCTATAACCTACATCACGTGAACGGCGAACTAGTGACCATGATCCCTGCCGGGGAGGTACAGCTGAACCAGCACTTGCAAATAGTGACAGCATCGCCCACCGTGACCAGCACAAAGCCGGGCAATAGACGATACAAGAAGCCGCAGAATAAGAACCCGGCACCGACGCCACAAGCGCAGACGGGGACAGCCATTCAAGCGGCTACTTCTACGTCGAATGGAGTGAGGAAAGAGAGATCTCTCCACTACTGCTCCATTTGTTCGAAAGGATTCAAGGACAAATACTCAGTGAACGTGCACGTGCGGACGCACACGGGAGAGAAGCCGTTCACATGCTCGCTGTGTGGCAAGAGCTTCCGGCAGAAGGCGCACCTGGCCAAGCACTACCAGACGCACATCGCGCAGAAAACCGCGGCCGCAAACGGCGCCGTCAAGCCCAACAAGCAGCGGTAACGCGCGCCCGCCCCGCCCACCCCGCGCCCGCACACCGTTCACACCCCATTGATAGTCAATTGAACTTTATCATGGTGATATAATAACAAATGTATTTTCTTATTAATCGATACTTAAAGGCTGAAAATATCACAGATGAATTTGGTAAGGTGCTAATAAAGTAATAATTTATAGAGAAATAAGACAGTTACGAAAGAGAGATGTGAAGGTTCTCGGCCGTTAATCTTATTTGTTAATTTGTATGTAATTCCGCCCGTTACCGTATACATTTTAGCTTTAGCTAAGAACAGATACCTACTTTTAAGTGTTTTACAAGATTATATAAAATCGACTTACATTGCATATTTATTAGTCATAAATACTAGTTTACGTTAGAAGTCATATTTGTAAACAACGTTTTATGCATTTTGGTATAAGTAGGTAGATATCAGACGCTAGTTCCTTGATATAAGTAACGGCACCCCGACACGGCGCTGGCTCTGTGCTTCGTTAAGTGTTTGTTTAAACGGAGGATTATCGACAATGTGTCTCAAAGCAACATCAGATAAATAGCGAACAATGATGAGCACCGCTGGTGTTACTGGTCGCCGCGGCGCCGCAGTAATTTCTCCCGCTGTGCGACCGACTGAACTTTCTAAAAATAAAAATAAAAAAGACTAAAAGAACGAGTATTCAGAACCCAGCATCTTTCACCGCTCAACTATCGCATCTCTTCACTGTGCTCCTCTCGGTTTGAACAGCGATTTTTATTTTGTCGAGTACGGCTGCACTATCATTTTTCGTCAATTCTATTTACTTAGAGTATCTCTGCGATGTTTAAGATAAAACTTTGTACAAAAAGTTGAATACTTGCGCTATTATTATAATGTACTCCTCGGCAATTGGAACGTAATGGCTTGTTCGGGACGGGAGGGTCCATTATTCGAGTGTCCATATCGGACGACGCGACGCAGTGAACGGTTTCTCATTCCCAACATTACATCTTTCGCCTCATACTGGGAGAGGCCTGATTGCCCTCAGATTGCTATAAATTATAAATACAAGTGCTGTTTCAATCGCGGTCTTTAAAATGTGCTCCCTTTCTCGTCTAACAAATTGGCCTTTCTTTGTTCCGTCTGTGTGTTTATAACACAGGGCCTCGCCCTGTCATTATTTCTGCCTAGATAGTATCCTAGACATTGTTTACCGTCGAACACCTATGTAAGTAATCATTTTATGTCTTCCCATTATTGCCTACCCAGATATTAGCCATGAAACAGTAATCTTGAGTATGAAAGTGCATGAAAGTACTGTGCATGCTTACCTTCCACTTAGTGAAAGTAATTACCTAATACGAGTATAGACATCACTCTAATCTGTTTCACTGACATTTTCAGACACCTTTCTATACAGTCAGGTGGATTGTGCTCGGTTTATTCTATCTATACAACTGAATTTTATCGTTATTTTCTTGAGGATGTGAAATAATGGTTTTTCCTTTTATTGCCATTTGAGAGGCTTTCATAGTAAAGCGACATGTAGTGAATAGACCGAAAGTTTTGTGAAAGCGCTTTCATTCTTCATGAAAAAAAATCACACCATTAGGTCAAATGCATTCTTACAATACGAGGAGCCAATGTGCTAAATAATGATTATCATCTAATGACGAAGAACATTCGGTATCATAACGAAAATAGTTAAATTAGTGAAAATTGGCTAATTTTGCAACATGATAATAATGTAATCAACATTTCAAAGGAGTAACTGTACCTATTCTCTATTCGTTGCAGTTAGTACAATTTGTAAAAAAAAAAACTTGAAATACGAATACATTTTCAGCTACATGCTTTCCACGAAAGAATCATTGGATATAGATGTTTAACCAGACGGTACTAATATAATCAACTAAACTGAATGTTTTAAATAGATCTGACACATAAGTGCATACCTACTCAAGATATACTTTATGAACTAGGCGCAGCATTGTTAGAGCATTATGTACGTGGTCACTGATCAACGTGTCAGCGCAGTACAATAAATAAGTTAATAGACTATACCATGCAGTGTCTATTACAATAGTTCAATTATCTGCTGTGATTGAAATTAAACCACCGGAATTAAGGTCAAGTTATAATATTTCGGCCTCCGCACGTCAGGCGCGCGGTATCACACACAATGTCATACCGACATGACCTAGTCATTTTTTCTATTAAACTATTCCATTAGACGTCTTTTGAAACTAATTTAACTATGTTTAAACTGCCTATTCATTGGCTAACTTGTGAATATAAAACAATAGAACCTGTATTTATGTCTGACTCTATCATCCAACTGGAACTTTTATTTTCGTAAAATTGATCCCTTACTAAAAGAAAAGAAAGTAAGAAATAAAGCTAGTTTATTTGGCACTAGTACTTTCTTCACTTGACCCTTCCGTCCACAAGCTTAGAATACATAAATATCTACCTACGTCTATACCGATTTGTTAATTTTAGATACAGCTTTACTAGCTCCGATAGTGGCAACGTATTTAATTATTATTTACATTAATCCGAAATTTAATAGATTTTTGAAATAAACCTTGGATTTCTAAAACCCTATTATTAAATAGGAAGGAATTAATAAAACAATATCGTAAATCAACAAATTAATTGAACTTAGAAGTTTGTTAAAGATTTAGATAGACATACTAATGTTGAAATTGTTTCATAAATTACAGTGTCTAAAGTAATAGTATGTAGTATTTGTTCGTATCCGCTCAGACGCTGGTCTAATTATAATTTGATCGACCTCTCTCATATTCTGTGTTGAAACTGCCGCTGTAAACTTCTCTACTTACTTATAAATGCTAAGTTGCCGATATAAATAAGCATCTTGCCAGTAGCAATACTGATGAACAAAGTATGTTCAGTATTTAGCTATTTGTGAACGAACACTGCCCCTTGACGCTCCTGTGTGACTGTAACACTGCAAATATGAACTCAGTGTTTATGTGGAACTAACTTACTTAAGTTTTTTTAGTTCTGAGTCCCAACCCTTTAAGTATTTTGGTTTATTTTTACAATAATTTTGTATGAATGCTTTATAAGTACCTATCTAGTTGATATGATTAAATATGAAAGTTCTACAAGAATGCTTTTGTCTATTAATAATCACAAAATTATCCTACTGTTATATACAGAACAAATTACATTGCATTACATTAGTGTTCACGCGGCACATCTTCTAAAAATGAATTTCAGACTGAATTGTGTACCTACACTATCTCCTCGGTTAGTACGTGCGTGTGACGTGTACTATGAAGCTTTCTTTTGAGATTGTCGTAAATATGTTTAAAACTATAGTTGTAAAACCAGAGGAAACTCTTTAACAATACTCATTATCTTGTAAATATGTATCATGGATGAATTTTATAGAAAAGTTGACTTTGAAAGTAAATTTTATACTCTACCACTTGTATCTCATTAGATGGTATTTGAATTACTAGCGAATTTATAGTTATAATAAGTACCTAAATAAGAAACATTGAGAGATTTACCAGATTACTTTAAGATACTATGGCTACCTTCATAAATTATGTGAGTGCATAAATGGTTGTTAATATATTCGTGTAATATATTAAATTATGTTGGTTTTTGAGTACATTATTTTGAAAAGGTTTATATTGATCGATTTTTATTGCATTTGTTCCTGAGTTGATTATTAGATTTTATTGATAATTATGTCTTGTTTATAAGGTTCTATGAGTAATTATTGCATGGATAATTTAATTTAATATAGTCTCGGAGTTGTTGTAAGGGAGACGTGGATGACTCGCTACCGACGATGATTTGTAATGTCCATACTTTGTAAATACTGATTATTTATTTAAGGTCGTATCTCGATTCACGAGGGCGTCGCTGCCGGCTCTTCTTGCATTTCAATTAACATTATCTTAATTCATCTTCACTTTACCATAAATCTTATTTTTAACCACTCAATCAAACTGAAATTCTTAATAGTTGTAAGTTTTGTCCTGTTTGATAAATATTATAGACATTGTAAGGTTTATCTACGTCGCCCTTAAGCTGAGCCGTCCTTCATTATTTATTTTTAGAATTATATTTTAAGGTGAAGAAAATATGAAAACAAAAACATAATTGTATTGATTAACCGGAGCTGTGATTTTTTGCTTATCTGTATATCTATTAGACAGTGTGAGTGTGGTGCTGGACAGCATCCCACCGCACTGATTCAATCACTGAGGTCTTCCGAACACTGGTGAACACGTGCAGTGCGCTTGCGCCGCCTGCTTGCCTCTGACGAACGAGACACGTTTAATCAGAACCTGTTTTTGTACCGCGAATATATTTAGACATAACAAGACTATAAAGGCCTATATTGACAAACTGGCAACATTCAACTTGCATGTTAATTGACAATAAATTGGGTTTTTCCCCGATTATTATACTAAAAATATGACAGACAAGTCATGCTTACGTGCTTCACATAATAACAATGAATTTCTTGGAATTCACTTCCAAGAGATATAAAAATATCTAAAATAAAAGTAAATAAATAAATAAAACCTAATATAATATTTTAATTAAATTTGAAAACAGAATAATCTTAAACTAATAACTTCATAAAGCAGGTGCGCAAGAGCACTTCCCGTGGCAGCCAGGTCAGATATAATGTCAGATTAGATCTGGTCATGTTAAATCAGTATCACACCGTAAGGTACGTCTAATATAATAAATGTAGCTACCATAATTTTTTACAACATTTACAGTTTTATAATGAATTTCTTATATTTTTACTTTCCTATGTTAGTTTGCTAATAAAATGTTTTTTTTATATAATATGATATTTTGTTTTTCTTCCTTTATCAACATTTCTCTAACCCCGAATAAATTGGGTTTAGGGTGTTCCTTTTATCCTTGGCTTCAGTCCAGAATTCACTGTCATGGGCTGATGATATTCCATCAATCTATGACTGTGAAAACGGCTCCTCGTCTCCATATTATGCTAGCAGTTATCAATCATCAATATCAATCAATCATCAATACATACAATAAATCTGTAGAACAGTCGTTCTTGTACATCAAAAATATTCTCAAAAAAAATAGCCAGAACAGAACTGGCTGTCTAAAAGTTTGTCTGTTTATTTGTTTAGTTGTGCACGCAGTACGTAAAAATGTACGAAACCAATGTTGGTAACTTATATACATAAATATTGTGCTTAGCTTGAAGTATTATCCCACCCATACGCACAAAACGTTTTGGGAACACTTTTATTATGCGTACAGCTAAGGAGTGGAATTCCCTGCCGGAGTCTGTGTTTCCCGATAGCTACAATCTAGGGGTCTTTAAGTCAAGAGTGAATAGGTTATTTCTAGGCAAGCGTGTTTCACCGTCGACCACATCATCGCTTACCACCAGGCGAGATTGTGGTCAAGCGCGAGCCTATAGGTTATAAAAAAAAAAGTATTACTTAGTTTTCGCAATCGGTTCACTCTATGAAAAGGTATAAGAATTTAAATAGTTCAAAAAGTAAAATATCACAACAAACGCAATATCTGAAAGGACGGTAGGATTGACCGTTGCAGGGAGCATAGCCGCAGGCACAGGTAGTATTAGCTATGGATATTATTAACAATAGTAGCCTCTTTACACAAGCTGAAAGGACGTCTAAGTAACTATGATTCTGCTTGTAATCCAAGAGCAAGCATTCACAGCACACATTCATTTGTTTTTAGGGTTCCGTACCCAAAGGGTAAAAACGGGACCCTATTACTGAGACTCCGCGGTCCGTCTGTCTGTCTGTCTGTCTGTCACCAGGCTGTATCTCATGAACCGTGACAGCTAGAGAGTTGAAATTTTCACATAAGATGTATTTCTGTTGCCGCTATAATAACAAATACAAAAAACAGAATAAAAAAATATTTGAGTGGGGCTCCGGTACAACAAATGTATTTTTTTTTGCCTTTTTTTGCAATAATGGTACGGAACCCTACGTGCGCGAGTCCGACTCGCACTTGGCCGGTTTTTTACGTTCGAAAACCAGTCGTGGACCCCTCATGCAAATTTTGAAATCCATTTTAAGCCTCTACTAAAGAATGAGTAATTTTCATGGCAACATTCAGATCAATTTAAAATTATGAAACTGCAAAAGCTTTAAATGAGACCGTCCTACTTCACAAAATATGCAAATAGGAAGTGTATGAAGGTCTGACAGCCCTGTTGGTCTATTGAGCGTATGGTCCTGGGTTCGACCCCCAGGAAGACTGTGTCTACCCATCATACGTGTACATTTCTAACAAAACTGGTGAAAAGGGAGTGTTCCTACTATAGGCAGCTCAGTCATGAAGTTTTGTTTAGTTTAAAACCGAAAGCGAATAAATTTGGTGAATAATAAGATTCAAATCTTCAGTAAGTACTGCGGAGGGAGAACATAAATCTTCGAGTCATCACACAAATCTTCCAGAACAAGTGTCTACAAGGAAGGAAAAGCTTTATTGCCGGGCTTTTCTCTAAGCGCAGTTTATATGAAGTAAGTACCTGCACTCAAGATCAACCACTTTTAAAAACGTAGACTTATGCTCAAACCAGGAAAAATACGAAACTTATTTTGAGCTCAAATTCAACCTCCAAAAGGGGTTTGCCGGTATAACCACAAAACCTAAAAACAAAATAAAAATGCAGTGATTTATAATTCAAGTTATACTATCAGCTTATTAATCAATACAAAGGCCTATGTATGCCTTCTACCTGCATAAATATTGGAACCTATATTCTGAATATTTTGAGACAGCAGTTTAGTCACTAAGGTATCTCCGTCCTACTAATAGGAAAATCGGTATCCCAAATGAGAAGGCGGTAACGGATATCGGTGCAGTTTCACGATAAAAAAATCACACGAATTTTAACAAGGATATCAAGCCCAGATCAACCACATTTTCTATTGCCAACATCCGTTTAGTCAGGGCTATTGAGTCATCCATAATATGCCAGGATCTATGGAACGATGCTGGTGTAAAAGAAGCGTTTTCGATTCTCCAGATACGGTTATCGTGTAAAAACATTAATTAAGTAACGAACAATGACCCAGATTTAGTGTTAATTCAAAACAGTTTACCAAGTTAGCGGCCTCAGTTAAGCCATTGTGATAAGGTTAAGATGAGTTAACAAAAGGCATATATAAATATAGTTGTCGGGTAGTGGACGGGCATTGTTTCCCGCGGTTCCGGCGCACACGCACTACCTAAGGCGGTAATTAGTTCTATTGTGGACGGACCGATGCTATCGACGCCACAAATACTTCCGATGGATTTACGTACCTGCTTTCCACTCATTGTTTACTTATGTGCTCTTTATTAATCGTCCGTCGCTCCGTCCCGCCGCAGCCGCCGACCGGCACAAAGAACATCGCGCCCAATTAATTTCAGTCCACCATTGTACAAACGATGTTAAACAAGAAACAAGCTCTATAAAACGTCATTAAAGCATATTAAATTATAATAATGTGAAGAAGCAATTTCAGATAAATGGCGTAGATAAACACCTCCCTTACATACAGAACATACGCATACTGCAATAGAACATATTGCAATAAAAATGAAAAAAAAAACTGGTTTCTTATCAATAGCATCAGGGAAAAGCAATACTTATGGGCAGACAACAATCCTTATAAAGTAAACAGAGTGATCGTACGAATTCAAAATAACTAAGTTATGAGCTCAAGAAAGCGGAAGTATAGCGGACGACCTTCCTTCATATAAACATATAGTATTGTTGACGCGCGATCTGACGACTAATAAAAAAACATGCTCAGTTAAAGTTCAACATAAGTCGTGCCCGTATCATATGTTATCGTATGAAAGGAAAATATACAAATGTTGTAGCATAACTTAATGTAAACAGACTTGTGAATATTGTGAGGCACTTCAACTTTCTCCGAGTGATGGGCCGTCAATCATCATAAATTAGAGACGATTTTCCAGTTATCACTTTAATATAACTTTACTCTTAAGTTCACATAGCCTCAAAATGATAACGTGTAGGACTGATTGCTTTACCGTAGAAAACTGTAAATTTTACCAAATATAATGTTAACCTTTAGTGGTGTATTATAGGTTTAAAGTGGAGGTTTCCCGTCTTGGCATATCCATTCATACTTTAGGTACCACATCGATCAAACTGATATAAAAGGCATCTGATGTTGTCCTTTGCTTTAAGGATTATGATTAACGAATGGAACCCTTTTTATACCATAAGTAAAAACGAGTAGGTACCAGAGCCTCCAGAGTTCGCAATCAATAAGAACGTGGGAGAAAAATTGCAAAATTCAACAATTGCTAACCGATTAATTAAATAAAATGATTCACGGTTAAATCTAAAAATTTCATGACCGCAGTTATCCGTTCAACACTATTACCTACTTTGTATAACTGCTAGCTTAACCGCAGTAAAAGCAAGATAACTATTAAGTTATTATTGCCAAAAAGGCACTGCAGGAAATGAACGAATGTTTAAGATGATAAATGATAGATACACAGAGAGAAAACAACAGACTGAGTACGCATCGGAACCAGACGTCATTAGTTGGCGCTTACAGGAAATCGTACATTATAAGTGAAAACTGAGCATTCTGCATTTACAACTGAACGCTAAGGATACTCATGTCGAGTCACATGAACAGTTAGCAGCAATAGATGAGTAATAGTCAATATTTTCTCAGCGGCTAGTATTGTACCGGCGGCGGATGCGCCGTGTTGTTTGGGCGGCGACTGTATCGTCCGTAATCACTACATCGGGTGCTCATCCAGCCATTACGGAACACAATTGGAATTTCCTAAAGGTCTCAATCAGACTTAGTTGCTGGCCAGTGCCTGTTGATAGTTTAGCAATATTGTGTGGTTCTTTATAAGTATTCAGGATTAAACATTGATTTAAACTCATTCCTAAATGATTTGTTAAATGCAACACCTGATAGAATAAATTTACTTAAGCGTAATAAATTCTTTAAAAGCTTAACTAAATTAAAAACCTTATATAGGATGGATTATATTTATTGAATGACTTTCAAACATTTGTATCGTAGCAGCGATATACAAATATTTTCCTAATGTTGAGTCTACGCCCGAGCGACGTCTCGAGGCGGACGATCTCTAATTCACTTTTTAATCCGCCTGTTACCCAGATATCCATCATAAGCATCGTGTCAGACATAAAGCAGGCACGTAGTTATGACTTGAACTCACGCGTCATCTCCAATCAAAAGGGTTAACCTTTTCACAGTGATTAGAAAACCGCTAAAGCTGATTTGTAAAAAATCAACTACCAAAATAAAGCTTTCATTAGCCGCTCTAACTTTCTACTATAGATCTTACACGGAAGTTACATAGAGCAGAGATAAGTGGACAGTGCGCGATAAAATCGCGTCGATGTAGGCTCCATAATAAAGCTAATTTATTGTCGTTACAGGAGACTCACGAACACTAAACTTACTGGACAATATAATGAAATTGCTTATTTACCACTGAAACCTATTCATGATGGCGAAAGCTTTAATACACAGAGTTTTGATTAGTCGACGTTTCATCAAAGAACTAACGATAAATTGAAGAATCATTGTGTTTGTTCCAATCAAATTCACGAAGAAATAATTAAGTTTACTGCTAATTGTTTTAGTGAGACGCCTTAACAAAGTTTGTATTGAATGTATCAGCAATTTAGCAATTTTGCATATACATTGTGCAGTTATGACGGTTGTTATATTATGACTTCCGCACCGAAAACGAATCCTCAGATTGATTTATTACCTATAATGTTGTCGCTCTTTAGGAGAACGTAGCGTAGCAATAGTTCTTGTCAATCTGTGTATCTTTGTTCTCATGGTGAGAGATCCCAGCCACGTATTCTTCGTCAAATACGATGCGGTCAGTGGTCGCTTCATAAATCCATTTATATTCTCTAACTTATTCGCGTGCATTTATTTTATTCATATGAGGGCAAAATGCATCGACATTTAACTCTACATCACTGTGACTTTTATGAGCTTCTTGAAGAATTATACAACACATGCTGATGTTGTTGACGCCATTATCAAAAATAAACCTAATGTGGTATTCTAATTCAGCTGCTTTGTATGCCGTACTGGATCAGGCTGACAATGGAACTGAGTTTATTTTTTCAAAATTGCTTCTTTTGTAAGCGACACTTTGTTGTCTAGCTAGACCATGAACAATATTTTTTTACACAAAATATTTAGAACAAATTAGTCATTCGCAGTCCGTGTACATTTTAATTTACATAATGTTGAGTCATTAATCGATCGCGCCATTTAATCAAAGTAGTTTGTGCAAAGTTGGTCATCCGTGCGAAATGTGTATGGCATTTTTATTGTCACTTTACTCATTTTATGGAAGCTGTTGTTTTGATAATGAGAGCCAGGAAGTAATCGTGGTACAACAAGGCTAAGCTTATGAATAAAGTTGCAATGCAAACCATTATAATTGTTTCACTGAAGATTCAGTTACATTACATCGTACCTTTCTCCACGTAGGTACTCTGCTTCAATTGCAGGCCTTTTAACCCTCTATTTAGAGCACGACTGACAAATCCCTCCCTTAAATTGCACTCATCTAGTCCGTATGCTGTATCGATAAAAATATAAAACATATTACCGGAAAGCATAAAGTAAATTAAACCAATTTAAATAATAAATTAATTAAAACAATTATTCTTAATTAATAAAAGCTTTTACACAATTGACGAATATCTTAATTTAATAAAAATAACTGTTACCTAACTTGTTAAGTAAATGACATTAATAGTTTATTGACTGAAAATATATTAAGGACATGTTAAGTATTTTTTTTATTTTTTATTAAAACTTAGCTCGATAAGTAAAATGACATAAAAAATTTATTGACGTATAATTTTAATTTTATTGAGTATTAATTTTATTAAATATAAACTATGAAAAAACTAATTGGAATCCAAAAAATTCTATCAAATAAACTGTAATCCAAAAATTTAAGCGAATAAATTAATGAGCACTAATAATTCATAATTTAATATAAACATAGAAAGGCACACACTTATTAGTGCATAAACAAATAAAATCTATAACTGAAATTAACTATTAAGATCTGTTCCTTCTCGTAGACTCTGACTGTATCTAGAATGTTAGCTGTGCCCGACAGGGTCAATAATTATTTCTGTAACTTATATTTACCACCTGTATGTACATTATGGCTGCAATAAATTTAATTTCAATTTGAAATAGTCACCTAAACTAAAATATCGTGATAAAAGTATAAACAGATTTCAGGAAATAAAAAACCGGCCAAGTGCGAATCGGACTCGCGCACCGAGGGTTCCGTACAAACCTCAGCTTAAAGGTGGTAAACCTGTATGTACATTATGGATGCAATAAAATTTATTTGAATTTGAAATAGTCACCTAAACTAAAACATCGTGATAAAAGTATAAACAGATTTCAGGAAATAAAAAACCGGCCAAGTGCGAATCGGACTCGCGCACCGAGGGTTCCGTACAAACCTCAGCTTAAAGGTGGTAAACCTGTATGTACATTATGGATGCAATAAATTTTATTTGAATTTGAAAAAGTCACCTAAACTAAAACATCGTGATAAAAGTATAAACAGATTTCAGGAAATAAAAAACCGGCCAAGTGCGAATCGGACTCGTGCACCGAGGGTTCCGTACAAACCTCAGCTTAAAGGTGTTATACACCTGAGTATTTGATATGAATTTCAATTTAATCTACGCGAATATTCTACGCGTTCATGAGGAAAGGGGTAGTAAGTTTATATGATGTTACAAAAATTTACGGTTTTCGAAATTTATCCTTTATCTGTGCTATATATAAGACGTTGCTTCGTACCAAATTTCAAGATTCTGTGTTCACGGGAAGTACCGGTTCAGGTTCAGGTTTTGATTCCCTTGCGAGTGTCGAAAATTTGCGGCAATTTACGGAATAAACGGCTGTATCTATTCATTGCGTTGGCTTAGAAAATGATTTTTCACAGATTTAAGGAACAGTAGACTTGAGTTTTTGATATAAATTTGAGCTTGATACCTCCACGTATTCCTGAGAAAAACGGTCTTGACAGACAGACGGACGGACCACAAAGTGATCCTATAAGGGTTTAGTTTTTTCCTTCCGAGGTACGGAACCCTAAAAATGTATAATCAGTCGGACAGGCTGCGTCGTTGATCTCTAGTGATCTTAACAGGATCACTGTCCACATAGCAGACACAAATGTTAAACAATCAAGTATGAACAATTCGCTGAACAATCAACAATCTTATATAACTCATTGTTCAGAGAAGAGGTGAAGCTACTGCCTAGTCAAATTGTATTGGATCTTTTCATCTGGCAGTTTTTAGTAGCAGATGGACTCTTGGATTAGTACACGTTAATTCCAATAGGCTTGAACCTATTGCATGGGACTTGTAACGTAACTGGCGTAATATGGGGGTGTACTATATGTGCGCGCCGCGAACCGTAATACGTTGCGCTGGAAGGCCTCCGACTAGGTGGACCGATGAAGGTGAAGGTTGCGGGGACGGGACGGGTCAATGGTCAGTGGACGTCTTTCGGCTGAAATGATGATGATGATGATGACTATGAGGGCGGCTCTGATACTTCGGGCAATACAGCAGCCTAATTGTGTAAGTGAATTCGGCAAAGGAAACAATCTGGTTCTTTCCCAAAAACACAAAGTTGAATAAAGATTGAACTTTTTTGTGTATGTGTGTGTTTTTGGGAAAGAACCAGATTGTTTCCTTTGCCGAATTCACTTACACAATTAGGCTGCTGGTATGATGTTAAGTTACACCGCCTTATTTATTGGCATTTCTCTTCATCAAAAAAGGACTTGAGAAATAGAGGAATTTATACGAAACACTATTGATACTCCGGCCAAGTAAAAAAATAGAAGGGGTTCGAAAATAAAAAAAACACTATATTGTATTATGCCACAAAGACATAGCTCAGTTTTAATATACTTAATAACAAATATCCAATGTTATCTTTATAAAAACAACTCTAAAAAAACCTAAACCTACTGCGTACAAACACATTATTTAATTAAAACAATTTCATCAAGATCTTGCATTGAAATGTCTTAGAACAAAAATAAATAAATACATAACTACTCTAAATAACTTTCAACTTATCAAGTAGCTAAAACTGTGCGCTGGCTTCTGACTGCCTTTGGGTTTTTACCCTGGTTTTAATATCACAAAATTATATAATCATTATCGCTGTACATTTTACACAATTATACAAAATGGTAACCTATAATCACCGAAATAAAATTTGATGTACATTCCTCTCATTATACTGTCCAAAAATTATATAATTTGAGCATGGGCGCCGGCAGGATTATTTTATGGATGTTGCATTTTCAGCACCCTTAATTTATACAGAGATAGAAATATACTTCTTCAACTTAAGCAGAAAAGTATAAGAAATAATGAAGAAGATTTCAAGAGTGAGCGCAGTGAGCTCGAAAATTGTATGATATATGATGCTTTTTTATTTTAACAGTTTTGTTTTATTGAAAGTTAGGGTCGCAAGCAGTCCCGTGCACCGTCCTGGCGCCCATGATTTTGATTTTGAGCTTATAGGTACTTATTTAATGAGGTGAACTTAATAACTAAAAAAATGAGTTTCTTTTGATGAATGTTTTCGACTTATCATACTTGTATCAAAATACTAAAGAGAATCTAACGAAATTTAAATTGTTATTGAATAATTTAAAAAAAATGTTGAACACTTAGCAAAGGGAAATCTTTTTTTTTACCAACGTAAATGTCATGTAGTGTCAGAGTCCTTACAAACATAAGTCGTCATGTACGTAATTACATATTTTTTTAAATCTTCTATTAGGTACTTTGTCTATGTGATACAGATCATTATTAATATAAATACTATGTAGTATATAAAATGCCATACATGTTGTATTAAAAACTACATAAAGACATCAGTTCTTTGCAGTTTACTTCTTGGGGTCTCTGTAGACGCCCATGAAGAGGATCGAATTGGTAGGGCGTTCGTAGATAAGGTACACGAATGGGAAGTTGGCAATGAACTTGCTGGGTTCCGCCGGCCGGGAGGATCGGAAGCCGAAAATCGCTGTTGCTGCTGCTGCTACTGTGCCTATAAACGAACGTTCACTTTAATTATAATGTGGAAAATGTGGTAAAATTACAAGAGGGCAGTCAGCGATAACGATTATAAAAAAGTCAAATATGTATGGGATTGGCACGAGCCGAAATATGTGGATAATCCCATTAAATTTTAGACTTTTGAAACAGTTTCGGCTGATAAAACTCTAGAAGTCAAAGTGCCTTCTTACGATTGAATTTTTCAATTTTCATTTTCAAGATTCATTTCACAAACTTGTTCAGCAAAAAATTGGAAAAAAAGCAATAAAAACTATATTTGCATAGTTTTCCTTATACCCTTCTTTTTTGCAGAATAGTGAAAGTTCAAAAATCGCTAAGTGCCTTGTGATTCAGATTTCTATGAGAAGATAATGAGGGCTTTAACATAATGATGAGCTGAGTTTCGAGTAATATTTCGTCAATGACTTGCTTATTTGTTGCTCTTAACTCCTAATTGATTTGCGGTTTCTTACCTTCCTCGTCGTTTTGGATCTTCGCCTTGTGCACGGCGTCATCGAAGAGAATGCCGCGCTGCTCCGACAACGTGGTGAAGTCTGCGGTTGCGTTGAACAAGTCACCCACTCCTAGTCTTTCCAACACCTGAAAAATGTTTGTTGCTTTCTTATAATATACAAGTGAAGTGTAAAGATATGTTAATCATAGAATTAATTTATCTTGGTTACAAATAGATAGTAATAGAGTGTTATAGCAGCAGAGCGGTGGAAACAAAATTAACGGTGGAGGGTCAGTAGTGGTTAGAGTCCGACTTAAAAGTTGTAGTTCCGAATCTAGGCAAGCAAACACTTTAATTTTCACCACTGCTATAAAATGTATAACGGAAGATATTATGAGAAAGCCTGTAATAAAAAAATACTTAAAATCCATTAAGAAACTGTGGCCCTACTCGGTCTCACAGAGAGGTCTGTGCCCAAACACTGAGAACGTTCTAGGTGTTTCTACTTACGTCTCTCATTGGAAGGCTCCTCTCAACAGTGAACTTGGGGATTTCGACGATGACTTCACGACCCATGTAGCCTTCTTCTACCACGGCAGCGAGGCGCTCAGGAGTCAGGTTGGCGATAATGTTGGTCACTCCTGTTGTCAATAATCTTTTATGAAATGGAGATATAATACATGTGATAATGATTACGACGGAAAATCTTTATCTTCATCTTTAGATGATCAGTCTATATATCTGTAGATATATAGGTTGATACATGTATAACTGATACTCTAATGTCATGATTTAACAGCACGGCATTGGCATTTTTTGTAGTAATTTTGGGAATACAAGTTAGATATGCTTATCTTCTACAATATCAGATATATATTCGTACAGAACGAGCCAATTGAGCATAGAACTACAATAGTTTCCGAATAATTACTAAATGATGTAGATTAGTTAAACTCAGGAGTCACACGAGTAATAATAGCTATGGTAGCAAGCAAAGTATGATTGATGAAACGTCGGCAGCAACAGGTCAAATAAAGCAAGAAATAATCCATAGCACTCAAATTGGCGGGTACCGTTATCAACCGACTGAACTAGAAAGCACGGTTAACAGTAAGTACCATCATTCATATCAGATTAAGCGCTCAGATCTGTATCAAACGTAACGAAGGCGATAGCATCGAAAGTGTTTTTTGACGTCAAAAAGCAGGAAGTTCTCAATACGAATGTATTTTATTTTGCGAATTATTTCCGCAATCAAGATCGATAGCATTTTACAATCAATACCAATACTGTATTTAGTGAAAAAAAAAACATTTTTCTAGCATGGAGTCCCCAAATAAGAAGCGTGTTAAAGACCGCCTTGATGGCTCGACACAATTCGTTTTTTTAAGGTTCCGTACCCAAAGGGTATAAACGGAACCCTATTACCAAGACTCCACTGTCCATTTGTCTGTCTATTACCAGGCTGTATCTCATGAATAGCTAGACGGTTGAAATTTTCACAGATGATGTATTTCTGATGCCGCTATAACAACAAATACTAAAAACAGAACAAAATAAATATTTAAGTTGGCCTCCCATACAACAAACGTGATTTTTTTGCCGTTTTTTTTTGTATAATGGTACGGAACCCTTCGTGCGCGAATCCGACTCGCACTTGGTTTGATTGGTTTTATGAATTTTAATTATTATTTTTTAAGTACGTTCACATGGATGCAATGCGATACAATTCGACCAATTTGCACGTGAGTTTTCTTGGAAAATACGTGCGCGATATTGCCTATCGAAGCAAAAATAAATTGTGTCATGCCATCAAGAAGGACCTTTATTTTCGGCATCTTTAGCCACAGAACAGATAAAAGAGGCCTCTTTTATCTGTTCTGTGTCTTTAGCTTTCTTTTTGTTTTCGCTATATCTGAAAAACGGTAATAGCATAAAAGCATCAACATGTGCTATCTTTACACAGTTTGATAAAAATCAGTCAAGTGCGAATCGGAAATGCGTGCTATGGGTTCGAAAGCCTACATGTTTCGACACTCGCAAAATCTACATGGTACTTGCCGTTGACCTGGAATCATGAAAGTCCGCAAGAAGTAAGGTCTCCCAATGTTACGGGACCCATCGTATTCGAGTCCGATTTGCACTTGACAGGTATTTTTATTACAATTTTCATGTATTAATTTTATTGATCTTCACGTTTTACGGTGAATTCATGGCCTACAGTTAATCAGTTGGCATTGATGTTTTATCGTCTCTTGACATTTGTTACAACTCTTGATTTTATGAGAGATTGTGGTTGACTCAGTCTAGTCACTGCAAACAAAAAATCCGTATTCTATAAGTACCTACAGTAATATCATAGTGAAGTCATATATTTTGAAAAATTAAATTTTTGTGTGAAATGTTAACGATTCTGATGCTGAAAATATAGTACTTACTCTATAAGATAAAATAAAGGGAAGTAAACGAACCTTCCTTCATGGAGTAAGGAGGCAGTAAAATGTACATGCTAACGTCGTTGCCCTTGTATGGCAGCTCCAGGATCTGGGCTCCAAGCTCGTCGCTTACCACTGCAAAGGGAAATAAACATTATAAAATTATGAACACAATCGTGGTCGTTACTGCCCGGCGAGCATGGCAAACCCAAGACGTTTGTGACAGGACATGATAAAATTTGACAATTTTTACAATTTGTCTTAGTAGTTCAAGTCGAAAACCATGCAATTGGAAAAAATAAATTATAAATTCACGTTGAGATGCTGCTGGCATGGGTGTAGCAAAGGGGGGCCTACATTTTGGTTATTTTTTGCATAGGGCATACCGTTTTCGAGATACCATTTTGGAAATATTGAGCGTTTTATGCACAATAAAATAAGATTCGAAGGCATATAATTCGGAAACAGGTGCGTCGTAGGGCCATGCTTCTCAGGATTTAAATGCTTTTCATGGCCAAGGTTAAACCGAGACTGCAAAAAAACGTGTTTCCCTTCCACACTGCCAAAATTTTACAAGTTATCAAGCTAAATTAGAGACTGACAAATATTCAACTTCTAATTCTTAATTTAAAAATCAAGTTACTAATAGGAGAAATAAAAGATTAGAGGTATTCCTGCAGGTGTTAGTTTGAGCCTACTCGACCAATGTTTTACTACCAATTCTGTACCATTTGTACAGTCAGGCAAAATCTATACCAATATTATGAAGAGGAAAGATTTGTTTTGTTTGTTTGTACCGAATAGGCTCCGAAACTAGTGGACCGATTTTAAAAATTCTTTCACTTAAGGAAAGGTACATTATTCCCGAGTAACATAGGCTATAATTTTGACGGGAGCGAAGCCGCGGGGGTCAGCTAGTTCTAAATAACTTATTAATTTACTATGCATAGAATATTAAATATATAATTCTTTTTTTATATAATCTATAGGCTCGCGCTTGCCCACTATCTCACCTGATAGTAAGCAATCATGTGGTCGATGGTGACCTAGAAACACCGATTAAAAAAAGCAAATATACCTACCTAAATCTATTTGTTATGCTAAATAATTTATCCTGGTAGTCAGTGATTTCGTTTAAAATGTTGTTTTATAAAGATGGGAAGTTTTCTGGTTCTTACTTGCATGTTGATTATTTATAGAAAATTGATTACTAATATTTTAATGTTTTAATTGTGTTGTTCCTAACTAGTCCTGTATTCTTTAAGATACCTAATGTTTATTTTTAAACATGCCGATAGAAGTAAAAAAAAGAAGCTTTTGACTTGGTCTGTCTCCTTTTCTTTCTGTTTTACTCCTATTTTTAACCGACTTACCAAAAAGGAGGACGTTCTATGTTCGACATTATGTATGTTTTTTTTATTATTTATGTTCACCGATATCTTGTGAACCGATTAAGAAAATATTTTTTTTGTTAGAAAGATGTATGTTCCGAAATTGGTCCCATTTTAATTTGGTAAAGATCAAATGAAGAACTTCGGAGACATACAACAGAACTTTTCAATAAAAAACGACAAATCTCTCGGGAAAGCTGCAATCGCATGTCAGTTTATTGTTTATACCATTTCATAACATAACATCACGCCAGTACGCTCTAAAGGGGTACGCAGATGTATACAGTTCACCTTGGTACAATCTCATTTCACCGGTTATGTTCAGTTTCATGATATTCGGGTAATCTTTTCTGGCATTATAGGTACCTTACTTAACTACTTGCCTATTAGGTAGGTACACATAAAAAGTTAAAATAAAAAAACATTTTTGCAAAAACATACTACCGACTTCCAAATAAGAAAACTACAATGTGAAAAATAACTTTACTTTTGGGAGTCGGTGTCCATAACCCAAAAAAATGTTGCCTACCAAAGACTTGCAAAAAAGTTTCTTTTGACCTCTAATATGGCTTATTTGGAGTAAAATAATAACTTACTGTAATGGAAAGTTCCCTTCTGCTTCATGAATGGTACGAGAGTCTGGCGTGTCTCAGACACAAAGAAGGGCTCTTTCTTCGTCCTCTCCTTGGGGAACTTGGAGGTCCACACACCCTTGAAGTAGGCGGCATTGGCCAGCACCAGCTTAGTGTTTTGGGAGACTCCATCTTCAGGCAGCAGGTCCTTAATGTTGTTCTTGGTGACGCGGCTGACCCAGTCGTTGATGTACAAGCGAGCGGCTTCGGGATTCTCACGGAAGTTCTGTAAATAATTGGTAGGTATGCTTTTTTATATGAACAGTGGTGGCCCAGTGGTATCGGCCGCGACTTACAAGTTGTAGGTCGTGGGTTCGAGCCCAGGCAGGCGCTTTACTTTGTGTAAATTATTTCGTCACCACTGCTCTCAAAACGGTGAAGGAAAACATCGTGAGGAAACCGGCATGTCCTAGAACCAAAAATTCGAAGACATGTGACATCCACCAATCCGCACTGGGCCCGCGTGGTGGATTACGGCCCATTCCCTCTCACATAGAGAAGGCCATCATCAGTCTCCCACTGCTGGGACACATCCCAGCAGTGGGAGGCTGATGATGTGATGTGATGTGTGATGCTTTTTTATAGGCTTATTATTTTTGTTCGTAACGTGTTTAGGTAAGTACTCCATTTTCCTTGCTATTGTTTCAGTGCAAAACAAATAGCGTCTACGCAGTAGTTAATAAAAAGAACAAGATATTGGTGTACGTAATATATTGAGCCAATGTTGTCAGCAGGTCTTAAGGACACGTAGGCTGTTGATGAAACGCTATGCGAATTGAGCACAGCGAACAGTTTGGAAAAATATGAGCAAAACGACTTTATTTCTTCAAAGTAAGTAGTAACTTATAGTACTACCACAATAGATCCCAATGGGTCGAAGTGTTCGAGTTGCTTCTCGGCCCCTCCATAAGATAACTTATAGTACTAACTAGCTTCTGCCATTGTTTTCGTCCGCGGGAAAATTATTCTAAGGGCACATAATCTAGGGATAAAAGTATCCTATGTCCTAATCAAGGACTTGGTATACGCATATACCAAGTTTCATCCAATCCAATTTAAATCCAATCGGGTAACAAGCCCCAGTTGTCCCAGTTCAATCGGAATCCGTTCAGCCTGCAGCCCTATGTCCATGAACAGCTTGTTGCCGCTCGTGAATTGATACCTAGCTGCCGCTGTTTTTATAGTAACTTATAGAACAATGGTGATAGTTACCAGTGGCTCCAGCTCGTCGCCGAACAGGTCCAGCATGCACTGGCGCACCTGCAGCCCGGTGTCCGTGAACAGCTTGTTGCCGCTCGTGAATTGATACCTAGCTGTCGCTGTTTTTGTAGTAACTTATAGAACAATGGTGATAGTTACCAGTGGCTCCAGCTCGTCGCCGAACAGGTCCAGCATGCACTGGCGCACCTGCAGCCCGGTGTCCGTGAACAGCTTGTTGGCGCTCGTGAATTGATACCTAGCTGTCGCTGTTTTTGTAGTAACTTATAGAACAATGGTGATAGTTACCAGTGGCTCCAGCTCGTCGCCGAACAGGTCCAGCATGCACTGGCGCACCTGCAGCCCGGTGTCCGTGAACAGCTTGTTTGCGCTCGTGAACTCATAGCTGTCGCTGTTGTTGTTAGTCGCCCGAGAGCGCTGGTCCACCTTGTAGGCCGTCATCAAGTTGATCTTGTCCTAGAATTAAATAAATGATGCTGTTTAGTTTCTGTTTTAATGTTTTTTTATCACATAGCTATTAATTTAAATCAGTCTTTATGCTTCACAACACAAAAGACCAATATCACATCAAATTACACATTGTGTTTCCACCAAACAATATTGTCATATTGTTGTAAACCTGTACAATTCATAATTGTTGCTTTGGATAGGCAGTTAGTTTTTATTCATCAAGTAAAAATAATGGCTAATCAGAAAAACAAAGTGTTACGTACCATACTTTCAGCAATCCTCAAGGACTCCTTCAACGAGTGTTCAGTTTGTCCTCCCGCGGAGAAGTAAGCCAGCACTAAAGCGTGGTACACGGAGAAAGGAGAGAAGAAGATGTTGTCATCAGGGACTGCCTTGTTGATAGAACTGAACAAGTTGAGTGTGAACTCCAGCTGCCCTCGGTACAAGGAGGTACGAGCTTCAGGGTCCAACTTCTTTGAGGAGTCATCTTTGTAGAAACACTGGCTGTTGACGGTCGCGATGACCAAGAGGCCCACGGCCAATACTTTCAACATGTTGACTCTGGAACAAATGAACAAGATATATGAGAAACTGTTGCCTCAAAGCACTTTTAATAAAACGTAAAATAAATATTTTTAAAAGGCGAGAGTATATGTTTATATAAATATTTTCAGGAAAAATTACAACGCGAGGAATAGGTACCTAAGAACCTCCGTGTTTAATATCCTAATGGGGATTGATGTCTCTGTTGGAGCACATTTAGTTTTATACTGTTTACATGTGTCATTAAGTGAATACCTATCTATAAATATAATGACTCATAACTACTTACATGTAATACAGGTGTAATAAGCTCGAGTTATCAGTAAAAAATATTTTGTAAAGGAATATGGTTTTTACACGTAGGTATAGGTAATTTAACTATCGAAATTATGGGTCATCATTAAAATTCTTGCGTCAAGATTGCAGTTGTTTAGTTACACTTAGCAGACAAGTCAGAACAAGTTCGGTTGGGAATAAACCTAAATGTAGGCTGAACAATTGGGTTTTTTTCAGTAAATCACAGATGACATGTTAGACAATAATTACAGACCAACTCATTTTTAGTTGATTTCTCAATCATCATTAATTTTTCCGGCGTTAACTTTTTATTGCGCTGATCTAGAAGTTTGTTTTTTTAACATCTGCAAGGGATTGCAGACTTGAGAATACGATATTAATTTCAACTTAATTATTATATAACTTAACTTAATAAAAATCATTTTTCTCTGGATCGCTTGTAGGAATTCGAGAGAAAAAGGTCTTGACACACGGACAGGCAGATAAACAGACAGACAACGAAGTGATCCTATAAGGATTCCTTTTTTCCTTTTGAGGAACGGGACCCTAAAAATGAACCAGACTGCTATGAGACAGTCGGTTAAATTTTTTGATATTTTTTGAAATATTTTCAGGCCACATGTGTTGCGCAAAATTTCTGAAAACGAACTCTTTCATAATAAATTTAAGAAAATTAGGTATATTTTTAATATCAGACATATTGTACTTTTAATATAAAAACATCTGCTTATTTTTACTCCCTCCTCCTCCCCATAACACTGCGACGACGTTTCTAGCTGGTACTCCCCACCTAGCCGGATTCAGAGGCCTTTGTGCAAGTTTTTACTCACGCTCAATCACGTAAACGTTAATTTGTATTGAAATTGGATAAGCGCCGTAAACGTACGAAAAAAAAAACCCTTTTTTTTAAACATTTTGACATTTGAGGTCGTTTACGTTATCACGAGTGAGTACGTTAAAAAACTCACACAAAGGCCTCAGATTCGTCTTCTATAACGATTTTGTCCATAAACTATCCTACTACTACCATAGCTATCGTACTATGACGTCCAGCCCTTAATTAATTACCCCCAATATTACATTAATTGCTAAAAACACGGCAAGCTTAAGCCTCGTTAGTCAGTAAGTCTGTTATGCTCAGTAGATTGGTATTGTGAAACACGACGTAAAGAGCCCGCGGTTCAATAAGTCTATGATAAAAAGCGCAAAGCTACGTCAGACAGAATTTATTTTATCTGTCAACATTTCACCGCGCTCTCTCCTCGGAGTGGTGGGGTAGTGCGGTCAGCTACCCACGAAACATACAGCATGACATTATCTACGATTCGTCTGTAATTTAATATTTCGCTCATTTGAGTCTCGTTACCTATAGTTCTGTTACTGTTGTTGTTGGGTGTTGTTGTTGTTGTGTATAGTTGTCATCATAAATACCTATTGACCTTGTGCATCGAGTCATCTAACAGAAAACTAGAAAGTCTAGAAACCAAAAACGAGCTTAGTGTCTGGTTCGCTAGATTATTGTACGATTGTAATATATTCTTATTAATTATAATAACCTTTCAAACCAGTTTCGCTTTTTCATATAAATTGAGCAAAAAAACATGCAAAATTGGTTGAATTTGTCTGCATCGCGCTCGCTTTAATTATACTGACTAAGTGCCCATAAACCCGACTGATACGTAGACCAATTACCTATCTGTAGATATAAAAATAAATTGTGAAAGCTAATTTATAAAATCGTATGTCAGATCTCTATAGCTAATTAAATAATCTAGGTTCAAAATGAGGGTCATATCTGTTAGCTGCTCAATCATGTTCGGCAGTGGCGTGTGATTGATTAATGGCCTCAGACAACACTCAGCCTCGTCCCGGGCTCGTTACATCTGCCGGCAGTCCCCACAGAGTTCCGGAATCCACTGATTAAACGTATGGGAAAACCCCAGCCGTATTGTATGTAACGCTTGTTAAAGCTTGACCTGATAACCGACACGCGTCTACATACTGTAATCAGGTATACTTACGTGTACACGCATTGTACAAACGTGTTATAACGTTTTGTACATAACGTGCAAATTCAATGTGTTGCCCAGCGCACAAATGTTGCACTGCACATGACATAATTCACCTGATGCGTGTTCATATTCAGAAAACCTTCAAGAACCATTAGTGGATTCTGAGACTCGATTTTCCTCATGTGTTCAGACAGTAAATAAAAAAAAGATTTAGCCTCTATATCTTTAGAGTGACTCATCGACAAGGATGTACTCAGTCTTCAAGAAATAACACCGTCTTATGTAAATGAAAGTGGTACACGTGGAGTGTACCGTTTCCGAGATATGTATGATGAGTCAGCAATTATATATTTTAATTTCATTTGACCTCATTTTAAATACCCAAGCACATCTAATTTTCATTCAATCTTTGCATACAATTTTACGATAAGGATGCTGACATTTGAATAGCCACATTTATTACCCAAGCGCCCAAGCATAACACAATGCAGCAATACTTTGACAGGTTTTATCTACCCGGTACGAAATTATTATTATAATTAAAATATATTTTAATTTAGAATTTTAATTAAATCATATTATTATAATTGATTTTCTACTATGTTCTGTATTTTTTTTGGTACTGAATTTTTGACGTCAAAGTCTTGTAGATAGAGTTGCATGGCGACATACAGGCTTTGACCTAGTTCGGCTGCAGATGAAGTTTCTTTCTTTTCCTTAGTTAATAAAAGCCTTTTTTTATTGTAAATCCAAGATGGCCTTATTGTAAAATTACAGGGTCATTTGAATCGACGGAAGGGACAAAATGACTCAGTGAAAATATATTATAAATAATTATTCAGATATTGTGTGCGTGCAGAGAGCTGAATAGTGTGACGTCATAGGGAATCCCAGTCTCCCGAGAGTCGCGAGTAGGTCACACGGTGGCGCCGCCACCGGTCGCTCAGTACCGCTCAATGCTTGGATTTCCTTTTGAAATCAATGCTGCAGCGAAAGTCAGGCAACACGTCATCCTCGACACATTTGTTACACAACCGGACCGAAATCCGTGTCACCGGTATTGATAATATCTACTTAAAAATATCTACGGTGCCTCAAAAACTGTGATTGATTATAATACAATGCAATGACAACAACGAGTCAGGTTTTAATCTGAAAACATGAGTTTTAAATAATAGAAACCAGCAGCCTAATTGTGTAAATAAATTCGGCAAAGGAAACAATCTGTTTCTTTCCCACTTACACAATTAGGCTGCAGATTTCCCAATATTTTGGGATGACATAGCTTGCCTATTAATAAAATTAAGATCACCGTTGAAAATTTGTTTATTGAAATTAAACGATTTAAAATGAAATGAATCCCTTTTATACGTCCTAACCGTTGATAATATACAAATTGTCTACGGTTATGTCGTATAAAACGGATTCATTAGTATATTTTGGGTCAACAGCGGCATGTAGGCATGTAGCCGTACATTATACACTATTTTCGAAATGCCATTTTGTGCAAGTTTGTTATGCTGATATTGGTATTACCATTGCCAAAGTCCATATTCTATTGTGAAGGTATTTCACAAGTTTATACATTTGTATAGGGATTGTTTGATATAACGAAATTCCTTGAACTTTTCTCATATTTGTAGATTCGATTAAGACAATCAGTCACTAGAACAGAGTAGGTAATTTTAGAACATTCCTATTTTAGTAGGGTTTGCCAAATGTCGTGTACATTTTTAAAACTTTACTGAATGACAGTTTAGTCTGCAAATTGAGTGGTAAACAACCATGCAATACCTAGGTACGTTAACAGGTCATTAAAATACTTAAATTAACACGCATTTTAAATATTTCCCATTTATATGTAGGTAACAAACTGACGAATACTTAGAAAAAATAAAACACAACTACCCTCATAAAATGGCGTAGCCAATTCATTTGTTTAGGTATGTTCTATTACAGTCGTTAAGCATAGTTTTATTTTCCGCCAGCATAACTATGTGTGTCATTATAACATTAGGTATGTTTACCAGGCTATAAACGAGAATGGTGCCTAAGCTCTAATAACCCTTGTAGGAACGTATTACCATGTGGACATTTTATACAGGGTGTCTCAAAAGAAAGTTCACATTTAAATCTTTTTTTAAAAGAAAAGTCTTAGCTTTATTGAAAAAATGTTTATTTTATATTGAAGTACACTGTTTGGGAATTTATTTTTTAAAAATAACATCGTCCAAATGTAAACCGTTGCGCTCTCGGCATTCATTTAGTCAAAAAAGTAAGGGCCGATAATTCCTCGCGCCGACATCGCTTGATGTTCTTGGTCGCCCAGATTTTGGTTTCTCCAGAGTTGACCCAGTCTCTTCAAACTTCTCAACCCATTTTGCAATGAGACGAGTGCTAGGCGCATCATTTAAGTGACGAATATGTCGAATACTGCAGAATTTTCTACGCTGTCATAGGCAATTTGTGCCCGACTAAATGAATGCCGAGAGCGCAACGGTTTACATTTGGACGATGTTATTTTTAAAAAATAAATTCCCAAACAGTGTACTTCAATATAAAATAAACATTTTTTCAATAAAGCTAAGACTTTTCTTTTAAAAAAAGATTTAAATGTGAACTTTCTTTTGAGACACCCTGTATATTCGAACGCTATCATTTGCAGCACTTGAAAATATTCTTCGGTAATTTTATAATCGCCTTCATCATCATCATTACAGCCTCACCTGCCTCACTCCTCCCCATTTGTCGCCACATCAACCGGTCCTCGGCGTCTCGTATCGGGTGGACTGCCGTATTCAGACAATTATAATATTTTGGCAAACACCGTAAACACCTAGATACAGAATAACGGCTAGGCACCTTTAATTTTCTCTCTATTCAAGGCTAAGAACAGTTGTGCCTACACAAACCTAGACTTTTAGACACACAGACAGCCAAAAATATGAAAACTATACATAAAAGAAATTCTAGGCACACTAACAAAATTGTATAATCGATTTTACTAGTTGCATAGAACGAAAAAACCCAAGTCATCGGTTTTACAAACTCACGTACGCCAGTAACAATTTCACAAATAATCATTGTCTCAATTGAAAAGGCCGCGTATTTCCCGCAACTCGCAAGACGGTATTGTGGTTTCTCCCACAATTCAATAACACCCAGCATCCATCATTGTCTCATAAATTTCTGCAATGCAGATATTTATCCGCAAGACCGCAATATAATAGCGATTATCTGATTGATCTTAAAATAATTGTAATAAACAATTAATATCCTTCTTCTTCCTCAAATACCGTCTACCATTTACTTCGGGTCAGCCTATCTTAGGGAGGTTACCAACTACACTTCCGTGCCCTTGATTTGAGTTCCGAGTTAAAAATGTTCTGAATTATGACGGATAGAGTTCGGATGTAGAGCGTAAGCTTCCCTAAAAGAAGTACTACAGCTACTTCAGAACCGAAATTTCTCTAACAGTCTGTAAGTTTCAGAACAATCTAGAGAGACTAAGTTTCATTCTATCAGCAACATTCTTTGTGAAATTTCAGTAACAAAAAGAGAGTTACCGCGGCCTAGCACAAGCAACTGAAGGTACAGGGGTGGACTTTAGTCAGTAAAAGTCTGACATGCCCTCCCGCTCCACCCAGAGCGGGAGAAATCATAGAATGATTTCCGAAGAGAAAAAAATGGCGTATGCAGAAAAACAGACTTTTAATTTTGGACTTTTTGAGAATCGATATATCAGTTATGTTATAAGAGCCTCTTGTCCTTTTTTTCTACTGAACACAGTTTTATGTGGTGTCGTGTCATCGACGGATCTTTCTTATATTAATAAATGCCAGATTTTTCAAAAGTGAAAAGGAATAAATCCTGCTTTTCATTATTTTATTGGAAGGAGTTCAATTAAAGCTATATCGGGCTTATATAGCTTTTTACATGAGCGGTCGACAGACTGCGTATGCGCACTGCGTGTTGCTGAATGTAACTAACGGTTTTATAAAAAGGACAGCGAACTCTGGCTTTTTATTGAATGTTTTATGGAAACATTTAACTGTCGAAAGTTTGATTTATAGCACATTCGCGCATCTATTGTGTTTTAGAAAAGAACTATAAAAGGCATTGAATAGTAGAAAATTTTATGGAAATGCTTAAGCATTTTTCTTTAAAGAAAGATTTAAAAACGTAGTGAAACTTTGGGAAAGCTTAATGTTTATAAATTTGTGCGTAAGAATCTTATGATATAACCCGGTTAGGTAAACAAAAAACTACTACGGAATTACGTGAAAATCTTTTTCCTTAGAGAAATATTGACATACTAGTTTGGTAAAAATTACTATTCAAACTTGTTCTGGAATATTATGAATCAGTTTAAAATCTTAGTATAATATAAGCAGCAGCCTTATTGTCTAATGAATTCGGCAAGGCAAAGAGCATGAATAATCGACCAATCACATCTAATAGATGATTATTCTAATTAACTACTAATCTGGAAATCCACATTGCGTCTTTCATCTCGCAAGTGATTAGTAGATTTTTTTATATTTTGTGGCTGCAGATCTTCCGGCACCATCAAAGCAATCTGTCACATTTAGTTAGTTCAGAAGCCTGTAGTTAAAAAGTAGTAAATTCGGTCTAGCTAAACCGAACTACCCACTTCTTCATTGAAAATTTGTTTCGATATTGAGTTGGCAGCATTCTTCTCAAGAAGCTTCATACCGAAAATTAAAATAAAATGTACCGGTCCTTCAACTACGAGATAATTATTAAATTATTTCGTAATTGATCAAAGCTCTATTTTTCTCCCTCTGATTATTCGACTACTTTTCTGCACCGACCATATCTAAGGTATTTGGTTATGGCGTAATTCTTCCATAGAAAACCTTGCTCTCCGATTACTTCAGCAACATTATACAATTGCCAGATACTGTCCTCCAAAATTGTTTGCCCGTGTCTTTTTGGAACAATATCGCGAGTGTTTCTGGCGACCTCGGCTCGTTTGGTCCATTTTTCGGAAACATTAAGGCCACCACACCGTATTGCACGCGTAACGTTTGCATAAGATCCTCTAACAGAACCGGCACGCTACCCGAATAACAATTGACTGTCGATAATAACAGTATACACATTGAATGTGCTATTGAAGAAATAATACTTTTGAAGTTTTTAGTTGCTTCGTGGTATTCTACCTTCTGTTTGAGTCGCAGTTAACATTTTAATGTATTTTGGGTGGCCACGTTAAAAGTGCAGGTATAGATATGGACACTTAAGGCATTCATGTGTTATCTAGACAGGGGACATCGCACTCACAATGGGATTATTATACGGGTCTATGAAACCCCTTATCACCAAGTTTACAGCGGCCTAGATAACCGTAACTGATTGAGTGCATTCCATCCTGGCAGATCACATCCTGGTAGCCGATGTCCCTGAGATTTCAAAAAGTAGATTGTTCTTCCCACAACTTGCTTCCCACTGAACATTAGTAAAAGTATACATAGGTATACCAAAAATCTTAGTCTTCAATTTTACTTTGAATAGACTATTGAAAGTATTGAAACTGATGGACTACTATTACGGCTAATCGCTGATCTTTAAGCCACCAAGCTTAGTAGATTACCTCTTACTTGATGAGCTTTTAAACTTTTGGCTCTTTATATCCATCACCTTCGCGCAAGTGTTGTACAAAAAAGAAATCTTTTAAAGAAATAGAGAAAACAAGTTTACAAATTTGCCATTCAATGATGATGATCATTAGTAGTTTTACTCCATTGTGTAGATATGACGAGAACTTTCTATTCAGTTTCTCGGCAGCTCTTTAACTGATGTCAATGTTCCAACCTGTGTTGGGAACCATTTTCTTTTATATGTCTCGGTCTGAACGTAAAAGGCAAACCAATTCTATACAGCTAATTGAATACGAATCTAAAGATGTAAAGGATATTGGCATTTGTATATTAGGGACATCATATTATGTAGGTAAACACTGAAAAAAAAATTAAAGAAAAAAACGGCCGAGTGCGAGTCGGGCCACGCGTAGGACTAAGAAGAGGGTTTTTGTTGTTACATGAACCTTAAAACGGTTTCAGCGGCTTACAACGTCTAAAAACGGCATTTGTTCAATTTTTTTCTGATCCAAGTACATTTTACTAGTTGGTCGACTATTACTCGTAAACTTGTAAAGCCTACTTAGCTGTGATAGCTTTCCTTTTAATTTCGTTATTTATACTATTGCCGTGAATTTTTCACATACCCAAAAGCAACCATTTCTCTGGCAGGGGGACACTTGACTCTAACAAAAATTTGCATTTTAAAGCTTAATTTTACGTAAACGGCAGCCTAATTGTGTAAGTAAATTCGGCAAACGAAACAATCTGTTTCTTTCCCAAAAACACATACACAAAAAAGTTAAATCTTTATTCAACTTTTTTGTAAATGTGTGTGTTTTTGGGAAAGAAACAGATTATTTCCGTTGCCGAATTTACTTACACAATTAGGCTGCCGATCTAAGAATCGAAAAATGGCTTTAATAGACCCGTAATATTTTTGAATGGCCTATCCAACGATACTCCACAGCATAGGGCAGACGAGAAAAATAATCGATAAATACTTTACCCCTATAGGAGGTACCTGACTTTTTTTTTCGGGTACCTTGTTGACTTCGAAACCCTAAAAAGTCCCAATGCTTCGAAAGCCTCTTAGCTTCTCTTCTCCTTATATAATGCAATCAAGCGTCATATACGATGCATTCAGACAATAATTAATATGTAGGAACTTGTGAACTAATTGCATACAACTCATTATAAGTTCTTACTATAAATTTCAATTTGTTAGGTTGTTTTGTACCTACCCTAAACTCAGTGAAGTCAAAAGAAGATGGCACCTTAATTAGACTCAGAGATTCACTTGATGGTAATAATTTACTTACAATCATAATAATACGTTGTTTTAAGTATTTCATATACATTATTTATTCCACAATTTGCTGAGGAAACATCAGAATTTGTGATACATCTAAGAATAAGCAAATTATTGTCAATGCATATATTCCGCGTGATCCTAAAGTATATAAGGTTATGCAGAAATGCAAAATAATAATATTTATTGCTATCTAACTAGGTTAGGTACTATCTACTGATATCTACATGATAAATTTAATTATCATCTAATTTCGCTGAAATAAGTGATTAAACCAGTCGCACCATGCGTTAGTATCATAGTAATAAAGATAGAATCTTTCAAGGGCCTCGGATAAGGCAATGGTACAGTCAACTAAAGTCGTAGAGCTTGGGTTAGCATATATTACATACCTACGTCTATTTTTTCAAAGAATGGTGCGGATTCTGAGAAGACTGTCATTACTAGTCAAGTGCTTCAAAGTTGGTATGGTTCCCGTACCTAATATTTATAAGCGACTGCGTCGTATTCTTTTCTTGTTTGAGGATATAAGTTTTTTTTATCTATATTTTCGAAAACTTCAGTCCAATGATCCAATCCGAAGTTTAGTTAAATAATATGCACACCTCGTCCTAAAAGCACTTCCAATATCTACCCACCTAAGTATACAAAAACAAAAAGAAATATGCCGACAAAAAATTGAGAACCTCCTCCTTTTTGAAGAAGTTCGATAAAACGAAATTCATGAAGGAACAAGCCAATTTCAAATGAGAAAACCGCTATTATTAAAAAGTTATTTAAAAAAAGTTAAATAAACAAATCTAATTAAAGATATTATTAAAGTTCATAAAAACGTAATTCTGACTAAGCAGTCTTACAAGTATATATCTAGTAAAGTGCAACGAATCAAAAGCGACATGGATGTTTATGTGCGCGTACTGTTGCGAAAATTCGTCACAGTAAATTAGAAAGCGTGCATGATAATCTGCCAGGCGGTGACGGACCGTGTTGTGTTCAAACACACGCTGCACAGTTACACAAGTTTGTGAGAACCTGTCTGTTTGATTACTGAGCAGCTATTGTCAAGTAATTAGAGGGAAACTATACACGGTTTATGTAGGTAGGTAGATGCACCTATAGCTATTTACGACAGATAAGTTATATTCTCAAGTATACCAAAGTAAATAAAAAAAAACTGTGATTTTCTCAAACTATACTGCAGCCATCTAATACAAACAACAGGCACAAGCTTAAAATGAAACAAAACAAATAACTCACCAATTGGTGTCCTTATTGTGCACGAAGGTTTCTCGAAGTATTTTTTAAATTAATTTAAAATATTTAATAACTAATGCGTCTCACTATAATTTTCTAGCGTAATTTTATTTTAATATAAATTTTATGCACGGTACATTGGTGGACAAAATAACATGCGGAGCGTAACGTTGCACTGTAGCGAGACTCGGAGACAGACTGAGTGAATGAGGGCCGGTCGCTATCCTCTTTTATGTTGCTATGGTATGCGTTAGCTCACCAGCCGATGTCAACGGGAGTTAAAATTAAAAGAATACTTTTTATTTAATCGCCCACACAATACACATCGGATCTAAAGCGTGCTAAATGAGATAAAATCTGATTAATTAATCGTTGCGGATAACCGTTAAGTTATTGGTCACATAACTGTAAGATTTCGCTTTATGTCAACAATGGCGGTAGCAAGGGCAGCGTTTATCGGCAGGCCCTTGACTGATGTACTTATATCTATTTAATACAATTAGGTACTAAATATGAAGTACCTAATAACACAATTTAGTTAACAACCACCAACTTCCAATTTGAGGCCATTCATGTAGGTAAGCAATTATTTTCATGAGGGTCGTTTGTTAAAGTACAATGCAGGGCATTTCCAAACGGCAGAAAGACCTTTTGTCTACAGCTATCTTTATCTACCCCTAAATACATGTTATAAAAATAGTTCTGGGTATATATGAAGTTTTTTTCGAGTCATCGATGCGACTCGTGACAATCGCAGCTCAGTCACGGTCAACCTCTTTTTATCAACATGTAAATATAAGTATAATAAGCTGTACGTACTCGGTGTCAAGCTCGCCAGACCGTGCTATTGACCTACTCGGATTTAGTGGGATACCTACTTTTAAATGGACATCCTCGCCTTCAGATGAACTGGTCGGACAACAATAGAATGATCGACGAAGTGTCGAATTGTCAGGACTCTCTATTGGAATCTCTATTACTTTATCTTCAATTTCAAATGTTTTGACTCGTATCCTAGATTACGACGTATTAGATGGGACTTCAGGGCGAAAACATAAAATATTGTAAAATCAAAATAGTAAAACCGTGTTAGCTCGATTATAGAAAGGTAAACCCCTTAAAAGAAAATAGCGAGGGCACAGATGAGGCATTAATTATGTAACAAGATCCATATACTTACTCAAATGTCATTTTATGTCGGTACCATATCGGTACCTACTAATTACACCTACTCCGATGTACTGTTCCCCATTCTTCATTCATATAAGTATAGCATTAATTGACATAGACGCTGATTCGGGGTGAGGTCACACAGGGTATCCTAGTATGGACTCCAGTCTCTCACAAAGGGTCATATTTTTATGCTTCTTTTTTGTTGGTTTTATATAAATTTAGTATGTAAGTATATTCTGATGTGAACCTTTGTGAATAGTTAAAATAAAGGATTTATAAGGATTTATTCTTGGTTCAACACGGCTCGGACACGGGCTCGACTCTCAAGTGTGGATAAATAATGAAATGCGCAACCAATCCGAATATCAACCTCAAGAATCAGAAAAAATACTTTAGGTATATCTGGAACAGGTAGAAATCATCTACCTACAGCTAAACTACACTGAATAGCCAGCCAGCCCTGCGCTCATCATTCCACTGGCTTAGCGTAACTGTTAGGTCGCGGTGGCCCAGTGACTGAGACCTCGCCTCTCGTGCTTGAGGTCGTGGGTTCAAATTCGGGCAAGTACCAATGTGACTTTTCCAAATTTATATCTATGTTTAACTTGTACATCACAAGCAACGGTGAAGGAAGACATTGTGAGGAAACCTGGACTTATAATAAGAGTTTAAGTCTGAAATAGCCATGTCAGAGGCCTGTGGGGTTCCAAGAGGCGGCTTAATTAACTCTGACACCAGAGGTGGCCACATCCTCACATGAAATGAAGAAATTTAACTATAGCATTAATCTAGCAGCAGCCTTTAAGTATCTTAGTTGAAGCGTAGCAAAATTGTAGCCAAAGCGTGGCAAAATCATAGCCGCAGCGTAGCAATAGTGTAGCAGTATCGTAGTAGAGTCGTAGCCGCAGCGTAGCACCATCGTAGCATCAGCGTAGTAAGATCATAGCAATAGTGTAGCAGTAGCGAAGTAGAGTCGTAGCCGCAGCGTAGCACAATCGTAGCATCAGCGTAGTAAAATCGTAGCAATAGTGTAGCAGTAGCGAAGTAGAGTCGTGGCCGCAGCGTAGCACAATCGTAGCATTAGCGTAGTAAAATCGTAGCAATAGTGTAGCAGTAGCGAAGTAGAGTCGTAGCCGCAGCGTAGCACAATCGTAGCATCAGCGTAGTAAGATCATAGCAATAGTGTAGCAGTAGCGAAGTAGAGTCGTAGCCGCAGCGTAGCACAATCGTAGCATCAGCGTAGTAAAATCGTAGCAATAGTGTAGCAGTAGCGAAGTAGAGTCGTGGCCGCAGCGTAGCACAATCGTAGCATTAGCGTAGTAAAATCGTAGCAATAGTGTAGCAGTAGCGAAGTTGAGTCGTAGCCGCAGCGTAGCACAATCGTAGCATCAGCGTAGTAAAATCGTAGCAATAGTGTAGCAGTAGCGAAGTAGAGTCGTAGCCGCAGCGTAGCACAATCGTAGCATCAGCGTTGTAAAATCGTAGCAATAGTGTAGCAGTAGCGAAGCCGTAGCGCAGCTCGAACAATTTGTACCTATTTTTTTAACTGACTTACCAAAAAGGAGGAGGTTCTATGTTCGACTTCATGTGTGTTTTTTTTAATGTATGTTCGCCGATATCTCCGTCAATTGTGAACCGATTTTGAAAATTCTCTTGGTCCCATTTTAATTTGGTAAAGATCTGACAAAGAACTTCGGAGATATACAACAGAACTCTTCAATAAATAACGGCAAATCATTCGGGATTGCTGCAATCGCATGTCTGATTATTGATTATACCATTTCATAGCATAACATCACGCCAGTACGCTCTAAAGCGGTATGCAGATCTCGCATTTCAACGGTTATGTGCAAGTTTCATGTTGTTCGGGTAATCTATTCTGGCGTTGTAGGTACCTTACTAAACAACTTGCTTATTTTAGGTAGGTACAACAAAAAGGGAAAAAAAAACTTTTTTGGAGACCATATCGCAAAAAAATGGGCAAAAAAGAAAGACACCGACTTCAAAAAATAAAATTATTTTTCACTTTGTAGTTTTTTACTTGGAAGTCGGTAATATTTTTTTTGCAAAAATGTTTTTTTGTTTAAACTCCTCGTCCGAATCTATAAACTTGATACTAAAAAACTCATATTTGCAACCAGCTGGACCTAGAAAAATCTGTCTGAAGCCGCGACTCATAGCGAGAATAAATGCTGTTCAATCACGACGGTAGGTAGGCAAATAGTTTTAGACAGATCATATCTATTCAAAGAATATACAAATACCTATAATGCCCTAAGTTCTACAATAGGCTGCGGATAGAGCACGAACTGAGAAATCCCCAGAACAACTAATAATGTATTAATATAGGTACCTATGTTATTTCTTTTCCTTATCGTAAAGGTACTTCCTACTTTAATAGTTTAACTAATCTATGCCGCAGTGCGTAATCTCAGTTAGTCAACAACGACTCAAATCTGTTTAACTGTGCTTATAGTTTGTATGTTCCGTTCTTTCTAGTATTATTTATTATATACTTTATTGTACACCACATAAAAATTACAGGACAAACATTTCAATATTTATAAACACAACAATCAGCAAACCCTTTGCTAATAATAATAATAGCAAACGACCCAAGAGCTAGATTGACCCAACGCTATACCGAAGGCATCTCGGACGTCAGCCTGTACGAGATTGGGATGGCTCTGAAACAGCTTGAAAGTGAAGATGAGAGTTAAAATTAAGTGATGATGGAATCAAGGCCGAACTCTTGAAAGCGGGTGAAAAACCGGTCCTTAAGGCCCTTCAGAAACTGTTTGATGCCGTCATATTCGAGGACAAAACGACACAGGCATAGTGCAGGGGTGTGGTGATACTCTTCTTCAAGAAGGGCGAAAATGCCCGGCTGAAGAACTAAAGTCCCATTGAACTTCTTAGCCATGTCTACAAGTTGTTTTCAAGAGTCATTAAGAATAGTCTCGCGCGCAGGTTTTACGATTTCCAGCCTCCCGAACAAGCCGGATTCCGAAAAGGAGTATAACTTGTGTCTCTGCTTAGCGTTTATGCTGACTACGAAAAAGCCTTCGATTCGATCTAGACTCGGGCAGTCTCTCTAACGGTGCCAGATCGACTACCGGTACAAAATGCGGCGTTGAAATGTTTGTACAAAAACACCACCTTGTCAGTCCGACTTTAGGATTAGATCTCGAAACCTAACCTTTTCCAGCGCGTTGAGAGACAGGGAAACGTTATTTCTCCGAAACTGTTCACTGATGCACTGGAGGAGGTCTTCAAGGTTTTGGACAAGAGAGGGCTAGGCATCAACGTTAATGGCGAGTACATCACTCACCTTCGGTTTGCCGACATAGTGGTCATGGTTGAGACCATGGAGGGCCTCAGTACAATGCTCGCTGACCACAGTAGAGCTTCCGAAAGAGTGGATCTTAAAATGAACATGGACATAACCAAGGTCATGGTGAATGCCCATGTAACACCCACTCCTATCAAGATCGGAGACTCTACACTCGAAGTTGTAGACGATTATGTCTACCTGGGACAAACGGTCCAGTTGGGTAGGTCTAACTTCGAGAAAAAGATCAACCGTCGAATCAGACTCGGCTGGGCGGCGTCCGCGAACCGGAAGACGATGCGTTGGAAGGCCTCCCATTAGGTGGACCGATGACCTGGTTAAGGTTGCGGAAATGCGCTGGATGCGAGACACACGGGATCAGTCATTGTAGTGACGCCTGGGGGAGGCCTATATCCAGCTGATAATGAAGATGATGATGAAACATTTATAAAGGTACTCGTACCTAAGTGTACAATGGGCGGTCTTATCGCACAAGGCAATCTCTTACAGATAACATTCAACCGTCTGCACTGACGGGCTAACGGGAGCCGGCAGGAGAGGTCGGTCACGGGCTCCCGGACCTTGGAGCCCGGGGCTTTGGGTACCCCAAATGTTTAAATATAATCTCAAACAAAGCCAAAATACTTATGTTTAGAACATAATTACGAGTACCTATACAGTTTGTAGGCCCTGTAGGTATACAAAATATAAAAAAGAACCCGTAAAAGCAACGAATGTAGCTGAGAATGCATATTGGGTAGGTATGTAATAGTGTAATCTTACACGTGGAGTGCGGACTTCTGCGATGATCGTGTCGTCGAGTTAGTTCTGCCATTTGCAGAGGAAGTTGCAAGCCGCTGTGCGGTGTATGCTGCCCGCCTTACGGGGCGGATTGCGGTAAAATAAGTCGTAATAAATCAAGATTAGTGAATCGCCATCATGTAGTCGAAGAACTAAGGGTCGAATTAAAACGGCGTGCCCGTTGCGAGCAACAAAAACCAATGGCAGCTCGGTCCTGCCACCACAGCCCCTTGTCCCACACCAGCTCGATGCTTCCACAATCCGCCATGTCTGCCAGCCAGGAAGTGAACGAGAATTCCACAATACACTTGCTCACATAAATGGGTGGATGAGGAAAATAAATATGACCTGCGCATAATCCAGTTCTAAGAAACGCTAAAGAATAGAGATTTGGCACGGATGCCACAAAAAACAGTAGGTACCTAACACCAAAGAAATAATAACAGCATGATGGTTTTTCCAAGGTCATCTCGACGCAGTCATAACTTATGCAAGTGTCCTTGCCACTGGCGGACTAAGGGGAGGGGGGGCGAAGGGGGCGATCCGCCCCAGGCCTCTGGCCGTGGGGGGTCTCAAAAACTCGATAAGATAGTAAAATTCTAAGCAAGGCTAACTGGCAGTTTGGATTTGTAGGTCCCTACATGTGCAACGCAGGGCGTAAAATTTTCGAGTTAGCTACGCTCGCTCTTGCATTATCTGGGGACACGGTAGTGACCTCGCCAAGACGAGCCAAGCCAAGCGCAAGGGCACTACCGACCTTTTCACTAAACGCTTCGTCGCATTTTGAACCCTAAATGTTTTCTGGATTAGTCGACAATTCAATTGAAAAAACCTCTAAATGACGGGTACGGAAAGCTCAAAAGCACCTAAGCTAACCTAACCTTTACGAGGTTTGTGGCAAAAATGTTTGAGCCCACTTCGCTCGCTCTTGCTTCCTGCCTTACCTTTTCTGCATAAGTCGACGAAGCGAGGTAGCGTAAAATTTAACCGGCGCCGTAACAATCTCGCCCAATCACTGGTATTTCGAAAACCAGCACGAAAACAACTTACATTAGCATTATTTATTTAAATATACTATTTATAAAAATACATCTAAAAGAACTGAAAGAGAAGGTCTTAGTCCCAGCAGTGGGAACGTTACAGAGTGATTCTCTATCTATGTATTTGTATGTTTAACTTAGTTAGATCTCAACTTAGAATTCTTGTGTGGCCTTAGTTATGTGCAAATGTACCAAGTAACAAAGTGCCAATTACTGCGTGCTGGGGTCCAAATTGAGTTGTTTTTCGAGTTTTTTTTTTTTTTATATATTATAGGCTCGCGCTTGACCACTATCTCACCTGATGGTAAGCGATGATGTGGTCGACGGTGAAGCACGCTTGCCTAGAAGTAACCTATTCACTCTTGACTTAAAGACTCCTAGATTGTAGCTATCGGGAAACACAGACTGTTATCAAACTTTTTTAAGTTTTTGGATCCCTCTCTCGACCAAAAACTGATAATGGTAAGAAATCTTCTCTGCTCAGATAATAAACTGATAGCGGCATGAACAGTTAATAAATCCGGCCAATAAAAAATACCAACTTACATCTTTGAAAAATTAGTGTCTCCATTCTATGAAATTGTCTTGAAACTTTTCGTTTCGATGCATCGATGCAGCTTACTGAAAATAAATGTATGTTAGTGCCGAAAAACGTCCTTTTTTAACCGACTTCCCAAAACGGAGGAGGTTTCTCAATTCGACCGATATTATTTTTATGTGTCGCCACGGGGTCTCATTGCTAAGAAACAAAATTTGGTTCAAATAAATCTTACTAGATGGCGCGACGTGTACACTCAATTCAATAGAATGTGTGTAAAATTAACATTTTCTGGAATTGAACATGTAAATTGTATGTTCTTGTTTAATCAACTCTCCTCAGTACAAAATTATGGAATATTGGGCTCTTAATTCACATTTCAAAGATTATTTGAACGGATCATTTAAAATTGATGCCAATAGATGGCGCATTTTTAAATTTCTGATGCATTCCACTCGATTGTTAAAATTTGCATTGTAACACATTTTGGTGCAAAAAAAACTGTAAAGGCGTGCAAAAAAATACTATAAAACGAACCTTCACTGTATTTAAATAAAACAATATTCACAAACCTAGTAAAGCCTTTAACTTGCAAGTGGTTGCTACCACCTTCTATTGTCGTGAAACGGGATCGAACGCGATTGATGTACTTACAAAAATAACAAGATTAATCAGATGAAAAACGCTATTTAAGTCGGCACGGTATTATATAACATCTGTGGTGTCGCGGATAACTTTGTCGTTTATGAACCGATTTTAATGATTCTTTTTTTTTGGAAAGGAGATATGCCAAGGGTGGTACCATGATAAGGAAACCAAGGAATCCTAGAGAAATCGAGGAAACTCCTCAAATATTACAGGCATACACTTAGCAATTTTGGTATTTTCATCAATAATGCAATCATTTGCACTCAGAAAGTATCATTTGGTGAAATGGAATTGATGAAGAAGACCACAATGGCCACTGGAACTAAAAAATAATCCTAGTCGTGTTTGGGCTTATTGGAATCGACATGAGATCTAAATTGGCTATAAATGCATTTCATTTTAATTGGAGGTAGGTACCTAACCTACCAAAACTAAAAATAGGAAAATAAAAATCTTTTAAAAAACCGGCCAAGTGCGAGTCGGACTCGCGCACGAAACCTTCGTGCGCGAGTACCATTCCGTACCATTATCGCAAAAAACGGCAAATAAATCACGTTTGTTGTATGGGAGCCCCCCTTAAATATTAATTTTATTCTGTTTTCAGTATTTGTTGTTATAGCGGCAACAGAAATACATCATCTGTGAAAATTTCAACTGTCTAGATATTACGGTTTATGACATACAGCCTGGTGACAGACAGACGGACGGCGGAGTCTTAGTAATAGGGTCCCGTTTTTACGCTTTGGGTACGGAACCCTAACAAAAAATCAAACCGATTTCCAAAACACTACAAAGCGAAAAACAACTTTCTTTTCCAAAGTCGGTGTCGAAAAACGGAAAACAATGGGTACAAAATACACCGAGTTCGGAAAAGAAAGTTATTTTTCGCTTTGTAGTGTTTTGTTTTGGAAGTCGGTTTGATTTGTTGTTAAAAAGTTTTAAAGGGTAAAAAATAATGCCCAATTACAGCCCGTTTAAAAAAATAAGTAATTGTATTTTGATATACGTCTTGCTTTTTGCGGCTTTTTTTAGTAAGTGTCAAATAACATAGAGACGAAACCCGTTGTGTTGCAAAAAAATGAAAAAAAATGAATATGAATTCAAAACCGTATGGCAGATAGATTCGTGATCTTGCAGGTCAGACAGACAAGAGAGTAAAATGCTCAACCATGTACCGCAGGGAGTCATACTTTGTACGCTATTTTGAACTCTATTGACGCTGTAATTTACAGTGCTCTACAATCTTCATGGCCGCCCTGAAATTGGCTACAATAGCTGTGCAGTAGTAAAAGTAAATCGCAAACTAAAAATTAAAAAACATTTTAACAAAAAAAAAAAACTGGCTTCGAAATTATTTTGAAAAATAACCTACAATACACTCTGCAAAGTAGCGCATGACCACGGTTATCCTCTTAAGACCCGATACATATCGAATAGTGTGTACATAAAAAAAACAGATGAGAAAATTTACTTGTTTCATACTTTTTAGAGCGTTATTTTTCAGTAGTCGGGTTTTAGTTTTTGAACGTATTTTTTATGGAAATTATTTTAGGGTTTTTGCACAGCCACATCACATGTCGGGCATGAATGGCAGACAAGGAGGTGGGCCATTACTTGCGAAGGGCTCACTGGCACTGTGTTTTGGATGGGTCTCCATTTGGCCAGGTTGATTCTACAGCGGCCAATCAGCATCCGCAATCGGTTTTGGGATTTCTAGATTGACCATTGCAGTTCTTGTCCAGAGGGCAGATGCTCTGCCGAATTGATGAAGTTTGTGTTTCCATAATTCACATCTCTCGTCAGTTGCGCTGGCTTTCGAGGAGCTCGTATGTCTCAAAAAGCTCTTACGACGCTTCAGGCGCGTAGGTTGGAGTTGATGCTCTTATTCACTGATCCTAGTATACAAATCCAATGCGAAGTCGAAAATTCTGCCTGGTAGACTTCAAAAGTGTGTTGTCAACTACCACAACGGTTACCGAACCTGAGTTCTATACTTGGCTTTATCTAAGCCTGAAGTCGGCATAAACACTGTTGTGGGTAAACGGCGTGTAACATCTTTTCCATAGTTGGAGTAAAATAAAAATCTCATAAATGACAATAAATGAAAATGTTTATTTTGCAAAATATTTTACACGATACAATAAACTAAAGCAAAATTATAATACAAAACGGAACTTAGTCTTCGTAATAATTAAGATTATACATACTTTGAGATGTAAAATAAAACAAGTATAATTATTCAGTACAAAAGTTTACGGATAAGGCACCGAGATCTATTATGCGATACGAAACATACAAAATTATGCAATATGTGTACTTAACGGTAGGAATGTAGACAATCCTTCTTGAACACACTACTCGTCTTACAATTATTGTAAACTTTTTACTTGCTTTCTTTTGGCAGTTTGCTAACCTCGTGGAAATAAGCTGCGAACAGCTTTATCTGTAACAAAAAACAAAAGAAATGAGCGTAAGCAGTTAAAAAAAGTACATAGCAAAACTCGATACATGAGTTGGTGGCGATGGGTAAAATCTTTCTTGAATTATATATTCAGGGATAAAAAGTTACACACTTGGTAATACTTAAAATTACATATGATTATTTCCAATTTTATGTATTGAATTTTCGAAATTCCTGAAAGAACGCATTAGCCGAAATGCTGATAGTTGATATTGCATTTTGGAATTTAAACACATTGAGGTAATAATGTACTACGCACTAGAGAAGTCACCACCCATCACTACTGTGTTCTGTTCAATTGTGGTTTTCTAGCCTCAATTCACTTATTTGCTTGCTAGATCTTGCGCGCTTAAGTCATTTTATGTTTTTAAACGAAAAAACGTTCAAACGCATTCAATATGTCGGTCGTGTGTTTTAAGATTTTGCACTAATAATTCAACCAATACGGCGAAGAGCAAAGGAATAACTTTTCATAGGTGGCTAACTAGATAATAATTTTAAAATTTAATTTTAACAAAATATTTGCTGGACGCCATGTTGTGTCAATGTTAATATAGACTAAAAATTCAGAGAACTAACTGTGGTTATTCAATGAAAAAAGATAAAAGATGAAAAATAATTATTACATAATGTAAGTCATAATTTGTTACATTCCACGTTTGGACCGTAAAGATAGGGAAAAAAAAACCGGCCAAGTGCGAGTCGGACTCGCGCACGAAGGGTTCCGTACCATTTTCGTAAAAAACGGCAAAATAATGACGTTTGTTGTATGGAAGCCCCCCTTAAATATTTATTTTATTTTGTTTTTAGTATTTGTTGTTGTAGCGGCAACAGATATACATCACCTGTGAAAATTTCAACTGTCTAGCTATCACGGTTCATGAGATACAGCCTGGTGACAGACAGACAGACAGACAGACAGACAGACGGACCGCGGAGTCTCAGTAATAGGGTTCCGTTTTTACCCTTTGGGTACGGAACCCTAAAAATGGATAAAATTTATCCAAATTAACCGCAGGGAAGATAACAGCAGCCTAATTGTGTAAGTGAATTCGGCAAAGGAAACAATCTGTTTCTCTCCCAAAAACGACTTTTCGTGTTGCAAAAAGTAGTTTTTGGGAAAGAAACAGATTGTTTCCTTTGCCGAATTTACTTACACAATTATGCTGCTGGTTACCATCCAATCATACTTATGTATTTTCCTTGCATTTTCGCGAAGAGGATAAATATACCACAAAAGCGGGCAGGCGTTTTCTGAATCAGTCTCTCTACTTAATATCATTTCAGTTATATTACTGTTAATACTTTGGAATATTTTATTCACAAGGAAAAATTTACATATTTGCTTCAACATTCTTTTGATCAACCAAGCACTTTAAATCACCTAACACATTTGATACGGGCCATCATAAACAAATACACAAGAATTCGCTTGAAGTACGAAGCTAAAATTAATCAGACTAATAATTATTTATCGAAGCGTCAAAAGTTAACTAAACTTATATTGTTTAGGGGTAACTAAATTAACATAATTAATATTAAAAATATATAAAAGATTCGTGTTTCAAGCGAATTGTAAAATTCCCTATTCCAATTTGATATGTTTTTAACTTATTGTAAGCGCATTTGATTATATATTAAATAAAGAAATACAAAAGTATCATATACTTTAACAGTCGGTTATTTCAACTAATAATAAATTTTGAAAAAGTGTGAATTCTAATGAAGCTTGTTAGGAATGCTATGTCACTTCTGTAGTCAGTCAGCAATTTAGTCTATATGAATGACAAGGTTGAACGAAACGCGTAAGCGCCATGAAAATCACGGCGCTTCCGTCTTTTTGGTCGCGAGAAAACTACACCTTAGAAGCGCTCTAGCGCTGCATGTTTATATTGTTTTGTTAGACGACTAATTATTGTTTTAGCGCTGTAGCGAATTCTTTAGTTTAAACTCTTGTCAAAACTGACAAAATGGAGCATGCAATGCTTAGGATAGCTTCTCTAGTACGTAGTACATATTATCTCAATGTTTAAACAATAATAAAGCACACGTAATCAGTGCTCGCATTTTGGAATTTATTTCCTTTAAATATTGTGTCTTTAAAATCTGCATTGACACGGAAAACTCGGATGGGGTCCCCCCATTCATGTGTCATGTAAACTCCCCTTTCAAGTTCGCTAATGATGCAGGTCTCACCTACTTACCGTTATAAGGACATTTTTATATTTAAAATATGTTATACAAATAAGCTATGGACGATAAGGGGGATTAGAAATCGCCTCACAATGCATGTCAGGTCCAAGACGACCACCTTTTGCATCAATATAATACATATTTTTTATAAGCGCAGTCGCGTTCAGAATATGCATACAATATTATCTATAGAAATGATCATCGGTAAAAATATGTATATAGGTAATATGTTGAGGTAAATTATAAGAGTTTTAATACCGCAAGCAGGAAAATTATCAGTTTATTTGTAAAAATCCTCCAAATTCTTGTAGTATTTGAGGCCCTCAAGATTTTTAAAAGACAAACCGGCAATTGCAGGGTAACTACAATAGATACGTTACTTTTCGGATCACTATAACTTACTAGAATTAGGTAGACAAAAGTTTACCTTAAGTTGACCTTTCGAAGAATCATTAATATCTACAATAAATATTGTCTATCTAAAAGGCTGCAAAGTTAAGAATTTCGTGGTCAAAATTTATAAATATACCTAGAAATGAAGAGGAAATCTATATATAACACCATTTTTTTCGTTCCAGGGATTTTTTATATGCATACGTGATAAGAGTCACCCGTACAACTGGAAAATAGTCGGGTTTTTACGCGGAAAGCTACTGTTTACAAACACACAAATGCGTCATACTTTTACGATATCACACATGCTTTTGTTGCAGGCAATGACATCACAATATTGTTGGAATTGTTCAACATCCCTGATAAGGTGCTTACAAAGTGGTGGCTTTCAAATCTGACACGACATAATATTTTTTTCCCCTCTGTCAACTATCACGTTATCGTACTACTAACTATTACTCATATTTATTGCAATTTCAACATCCCTGCAAAAGTGGTAAATAGTGGACATATAAAGACAAACGTTACGACACGAATTATCATTTATGTCCGTAATGACTTAACAATTACGTGATGTTACGTATCCCGCTTTCCGTATTGTTTTACATATTCGACGTAGCATATGTAAATAACAAGGACGAGTAGTAAAATAAGTACTCCCCCTTTACCCACATATATTATGTTTGATTGCAATAAGTCCAACTTAATATTTTTGTACAGGGTGGCCAACTTAGAGGTTTACAACTTTTTTGCCGTCTTTTTGTTTTGACACCATATTTGACAGTTGTTTGATAACAATTATTTCGTGTAGATACGGCAAATTCGATATGGAGCGTTTTTCGATTGAACAACGTGTTGTAGGAGGAGTAATTGGACCATACTTCTTTGAAGATGCTACGGGCGCTGCCGTAACAGTGAATGGAGATCGTTACCGTGAGATGATCAACAATTTTTTGTTACATCAAGTGAATCAGTTGGGCCTAGAAATCATGTGGTTCCAACAAGACGGGGCCACATGTCATACGGCCAGAGACACAATCGAAATATTGAGAATAATGTTTTCAGATCAATTATTGATTGGCCCCCAAGATCACCGGGTTTGACAGCTGCTGACTTTTTCTGTGGGGCTATCTAAAGCGACGTGTCTATGCTAACAAGCCGAGAAATATTCAACATTCAAAAAAGAATATCCGAGACGCAATCAGTTGGATAGCGCCGGAAATGAGCGAAAATGTGATGAGAAACGCGATAAAAAGAGCTCACATTTGTCGCGCTGCTAGAGGTGGACATTTGGCAGATGTTATTTTCCAAACGTAATTGCCACGCCTAAATATAATATTTTTGAAACAATACCTAGAAATTTCCATTTTGTGTAAAAGAACATTTATGAAATAAGTTGTATACCTCCTTACTGGCCATCCTGTAATATAAGATTTTATTAGCATTTGTCAAACACTGTCAGCTTGCCTGCCCAATGTTATTCTGTATTCTGGTTTAAACCTAGTAAATACCATTGTCGAAGCAAAACTTACTAAGCACCATGTTTTTTTTAATGATCATCAGGTTTATGTATAGTATTTATTATAGTAATATAATCTTGTATATATTTATGTTTTTAATCTAATAGCAGTACCCCGCAGACAACCCCCTTTTTTATTCTAAGTTTTTTTTCAGTCCATCCAAAGGTTGTCTGGTAGATATCGCTGTCAGCGATAAGACCGCCTTTGTACCCGTATAGATAAGCTTTTCTTGTAAATGTGTATAATTGTATGGTGTACAATAAAGTATATTCTATTCTATTCTAGTTACGTCGGCACGGTTTCTTTGTATGGGATGAGGCATCTGTATGCTAGTTTTATTATCTGTGCCTGAGTGTAGACATAACGGGTGTATACTCACTCAGCAGCAGTAGCACATTGCCTCCGCTGGCTTCGTGCACCGTGCTCGTCACCGGGGTGGAGCCGGCCTGGCGGGACATATAGTGTAGTTACAATAAAGAGTGTATACTCACGCCCTCGATATAGTTGCGCACGTTGATCTTCTCGTTCTGCGAGTGCGCCATGTCGTCGCCGGCGCCCATGGGCAGCAGCAGCACGTTGCGCCCGCTGGCCTCCTGCAGTGTGATCGTCACCGGGATGGAGCCGCCCTCGCGCGACATGTCGGGCTCCGTCTGAGATAAAAAAAACTCGTATTATCATCCATATTAATATTACAAATGCGAAAGTAACTCTGTCCGTCTGTCTGTTACGTTTCACGTCTAAAACGCTGAAACGATTTTGAGGAACTTTGTTTTTATAGGCATAGATTGAACACCAGAGAAAGACATAGGATACGTTATACACGAGTTTCCGATCCGAGATTTCGACGCGGGCCAACCCGCTGTCAAAAAGTAGCCAATATCCTCCCTCATTGCGTCACGCGTTGTATTCTTCAGTATTGAGGATGAGAAGGGAGGTCTCCCTTCTGACTCACCTTCTCTCGAACGATCTTTCTTTAACTATTTCTGTCTCTCGCGGTGTGGAGAGCGTTGTTAACTGTAGAGTCAAGAGCGGTGCGGATCTGGTCAGACCAACGTATTGGGCTGCGTCCACGAGGCCTTTTTCCATCTACTTTGCCGGCCACGGTGAGCCTCTCGAGGTTGCCACCATCTTTCCTTACAATCTGGCCTGAATTTTCTAGAACTTTGCGCAGACACTCGGATGACATGATGGTACCCAATATTTAGATCCCAAATGAAATGCATAACCACCAGAGCCCGGAACACTGCGCCGCGCGCCGGTAGAAACTAGAGACGCCATTCCTTACTCGTCTATTATACGTGCTGAATACTTGTTTTGGTTCTTAAGAGAATTGTCATGGGTCGTCAATTTCTATGTCTCTGTGGCAATAATATATGTTTATGCATAGGGTGCAAGCGTATTTAGTAGGTAGGTTAGGTTAAAACGGGCTGGTTTCCGCAACTCCACGACCAAGCGCGTATTTTGCGTACGGAGAAAGGTAGGTACCGACAATTCTCAATATCAAATTCTGAGCTATTGCCATAGAAAACCCTAAACTGCTGATAAAGGATGTACTTGCAACCACAGCAAATCGGGCTTCCAAAATATCAGGCTCTCGGATCAAAAAACAGGACAATTCTACCCATGTCGATGTAGGCAGCTTATAGGTAAGCCGATGCATTAAAGAAACGAATCTGGAATAGCGGGTTGTACTTGCGTTGACAGATAGTACAGTAAGCATATAAAATTTTAGGTAAAATATAATTTTCAAATTAATAATAATAAAAAGAAGACCGGGTCGTATTTATTTCAAATGTTACAGCTTCAAAAGGTGACTAAAGTCGTACACACATTAATTATATACAACATCTATGAAATCTTAATTAGGAAATCTTCCAAACAAGTAACTACCTGCTTATATGAGATAAATCAAAACACGAGTAGAACTTAAACAATCCTTAGTATAATGTTTGTTAAAATAAAAAACGGATATTGTTTTATACTAATTACACGCGCGTGAGTGAGTATAGACGGCACTAGTGTGCAAGCAAGAGAACATGATAAGCACCGCCTTTTTAGATACGTTTCTTTGATGAACCGGGTCATATATCTTGAACTTGGCTACAATGGCTGCGCAGTAGTAAATCTCATACAATAAAAAAATCAAAAAACCCGACTGCTTCAAAAGCGAACTAAAAATTCGTAAATAAGGCAAAAATCATGCTGTGCAGTCGGATGATACATATTCGCGGGCTGGCTGACCAAAATCTGGTGTATCCTCCGCCTGCACAGCATGATTTTTGCCTTATTTACGAATTTTTAGTTCGCTTTTGAAGCAGTCGGGTTTTTGGATTTTTTGAATTAAGTTTTTTTATTTATAACTTTTTAGTATTTTTTTTTCGAATTAGGTACATTTAAACATATAAGTGTTATATATTTTTGAAATCACCTCTTAAAACCCTTTATTTTGATACCCCACACGATGGGTTTTGAAGAAAAAAAAATTTTGGGCTCCACAATATGGCACCCAAAGTCCGCCATTTTTCTATTGTCCAATTTTAATGTAGCCTATGACACTCGCAGGGTTAAGACGAATCGATTGACGTATGAACCATCAAAATCGGCCAACGCGTTTGTTCTCTGGAACGCCATATAGGAACAAACATACATACATACATACCTACATACATACATACATAGACTGATAAACACATTACCCTCCTTCGGCAGTCGGGTAAAAACAGTACCGTTTCGTGCCTCGCGCATGCGTAAAGCCAACTTCAGGGCCATTTTCAGTTGACGCTTATAAAGAATTCCATGGTTCGGAATCTACTTAAAATGCGTGCCGTGTCGCTAACGCCTGCTGAACGCTTAGTTAGTTATGTGCTCATCGAAAAAATAAATATGACATCTGTCACATCATCTTCCCTTATTAGATACCAAGACATGACATGTTTAGTACGTTATACTAAAGATATTCGTATTAAAAGTAACCCTGCTTCCTTTGGTTCGTATTGGCGGGGCTACTGCCTTATCCTAGATTATTCTTTGTCAAAACATTTTTTTCCCTATCTTTGAAAAGCCATAAAAAGACGTCAGTCGCTAATCGATTGTCATGGTGTTTATGAGAATATCAAAGAATTCTTACCAGATAGATCATTCTGGTAGCGCGCGCTGCAGCTTGGTAATGAGGGTGATCAGGGTTCTCTGTCCACGCGCGCCCGCTCTGGGCTGTGATGCGCATCTTGTTGGGGGAGCCCCTTGCTGCCCACTGTAAACAAAAATAATAATATTTTAATAATAATATTTTTATTGACACAAAGAAAAAGTTACATTTCCATTTGAAACCCTGACTCCTGTGCTAGGTGAGACCTGTGTTACAGGAGTCAGTGTCCTCACCCGTTATGGTTCTTGTGTTCACAACATTGTATGCATCAGAAATAGAAAAAAGAATAACAATCATTAATAATAATACATACGTGCTCTTGTGTGGTGTGTGTGTGTGTTTATGCATCGTTGTAAAAGTGTGAGTGTGTTGTGTATATGTGTGTGTTTGGTGTGTGGTGTGTGTGATCATTGTTGGTGGCTGGACTTGGGTTATATTATGAGACTTGGTTTGTCTAACTAACTATTAATCATCTCGAGTAGTGTTCTTTGATTAAGTTTTCCGTCTGTTGGTAGTCAAGTGTTTGAAGCCATGAATTTAGTTTTAACTTAGTTTTATTTTTTGTTAGTGGGTTTATATTGAGGATGTTGTTTAATTTATTATATAGATAAGTCGAAAGATATAGATGTTGCCGTCGAGCAGATGCGGTCTTACATTTGACTGTGCTACATACATTACCGATCGTTCTCCTATGTTTATTTGCGTGATTTACCGGTGTCTTCTCATGCTGTTTCAATGTGAGATTGAGCAGGTATAGCTGTCTCACTGTAAGTACTTGGCAACTTTCATAAAGGGTTCTTGTTGGGAACCGGTACGGCTTGAAGGTCATGACTTTTAACAGAGATCGTTGGGCTCTCTCGAGGCGTATCATGTAGGTTTTACAAGCACCACCCCAAGCAGTAATACAGTAACCCACGATGGACTGTGCCAGAGCTAGATAAATCGCACGGAGAAGCTTAAACTCGGCCACTTGTCGTAGTTTCTTAAAAGCCCATATAAGTTTCCTAACACGGGCAGATATCTGTTCAATGTGGGGACGCCAGGTATAAAAATAAAAATACAATCATTTAAGGTTATGTCCAAAACACTATACTGCGCTCCAAAGCGCAAAACATTGACTTGCCTCTCAGCGGTTTCCAGATTAAATGGAACTGCTGGACTCTGCGTTCCGAATAAGCAGAGAGCTCGGAACAGACAAGATCGAAGCCTTGAAACCGCAAGTTGGGACCGTGAAGGAGATGGCGGGACGATTTGGAGGCCTTGGCCAGCAGTGGAAAAGCACAGATCAGCTTTTTTAAATCTTTTTTTTTTGCCCAACCTTGGAATTTCTTCCAGTATCGTGGGTGCGTTTACAAACATTTAAACTCACAAACACAAGACACCCAGATCCGCAAAACTATCTGTAGGCCATACAAATATGTGTTTCGTGCGGGAATCGAACCCGCGACACGACACGCAGCGCAGCCGCCGATCGCTAATCCACTACGCCAACCGTGTCGTCAAATGAAAGCTTTGATAATAATAAGATTATATTATTAAATTTGCGATAATTTCTTAGCGATAGGGTATCGTTGATAAGTATGCAAATGTAATTTATTTATATGGTGTACAATAAAAATAATTCTATCTTTGAATCAAAATTCTAGATTTTTCCTAATGTTTTGCAGAGGTAATCGTAATACAGATGAATAACAAGTAACATTTCAAAATTTAAAAACCTTCGACACATTTATCTTGCGAAAACACTCCGATTCAAACAGTAAAACGCCCACTTTTGAACGGCTGAACCGATTTTATTCAAACATAGCTAAGAACACTCTCGAGAAAATAACCTTTCAAACAAAAAAAACTAAATCAAAATCGGTTCATCCGTTTAGGCGCTATGATGCCACAGACAGACACACAGATACACAGCAACACACGTAAAACTTATAACACCCCTCTTTTTCCGGCGGGGGTTAAAAAATGGAACTGAATATATCAGTCAGATTCAGATTTTTGCACTATATATCAAATATCAAAACTTGTTCGCAGTATCGTTAGTTTACGTTTAAGAACTCTAAAAATAAAATGCAACTACAAACCTGGCGGTTTTGTAAATTGATTCTATCTGACTAAATAAATATTCATGAAATTAGACGTTGTTCTTAATTGTAGTAAAATCCCTGAGTCACAAGACCGCCCATTGTACACTTGTTTTTGTAAATGTTTTTTTCCTGTATGGTTTTTGTGGTGTACAATAAAGTATATAATAAATAAATAATTTAGGTATGATTTAAATATTGCAATTATTTAAACTATTGTGTAAAACGATGACAGTTTTAGCTGTCGCTCACATTGGTATTCGCGGAAATCCCGTACCATAAATAAATTGTGACTGTAAAGTTATTCAATTTATAAAAATAAGTTGTCATTTCAATACAAACCTTCTTGTTGACGAAGTCAAAGACTAGCTTCTCGACTTCTTCGGGTTCCTGGTTTGGAACAATTCTTATGGAGAACTTGCCAATAACTTTTCCGGGAATTACAGTTTTCGCTCCGGGTTGGAAAGCAGCTCCTAAAATTTTATTTAAATCACAATTTATTACATGAAATTATGAAATATTACATATTTACGAACATTTTATATAAATGGATATACCTTCAATGCCGTGCAGTGAAAGGCTAGGGAATCGCCAGCGATGCATCAATATTTGTTCCTTGTCGCCATTGTGAGCCAATTTAGGAGCGCCAATGGATTTCCTGTAAACAAGAATTGATGATTATTAGCAAAGAACTCGTGACAGCTGGATCCATGTTTTATTGATTGATATTTGTTTTCTTGCATCTTCAAGCAAGAGCAACACACCGCTAGTCTCCAATTCTCGGCATAAAAACCGGCCAAGTGCGAGTCGGACTCGCGCACGAAGGGTTCCGTACCCAGGGTGGGGTCAACTATGTACGTATACACCTTTAATTTTAACTTTTTTATTTTTCGGAAATTTTCTTTGATTTGTCCTGTAAGACATTACTTTTTGCCAAATTACCTGTTTCTAGGTCAACGGGAACTACCATATAGGTTTTTGATGCAAAACCTATAGGGGACTTCGGGTTGTTTTTTATACACCTAATAGGGGCTAAATTTCAACTTGCTAGGTCCACCCGTTCCTGAGAAAATCGGTGGTGACACACGAACAGACAGACGGAGACGAGAGTTATCTTATAAGGGTTCCATCCCACCCTAAAAATAACGCAGTTTAGACATTTTGTTTAAAAAGTTTTTCTTAAATTAGATGGTATAATGTTTCTATCGCCTTGTCATGCATTCTCAGTACTGGCGCTATGGCGTCTAGTCCTACCCTGATTGATCACATATCGGAAGCATCAGTCAATAATTCAGTATCTATGAGGTACCCAGTTTGTTAACCTGGTTAAAGCGTTACATAGTCTTTGTATATGATATGATGAAGGGGCAGTGACATGAAACTGTTAAAAGCATACAATTTATACAATACTAGGAAACTATATCAACAACTACATAAATACGGCTTAAGGATGATTAAGCATTGATGTCAAGAAACAATGTAATATGTAAGTAAATACAAAATGTATTTTTTGTGTAGTTCATTAATGTTACTTGGTGTAGGTAATAGGAATCTAAAGTCTTAAGTTCAAAGACCGCAATCTCGCAAACAATGTAATAATTTCAAATTGACTCATTCTGCAAACAGCATTCCGATATCCTATCAGTTTACATTTACAACAGCTGGCACAAATCATTGTCCGTACCTACCTACTTATTTTAAATTGTACTGTAGACTTCGAAAACCCTATTCAATTTTTATAGGGTGCGTACTGGGTGTACGCAAAGGGTAAAAACGGGACCCTATTACTAAGACTCCGCGGCCCGTCTGTCTGTCTGTCCGTCTGTATCTCATGAACCGTGATATCTAGGCAGTTGAAATTTTCACAGATGATGTATTTATGTTGCTGCTATAACAACAAAAACTAAAAACAGAATAAAATAAAAATTTAAGTGGCTCCCTTACAACAAACGTGGTTTTTTTGCCGTTTTTGCGATAATGGTACGGAACCCTACGTGCGCGAGTCCAACTCGCGCTTGGCCGGTTTTTTACGTTGTTCTTTATCTAAATAGTTACCATCATTGCCTAATAGGGATGTTTCCTGGGTAGAAAAATGCTAATTCTAGTTAATCCGTCCGTCAGTGAGATTATCAAATAATATTGGACCCGTATTATTAACTTTATCAAATAAATAACAATTTACAAAGATAAAGCGCACCAAATTCTGGAGTTGGGGCTTGTGACGACACTATGTCAATATATGGTGTAGCACACCGTGACGTCACACGATATTTCAATGCACTGTATCCTATAAGCTTTCCATCTGACAAATTATCACCATTGAATCTCGTTTAATTCACATTTCCATGTTATTAATATAGTGGAAAAGTTTAGAATTGTAGCCTCTTATTCCACTGAATAATAGCTTCATCATCCAGTACTGAACTGTTGTTTCAAAAAATTATGACGTAAGACGTAAATTACATTTTTGTTAAGCGCTGCAACTGATCATCATGGATAAATCTATCGAAGATGCCAAAAATCAAAAGAAAACTTCCAAGAACACATCATTCTTCTACATTGATTAAGAATACAGATGCTGTACTGTCCTACAAGCCGTTTATTAAGCTTTAGTTGCCGCAAACTATTGACCCTACTAAGGTTGTGAGGTTGTGAGAAATTATTTGAAGAACTGGGTATAAACCAAGTTCTGCAGAGAATGGGAGAAACAATATACTTTTGTAGCAGGTTGACTTGGTAACAATAAAACCTAAAAAAGAACATAAACCTCTTTCTGATGCAATCAGGTACAAAAGGAACAAATGTAAGTACGAACTTCTTACCTGTAGGCATCGGTATCGAAATCGATGTTCGTATAAAGTTTCTTCTCATTCTCCGTAAGAGGCGCGACCGAGTCGTAGATACCGTCGATTTGAATCTTGCCATTCTTGTCCACAAGCTCGTTCATCAGATAAATTAGATCAGTCATGGCTGTAAATTGAACAATCATACTCAATTGTCGCGTCGGCAACTTCTTTTTGTTGTTATATCATTGATGACCATTTTTGCAATTGGAAATTCAATACCAACAACAAAAACTGTAGGCATTTCAACTTATTATATCATTAGGACAGTCAATTAAGTGTAGATAGAATCCTTAATTACTATGTAAGTATTATGGCAAATTCAGTGGCTAATTGAATTGTGTCTTAACTTATCATAAAATCTTTGTTTAATTAAGATAAGTGTGGTTGATAATATCAGGTTCCATAGTAACTAGCTTTCGTAATAGGACATGGTATGCACTTATCAACATTGAAAGATAAAAGTATTGAGAAAGGATAATTAAATGTTTATCAGTCTTATGCGTAACTTTATTGTAGGTAAGAAAGAGTTGAGTAGGTTTTAAGAAATATTTAAAAAAAATCTATGATTTGAGGATAATTATGCATAAAAACTGTATTAAATGTTAGAGAATTCGTATCATTGTTCTTGCTGCAGCATAGTTATGGCTAACAGGCTTAGCAACATAAAATCTATATTTTCATGGTTTTCTATTGTAATTTGAAACTACTTAATGTATTTTAAAGTTTCATCATATAATTCTCGGCATGTCGTGAATACTTAATACATACATACATACATAAACTCACGCCTTTTTCCCATGGGGGTAGGCAGAAACTACAGAACGCCACCTGCTACGATCCTAAAATAATAATACTGAATACTTAATGAACCCGGTATTTATAAGAAACTAGCAACAGTTCGCCAGCCCGCGCAATCTTTTGCATTTATACTAGTATATAGCAAATTGTAAAATTATACCTTCATGGACAGTTCCACCGTAGACACCACTGTGTAAATCCATTTGAGCGCATTCAACTTCCAAGAAATAGTAGCTGATACCACGCAGACCATATGTAATGCAGGGTTTGGTTGTGCCAAGCCAGTAGTTGTCTGATATGCAAACAAAGTCTACATCCTTAAAGAATCCCTCTGGTTTTAATTGCTCTAAAAGTAAAGCATCCAGGCCTTCTGAACCAGACTCTTCCATGCATTCAAGCACAAACTTCAAATTAACAGGCAGCTGAAAACAGTTTCTAATATGATTTATACAATTCCAACAAGCAAACAGTTGTTATGCAATACAAGATAGTAAAAACAGAACACAATACATTGTAAATACATATTCTCAGTCATATCATATAACTATGGTAACTGATTAAATAATACAGTAAAACAAATAATGAAGCAATGTATACTGCATAAACAGTCTGAGAATATGAATAGTGATCATAAAAATATAATAATTTAATCATAAATTGCAAAATGTATACCTCTTCACCAACAGCTTTGAATGCATTAATGGCATGGACCCATCCAAGTACTGGACCCTTATCATCAGTAGAACCACGGCCATACAGCTTGTCATCACGTTCCACAAGCTCAAATGGCTCTGTGGCCCACCCATCTGATTTCAACGCTGGCTGGACATCTAAATGCCCATAAATGCAAATAGTTTGCTTCAACGGGTCCTAAAATTAAAAAAAAAATATTAATAAATCATAGGAAAGGCTTGGGGTTTTCTCATACCTATAACTATATGAGAGAGGTCAATGAACTGTTTACATATTCATTATGTAAATTAAATACAAGTTATAAATAAGTATCAAAGACAACTGGTTAGATAAACGATAGGTAGATGAACTCTTTATTGCACAGATCAAATAAAAAGTCAAGATGGAATGTAGCAAACAACAAGGTGAAGCCGGTTAAAACTACGCCTTGCTGTATAAATACACACACAATTACACGTGCACACATACAATGAAACTACTCCTTAGCTTGTCAGTCTAGCTTTATTATTTGATCTGTGAGCATGAATGACAAGCTAAGGTGTAATTTAAGATGTGATTGCATGTAATTTTGTATTTGTATGGCAAGGCATACTTTGAACCGGCGTCACTTTGTTGTTTGGTTCCACCTTGACTTTTTATTTGATCTGAGGCACACCATATCAAATACAATTATGACTTAAGAGTAAATGGGTTCTAACAATAGGTGGCCTTATAGCTAATAGGGATATTAGCAATCTAAATGTTACATTATTACTAGAATGGAAAATAAGTCAGTTGTTATGGCTTGTGTTGAACTCTTATATAGATACTCAAGAACATGGACAAATAGGTAACACAGAAATGATTAATTAATAGAATACTTATGTTAACTGTGTATTGTTTCTTTTTGATTTTAAAACATAACAATGGCTACTTATTAAAGATGTTATTGAAGTTAATGCAAAAAAGACATAAAATGCGAAATTTATTACAACCTATTATACTACTATTTATAGTACAATAGTTTATGGAAAAGCCTTAGCCTAGATTTAGATTGACCCAGAAATTATATAAAGACTGAGTCCCAACTAAGCCACTTTTTATCATCAACTGCCTATCTTACAAATAATATAAAAGCGAAAATTTGGATGGACGGATGAATGTTTGCTTGTTACTTAATCACATCAGAACTGCTGAGCGGATCTGGATGAAATTTGGCACAGAAATAGATTATAGTCAGGAAATGCACATAGGATACTTTTTATCCTGGGAATATGTTCACTCGGAATAATTTTCGACTTTTACGAGGCCGAAGCCGCTGGCAGGATCTAGTTAACTTATAAACATTTAAGTTTATGAGAGAATAAGGAAAATACTTACATTTCCCAAAACGCCTATTAAAACAGGGGGCAGTTTGACTTCTTGTCCATCAATAGTCTGATAGCCTACATCCCTGAGCTCAGTGGTCGCGCCAACTTCCTTTAGTTTCTCCTTCATCCATTCCACCATTCGGACGCAGTCATTGCGGTACTTGACATCACTAGACACCGATGGAATAGCAACTGCTTCCTTTAAAAGTTTCTTGAAATTTTCGGCATTATCATCTACGTACTTAAATACTTGAGGCAATCTTGAGACTCTATCTGCCATTTTGGGGTTATGCTGGTGCGTAACAGAATAATGTCGATAAACAGGACGATTAATAAAATTTTTCGCAATACACGACGCTCCTGCACCCGGCAACTTTATTACATTACAAAATTAATTCGCCGTCCTAATCAAAGACGAAGTCATGATGATGGTGATAGTAAAATGACAGCTTGCTGTCACTTTGACATTGACATCAATGACATATGTCATGTGAATAGAGAAAACTTTTTCTATTTTCTTTTTTTATAAAAACGAAACGTAATGTGATAAAAAAAAAAATAAGAAAAAGTCAAACCGACATACAAAACGGCAGTCGGCAGTTTCGGCAGTCGGTTTGATTTTTTGCGTCATCATCATCATCATAATTTCTGCCAAAAGATGGCCACTGCTGGACATAGGGCTTCCCCAAGCGTCGCCACACTGGTCGGTCCAGCGCGTTTCGCAAGAAGCCACGTGGCCTAAAAAAAATATTTCCCTGAAACCTGTACCACCATTTTTCCACCATCAACGAGCCTCCGTAAAGTTGCATAACATTGCGGGCTACTGAGGTTTAAATATTATTATGATCACTCGCTCGATCGTGTCCCGCAATACAATGTAATTAAAAGTTTAACGGTTTAACAATGTACTTAAAGCCCTTCAGAAGCTGTATAATTCCGAAATACTCGAGGAGAAAACGCCGCAAGCATGGTGGAGGGGTGTGGTGATACTCTTTTTTAAGAAGGGTGATAATGTCCAACTTAAAAATTACAGGCCCATCTCGCTTCTTAGCCAAGTCTTAAAGCCGTTTTCAAGAGTCATCACCAATCCTCTCTCTATCCTCGCTTTGCCGACGAGTGGTCGTGGCTGAAACCATGGAGGTCCTCAGTACAATGCTCGATGACCTCAGTAAAGCTTCCGAAAGCACTCTTAAAATGAACATGGACAAAACCAAGGTCATGTTGAATGCCCATGTTACACCCACTCCTATCAAGATCGGAAACCACTCTCGAAGTTATAGGTACACGACTATGTCTACCTGGGACCACAGAGAAAATAAAACTACGTTATACCTGGGACAAACGGTCCATCCAGTTAGGTAGGTCTACCTTCGAAAAAGAGGTCAACCGTCGAATTACTGGGTACTACTAGGCTGGGCAACGTTTGAGAATTTGCGCGGTATCTTCTCGTCCAACTTACCACAGTGTCTCAAGACGAAAGTCTATGATCAGTGTGTTACCAGGCTGCGAACCGAAACCACCGGTTTAGAGCGAGCTCTTGCGCGTGGATTGGAACTCCATGAAGCGCGCCACAGAGAAAATAAGAGCGGCCCACTAATAAGTTTTTCTTTACTACTCTATATGAAAAGGCTAGATAGCCAGACACTATAAACATCGCTAGCGGCAACTATTGATAAAGACGAGGACTAATATAACAAATATACATATACATAACATACACTTAACTCCTCTATTTTCTATCGGCAATAGAAAATAGAGGATTTACGTTATCTTTTACAAATAAAAAGAAACACATTTAAGAATGAATTTTTATTTCTGTAAAGTCACAAAACAATTGAGTAGGTAATGAATTATTGATGAGTAAATTAAATAGATCCAATTTTTTTTACAGTAAAATGCACTAGTATTGAATATAATATTATGTTGTGACTGAGTATAGCTGGGCAAGTTATTATTACATATTATCAGTGTCATTATTTGTTATTTAAAATTGTTTTATTATAAAAGGGGCCTCGCGTGATGTATGAATAACACAAAATTAAAAAAGCCTATCCAAATTAAATATAGGTTACTTATTCTTATAATCATGGTGAAGAGGTCATTGACTTCCGATATTTGGTAGTGTTAATTTCACTCTACAGCCGTGGAATGTTTTCTACTTAAACTATCTCCGAAGCTTTCTGCTTCACACTTCCAACTCTCACATGCGACAGTCTTCTTTCCTAATACTTCGATCATGTTGTTCTCAACAGTTTACAGTTCTTAGTATGCTGGAACAAAAATATCACAGAATTAAATTAATTTGTAAGGAGATATTGATATAGATAAATCAAACAAAGGGATTAAAAAACGAAATCGTTGCAAGGAAACAGTCGGATTGTTTTAATAATTGGGTCAAAAATAATCTGCCCTAGATCTATATACAGTTGTGGTCATATAATTAGGAACGACTGATACCAAAGTCACTTTTGGATAAAAAACTTAATTCAAAAATCAAATACCCGACTGCTTCAAAAGCGAACTAAAAAGTCGTAAACAAGGAAAAAAGCATGCTGTGCAGTCGGAGTATACATATTCGCGGGCAGGCTGACCAAAATCTTGTGTATCCTCCGCCTGCACAGCATGATTTTTTCCTTGTTTACGACTTTTTAGTTCGCTTTTGAAGCAGTCGGGTATTTGATTTTTGAATTAAGTTTTTTTATTTATAACTTTTTAGTTAGTTTTTTTCGAATTAGATACGTTTAAACATATAAGTGTTATATATTTTTGAAATCACCTCTTAAAACCCTTTATTTTGATTCCCCACACGATGGGATTGGAAGAAAAACAAAATTTGTGCTCCCACAATATGCCACCCAAAATCCGCCATTTTTCTATTGTCCAATTTTAAAGTAGCCTATGACACTTGCAGGGTTAAGACGCATCGATTGACGTATGAATCATCAAAATCGGCCAACGCGTTTGGTCTCTGGAACGCCATATAGGAAAAAACATACATACATACATACATAGACTGATAAACACATTACCCTCCTTCGGCAGTCGGGTAAAAAACTTACTTTTACTTTTGTATCAACTTATTGATAGAAACTCAGAACTACATAAAATAATATCTTTATTAGTAGGTTTTAATTATTTATACTCATTCGCAAAACAATTGCACTTCTATATGAAAACCTATATATCGTAAATTGATTTTTTTTTTTAAAAGTACTGGCCGCCGGAAAAATAATTTAGAACGCAAATAAAGCTGGAAACAAATTATCGGACGCGGCTTACGGACGCGACTGACAGCCGCGACTTATAGAGTATCTAGGTAATGAATGTACATTACATTGTACAAACTATCGGAAGTAAGTCGCGGACGTGACCTTGGGCGTTCGGGCGTCTGATAGAGATCAGGCAGCCGCGTCCCATACGACTGTGCACACATGTCAGCCGCGGCTGTAAGTCGCGTCCGTCAGCCGCGTCCGATAATTTGTTTCCAGTTTTACGGCCAAATAAATTTCATAGTAAACTCATATCTGGGAGTTTTGGCGGGAACGTGATGGCGTCTATGATGCTTCTCTGTTTTATTTTCCTAAAATTGTGTTTAACTGGATATTAATAGTGTAAAAATGGTGGTGTTTTGTTCTAATAATATTAGTGAACGTGCACAAGTGTGGGAAAGTGAAACACAGCCGTAGAACATGAGTTTGTTCATGTTGTCGACAAAAATCCATGGAGGCTTCCAGTAAAGTTACCGCCATTTTACTGGGGCCTAACTATTATATAATAGTCTATGACTAGGACATTGGACTAAAAACTAAAGAAACTAGAACTTCTATACTTGACACTGGCTAAATGTACAAAAAGTGCGAAACAAAAAAAAAAAACTCATATCTGCCGTGTAATTTAAAAATGGAACGATCTTTTACTCCGAAACATGGCAACCAAGGAGGTAACTTATCAAAGGTTTTAATAAAATTTCGAACTGGCATGCTTATAGAAAGCTGTTTACAGAAAAACAAAAATTAACACTTCAACACGGGAATAATTTTATTAGTGATGTACGTCATCTTTCGTCTTTGATTTCGAAAAGTAATTGTATTTGACAAAATGAGTTCTAGGTGATACTTAAGTTTTAATTTCTGCGCATTAATTAAGAAAAGCCTTATACAAGCCGTGGCCACAACTAGGCCACTGAACTGCTGATGAACTTATGTATGTATTTACACGTTTGTCCATCAATGCCTTTTTTGCTGGCCGCTGCAGTATTGTACTATAATTATGGTATCATCGATACGACGAAGAAGAAGAAGAGCACAAATATTTCTCAAAAAAGGAATTTACCCAGAAGCGGCATCATCGTTAACTATAGAATGCGCGGGGGCGTCAGTGAATATCCTTGCTGCGTGTTTTTTCAGCCAGTACGTGAGCAGCGCCACTAGCAGCGTGGCCACGGCGCCGGAGACGGCGGCCACGCTCGCGCCCACGCCGCTCGCCGCCACGAACACGCGCGCCGACAACGCCTGCCACACAGACTCCGTCCACGTCGAGTATTCGCCCGACTTTAGGTTGTAATCTAGAGTAGACAGATACATCATATTTATTTACATATTTTTATGAGTTAAGGTAGTTGACCGTTTTAAATGTATTAATAGACACATAGAAAAATATTTATAGCATCCCATACATATCTAGGGCCCCTTTAATATAAAAGGTCACTTAAAATCTACTTTTACCAAATGGAATATACATACAGGTAATCAAGTAACAAGGATTAAAATAGGAAAAAACTGAAAGGTTTTTTTTCAATTTAGTTACCCAGTTAATTACTAACCTGGTATAATAAATGCAGGGCTGACTGCAGCACTCATGTTCATGGTCGTTTGTATACAAACTCCACTGTGATTCCAACCTTTAAGATAGTACTGTGAGAAACCCTGAAACATAAGACGATGACTATAAGACACGTAATAGTATATTATGCAACTAGTGAATAAAAGACGGATTTAAAGCGAGGGCCATAGATGAATCACGAGCAAGTGAAGGATTCTAATGACTGAATCACGACCGTAGGGAGTGATTCATGATGATTGAATCACGAGCATAGCGAGTGATTCAAGTGTTAGAATCATGAGCGACGCGAGTAATTCATGGCCCTCGATATAAATCCGTTTTATTCAAGAGTTGCATACTATATTTTATACCATGACATCGAGAAAAAGCAAGATCTAAGCGAGAAGCACAAGGAATATTACGAGTAATAAATAAATGGTTTATTACCTTCAAAATTTACAAAAAATGTGAAAACCTGACCCCTGAGCTAGGTGCTGTTACCTGTGTTTCAGGGGTCAGTGTCCACCTCTGTTACTTTAAATAATTATAGTTAATTAAACACCATTGCAATTAATATTAGAATTACAATCCAAATAATTATTCAATAAATATCCTAGACTAAAATCAAAATCACTATTAAAATCCTAAATATAAAAAAAAACACAAAATTAAAATCGAAGGAGTTTGAAAGTCGAATATTCTCTGCACAAGAAGTTTGTAGCGAGTATTTTTTGCGCAAGGAGGTTACATAGCATTCAGATGGACGGCTAATACATTGGTGTGTTCCAAATTCAAAATCCAAAACAGTGATTAAAAGTGCTTTTTATTCACTGTTTTCAGTGAATAAAATAGGCTTTTTAGAGGGGGAATGGTATAAAAGATATTATTCTGCCTAAAAGAACACAAGTGGGAAAAATATATGGTGTGATATTCAAAACGGATCTTTGTATGCAGTAGCTATTTTTGTGTCAATATTGAAAGTGAAGATAGCATTGTATGTCTCTTTCATTCGCTTACGTTTGTCGCATCTTCCTAACTCGCTTACTCTATGCAGTTAAACTGTTTCTTGCGCAGTAGTTGACAGAGCCAACTTCAGAGACACAAAGATCCGCTGTGAATATTATAGATGTAGAGCTTAATCACAAGATGATTTATTTACGCGCCATAAACACAACAAGAATTGCAAATTCAAGACATATATAGGCGCCGTAGAAGCACACTCGACGCGCATTACACGAAAGTGGCGTTTGAAAAGCGCCCTGTGCTTCCTACTTCAGATAGAAACAGTAGTACGTCTTGCTTGGTGCACATGTTGAGATAGGAGCCTTTTGCCCCCGCACGGAGTTAATTTTTTATGTTTTTTTTTTATTTGTTTTATATTTTATCTATCGAATCACAGATAAATATTATTTCTTTCTTTCTTTACTCACGGGAACAGACATGTCGTAGCACTCCGTGCGGTTGACAGGCAGAGGCGTGCCCGTGAGCAGAGCGAGCAGATGCGCCGCGAACACGGGCGCGGTGTTGCCCCAGGCGGCCACGCCCACGTACAGCGGCGCGGGCCGCTCGGGCGGAGTGTCTTCCGTCCCGCTCGACGCGTACTCTGCCGCCTGGATGAGCCGACACGCCTGGCTGCTCAGGAAACAGTACAGCATCTCGTCTACCTACAATGAAACAGGCGCCAATCAATATCAAATCAAATCAAAATGTTTTTAACCAACTTCCTAAAACGGAGAAAGTTTCTCAATTCAACCGTATGAGACATAATAAGAACACACATAAAAAAAAACATAATATACATTATACAAAGGAGAATAATTAAAAATCTAAATGAGCCGGATATCTTCTTCATCGTTTCGGTGATTCCATTTTCAGATTTTAATTTAGATGTTATGCTTCGACCAGAACTCAGCCACGTCGATAGCCCTAGCGTTGGCCTCACACAAGTCCTTCATGGTGCAGGTGTTTGTGCAGGACAGCAGATGGGGCATTGTTTGCGGTGTGGTTCCACAGTCACATTGTGGCTGATCGGAGTACCCCCATCTGACAAGGTTGTACCTACAGCGGCCCACTTGGCATCGCAGCCTATTTAAGGATTTCCAGGTAGGCCATGGCAGTTTATTCCCAGCTGGGAGCTTTTCTGCAGGATCGATATAGTCTGTTGGAGGGGGGTAATTGAGGAGCCACAATTTCCTACGTGCTTCGCCAGGGCTGTTGTCAATTGTTGTTTTAGCCGACTTAAGGAAGCTGGAGCCAGATATGAATTACGATTTTAAACTGATTACAGTAAAAGATACAGATTTTTTTTTAAATTATGGATGATCCGATGAAAAATTCCAACACTATGCGGTCCAGAATCATGTAGGTACTGAATCAATGGTATCTTTTTTGCGTCGGTATCAGACAGGATGTGTATAATGCTGAGAACATAAAATTATAGACAGTAAAATAAAATACAAAATCAATCAAACGCTTCTTCAAGTTTTTTTTTCTTTTTATGAAACGTTGCCCTACAATATGAATTTCAACTGTATGGTGAGTTCGTTAACAAGAAATTAAACTCACATACAACCAGACCCAGAACAAATATGTGTAGGTCATAAAAATACAGGGTGTCCGCCGGCAGATTTTACACTTTAGTTCACGGCAACTAGCAAATCGTCAGCAGGGGGTACGAGGTATCATTCGGCGCGGGAGTTTTGCGGTTTGTTTAGTAGCCATGCGTCAGTGGACGGGACCGCACCACGCTCTTGCGGTTAAGGCGTATTTTGCAAACAATAAATCGATAAATGTGGCGAGGCGTCGGTTTTGTTCTCACTTTAATATCCGATGATTAAAGGGTGGTCCGGCAAACCAATTGAAGTACTTTAATAAACAGAAGCTGACGCGTTATTGGAGCGCGAGCAACTAAAAGAAATTCATAAAAAGCCTCTCCACAATTTGGTGCACCATTTCTGGAAATGGCATAATTAAATCTTAATTTTACGGCCCAGGTGAAACCGTTAACGCACAACGATACTGCGCGATGCTGAAAAATTTTTTTTTTGCTTAAAGTTCATGGGACCACCTCGAGAGTATACGCTATGCTTTCGTGATGGATCCCATGGAAATCGGGCGAACTCTTCCAATGTTATGGACATGCATATAGCGATTTAGGTATTTTCATCAAAATGGCAAGTTGCATTCAGAAATTATCATTTGATTTAGTGGAACGGATGAAGACGATCACAGATGTCGACTGATGATAAGTATTTTATGATTATAATATCTCGAACAGTTCAACAGTAGTGGTTCTGATGAAAATGGTAGTAACATCGAACTGATCTGATGATGAAGCCGGCAGGTAGGCACTAGAACTCCATAATAAAATTAAAATAATGTATTCTCTTAGTCGTGTTTAGGTTTATTAGAATTGCCATGAGAAAAACTACGGCTATAAATGATTTTCATGATAATATCACAAAGTACGTAAGCGGCGGCGCGCCGCAGACAGAGGGGCCACTCTCACTTTGACATTTCGGTTTTACAGGGAATATTGGGCAATATTGGACCGAGCTCAGTCGCGGCTGTCATGATTGCTTTGTGCAGGCGTTTGTCACGTCATTCATATATTAAGTACTGTAACGAGGTTGGTTGCATTGGATGGGTTACCTTTATTATTTGTTACAGACCGAATTTACTGTTTTGTTTTTAATTGTTTCTTTCAATTATTTGTATGTTATAAAGGTCATTAATCTTTCAAGATAACAAATTAGAAATTCATTATCTATGATTATAATAAATTATTTTAAGCCCATGGATGAAATTGGCATCTTGTCATAATAATAAGGTTGTCATACAGCTTACAAATATGTTTCCTCCGACTGCACAGCATAATTTTCTTCTTGTTTAAGATCATCTTTGGTTTTTTGATTTTATTAGGTTCCTTTTTTTTCACATTTATATTTTTGTCGAACTTTTACAATTTAATTTTTTAAGTGGGATCATTATTACACTATTTCTACGTCCAATATTCATCGTATGTGGCGTAATATTAAATGTTTCGTGATATTAAATGGATATTTGATGCCCTGTCTACCCTCTAAGGCATGTAAGCATGATATGATGTATGTTTAGACGAATCTATGTATTTATATTTGTAACTTGGGCAACCTACTCTTTTTTTTAATTCGGAATCAATATAGTAGCAACCCTAGTAAATCTGTCAAGTTTAGCTGTCAATTTTCTAAACGGCGGGAGTATGTCCGTTTCAACCGCGCGGCCACCTCATAGTATTTGATGAAACTTTGCCAGGAATTAGTGTTAATTTGTTACTTTACACACTTCTTTTCGTGAATTTGTTACAAAAAAAACTAAGACGCTATGACAAAAAATAGTTGGCCGCTAGAACCGCCACTTGCCGTAATCATCGCCCGTGATTACACAGAAACTATATAATGCAGATAGACGAATGATGGATCAAAAGAAAGGCCATAATTTGTTCAATTTGTTACAAAAATAAAAAACGTCAAAACGTAAATAAACAAAAAGTTATGCAATATTTAGTTTTCAGGTTATGAGTAGGTAGTTATGTCACCATAAATATCAAATTAATAGAGGCTAATGTGTATGGATAATTAGTTACTAATTTGTTACAGCGAATAAACAGAAAAAATATATTAGAAAGTAGGTTCAATAATTTGTTAGAGTCGATTTTAGTTGGCCGCTCGGACGGCAATATGCCTAAAATACAATGGCGTTTATCTCGTTATTAAAAGTAGGTTTAAGCTTAGTTAAAGTACTAAGCGACGGGTAACGTAACCTAGTTTGGATAAATACGGCGAATATAACTGCAGCATTCATATTTTAAAAGATATTTACAAAAAACAGTAGTATGAAACCGTATGAGAGTAGGGTGACCATGATCACATTAGTACAAAGGCATGTTTTTAATGTTGTACTCTGTTTGAACGAATATGCGGTACGTTTTGCGGCCATATTGATGTCTATTGTTCTTAATTCTTTGAAGTATTTACTGATAAGATTTTCGTTTCATTGACTTTCCGCAGGTGTTTTATGATGGGAACGATTCCAGAAAAAGGATCTCTTTTGTTCCCAAACTATTGTTAAAAATATTTGTCGCACGGGGTTTAAAAAGACATAATTTTTTGTTGTGAATATTGTCATTACTGTGCTGAATTTTGGTGTCATGCTCTGCCGCAGAGCCACCATGTTAGAAACCGATCTATTATATCTTAAAATGATGTACGCCAAACGTACATAATGTACGTAAACCGTTATAGCTGTACGTGCATTAGGTAATGATAAAATAGACATTGATTGTGGCTCTGCTGCAGAGCATACTCTCTAGCAGAGCCACTCATAACATGTACTCAGGCAAGATAAACGATACTGTTTTTTGATGAAAACTGTTGTACGAATAGTGTTTATTGCGTACGTGTTGCAAAATATCATTTTTAGACAGTAGTTTTATTTATTTTAACTTTACTAAAATGTTCATAGAAAGCGCTAGGTTATTTTATGTACCTATTGTCAACGAGACCTCTAGACGACACCACCTGGGGTGTCTTTTCACCTTAATAAAGTTCTAAACTAATCATATACATTTACCGTAGTCAGCGGTGGTGTAGTTACCAAAAAAAAAATGTGGACGATACCCCAGCGGTGTCGTTGTCAATACATAGGTTATTTTAGGTCAGCAAAATATTTCCTAGACAATCTGCCTTTCTATTAAATTAAAAACATAATAAAATAAGATAGACAATGTTTATTTCACAAAAGAAAACAGTCCATTACTTTTCCTTAAATTCTACATTAATAGCTATTTTTACATACAAAATATAAATAAAAAAACTTTTTTACAAAAAAAACTACCGACTTACCCGAATATCCATTCTTATATATATATATCTTATAAATCTTTATCAAGAATTTGTAAATTTCTTTACCAACATCCCAATTAAAACCTTAAATTCTTCGCACTCGCTCGCTTTTGGATTATTAAACGCGAACGTTTCAGCCTGCCCCAATGAATTTAACTTTTCACATATAAACCCCATAACAGTAATAAAAGCTTTTAAGCAAATCAAGATAAAACCGACCGAAGATCTATGGGGAATGTCCATCAAAGCTTGTACCTCCATTATTCAGACTATAGCGTCGTACTTGGCTTTGATTTTCAATTTGCGTGTGGATCAAGGAGTCTTTCCGGATCTAATGAAATATAGTAAGGTTATTCCACTTTTAAAATCCGGGGACAGTAAAGACAAATAATTATAGACCAGTGTCCGTGTTGCCGGTTTTCAGCAAGGTATTTGAAAAGATAATGCTAAATCAAATGCTCATTCATTTTAATACGAATAACATCTTGCATGATAAACAGTATGGTTTCACCAAAGGACGTTAGACAACTGACGCTGGTGTCACCCTATTAAAACACATATTTAATGCGTGGGTAGAGTCGCAGGATGCCATAGGTATCTTCTGCGACCTGTCGAAAGCGTTTGATTGCGTTAATCATGAAACATTACTTCTGAAACTTAAGTATTACGGGCTAGGTCAATCAGCGTTAAGTTTGGTTAAATCTTATTTGAGTGATAAGACAACAATTAGTTCAAATTAGGGCAGGCACATTCACCTGTTTTGGGTGAGAGCCCACATTGGGATACCGGGCAATGAAAGGGCAGACGAGCTCGCCAAGGAAGCGGCTCTGCACCGCAAGACCAGACCCGTTTATGACGATTTCCCCCTGTCCTTCGCAAAGCGCTCCATCAGGGAGGCGACACTTGACAAGTGGCAGGATCGGTTTACTGCTGACACACATCGCGGCAGAGGTATCCGGCTCTTCTTCGAAGACGTAAGGCAAGCTTATAGGGTGCTGGAAAGGATAGGGCCTCCTAACAACTTAAGAGCCCAACTCCTCACAGGACACGGGGGCGTACGAGAGTACCTTTTTAGATTTAAGCTGGCGGGTGACCCAGCGTGTGTTTGCGATAGCGAGACAATTGAGACAATTAAACACATATTAAGTGACTGCCCCCGATTTGTGCGGGCAAGGTTCGATTGCGAACAGGGGCTGGGTCGCTCGCTGGAGAACTTCCGGGAACTGGTTGGTGACGACGATTGCCGGGACCTGTTTTTGGCTTTTGCTGAGGGTGTTATTATGTACAGGGCGGCAAAGGCAAATGGCTCAACCCTACCTTAGAAACCTCTATTACCCACACTGCTGCATCGCATGGACAATCTTATTATAATTTTATTATAGTTTTGTTTAATAAAAATAGTTTATATACAATGTATGTCAATCTTTATATAAATAATGTTAATACTTTTCACATTAGGTTGGGTTGGTCGACAGATTTTAACGCCCTGGGGGTTGGGCTAAGCGAAGCAGCATTTTAGTTTTATAGAATATTCATATTTGTACATATATGTTTTAGATTTTTATTGATGATTCTTGGTTCTAATTATGTACCTAATTTAGCCTAAGGTTACAGCTTCGTTGGGCAGAATAAAAAAAAAAAAAAAAAAAAAATATATACCTATATATATAAAAGAAAAAAAAAAATACTAACAACTAACACCACTAACATACTCAGAATAAACACCGGGCCCATCTGCGGGAGAGAACTGGATCACCTCCGATATGATTCTCTCTCGCTAATGAGCCAAGGTCACAGATCATATTTATAGAAGTTTTGAAATGCCGAAATTAATATCGGTAATATAATTTAGAGGCAGGTGTGGTTTTTAGTCGGTAGGCACCATCAGTGAGTCCGACACTGCCCAAGCTGGCTCGTTCTGAGCGAGGCAGTTTGGGGCGTCCAAAGAGGATTTTCCACACCTGCCCAAAAAAAAAAAAAAAAAAAACATTATGTACGTTTGGCGTACATCATTTTAAGATATAATAGATCGGTTTCTAACATGGTGGCTCTGCGGCAGAGCATGACACGAATTTTGAAGTGTGTGCTCGTACGTATTTAATTCCCGTGATTTTCATACTACTAAGTTACTGAGACAATTAAAACTAAATTCAGAAGTGTCTAAAACTGCTTAGCTATGAGTTGTGCCCACTTATATATTGGATTTGTTAATGTAGAACTCACCACCAAAAAGTGTATTGCAGACTCAGAGAGATCGAAATCGACTGCGGTAAGTTTAATTTTTACAATTTTATGATGAGATCACGAAGAAGTCTTAAAAATATTCTTAGCTTAATAACTTACATTAATTTACCTGTATAATATAATTGTGGTAACCACACTCCTTTCGTTATTTAAAAAGTAATATTCGGCGCCAATTTCAAATCGGATAATATAGAACAGGATAAATCACGGCTTTTAAGTATTCTTTTTTTTAAACCAATGGCAGAGCTCTATTTAAAGGGCTCTTAAGTTCTGTCCAATCGCAAGCCTGCTTTTATATATGCGTTTCCCGCCAATTGTCTAGGTATAGTAAAAGAGTGACAATTTAGCCCACCCACGTTTCGTGTTTTCAAACAGTGAATACGTAAAATTTAAATTAACAAACTTATTAACTGCTATAGTGATTCCCTAGGGAAGAATTAACTGATAATTCACTTAACACGTTGAACGCCATGGCAGACACCAGTTGACCGACAAACAATACATTTTCAATTGTGTCTCATTTCCGGGCAGTTAAGGTGTTAACTGTGAACATTCTGTGTGAAAGTGCATCAACGTGCATCTTGAATCTTGAGACCTAGATCCAGGCAACCCCTAGTGACGAGCGTAATATCCAATGTAAGGATTTCTGTCTTAGGGACAGATTCTTAAGCGCTATAACTGGTCTCTACAATCCGGTGGCTGCTCCCAAATGAAAAAAATCTCCTTTTAAAAATTTTATTAATGTATTGTCGCTGTTAAATGACTATGGGGAATAAAAAAAAATGATATCGTTAATATTTACAAACATCAAAGAAATCTTTTTAAAATAACTCGCTGCATCAGTAACGTCGACTTTTCTTAATTATAGAAAGTTCTTGCCCTTAGTATGTACTTACATAGCAGTAATTGGTAGTACCTATGTATATTTTGTGTGTGATGCAGTCAACGGATGTTTGACCTTTGTATTCATATTATCAATTGTTTTATTGCAGCAAAAATGGGTAAAGCTGGACGAAAACCTATTGTTGAGAAATCAAAACAGAGAGAAGTTTTTATGAAATATGCCGACAAACTACTGGATGTTAAATTGAGAGACCCTATATTTGATACAATTGCAAGTGATTTGGATAATCTTATGACACCGGCAGCCCTTTACATGTCACTGAAAAGGAATTTCAGGGAGTTTCTAAACACTGAATGTAAGCAGCAAACTGTATGTCTGTCCTCGTCATCTTTATCATCATCCTCAAGCAATAGCCCGAGAACCTCATCCAAAATATCACATTCTCATGTCGAGTCCAACCAGCATCATAGTGAAAACGACACAAAGAACTTCAAGTTTGAATTAGATATCTATGACTGGAAAAAACTGCAACCATTAAATGTCTTGTATAAAAGAAATGACTTGAGAACATGTACTCCATTTAAAAAATATAAAATACTGCCTAAGTACAAATGGGTGGATATTTTAAGAGAAAAGATTTGGCTTATTTCTAGATTACCATGCACATGGAATTTCAAAAGTTACAAAGTGGAGTCTGAGCATCATATTTTAGTAAAAGGTCAATGCAGTCAATGTAGCGCTTTTACAAAAATAGCGTGTCAAAAAATAACAGATAATATTATTGAAGGACAATGCCAAATCACAGTCGGAGAAAAAAATAAAAAACATGATCCGAGAAAAAAATATAGAATGAATGCATTGGTCAGACGAAAGTTAGCTAAAAAGCTCAAACACGATTCAGCTTCTTTGGTTCATAAACAACTGGCAGCAAAAATGTCTAAACAAGGAATTACAGATACAGCACCAGTAATCCCAACACTCAATGCATTGCGAAAAATTAAGTACGAAGAACGAAAAAGAATGTGGTTACACAATAACGTTATTCTGAGCATTCTTACGATGGCTGTGACCAAACCAATTTTTTTACGTGATATACACTTTTTTCCTCGAATTCACATTTATTACTGGACTGATGAACAACAACAATACTGCCGTGAATATCAATCTTGTTTTCAAAGATTAACTATCACATTGGATGCTACAGGTTCAATCTTTCAACCTCTTAAATTACCAAATGGTTATGAATTGAGTAAGAGACTTTTCTTATACGTAATAATATTAATAAATCAATTCGATGTGTGTGTACCTTTATGTCAGATGATAACCGATTCACATGACACTGCGTCTGTTTCTGCATGGTTATTACAGTGGTTGAAAAATGTTCGTTGTCATCCTGACGAAGTTATAACAGACGATTCTTCTGCGTTAGTAGCAGCAAATGTTAGAACATTCAGTGATTTTACATGTGTGAAAGACTATTTACTTCGTTGTTTTAGTATTTTGAATGGAAATAAAGAAGAACTACCAAAAACATTTATTAGATTAGATACCAGTCATTTTATAAAGACTCTGTATAGGTAATTTGAATTGCTTCGAAAATGTTGACACAAAAATTAAAATGTATTATATTCATTGTATCCGCTACATTAAAGAATGTCAAGACTTTGCACTTGTAAAGGAAATCATTACAAAAATGATAAAACTTTGCCTACATCAAAATGATTTTGAAAACGATGATTCAGGTTTGAAGGAGAGCAAGCAAAACCTTGACAATTTGTTAAACAGTCATAAGTATGCTGATTTTAAAAATGTGGATCAAAATGAAGAATTTGAATATGATCAAATTGTCATTGATGATGCCGGCGTTCGAGACATTGTCGCATGGTTCGATCTGTTGGTAGATAATGAAAAAAAAAGTAACCCTGCAAATTCCTATGTTGGTAAAAGTAGTTCATATTATTTACCACTTTTCATCCCTACTTTAAAAAGATTATTTATAAAACTTCCTTTGTGGAGCAACGTAATGTGCTCTTATTTCAAATCGGAAACCTTAAACGCATCGTCTTCATGTGTAGAAAGCTATTTTCGCACTTTAAAACAGTTAGTTTTTAAAACAAAAATAGCGAGACAACGAATTGACGAATATTTGCAGCATCATTACGATTATATCAAAGGAGAATTGCATTTAGCATTAAATCAATTAAAAAACTTAGGTTCCACTACTTTACTAAAATCTAAATCACGCCGAACTAGGCGTGCCATGACTAAAAATATTTATAAAAAAGAAAAGGTAAATCCTAAAAAACAAATCCAACAAAAACAAAAAGAATTATATTTTTCCAGTGATTCTATATTTAGTGATAGACCATCCTATTTCGAGAACTGGCGAGGAGAATCGAATACACATAATCGCCTGAAAAAAGATGATGAAATAGTAATTATAAGAAACGGGAATTTAGCTTTGAAGGAACGCTCGGGTTATTTCAATACATGTGCCTTCGATTCGGCATTTTATTTAATAGGTCAAGCCTGTATTAGAAGTTCTGCTTTCAAAAGCTTTTTGAGTGAATTAAAAGGAGATTGTGTTATTAATTACATTTTTATGCTTTTGAACGGAGCACATGATATAGAGCAAATTTACAATTGTAGATCAGAAATAACAAAAACTTTTTTCCAAAATAAAGACTGCAGTTGCAATGTGGCTTACATATTTGAAAAAATATTTATAAAATATTTTACAAGTGCTCAATACTTGAAAACCTGTACAAATTGTAATTACATACAATTGAAAAGAGACCATGTATTTATTTTAATTAACCTTGATATTTTAAAGTTATTTGGAATATCAAGTTTAGAAGAAGCAATTTGTTTCGATGAAAAAATTAACACAATGTGTCAGAAATGTGACACACAGTTGAAAGGAGAACTTAAGTTAGGCGAGATCATAACATTTGATTTAAACGGAGCTGCAGACTCAGTCTTACTCACTGAGGCCCTAGCACGAGTTTCTGCGTAATTGGATCGACTACGTTAACGTATCGCCTCCGACAATTTTTGTATGCAAAATGAATCAGCGCCATGTGTCCGTATTTGGAACTAACAAATCGGTAGCACAAGTTTTTGACAATTGCCTTCGTATCGAGTTTACGTATTTACGTAGCGTTAACGCTCCAAATGTATGGGAATCGGTAGCACAAGTTTTCATTTTGACATGTAGTATCGAGTTTTACGCAAGGTGTGACGAAAGCACGTCGAAAACTATCTCACTGACATTTTCTTGGTGAGACATTTCACGTCAAATAATTTTCCGTATTTATTTCGGTATTTTTACAATATTATGCCTGATTATGCCATTTAATCATGAAGAAAAGGGGAACGCATGCTGTCTATTGATTATCTTACGTCCTTTTTTAATAAATAGGCTAGGAGAAGATGTTAAACGAGGTAGGTAACATTTTCATTTTCTTTGTGAACAAACAGTAATAGTTTCTTATAATAAACCATTTCTATAAGTTATTGATGCTAACCACACATAGAGCGGCCTTCCTGCCGTGGTGGAGTATGATCTCTTGCGCGTTATTCGTTATTTCTTGCGGTGCTCAATAATTATCATGACTCATTTGAAGATTCATGAATTGAAGAAAACGGCGATATGCTTTATAAATTAGAGATTATCCCTTATATAATACTTGTATGCACGTATGCCTATATATTATGCAACCGGTTTATACCGGTATAAAAAGATAATTTGGGAATATGGATTAGAATTTGGGATATACAACATTGACGGCTAAAATGTTCTTGACTTCTCTATTAACAACAATACTAACCTAAAATGTATTAATATAACATCTTCTTCAGCAGATCTTGTGGCAATGGTTGCAGTTTGCAGTATTTTATGTAGCAAAAACCGTAATGCGTTCTACAAGTCTAGCTAGTCTGTCGATGATAAACACAGACAGATGTACAACGAAAGAGAAAACTAGGACTAAAATGAAATAGAATCCCTTCGCAGCGTGAAGAACGGTCTAGTATAAATACCTTTCATCGTAATTGCCACCTGCCAGCCAATGTTCCAGAATCCAGAGTAATCCTTATGGACGAGAAATCGATGCAGAGAATGGACTGTAATAGGACTCTCTTTCAAAACAATATAATATAATCCTAAGTCATATCGTTCCGTATGCGTACATGGAAAGCCTAGTTGGCTCACTCAGCCTGTTTTTATTAAAAAAACCTACTTCTTGTTGATATTAATTGAATTTATTATATTTCTAACATGTATATAAGTAGCCGTGAATTGACTAGGTAACTAACTAAGCTATAAATGTGATAATAAATACCTGTATAAACAGAAACTATATGTTTTTCCTAATTTTCCTAATCCAAACATACATAAACTAACGCTTTTTTCGGATAGGGGTAAGTAGGTAGAAACTACAGAATGTCACATGCTACGTAATATACACGTTCATACAGCTGCACGCACGCTGGTTATTACATGCACGCGCTGGCCTTTCTGAAGAACATCACAAAAAGCTCTGATGCGGACGGTGTAAGTACCCGCGGTTGCCGTGGGATAGTATCCCACTGTAGTTTGACGTGCTTTCCATGCTCTGAGTCCGGCGACTCTGCTTGTGGCACACGCCACCACGAACCCCTGAATGAGTGGTAGGTATTACGAGGACGACACACATACAAGAGCCACGTTTTGACTAAAGAAATAAAATGCGAGCTTTTTCTTGAAAAATCTTGTTGCATGTGTTTTAGGCCATTTTTTTGCATTCGTCTTTACTTAGCTGAAATCTTTAGAGCCTTATTTAATAAACCTTTTAAACATACATTATTTAATACCTTTGAATTGATTGTTTACTTAGTATACACAACCCTTATTGACATCGACAATAATAATTACACATTTTATAACAATTAAAAAGTTCGTAGAATAATAACATCAACAAGTAAAATTTAAAACACCCCCGACACATTTATCTTGCGTAAACACCCCGATTCAAGCAGTGAAACGACCATAACTTGTAAACGGCTAAACCGATTTTATTCAAACATCACATAATCGACAAAATCACCTTTCAAACGAAAAAAACAAAATCCGTTCATCAGTTTAGGCGCTATGATGCCACAGACAGACACACAGACACACAGGTACACAGATACACACCAACACAGCAACACACGTGAAACTTATAACACCCCTCTTTTTCCGGCGGGGGTTAAAAATTCCGGTTTGATACACTTTCATTACATTGAATGATCGAATATGGCGTAAACGTGTGGACCGATTTACATTATTCAAACGGATAAAATGGTTCTACGTCTAGACCTTTCATTTCACACCAAAATCGTTGAAATATCCCTATAAACAAAAATCATGTTTTCAAGTTACGTAATTACACGACACTGCACTCATCACAAAATGTATTTAAAATCTGGCCAAGTGCGAGTCGGACTCGCGCACGAAGGTTTCCGTACCATTATCGCAAAAAATAGCAAAAATGTCACGTTTGTTGTATGGGAGCCCTACTTAAATATTTATTTTATTCTGTTTTTATTTTAGTATGTGTTGGTATAGCGGCAACAGAAATACATCATCTGTAAAAATTTCAGCTGTCTAGCTATCACGGTTCATGAGATACAGCCTGGTGACAGACAGACACGGATCGTGAAGTCTTAGTAATAGGGTCCCGTTTTTACCCGACTGCCGAAGGAGGGTAATGTGTTTATCAGTCTATGTATGTATGTATGTATGTATGTATGTTTGTTCCTATGTGGCGTTCCAGAGACCAAACGCGTTGGCCGATTTTGATGATTCATACGTCAATCGATTCGTCTTAACCCTGCGAGTGTCATAGGCTACGTTAAAATTGGACAATAGAAAAATGGCGGATTTTGGGCGCCATATTGTGGGGTCCCAAATTTTTTTTTTCTTCCAAACCCAGTGTGTGGGGTATCAAAATAAAGGGTTTTAAGAGGTGATTTTTACCCTTTGGGTACGAAACTCTAAATACTATCTTTATCTCTATCTATTTCTCTCTATTTATCTTCTCAAGATGGTCAAACCATCTCAGCATACCTACGATTTTCAGTTAATACATCTTTGTTTAAACCACAACGTTGTCTTATTACATCTTTCTCTATCTCATCTTCGTTCTTCAATCTATCATTCAAAATTACATAACACATAGGCACTTCCTATTCTAAACATTTTGTTTGCAATATTTGTACAAGATAATCTCTGAAAGGAAACGCCTGCCGTTCCTACCGCTAGGTGTAGCAGTAAAAACTTTATGGGCTGATCATGAATTTACATAATGCATTGATTAAATAAAATACAGATTTAATTAACAAAACTTTGTATTATATAATGTTCTTGTAACTTTGTATTCATCATAATGAATTGGTAGAGTATGTAAGATTCCAACCATAGCTCATGGCTGCTCCAAACGCTTGAAATAGCATGAAGAGCATTTGTACTAAAACGGTTGTAAATATGTAGGTACTATTTAACGTCGTAAGTTATAAAATAATCCCCCAATTCCTTCGTTGGATGTCACTATTGCACAAAGAGACGTATAGCTTGCAGGCTTTGAAGACATCACGGCTGCAGTCTTGTAGACGGTGGTGCAAGCGATCGGCATGGCTTGTCTTCTCTTAGTGGCAATGCTGGCTTATATTGTTGCGGTTTCGAGAAAGGCTTTTGGCTAGTACCAGGAATATTTTACTCGTCATCTCCTGTTGGTAAAAGAAATTAAGAAAAGAAGTTCATATAGAACAAAATACAAAGATTCTGAAACTAAATACAACATTGTTGGTCGTGCAGTGTTATTGGACCTTTCCATTAGGAATTTCTTAGTGGCAACCCGGAGTCTCACTCTGTGTGCTGTGCACGGCAATAGGCCCGCCTCTTACAACATGAGACCTCATGGGATTGAGCGGATGAAGCGCATTTTGCATAATTGTATAAATCTGTGCAATAAACTTACTTTTTTGCTTCTTTATGAAGTTCACCATGATGATGAATTGAGTGAAGCAAGTTCTTTTGGGATTTGTTAATTCTAAAATCACAGAACCGTCGTACGTAACAGATTTAATCTAAATCTGGTTAATTAAAATAATTATTTGAAATGACAATAAACAACAATAGACGTTTACACCTTAGGGTCTGCTCGCACCGAGAAGCAATGCGTACTTATAAACCGCGCGGCAATCAAAAATTCATAAAAAGTGATGGATGAGATCCTCCAACCGATGAATACATTTTTGTAATTTATTTATTCATATATTAATTTAATTATATTATTATACATAATATTATTATGCGTAAAGTGTGAACTATTAAGTGGGCAATCATGGTGAACAATAAGTAAGGTAGGTATATTTATTATATCTAGCATTCTGGGCATGATTGCTGACAGGCTGTGTTGTATTGAATTCAGCTGGAATACTGAAGCAAAGATGGTTGCCTGTGTGTAATCGTTAAATGTTTGTTTGTTTAAATGTTTTTATTGTGTTACTAACATAGGTATAAGTTTTTTTACATCGTTCTCACATAACTATGTATTTTTCCTGTAACCAAATACCTACTTATAATTGAACTTTATTGAAGACAAAGAGTGTCTGTGGAGTATCTTGCACGTTCTTCTCCATAAAGACTTACTGAGGCTTGCGAATGTGCAACTAGATTCATCTTTAGTTTGATTATTAAAAATGTCTTTAAATGGTTTAGTTGAAATAAAGTATTTTGATTTTGTTAAGTTTATATTGTTTTTAATACTATGAATATAATATGTATTTTGGTTAAGTTATTCTTTGGGCCTTGTTGCCTTTAATAAATGAATTTAACATTTCGTATAATTAGGTATTGAAAGTTTCGGTGTAAACGTGCAAAATACCTAATTTTACCAACCACTGAGTTCGCTCGTCGCATGAATTTTGCAACTAGACGCGTTTGCATCAGTGTGCTAACGGTTTAATATTTTTGTAATTTGAAGGAAACCGTCAAACATTAAGTGACAATTATTGTCATACGTCATGTACGGGACCGTTCAAAACCGAACAATTTATCATAAATAAATACCCCAATAAACTGAAATTCTCAATGACTTATTAAAAAAAAGAATTAATGAAAATGTTAAATATGTTTTAACATGTGTTTATCACAAACATTTTTTCAGTTTTAGTCTCTAAATTATTTAAAACAAAGTTACTCGTTTTTTTTTTCTATTTTCAAAACGCACCATTTACTACAAACCAATCCAAACGCTATTGGATTCTCGGCCTTAATAAACCATGGTCAATTACTACTTCCGAGTTGTCGCAAGACGTTTTTTTGAACTCGTGCTGCCAAAATAACTTGTCGCAGCATCGAGTACGTTTTCGTCTGGTAAAATGTCACGATGACGATACGAAAACGTCAGAAACTTGTGCTAGGGGCTCTGAGCTGCCGATTACTATTAACATTAAGGATAATTACTATTTCTTAGTTGGTACTATAGAATTTATACCAGGCACAAAAATAGGCCACTATAAATGTCATTTTTTAAATAACAATACATATTTTTGTTACGACGACAATTCTTTTAAAATCGACATAAGTACCTCTAAGAAAATTTGTCTACATTCTGTGTCATATATTCGAGTCAGTTAATTTATAAATATTATGTTAGTTTATAAAGTTTTTATATTTATCTTGTTGACTTTAATTACTTGATTGTTTTGCCTTTGTGTTGATTTTGAATAAAGAAATTTTAATCGATAACTGACTTTTACTTTTATGAAGTATGCTACAGGATGCCTTAACTTAAAATGTATTTATATAAGCACTCGCCCTAAAAAAATAAGATATAAATATCGAACATTACAACAGTCACTATTCAGTCTCACTTCATTGTGAAAATGCATGGTCACCCCACTCTCTTAAGGTTTCATACTACTGTTTTTTGTAAATATCTTTTAAAATATGAATGCTGCAGTTATATTCGCCGTATTTATCCAAACTAGGTTACGTTACCCGTCGCTTAGTACTTTAACTAAGCTTAAACCTACTTTTAATAACGAGATAAACGCCATTGTATTTTAGGCATATTGCCGTCCGAGCGGCCAACTAAAATCGACTCTAACAAATTATTGAACCTACTTTCTAATATATTTTTTCTGTTTATTCGCTGTAACAAATTAGTAACTAATTGTCCATACACATTAGCCTCTATTAATTTGATATTTATGGTGACATAACTACCTACTCATAACCTGAAAACTAAATATTGCATAACTTTTTGTTTATTTACGTTTTGACGTTTTTTATTTTTGTAACAAATTGAACAAATTATGGCCTTTCTTTTGATCCATCATTCGTCTATCTGCATTATATAGTTTCTGTGTAATCACGGGCGATGATTACGGCAAGTGGCGGTTCTAGCGGCCAACTATTTTTTGTCATAGCGTCTTAGTTTTTTTTGTAACAAATTCACGAAAAGAAGTGTGTAAAGTAACAAATTAACACTAATTCCTGGCAAAGTTTCATCAAATACTATGAGGTGGCCGCGCGGTTGAAACGGACATGCGGGAGTGGCCCTTCTGTATACTTACTATTTTGTGATAATATTAAGGGGTACCCAATGATATTCTAGTAAACAGATAAATTATGACCGCGCACATTCTGAAGACTCAAATACGTCCTAATTGGGACGTATAGTCTTTAAGTCTATGTCACGCATGGCGAAGAGCAATAAGCTTTGTTGAAACAAAAAAAAATGCCATCGTGTGTATTTAGAAAGTGTACCAATTATGATACCAAAGTACATAAAACAGAAGGAATCTCATAGCATATGTAAGTGCAATCAATTCACAATTCCTAATATCCTGATATTTGGAGGCTAGAAAAAGAAAAAAAACATTGGTAGTCAGAATAAATGTTTGTTTACATTCACACACAAGTGACAAACAGTAGCTGTCTCTTTTTACCCGACTGCCGAAGGAGGGTAATGTGTTTATCAATCTATGTATGTATGTATGTTTGTTCCTATATGGCGTTCCAGAGACCAAACGCGTTGGCCGATTTTGATGATTCATACGTCAATCGATGCGTCTTAACCCTGACTAGATTAAAATTGGATAATAGAAAAATGGCGGCTTTTGGGTGCCATATTGTGGGGGCCCAAATTTTTTTTTCTTCCAAACCCATCGTGTGGGGTATCAAAATAAAGGGTTTTAAGAGGTGATTTCAAAAATATATAATACTTATATGTTTAAATGTATCTAATTCGAAAAAACTAACGAAAAAGTTATAAATAAAAAAACTTAATTCAAAAATCTTAAAAACCCGACTGCTTCAAAAACGAACTAAAAAGCCGTAAACAAGGAAAAAATCATGCTGTGCAGGCGGAGGATACATCAGATTTTGGTCAGCCAGCCCGCGAATATGTATCCTCCGACTGCACAGCATGATTTTTTCCTTGTTTACGACTTTTTATTTCTCGTTGGTTTTATCAAGCCATCCCTTTCGACTTGAAGTGAAATGTCATATGAATGAAAAGTGTGTATGTGTGCTGCCGCTGCTGTGCGAAACACTTTTTACCCGACTGCCGAAGGAGGGTAATGTGTTTATCAGTCTATGTATGTGTGTATTGTAAGGACTTACCATTTGAGAAGGCAACCTACTTGCCTATATTAAGACTGGCAACAAATAACGTCTTGAAAGGGAACTGAATTTCGAATATAAAATAAATGAAGTTGTCATCGCTAGACTTTTTCCGGGTATATAAAGGCTCCTCTGAGCATTGATGTATTGGTTCGATAGAAGGTGCCTGAGGACAGGCACCTTGCTGCTGAAATATAAGTAGAACAGTGATTCCTGAGTTTCATTCAAGTAGCTCTCCCTGTCTACCCCTCACATATTGGTGGAGGCGCCGGGTATCCCAAAATAAATAAAAATTATAAAATTCGCGTGTGCACGGCGAAAACAGTGTACGAAATCCCAGAAAAATAAAACTTATAAAATATATTTCGCGTGTATACGGCGTACAGTATACTTATAAGTATTTGAAAGACATTTCGCGTGTGTGTGGCGATACAGCGCACGAAGCAGTGAACGGAAATAAACAGCGGATGAAATATATGAAAAAGCTAAGTGGTTTTATTATTTAGTATAAATGAACTTATGGAAAGCATGATGGATAATTTTTATTCAGGCACAGACAGATACTGCTTGGAAGAATTCTTAACCGAATTCGAGTCAGTGGCTGAAATAAACGATTGGAGAAAGAGTGACATAGCCTGATATTAGGAGCTTTTTTACGTGGGGCTGCATATCACTTCTACCGTATGATTTTTAAATATGATATGGACTTTGCAGTGTTATGTGATCACTTGAGGAATGAATTCTCGATATTTCATCGCAGATGTCGATATTGCGAACAGCGCATAATAATCGCTGAAATAAAAGCAGATAAAAAACAACCTGATGTATTGTGTGAGGATGTTAATGCACATTTATTTTCTAGTATGGTGATTAAGGACGAACAAACACAAAACAATATTCAGTGCAGTGAGAAAACCGTTGACCACGTTGACGGAGAAGGCGACGCAGTTGATGGCGATGGCGATCACACCGACGAAGAGAGCTGCATCTTCGAGGACGATGTTGACCAGACCAGCGGAGATGACGGCCTCGTCGATCTCAAGTTGGAGGCAGAAGCTGTGTTCCTGGGCGAGCACGCTGACGGTGGTGACGACGAGTTGGAGTCCTTGCCCAACAGCGAGAGCACGGACGAGAGTATTGTAATGTATCGGTCCAGTCCAATTGACTCAACTAATTCCATTTATTTTGCAGAGACCGATGATGAGATTTCGTTAGAACAACTAGTTGTTGTTCCATCTGAACACCAAATTAATCTTGAAGTTAATATACAACAGAATTCCATTGATTTTGAGCGTAATATTGAAAATAAAATTGCAATTTTTCAATCTGACATAAAACGAAATTTTATAAATGTCATTTTGAAAAGAAAGAAATTGACAGCCATTAAGAATTTTTCTCAAAGTAAACCAAAAGAGATCCGTAGGAAAATTAAAGGAGTCTTCAGTAAGGTTTCTTATTGCGCCAACATAAATTTAAAGAAGGCGATCCATAAAAAGGTTATGATCAGAATTAAACACAAAAGAATTTATGATAAAACTGCTTGGAGTGCTATGTTTGGAATAAAGAATATTACTAGGATTGTGGCAAGGAAGAATTCCCATAATATTTGCCTTAGATGCAATATTGTTCAAAGATGTTTGCATTGTGATCACATAAAACAATTTGATCTCGTAAAATGCAAGTTTTGGAAGTTTTTTAGAAAGAAGTTTAGGTATAATAGAGTTTTGTAAATAATTTATTATGTAAATTGATTTATGATTGTTGTATTTTGTGCTTTATTAATTAATGTTTTCTTTTCATGTCGTGCAAATGAATACGGTCCAACCTAAAAGGAATTTGCGATGCGCACTGGGCATCGAAAGAAGCAATTATTTGAATGTTTTATCTGTATATGTTTTGATGAAATTAAATAATCCCCTGTCTTGTCTATATTTACTGAATAGGATTAGCTTATGAAATTGCAGACAAAGTCCAAATACAAATCCATAAGGACTAAGTCTACAACGGTCAAATATTATTAGAAAAGTCTTTTAAGCCCCTAAGGCAAATAAATGCTATGAAAGCATAGATGTCATTTTAAGAAATGGTTTGACACATAGTCCCACAGATAATACAAAAAAGGACAGTGTCAAAACCTTGTCAAAAGTAAAGCATAGTTTTCATTAAAAGAATTGGTTGACATAGTGCTATAAACAACATAATAAAGCAGTGTTCACACCATAATAATTAAATAATACTCTATGCGCCGTATTAGCCACAGATTAATTAGGCCGGACCATAGATAGGAATAGTTAGAGATATAAGGTCCATTATAGATAGAAAGATATTGGCAAATATGAGAGTTAGGCCTATAATAGATACATGTAAATAGATTAAAACCTTTTAATGTTAGAATAGAATAGATACATATAGATTATGGTTATTAAGGTTTCCATATAGGATAAGGCCTGTTGTCAATTCTATGCATCGAAGAAACGACTATTTATATAATGAGCAAGTTTGTAGGTGCGAAACTTCCACCAGGCCCTAGAGATAAAATACAATAGATGAGGAATAGTTGTAACTGAATCCGACTTTGCTAACGGGGCATAGCCTTTGCAAAGGATGTCGAGTTGACATCATCGGTCCAGTTGATGACTGTTGTTTAAGAAAGTAAATATATTTATGATGTTAAGCCCTGGCTGGTGTAAGTTTGATGAGTAGAATTTAAATTCGATGCGATCCAGCCTTTCCTTCTCTGGCCTGATAAACGCACGAGATCGAAATATTGTATCATATCTGAATTTTTGAATTTAAACCCCATCCGGGTCGATGTGAGTTGACGCATCATTCTTATTAGTGTTAGGAGGACGCCTTGTACCTTTTTCAGAGGTTTTGGCCAAGGAGGTTCAAGCATGACTGCGTTGATTTGTTAGTGCGTATGTGCACGTCAGCTGAAGTTAAAAGCACATATCGGAGTATCCGGTAATTCGTTTGTCATGATTAAGCCTTCCCCTTTTAAGGGTCGTACCTCAATTGTTCTTTGATTCCTCTGTTAGGTAAATGTTCGGGTTAGGATAAGGTAGGTTTCATGTAACCTTTCAAGACTTAGAATAGAAGCACTTCATATGATTCTGTGCGTCTATTCGTAGGGGCGTAGCTCATGTAAGGACTTACCATTTGAGAAGGCAACCTACTTGCCTATATTAAGACTGGCAACAAATAACGTCTTGAAAGGGAACTGAATTTCGAATATAAAATAAATGAAGTTGTCATCGCTAGACTTTTTCCGGGTATATAAAGGCTCCTCTGAGCATTGATGTATTGGTTCGATAGAAGGTGCCTGAGGACAGGCACCTTGCTGCTGAAATATAAGTAGAACAGTGATTCCTGAGTTTCATTCAAGTAGCTCTCCCTGTCTACCCCTCACAGTATGTATGTATGTTTGTTCCTATATGGCGTTCCAGAGATCAAACGCGCTGGCCGATTTTGATGATTCATACGTCAATCGATGCGTCTTAAACTCTAGCAGACAGGTGGGACAGCACCATACTGAGACATTGGATGCGCCTACATGCCAGCGGGGCGCAGGTACGAACATAATGTAGTTGTATAGTAGTAAAGTAGTAATTAGTTTGCCTGTAATTAATGTAATTATTAGATTGTATTTTATAGTTGATTTTTTTTAATTTCTGACATTTTAATATTGTGTAATTTTAGTTTTATGAAATTTTATAATTGGACATTTTAATTTACAAATTTCTGACATTTTAATTTTGTGTCATTGTAGTTTTATATTTTTTTTTTTTGACATTTTAATTCTGTGACATTTTTACTTTTTGACAACTTGAATTGTAATTTAAAATGGTGTTTAGTTTATACTTGGAGGTCAGTAATTATTATACATTCATTAAATTGTTTTTGTGTCATGTACTGATTACTAACATTAATTATAAGATTGTGTATCTACTAACAAAGAATGGACTCCAAAATTGACTGAATTCGAAATAAATTTAATTTAATTTAACCCTGCGAGTGTCATAGGCTACATTAAAATTGGACAATAAAAAATGGCGGATTTTAGGTGCCATATTGTGGGGGCCCAAATTTTTTTCTTCCAAACCCATCGTGTGGGGTATCAAAATAAAAGGTTTTAAGAGGTGATTTCAAAAATATATAACACTTATATGTTTAAATGTATCTAATTCGAAAAAAAACTAACTAAAAAAACTTAATTCGATAAATCAAAAAACCCGACTGCTTCAAAAGCGAACTAAAAAGTCGTAAACAAGAAAAAATCATGCTGTGCAGTCGGAGGATACATATTCGCGGGCTGGCTGACCAGCTTTTGAAGCAGTCGGTCTTTTTTGATTGATTGAATTAAGTTTTTTTTCGGTTTTTTTGTGAGTTTATAACGTACCTATCTGTTTACTAGAATATCATTGGGGATACCTATCAAAAGTATAAAGAGAAAAATTAAAGAATAAAATTAGTAACAAACAAAATACGACTTTCAAAGCGAAGCACCTACATTGTGAAAAAATTTTTTTTCGGTGTTTGTAGTAAAAAAATGGAAACAATAGGTACCAAAGACAAGATTGCTTAACGTTATTATTTTAAAATCTCATGTGAATTAAATTATAAACACTTACCAAATGCGCCGATGCAGAAATATTGCCCTCAAAGGCTTTTCCTGCGACTCTTTGGTACAGCGTTCGTGCTAGAATCGTTGCGAGCCGGGCGATCTTCACTTGAGAGTCCTCCTCTTTCATCGTTCCGTTTGCCACGAGGAAGTCGGTAGATAAAACTGAAAAGACAAGTAAAATTTTAAAAACCCCCGACACATTTTTATTTCATGCTACATAATTTATCTAGTACATAGTAGACACGCTTCGATCGGCAATCTATTGCGATATCTTGCGAAAACACCACGATTCAAACAGCCGACGACGAACCGATTTTATTCAAACATAGCTAAGAACACTCTCGACAAAATCATATTTCAAAATCGATTAATCCGTTTAGGAGCTATGATGCCACAGACAGACACACAGATACACACACAGCAACACACGTCAAACTTATAACACCACTCTTTTTCCGTCGGGGGTTAAAAATAGTAATTTATTAAGAATAATTTTTTACCCATCCGCGGAGAGGCACAATAGGTAATGTTATTGCGCTTAGTTTTTAGGGTTCCGTACCAAAATGGTAAAAAGGACCACTTATGGTGTGGCTCAGTCTGTCTGTCATAGCTGATATCTCAAGAATAGTAGTGCTTATTAAAAAAAAAAATTATTATAAAAAATTAAACTTGAAGTTTGAAATAGTTTTAGATGATGTTTGCCCAACTATTTTGCAAATAAGAAAGTATTTTTTTATATTTTTGCTAACGTTCCCCACTTCGATTTTTAAGACCTCTTAGAGTTTACATTTAAAACCCCTTTACATTACTAGGGCCATCATATGAAAGAGCGCTATTTGCACATTCTCAAACATTTTTCTTTGCATAGAGAAACATCTGGAATTATTCTATGTGGTAGAAGTGTATGTAAAGATTACAGGAATATAAAACGATGTCTATAAATAGCACTTTTTTAGAAATGATCAACAAAAAATACATTAGTTCCACTATTAGTCGTGATATGGTGCTGACCTACAACTACAATATTCTACACAGCAGTGTAAAAATTCTCTGACGAATATAGGCATCGCCGATTTTTTTTAAAACATATGATGGTCCGGAACCCTCGGTGCGCGAGTCCGATTCGCTCATATTATATTACTATATACTCACATGTTCCATTGTTGTCAACAGTGATATTGCGATATTTAAAATAAATGTTGTCTTGGTCATCCAAGGCTGAATTGTAAAACATATTACTGAATGTAGCCTTGAAGTCAGTAAGTAAAACTTCGGGTAACGCGCCGCTTTCAGTTTCATTTTTGAGAATTCTTCGGAATGAATGCAATGATGACGGCGGGAAATTAGTGGAGTATTCTGTCGATAAGGTTATGTTTTTCTGAAGGTTTTCCGTAAACGTGTTGAGGAATTCTGCTATCTGCAATTAAACATGGTTTAATTTCAATATTTTGTTAATAGCAACTTCAGTGTATTTGGAATCCAACCAAACCAAATAAACGAGCAACTCTTGTATATATAAAACTAGCTGCCCCACGCGGCTTCGCTCCGATCAACTAGCTACCTACCTACCCATCTACCCTACCTACATGATTGTTGCGTAACTTAAACCGTTTACGCAGCGCACGCAACGGTAGCTCTCAAAAATAAATATTTTCCCGTTTTTGCAAGATATTTCATTTATGCTCTGCTCCTATTGATCATAGCGTGATGTTAGCCTATAACCATCCTCGATAAATGGACTATCCAACACAAAAAGATTTTTCAATTTCAATCACTAGTTCCTGAGATTAGCACGTTCAAACAAACAAACAAACTCTTCAGCTTTATAATATTAGTAAAGATATAATCTGAATCTCGGAAACGGCACCAACGATTTACATGAAATTTGGTATGTATTCGGGGGCGATAAATCGATCTAGCTAGGTTTCATTTTTAGAAAACATTTTCTCTATTTTCACCCGAGCAGAGCTCGGTCGCCCATGTACTTCTGATAATATGAGCTGAAAAAATCGCTCACCTCAGGTTCATCAGTAGAATAAGGCACAAATGCGTTAATTGGCCAATTGTTGTCATACATAGACAGGGAGCCGCCTATCTGGCCCACTTCCACATGCAGGCGAATATCCCCCACAGCCAGGGGGGCGTTGGCGGGCCATTGGCCCTTTTTTATGTCATAAGCGACACGTTGAGAGCCGATGTAGTCAAACGCTTCTCCGTTGAATAATGTCCATAGCACATTTTGCTCTGAAATATAATCCTGTATTTGAAACACACAATGCAATAAACTAAATTAAACTACAAGACTTGAGGCACGGTTCATATTTTGTATGGTTATTCTTGAAATTACAAAACCTTTAATCATCTGCCTATGCCTAGCTTTTTCTCAATTATTGTTGGGGTCGGTTTCCAGTCTTACCGGATTCACCTGAGTACCAGTGTTTTACATGGAGCGACTGCCTATCTGACCTCCACAACCCAGTAATTGGGTAACACGATACCTCTTGGCAAGACTGATGTCAGATCTCAGGCTTCTGACTACCTGTAACGACTGTCAAAGATCTTCAAATGACAGCCGGGACCAACGGCTTAACGTGCTTGCCGAGGCACGGAGGCAACTCGGTATGTTGAAATGGTCACCCATCCACGGACCGACCTCGTCAAACGTTGCTTAACCTTGACGATCGACCCGTGCGGCTGTTATTATTTAGCCACGAGCTCCTCCGTCCTCGTTCGAACCTTCCATGACCGAAAATGTTGCAAACGCTGGCGTCTTCAACATCATCGTCAGCTTTTTTAATGTTCCCATTGCTAGCGCAGCCGTATATTATTAGAGAAACTCATAATCCCTTACCATACGAAGCTGCATCTTTAATGGAAATCATCTGAGACAGGGCTGTAGCTGCCGTCAGTAGTGTTACCATCCCGACCACGGAGCTCGCCGCACCAGGAGAAACTCCTAAGAAGATAGAACAGAATGATGATAATACAACACATGTAATATTTTCGTAGCCGCTGTACTGTTGCACGCCAAAGAAATTTTCAGTCTAACACCTCGTTCACACATACAGAAACAGTTTATTGTACAATTTTAAAGGAATTCGATTTTTCCGTTCAAAGTGCTACATTTTGTCTTAAGCGAGATACAAATGGATCTGTAAAAAGCCGCATGAATAAGCACCAAGGCTTAGCACGCATAGCGATTTTTATTCGCACGAATTTATGTCCGCGTACTGAATTTAACAGCTTTATTTTAGGCAACTTCTGAGTTGGCTGTATAAAAAATACCTGTAAGTACAGGCACACAGCAATAATACGAAATTGACTTAACTCCCAATTGCTTGGCAATTTCCTTCCAAACGTTTTTTCTGGTAATATTCACGTAATGCTCATTTTGGAGGTCACATATTTCTGGATATTGATTAACAAGAATAATTAATTATTGCCATTTACACAAAAACTTTCCGTTACACTGCCGTCTAGTGCGGTACAGCAAACAGCGCAACAATGCACGCTATTTCAAGTCTTAACGTGTTTGGTGCGTGTAACGAAGGTTTTTTGCGTAAATGCCAATAATGAATTAACCTTGTGAGACAATATCCAGCCGTTTGAGAGGCCGTATACTTTTACAACGGGCTATAAAAATTGCATCTTGTTGGCAATTTTGTTGACCAATAAAGCTATTAAAGCAGTATATTTGCAACTTATCCCGTAGTACCGTTTGCCTTACCCTTGCTGCAATTTAATTGTGCAATATATTGCCGGAAGTTGACCAGCAAGATAGTGCAACTGGGTTGCTGAGGCATTTTGTCCGTACAAGCGGAGCAATAATTGCGGCTAGGGCTCAGCAGTTAATGACCTCTTTTACAAATGCCTCTTCGGTCGTTACATGAAACTTCACGTTATGGCCCAAGCATCCTTCTTAAGGTTACGAACTTTATAAGCACTAGCTTTTACATCCCATAATTCAGGCCGTACATGGATTTCGTTGATAAAGTTAAATTCTTTGTCGTTTGAGCTCTTGGTCATGACGAACAGAATAAAATCAACTAGAAAGCTGTAAACCAGAAAAACTCATGCTGTGCAATCGGAGGATCAGGCAGTTCGCGAATATGTATCCTCCGACTGCACAGCATGGTTTTTTCTTGTTTACAGGTTTTTAGTTCGCTTCATAAGCAGCCAGGTTTTTGATTTTTTAATTAGGTATTTTTATTTACAACTTTTTAAGTGTTTTTTTTTATAAATACTTTTAAACCTATAAGTGGTATATATTTTTGTAATCACCTCTAAAAACCCTTCATTTTGATACCCCACACGATGGGCTATGAAGAAAAAAAAAATTGCAACCTCTACAATATGGCGCCTTAAATCCGCTATGTTTCTTTTTTTTTAACGGCACTTATATAAGAACACTTCGGCGGCCAAGACCTATCTAACGATAATTATAAAAATCCCTCAAGTGGTTTGAAAGATACGAGGTAATAATAGTAGTTTATGCAATGGTCATATAATACGGGCACGGGGTCTCATTGCTAAGAAAAAATATTTGGTTCAAATAAATCTCACTAGATGACGCGACATGTACACACAATTCTATAGAATTGTGTTAAAAATTAACATTATCTGGAATTGAACATAAACATTGTATGTTCTTGTTTAATTAACTCTCCTAAGTACAAAATTATGGAATATTGGGCTCTTAATTCACATTTCAAAGATTATTTGAACGGATCATTTAAAATTGATGCCATAGATGGCGCATTTTTAATTTCTGAGCCATTCAACTCGATTGTTAAAATTTGCATTTTAACACATATTGGTGCAAAAAAACTGTAACAACGTGCAAAAAAATACTATAAAACGAACCTTCACTGTATTTAAAGAAAAAAATATTCACGAACCTCGTAAACCCTTTTACTTGCAGGCGCTGCTAACACCATCTATTGCCGTGAAACGGGATCAAACGCGATTGATGTACTCACAAAAATAACAAGATTAAGCAGATGAAAACCGCTAGTTACGTCGGCACGGTTTTTTTTGTATGGGATGAGGCATCTGTATGCTAGTATTATATTATCTGTGATACGGGTTATTAAAACATGAGCGTGGGTCGCGAAGCCGAATGTGATAATATTAACACGCGAGTGTTTTAATACCTAATTATATGCCGTTGCATAAACTATTTTATCTATAAAAATTCAAAAGTTATTTTATGATGCATGTATTTTTTTTAATTTTACCTGGCCACGAATATAAAGTACGTGTTTAAGCAATATTTTTTGAATTCATATTTGGAACATTACGTTGTGATTGTAGATAAAGAATATTACATGCATACAAACATACTTAGATACAAGATACGCGCGAAAAACGTAACCCTTTCCTTGCAGCCGGGTAAAAATTATCCCCTTTACAGGCATCTTTAAAGTTTACTCACCGTCAAATAAAGAAGCACTGTCAATCCTTGCTGTCACTAATGTAACTGATTGAGAATTCTTGTTTTCCTAAAACAAAATAAAATAGATTAATCTAAACTTTTATTATAAAGAGGTTAAAATGTTTGTAAGAGGTAAACTCGAGAAGTACTGGTCCGATTTTAACATCTCTGGATTTTATAAAAATAACTTTTTTTCCATGAACCTGCATCTCACATCAAGTGTGTGGATTCCAGAAGGATAATTGCGCAAGTGAATTCGGCAAGGCATTTTGTTTAATTTTAAGGTGTTTTTGTTTTTTAATGCAAATAAACTCATTTTCTTTCTTTCTTCTTTCTTTCTTTCTTTCAAAGGGTTTGACCGCCAACAAGAGACCAATCACATAGACGGAAATCCACATGGTGTCATTCATCTCGCATGCTGCATTTCACGTCATCGATAATTATAATTGGAAATCCATGAGTAGTAGTAAAAGGAGTTTAGTCAATAATAGTGGATTTCATCCAAGCAGGTCGCGACTTTAATGTTAGCTTTCTATGACCATTATTAATACAAATATCCTTTGAACTTGTTACAACTCGCACATAATGATACTATAATAGAAGTAATTGTACTCGCAGTAGAAAATCTTGTCTCATCGCAAAGACAGCGTGGGAAGACTTTACTTTCGACTGAGTCAAGTTGACGTTTGTCCATGTCCACCGTGCTGCAGATATACCTCAGTCGGTGACTAACACTTGCGCGAAGTCTATGCACAGTATAAATATGGACGAACAGTACGGTAACTACCTACAAACATGCGCATCGACGAGACCCCTAAGCGGCTCGCATTACTGACAGCACCGCGGACGCTGCTGACTTGATCAACTCTTTAGGTAATAAATATACCTAAATGGAATACGTTCATTTAATTCCAGAGTCTTGAAAAGGAAAGTTGAGAGATCATCACTCCCACTAAAAACTATTTTAGGGTTCCGTAGTCAACAATGAACCCTAATAGTTTCGCCATGTCCATCTGTCCGTCCGTCCGAGGCTTAGCTCAGATACTCTTAGTACTAGAAAGCTATAATTTGGCATGGATATACATAGTAAGCACGCCGGCAAAGTGATAAAATCAAATCATGAAAAATAAAAACTCCTTTACACGTCTTTTTTTTTCGTCTATACCATGGTGTGATATATCGTTGGATAGGCCATTCAAAAATATTATGGGTCTGTGAAAACCATTTTTATAAGCTTTAAATTGCTAATTTATGTTAGGGTCAAGTGCTCCCAATTTAATAAATAAATGTATAAAACAAGATATGTGCTTTTTTATTAGTTTTTCACGCTACACTTCACTACAGTCATAAATCTATCTTTCAAAGTGAGTAGCACTATACTAGCTGTCAAAAACATTTGAATTTGATGAATTTGTATATACACGTCAGTAAAACATTTTTATATCAAAAGAAGTACACACCATTATCCGAGGGAAGAGGGAATAGTAGACATTCTGATCACCTAAAGGATCACACACTTTTGTAGATGTAATCAAGGCTGATGCAGCAGATCTGCAAAAAACACATACAATTTACATCACTTTTTTTTACCCTAAGTTGTCAATAAAATAATAGCATTAAATTCTACAATTATTTCTCAAATGAAAATAAAGTGTAACACAAAATTCAATTAACCTAAGGGGATGTCATACTTGTGCATTCACTGTCAAACAAATAATAGTGATTTAAAAAGCTGTGATTTTTAGAACATTCCCACACACGAAATGTGCTTGCAAAGGAAGTCCTTTAAATCTGTATAAAAAATCTTCAAATGTGAAGGTTTAGATTCGCAAATGAACCCGGTAGGTGGCGCTACAATCGGGTTCCGGCCCGTCCGTTGTAGTGTTCTAGTATTGATATAAAATCAATGTGGCCGACTGTACCTTCGGCTTCGGCCAGCTTTCGCCATAAATAACACATTCGTTCGGCTTCGGCCAAAACGGGCCGAAGTTTTGGGCAAAGACGATGGTTTCTACCTAGTGCCGAGATGGAACGAACTGTTAGAGAGCACGGTGGTTGTGGCAACCAGGCGTAAGGCAAAGGTCATACTCCGTTACGCCGAACAGTCGCGGGTCGCCATCTCACCAGAAAATAGCCACATCAAAAACAGAATAAACTACCTAGCTTAAATATAAAAAAAAATGTTTAATCATGCTTTTATATATATAAATACTAGCTGACCCCCGCGGCTTCGCTCCCGTCAACTGGCATACCACATACATACCTATTGAAAAAATAATAATAATAACATATACGATCTACTAAATAGTCCAAACAAAGCCTAAACATTTGGTTCGGATAGGTGACCCCGTTCTTGAGTTATAAAATTACAACGAAAATGGCATTCATTTTTACATAAATATAGATTGGATTGTCATGAGAAACAAACGTGTGTGCCATTCCAATGTGACACTGGGAAGTGGGTCAACTAGATTTGATTACAGACACTGGGAGTACTGGGACATGTGAAAGAAAATATAAGTTTGCAAAAAAGAAGTTGCCAATTTTGAACCAACATCACTCAATCACTATTATTCAGCCAGAAATAAACCTTCGGTCGGACACTAAACATCATGTGACAGCCAGTCTACAAACCTTCTTAAACATACTTCAGAGTCAACTGCAGCAAACATAAAGGAATTCAATTGTAGAGAGCAAAGTGGTCTTCCCTTCTGATTATCCCGGTCCATAACATTGTACCTGAAAATGTAAATTACTCATTAACAAAAATTCAGAATGATATTGTTGTTTATAAAACATCACCACTCAAGTCGACTAAGGCGCAGGCCACACAGAAATGGCATCGGGCGCGGACAAGGCACGGGCGCTTCGTATTCCATTATAATTTGAAACTAAATGCATGGCAATAAAGCGCAAATTGATCTGGCGCGGGCGCTGAAATGTCGCGTCATAACCACGTCCGAGCAACGACATATCGTGTGTCCAAAATTGTGCTTTATTTCCATGCATTTTGTTTAAAAACGTCCGTTCCGTGCCAAAAAACGGAGTAAACTTACGATTTATGATCGTAATCTGAGCTTTTCATTTAGCATTATCGGCACCGGAAATCTAGAAAAATGCCTTTTATGCCATATTGAGCTGTAAAGAATGTATAGAAAAAGTTGGCCGAGGCATTGGAAATGTTTTCTTTTATTGGTAAGTGGTCGTGAAAAAGTGGAACGTTGGTTTTCATACAGATGGAGGGACTTGCGTTATCTAGTTAGATTTATTTATTTGGTTCTATCCTATGACATTTAAAAAGTGCCAATTTTCAATTTGAGGGATGTTGTTGACAAGCGACCCATTGTTATCAGATTTGTTTAAGTTTAAAAAAAGACATGGGTGTGGCTTTGTAAAATATATTGACGTACCTTTGATAGCATTGATCAATTTTCTCAATCTCTTCTGTTTTAGTCAGTGGCAAGTAAAACATTGGGAAAGGTATATCTCTTCTAAGTAGTCCAGTTCCTTTTTCATTCCAGGTAATACCACCAGCTCCACTGGATTCACAAACACTTCCATGAGCTGAAGAATACTCATTAGGACATCTCGACTCTTGACTGAATGTTGAGGCACTGTGAAACAATAAACAATATTACTTAGTAAGTACTTGTGTGTGTGTACTGCATATTTTCCATGTGAGAATGATCTCGAAAACGAATGATGAGAAAGACTTTCCCTTACAGTACGCACAAAAAATTTAAGTAAAGTATATAGCAAAAGAAATTATTTTATAATAAAACCATAAAAAATATCACAAACAGAAAAGACATCAATAAACCTGTAATAATATTTTACCAGAATTTGTACTCCAACAAAGGAGATTGCCCATACACAGGCCCCCTATGAGGTATCGTGTCTGCGATGTCAAAAATATCCAAAAATAGGATAATTTTTTTGTGTTTTTCCCATCCGTATCCTTTACTTTATATGTACAGACATTTTCATGTCAAATATATGAACAGATCAGATTCCTTCACTTGGACATTTGTTTGCACCATATTGCATTGTAGGTAATAAGGGTTCATTTCAAGAACAGAAACATCGTTATATATCTCGAAAACCGCGAAAAATAATTAAAAATGTTTATTTATTTATCACTTTGTAGTTTTACCTACCCAATAGGCAAGTAGTTAAGTAAGGTACCTATAATGTCAGAATAGACCACCCGAATATCATGAAACTGAACATAACCGGTGAAATGAGAGTGTACCAAGGTGAACTGTACACATCTGCGTACCTTTAGAGCGTACTGGCGTGATGTTATGTTATGAAATGGTATAAACAATAAACAGACATGCAATTGCAGCAATCCCAATTGATTTTCCGTTATTTATTTGAAGAGTTCTGTTGTATACATACGAAGTTACAGTTTACAGTTCTCCGAAGTTTTAGAACAATGGGAAATATCTCCCACATTACTTTGTCTACACCATTTTTCATTTGACATTCAATAATGAGTTAATATATATTTAATGGACCGATTTACATGATTTAAACGGATAAAATGGTTCTACGCCTATACGTTTTTCATTTTAGACCAAAATTATCAAAATATTTGCATAAACAAAAAACAAATTACGTAATTATACTTTTTGGTACAAGTCAAATCAATGACTTTTATTTTTAGGGTTCCGTAGTCAACAAGGAACCCTTATAGTTTCGCCATGTCCGTCATTCCCCCGTCGTCGTCGTCGTCAGAGACTCTAAGTACCTACTAGAAAGCTATAATTTAGCATGGATATACATATTAATCACACTGACAATGTGGTAAAACAAAACCACGAATATTTTTATTTAGTTTACATCCCGTACACGTAAAGTGAGGCTATTTTTATTCTCGTCTGTCTCTATGTAGATATCGTAAGAAAAGCCGTTCAAAAATATTATAGGTCTGTAAAAACCATTTTTCGATACAACCGTTTGCGTAAAATTAAGCTTTAAAAGGCAATTTTTTTCTAGAGGCAAGTGTGCCCTCTCCCCTCCTGCCAGCTAAATGGTTGCTTTTAAATATGTGAAAAAATTAACGGCAGTAGTATAACGAAATTAAAAGGAAAACTATCACAGCTAAGTAGGCTTTACAAATTTACGAGTAAAAGTCGACCAACTTATAAAGTGTGCTTGGAAAATAAAAAAATGTGTATATTGATGAATTAAGGGACAACAGTTTTCGAACGGCAAAGTTATTTTTTTCCCTTCGTTAGACCAATGTTCGAAGCTTTCATTGTTTATGAACGTTAGTAATGTAACCTACCTATTTATTTTGATGAATGTAGCTGTTTATACGGAACACTCTGAGCTCGAGTCAGACTCGAACTTAGCCGTTTTTTTGTTATCTGGCGGAGGCTTTTGACGAGAATCAACCAATAGAGCAAGCCGGTTTTAGGAAGAATTTTGCCACGGTTGACCATATACAAACAAGCAATAGAGAAATATAACGAATATAACAAGCCTCTATATATTATGGCCTTCATCGATTACGCGATAGCTTTCAACAACATAAATCATAAAGGTACATATGAGAAAGCCAGAAATCTCTGGGAATCGGTGCAGTCTAAATCTACCTTATTATAACCATCTACTCCAACATTAAAGCAAGAATACCACTGGAAACTTTAGTTAGAAACTATTTGCTGCTGTTTTCCGAAAAATTAATTGGGACCTACTCCTTAACAGTAATGTAAAGAAATTGAACCATCTCAAGTTTACATACATTGAATGTGATTCTGCAAAGCTTAGCAAAAATTTTTTTTGCTCTCATTGCCAAAAACTTAGCAATGAGAGCAAAAAAATAGGAAAGTCACCAAACACAGACAAAACGAAGTTTCTAATAAACTCTAAACCAGTTCGAATAACAACCTGTTTAATATGTAGCAGAACCTATACCTGCACCCGCATATACTTGCGCCAGATCATCTCCCACAGACACCAGTCTACCAGAGAAATAAATAAGCGAATCGCAAACGGATGGAAAAGATACTGGTTGATGCAGGAAGTTGTAAAATCCAACGATCTCAGCATGGCAATATTGGCAATCAAACGGAAAGTCTACAACACTTGCATCCTCCCTTGCATCACATATGGGAGTGAAATATGGTCACTTTTCAAACGGCATAGAGATATGTTGGAACATTGCTAAGGAGCTATGGAAATAAGTATATTAAGTATTAAGAAACAAGAGAAACAAAAGATGTCGGCGATACTTTCCGAAGGTTTATTCCAGAAATCCCCACCGACAAATCCCCACCAGTGGGGATTGTTACTTTTTTTCCAGAAATCCCCACTAGCTAAATAAACTCAGACTAGTGGGAATTTTTGGAAAAATAAGTATCAATCCCCACCAGGTGTTGTTTTTAAATTATTAAACAAAAATTATTTAATCATGAGGTCTTCCCGGAAGTACTGTTAGAGGTTACTTTTTTCACTATAAAAATCCATTTGAAAAAAAGGGCGAGAATTGTATCTGACGAAATCCAAAATTTTGAAGAGGCAAATTGAACTTACTACCACTTTTACCGGAAAATCTAATAATGGAAGGCTGGTTCTATGTTGCCTGCCAAAGCCCAGACAATCATAACAGTGACAATTTTCGCCGGTATATGTTAAGCCTACGGATAAAAGAAGATTTCATAAAAGTATTATGTGTTTACGGCACCACAAACTTTTTTGAAGGCTGTCATAATAAGCTTAATGCAGCTATATCGACGAAAAAAGCAAGTTTACTGAAACTCCTACATATTTTGCATGAAGACGCTTTGTTTTATGAAAAAAGTGCTAACGAAAGTCACCGTTGGAACCCGCGATCACAAAGAAGCAAAGAAAAAGACCAGTTTATCTTAGATGCTCAACTAGAGCTAATGCATGGCAGCATTACAGTACCACTTTTTTTTTGAAATAATGTGATAAATTCACAATCGCGATTTACGTTATCATATAATGTTTAAATAACTTTGGTTTGAATCTAATTAATAGTTGTAAATATGTTTGAATTTCGTTTCAATGCAAACAATTTATAATGAAAATTGATTATAACAATTAAATAACTTTGATTAATAATTTAGAAACAACACCTGGTGGGGATTGTTACTTATTTTTCCGAAAATCCCCACTGGACTGAGTTTATTTAGCTAGTGGGGATTTCTGGAAAAAAAAGTAACAATCCCCACTGGTGGGGATTTGTCGGTGAGGATTTCTGGAATAAACCTTTCCGAAGTCTAAATTGTCTAATTTCTTAATCCTTCATATTCTTATTTTTCCGAATTCTTATTTTTACATATTCCGATTTTTATATTCCTTTATTTACACTTTCTCATTAGTACATGTTCCATTTTATGCCACAGTCTGTATTTTCCACATTAAAGGTACAATCACATTAAAAACTTTGCAACAGATTTTGTTCCTCACACAATTCAACTTGTGGATGATCAAAATCTGCTTTGATATGTGGAGTTGTTCTAGTGAACGCCATAGGAAAACCAACATTTTAGAGGGTTGGCACTTCCGTTTAAATAAAAAGGTAGGACGAAGTAATTTATCCTTTTTCATATATTTTCTGAAAAAAGAGACATCATTTTTTTTATTAGCCTATACTTTCCCACTGCTGCGCTAAGGCCTTTTTTAAATAGATAATTAAAATTGCCAAATACATACGTAGCAAAGACATTGATGATTTATTAAAAACCGCAATATCACCTGATGAATGTTTAAAGAAATTATAACATGTTGGTTCAAGTAACAGTATTGACGTGAACCACAACACTTCTTTAAAAAAAAAGGTTCCTTTTTTTACCCATCTTTTTACCCGACTGCCAAAGGAGGGCAATGTGTTTATCAGTCTATGTATGTATGTTTGTTCCTATGTGGCATTCTAGAGACCAAACGCGTTGCCCGATTTTGATAATTCTTACGTCAATCGATTCGTCTTAACCCCGCAAGTGTCACTGGCTAAAATAAAATTGCAAAATTAAAAAATAGCGGCTTTTGGTTGCCATTTGGTCGGAACAGTGAGGTCGCTCTGTGAAGCCTATGAAGCCCCAAGAAACTTCTGTGCTTTTGGACAGAGCTAGGCTGGCTATGTTAGCCAGTAGCCTTATGCACAATGGACAGAATGGGAGTCTAAGTGCAGAAACAGAAGTCCCTACTACTACTACTATCCTAGAGATGTTTGTTTGTTTGTTTGAACGCGCTAATCTTAGGAACCAATGGTTGGAATTCAAAAAAATATTTTGTGTTGGATAGTCCATTTATCGAGGAAGGTTATAGGCTATAACATCACGCTACGACCAATAGGAGCGGAGCATTATTGAAAAATTATGCAAAAACAAGAAAAAATATTCATTTTTGAGAGCTTCCGTTGCATGCGCTGCATTTAAATTACCCAACAATCATGTATGTAGGGTGGGTAGGTAGGTTAGTAGCCAGTTGATGGGAGTGAAGCCGCGTGGGACAGCGAGTATCATATAAAAACAATTACCTTCCTGTAGCATTGTCATGCAATAAAATTCCAGCAATAATGGTAGATTTCTCCATGAGATCTTCAATCACATCAGAGAACACATAAGTGCTCACAACCACCATGTATGGTCCAGCTGTAGCATTTTGCAGCAGCCAGTGGACATCACCTATTTCTTTTATCATATAGACCACACCCACTGCACCATTATCGCTAGCTAAAAAAAACATTACTAATTAAGTATCATTAAGTTATTTCTACAAGAGACAGCAATGCTACATAATGATTACTTTTTCAATTATTGGTAAGCTCTTAGGCTATATGGGTTTCTACTTTGGTTATTTAACTTAGTAATCACATACATGAACAGCCTGCTTGATGAGTTCCATTTAGACGTCTGAAACATGCTGCTCCTCCCTCAATTGATGAGTATATATTCTTATGAAGTCTTTGTAAGTCTCCAACTAGAAAATAACAAAATAAAAATGAACTATGTTATATAGGTACATAAATAACAGGATAACAGCAAGCAAAATTAAAAAGTTTTAACATTTTTTACAATATGGACTTATAGAAGCACAATAGTAATTATTGAGTCCTGTTCTAAGATAACGTCACTACTATTTCCTTATAAATAATAAATGCTATACCAACAAAAATAAGTAGCACTTACATCTGCAAAAACTGAAAATCAATAACAAAACTAGATAATTAGTATGTGCCATAGTTTACTCATTTCTATGGTCCGGTGCTCTGATTTTCCTATATTTTTTATTTGTTATTTAAATCGACAGCGAGACACGAAACAAAATTTGGAAAATTTGTTTCTCTATGAACTCTGACTAATTTATAGTTATCTGTGTCTATGAAATATAGAATAGATCACTGATAGATGTGACTGTGACAATGACATGAATGACACATCTTATTTTTATTTTATTTTTTTCTTCGCCCTTCTCGGGCAAGCTAAGATCTTAGACCATACCGCCTCGTCTTCAGTGTATTCGCGCGACTTTTGAGGGTAGTTTTTAAAAACTTATAATGACAACCTTTATTGTTTACTTACTTAAGTTGATATTAAATGTCAAGTTCTAAGTTTCTTATCTCAAGAAGTAAAATTCATAAAAAAAAAAACAAATCGTCTTTTGGGGGTAGTTTAACTAATAATAACAACTTTTATTGCTTACTTATTTTGGTATTTATGCCAAGTTTCAAGTTTATTAACCCAAGTAATAACTTTATTTAAAAAAACTTAAACACACCAAAAAAATATATTTTTTGGGATAGTTTTGAAAAACTAATAATAACAACCTTTATTATTTATTTAAGTTAGTATTTGTGTAATGTTTCAAGTTTAGTAATGGGTTACTAAATAAAATTCTTCAATACAAAATTCAACACCCCTAAATCGACATGTGGGGTAGTTTAAAAAAAATTACATTATTAGTCAACTTTTATCATTTACTTAGGTTACTATTTGTGCCAAGTTTCAAGAATATTAGCCGAAGGAATTAGATTTTTCATACAAACATTGGCCCACTTTTTCGCCCCCTAAGGGAAAGAATTTCGGAAAATCCTTTCTTATTGGATGCCTACATCATACAAAAAACATACTCTCCAAGTTCCAGGTCTCTACGATCAGCAGTTTAGGCTGTGCGTTGATCCGTCAGTCAGTCATACAGGACAAAGCATTTTATATGTATAGAAATGGAGCAGAAGACTGGTCGGATTTTTTTGAGACGCATATTTTCGTGTGGACCAATAATTACTTTAGTATGAAAACAAATGCTGAGTAAATTACGCGACACAACACAAAAACCTAAAACAGCGTAAATTACGCGTCACTAAAACGTCACTCACAACTATGTTTACCTGAGACAAACGGTCCACTTCGGTAGTTCCAAATCGATGTAGAGATCCCCGTCTTAGTGCCATTTGATTCTTCAAAGAAACTTTGACACTTCTAAATCGTCTTCTGGGGGTAATTCCGAAAAACTAATGATGTCAACCTTTATTATTTTTCCACAGGAATAAGATTTTTCATACAAATAAATGTCTCCCTTTAACCCCTTAAAAAGCTGAATTTTCAAAAATCCCTCCTAAGTGCGTGTATAAAAAGACGCTACGTGCAGTTAAAGTAATCAAAAATCTTTACCACCCCGAAATCGCATTTTAAGGGTAGTTTCGAAAAACTAATAATGAAAACCTTTATTATTTATTTAGGTTGCTATTTATGTCAAGCTTCATGTTTATTGACCCAAGAAATCAGATTCTTCAAAAAAAATAACATCCCTTAACCATCTTTTGGGGGTAGTTTTGAAAACTAACAAAAGCCTTTATTGTTTATTTACATTGGTATTTATGTCAAATTTAAAGTTTATTAACTGAAGTAATAAGATTCTTCAAAAAAACTTTAACACCCCTAAATCGTCTTCTGGGGGTAGTTTCACAAAAATAATAGTGGCAAACTTTGTTATTGAATTAGGTTAGTATTTGTGGAATGTTTCAAGTTTATTGACCCAAGAAATCAGATATTTCAAAAACACTGTAATACCTACTAAATCGTCTTTTGGGGGTAGTTGCAAAACACTAATAATGACAACCTTTATTGTTTATTTAGGACTAGCTGTTCCCCGCGGCTTCGCTCCCGTGGGCCACCCCACAGGATCCGTTTTCGGGATTAAAGAATAGCCTATGTCACTCAGGAATAATGAAGCTTTCTATTAGTGAAAGAATTTTTAAAATCGGGCAAGTAGTTTCGGAGCCTATTCGGTACAAACAAACAAACAAAAAAACTTTCCTCTTTATAATATTGGTATAGATGGTATTTATGTCAAGTTTCATGTTTATTAACTGAAGTAATATGATTCTTCAAAAAATTTTAACACCCCCAATCGTCTTTTTGGGGTAGTTTAAAAAAAAGCAACCTTTATTATTCATTAAGGTTAGTATTTGTGTCAAGTTTCAAGTTTATTGACTCAAGAAATCAGATTATTTCATACAAACTTCAACACCCCCTAAATCATCATTTGGCTGTAGTTTCGAAAAACTAATAATGTCAATCTTTATCATGTACGTAGAATACTATTTGTGCTAAATTTCAAGAATTTTGGTCGAAGGAATTAGATTTTTCATACAAACTTTCAACCCCCTTTTGACCCCCTTAGGGGTTAAATTTCCGAAAATCCTTTCTTAGTGCTCACTAACGTCACTAGAGGAACTTGTCTGCCAAATTTCATGCTTCTAGGCTTAGCAGTTTTGACTGTGCGTTGATTGATCAGGCAGTCAGTCAGTCATCTTTCGCTTTTATAGATATATAGATAGATGACTCGTGTCGTCATTAAACAGCAAAGTAGTATTACAACGGACAATCGGTTTCGTTAGTAATGCATGAAATATTAGTTAAGCCCTAAAAAAAGCCCAATATGGATATTTTTCCCTAAATTTGGGGCTAAAAGCCCTAAGTTGGCAAGCCTGCGTGAAGCAACTGCCGTCCGGTCCGGTCGGTCCGGCGAACCAGGTTCGAGCGTGGGTAAGCGAGACGAATCCGGATTTGTGTTATAGGTCTACCGGAATCTCATGGCAAATGTGGAAATAAAAATTTGTTGTGTGCAATACTGTGGAAATTGGATTAAACGATCTTGATACTGTTTAATTTTTATTTATGTCTTTAGTATTAATGAACATGAGGTACCTTTATTATAGTAGTCACAGTGGATCTTTTGTGTCTTTGAATATGGTCCTGCCAACCATTGCGTAAGAAACAGTTTGTCATCGAGTATACTGCATAGAGTAAGCGAGATAGGACGATGTGACATACAAAAGCGAGTGAAAGAGACAGTTATACAATGCTATCTTCACCTTCAACATTGACACAAAAATAGCTACTGCGCGGGGTCTTGCAACCAATTCAGAGACACAAAGATCCACTGTGACTATTATAGGTATGTGTATGAATAATGTTGTTATAGGTCTTAGAGCATTTAACCTATGGAGACGGCAAGCCGCGAAACACCAAACACCTTTTTCTGCCACTTTCTGCGGGAGGCGAGGAAAACACATACAGCACACTACAAAAAAATGACAATCACTCACAGATACATGCATCCTATTGCTACAAACGCACACGAAAAAATAATAATCACACAATCAAAAAACACTCATACATTGACATATTTGTGTGTATCTATGCAATAATCCTATGATAACAAATACAAAGTGCTAGTGATGTGATACAAAGAATGACTGGAAATTCATTTTAATGCATGAATGAATGAGCAAAATGTTAATTCGTTTTATTTTTGTTATACTAAATAATAATAAACTTAAGTAATTAATTTCACAAATAAAAAAAAATACGCAGTATGATTTGTGGTCTGCTAAATTACGTAGGTAGGTAAGAAAGGTAGGAAAGAATTTAAGATGCACTAAAAAAAGAACGATTGAATTTATTTTTAGTTAATAATATTTCATAATTACATAATATATATTGTTGAATGACGTTACAAATAAATGTACTCCATGCATGGTAGACGAACTGGGGATAGTACTTAATAAAATGGTGGCATACGTCTTGGAACAATGTTAATCATAAACTATAGTACCTACAGGTTTCAGCATAGAATAGTATGAAACTGTCACTCATGTCACTGACATTTTGTTTTATTTAGGTTCGGGCATTCGGGATTCATACTTGAGCTCCGTTATTTAATACGGACCTTATGTATACGTGTTAAATAGTAAGAAAGCGTAAATAATAAATAATACAATCAACCAGATAGACTTTTATTTGACACTTTTTTATGTAACACTTTATCACGTCAGTTTTTCGTTTTTTTAACTATTTGAGCACGGTGTTTCCTAGCTAAGCTAGTTTGATATCTTAGATTTGAAAACATACGTGTATGGTGTCTACGACACATTCGCTGTTCATTCTTAAACTTTCATTCTTCGATGTACTTCATTCCTATTCACTCGTTCTATATCATTCATACAACTCTGTACGTTGCTCGTTTTAAAAATTAAAAAAAAAAATTGTAAGGTCTTTATTAAACCTTACTGATTTCTAAAATTTTTTTAGTTTAATTTATCATAAACATATGGTTTCACAGCCATGATCTAGTTCATATACATGTCTCAATGATCACGACTAGAGGCAATCACTGATTTTTGAAATGTACCAGTTTATTATATACATATCGAACACATTTCTGTGGATCAACTTTTTTGGTTAAAAATTATATACGAACATTTGAGTATCTTTAGCATTCGCAATTATATAAGGCTTCGAATTGATGTGCGGTGGGGTTGGCATTGTAACCACCATGGCTGCGATAGTCTGCTCTCGATAGAGATATCAAACAAAAATTCAAACATAAACCTAAATCGCTTCATCTGTTTAGGAGCTATGATGCCACAGACAGACACACAGATACACAGCAATACACGTCGAATTGATAACACCCCTCTTTTTCTGTCGGGGGTTAAAAAATGATTGAAAAACTCACTAACGAAACGAACAAAGTTACTTTTTATTACCCTAAAACTTTAAAAGAAAATAATTTAAATCTATTCTCATAGACATTTGTAAATAATATTTTTTTTAGTTTAACCTGTCTTGTCCAGATATAAACACAAACAAAATTATTTTGATACTGAACATACTGATTCAAAAAATCATTTAATTTATCAATCATTCATTCACGTTGTCCCAGCACTATGCACATCGCTACCCTGTCAGCCCCTGTACTGCGTGTGTGCTACCAACGTACCACTGAATTTTTCTATCGTAAAGGCAATAACCATTATTTCGACATTGTACTTAAATAAAACTATGTTGATGTATAATTTATACTTATATGTGGTAGGAAACACCATGGCTTCGCAAATTGAAAGTGGCAGCTAGCTTTTTGCAAGAGGAAACCGCACAATTAACAATTTATCGGAGAACTTACTTGCGACTCAATACGATACACAATGGCGGCGGTCGGCGAATGAACTAGTTTTATATAACGCGTATGGTCATATGGCCAAGCTACTTTGGCAGAGGGGTAAGCCCAGCTATGCCATCTCCATAGGTTAAATGCTCTAAGTTATAGGTCTACCAGAATCTCATGGCATTTTTTTTTTTTTTACATTGTGATTTTCATATGGCAATGTCAATTGTCACCTGTTAAATCAAAGTACTTGATGTGTCAACCGCTGCTGAATTTTTTTGATATTATCTTGAAAATTTGTTATTTTTGTGAAAATTTCGAAAAACCCACTTCGATCTCAAGCGAGACATATTGTTTTCAATGTGTATCATAAAATAAGGGAAGAAGAAGGCGTAAATCAAACGCAATCTTTGATTTTAAAGTGCGTCGTAGAGTGGACCGGTAAGTTGGACTGACTTGTTTTGATACTTTTAGTTTATTTTATATTTTCTTACTTAATTTTTATTTCTTTCCATTACTATTATATGGTTAATACACAGGGCACATCGAATGATGGCTGGAAGGAAATGGCAACAGTAATGTAACTGTTACTAATTCTTCGACAAGATATTGATTTTAACGGAGAGTGAGAATCTTTGACGTAAGAAAAATATTAAGTAATAATCTGCGCCCTGCAGTGGGACGTGTATATAGACGGGAGTTTTTGCCGGGATTTGTCGAGTGAAGTTCAGTGGCTGTTAATATTATTTGCAAATTGATTCCTAGTGGATATTGTGATATATTATTGGTGTAGTTTTGTGTCTCAACTGTCTACGCAACTGGACAATTTGTAAAATCATTGAGAGAAGTGATCTCGGGATATATAATAGTTTCTTTGTTATTAATTATTAGAATTATTTATTATTAATTCTAAAGTATCAAATTAGGTTATTCCTAGTATTTCATACTAGTTTTGGGGTTGTTATAGGTCTACCAGAATCTCATGGCATTTTTTATTTTTTTTAAATTGTGATTTTCATATGGCAATGTCAATTGTCACCTATCAAATCAAAGTACTTGATGTGTCAACCGCTGCTGATTTTTTTTGATATTATCTTGAAAATTTGTTTTTTTATGTGAGAATGTCGAAAAACCCACTTCGATCTCAAGCGAGACATATTGTTTTCAATATGTATCATAAAATAAGGGAAGAAGAAGGCGTAAATCAAACTCAATCTTTGATTTTAAAGTGCGTCGTAGAGTGGACCGGTAAGTTGGACTGACTTGTTTTGATACTTTTAGTGTATTTTACATTTTTCTTACTTAATTTTTATTTCTTTCCATTAATATTATATGGTTAATACACAGGGCACATCGAATGATGGCCGGAAGGAAATGGCAACAGTAATGTAACTGTTACTAATTCTTCGACAAGATATTTATTTTAACATCACATCACATCACATCATCAGCCTATTAATGTTCCCACTGCTGGGACACAGGCCTCCTCTCTGTGAGAGGGAATGGGCCGTAATCCACCACGCGGGCCCAGTGCGGGTTGGTGGATGTCACATGTCTTCGAATTTTTGGTTCAAAGACATGCCGGTTTCCTCACGATGTTTTCCTTCACCGTTTTTATTTATTTATTTAATTTAATTTATTCAGCCAACAATTGAGTCCATTTTGTTAGTAAAAATACCTTATAACTAGTGTTAGTATTACACAAACAAGGATAAAAAATAATAAAAAACAAAACAAATAGAGCAGGTGACCGAGGCAGAATGTGCAGAGAACGATAAGGCGAGGAAAAAGCTACCTGACCATTCTCCCCACATAGTGTCTCAGAAAAGGGGAGTAACGGCTCTCTACTACTGTTTTCAGGATGCTGTTGTCACTGCCCCGCGTTCTACGCATCAGTGATGCGATTTTCTTACGAATTACCGCATGGAATCCGTCAGTTCGGTTCTGAGCAAACATCTCCGATGCGCTACAGAAACGGGGCAGTTTCAACAACATCCTAAAAACATTATTGTACTGGACGCGTAAAACAACTAGCGATCTTTTGGTGTAGCAGACGCACAGACCCCCCGCGTAAAGACCTTGACAAAACGCCTTAAACAAGGTGATTTTGACTTGGTCCGTACACCGCGAGAATCTACGGGCCAACATGTTACCTCGGACCGCTAGTGCCCTACGTTCCCTTTCAATGTCTACATCATCTTTAAGGTCGTCGGCAAGTATGTGCCCCAAGTACTTGAATTGGTAGACTCTATTTATGCTTGCACCATTTAGGGAAAAGCTAGGTTCATGATGGCTTCATTTGGCTTAAAACAAGCTATTAACCTTCCCACCAGAATCCGGACCTGTATTGATCATTTTATGGTTAAAACATCGTCTGATATACAGTCAATAGTTTTTGAAGAGCTTACTGATCACGCTCCTATACTTCTGTACATAAATATGGCACATATTACAAAACAATTATCAAATATATCAACATCTAGAACTGTAACCAATTTTGATAATATTGACCAAGAACTAAAATTAACACTAAACGATGATTATTTCCATACCGTTGACGTTAATCATGCAGCAGAAACTTTAATAACTTGCTTACAAAACGCCATAAATAATAACACAAAGATGATCCACTTACCACGAAAAAAAAGGCCATTGAAGCCATGGATAACTGCCGGGATACTAAATTCTATTAGGAAAAGAGATGATCTTCATAAAAAAATTAAAAAACAATTAAATAATGAGCAATTACGGCTATATTACACTGCGTACCGGAATAAATGTAATGGATTGATAAAACTTGTAAAGAAAGAATATTATCAGCACCAATTACAAAAACATAAAGGCAATAACAAAGAAACCTGGAATATTATTAAACAATTATGCTATCTCAATAAAAAGAAAGATTGTCCAAAACAACTGCTTACAATTTCTGAAAATTCTGCTGACTCTTTGAATCAAATTAACAAATATTTTACCTCGATCGGTAAGGATCTAGCTAATGCTACTTTAAGTAAACTCCAAATTAGTGACCAAACGCTTGCGAGTGAAGCTTTAACATGTAATGGGCCTCCAAATTCTATGTCATTTGCTCCAACTGACCCCGTAGAAATAATGGATATAATAAGGAACCTTAAATCAAGCAGCGCCACAGGTTGGGACAAAATTTCCACGTCAGTTATTAAGCAGCTATGCCTTCGAGTTAGCTCTCCTATTAGCCATCTTTGTAATTTTAGCCTAAGTAGTGGAAGCTTTCCCAATGCATTTAAAAAAGCTATAGTAATACCTGTTTACAAGTCTGGTGATCGTAATGTACCTAATAATTATAGACCTATATCACTTCTTTCGGTTTTGTCTAAAATTTTAGAGAAAGTAGTCAATAAGAGATTAACGAAATACCTAGAAATAAATAACATCTTATCCGACAACCAATTTGGGTTTAGATCTAATCATTTTACTACTGACGCTGTGGATAGGTTAACCTCTAGCATTACATCATACTTAGATAAGGGAGAAAAATGCGTGGGGGTGTTTTTGGACCTCAAGAAGGCATTTGATATCGTATCAATTCCTATTCTCATCTCACGCCTTCAGAATGCAGGAATCAGAGGCATTCCACTTCTGTGGTTTCAGAACTATTTGTCTGGAAGGCAACAGTGCATTAGGATTGGAGAGGAGGTTGGCGAAAGCAGTGACATTGCATATGGCGTTCCCCAGGGGAGTACACTTGGACCAAGCCTATTTTTACTCTATATTAATGAGCTCTGCAACATCAAAATTGATAGAGCTGAATTAATTATGTTCGCAGATGATACAGTTATTCTGTTTCACGATACTTCATGGGTCTCAATAAGGGCTACTGTTGAAAAAGGGCTACGTATCGTAACGCGGTGGTTAGAAAACAGCCTGTTAAACCTAAATGCGGAGAAAACAAAATATCTTTGTTTCAGTATTACAAAATCAGGCGCCCCAAAAGATACAATTACAATTAAGAGTCACACATACCCATGCAACAGGAATCCTTATCTAGATAACGGTACAAGTTGCACGTGTCCTATCTTAGCTCAATCAAAAACAATTAAGTATTTAGGTATCATAATAGATGATAAACTGAACTGGGGTGCACACATAAATTCGGTAGCCGCCAGGACAAGGAAATTAATACTCGCCTTTAAAAACCTGCGTGATGTGGCTGGCAGAGATCTCCTGGTACAAACATATCTTGCACTTGGTCAAAGTGTTATTAACTATGGCATCATAGCCTGGGGTGGGGCTTGTAAAACAATTATGATTGTTCTTGAGCGCGCACAGAGATCATTGCTAAAAGTCGCATTTAAATTTCCCTATCGCTATCCCACCAAAGATCTATACGACGAAATAAATGTCATGAGTGTTCGTAAACTTTATGTCTATGAAGTCCTACGTAGATACCACAGACGGGTCATTCCGTCTTTACCAAAGTTAAATAAAAGAAAAGTGCAGTGTCCAGTACCTAGAGCCAAAAGAAAATTTGCTAGCAGAATTTACAACATCCAAGCTCCACGGTTATACAATAAATTAACACAGTCCATTCATAACATCAGATCAATCAGTAATAATCAAGTCAAGTGTAAAATTATTGCATGGTTGAATGACATGGACTATGAAAAAATTGAGTCTCTTTTTGTTGTAACGGTATGAAATACACACTCAATAACGCACACGCTCACCCACACACATATACACACACCCACACACATATACATACACACACACACACACACACACTCAACTACACACAAACATTCTTATATTTTTTTTTCTTCTGTATTACTTTATTTTTTATTTTTTAAATGTATTTATGTTTTTCTAGTTTTAGTTATATTTAAATCTAGTAATATATTGTTGTTTACTGGTCTAAGATGTAAGATAGCCTACGTTAAAATTATGGACATATTGTACTTGTATTTAATAACACGTTTGTGAAGGGAAGGAACTGACCTTCAAGATACAGTATTTTACTAGTTTGGAGGTCAGGGTCTCACCTCAAAGATACCCTGTAAGATGTTTATAATAAAGATTATTATTATTATGATTCGGGCACTTACCAGCGGCCCTAAAGACCATGTATTCACATTTACGGACATTGTACACAAGGCCGTGCAAGGCAGCATATTTCTCGCAGACCTTCAGCATCTCTCCGATAGATCCCTCAGTCGGGCCCAGCAGCACCATGTCGTCCGCGTAGCTGATGCTGTTTATACTAACACCACCAACCCGGCAGCCGACACGCATGCTACTGAGCTCAACCAAGAGATCATTAACATAAAGGTTGAAGAGCCGTGGAGACGTCAACCCCCCCTGCCTCACACCGCACTCCAACCCATATGATTCAGAGAATGTTCCGGCCCACTTTACACAATTGGTTTGGTTCGCATACCAATACTGCATGAGCTTAATAACTGGAGCCGGTACATTCCTGCCACCCAGCTTTCTCCAGAGCACATCATATGACACCAGGTCGAAGGCTCTGGAGAGATCCAGGAAGCAGGCATACACCGGCGTTTTTCGGTCTGTGTAATATTGGACAGTATTCTTCAGACTCAGCACAGCACTCTCGGTTGAAAGTTTAGGTTGAAAACCAAACTGCGCATCGTGCAAACACAGATACTTTATCAGGCACAAATCAAGTACACTGTCCAACATTTTAGCCGCTGTGGTTGCAAGGGAGATTGGACGGTAGTTTCCCTTATCCGAGATATCCCCTGTCCTGTTTTTTACTACAGGTACTACAATAGTTTGCATCAGTTTAGCAGGTAAATGAGAGTGACTGATGCACATTGTGTAAAACAAGGACAGGACCCTCGGCAGGTGAACTCCCGCATATTTGAAATGCTCGATGCTGAGCCCGTCGTGGCCGGGCGATTTACCTCTGCTCATGCCTTGAATGACGGATCTGACTACTTGTTTAGCCGAAAGAAAAGTGAGTGGCTGCGACCCCCCACTGTCAGACTCAGCATCGGCCACTTCAACCGACGGGCCCAGTGGAGATTGCACTTTAAAATGTTTCATAAACATATTTGCTATCTCCACCGGGTCTTTGGCCCCTCCTACACTCACCGGTAGACCAGGCCCAGTATCCAACTTACGTGTTGATTTCCAAAATTTATTAAAATTTTTCGTGGCTCTTTGCTTTGCTATAATGTCCATTTTGACCTGCTCTTCGTTTTTTTGGCACCATTTCAGGCGACCCTTGAAGATTTTACGGGTCTTACACATCTCATCGAAAACTACTCCACTATTTGGTCTCTTTTGTCTAACCCATTCTTTGAACTTAAGCCTAGCCTCACGGTGAGCGTTACGAACATGACTGTTCCATCCGCAAACCACTTTGGCTCTCCTTGGCCTGCTCCCTCCTACCAAATATGTTTGCTCGGCAGCGTCACATAAAATACTTATAATTTCACCGTATAGGTCGTCTAGGATATGTTTATGTTCAACAGAGCTGCAGAGAATATGTTAAATGCCAATGAAAAATAACCATTTTGATGGAGTGAGATGACATAAAACTACAAAGATACAAGTTTTTGAAATGCCAGTGGAGTTCATGAAATCATATTCTAGTTTTCTAGTTCTGAATGAGGTTTTAAGTTATTAGTATGATTTAAATTATATATAATAAATTAGTACATAAATTAATATTCAAATGATTTATTTTTCCTATGTTAAGAACCCGATGTATAACAACATTATTCATACACATACCTATAATACTCACAGTGGATCTTTGTGTCTCTAAATTGGTTGCAAGACCCCGCGCAGTAGCTATTTTTGTGACAATGTTGAAGGTGAAGATAACATTGTATAACTGTGTCTTTCACTCCTTATGTATGTCACATCGTCCTATCTCGCTTACTCTATGCAGTATACTCGATGACAAATGGTTGGCAGGACCAAGTTCAAAGACACAAAGATCCGCTATGACTACTATAATATAAGTACCTCATGTTCATTAATACTAAAGACATAAATAAAAATTAAACAGTATCAAGATCGTTTAATCCAATTTCCCCAGTATTGCACACAACAAATTTTTATTTCCACATTTGCCATGAGATTCTGGTAGACCTATACGCCGAGATTTTTAAAATTTGCCGCGCTTTTTCAGTCTCTACTTTCGTTTGCCAGACTCTAAGCACTATATTAACAAATTTTTCAATATTGCAATACTAGTCAATTTGGAATTTTATTTTATGGCAGCACCGTTGATCGAACAACGACGAAATAGATAATAATTTTGCTGTTTTACATGGACGCCATTTGTGAAACTGTGAAACGACAGCTGTGTTTTAGGGTTCAAAATTTATCCAAAATTTCATTGATCTTTTGGCTAGTTTCCGTTTAAGCCTAGCTAGATTTATTTTTTCCATTGTTGAGAAAATATATCAGCTATGTCGGAACAGGTGGAGGTTAAGGTATGTGCAACATTGCTATAGTGTAACATGTACAATAAAACTTCCATTGTTCAACCTTGTCCGTTGGTCGATATTTTTTTTTACAAAATTGTATTTTATCGTTGTTGAAATTATTGACTACTTAATCATTTACTGTCCCAGTTAAATTTCAGTTATTTGCGTTTTGAATTTTTTGTTATTTCATGATTTATTCAAATTGTTTTGAGTGCACAGTAAGTTGTACACATAAAAAATGCACCACCATTTTATGTTTCGCAATTTCTACTAAATTAATATTAATGTTGTAAGCTAAGTAAAGGTATCATGTGGAGGCCTAGAACCATGTAATGTCCAACCAATATGTTTAGGTTGCGTTCTATATAAATATGTTTTGCTCTAAATCATAATGTTCAAAAAAATCTTCGTTGCGTACCTCTTTCACTTCTTTCTTTGTACCTAAACTACAAACCATAATTTCACGTTTTGATGGGAACCTTAACATATAACTTTTTTATACCGATTTCCTCACTTCTGAAATATTTTACACATGAATATTAGAATTTTGATTTACATTTTTTTTTTCTCTATTTGGGTAAATTTTAATTCAACAGATAAATATATTTCATAAACCTACCCACATTGCAAAAGTTATTCACTAAGCAGGTTCCAATTTTGTTTATTACTATAAACCCAATTCCATTCAGTTCTTAAGAATTAGTATTTGTACATTATTATTATGTGGAGAAATGAGAAATAACAACCTTCTATGTTGAGTTTGTAACATGTGAATAACAACTTAGAAGTTATTGCGTTTGATAGGCAACATGCATTAATAATTAAACAAAGCCACATTGCACATTTTACCTTGAAAAAAATAGCACTTGCTGGATGATAAAAACTTATAGCAACTTCTTTTAATAGAAAACAAATAAGACAAAGATATTAGAATGCTTTCGTACCATACCAAAATAACATTAAAGGAATAGTTCTTTTCAAAAAAAATTTGGTTGAGCAGGACTGAAACATTTGGTTAAACTAAACTAACCTAAGAGTTCTGTACGACAATCTCATGTTTGTTCTCAGATTAAATCAATTCGGCTTTAGAAACTCTATGTACATCACCAATGGTGATTTCTCAAATAGATTGGAACAATATGTAAAATATGTTCTAGCAGCTAAAATTGAAAAAATATTGCAAAATTTCATTGACTGTTAATTCACAACATAAGGCCTAATTTTTTAAAACAGTGAAAAATTATCATGTACCCTCAAATAATTGAAATTTTCAGTAAGGATTTTTTTTTCCAGACTGATGCCCTGCCAGACTTAGATGACCTACTGCAATGCCCTGTCTGCTATGAGATTCCAACAGGACAAATATTTCAATGTAATGAGGGGCACCATGTATGTGGACGATGCAAAATGCGCCTTGATGTGTGCCCTGTTTGTAGAGCACTGTTTTTCGGAACTCGAAATTATGCTATGGAAGAACTCATTGCAAATGTTAGAAAACTAAGAGCTTTTGTAAGTAATACTTTTATTTTTATTATACAATAGTGATCCGCTCCGACTTTGCCTGGGTTATAAAATTTAGAGCCCATAACCCAAACTTGAAAGATTCAGGCTCTCTCTTTATAATATTATTTAAAAGATTAAAACCTCAGATTTTAATAATTCATTCCAGTTTTGACAATAAACATTTTCACTGAGAAACATCAAATCTATCGGCACAGCTCTGCTTTGCATAGGTACTAATTAATAACCATATTTTGAATAGTAACACTAAATAGTATTTATCCATCTGGATTTATGTACCTTTCAAATAGTGAAAGAAAAGAATATTCCAAATAGACTCACAAAATTCATAGATTTTTATTTTTTAAGATTGGCTATCACTGTTGTGTACGTTACCCCAACAGGAAAGTGACTCCTAGAGAGATATGAGTGGAACGTATAATTCGTGCGTAATCTGCTGTGAATGTGCGCCACATAAAAAATAAGTGCGTGTCGTCGCTTTTGAAAAAAACGGAAAATAGGTTCCTGCTGGGGTAACGGTGTTTCAGCAGGAAAATTCTAAACGAATGATCGGAATGAGAAATATTGTGCATGGGCAGAGAGCTTAGATTTGTGCAAAAATGTGCGCCGAAAATATAACTGGTGCGTCATCAGGTTTTCGAGATATTGCATTTCCTGCTGGGGTAACGCTTTGCAGAATCGTGTATCTCTTAAAAAATTGTACGTGCGCCTGTTGAATAAACATACACGAGTAGCTCTTGATTTGTGCGTATTTGTGCCGGAATTAGATTTAAGAAAATATTTAAAATTTTCGAGTAATTGCGCTTTGGAAATCCGAAAAAAAAATCGCAGCGCCTAAATGAGAAAACGTATAAGCTCGCTGGAAACTGTATTCAGTCCATCTTGACGCTTGTAATAACCATAAAAAGTTTCAAAAGCATACATGATTGCGTTAACGAATAATATTGCTAAAAGTCAAAACGAGAGAGAGTGTCATAATTTTGACGGCAAAATACAAGAAACCGACTGAACCCAAGATTGGTAGGTGTAAACCACAAGTATGTGCGTTTAGTCAAAAATATGTAGTAAAAATATTCAGCTTGGAGCGTTTCGCATTAATTAGATTTAAACAAAAAACTAAACATATAAACAAGGGCTGGTTATCCGACCAAATTCAAATGACTACGAAAAAGCGACGGATTTATTGGATTAACCTACCAATCTTGGGTTCAGTCGGTTTCTTGTATTTTGCTGTCAAAGTTATGACACTCTCGTTTTGACTTTTAGCAATATTATTCGTTAACGCAATCATGTATGCTTTTGAAACTTTTTATGGTTATTGGCTGGCTCTCTAGGAGTCACTTTCCTGTTGGGGTAACGTACACATCACTGTTCAACTCAAATGAATCTATATCTAAAAAAAATCTGTGTCTGAATATGTTTAATCACACCACAAAAAATTTAATGTTATTTATTACAAAATGATTTAAACTTTCAATTTGATTTTACCCTATGTTATTTTGTATTGATTTTGTTTTCTGTCTACCCTCTTTTGACTAAAATATATCTACCCACAAGAAGATTCATGTGCTTCAAAATGTTTCTGTACAAAGCTACTGCTATTGTTCCTACTCTACCATGCTACTGTACCGTTAACTCTACCCCGGTGCACCAGGCTTGACTCCAAAAATTGTAATAATGTCTATTAGAAAAATATCTATGCAAATGTGGTTATAACGCCAGTAAAAGGGCAATAGCACTAGTATGAGACTAGCGCAGACTATAGGTATGGTAGTAATGCCGCATCTGAAATCCGAATTAGGCCACATTTACGAAGACGTTACGAGAAAACCGCGCGTCACGTTGGGCTGTGCGGACCGCACTTATTTCAAACATTTTATGGCGTTCTATGAGAGCGTTTACGGAGACGCGATGACGTTTACATAGAAGCGACGCACCGCGAGACGCCCACTGCACGCACGCGACTCTCGACCCCTGCGTCTCCAGAAACGAGGCCTAAGGAATGCCGTTTCTGAAACCGAACGTGCGCGGAGTATGAGTAACGTCTCGATTGTGAAATGCCTACCGTATATGGATCGATTCGACGGGTTCTTTTGAATTACGTCATGGAATTCAGAAATGAGGGTTTCAGGAATTTCACACCACCAGTTGGCGCCACTTTGGCGAGAGGTATTTAATTCCTTTGAAAAAAGAACTATGACATCACGACGTTAAAATGATGTTGACGTCAATTTAACTTGATTTATCCAATGTCACATAAAGGGAAAGGTGGGTCTGTATCTGACGTCTCAGTGCTGCCAACTAATGTACATCATTTCAGAAAAAAAATATTTACCTAAACTGCAGTATTGTACAAATTCGTTTTCCAACGTCGAAAAGCTTTGTACGTCTTCGGATCTCTATGTTCGGTAGGGTAAATACGCTAAATGTCGGCCCCCTAACGGCTTTTCTAACTAGGGATCGCTCTGGCGCCATCAGTTTGCAACAAAAGGATGCTTGTGATGCGGTTTTGGAAAGTTTGTTAAATCTATTTCATCTTTATAGGCATAAGATTGGCATTTCTACTAAAACAAAAAAGTATTAAGGTTTAAATGCATCGAGAACGAAAAAACCCTAAAGTCGGCGTTCGCGGCCCATGGTCGGTCGCGTTTTTCCCTAATGTCGGTCAGGTATAGGGTGTTTTAAATTAAGACAATGAAAAATATTATTAATATGATTTATTTTGGCAGCAGTCTAATATCACCTAAGTAAACATTTGTATTTGTTTAATAGTAAAGATTTTTTTTATTTGCACTTAAACAATGTTACTATAATTATAATAAAGTAAAAAAAATATAATAACTAAGTATGTGATAAGAAACTTATCTTCTTTATGATATTAATAAATTATAATAACACATATTCAATTTTGTGAAAATAAGTTTGATAAATAAATTAAATATGACTACCCACAAAATAAATGAAAAAATACAAATGTAACCAGCCTGTATAGTGACGCTGTAATTCGAGGCTGGCCGACATTATGATCTTTAATATTTCTAATGTCGGCCCCTGTTTTGTGTATCTTATTTCTCGAGATTCAACTAATATCACCCCGGCCGGAATTTGACGATTAAACGTAAAATAAATTTATTTGCCTATAAACTTTGCAAATTCTCTTATTGAGCCAATGGAATTGGTAGAATCGGAATTTATAAAACAGACTGCATTTATTTTAAGTCGGCCACGGCCGAGAATCCGGTTTTAAGTCGAAATTGGTATTCTAATGGCGGCCCCCTATTTTTCCCTTAAACTTATACGCAAAACGTTGAGAAAACTATCTCAAAATATAGTAAAACAAACTTTTTAGTGATAACAAAGCTTAAAAACAAAAAAATAAAGGTCTTATCGTTGTAATATCAATCCCCGAAATGCGGGTATTCACAGCTAGTAAGCTACTTTAGCTGCTAATTTGACGCTGCAACGGCGCAATCGCTATTGACGCTCAGTGTGCGAAGAGTGAGTGACGTAATCGAATAGAAACGGTTTGTACTTATAGAGTATGAACTAAGGTTGCAATTCGAGTGGCAAAATTGCTACTTAATTATATTTTGAATGAACGCAAGCTGAAAATGTGCAGACGGCCGAACATTGGGGGGTGGCCGACGTTTGGCGTATTTACCCTACTCGGTCTTTTAGCCGTATGCAAAACATGGAACGCTCCTTGGCTCTCTGAAACTCGCAGCCTTTACTTCTGCCTGAGCGTCTTCACTAAGCAACGTAAGTCATGGTGAGCAGAACCCACTGGTTATAGAGGCAGGACTTTACTGTCTTTTGACATTGTGGTATTTAGAATGACTAGAATATCGTCCAATTTGCTAAAGGCGGCCCATCCAAGCTGTATTCTTCTTGATATCTCTGTTTGTGGATGTTCTTTGCCATATGAATGAATATGTCCAAGACATATCAGTCAACCATCTCCAACATTTAATTTCAAACTTTAACAGGAGGATTTGAATCGCTGCAGATGTTTGCCATAACCTTCGTCTTGGCCATGTTGATCCTAAGACCTACCTTAGCATCATAAAGGTTATGAAGCATTTTCTGGAGGTCATAGGGTCATCTGGAAATTAAAAGTGAGACAGGTAGGCACCATAGATGTTAACACCACACGAAACCTAATCTAAGCTTTTCACGATGTCTTCTAGGACTGCTGTAAAAAAAATTGGTGAAATCGTGACACCCTGTCTCACTCCCCGCTTGATCGATTCGGGTTTTGACAGGATATGCATTCGGAGTTCGGACCCGCACAGTGGTCGAGGAGTATAGTTCCCGCAGTATATCCACGTAACGGGAATCCATGTGGCAGCGATGGAGAGCGTGGCGTGGCGTCGAAAGTTTTCTTATAATGATTGACGAAAACCATGCACAGGAGCCGGTTATATTCTTGGCACTACTCCATTAGCTGCTTTACCGTGTGGATATGGTCGATGGTCGAATATCCGGTGCAGAAACCTGCCTGCTCAATGGTTTTAAAAAGATGGTAGGTAAAATTCCAGAGTTTTGATGTTCCATAGGCAGCGCTCTCCTCTACACTTAATCAGTCTGGCAGAGCATCTACTCTCTGGACACGAACTGTAGTGTCCAATCTGGAAACCCCTAAAACGATTGTGGGCCCAGGTTGGCCGCTGTAGTAACAACCTGGGCAAATGGAGTATCATAGACCCAACCAAAACACAATGCCAGTGTGGAGGCCCTTCACAGGTAATGGCCCACCTCCTTGTCTGCCCTTCATGCCTGACCACCGGCACTTTTCAGAATTTAAACATAAAAAATGACATGGCTGTCCAAGTAGCTTCATACTGGCCGGACAAAATCAGAATGGTTGAGACTATAGTATGAGATAATCAACAAAAAAGAAGAAGAATTAGAACCTATATACAAAATGATAATAATAGTTATGAACAAGCTTGCAATAAAAGCGGAGAGGGTAAAGGGGTCGTTGAGCATCAAAATATTTGTCTCCTGATGATTTTAGGTATATTTTTCATTAAAATCTGTGAAGGTTATCGATTACTCAAAAATTTTGTCCGTCTCCTAAGAATGTTTTGTTAGCTACAACATAACTAACTTTTAAGGTATCTGCCCTTACAGCCCTTTTTCATATCAATACTTCTTAAATTCATGAACATAACTTATTTTACAAATCACAAAGTATATTAACGTCGTCGTCGTCATGATGGATGACATCGTGATTGAATCTAAGTCTCAGTTGACATTTTGCATAACAACTTGCCAAAATCAATACAAAAGAAAAAGTTTGTGGCATTTTTGAACTTTTCTAATTTATAATTTAAATTTTTTGAAATAACATCATATTCTATTGACACAAAGTGTTTCATCTATAATGTTTTGTATTGTTATTTGTGATTTCAGAAACTTGGTGGAAAAATCACTACAGAGTCTCACCCTGAGAATAATACGCCAGCTATAGAGAACACAACTGAAGTACCTGAAATTGAAAGTGCTGGTGATGATGAAAGTGAGCAGTCTAGTGTAAGTAAAATTACATAATATAGAAAATGTTAAATAAAATGAAAAATAATAATATATGTGTAAAAAAAACACTGCACTAAATGCAATATTGGCATTTATTGTAGTGTTAATACCATTATGTGGTTTGTGACTGCAGGTGCCATCACCTGCAGTCACAAACCACAGAAGATTTACAAAAATGATTATGGTTTTATTGTTTGACTATATTGCCAGTTAATATAGTTTTGTAATATCTTTTTAAGTAATTAATTTTACTTAACAATTTCAGCAATCTACACAGAGACCTCCACAAGCTTGCAAAGGTCTCTTTCGTTGTCTCTCATGCAAGAATGGAAACGGAGTCAGGCTCCCTGCAGCTCGCTTGCTCAATCATCTGCGCTATTACCATTCTCCTGAACTAATTGAGGTAAGCCACAAGTAGATTAATTATACCTTCAACACAGAAATAAAATGTCTGTTTCTTATTATGTTTCAGGAATTTTCATAATTATGTAAATTTAACAACAAATACGATTTTGGCATTCTATCGTCGAGTTAACATCACTTTAATGTAAATATTTTCTTTTTAGGGCAAATCTGAAAATGGCGAATATGTACAGGCTTGGCAGTTTTCTACAGTACCTGGAAGAATTGTTACTGCAGTACGAGTATCAGACATGGGCATATTCTTTTTGATAATTGAAATAACCAGTAAGCAAACAATCTTTATTTTATTATGTACCTACTGTCAATATTATTTTTGTAAATTTGTTCAAACCATTGATTTTTGTTTTCAGATGATAATGTTTGTGCATGGCTATCCATGGCTTCATCCCCTTGGGTAGCACACGAATTTTCCTACACAGTCACCATTTCTGGCAATGATCGAGAAGCAATATTTTCTGATTGTGTAAGCAAATTAAATAATAGTTGTAGTTATTATAAAACCAATAAAAATATAATTGTCTAATATCCCGAAAAGCCATACTAATATAATAATACTAATCTATACTAATATAATAATACTAATCTATACTAATATTATAAAGAGGAAAGGTTTGATTTTTTGTTTGTTTGTATGAATTGAATAGGCTCCGAAACTACTTGGCAGATTTGAAAAATTCTTTCACTGTTGGATAGTCCATTTATCGAGGAAGGTTATAGGCTATATAACATCACGCTACGACCAATAGGAGCGGAGCATAAATGAAAAATGTTACAAAAACGGGAAAAAATATTCCTTTTTGAGAGCTTCCATTGCGTGCGCTGCGTAAATGGTTTAAGTTACGCAAATATCATGTATGATGGAATTGTTTCTCTTTAAAAGTTCTAAAAAAAAGTCCGTGACACCATATGTCTATCTTTTAAGGTGGACTCACAATAGCAAATTTTATGTTCTAAATTTTAATTAGATCAACGCTGCCGGTAGAAACAAAAGTTGGTTGCATTCGTATAGTAGTATATATATTATTTCTTATTCAAATAAATAGTTCAACAAGTTGGTAGGTAGATAGGGTAGGGTAGGTAGGGTAGGGTAGGTAGGGTAGGGTAGTGTAGGGTAGGGTAGGGTAGTGTAGGGTAGGGTAGTGTAGGGTAGTGTAGGGTTGGGTAGGGTAGGGTAGGGTAGTGTAGGGTCGGGTAGGGTAGTGTAGGGTCGGGTAGGGTAGGGTAGTGTAGTGTAGGGTAGTGTTGGGTCGGGTAGGGTAGTGTAGGTAGTGTAAGGTACGGTAGGTAGGGTAGATAAATGTTTGGTGTTTTTATGGCAAAACAAAGTTTGCCGGGTCAGCTAGTATGTAATATACATCGATTGAAATGACAATATATATCATAACTAACATTTACGTGTTTTTCGGTTTATAGAGTTTTTGTGCTTATAGAAAGTAGGATAATTGAAATACCCATAAATGTTGTTTTCCCATCGACACTCAATTTAGGTAAATAATTAAGTATAGCAATACATACAAAGTGCTTTTACGGCATTTGTGTTGGGAATATATTCCTAACCTTTGCATCTATAATTGCACCTTCTTAAGGCTTAGTCGCAAAACGTTAGGATTAAGCCCTTCTTGGGCTTCTGCGACCCAAACATACAATTACATTTCCAAAATCAATTTTCTCCGTTTCCCCTCGCTCTACAAAGAGCAAAGCTAGGCACATTTTTCTTGACCCATTATAGCCATCAAATTCGAAAGTATTAGTTACATAAATAATCGAAGCTACATACTATAATTACGATATTACTCGTACGAAATAAAACGTTATTTTTGTTGCCTGTAAAGTTGTATTTTTGTAGTTATCATAATAATTAACACTTCACGGTCGACATGTTCACCTTCTACTGATTACGCGCATGGTCATAGTAAGGCACAAAAGCTAAAGAAGCTGTAGCCCTAATATTTTAGGACTTCATAGATATAGCTTGGAATTTGACTAGAATCAAGATAATTTCGGTGATAATTTGTGTTGTGTAGAATCGAGCTCGAAAATTATAGATTACTGGTCGGTCGGTAAATTTGATTGTTTTTTTTTTGACCATTCACACCTTTACCTAGAAGTTATAGAGAGGCAGGCCTGAAGACTTGTTGTACTTGTAGCAAGCCATGGCCCTTTTTATAATTTTATAGCCACAATACACTAAATAAATATGCCTGACTATGTGCCACTAGGGAAAAAAATCACACGAAAAATAGGTGCCAAAGGTTAGCTAATGCCAACCTTTGTCACCTATTTTTCCATAAACTGAAGAATGTATACAGATCAATATCTATCTAAGTAATATATCCACGAAAGAAAATATAGGTTTAACATAGTGTAGAACTTTCTGCTAGCGTTTTGTTTTCCCTACCACTTATAACCCCTCAAAGATTACAAAGCAAAATATGTTATACTAGCTTTCCCACGCGACTTCGCTCCCGTCAACTGGCTACTTACCCATCCACCCTACCTACCCTACATACATGATTGTTGCGTAACTTTAACCGTTTACGCAGCGCACGCAACGGAAGCTCTCAAAAAGATTAAATTTGCCCCGTTTTTAGAACATTTTTCATTGATGCTCCGCTCCTATTAGTTGTAGCGTGATGTTATATAAGCCTATAACTCTCCTCGATAAATGGACTACCCGACACAAAAGAATTTTACAATTCCAACCAGTAGTTCCTGAGATTAGCGCGTTCAAACAAACAAACTCTTCAGCTTTATAATATTAGTATAGATTATATATAAACATAATAATGTTGATCAGATGACTAACTAGAAATAATTTTCAGGTATGGTCAGTAAGATCGTGTGAAGGCACTTTAAAGAAGCGTGGGCATTGCCTGGTAGTGAGCGGAACAGACGCGAGGGCATTAATTGCGCCAGTATCAATATGTAGCAAACTGTCCATTCGTCGTACGCCAACTGAGCAGTTAGCGACCCAAACTCAGCCCCGTGCTGTCCTCCGTGTTGCCAACCGCGTCAATAATCGCGAAAACTCACACGCTCATGACTTAGAGCCCTTCCTGCAAGATTTACAAAACGACGTAGCTAGGCTCTCCCGAGCTTTTGCTACGCTTGGACGTGAAGCAAACGCGTTAGTACGTTCAGAAGCAGAAATGCGAGCAAGAATTGAAAACAGGACCAACACGGGCGCGAACGATCCCACCAGCAACTCATCTGAAGGCGAATCACCACCTGCAATAGAAGACATTATCATCGAAAACGACAACAGTGTGGGCCAGCAACTATCACGTAATGCACGCAGACGCATGCGGCAGCGACTTAGGAACGCCCTTAACGCTGCGCAGCCCCCTGTGCCAGCTCCTAGAGTTAACGCTCCACAGAGACAGAATGGTCCTACTCAAAATAATAATGTTCCACAACATGTTATGACTGGGCTAGCCATAGTGGCGCCCCCGGTGGCCCCGCCGCCCGTTCCGCCGCCGCCGGTAGCTCCTACGTCGTCGAGCGGAACGTCTAATGAGCCCCAAAACGGAGACGTGCGTGTCAGTAAGAAGAAGCGACGCCATCGTAAATAAATAAATTAACATAACCGTGGTTTTGTTTAGTTAGGAATTTGTAAACGAAGTAATAAGTTTACTTTTATTTTTAATGGTGTATGTTATCAAATCGACTGCTCTTTGAGTCTCATAACTTTCCTCTGGGCTTTCTTAATGTAAATGACTCCATAATGTAAATATTTCCTCTTGTGACAACTGCAATTTTTGCGAGTGCTGTGATAACATGTTGCAAGTTCATGCAATATAAATGGTTAATTACTTAATATTTTCGTTAATTCAAGTAACCCCAGAGTATTTTTTGAATAAACAGATACCCATTAGGATAAATTGTTATAAGGTAATTTCAGTTAATGAAATGCATTTTGTGGAATATTTTTTGACTACGATATTTCGAGAATATCAATTTGAATAGTTTTTAAATAATAATTGACAATTGTGCTTGTTTTAATCCTGAATGTAATCATGAATTTCGTTGTACAAGACTATTATAACTATTTAATTAATTACCTACAATAACTAATATTCTAGACATATTAGATGTAATTATAAAGCATAAGAAATCTAAATCAGCATTTTTATTAATGTCTCTAATCATACTTAATTATTCTATTTCTTTATTAATTACCAATTTATATTTATAGTTTAGCACCACAAACAGGTAGTTAGTTATAGTTCTCGCCAAACTTGCCGGGTCTGTCCCAATAGTCCCATTGGCCCAGTCCCATGATGGGACTAGTGGGATGATTTATCCCACTAGTCCCATGGGACTACTGATACTAACATAATTTTAAAATTATGTCCCAATAGTCCCATGGGACAACTGATACTAATATATTTTTTAAATTATGTCCCATTAGTTGCATAGGACAGCAAGTACTGATTAAACATGTGCGTGTGAACTGAGGGACCACACTGGTTATTCGCAAAATAAAAATCATAGGATTTAGTAGTGTGGCTGACTCTGGCTTGGCCACCATCAGGGATTTTAATTTTAATAACACAAATATTTAGTCGCTAATTAGTCGAAATTAGTCGCCAAATATCAGATTTAGTCGGTCGCTGGTTCAAAAGTTAGAAGGGTTGTTAGGTGGCCGATCTGGAGTCACTCCCCCCGGCTTGGCCACATTTATATCTCAAAAACTAGGGCACCTAGCGAAGATCTGTTTTCACCCAGATTCAGTCGCCAATTAGTCGAAATTAGTCGCCAAATATCAGAATTAGTCGATCACTGGTTCAAAAGTTAGAAAGGTTTATAGGTGGCCGATCTGGAGTCACTCCCCCCGGCTTGGCCACATTTATATCTCAAAAACTAGGGCACCTAGCGAAGATCTGTTTTCACCCAGATTCAGTCGCTAATTAGTCGAAATTAGTCGCCAAGTCACAGATTTAGTCGGGTCTTAGTTTAGAAGATAAAATGAGTTCAACTTTTAAGGTATAGTCCAAGAGCTAGATCGAAAAGTTTATTAATATGTGTAATATATTTATTTATTTATTTATTATATTCTTTATTGTAGGTACACCACAAAAATAAAATACATACAGAACAAATATTTTCTAACAAAGTGTACAATGGGCGGTCTTATCGCACAGGGCAATCTCTTACAGACTTCTAGTTTTATCGGTCTAAAGTCCTTAGAAATGTCAGAGAGATATAAATTTTCAATTAAATATATATTTTTATGTTTTATATTACTAGGTTAGAGTTGCATAATCTTCTTTGAAAACATTAAACCTTGCTCTTGGTCTATTTGGTGTCAAGATGTACAGTCGCATACAACTGTTTTAGCAAATTATAATATTAGGGCCTAAATTACGTTAGAATAATAGAACTTCTGTTGCCTTACCTAACCTAACCTAATACTATGCTGGCACGGGGACCCAGCCGCTAAGAAAGAAAATTTGGTTCAAACAAATATTACTAGATGGCGAGTTATGCACCGTTTTGTTATTGAATTGTGTGTAAAATTAACATTTTCTGGAATTAAACATAAAAATTGTATGTTCTTGTTTAACTAAGCACAAAATTATGGATATTATTTTGCTCTTAATTCACATGTCAAAGATTATTTGAACGGATCATTTAAAATTGATGCTAATAGATGGCGTGGTTTTAAAGTTCTGAGGAATTCCACTCGATTGTTTAAATTTGTGTTGTAACATTTGGTGCAATGAAACTGTTAAAACGTGCAAAAAAATACTAAAAAACAAATCTTCACTATATATATATATATATTAAAAGAAAAAAACCGAAACGGGTAAGCCTTTTTACCCTTAGAGCATTTAACCTACGGAGATGGCATAGCTGAGCGTACCCCTCTGCCAAAGTCGCTTGGCCATATGACCATACGCGTTATATAAAACTAGTTCATTCGCCGACCGCCGCCATTGTGTATCGTATTGTGTCGCAAGTAAGTTCTCCGAAAAAATGGTTAATTGTGCGGTTTCCTCTTGCAAAAAGCGAGCTGCCACTTTCAATTTGCGAAGCCATGGTGTTTCCTAACACATATAAGTATAAATTATACATCAACATAGTTTTATTTAAGAACAATGTCGAAATAATGGATAATGCCTTTACGATAGAAAAATTCAGTGGTACGTTGGTAGCACAAACGCAGTACAGGGGCTGACAGGGTAGCGATGTGCATAGTGCTGGGACAACGTGAATGAATGATTGATAAATTAAATGATTTTTTTGAATCAGTATGTTCAGTATCAAAATAATTTTGTTTGTGTTTGTTTCTGGACGTCAGGTTGAACTAAAAAAATATATTATTTATAAATGTCTATGAGAATAGATTTAAATTCTTTTCTTTTTAAGTTTTAGGCTAATAAAACGTAAGTTTGTTCGTTTCGTTAGTGAGTTTTCAATCATTTTTTAATCCCCGACGGAAAAAGAGGGGTGTTATCAATTTGACGTGAATTGCTGTGTATCTGTGTGTCTGTCTGTGGCATCATAGCTCCTAAACAGATGAAGCGATTTAGATTTTTGTTTGATACCTCTATCGAGAGGAGACTATCGCAGCAATGGTAGTTACAATGACAACCCCACTGCACATTAATTCGAAGCCATATACAATTGCGAATGTTAAAAATACTCAAATGTTCGTTTATCCTTTTTAACCAAAAAAGTTGATCCACAGAAATGTGTTCGACATGTATATAATAAACTGGTACATTTAAAAATCAGTGATTGCCTCTAGGCGTGATCATTGAGACATGTATATGAACTAGATTATGGCTATGAAACCATACACATATGTTGTCCTCTAAAAGATATCAATCTAGCTTAGCTAGGAAACACCGTACTCAAATAGTTCAAAACAAACGAAAAACTGACGTGTTAAAGTGTTACATAAAAAAGTGTCAAATAAAAGTCTATCCGGTTGATTGTATTATTTATTATTTACGCTTTCCTGCTATTTAACACGTATACATAACATCCGTATTAAAGAACGGGGCTCATGTATGAATCCCGAATGCCCGAACCTAAATAAAACAAAATGTCAGTGACAGTTTCATACTATTCTAAGCTGAAACCTGTAGGTACTATAGTTTATGATTAACATTGTTCCAAGACGTATGCCACCATTTTATTAGGTACTACACCCAGTTCGTCTACCATGCATGGTGTATTTGGATATTACATTAATTTGTAACGTCATTCTTATAGGAAAGACACGGGTCCAACAATATATATTATGTAATTATGAAATATTATTGACTAAAAATAAATTCAATCGTTCTTTTTTTAGTGTATCTTAAATTCTCCTACCTTTCTTACCTACCTACGTAGTTTCGCAGACCACAAATCATATTGCGTATCTTTTTTTATTTGTGAAATTATTTACTTAACTTTATTTGTAAGTGTACCAAAAATAAAACGAATTAACATTTTGCTCATTCATTCATGCATTAAAATGAAATTCCACTCATTCTTCGTATCACATCACTAGCACTTTGTGTTTGTTGTCATAGGATAACTGTATAAATACACACAAAATTGTCAATGAATGTGTGTTTTTTGATTGTGTGATTATTTTTTCTTCGTGTGCGTTTGTAGCAATAGGATCCATGTATCTGTGGGTGATTGTCAAATTTTTGTAGTGTGCTGTATGTGTTTTCCTCGCCCCCCGCCGAAAGTGGCAGAAAAAGTTGTTCGGTGATTCGCGGCTTGCCGTCTCCATAGGTTAAATGCTCTAAGCTTTTTACCTGGCAGTCGCTCGCTACTAACTATCGCCGTGGAACGGAACCGCACGCGATCGATGTACAAAAATAATCAGTTCAATCAGAAGAAAAACGCTAGGTTTCTGCACGGTTTCTTTATATGGGATGAGGCACCTGTACCTATGCTAGTACATATTATATTATCTATGCTAATACGTTAAAAGTATCGTACCTTTATTAAATTAAAAAAATACTTATACCTACGTTAAAAAGTATTGTAAGTACCTACCTATTGCGTAAAATATACTTACCTACTACAATACGTAACAAAAAATCAAACCGACTTCCAAAACAAAACACTACAAAGCAAAAATAATTTTCTTTTCTGAAGACGGTGTCTTCGTTACCCATTTTGTGCCCGTTTTTCGACACCGACACCGAAAAAGAAAGTAATTTTTCGCTGTGTAGTGTTTTGTTTTGGAAGTCGAATTTTTTTTGGAAAAAGTTTTTATCCATCACTTTTTAGTTTTGGTAGGTACCTCAAATTACCATGATTCATTTATAGCCAAAGCCATTTTCATCAGTACAATTTATAAGTATTTGCTGCATCTCGGTTAACTATTCGAGATATCTAATACCCGTGACATATTTAGAATTTAGAGTTTCACAGTTCCACTACTCCAAATGATACTTTCTGAGTACAAATGATTGCATTGTTGATGAAAATACTAAAATCGCTATATTTATGCCTATAACATTTGAGGAATTCCCTTGATTTCTCCAGGAGCCCGTCATCAGATCCTGACTTGATGACCATTATACCACCTGGGAAGCCTCTTTCAAACAAAAGAAGATTTTTCCAAATCGTCTTTGAGAAATCGGGTAACAAACATAAAAAAGAAGATAACGAAGAATTGCGAACCTGTTCCACTGTAAACTGGCTGACGTTAATTTACATCACGGGCAACTCGCTCTATGTAGTTCATCTGTACACGCGCATCTACCTCTTTCTTACTTACCATAACATAAATGGAACGGAGCGCACAGGAGCGCAGCGATCTATCTGCCAGCGACTGACATTATATTTATTGTAGATATGTTTCTAGGTTTCTGTTGCATACTGCTTTCCTTTTTTTGGAACTAATAACATAGAATACCTTTATATTTAGGTTTATATTTCGAAACAAACATTCCACCGTGAGACATCATGGGTAATGTTTAGAAACTACTTATAGTATTTTGTAATTGCTTGTACCAATGTATGGAAAAAATTATTACTTTAAAATCTTTTTATTTACACACCGACTAAATCTGTGACTTGGCGACTAATTGGCGACTGAATCTGGGTGAAAACAGATCTTCGCTAGGTGCCCTAGTTTTTGAGATATAAATGTGGCCAAGCCGGGGGGAGTGACTCCAGATCGGCCACCTATAACCCTTTTGAACCAGTGATCGACTAATTCTGATATTTGGCGACTAATTTCGACTAATTGGCGACTGAATCTGGGTGAAAACAGATCTTCGCTAGGAGCCCTAGTTTTTGAGATATAAATGTGGCCAAGCCGGGGGGAGTGACTCCAGATCGGCCACCTAACAACCCTTCTAACTTTTGAACCAGTGACCGACTAAATCTGATATTTGGCGACTAATTTCGACTAATTAGCGACTAAATATTTGTGTTATTAAAATTAAAATCCCTGATGGTGGCCAAGCCAGAGTCAGCCACACGATTTAGTAGTAGATTTAAAACAATTGTAGAACAAATCTGGGAATTTGTAAACAAATATATTAAAAACTACAGCACTTAAAGTGTGGTCCCTCAGTCCTCACAGACCATATGCCAGATCTCGGGAAGTATCTGAAAAATTAAGGTGTTGTGACTACAGACTTTTAGTAAAGAATTTGTAAAGATATTTACTAAAAAACAGACCACATAGCATTATAGACAAAAAATATATAACGGCTAAACTGTGGTCCCTCATACCACACAAGAAAGATAAATATTTTAGTGAATATTATCGAATCAAATAAATAAACTTGTACGGTTCGTACACTTGCAGAGTTGTTGTTGTTGAGGTTGAAGCACGAAGAGAAAAGATCACTCAGTTTTCGTTAGATTTATTACGTATTTTTGTGTTTACAAGTAATACTGTTGACGATTCCTTTCTCTAATGTTAGTCACCGCGTAGCAGTTATCGTACTCATTGATTTAAAGTGTTTCATGTGTATTTATAATATTATTGGAATGACGCACGTATGGTGCACGGCACCGCGTCAGCAAAATATGTACAGTTTTAGACTGTACATCTTGGCAACCCAAAAAGAAGAAACCAACGAGAAGAGAAAGGAAAAGTCATCACAAAGTTAGTTAAGTAATTAATCAATCAAATAGAAAGGCGATGTTCCTGTTCCCAGGTTGAGGCTCCCGCCGCAAGTCCTTTGTTGTTTGTGCTGCGACGGTTTCATGCTGCTGGCACTCTGTTTTGCGGAAAACTTGAAGTTCAATATCTTCAGGTTGACTCGAAGTTTTGTTCTTAGCGTTGTGTGTGCAATAGTGTGGACAACGATTTCTCCCAACCACGACAAGTACGACTATGATGGCGATCGCCAGCAAAGAGTAACTTATGGCATATTGATGAATGTCGTGACTTGTTAGTGTTGGTAGTGAAGCTTCATTTTGCCGTTGAGTTGCAATTTTCTGATCAATTGTTACAATTTCCTGATCCGTAGCCTTTGACTGAAGGATATTTGGAGCATAACGATATGTTAAGTTCACTATCTTGTTAATAGATGTATCAAATGTTGGAGCTGTAAACTCATAATCCATCTTCATATGACTGCTGTATCGGCGTTGAGCGTAGATGGTTAAGTCGTTGGATTGCAGTACGCATCCCTGAGATAATGTCACTATGCTCGATAATGCAATGGTTTGTGATGTGACGTCGTTGCTACATATGATTCGTAATGCACACGTTTCGCAGCAAATCGCCAGCCAGCTGTTTTGAGTTTGTAACTCTATCCAAGTGTCTTTGCATGACGCGCGTTCGACGTCACAAGGTTCATTGTTTTGATGCGATAGCAGTTTTGCCTCACAAGGAGCGTTTTTGCTGTGTAGGTCAAATGATGGCAGGTTTTTTTTGCATAAGAAATTCTGCGATTTTTGTTGCATGCAGTGTTTCAAGTCATCTTTGGACATAGACACGTAAATGTTCTTCTTGAAGTTGACAGCGATGTACTCGTTTGATAACTGCACATATGTAGTTTCCTTAGCATTGTTAACCGGTAAAGGTATCGCTTGGTATATTACGAAATCTTCGTTAGCTACAAGTGGAATATGTGCTTCGAAAAGAAAGTAATTTTCAGTAACTCGTGCTTTCACATTGATCAGCTTGTAGATATCTTTAATGTTTTCTTTGTAGTTCTCAACTGGTAGCGATAAAGATTTCGGAAGGCTTCCGGATATTTCCGTTAATTTTTGAATCAGACGCACCGGACTTATCAGATGGACATCTACATGACCTTGGTAGACGTTAGTTAGAGTATTAAACAGCATCTCCTGGAACGTCCTCAAGCTGTTGATCAATAGGTACGTCGTTAACGAAGCAGAGTTGAGGTAGGTAGTAGCCGAAAGTATTTCCATTTCCGTTTCGATGGATGCTATATTTTTATTGGTCTGATTGATAAAGTTATCAATGGAGTTGAATTGACGCTGAATATTGTCTTCAGTTTGTTTCAATACTTGATTCTCAAGCTCCACAATCGTTGTTTGATTTTTTAATAACTCAAGTAAGTAGTTCTCATTGGTTTGCAGAGATTGAATATCGTTTTGATATTTCTTAGCGAATTGTTGGTCCAATATCCCAAACAGACTGTTAGCTATGTAGCCGACTCCGTCGACTAGACCCCGTTTCTTCCTGTTGCTCAGGTGTTTGTGGGGATTTATAAGTATAGAGTTGTAGTAGTTTAGAAGTTCTAGTTCATGATTTAATTGTTCCATGGTTGATCTGCAGTGTTGTAGATTCGTTTTTTGGCATAAGTTGTGAATATTCTCGAAGTAAGTTTGAGTACGACGAGTCCCATCCCAATAGTTTGTTAGGTTGTAGTACATCATTAGTATCCATTCATCGTGCACTACTTGCATTTTGCCGACGGTGTCATAGTATATGGGCCGCTCGCGTTCCAGACTTGTAATCTGAGCGGTCGCCGCCGGCGCTCCGCGCGTGCCATCGGTGGCGGTATAAGATCCCGTTACAAATGTAAACAATGATAACATTGTTATTAGTAACGTTGAGATAAGATTCTTTGACTTCTTCCGCCGTTCGTTTTTCGATTTCTGTGGAGGCTTATTTTTCATTTCGTTTTCTTTGGTTTCCTCAGTTTCAGAGTTCAATGGTAATGGCGACAGTTTTGTTATTGGGCGCTTTATGATTCCTGCTTGAGTTTTAACAGTAGTTACTCGAACATATCCATCAGATCCTGGATGTGTTTCCAGAATCCGACCTAGGGCCCATTTTCCCGGCGGTAGATTGTTTTCTTTCACCAGTACTACATCGCCTTCTTTAACGTTTCTAGAAGGCTTGTTCCACTTACTACGTGTTTGTAGAGTGGTAAGGTAATCGTTTGACCAGCTTTTCCAATATTGTTGAAACATATGCTCGGTAAGCTGCCATCTACGGCGTAAATCAATGTTTTTTACGTCACTGTAATCCGAGAGTGGCATGGACAATATTGGGCTTCCTGTAAGGAAATGTCCAGGCGTTAGGCAGTTGTAGAACTCTTCTGGATCTTCAGTTAGCCTTGAGTGTTTAAGACGACCTCCGACACAGATGATGCCCGCTTTGTTTACATAAGGATTCAATTTGCAAATTGCGCTTTTCTTTGATACTGTTTCGTTGTTAACGATTTGTTTGTATTCAGAATTGAACTGCAATCGCTGCGCTTGAATAATGATACTAATGCGCGCTGCGCTTAGTTCACTTGTTGTTAGGTACGTAGTTTCCGATTTCGTCCTATTGCGCACATTTGTAATGAAGCGTAATATCCATGCGATGACCCTGTTTGCTTGTGTCAATGAGCTGCATTTGCTCAATAAATTGATAATTATTTTATGATCGATATTTTCTTGCGTGATTTTAGCGTGGTTTAAGCCGCCAAAATTCGTTTGGAAAGTGCAAGGCATATCTGCCGGCGGATCTTGTTTTGTTAAGAACTCTGGGCCTTGCCACCGCAGGTTGAAGTTTACTAGTTTGCTTGGCAAAAGACCTCTTGAGGCGCAGTCTGCTGGATTTTGCTCTGATTTGACATAATGCCACTGAGCTGCAGGAATGACGTTTTTGATCTTTGTAACTCTGTTGGCTACGTAAGTTTCCCATCTTGATGTTTCGCCTTGAATCCACGCGAGGACCACTTGAGAATCCGACCAAGCCCGTGTTGATATGTTATATCCACAGAATGTTTCCTTGGTTTTCTCCATCAAGTCAGCTAGTAGCTGAGCACCACACAGTTCCAGTCTTGGTAGTGTTGTTTTCTGAGTCAGTGGAGCCACCCTTGTTCGAGCAGCAAGTAGAGTTACGATGGGTTGGCCATGTTCGTTGAACGCCTTGCTGTAAATAACGCAAGCGTACGCCTTTACACTTGCGTCGCAGAAGCCTAGCAATTCGACACATTGTTGTGTGTCGCCAATCCATCTATTTATCGTTATTTTATTAATGAACGGCAGTTCTGTTTTTAGGTTCAGCCACTCAGATTCAATGTTGCTGGGCACTGTGTCATCCCAGCTAAGTTTACTCATCCAGACTTTCTGGAATAGTAGTTTGGCCTTGACCGTTACTGGGGAGAGCCAACCCAATGGGTCGTAAAATCTTGATATGGCTGAGAGTAAAGATCTCTTTGTTAGTTGTTTGGAGTTTTCCACAGGCCAGTTAAAGTGGAAGTTGTCGCTGTTTGGATTCCAACCGAGGCCTAACGTTTTGCTTGATTCTTCCCCTTTAAAATCAAACATGGTTTGAGTTGAAATTTGATCCTTGCGTAAGTCTTCCAGTATAGCGCGGTCATTGGCTGTCCACTTCCGTAAATTCATACCTCCTCCTTTTAACAGTTGGATCAAGGAGTTTTGCAGTTTTTTCGCTTCTGTGAGGTTGTTATGGCCGCTAATGACGTCATCTACGTAGCATTCTTCTATGAGTGTCTTGGCAGCTGCCGGATGTTTGTGACCGTCGTCAATGGCTAGTTGCTTCAATGTTCGCATAGCTAGCCATGGTGCGCATTTGGTCCCGTAGGTTACTGTGCAGAGCTGGTAATCGCGAAGATGTTGATCTCGTGAGTCCCGCCATACAATTCTCTGTAGATGTTGTTGTTCTTTTGAAATCCAAATGCAGCGGTACATCTTTTCAATGTCAGCCGTAAATGCGTATTTATACGTTCGCCATTTCAGTATAAGGGCCTGAATGTCCTTTTGTAGGTTGGCGCCTTTTTCCATGACGTTGTTCAGGCTGACGCCAGTCGTAGTTTTTTGAGAGGCGTTAAATACGACCCTCAACTTTGTTGTTGTCGAGTTTTCTCTCAAGACCCCGTGGTGCGGTAAGAAGTAGACGTCAGTAGGTATCTGAGGTGCTAATTTCATGTGACCCAGATCCGCGTACTCTTCCATGAATTTTTTGTACATGGAGGAAAGCTTTTCGTTCTTCTCTAGCCGTTTTTCCAACTGTAGAAACTGCGAAACCGCAATTGTTCTAGACTTGCCTAGTTTCTCTTTGTAGTCTGGAACTAGAGGCATTTTGACGATGTACTTTCCGTCAAATGATCTTCTTACAGTTTCGTTATAAAATTGTTCACACTGGTCATCTTTGGGGATATCTTTAGTTTTTTGAATTTCTTCATTCTCCCAAAATTTTGTTAAATCCTCTAAGTTGACTACAGTAACGTGGCAGTTAAACGTTTGTTTCATCTTTCCGCATAAAATCCACCCAATTTGCGTTTGTTGTGCAACTGGGGAGCTGTTATTGCCTTTCAATACACCTCCTAGGATAATTTCGGAGTATACGTCGGCTCCTAGTAATAGGTCGATTTGCCGAGATACGTTGAAGTCAGGATCTGCAAGTTTCAAGTTTTTCAAGTGACTCCATGCACCTTTCTCGAACGTTTTCATAGGCAGGTTGTTTGTTAGCTTCGTCATAATAAGTGCTTGAGTTTCAAAGTTATAATCGGAGTGAATCGATTGACAGGTAAGTTTCAGTTTTCCCCTGCATTCTCTGGAAACAGAGCCGATTCCCGATACTGATGCGTTGATCCCGCGCCGAGGAAGACGTAATATTTGTGCAGCGTTTTCTGTTATCAAGTTCACCTGTGAGCCTTGATCGAGCAACGCACGTAGTGTTACATAAATCCCATCTGCAGATTTTATTCTCAGCTGGACCGTAGTCAGTAGAACCTCCATGTTGTCTTTAGACAAATGGTTAGATGTTGGTTGTTGAGATGAAGGGCGTTGTTCAACATTGTTTTTTCTAGTCGCTGACGTTATGGTTTGGTTGTCCGGATTGTGCAATAGTGTGTTGTGTTTCAAGTTACATTCTTTGCACATTTTCGTGGATTTGCACTCGTCATTTCCGTGGCTGAATAAACAGTTTTTGCACAGCTGCAGTTTCGACACGGTGTCATTTCGCTTGCCAAAGTCCATTTGTAGGAATTTGTCACATTGGCGCAGAACGTGACTTCCGTTGCAGAATGGGCATTTACCGTAAATAGCATGATAGTTGTTTGTTTTATTTTGATTGAAGTTATAGTTATGTTTCTTCATCTGGGTTTGCTTGTTGAATGTTTTCCAGTTGGATGATTTTTCTGTGGCTGTAGGGTTCGCCCTTTTAGCTGATTTCATCGTTTCGTATGCCATGAACTGTGTTTCGAGGAAATACAGGAAGTCGTGGAGGTTCTGTAGTTCTCTGTGATCTTGAAGTTCTTTCATGTAGTCACTCAAAGTACTGGAGTCCAGTTTTTGTGACATGATGTGCACAATGATCGGGTCCCAAGTTGAAGTATCAATACCGATGTTAGAGATGCCGTTCAGGCATTCGGTAATGACGTCATGCATCTTCTTCAAATTGTATGAGTCTGCATGTTGTATGATCGGCAGATTTAGCATGTTGTTCATAAATGAAGTAAACTGGAGGCGACGATTGTCGTAGCGCTGAATTAATATATCCCAGCATGAGTTATAGTTTTCAGTGCTAATGGTCAGATGCTGCACTAAGCGTTCAGCTTCTCCTCGCAGCTTGGTCTTTAAGTGTTGCATTTTCTGCGCGTTGTTGATCATAGGGTTTTTGTGAATAGCTTCCAGAAATAGGTCTTTGAAGGAGATCCACTGACTGTAGTTGCCGGAGAACTCAGGGATTTCGATCTTAGGTGTCGATTTCTGGTAGTGGACGGTGGACCAGATTTTGGCATGGATTTTCCTCTTTAGCTCATCATATTGTTGTTCAATGTCCGTGAACATTTTGTAGTAATGTTCGTTGGATCCTTTCAGTTGAAAGTCTATTTCCCAATGAAGTTTATCGATGGGTTCCCATTTCGATTTCAAGGTTGCGAAGTGGTCTTCCAGTTCCCATCTTTCCGATATAGTGATTAAGTCAATCTTGGAGATGACACGGTGAATCGCGTTGAAATTGCATTCTTGCTTGTTAAGCAAGAGTTGTATGTTGCTGTCGTCATCTTCTGAAGTCCCACCTAGGTCGAACTTCACGTTTTGTTTGCTCAAAGTCGTCAGTTTGCTAGTTATGTCTGTTTTAGTTGATAAGAACATTTCTTTAGTTTTTTCGTAGATGTCGTCCTTGAAATATGCTATGTTCTTATCTTCTAGTTCGAGCAACAGTTGGGCATGCCTGCCTTCGAAGTCTTGCCATTGGTTTTCTAGCGACGACAAGCGTTTCTTCAGGTATTCCACAGATTTTCGTGATGATGAATCCTTGCGATAGTTGACACATAATGCTTTGATGTTATCGAAGCACGTTGACTGCAATTCTAGCATATCCATGTTGATGCTTGCTGACACGTCGTTGACTGTGGCAGGAGAGCGTTGCGTTGTATTGCGAAGGCTACTGCGTTGCTTGTAGTCTTCTCCGTTTCAAATCTTGAAATCGTTGACTTACTTGATTTGAAATGGTCAGTGGAACTCAGCACCCTTGCACCTCTGTCACGATATTATGCGACTTCTCAATCTAGCTGGGGCGACCCGCTTCTGGGAGACCAGCTAAACCGATTCGCTACCGTAAAGAGACACAGTGGCACCAAATATCCGGCTCGAAGGACCAAAAAATGTACGGTTCGTACACTTGCAGAGTTGTTGTTGTTGAGGTTGAAGCACGAAGAGAAAAGATCACTCAGTTTTCGTTAGATTTATTACGTATTTTTGTGTTTACAAGTAATACTGTTGACGATTCCTTTCTCTAATGTTAGTCACCGCGTAGCAGTTATCGTACTCATTGATTTAAAGTGTTTCATGTGTATTTATAATATTATTGGAATGACGCACGTATGGTGCACGGCACCGCGTCAGCAAAATATGTACAGTTTTAGACTGTACAAAACTCGTTCTTTTTCTACATAAAGTTTTAGTAAGAGACTTGAAATATTTTGTAAACAAGAAATGGAAAAAACTATCGACGCAATTTGAAGATAGCGATTAATAAAAGTGGTCCCTCAATCCTCACATCTACTGACATATATGCATGTACTAGCTGCTAGACGAGAGTAATATCAGAAAGACTAGTGTACTTAACTTTTAGTAGAAAGTTTCTACTAAATAATAGTTATCTAAAACTGTTTATTTCTTACCTCTTAGCTGAGTTAATGTAATTTTTTTATTCCAATGAAAATAGATAGACTAGTGTGATCACACAATGAAACAAAATGTAGACAGTATTATTATACTTCATTTAGTATAGTAATACTGTCTAAATGAGACGAAAACAATGTTGAACTGTTAATTTATGTTTAGTGAGTATCTGCTCAGTGGTTTTTACGTACGCATAGTGTTTATTAGGATAAATAAAAAAGGAAACTGAGAACAAGTAATTACATACGGCTGCAGTCGAGGATGCGAATAAAACCGATAGAATTTACTTAATGAATTTAATTAAAGTAATTATTACATTTAGATTTTATAATTAGGTGTAATAATACACATAATATTAATAGTACAGGTATTATGCCATGCGAATTGTGGACGGTGGAAGTTTATGGAAGGAGGTGCATAGCGTGTGCTCGACTGTTCGCTCTCTTTTGCTGCTGGCACGTTGACCAAGAAGAACGTGCTACCTGACAGCTATGGTGTGCTTGACTTATATTTGTTTGACTTAATTAAGGGTTATTATACACATTTATTGATTCCAAAAATGTCTATTTATTTTCAGCGGCAATTTTTCAACCTCTTTGTTGTTACTAAAAAAAACTGTATTACCCGGGTAAATTGAAAATGTTTTGTTTACTCGCATAATATTATTGTAAGTGTATGAGGCGCCTTGCGTGTCTTTTACTATTTTTGGAAATTATAGTTCCAAGGAATAAAAGTGCCGGCGAAGAAACAAGCAAGCTGATTAGGTAAAATAACGAAATTTATGCAATACCTACTCAAGCAAGTACGTTTATACCTATTGTAGCGTTATAAAATATATATTTTTTTTTAACGCAACGATAACGTAGATATAATTTTAAATTTAAAAAATAAATACACCGAAAATAAAAAAAAGTAAAAAGGTAAAACACATATTTTTTAAACCATGAAGAACCGCAATAGCAATAAAGTATTAATTATTTTTAAATATTAAGTTTACATAAAACATAAAAGTGGAATTTAGAAATGGTTTAAAGTTAAAAGCTGAATTCAAGTTCCTAATCTTCAACGCAGTTGCAACCGGTTTTATGATCGCTTAATTTTAAGCATACAAGTAAAGTACGATACCATAACATGATATATTATGTAAGGTTATAAAAGTTGGAAACGTTAAAAAGTAAGCTAAGTTTTAAAAAAAATATACGACAATAGCCATTCGTCGGGAATCCACGCTGGAAGAACAAAACCGCTTTTGGTAGTTCCTCTCCAAAACACGACGTTTTTAAAACATTATGTATGGAATCCGTTGAAAGATGTTCGGAATCCCGAAAACTGCAGGTACTCCAGGAGTCATTCGTTCTGTCCCGGGCGTAAGAAGCCGAAGTCGGCTCACTGATATCGGTTTTGATTCATGACGCATAAACTCGTGTCAGCGACAAGATTTCTTATGATTAGCTTGTCACCAGTCTTGGCAGGACCGCCCAGTCCTCCAGTCTGTCGCACGGCAATTATGAGGCATGCCCTGGTAGCGAAACGATAGTTGGTATCTCTGACAGAGCTCAGTAGCAGAGACATGCGGTCCGCGAGCTCCGGCGCGCTCGTGTACTTGTATATCACGTACCCTCGGCCTAACGACGAGGAATGTGCCATCCCCGCACAAGAATTGACATGGCCGTGGTCATAAATTGCTGGCCATTTTAAAACACACTTTTAAACAGTAACTATATAAAATACCAATTATTAATTTAGTAGATAATTTCAGAGCCAAAAATTTTTTATAAAGTACTTCTAACAAGATTCCAACTAACTAGTAAGTAAAATATATTATTATTGTCGTTAGTGGAGTGTTTGTAGTTATACTACGTATGTAGTGCTTTTGTTTGTATTACCTATTGCCTGAAATGTTCTTATTTGTTTTTTAGGGTTCTGTACCCAAAGGGTAAAAACGGGACCCTATTACTGAGACACCGCGCTCCGTATGTCTGTCTGTCACCAGGCTGTATTTCATGAACCGTGATAGCTAGACAGTTGAAATTTTCACAGATGATATATTTCTGTTGCCACTATAACAACAAATACTAAAAACAGAATAAAATAAATATTTAAGTGGGGCTCCCATACAACAAACATGTTTTTTTCTGCCGTTTTTTGCGATTATGGTACGAAACCCTTCGTGTACGAGTCCGGCTCGCACTTGTTTACTATAAGTGAAAACTTTATTTGGTCTTGATCTTATTATAATAACGAACAATTGTTAAAATTTGCTGTAAGTTTTCCAAATAAAATAAAATATATTTAAACGGGTAGGTACGTATTGCAATATCTAAAATAAAAAGATCTAACCTAAAATAACCTATTAAAATATTTGTCATAGATATTTTGGAAGAGGCAATTAACATCGATGAAGTTAGTCACAATTACGAGCTTTCAAAAATATTAAAATATCATTTGATTTTAGTGGCACTGAAAAAAGTTATCAAACTAATGTTCCAGTTACCATAACAGTAAAGAACAAAACCTACAAAATCATGGGCGCATTTGAATTCATTCCATCATTAATTTCAGGTGGTCTTGGTCATTACCGATGCCTTTTTATATGAATGAGCGTTTCTTTTGCTATGATGATCAACATTTCAAAATTATTGAAAGTACTGACCCTTCTTACATTCATTATGCTACATGCAAATTTCACTTACTACAGTGCGACATAAAAGTGTAGAAAATAAATGAGGGCGCCACAATCGCTCAGATAGCAACCCAGTTAGTACGACCCAGCTGATCTTGATACTCGAATAGTATTATTTATTTATTGGGTATAAATAATGAGTAAATATATTAAATATGTATGTCTATTAAATAGTTGATAATTATGTAGTAGTAATAAAACAACAGCTTCACAAAAAATAAGTATTTTTAATAATCAATTGCTTTAAATATAAAGTCGTCCAATACCTTTGGGGGACGACCTCTCCTGTGTTTAGCTGGTGTTGAGAATTTCCCACCGTTTTCAATGCCGTGTTGCACGATTCTGCGCACTGTGCTTACAGAAACCCCTAAAACAAGCAAAGAAAAAAATCATTGTCAGTCCGATGAAAGAAGTTCAAACGTGAAATTATTTTAAAATTGTTTTTTTCCATTTAGTCGATTGCATCAACAAATATGGTATGGCAAAAAAATATTTCGTATCCGCAATAAATTACATTAATTTTTGTTGCCTTACTATCAACGTTGTTAAGTCGCGCTATAATTACAACGCTATTTGTTTATCTTAGCTTAACCTCAAAAATAGTAAAAAAATAATTTGTAAATGATATTTGGGCCGAAAATTTTGTTCCCTGAATGTATAAATCGTTTGTAATTAACGTTTAGTGCAACTTTCAATAGTTACTTACCAGTAAAATCTGCTGTACGATGGTAAACATCTTCTAAGTTGGATAGAAGCTTCCCAGCTTGGAATTCGGCTATACACTGCATATAAACTTTGTAAACTATATCACGGGCACCTCCACGATTTACCTTATTCATGTTTTTTCACTGTTTTTCTGTCCACACACAGAAATATCACACAAAAACCAAAATTCTTACGAAAATCGAAACCGATCGAGATGAATTGACAGCTCAAGTACTCATTTTAGATGTTGCCAGAAAATGAAAACTTTTAGTTCCCAAATATTTAACTTCTACTCTTTTATGTTGCACTGTAGATAAATGTATTATTGTAATTTTTTTTGTATCTACTTTTTTATTAAAGTCACGCCATGTAATATAAGATTAAATTAACAGTTCAACATTGTTTTCGTTTCATAAAATGCTATACTAAATGAAGTATAATAGTACTGTCTACATTTTGTTTCATTGTGTGGTCACACTAGTCTATCTATTTTCATTGGAATAAAAAAATAACATTAACTCAGCTAAGAGGTAAGAAATAAACAGTTTTAGATAACTATTATTTAGTAGAAACTTTCTACTAAAAGTTAAGTACACTAGTCTTTCTGATATCACTCTCGTCTAGCAGCTAGTACATGCATATATGTCAGTGGATGTGAGGATTGAGGGACCACTTTTATTAATCGCTATCTTCAAATTGCGTCGATAGTTTTTTCCATTTCTGTTTTACAATATGTTTCAAGTCTCTTACTAAAACTTTATGTAGAAAAAGAACGAGTTTATTAATTTGATTCGATAATACTCACTAAAATATTTATCTTTCTTGTGTGGTATGAGGGACCACAGTTTAGCCGTTATATATTTTTTGTCTATAATACTTTGTGGTCTGTTTTTTAGTAAATATCTTTACAAATTCTTTACTAAAAGTCTGTAGTCACAACACCTTAATTTTTCAAATACTTTCCGAGATCTGGCTGATGGTCTGTGAGGACTGAGGGACCACACTTTAAGGGCTGTAGTTTTTAATATATTTGTTTACAAATTCCCAGATTTGTTCTACAATTGTTTTAAATCTACTACTAAATCCTACGATTTTTATTTTGTGAATTACCAGTGTGGTCCCTCAGTTCACACGCACATGATTAAACGAGTATTATTGCGACGTCGTCAATCGCGGTCATCGTCTACTAATACTTCAAGGCAATATAAAAAAAAAACTGCCTTTGTAAATTTCTTATTTATTTTGCGGTGTCAACGTTCAATAGAGTTGCCGCTATTCCCATTACCTTAGGGGGTATCACGTTATATATGTCTAGCATCATAGTTTATATGATAATGTAATATAGACATACTAGCACTCCGCCCGCGGCTTTGTTCGCGTGATTTCGAATTTTTTCCTACAGACAACTTTCAGTGTACTTTAGTAAAGGCGACTAAAAATAAGCTATTATTAAATGAATAAAAAAGTTAATTCAAAAAAACAAAAAAGCCGCCTGCTTAAGCGAACTAAAAAAGGTAAACAAGAAGAAAATTCATCAATTTTATAACTCATTGTCTTCGGTGTTCGTATCATCTTTATGCCAATGACCTTCAACTTTATGCAGCTGCGCGGGTAGAGAGTTTGTCAGACGCTATAGACGATGTGAACTGGGACTTGGACGCTATCAAGGACTGGTCTGATAGATTTGGGCTGTCTGTAAACCCCTCAAAATGTCAGGCCACTGTGATTGGCAATATCGCGCATGATGGGTCCATTGGGGATTAGCTCTCTTCCTCCTATTATTTTTAATGGAACTGTCATCCCCATCAGCCCTAGTGTATGAGATCTCGGTCTACATCTTGATTCGACGCTAAGCAGGCAAAGTCAGGTTTCTAGAGTCAGTCAAAGGGTCAATGGGACTTTGCGATGCCTGTATCGTCTGAGAAACTTTCTACCTGCAAAAACGAAGACTATGCTTGTGCAGACTTTAATTTTCCCTTTAATCGACTATGGTGACGTGTGCTACTTTGACCTAAACGCGGTATTACTGGATAAGCTGGATAGGCTCAAAATCAAAATCAATAATTTTTATTTCACATAGGCCTACATGGGCACTTATAAAACGTCGACAATGTGCACGGTTCGGGTTGGTCGATTCCTATGGAGAAGAACCGGCAAGAAACTCCATGGTTACTCTTTTAAAAAATTGTTTGGTTTTACAATATTTCCATGTTACAGCAGTACTTAGATGGGGGGACAACGCAGGCCCGATAATACGTCGTAAGAAACTAAAACAAGAAATGATTATATAATAAATAAACAAAAGATTAAAAAAAGTAAAACGAGATAAAATGTTAACAATCTAGAAGGCCTACAATGTTCACACATTTACAAACCAATCGGTAAAATAATCTATACAAAGTAAAGGCTAAAGTAAGTAAAGGCTCCGGAAATATGACCATGTGTCGAACTGCAGAACTGAACTCAAATGGATGCCCATTCGGCAGCGAAAAAATTTGCTCGCCTTGGCTGCGTTTTCCTCTCTACTCAACTCACCCACATCTCCTTCTTATCTCATACCTCACTTTCAATACCTATGTTCTCCACTCGCTAGGAATCTGCGTTCTTCTAACAATCTCCTCTTGCTCTGTCCTTCTAATACTTCTGATTTGGTTCATTTTTCCTTTAATATTCAATCCATTCTTCTCTGGAATGCGCTTCCTGTCGATATCAGGACGGCCACCAGTCAGTATGCATTTAAGCGTAAGTTGCGGCATTATTTTCTAAACAAATAGCAGACTCGTCTCAATATGCCCTTTCTATTATTTAATTAATATATATTATTTTATATATAGTATTTATTATAGTACCTACATATTTAAGTATGTTTATTTTAACTATATATTAAAAAACACATATAATAAATTAAAACATAATTACACATTTCATTTATACTTAAACTCTTCTATTTCTCCTTCATAATTGGTTCCTGCAGTGTGAAGTGAAATTTACTTTTCACATGCACCTGGTGTACTACCCTGCTGACTTTTTCACCGTCGCAATCATATAATCAGTACTTGCTGTCCTATGCAACTAATGGGACATAATTTAAAAAATATATTAGTATCAGTTGTCCCATGGGACTATTGGGACATAATTTAAAAAATAAGTTAGTATCAGTTGTCCCATGGGACAAGTGGAACATATTAATCCCATTTGTCCCATCGTGGGACTGAGTCACTGGGACTAGTGGGACAGACCGAACTTGCCGCCCTGAAGTTGGCTAACGTGGGGTGCGCAGCTGTAGTAAATCTCATACAAAAAAAGATAACGACGAATTGAGAACCTCCTCCTTTTTTTGAAGTCTGTTAAAAATAGCACCGATCCGTGCCTTGCGTATCAGAAACCCAATTTCAGGGCGGCCAAGATATTTGGCGCGACTTTGAAGGTGGTCCGGCAGTAGTCACGCTCCCAACAGCAGGACCACCACGAGTGCCGAAAAAGTGGGCATACTACAGCAGCTATAAAAGCAAATAATGACTAACTAACCTTTTAGTGAAGGTGTTTGTTGTCCCCGTTATGTAACAACTTAAGGACAAATCTTTGGACAACGGACAATTCTTCGTATCGTTGTCCACCTTAAATTTTTTATTTCTTTTTTAAACGGGTAAAAGGTTACTAGGACTTGTAAATTTTTTGACGGAGACAGTACATTATCTGCCTTTATGCCACTTTAAGCAAATCTGTCCTGCTAATCACAGAGACTTCATTGAATACATGCTTCCTCGCCGACATGATGAAGTCAATCGCATTTCTATTAGCACCGTCGGGGCTCTGCCAGGTCCACTTCCTATGCTCACGCTTTCTGAAGAAGGATATCATCATAAAAAGGCGCTCCTCCATAAAACTGACCATTAGGTGAACCTGGTGGTTCCGACGTCCAAATCCAAATTATCATCTCGTCTCCCCAGTTCTGCGTTGAAGTCCCCCATGACCACGGTGAAATGAGTTTTATGACCATGCATGGCTCTAGAGGAGTGCATTACTCCAGCCAGATAATGTCGAAAATCGTCATCTAAGTGCAATAGATAATTAGATATGCAGATTTTTAAATTTGGTAAGCTGATTAGCTGATAGTTTTTTAATTATTTGATAAAAACAGTTCCGGCTGGACCGCAGCCAGATCTTTTGTTTTCTAACGGGTATGTTGAAATAAATGTTATCTAAATAATTAGATATGAATTTGAAATAAATGGTGCCACTTATTTTATATTTGTATTTGCTATGGTTGCGAAGATATTTAAAATCCTGCTGCAGTAACGTTTGCACGATTGCTGCATCTCGAAATTGACTAAACGGATGATTATAATTTGTGTACATGACATCTGGCTAATTAGGTATAATTTGTTACGCAATAAAAAAATCCACAATAATGCACCGTTTTGAAGTTATTTTAGTAAATAGAAATATGCTTTAATAGGTCCTAGCACTGCCAATAAGTGGTCCAACGACTAACTTTAAACGTTATTTTAAAGGTAATTACTGCTTATAAATGGTACTGAAGTTTAATTAATATCCTATAGGTAATTAAAAAGTTATGATGAAAGTTCAATTTGTTCCGGCCACGGCGCGCAGCTGAAATATTTGAAGAACGATTAACCGAGTTACCTGTAGTTGTGAAAACTGAATCTTATATCAATAATTAGTTATATAGGTAGTTCAATTATATACCTGTGAAATTTCAGACTTGTACACTAATTAATTAACGAGATAATCGAAAAAACATATTTATGAATGGTAACCCGACCAAATCCAGAATGTTATAAAAAAGCGGCCACGCAATACATTTTACCAACCTTCTAAAATTATTAGCATAATTGTTCCGTAAAGTTGGTACAGTCACGAATGCAATTAGTTTGATTGAAAAATTAAACCTACCATATTAAATGTTTAAATAAATTTTAAATTGCTTAAAGTTAGTGTCCACTATTCCAATCTTCATATATTCACATAGCTACGTTTAACCGTTCTGTCGATGAGGTAGGTACCTACTTACTATTTACAAGGTATAAATTGCGCCTAATTCGTTTTTAGTTAACTATTAACCGACTTACCAAAAAGGAGGAGGTTCTATGTTCGACTTCTTGTATGTTTTTTATTTTTTTTATGTATGTTCACCGATATCTCCGCCAATTGTGGACCGATTTTGAAATTTTTTTTTTGTTTGAAAGAACATCTTCCGAAATTGGTCCCATTTCAATTTGTTAAAGATCTGATGAAGAACTTCGGAGATATACAACAGAACTCTTCAATAAATAACGGCAAATCATTCGGGATTGCTTCAATCGCATGTCTGTTTATTGTATATACTATTTCATAACATAACATCACGCCAATATACTGAAAGGGGTACGCAGTAATTTCACCGGTTATGTTCGAGTTTCATGTTTTCCGGGTAATCTGTTCTGGCGTAATAGGTACTTACTAAACAACTTGCCTATTAGGTAGGTAAAACTAAAAAGGGAAAAATAAAAACTTTTTTGCAAAAAAATACTACCGACTTCCAAATGAAAAACTACAAAGTGAAAAATAACTTTATTTTTGGAAGTCGGTGTCCATATCGCAAATAATTGGTATCTACGAAAGACACCGACTTCCAAAAATAAAGTTATTATTCACTTTGTAGTTTTTCATTTGGAAATCGGTAGTATTTTTTGCAAAAAAGTTTTTTTATATTATGTATTTAGGTAAAGGAATGTACATGGTATAGTTGGATTAAGGTAAGTACCTTTATGTAATATGGGAGCCGTAGCTTTAAATCAAAGAGGAGGACTTTGCCCAACAGTGGGGCATTGTAAAAGGCTAGATAACAAAAGATATAGAAGAAAGAAGTTGACTGCATTTTTATGTCGTTTATTTTTACTATTGTAGTTTTTTTTTTTATAAAATAAAACTTAATTTAAGAATACGGCTCCGACGGGAAAACAGTGAACAAAACAGAAAAAACGGTAAAAAAACAGTGGAACCTACCTACCTACTGTATGTATTAAATGTAAGTACTTACTGCACTGTGATGTTTTTTAAATTTTATTATTGTTTAGCTGTGATTCTACAATAAAACTTAATTTTAAATATGGCTATAACTATTTTACTTTAACTTATTCGGAACGCTAAGCACAACACGACACAAAACAACATTGGCCGAATCGATGGTCATATCCTCAGATGGTCTGACCATATACGTTCAACGCTGAACACCAAGCTGCACGATGCACTCCACGTCGCCAAGGACAGACACAAATGGAGAATCATCGTCAGAGAAAAGTTGGTATCCTGTCACGGGAATCACGAACCTCAGTAATGCGGAACACGACGCGAGGAGGAGGAAGCACAATACAGTGAAAATAGTGAAGGTGTATAATTAATAACGTTGAATATTATTTTTGAAGTTCATTTATATACTTACCTTAATTCTACTTTACTCTAGAAACCTTCGCTCCGCTCTGGATAAAAAAAACACTCTCGCCTTTAAAATATTTGTTTACATATCTGCATAAAATCATCATCATCTACATAAGTAGGTATTCCATATCTTTATTACCTACGCATAATTATTTTTGAAATCAATATTCTATCTGTAGCAACAATAATATTTAATTATAACTATGTTTTACTTTAGCACTTGTACCCGTCTGTACCAAACACGTATTATTGTCACGTATTATCCTGTAAGTTTTAGAAGGTTGGTATAATGCGCTTTTATCCGCTTATCCGCTTTTTTATAACATTCTAGATTTGGTCGGGTTACCACGCTTATGTGTTGTGTTTCGATTATCTCGTTAATTAATTAGTGTACAAGTCTGATATTTCACAAGTATATAATTGAACTATATATCTAATTATTGATATAAGATTCAGTTACCACAACTACAGGTAACTCGGTTAATCGGTCTTCAAATATTTAAGCTGCGCGCCGTGGCTGGAACAAATTGAACTTTCATCATAACTTTTTAATTACTTATAGGATACTAATGAAACTGCAGTACCATTTATAAGCAGTAATTACCTATATAATAACATTCAAGTTAGTCGTTGGACCACTTATTGGCAGTGCTAGGACCTAATAAAGCATATTTCTATTTACTAAAATAACTTCAAAACGGTGCATTATTGTGGATTTTTTTTTGCGTAACAAATTATACCTAATTAGCCAGATGTTATGTAAAAAACTATAATCATCCGTTTAGTCAATTTCGAGATGCAGCAATCGTGCAAACGTTACTGCAGCAGGATTTTAAATATCTTCGCAACCATAGCAAATACAAATATAAAATAAGTGGTACCATTTATTTCAAATTGATATCTAATTATTTAGTTAACATTTATTTGAACATACCCGTTAGAAAACAAAAGATCTGAATGCGGTAACGTTACTCCAGCCGGAACTGTTTTTATCAAATAATTTAAAAACTATCAGCTTACCAAATTTAAAAATCTGCTTACCAATTACAGAAGCTGTATATCTAATTATCTATTGCACTTAGATGACGATTTTCGACATTATCTGGCTGGAATAACGCACTCGCTCTAGAGATATCATACATAGTCTCCACTTCTTCGTCCCGGTCAAAGATAACTATAAACTAGTCAGAGGTCATGGTGTGCCGTGGTTGGAGCGCAGACCTGTGTGCCCTTCAATGAATATCTTGAGGATATTCTGAGTAAAAGGTACGCCACTCTGGTCGACTCACTCTCTATTTTCACTACGTTGTTCACGAGGGACGTATGGACGATAAACCTGACACCACCTTTGGACAGCCGGTCACCCAACCGGAAATAGAGCCATTATTCCCGATGTCCAAACAGTATTCATTTCTCATAATTCCTAGTAATTGACCCACAGATATTTAGCCGTTTACAAGTTCCAATTGGGTTTCTTGAAAAAACTGATCGCTGTAAACGTAGGTACTTTTTTTGCGTTTTTGGAATTTTCAATGTTTTGAGTTACAAAAAAAGGAAAAAAAAAAGGAAATAAACAAAATTAAACAGAATTGTGACATTGTCTTCCAGCGGTGGCCATAGGGAATGAAAAATCCGTGTCACTGACCCCAATGGAGGACAACGAGAATAATTTAAAAATCGGTGTTACTGTCCCCCAGTGGTGGACATCGGGAATAATCGTGTACGTTACCCTAACAGGAAAGTGACTCCTAGAGAGATATGAGTGGAACGTATAATTCGTGCGTAATCTGCTGTGAATGTGCGCCACTTAAAAAATAAGTGCGTGTCGTCGTTTTTGAAAAAAGGGGAAAAGTAGGTTCCTGCTAGGGTAACGTTGTTCCAGCAGGAAAATTCTAAACGAATGATCGGAATGAGAAATATTGTGCATGGGCAGAGAGCTTATATTTGTGCGAAAATGTGCGCCGAAAATATAACTTGTGCGTCATCAGGTTTTCGAGATATTGCATTTCCTGCTGGGGTAACGTTTTGCAGAATCGTGTATCTCCAAAACCATTGTACGTGCGCCTGTAGAATAAACATACACGAGTAGCTCTTGATTTGTGCGTATTTGTGCCGGAATTAGATTTAAGAAAATATTTATAATTTTCAAGTAATTGCGATTTTTCGAAAACCCGAACAAAATTCGCAGCGCCTAAATGAGAAAACGTATAAGCTCGCTGAAAACTTTATTCAGTCCATCTTGACGCTTGTAATAACCATAAAAAGTTTCAAAAGCATACATGCTTGCGTTATCGAATAATATTGCTAAAAGTCAAAACGAGAGTGTCATAACTTTGACGGAAAAATACAAGAAACCGACTCAACCCAAGATAGGTAGGTGTAAACCACAAGTATGTGCGTTATGTCAAAAATATATAGTGAAAATATTCAGCTTGGAATGTTTCGCATTAAGTAGATTTAAAAAAAAAACTAAACATGTAAACAAAGGCTGGTTATCCGACCAAATTCGAATAACTACAAAAAAGCGACGGTTTCATACATAACGATGACCTTCTTAACTTTACTCACGTACCGGTTGTAGCGTGTCTAAGCGTGTTGTGCCTGAGTACACTGAGGTTGAAAAGTTATAAAAAAAATAACTTGTTATTGGATTATACGTATTCTACTAGCTGTTTCCGTGACTTGCACTTGATTAGGTAAGTACATTAGAAAAAGTATTGCCAAGGTATAACCTATCTTCTTTAAAAATCCAAATTTCATTAAAATACATTCAGTATTTTTTGGATACACCCAGACATTTGTCTTTATAATATTAATAGAAAAAAGTAGAGACCAAAAGAAAGAAAGTGGCTCCTAGAGTGATATGAGTGGAACATATAGTTAGTGCGTAATCTGCTGTGAATGTGCGCCACATAAAAAATTAGTGCGTGTTGTCGTTTTTGAATAAAACGATTCCTGCTGGAGTAACGTTGTTCCAGCAGGAAAATTCTAAACGAATGATCGGAGTGAGAAATATTGTGCATGGTCAGAGAGCTTACAGTTGTGCAAAAATGTGCGCCAAAAAATATAATTGGTGCGCGTGCGTCATCAGGTTTTCGAGATATTGCATTTCCTGCTGGAGTAACGTTTTGCGGAATCGTGTATCTCTAAAACCATTATAAGTGCGCCTGTAGAATTAACATACACGAGTATCTCTTGATATTTGCGTATTTGTGGGCGAATTCGATTTAAGAAAGTATTTATAATTTTCAATTAATCGCACTTTTTTGAACATCCTAAAAAAATTCGCAGCGCCTAATCGAGAAAACGTTTATGTTTCAAAAGCATACATGCTTGCGTTGTTGAATAATATTGCTATAAGTCAAAACGAGGGTGTCGTGTCTTAGTCGGCAAAATTTAAGAAACCGACTCAACCCAAGATAGGTAGGTGTAAAGTTAACCACAAATAAGTGCGTTTAGTCAAAAATATGTAGTGAAAATATTCAGCTTAGAATGTTTCGCTTTAAGATATAAACAAAAAAACTAAACATGTAAACAATGGCTGGTTATCCGACCAAATTCTAATGCCTACGAAAAAGCGACGGTTTAATACATATCGATGACATAGTTGGACGTATTAAACCTAAGCAAAGTACCTACAGTACAGTCGCGTTCAAACGTTTGTTTTTATGACCTAATTTTGGGGGCTAATTAAAAATACATCAAATGCACCTTGTGACCATAACAAATGGAAGAGCTTGTTGATGTAAAAAATATTATTTTTATTCTATAAATTTTGTTTCTTTTAGATTGCGTATTGAGTCTCAGAAGTAGCCGTGCGCTAACTTATTCCAAAAACTAGGTCCGCAAGTATTTAGGCGTTAGTTTTTGACGTTTCCATAGCTAGCCAGTGTTCGTAATAACGAGATCGAGTAGTCGCTAGTCGGAGTAATGTAATGGAGTAGGTATTGGTACGCGTTGGTGGTTGGTTGGTGGGTTGGTCTTTTCTACATTTTAAAATTGTACACGCTTCTGTACATTAACTATGTACTGCGATTGGTGGTAGGCGGTAGAATCAATTATTATTAGTTTTAATTTTTTTTTGACGTTCGAAAGTGCCGCATAATGGCCTAATTGAATAAATACATTTTGATTGATTTTGGTGGAGAGAATGAAACACTTTGTTTTCTTGGCTTGACTAAAATTCTAAACAAGTAACACATCAAAGTTACCTATATGTAACCTAGTTATGCAACCTGAACCGCATCGAGTAATCACTGTGAGAGCATGAAATGCACGATTGCAGTTTAGGGTGGCCCTTCCAGAAAGTTCCATGCATTTCTGTTAATTTAGCACTTTAAGTAGCCGTAAGTCGAAACATGTAACCGATAGGATTAGAACATTACATGAGAGCATCAGCTTCTGCTCACACGTATTCATATTCTTTTATTTAATCGTCATAACGCTCCCAAAAACTTGACTGGCGCAGCCGGTACGATCGCCGAATATAAGCTGCGCCGTCCTTCGCGTTTTTTCGGAATAAAACTTTTTCGTGCAACGCGTTCGGGTGGCCTTGAAGGCAGCTGTGGTGATTTGTACGCTCCCAAAAACTTGACTACCTTGTTAATTTAAATATAGAATCAGATAAATAAACAATACGAGTACACACTTCAAACAAATCAAACAAAAGTAATTTCTCTAACCAAAAGTCACTTTTAATCAATATACATACACATACGTTCACGTAAACAATAGGTACCGTTCCTGTGACATATTGTGACGTACTAAAAACAAACATTGCTAAACATTGTTATTATATAAGGTATTATAAAGACATTAGGTATAGAAACGCGAAACCTTTGATTGTATACATGTCATATAAATAATCAAAGCGCGAAACAAATAAATCGACTCGCAAATTTCGAGTGCCGAACCCTATTTTTTTCTGTTCCGTGGCTGAAGTGCGAAACTGAGAAGTGCGAACCGAATTACCGAACGTCACTGAATGTCACCGGCACTTACCGAGCCTGTGGGCCGGTCGCCCGTCGCAAAAACTAGACGCGAGTATTCTAGTGCAAAAGATTACTATAGTGCGCATAGAGCATTAGGTTAAATGCTCTAAGTATAGTGCGCGACTACTTGTTCAACGCTATACGCTTAAATACTCGAGACGCGTTTATGTGGTGGGCACGGAATAAGTTTTACACATCCGGCCAAAAACCTATTCCAGTATATACGTCTCACCTCTAGGATGGAGAAAAAGCAGCGTTGCCAGAAAAGTAAAATGTTACTTTTGTTCCATTTTACTTTACTTTTGACCTTCTCATGTGACCTCCACACGACACACAATGTTACTTTTAGGACTTAATAAAAAATATTAAAATATTTTCCTATAAACAAAAATAATCGTGAAACGGAACGCATTTAAGAAAGTTATCGTTCGTCGTGTTGTTGAACCTGATTTTGAATATTCACTCACTCACTCACGTGTATTTCTAAATCATCCATCCCGCTTACTCCGGCGAGCGAATAAGCGTATTATTGTCATTTTCTCAGATAAAGGTCATTTTCCACAAGGTAATGTAACGTTTGTTATGGAAATGTAACTTTTTGAGATGTCTCTTGTAATATTTGCCTATCTGCCACTGGCAACACAGAGAAAAAGTTAAATGAAAGTCTCGTCACAACCTGTCACAACTATATTCATTGTTTTTGTTATGTAATGAATAAATACTGATTGCTTTTAGCTACCAATAATTGTATACAGTTATCATTTTAGAAGGTTCACTTTTGTAATGTTTCTGAACACAAAATCTTAACAGGTTTCAAAGACCTAATTTTAATAATTAGGCCAACTTATCTTTTCATTTGTTTCGTTCACCTTTTCTGTACTTTAAGTGTGTGATACCTAATATAAAGTTTTCAGAAACATGAAAGCTAGTCATGTGTAAGTAGGGTTACCAGATGAAAAAATCAAAAGTCCGGAGAAAAGGCCTGATTTCCATGGAAAAGTCCTGAGATTTTTGTCTTCAGTTCGAGCTCTACTTTTAGTTCAATATAACTTGAAGAGTTAAACTTGTGAGGCATTTTATAAATCAATAATCAAAGAAAAGAATTTACTTAAAAAGGTTTCTTCAAATATTAAATACGACAAAATTAATTAAGTACCTATTTGGATAAATAAGTATTGATTTTACCTGCAAATGTTGATAACATTATTTTTAAAGATGATTATTGAAGATGATTATTTTTAGTTTGTTTTACTTTGATAAATAAGGATTGATTTTAACTGCAGCTGCAATTGTTACCAAAAGAAGATTGTTTTTAGTTCGTTTTACTTCGATAAATAAGTATTGATTTTAACTGCAATTGTTACCAAAAGAAGATTATTTTAAGTTTGTTTTAAATTAATACATAAGTATTGATTTTAACTGCAATTGTTACCAAAAGAAGATTATTTTTAGTAGTTTAATAAGAGAGATCTTTAAAATGTAACCTGTTTTTTATTAAAAATCCTGAGCTATCACTAGATTTGCTAAATCCGGCCGGAATCCTGAGAAGAGTCGAATAATCCTGAAATCTCAGGACAAATCCTGAGATATGGTAACCCTATGTGTAAGGGCCACATGTCATTTCATTGACTATTTGCCGATTATTATGTATTTTTAAATGCTCATCTATCATGCTCATTATTTATTCATTTGTTGCAATTTGTAAAAAACTATTCTGAAAATCTAATCATTAGGTACTCAAGTTTTTGATTCTTTCTCATAACTGTAAATAAAGAATGCTACTTTCTATCTTTTAACTAATAAGCTTTGGTGCTATGTTCCTACAACTAGATAGTTACTCAACTTAAGTATTTATTTTATTTACAGGAACCATGGCTACCAAATCTAAAATAAAAGTTGGCCCAAGGCTGTTTGTCACATGTCGGTTATGTGTAGAAGACTTAGGAGAGTACCACATCGTACCGAGTGTTCAGCTACAAATAAAACAGTTCTTTGATATAGATGTAAGGGCTGTAATTTTTTACCGTAATTTTGCAGTCTAACTCTCCAAGATTATCAATACCTATTCTTTTAAAGTTCATTCCACACTGGGATGAGATGCGGCTTGCACTTTTCAAGTTATCATTACAAAACTGAACTTTTATTACACAAAAAGATACACATTTGAGTGAGAGAAATCAAATAAATTGGAACTCTGTAGGGTGTTGAAATTCTGTATTCAAATTTTCCCACTGACATGTGCACCTCTTGTTTGAATTGCATCTTGGTGTGAGCTGACCTTGGCAATTTTTTTCCATTATTCCATGTTGTCTACTGGTTTGGCAAGAATAACTAGGTAAATATTCCTTATTTCAGGTTGAGCCGTTTGATGGTCTGCCACAACTAATATGTACAAAGTGTAATGAAATTTTACAGAAGATCCATACATATAAGACAACATTCTTTGAGAAGCAAACTATCTTAAGACACATGGTGATTACAAAGGATGTAAGTTCTCATAAGCCTTTTATTGATCTTTTTTATTTTTGGTGTGAACCACTTCCATGTGCTATAATTCCTCATTCAATATTTACCAGGCCCCTCAGAAAGTATTGCGAAAAAAAGTTTTTATATATGGGAGACTGGCCAGTTATAATGTTTTTCGAAAATATGATTATTTATAAGTAAAAATAAGTAAGTTCCAATTTCAAAATTTCCCTCCACATTTTTTGCGAGTTAATTCAAAGTATTGTGTCTCACTGAAACAGAGGCGGCTGTACTTTAAGTTCACTCGTGCGCTGAACCGCCAGATTTTAAAAGGTTAAGAAAAAAAATGAAAATGTTTAATAATATCTGATTAACGATCTATTCAATATTAACGAAATTATGACGAGCCAATTTAAGCTCTTTGCTAAAGTTATAAGACGTATATTGCTGTAAAAAAATATTCCCCGTGCGCTAGGCTAAAGCGCACGGCGAGTGCAGTACAACTTCTATGAGATCCGAGCGAAAACGCCTGGCGCGTGAGACAGAGATAGTTCAATAGAAAATGTACGGCAAAATATGACCACTCTCGTGCGCCGCCCCAGCGAACCGAAGATTACCGAGAGCGGGCGAGGTTTGACGAACGAAATTTACCTTTGGGTCTAGTACCAACATTACGCAGTCGCAGGTGGGAAGTGAGGCGGGCGCGAGGTTTGTTTACTTTTTAGACACAGTACACTGCTTGCAATTTTGCAGTTAATCGCGGCTTTTAGTTATTTCTATATTCTCATTTCTATTTTTATTTAAGTAGTTTACTTTCTGAGTTGTGGGTCAGTGTGTGACTGTGTGTGAGATTTCGACACTAAATTGAATTAAAACGTGACCACAAAATGAATTTTGGTCAAGTTGTACAACGACGTAACTAGATGGCGTTGGCGTCGAATTAGAAGTCGCTAGCGAGATGGTTTGCCGATTTACATAGGGTCCTGTGAATTTAACTTGACCTCGAAAACCGAATTCGAATACATACCGAGTTGGTTGGTGAACTACTACTTCTATGATCCACCAGCCGCCACTGCACTGAAATATGGATCTGCGCCGGGAACATTTTAGAGCTATGATTTTATACGATTTCAAGTGTCGCCTGAAACCGGATGAATCGTACGATAGACTTCAAATGGCATTCATGGATGAAGGCCCTTCCAAGGCAACCGTGTATCGTTGGTATAACGAATTCAAGCGCGGTCGACCAACTTTGGGGGATGACGAAAGAAGCGGTCGCCCTTTGACGGCTGTTACCGAAGAAAACGTGCTAGCAGTGAAAAATTTAATCCAAGACAATAGGCGAATTACATATCAGGAGATTCAACACATATTGAAGATTGGATCGGGAAGCGTTCACGAGATTCTACACAGCCATCTTCGCGTGAGGAGGATAGTATCACGCTGGGTGCCGCACAACCTCACCGATGCTCAGAAGCAGGCCCGGGTGGAATGGTGCCGTGATATGCTTAACAAATTTGAAGCAGGCTCGTCTCGGCGTGTTTACGACATCGTTACAGGTGATGAGTCCTGGATTTATCAATACGACCCAGAAACCAAGCGCCAGTCGACTGTTTGGGTGTTTCAAGATGAGCCAACGCCTACCAAAGTGAAGCGATCTAGAAGCGGGGGTAAGATTTTGATCGCTAGCTTTTTTAATTTGACTGGCCACTTGGTATCAATTCCCTTACGGGATCAAAGAAGCATTAATGCCGAATGGTATACTACCAAATGTTTGCCAGAAGTTTTCTCTGTTATAAGCAACAAGCGACCAAACACAGGGCTCCGCGGGCGACTGCTCCACCACGACAATGCACCTGCGCACACCGCACTCAAAACGAGGGACTTCCTGGACAGCACGCCAGTCAAACTCCTGGGTCACCCTCCTTACAGCCCTGATCTAGCACCGTGTGACTTCTTTTTATTCCCAAAAATAAAAAATCAGCTCAAAGGGATACAATTTTCGTCGCCGGAAGATGCGCTGGCTGCGTTCGAGCAGGCTGTAAACGAGGTGTCTGCGGCGGACTGGAAAAAGTGTTTTGAAAACTGGTTTAGGCGCATGAATCTTTGTATAGAGGCTGGTGGAAAGTACTTTGAAAAGATTTAATAAAAATATATGTACGTATAGAACAATTTTTTTTAGTTTCGCAAAACTTTCTGAGTGTCCCACGTATTTGTGTTCCGTATGGTGTCGGATGTAAAGAATCTCACCATCCCATACCTTTCTGTGGGTGTCGTACGAGGCGACTAAGGGATACTCCAGAGAATGGGCAGCAGCGTTCTCTGTGCACTAACAGCAAAGATCCATACATATAAGACAACATTCTTTGAAAAGCAAACTATCTTAAGACACATGGTGATTACAAAGGATGTAAGTTCTCATAAGCCTTTTATTGATCTTTTTTATTTTTGGTGTGAACCACTTCCATGTGCTATAATTCCTCATTCAATATTTATTCGTGTTCCGTATGGTGTCGGATGTAAAGAATCTCACCATCCTATACCTTCCTGTGGGTGTCGTACGAGGCGACTAAGGGATACTCCAGAGAATGGACCCCCTTGTGAACAACTTGGTGAAGATCGAGAGTGTGTCGACCAGGGTGGCGTACCTTATACACAGAATATCTTCGAGATATTCGCCGAAGGTCATACAGGTGTACGCCCCGACCTCGGCACATCCCGACGACGTTGTAGAGACCATGTATGAGGATATCTCTATAGCCATGCATGGTTTCAAAACTCACTTCACCGGTATCATGGGGGATCTCAACGCGAAACTGGGCAAACGAGACGAGGATGAGCTGCAAGTGGGGAAATTTGGAATTGGACTTTGGAGCCACCAAAACAAAAAGCCCTCTGATCCTACTCTCAAGCTGATAAAGGAGAGGCGTGAGATGATCCTGCAGTCTTTAGACGATGCGTTAAAATACCGGCAGCTTAATAGAAAGATTTCAAAGTCCTTATAAAGCGACCTCTGTCCGCTTTAATACCGAGCGTATTAAAGACGCAATTGAGCGGAATAAAGGACTATCCTCCTCACGCGAAGATGGCTGTGTAGAATCTCGTGAACGCTTCCCGATCCAATCTTCAATATGTGTTGAATCTCCTGATATGTAATTCGCCTATTGTCTTGGATTAAATTTTTCACTGCTAGCACGTTTTCTTCGGTAACAGCCGTCAAAGGGCGACCGCTTCTTTCGTCATCCCCCAAAGTTGGTCGACCGCGCTTGAATTCGTTATACCAACGATACACGGTTGCCTTGGAAGGGCCTTCATCCATGAATGCCATTTGAAGTCTATCGTACGATTCATCCGGTTTCAGGCGACACTTGAAATCGTATAAAATCATAGCTCTAAAATGTTCCCGGCGCAGATCCATATTTCAGTGAGACACAATACTTTGAATTAACTCGCAAAAAATGTGGAGGGAAATTTTGAAATTGGAACTTACTTATTTTTACTTATAAATAATCATATTTTCGAAAAACATTATAACTGGCCAGTCTCCCATATATAAAAACTTTTTTTCGCAATACTTTCTGAGGGGCCTGGTATATTTACCATCTGTTTTACACAATTAACAACGTTATTTAAGAAATGTTTCAATGGCGTTTGTACAAAATGTTTACTGTATAAAGTACATTTTATAAGTTGGTCGACTATAACTCGTAAACTTGTAAAGCCTACTTAGCTGTGATAGTTTTCCTTTTTATTTCGTTATATATACCTACCTACCACTGTCGTGATTTTTTTCACATAGCCAAAAGCAACCATGTCCCTGGCAGGGGGACGGACACTTGACTCTAACAGAAATGGTTTTTATAGACCCGTAATATTTTTGAATGGCCTATCCAACGATACCCCACACCATGGGATTGACGAGATAAAAACATCCCCAGTTTACGTCTGTATGAGGTTTTTTTTTTTTAATTATTTTGTTTGTCCACTTTTTCGGAATTATTAAAATATCTATGCCAAATTAAAGCCTTCTATTACTAAGAGTCTCTGAACTAAGCTTGGTTCTCTCAAAACCATTTTTCGATTCAGAAATCCGTTTGCGTAAAATTAAGCTTTAATTTGAAAATTTTTGTTAGAGTCAGGTGTCCCCCCTCTGCCAGCGAAATGGTTGCATATGTTTATTTGAAAAAAATCACGGCAGTAGTATATATATAACGAAATTAAAAGGAAAACTATCACAGCTAAGTAATAATACTTATAGTAATCCTATAAGTATTTGGGTATGTCGGAAGCGTTAGGTATCAGCACTACTGACATGAAGCAATCGTTGAAGTAACGCTTTTTTGGCCGCCTGAAGAAGGTATTCAATAGCCTTCTTTCGGGCGGAAACAATGTGCGCGCCTTCAACGGTTGGGTCATGCCGGTATTGATGTACTCTTTCGGCATACTCAAACGGAACTTGACGCCCTGGTTAGGCGGGTCCGTACACTGCTGACTGCATATCGAATGCATCACCCACGATCGTCGGTCATGAGATTGTATATCCCGCGGAAGTGTGGAGGCCGAGGCTTTTTAAATGCCAAAAACCTCCACAACCGCGAGATATGCAATCTCAGGGAATATTTTCTACACGCCGACGTGGGAATGCATCGAGATGTAGTAGCAGTGGACAAGGGACTCACCCCGCTCTCTTTGGCGAATGAGAACTGGTGCAAGCCTGTAGTGCTTGATACTAACGACCGCAGGGCGGTATGGCAGAGTAAGGAGCTTCACGGATGTTTTTCCGGGCCCTACATGGGTCCGATGTAGATTAGTCAGCGTCCGTAGCCTGGCTGCGTTTCGGTGACCTCTTTGGGGAAACCGAAGGTTTTGTCTGTGCAATTATGGACGAAGTTATCATGACGAATAACTACCGGAGATTTATTGTGAAGGATGGCACTGTTGACACAAATCAAGTATCTTGACTTAGCTCGCGAGGTTGTCCACATGTGGGATGTGGACACAGCGATCATTGTACCGATAGTCGTGTCAGCCAATGGCTTAATAGCCACGAGCCTCGACCAACACCTTCGGAGGCTCTCGTTAGGCGGCTGGGTCAAGGGCCTGATCCAGAAAGCAGTATTGCTGGACACGGCTCGTATTGTTAGGAGGTTCCTCTCTCTGGAGCCCTGACCGCCGGTAGCTTGGATCCTGTTCCCGATATCGATGGGCCTCTATTTTTTATATCTTTAAATGTATTTTTTTTTTGTATGTTTTATAAAATATTTAAAAATGTATAAAATAAGAAATGCATGAATAAAGTAAATAATAATATATAATATTTTTTCTAACTTCACTTGCGAAGTGGGATTTTATAAATCCTTCTTCAGTTACCATCGTCCTATGTGGGCCCGTTTTTAGACGTTGTGAGCCGCTGAAACCGTTTGTTAAAAATTTGTAAATGTTCATGTACCTAAAAACAAAAAAACCCTCTTCTTAGTCCGCATTAAGTAACTTTGGAACTATATTAATGCGCGTGGCCCGACACGCACTTGGCCGGTTTTTTTATACGATACGGTGGATAACGATTATAAAACCCGAGGACAAGTAGCAGAAGCATGGTTGGAAATTACCAGAGAATAGGGACCGAAAAAGGTACCTAAGTCGTAAAATAGTTATTTGTGGAACATGTATTTTTTTTGCCATTCGTTGAGAAACTGCCAAATTCAATTTGTTAAGAAAATTTAAAAAATCAATAAATTCAATAATTCGTCTTCCGGTGAAGAACTATCGTCAAAAAAACCGGCCAAATGCAAGTCGGACTCGCGCACGAAGGGTTCCGTACTTGGTAAATTGCGGTTTACGATTTATGACGTATTAAAAAAAAAACTACTTACTAGATCTCGTTCAAACCAATTTTCGGTGGTAGTTTACATGGTAATGTACATCATATATTTTTTTTTTGTTTTATCATTCTCTTATTTTAGAAGTTACAGGGGGGGGGAGGGGGACACACATTTTACCACTTTGAAAGTGTCTCTCGCGCAAACTATTCAGTTTAGAAAAAATGATATTAGAAACCTCAATATTATTTTTGAAGACCTATTCATAGATACGTATGGGCTCGACGGAAAAAAAAAAATAGTTTCAGTTTCAAGTATGAGCCCCCCAACATTTCTTGTTTTTTTTCTATTTTTGAGTGAAAATCTTAATGCGGCTCACAAAATACATCTACTTACCAAGTTTCAACAGCATAGTTCTTATAGTTTCGGAAAAAGTGGCTGTGACATACGGACGGACAGACAGACATGACGAATCTATAAGGGTTCCGTTTTTTGCCATTTGGCTACGGAACCCTAAAAAAACATGGTGACAATTAATGGTACCGCGTCGACCGTCCAACAGCGGGGTTGGTGAGCAACTGTATTACTGCACGCTCGAACGCTAAACTGACCTCTTGAACACTTGACCGCGTGACCGCTCTCTGTCTGATAGAACCCAGCTCTGTAGTGGTGACCGCGTACCGGAAGATGCAGCGTAGGGAGGCCACCCTCTAGGTGGAACGACGACCTGGTGCGGGCGTCCGATGAAAGCGAAACGCACAGGACCGATCAGTATCGCGACGCTTGGGGAGGTCTTTGTTCAGTAGTGAACGCTTTTTTTAAATGATGATGATGAAAGGTTGATTTTCTGAAAATTCCTTCTTAGTAAGATTCTTAGCAAACTTTAATACCCGCTAAATCGTATTTTGGGGGTAGATTCGAAAATATTATAATGACAACCTTTATTGTTTACTTTGGCTGGTATTTATGTCAACTTTCAAGTATATTAAACTTTGACATAACATTAAAAAAAAAAACTTTTACACCCGTTAAATCGTGTTTCGGGGGAAGTTTCAAAAATATATTAATGACAATCTTTTTTGTTTACTTAGGTTGGTATTTATGTCAAGTTTCAAGTTTATTAACCCCTAAATCGACTTTCGGGGGAAGTTTTAAAAACTAATAATACAGCCTTATTGTTTACTTAAGTTGGTATATAGGTATGTCAAGTTTCAAGTTAATTAACCCAAGAACTAAGATTCTTAAAAAAAACACAATAACACCCTCTAAATCGTATTTTGGGGGTGGTTTCGAAAAATTAATAATACTTAGTTAAAAACCTTTATTATTTATTTAGGTTAGTATTTCTGCCAAGTTTCAATAATTTTGTCCAAAGGAATTAAATTTTTTATACAAACTTTCGACCCCTTTTTTACTCCCTTAGGGGTGGCATTTCCAAAAATCCTTTCCTAGTGGTCACTTGCGTCGCTTGAGGTATCTTTCTGCCAAATTACATGCTTCTAAGCCTAGCGGTTTTGTCTTTGCGTTGATCGATCAGTTAGAAAGTTTCTGATTTTATATATTTAGTTTTTTTTTTCAGTTGCAACAAGACACTGTCAGTTCAAGCCAAGAAGCTCCTGACACGACAGAACCACACCAACCAGCCAACCATATTGTCAACGAACCATGTAACTCTAAAAAGAAAAAAAATCAAAGGAAAAGATTGTTAATACATTCGTCTTCATCTAGTGACATACAATCGGAACAATTATATCAAACATCAAAATCACAAAAAAAGAAATCCTCAAGACAAAAAGGTAAATGTCCAATGCCATGGGAGGCAGATTACAAAAGGTTAATATCATGTAAACTATGCAATAGTGCTTGGCCAAGTAGAAGAGCTCTTGCGATTCATAACCGTAGTCATGAACTTCTCAGGGAACAATATAAAAATATATTCAACCGAAATTGTACAGTTAATATTAATAAGATCGATGACAAGCCTAACATAACAGGATTGAATAACATGGTAGTGCACAGTAGCAACAAAATCGTTGAACCTGGTAACTCTTATTTTCACACCATTTATTCAAAAGAAGATTTTACCTGTACTATTAATTCCGTAAGAAATTGTATTCAAAATGACAAATGCTCTAATGACAAGTCTTCAGATGACGAGGAAAGAATTTTATTTAAACCAAAACTAGGAAAAAGGCGTCTATCGAGAAGAGCCAATGAAACGGTTGTCATAAAATGTAATAGTAACGAAGTGTCATCTGATGAAGAGGACTCTAAAAGTACGGCTCGTAATTGTATTGATAAACCATTCAACAATAATCAATGTATAAACATTGATGACTCATCTGACAGTGAATCTGACCAAGGTCGATTGGAGAAGAGTGCAAAAGTTAGTGCCATAGAGGCAAAACTTGACGATTTTAAAAATTTCCATGGAATTATATCCATGTGTCTAAATTCATATCATAACAAAAATGAGTCAGCAGAGGTTGATATATACATGAATGTTAACCAAACGAAAAAAACAGACAATGTCCAGGTAACCAATGAATCTCAACTAAAACATAAACTATTAAGCATCGGAAGAAAAAATATTAATAAGCAGGATTTTAATTGTACCGGTTTGCTAAGGTATATGGAGCAAAAAAATCTTGAAATTGTGTGGATAGATCAAGCACCATCATTGCATCCTAAAAACAAAAATTACATACGAATATTAACAAGCCTACGCGGTGACCTAATCTTAGATGATGAGCCTGCGTGGGTTAATATATCTGATATATCTAAATCGAAACCATTCAAACCGTTATCACTCGAGAAAACTATTAAAATTGCTGTCCCTAACAGACCTTTGAGCAATGTTCAGATGAGTAGTGATTCTACAGCGGGAAAGATAGCAACAAATACGGCAGCAAATACTGAAACATGTCAGCCAGACCAAATTAACAACCAAGCTAAATTGGATTCGATGCCAGCCATGCTATCACACTTTCTGGATAGTAAAGCAAGTACTTTTGACACAAAGAAGCTGTTAAATGCCTACCCTGTTGCAAATCCCAAACAATTACCGAAGAAATTAGGAGCTTACAATGAATCTAGGTTTAAGAAAACAGTTGCCCAACAAAGTGTAGTGTGCCTGCCTACAGATGATGATAATAACTACTGTTTGCCTATCATAACTTCTATTACTTCATTGGCAACAATTGCAAGTAAAGAACAGACCCAAGACACTCATCAGCAAAATGCAAGTAAAGAACAGATCCTAGACACTAATCAGCAAAATGCAAGTAAAGAACAGATCCAAGACACTAATCAGCAAAATGCTAGTAAAGAACAGATCCAAGACACTAATCAGCAAAATGCAAGTAAAGGCAACATCAAAGACATTAATCGGAATAACGCAAGTAAAGAATACATCCAAGACACTAATCAGCAAAATGCAAGTAAAGAACAGATCCAAGACAATAATCAACAAAATGCTTGTAAAGGACAGATCCAAGACACTAATCAGCAAAATGCAAGTAAAGGAGAGATCCAAGACACTAATCAACAAAATGCTTGTAAAGGACAGATCCAAGACACTAATCAGCAAGATGCAAGTAAAGGAGAGATCCAAGACACTAATCGGCGAAACGCAAGTAAAGAATACATCCAAGACACTAATCAGCAAAATGCAAGTAAAGAACAGATCCAAGACACTAATCAGAAAAATGCAAGTAGAGAACAGATCCAAGATACTAATCAGAAAAAAAATGCAGCTTCTGAAGAGATTAATACAACAGAAAAACCTGCTCCAAGAATTAAAGTGAAGCCAGCATCTGAGTTAATGTCTGAAAGAACTTTAGATAGAATGAAAGAACAATCAAGGAATGTTAGTAACCATAACATGTTCGTAAGGCAAATAGAACACGCCTGGCCGCACCAAAATTCCATAAATCATTTTTTGCCGAATATTGCACCACAGGGGCTATTTGCCAGCCCAGCATTACAAATGCCAACTTTTAATGTAGGAACCGCATATCAACCGATATGCGGTCCTCGTCCAATAACATCAAATACCACAGCAGACATAGGCGGATCCTGGGCGGGAGCACGGGGGCAATTGTCCCCCGCAGACGGCTCAGACGAGAGCCTGATAGACCTACTAATGTCAATTTGATAACATTTGTTTCTTTTTACGTACATAAGTAGGGGCATAGGTTTTTCATTCTACATTTATTACAAACTAGCTGACCCGGCAAACTTTGTTTTGCCATAAAAACACCAAACATTTATCTACCCTACCTACCGTACCTTACACTACCTACACTACCCTACCCTACCCTACCCTACCCTACCCGACCCTACACTACCCTACACTACCCTACACTACCCTACCCTACACTACACTACCCTACCCTACCCGACCCTACACTACCCTACCCGACCCTACACTACCCTACCCTACCCTACCCTACACTACCCTACCCTACCCAACCCTACACTACCCTACACTACCCTACCCTACACTACCCTAACCTACACTACCCTACCCTACACTACCCTACCCTACACTACCCTACCCTACCCTACACTACCCTACCCTACCTACCCTACCCTACCTACCCTACCCTACCTACCCTACCCTACCTACCCTACCCTATCTACCTACCAACTTGTTGAACTATTTATTTGAATAAGAAATAATATATATACTACTATACGAATGCAACCAACTTTTGTTTCTACCGGCAGCGTTGATCTAATTAAAATTTAGAACATAAAATTTGCTATTGTGAGTCCACCTTAAAAGATAGACATATGGTGTCACGGACTTTTTTTTAGAACTTTTAAAGAGAAACAATTCCATCATACATGATATTTGCGTAACTTAAACCATTTACGCAGCGCACGCAATGGAAGCTCTCAAAAAGGAATATTTTTTCCCGTTTTTGTAACATTTTTCATTTATGCTCCGCTCCTATTGGTCGTAGCGTGATGTTATATAGCCTATAACCTTCCTCGATAAATGGACTATCCAACAGTGAAAGAATTTTTCAAATCTGCCAAGTAGTTTCGGAGCCTATTCAATTCATACAAACAAACAAACAAACAAAAAATCAAACCTTTCCTCTTTATAATATTAGTATAGATACCTAATACTTATTTGTATAGTTATTGTGTGTCATTGATCAGGGTCAGATTAACTACGTAGCAGGTGTTGCAAATGCAACTGACCCCGCGCCCCAGGGGCCCCTAACTTGGACATCAAAAAGCAAGCTATGGTACCTGTTCTTATAGTAGGTACGATTCAAATTAGATGGCGGCTGTGAAATGCGCCCCCCCTTTATCATCGATTATGACGATACTGTGTGTGTTAGTATGACCTGAATGCAGATCTCTTCAACAAATTTGACTGTCTCTTAAATTACTGCATTCGATTCGTTTTCAATTTGCGTACATAATATCATGTCTCCGCGCATCGATCGCTTCTAAAGTGGTTGCCCATACGCCAACGCAGAGAGCAACGGGCACTAACTACCTTGTTCTCATTTCTCGCCTCTTCCAAATCGCCTAGTTATCTGGCCCCTAACTTTCAATACATTTGCGCCAACCACAATAAAAATCTACGGTCATCACAGAACTGCCTCCTTCAATGTCCCACTCACCGCACTGACTTCATTCACTGTTCTTTCTTGGTTCAGTCTATTTCTCTGTGGAATGCGCTTCCTCATTAAATTAGGTTGGCAACCAACCGATTAACCTTCAAAGTTAAAGTTCGCGAGCATATTCGTAAGAAGATGGCAGTAGTATCGTCACAGCGCTAATGATTTTCCGTAATTATCAACAACTACTAATTGCTTATGTATATTTAGTTTATTCTTTGATTATATATTGTATTTTTAGTTTAATTATATGTATACGCGAAATAACCGCGATTTGCTTAACTCTAAATATTGTACCCACCACTATTTGTCTCTGCATCACCCAAAGGTCGACTGGTAGAAAATGCCCAAGGCATTTAGTCCGCCCCTGTACGGTTGTGTGCATAAAGTATTAAATAAATAATATTTAGAAATTCGCACCAAGGCCTCTGAGTCATCTGATGGTTTACATAAGCGTTTCGTTTATAACGAGTCGTTGGATGACTTGGACTGCCCGCCGAAGTCATCTGGACGACTGCGTACAACGACTTTAGAGTCATAAAATGCGCAACCGTCAGCTATACCTATGATGTCGCGGTAGCAGGCAGTTAGCGTAACTATAACCCCGAAATCATTTACTTAAACTTCATGTACAATAGTGTTACATAGGCGGACTTAATGCCACAAGGTATTCTCTACTCGTGCCAGTCAACCTTTGGGATAAAAAGGACAACGTTGTGAACGGGTACAAAATAATGTCTAAATATAACAACTTGTATACGAAAATGTATATACTTACTTATATATATATTAATAATACACATATACAAATAAAATAGACTAATAAATACCAATAAAAAAACGAGAAACCTATTAATAATTATTATGATTATACTTCTGTCTCTAGATGAGAGCTATTTAGTCTGAATTAAGTAGTGGTCACGAACTTTTCTTTTAAAAGTGAATTTGCTCTCAGCCTTTTTAATGCCAAAGTGTAGCTCGTTCCAGAACTTTATTTTTGAGACAGCTCAAGAATTGGACATAAAATCGGTGCGGTGTGGAGGAATTTGGAGAAGTAGATTTTTGAAAGCTCGAAGGTTACGACTGAGATCTGCCCAACACTTTGAAATAAGTTTTTAGACAATCGGGAGCACAAGGATCGTTCATAATAGTGAAGAGCAAGCAGAGAGATCTGAGGGACTTCCTGAGGCGGATAGGCAGACATTTAAACTGAGAACGGTAGGAAGAAATGTGATCGTATTTACGAAGACCAAAAACAAAGCGATTACAAATGTTGAGAAGTCGATCCAAGTTCTTGGGATAGATCAGGATAAGAAACATCAGCATAGTCGATTTAATGGGAAGCACAAGTGACTGGACCAAACTGATTTTGGTGCTGGATTGGAGGAAATGCTTGAATCTATAGAGAGACAGCGAGAACGCGACTTTCTGGCTCACCTGAGCCACGTTTTTATTCCAACTAAAACTGTCGTCAATGTACAGACCTAAATCTTTTACATGAGGTGAAAGAGAAATGACGGAGTTCTAGAACATTAGTGGCATAAGTGTTCACACTTCTCAAATAGTACGAACTACCAATGAGGATGGCCTTTTGTTTGCGTGGAGAAATACTCATGCATACTGCGCTACCACGGGGAGATAGCGCAGATATGTGGGACTCCAACCCACTAAAACTTTACGGTGTCCTCCTGTGCCGCTTATGGCGGGAACACGGACACGCGTTAATATTCGCCGCGGCTGCCCGTCACTGGACCCTCTGGGGAGTACCCCGCATCACCGGCGCACCAGAACACACTGTGCGCCGTGGCCACCCCAGGGACCAAACCAGACGACCCCGTGTATGGCACCCTTGGTCCCCTTGTGACGGGTCAAGGTAAATGGCCTCGCCACCTTTCACCATTTTTCGGCCGCAGGAGATAGGGAGAGTGGCCAACTCTATACCGACACTCCTCCTCCCCTACGGCCCCACCGCGTTCGTCCAGGCCGCGGAAGGTAGGGAGAGCGGCGTACCACAATACCGGCACGCCACTCCCGCCGCGGCCTCTAACCTTCAGCCAAGATATTTTATGGGTTTGGGATGCCCCATACGACATCGCGACCCGCCTCAGTTGCGATGTCGCCCAGGCGGCACCGCAATCTACATGTTAGCCCTGACGAGCGGCCCACCTCGGGTTCCTCTTCCCTTTTCCGTGGGTGACCAAGCCACGGTTACTGCCCCCCCCCCCTCCCCCCGCCCCGACTTGACAATGCGGCAACCCACCGGAGGGGAATGACGACGTTAACAGAAACCCCAAATTTGCCAGAACACTCACTGATAGCTCGAAGATCAGCATTGAGTAATGAAATGCAAATGTCAAGGTTGGCAATGTCTGATTGAGCGTAAAGTTGCAAGTCATCCACATCGCGACATTCAACTCGGATGTGATTGGTCGGTTGGACAGAGTTTAAACTCTTTGCGCACTTACGCAATACGGCTGCTGGCGTACATACCTGTTAAAGATTTCAACTTTCTGATCCACTGAAGATGACTGGGCATTATCAACCCAACAGCCACAGGGCTTGTGCATCGCTATTGGGCTTTTATTTATTTAATCTTTCGAAATTCCGGATAAAAACAATAGCAGGCCGCTGCTTAGGGGGTTTAATTTTGTAGGACATGTAAATGAGATCTTGTCTGGATACCTGACCGTAGTTGGCAACAAGATCCACAGAAGATGCTATCATAAGATCAAGCCAGAAATCGCTTGAGTCAAAGTTATGATGAGTCGGACTAAAGTTTAAGGACTGACAGACTCGACGACTCCAAGATCGCTCTCAGTTTACGTGATCGAGGGTTATCCTTCAAAAAGTGGCCGTAAAGTATTACTAGGTCTTAAGTAGAATGTTTATAATAAACAACAAACAACTATTTTAAAGGTGAGAGTGATTTTTTTAATCCAGAGCGTAGCTCGAGCTTAAAATAGTGTTGCTCCCGAGGTGGACCCTCTACTTTTTATCACCCTCTATGAGAAAATAAGTAAGTGCAACTTATGAACAAGAACATTAATTTTAATTTATTTACATAAAATTAGGAATCATAAGACATAACAGAAATAATTAGAGGCTAATGTTTATATTCGAACAATTATGGAAGTGTATCGTAACAATTTAATTAGTACCGTCCCGTCCGTTACAGTTGTAGATTTATTTATTAACTAGCTTCTGCCAGCGGCTTAGCCCGAGTGAAACTCGAAAACTATTCTGAGGGAACATATTCCCGGGATAAAAGTATCCTATGTGCTATTCCTGACTATAATCTATCTCTGTGCCCAATTTCATCCAGATCCGTCCAGCCGTTTGAGCGCGAAGAAGTAACAAACATACACACACACTCACAAGCTTTCGCCTTTATAATATTAGTTGATTTGGCTCGCGCGCGGTTTTCCAGCCAGTCACTTGTTCAATACAATGTTCTCGTGCGGTCTTACGATCGCTCGTTAGCCATTCACCTCATACATTCGTCGTAATCGATTTTAGCGATGTTTATGTTCACCCCTTGGTGTGCCTCTATCTAGATCCTGTTCTGTTTGGAGGTATTTTTTGTTTTGTCTGCTGTGGCTAATTTTTTTACCTTGTTATGATAAAACACTTGTAGAAGTATTTTATGTTATTATGTTGTATTCTTAGGTACAATGTTTATCTTATGTGTCCATAACCTATACTTTTAAAAACTAAACATAACATTAAGTACACAATTAGTGGTGGTGGAACGATAGTTCAAAGAAAACTCAAGATTAAAGACTGTATATTATTTATAACATTAAAAGAAAAACACCTTTTTTCATTTTCCTATCACCTATAACTAAATTTATCAAAAATGACAACTTCAAAGTGTCCATATGGATTGAACATCTAACAATACGTCTTCAGGCGTCGAATGTTTGTGGAACATAAAATATCCTTGAATTTGCGCTGGGCTCACCATTTGCTTGTGCTCCAGAACCCTATGCAACACAAAATAAATTATCATTGTTATCTTTATTTTTATAGAGGGAGGACTTTTAAGACGCGCCACTAGGCAGAAAGAGTACCGAAACTGTTAAACTTTTTGAGCATTTACAGATTTTGAAAAAATGCTACTTAGAAAGAGTAAATTCTCTTGTTTGTAGAAATCGATGTGTAAATATTAAAATTCTCTTGACCAACAGGTTAGAGTACCAGAAATGCCACAATCGCAAGAAACTTTCCCCATACATCAAACAAACATCGATAAATTAAATGGGATAAAAAAGGTTTACATTCATTTTATTAGAAAATATATATATGAACTGCTATAATCATCATGTAGACCAGGAATGGGAAAGTTACTGACATTATCTCAAAATAAACACTATATTTTTTAACATAAAATTAACTTACTTTGTTGCAAATATTTTTGCGTGTTCCGGTGCTTTGTCTCCTTTATAAAATCTAAGAAACATAAGTTCTATTTGTTCTTGATCACAATATCCTACAAACTCTTTCATATCAACTCTGCCTGGTCTAATCAAAGCTGGATCCAATCTGGAAAAATAATGGAAATGTGATATGTTATTACTTAAACACGTGTTGCTACAACCGCCTTGTCTGGATATTTGTCGGAAATTTTTCATTTTACTTATTCATTAACGATTGTGTTTTCAAACTTTTAATTTTCTATTCACGTAAGTCGAATCGTACAGACAATTGATTGAGTTCGGCGGTTTCAATGCAAAATTCGAGCAGTGAAACGGCTGCAGTGTTGCTGCTTTGCAAACAATTTGTATGGCAGTGTGATGTCATGATTCGTAATTTAAGTATTAATTGTAAGCTAAAATATCTAGTATTTTTTTGCAATCTACAAACCAGTTTGAGTTTTTACGATGGCGCCATCTATGCACCTTTCCTGTTACCTCCCATATGTTTCTAATTGAGAATGTTAAAATATGGACACCACCCATTTAACAGTTCAGTGTATAGGTGCAGCCATCTTACCTTTCTAGATAATTTGTAGTCATAAACACTATTCTGGCTTCAGTTGAAGCAACACCATCAAGGCAATTGAGGAGTCCACTAAAGGTTACGCGATTGAGTCCTTCATAAGCCGACTTTTGTGTAGCTGTCTCTTCTCGGGAAACAAAGGCAGCATCCACGTCTTCTAATAATATTATTGATTGCTGGGGTGCAACACTGAAAAAAAAACGTAATAAAGAGTATTTATTTATAACAAGTAACTACTTAAAAAAATAATTAAGTATTCTAATCCTAGCTGGATGTGTTGTGAATTTTTGAGATGGGCACTTCAAAGCAAAATACTATAAAAGCTTAATTTAAGTTTTTTTATTTTTGCCTAGGCTTGAATCTAATTTTTATACACTGCTGGGTCTGGTAATACTGGTGGTCAGGGTTTAATCACACATGCTTTGTTTTCTTTTTTGTGTTGTATAAAAATACCTTAAAAGGTGATTTAGCCTGTCGTCAGTGAGTCCTCTTTCAGATAAATTCAGTACACATATGTTGTATTCCAATTCACCCGCTAAAGCCATGATAAATGATGATTTTCCACATCCTGGTGGGCCATGTAACAGGTATCCTGAAATTCAATAAGACAATCATATTAGACATTAATACATGGTTGACCAGGATTTTTTATTATTGAAGAGTAAAATATTCCAATTGAACAGAATGATTTCTCACATTGCATAGCAGCAGTTTTTGGATCATTTAAACCAGATATTTGCAAGATGTGCATTCAGTAAATTTTTAATTTACCTCTTCGATATGGGATTCCTCTGTCAGTATACCAGTGGGGACTACTGATGAAGTCCAAGCAGTCATCAAGGATTCTGTCTGCCAAGCCAGCACGGAGTACCACACTGTGCAGAGGACGCCGCCTTCTGGGATGACCGAATGTGCGCCACTCTGATCCCATGGCTGTGTACATAACTGTCATCCCTTCATGCTGCTTAAGAGCCATTGTTCTAGCTGTAATCCAAAATTATTTCATGTTTATTTTGAAAACTTATAAGATACATAGGCATGAAAGTTAAAATTATGTAATAGGTATGCAATATTACTAAATTTAAATACAATAGCTTACCTTCTTCCAAAATGTTAAAATATAACTGTCTATTTCTTCCAAATGACGTTAAGGTTACAGTCTCCCATGGAACACCCATATGAAGATCTAATGTATGTTGTTCTCGTACACGATCAACTTTGATCCAGGTGCCACCATACCTGAAATATGTCAGATTTATTTTGTTTTCACATAAAAAGAAAGTTTGTTGTGAAACTTCTAAGCCTTACCTAAAAAAATGTTGACCAACACTAGGTATGAAATCGTATTTAGTTTTTATTTGCCCAGTGTCTTTTTGGAGAAAAGATGTTTCTACACTCAAGTGCTGAGTTTGCCTGGCACCTTTATGCGTTATCCACTGCAGCAGCCATTGGTAAGACTTGTCTCTACATGGTACTTCAAGAGTGATCATGCAATGCCTCCGAAACAGTATTATAGATGTCTGCACACCTCTTCTTAGTATTGCTGCACCAGCACCAATACCAAATAAGCCAAAACCAGCACCGAAATAAGGATTTTGTGCAAGAGATGCTATATATTCTGCGATAGCCATATTTTATATAGTATTGTTATGTCATTAATTTGTAAAAAAGAGGTTTTTTAAAAACACTACGGTTCTAACACAATCTCGTTCGTCGATTCTTCGCCGTTCGCCGCATTTGACATGATTTTGACTTTTGACAGTTTTGACTTGTGCTTGTGCCGTTCCAGTCCAGCCTGAGCAGCTGACATTGACATTTGATTTTTGACAATCACCTGTTTGTAATGTTACCATCTCAAAAATTTATGGTTTCCTTATCAGAATTAGGAAACACGTTCAGTTTTACGCTAATATGGCTATACCGTGTACGGAAGTTTTACAAACGAAATTGGCAAGCTGTAGAGTAGATGCTGAGCAATTCTGTCGGTATTTTTATTTCCATATTGGGGAACTATTCCACAATATCCTTAAAATTATATCTATAGTCTTCATCAATGGTTCGCTTTAGAACCAACTGCTTGAGCAATGTCGCATTTCTCGTATGTCCGTTGCTTTGATACGTAGCTTTAAGTTTGTCTCATACAGCTTTAGATGTCGTGCGTGTCGTGCAGATCTTAATTTGTTTGAGTTCGGAAAGTGACAGCAAAAGTAAAATTTTAGCTCTTGCTTTCAATCCTCCTTGTTGAACGCTAACTTCGCTGCCGCATCGGCGTTTATAATTGTTTTTAATTAGGACAGCTTGCGCTTGTAAACACCAATACACCATGTGTTATAATTTGACTTGGTCAGTGGTTATTTATTTCGATAACTCGTCGATGCCATTTTGCGAAAGGTTTGCCTACTTACATGGGTGAAAAGCACGCTCTGCTACTAATTGATGATGTATTTCAGCAAATATTTTGGGCTCTTTTAATTTAGACGTTTGGTGCGGGGCTGTTGCGGTGCGTTTGTCGTACCTACTGCGCTCGACCGGTTGATTTTTTCTATACAGTTTATAAACTAACTGCTTAAAAAGTTACATTTTTTGCAAAACTTACCCAAAAAATACTGGTTTTTTTTTTATCCGACTCTTGTAGTCGGACTATGACTTATTAATTAAGACTATGACTTTCGCAAATACGGAAAGACTTGAATTTATGTAATATTCTTTTTATCACATCTATTCATATAGACCTAGTTTATTCCTCGTAAACAGGGACCAAAATAGCTCATTGAGCCCACTAAAACTGATTTGAATTTGGAATGTGTATATTGTTAGTAAATGGTCCTATCAGCAAAGAGATCAATCACAAAACATGCGGGAACAATGCATTGAATAAGCGATTGGCTGAAAAATAGCGAGCGCGTTAAAAAAAAAGTTGATGAAAATAAACATGCATTCTGCTTTCGTTCGTAGTTGTTTCAAATTCAGATTTTAGAATTATAAAAAACATACAAGAAGTCGAACATAGATCCTCCTCCTTTTTGGTAAGTCGGTTAAAAAATGAGTGCGTCTTCCTCAAGTGAAAGTTAACTTTAATCAAGTTTCTCAAAAACTACATCCTGAGACACCGTTTTCTGAGACTATTCCTAATTCCCAAGCTGTAAATAAATCTACAATTGTAACGGATGGTACTAATAAAATTATTAGGTACGATGCACTTCCATAATTGTTGAAATAGAAACATAAGCCTCTAAGTATTTTGTTTTATGGTCGTTAATTATATGTAAATAAATAAACATAGACAACGTTCTTGTTCGTTGCACTTACCTAATTTCTCTTAGAGGGTGATAAAAAGTAGAGTGTCCACCTCGGGAGCAACACTATTTTATGCTCGAGTGACGTAATTTGTTTAAAAAAGAACACTCTCGCCTTTAAAATAGTTCTTTGCTCCCTAGGTAAACAATCTACTATTTCACACCACCTGCTCGACAATGTCCAATTACTATGCAATCTCAACGTAAAGTAAAGCATTACGTCCCAAGTGAGGTAAAGTTGTATGAAACTCCCAAGAGAATAAAGTGATTTGAATTTGGAACGACGAATTCGTGTGGAAACTCGTGGAAAACTCTGAAAAGAATAGTATATTATGCAACTAGTGAATAAAGGACGGATTTAAACCGAGGGCCATAGTTGAATCACGAGCAAGTGAAAGATTCTAACTACTGAATCACGACTGTAGGGAGTGATTCATGATGATTGAATCACGAGCATAGCGATATGTTTGAATTTCGAACACACCAATGTATTAGACGTCCATCTCAATGCTATGTAACCTCCTTGAGCCTCCTTGTGCAAAAAATACTCGATACAAACTTTTTGTGCAGAGAATACTCGACTTTCAAACTCCTTCTTCGATTTTAATTTAGAGTATGTTATACAAGATTTTAATAATAATTTTGATTTTAGTCAAGGATATTTAGTGAATAATTATTTGGATTATAATTCTAATATTAATTGCAATGGTGTTTAACTAGATACAATTGTGTAACGTAACGGAGGTGGACACTGGCCCCTGAAACACTGGCGCTATTACCTAGCTCAGGGGTCAGGGTTTCACATTTAATGTAAATTTTGAAGGTAATAAACCATTTATTTATTTATTACTCGTAATATTCTTTGTGCTTTTCGCTTAAATCTTTCTTTTTCTCGAATTCATGGTATAAAATAGCAACTCTTGAATAAAACGGATTTATATCGAGGGCCATGAATCACTCCTTACGGTCGTGATTCAGTCGTTAGAATCCTTCACTTGCTCGTGATTCATCTATGGCCCTCGCTTTAAATCCGTCTTTTAGTCACTATTACTATTTAAAGAGGTTTGTTAGAAAATTGAACTCGCCACCATAATCAGAACTCAAACAAAAGAAAAAGCGCGATTTCAAAGAATGTGAAAAAACAGACGAAGTCTGGTGTTGTGATTTTTTAACCGATTTACCAAAAAGGAGGAGGTTCTATGTTCGACTTCTTGTATGTTTTTTATTTTTCTATGTATGTTCATAGTGAGTTATATTGCAATATTCGTATATTCGTGTTAAGAAAAAATGTCGAGCGATAGTGATTTTACTCCATAGTCTATCAAAACAGGCGCTTTAGAGATTATGAATAAATGTACTACCGGAAAATGAAAAATACAGATACAAAAAGCCCAGGTTAAGACGATTTTGTTCAATAAAAAGTAGTCAAACCCTTTGCCTTGCCGAATTCACTTCCACAATTAGGCTGCAGGTTTCCTCAAGATGTTTTCGTTCACTGTTGTCAGCGATTGTCAAATATGTAATAAATAATTTTAATAAATATAATGATAGACTGTTTTATTTTGTCATCTAAAACATCGATATTTACAAACATCGATGTTTTTTTTTAACATCGATTCCTAGCTTTTTTATTACAAAAAATAAATGAATAGTTTTGTACGGCCACGATAGTGCTGTGTCCAATACCTTCAGAAATACATACAGTTAATAGAATATTTCGATTGTAGTAGATACCTATTAGCACCACAGAGTACCTACGTTTTTAAGCACGGTAAAGACATGCTATTAGCTTCTATCCGCCGCTTCTTTCGCGTGAAAGTGTTAGGAGCGTAGTCACAAAATAGAACGGCGCGGCGTACCGTCGCTTGGTACCTACCTACTTTGTGGCGTAGTACTGGGATAAAAATTATCCCATGTCCTAATCAAGAGTCCCTACTCGTGTACCCTAAGTTTTGTTTAAAACTGTTCAGACGTACAAAAATCCAGAACAGACATTTACATTTAAAATATTAGTTCATTACGATATCATACATAGTAACTAGTAAGGTAGTATCAGTACATATAGTTATCTAACATAAAACCATGTTGATTCCACTTAATGCATCAACTTATTATGGACTGCTCGAATGTCCTCTCTAATATTATTTTGATATAAAAAATGAAGTGGCGTGACGCAGCGTGTGTTCGCCGGGACAATGATAGGGGTCGCGTGACCCGCACCGCATCACATCAAAGCAGTTGAAAAGCGCAAGGGAGACGACCAAGTAGGTACCTACCTACTCATATATATGTAGATATGAGTTAGACCCGCAATTTCATAAAACATTTCACAACATGGTCATTTGGGGTAGGTAAATTCAAACAATATTTCCGAATGTATAGAGATTTTATACTTAAAATTATCTTCCTACATATAATTAAAACAAGTTTGCAAATTATATTTGGAGTGTGCTTGAACTCAAGGAATTTTCAGTTTTAAGCTCGTTTTAAGAATAAAACCGTTTTGGATAATTTAGATAATACTTAGGGACATAATCTATCTAATTAATATTCATTACTACGCCACGGTATCTGTATACCGGTATACCTGAGCTGTGGTGACCCAGTGGTATTTATTTATTTATTTATTTATTTAGGTTAACCAACAATTGTTTACACGATGTACATTTCAGACTTAATGACTAGAGTAACATTTACAAGTGCAACAATTAATTATTACAGGTTAACACCACATGCACAAAAAACGGTTTTACTTAACATACCTACTTATATATTATTGCTATTAGAGCTTATACAAAAAATAAATTAAAACAAAAATAAAGAAAAACTATCAACTCATTCATCCAATAAGTAGTTACAGTACAATATAATAAAGAAAAGACATTGGGATGTAAAATTACTGAATAGAATTATAATTGATTAACAATTGTGATTGATTTATTGGATTATGAATAAATTTAGCGACCTTAAATTGATAACAAACTGCAATTAAAAGATTAAAAAACAAATTTTAATTAAAAAAACCCAAGGAATAAACCAAGAAATCGAAAACAGGTGCAAGTTAAAATTAAATTAAATTGCCATTGGATTATTTACAAAAACTCGTAGGAATTTATTTATGCTATCATGATGCACATCTACTAAGTCACTGCGATCATTAAGGATTTTATACAATCTAGGTATCGGAGAATTCGCACCAAGCACAGACTTTCGAAATGGCGGACACAGGGGTGTTATCTTATTCCTAGGATATCTTGAAGGCGCACGGAATCCAATAAGCTTCAGTAAACCGGCAGCCTAATTGTGTAAGTAAATTCGGCAACGGAAACAATCTGTTTCTTTCCCAAAAACACACCAATACACAAAAAAGTTGAATCTTTTTTCAAGTTTTTTGTGTATGTGTGTGTTGTGTCGATCTTATTGCGCAACAGTTTGTAAAGAAACAAAACATCGTTTATATCTCTACGCATAGACAACGACTGCATCTTAAAATGGCATAGACGGACCATATAAGAGGGCAGACGCTTGGATTTCCCTTCACTGAATGCTAGATGCCACACAAAACGTTTCTGAACCCTTTCCAGACGCAACATGTGAGTGGCATAGTGAGGTCTCCACACAACACTACAATATTCCATAACACTGCGTACGAAACTATTATATAACATTATCTTGGTTCCACTTTTACGAAAGCCTTTGGTGTTACGAAGTAGGAACCCAAGCATTTTTGATGACTTTTTAATAATGATATCAATATGAGGAACAAAAGTGACCTTCCTGTCAAAGTGTACCCCTAGATCCCTTATTTTTCCACTTCTTGGACTCGCTCTTGGTCTATAAAGTACTCTGTATCAATACAACTAGTTTTTCGCGTATATTGGTAACATTTCTTCGGCTTTAGTTGCATTTTATTATTGCGGCACCATTTTATAACCTGGTTAAGATCGCGCTGCAGAAGTTCGCAGTCTCTTTTTGACTCTATTACTCGTGCAAATTTTAGGTCATCAGCATACAGAAAAGGTTCGAAAAAACGAAAACACTCAAGAAGGTCATTGATGAACATAATAAAAAGTATTGGAGCTAAGTGAGATCCTTGGGGGGCGCCCGAAGTTATTTTGTGTGCAGCCGATCGAAAACCATTTACAACGACAAAGAATTCGCGTTCAGCAAGATAGGACTTGAACCAACTTAATAAAGTCCCTGTTATACCATATGCTGCTAGCTTATATATCAGAATAGAGTGAGGCATTTTATCGAAAGCCTTACTGAAGTTTGTGTACACTACGTCAAATTGTTTGCCTCCATCTACAGCCTGTATTAGGGACTCTGTGAATGACACCAAATTTGTGGCTGTAGATCTGGATGCTACGAAGCCGTGTTGGTTTTCATTAAGATACAATCCTAAATGTTGCTGCAAGTGTGGACACACTATAGATTCACAAATCTTCGCGAACGTGGATAGGATTGAAATTGTCCTGTAGTTGCTTACGGCATCTTTTCCATCTGACTTATGCACTGGGACAATTTTGCCTTTTTCCATTCTGACGGAAAAGTTCCAGTAGCCAGCGATGCATTAGGGGAAAAAGGGGTAATGGGAGTCACTTAAGCAAGAAATTAAATAAAACACAAAATTTTTGTATAAACTTTATGAAAATCAACACTTAAGATAGCATTATTATTAAACTATCAGTCTCAATTAGTTTCATTACCTTTGGAATGATAAATTACTAGCAATCAAACTTTAAAAAAAATCAGCTTTGACCACAATTGTCCGCAAATGGGGGTAATTATAGTCACTATGCGGACAATGGTAGTCAGACCACCCCCTAACAATTATCACATACATATCCACGTGGTGATTCCCACCCAGTGCAGTCTTGGTGTGCCCACAATCCGCAAGAGGTGCACCTGTACCATAGTTCGTTATTGCGACCAAATTCATCGCATACGAGGCATTTATTTAAATCATCGTCTTCGTCATCGCAAATCTTGTTAAGACTGATGTCTGATTCCGAAGAGCTGTTTGACTCCTGCAGCACGCGCCTTTTGGCCTTATTTGCCACTTGTTTTTTCTGTTTTCCTTTAGCTTTCCTTTCTTTCTTCCTTTACCTTCAACTCTCATTACCCGAATCGCAGTGACTCTCATTGCCCGATTTTACCTACTGCGAAAAAACGAATCGTAAAAAAATAACCTGACGTTAGAACACCTTCAACGATTTCAAAATATATAATTTAAGATTACAGTTACTCAATATGCTACATTAAATAGTCAGATTTGTCGTAATAATGTACTCACCGGTTATTTTGTGCACTCGTAAAATTACATCGAAAGCGCGCCAAAACGTGTAACAGCCTGCCTCCGCAAACGACCGATGCGCACTGAAGGGCTGAACAGGCGATCGGGCGGCCGCTAGGTGTCACGTGACGCGTCGTTTAAGTCGACATTCGCTTGTTTAATTTCTTGCGTTTGGGTGTGGTTACACTGACCACCATTACCTGCTGACTCCCATTGCCCCTTTTTCCCCTATATACTTTTAGTAAAGGAGACACTGGCACAGTTATAAAAAAAAACAGGCGGGATGCCATCCGGGCCAGGTCCCTTACTAGTGTTTACTGTTGTTAGTTTTTTCAGTAAACAGTCGCGGTCAATCACTGGAATATTTAAACCCTGACTATTATTATGCAGTGCTTGGAGGTACTTTGTATGGCAGTTGGTTTCTGCGTCTTCGTCAGGCGTATACACGGTTGCGAAATTGTTAGCAAAAAGGTCGCAGATTTCAGAACCGTTAGATGTAACAACCTGTCCGTCAGTCATTTCCAAAGGGTAGCCACTAGACCCACCGCGTTTCGCTTTTGTGTAACTCCAGAGAAGTTTGGGATTATCCTGGTATAGAGCTGCAGTGGTGGCCCAGTGGTATAGACCGCGACTTACAAGTTGTAGGTGGGTTCGAGCCCAGGCAGGCGCTTTACTTTGTGTAAATTATTCTTCAACACTGCTCTAAAAACGGTGAAGGAAAACATCGTGAGGAAACCGGCATGTCCTAGAACCAAAAATTCGAAGACATGTGACATCATCCATCAACCCGCACTGAGCCCGCATGGTGGATTACGGCCCATTCCCACTCACATAGAAGAGGCCTATGTCCCAGCAGTGGAAACATTAATAGGCGGATGTTATGATGTGATTATGGTATACCTACCACTGATTGCTACAGTTTGTCAATTCGTTTTATTTAAATTAGGTTCTAAAGCATCTACATGGTTATGACACTTTAGACCTGTGTCAAAATAGTATCAAATAATACATAAACAAACATGTCGTATTGTTTAAGGATCTTATTAGTGCAGTTACTGTTTCTAAAGCAAGAAGTGGATTTACAAATAACTTTTCGGAAGTATGTCTATCAGAAGGATATGTCAGAATATTGCCGGCGGCGCGTCATGCCTTCGGTGTTCCTCGGCAGAAATGTCGTCGATGCTTACTCACGAATAATGCACTTCTCGAGATTGGAACTGCCCTATAGTTGCTTTGTTAGTATTAGGTTTGTATGAAATGCAAGTACTTTGTAAATATTGCGAATCGTTGGATGGAGGGTCGACTGTTCCAATTAGCTTCATATTTCGATTAGGTATTATTTTGTAATTATGTAAAATCTCATGCATGTCGTTGATTACTGGCAAGCCCATTCCTCTCAACCTAGTAAAAAGCCAGATGTTGGCGGACTACTAGCGATTTCAGTAAGCCGAGGATCCCAAGTTCAGCAGCCGCACTTTGTGACTACTACATCGATAGGGCAGAGGTTTCAATCAATTTAATTTGCATCATAACATTGTTGACAGGACAGAATCAGGCAGTAACATAATATTGGTCGTTCAACTTTCGTCTGATAAGAGCGCGATAGAGTCGTGTCGTGACAGTAAAAATCAGCTACTCGTGTACGAATTAGGGGAGACGTTCGGCGGGTACTGGGGCGCCTTGCCGGATAATGTGATGAAGCCGGCACCACCGGCAGATGACAACCGGTATACTTTAAAAACAACGCAGCCAACGACCACCACTACTACTCATAGAAGGTAAGCTAATAGATAAAAAGTTATCACACTGATGTTGTTTTTGGTGTACAATATATAAGGATAAGAAGAAAATCATGCTGTAGGTACAGTCAGTTACATATTTTTGAAATCACCTCTTCAAGCCCTTTATTTTGATTCCCCACACAATGGGTATGGAAGAAAAATATTGGGCCCTCCACCGCCCAAAATCCGACATTTTTATTTTTCAATTTTAATTTAGTCAGTGACACAGTGTCAATTGACTTTCTCGTCGTAAAGGTACCTATCCACTTAAGCCAGTAAGCCGATGGAAGTTGGTAGCCATACAAGGTGTAAGCGACCAGCGCACAGACTCAATGATAAAGCTATAAGATCGTTCAAAGCAGCAGATAAATGCCTTTTTAGTCCAGCTCAGTTGATATCGCTTGAATAAGCTATTGTTACGAGCTGGGGTTCAGGGATAAATTATTTAAACAGCTGACTTCAATTAATCACTGTTTATTACAAAAACACTTCTTAAACAATTCTATTACTTCGCACTATTTTCCGCTTTGATCGCTCTTTATCGCTTCTCCATCGAAACTGACTCACGAAGTCACGACGTACCCGACCGCTCTTTATATAGCCCGGCAGATGTTTCTAGAACGTTCCATGCTGTTCTAGGTACTTCGAGAATCTTCCAGAACAATCGACTTTGGAACTCATCGTTCTCGAAGCGACTAGAAACTTCCAGAATGTTCGGTTCAAACATTCTGCAAAATTCTACACGACACGAACTTTCGAGAACATTAGTTCCGCTATTCGATACTAGATGGCGCCACTAGTTACTACTTAGTTCTTCTACTCGTCACTAGATGGCGCTGCCCTATCTTGTAACACTATGTTAAAAGTCTAAGCTATTAACTTTACTATTTATCCTTAAAGAACAACTCGAAAGAGGACAAAGCTTCCTACAACGGAGAATTTAGAGGACAAGTCAGAACCTACCAGTGCACGAAATGAGATTGTCGTGGAGGTGCCCCTCGTCAATGTGTCTGCTGTCCTGGTGCCCGGAGACCTGCCCAGCTTCGCCTGGTTTGATGCCGAGGAGTCTTTCGACCATGCGTTTGACGTCAAACCCGAGTAATTATAAGCTTTTTACTAGCTTTTATTTTACTTGCTTTGTGAGTTAATTGGTTTGTAATATGTAGGTATGGGTCAAATCTTGCAAATGAATTTGAAAACAGTTATTCCTAACCGATTGAGCTAAAATTTTGCATTCGGAACAGACAGAAATCCACATCGCGTCATTCATCTCGCATGTGATTGGTTGATTTGTTCGATTGGATAGCGGTCAAACTCTTTGCGTTGCCGTATTTACTTACGCAATACGGCTGCAGGTGTGTAATATGTACTGTTACGCACCTGGGGTGTGTGTTTGACCAGATGTAGATATGAACATAAACGAAGATAACAATTATGTTAGGATCGTATCAGGTTGCGTTCTTTAGTTTCTGCTTACCCTCATGGGATAATAAAGGCGTGAGTCTATGAATGTATGTAGTAAGTCCCCTTGATGCAGGGCTGGTGTGAGCTACAAAACGACGGTCCTACCTCTGGTGCAGTTCGCGATATCAGATGAGGTGAGCGGGAGGCGCACAGACGACGGTGACGAGGCTGGCTCGCCGCGGTACGAGGTTGACTTGAATGCGGACTTCTTCACTCCAGACGCCAGGTGAAGTTGTTCTATATTATGGTATAGGTGGACATTCATAATTTGTTGTACTACTTACTTATTACAGTGATTACTGTATGGCAGACGATAAATATCGACATCTTCGCTGTTTCAGCAGGAAAATTTAGACGCCTTGTTTGTAAGAAAATGAATTCTGCTGATATTAGTGACTCGTAGTTTTTCTAATTTCTTTTAACTTTTTTTTTTCTTTTCTTCTTTTTTTAAATAATAATAACGAAAATGTATTATTTTCATAATAATTGTTTATTAATAATTTAATTTATTTTGCTGATGCCTTGCTTGTTTATTTCATTCTGTTGGCATTATAATCCGTTTATTTGTATTTTATTTTGACATTTATTACTTTATGGCGGAGGAACCGACGCTAGAGTAGGTTTAACGACTTATTGCTGATCAGTAGATATAATAAGATCTTCATCAAGTATATAATAGTAATATTTATAAATATCGACATCTTCGCTGTTTCAGCAGGAAAATAGGCGAGATAGTGGTAAAACACGAGGCTTCATCAAATAAAAAAAAATAAAAATCAGACACCTTGTTTGTGAGAAAATGAATTCTGCTGATATTAGTGCCTCGTAGTTTTAATTATTTCTTTTGTGGAGGCAGGTACCAGGACGTGTGGAATGAAACAGCTGACGAGATCTTATGAATATATTATTTTCGACACACTACTATTTATACATATTTACAAAATCGTTTTCTATCTTCTACCCACAATAAAATTGGTAAAGTACCCGCCGTTGAACATAATCAGTAAAGCAGCGCTGGCCTCACTACATAAAAACTAGTTACGATCAGTCTGCCGTTCAGTGTTCCCAAAGCGATCGTCGCGGGCGCACATCTTGTTGACTCCCATATCACTCCCCCTCAAGAGAAGCGTACATTCCTCTTGACCAATCTGCCGCTTCTCGTGACATAGGGTTGATTTATAGGTGCAGTGGTCGTGGACGAATCATGGTGAGCTGCCGATGTATGGGAGTATGCCGGCGACGTCTGGGTACTCGTAGTACTTGCTTCAGTTTCGTCCACCATGTAGGCTGGTTTAAGTCGATCCAGTGACACTACTGTAGTACGTAATGGTAACTGGATTTCGTAATACTTGTCATGGCGCTTCAGTACTTCATAGGGGCCATCGTACGGTGGTGTGAGTGGCGCTCTAGCTGTATCGTTGCGAACGAAAACATGCGTACACGTCGCTAGGTCCTTGTAAACAAAGGGCTTATCAGCTGATCGTGAGCGGTGCGGGGCCGGCGAAAGGGACGTCATCGTGCGAGCGAGACGGCGTACTAGCTCGGCGTCGTCGATTTTTGAACTCTGTGGCTCAAAGAAATCTGATGGTATGCGAAGTGTGGTTCCGTATGTCATTAGAGCTGGGCTGAGGTTGTTGTCTTGTCGCAGGGCTGTGCGTAATCCCAATAATATAGTTGGAAGTTCCTCTGTCCATGTCGTTGTTGCCCCGCGTGCCATAAGCGCCGCTTTCATTGTTCGGTGCCATCGCTCAACTTGACCATTCGACTGTGGGTGGTAAGCTGTAGTGCGAATTCTATTGATTCCCATTTTCTTCATGAGCGCTTTGAACAATGAAGACTCGAACTGGCGTCCTTGATCTGTCGTGATGCGTAGCGGGCAGCCGAATCTCACTATCCACGTTTCGTATAATACTTGCGCGACGACCTCAGCTGTGATGTCACGGACCGGTATTGCCTCGGGCCATTTGGTGCATCGGTCAATTATAGTGACGCAGTACCGATATTCATTTGAAAGACGCAGCGGGCCTACAATATCAATGTGGATATGTTCAAAGCGTTGAGACGGCGGGAATTGTACTAACGGCGTGTTTACGTGCCGATGTACTTTCGCTCGCTGGCAGCTTATGCAGGCACGCGTCCACTGTGCTACTTCTTTATTCATAGATGGCCAAAATAATTTTCTTTTCAATAGTTCTCTTGTACTACGTACTCCCGGGTGACATAACTCATGTAGCGCTTTGAAGGCTGCGTAACGGTGTTTTTCGGGTAGATACGGTCGTGGTATTGAAGTTGAAAGCTCGCAGGTGATTGGTCGGTTACTACCGGGTATTGTTATTTCTTCGAATATTAAGTTTTCTTGTTTTTTGAGTTTGTTGAGTTCTTGGTCTTGTTGTTGATCGATGCTCAGTTGATTATAATCGATAGTTGACGGACAAATAATCTCTTCGAGCCTTGATAGGGCGTCGGCGACTGTATTTTGTTCTCCCTTTATGTATTTTATGCTCGCACAAAATTGACTTATGAAATGTAGTTGTCTCTCGCGTCTCGGTGTGTCGGAGGTACTCGCTGTTCTTGTTAGAGCGTAAGTAAGCGGTTTGTGGTCTGTATATAATACGACGTCGCAACCCTCTATTAACCTGCGAAAGTATTTAACAGCTGTATACATGGCTAGTAGTTCGCGATCGTATACACTGTATCGGCGTTGTGTAGCGCTCATTGCTTTTGAATAAAATGCTATTGGTTTCCATACTTTGTCCACTTTTTGTTGGAGAACGGCACCCAGGCTGTGATCTGATGCGTCTGTCATTATGGCGAGGGTACTTCCTTGAACTGGATGTGAGGGTATGGTAGCCTCTGTGATGCTCTGGCGGCACTTCTCAAAGGCTTGCTCTGCGTCCGTTGTCCACTTGATCGGCGTGTTGTCATTACGTTTCCTGTTATGTAGGTACTTGTTAAGTTCATTCTGTAGTTCAGCTTGTCGAGGTAGGCAGTCTCGATAAAAGTTGATCATACCCAGAAAGCGTCGTAGTTCGAGAATTGTTTTCGGTTTAGGGTAGGTAGATATAACTTTCACTCGTTCCGTTGTTGGTTTTATGCCAGTAGCCGATACTTCATAGCCGAGAAAATCTATTATTTCTTTACCAAATTCGCATTTGCTTATGTTCAGAGTAACACCGTACTTGTCCAACCGCTGTAGAACTCGGTGAAGAAGCTGCTTGTGTTTTTCTTCGTTTTCTTCGAAAAGGAGTATATCGTCAATGAAACAGAAACAGCCGTCTATGCCTCTCAGTACCTCGTGCATGAATCGTTGAAACGTTTGACTGGCGTTGCGTAGTCCAAAAGTCATGCAGTTAAATTCGAACATTCCGAAAGGTGTTGTGATAGCCGTTTTTTGTGCGTCCTCCTTGGCGATTGGTATCCAATAGTACGCCATTTTTAAATCTAGTTTCGAAAATATTTTCTTGTTATGTAGTTGGTACGTAAAATCTTGAATGCGAGGTACGGGATAGCGATCTGGTAGTGTGACCGCGTTTAGACGTCTATAGTCGCCACAGACGCGTAGTCCTCCGTCTTTTTTCTTGACTATATGCAGAGGGCTTGCCCATGGGCTTTTTGATGGCTTGCATATTCCCATTTCTAACATGTGGTCAAACTCTTCCTTGGCTGCCTTGTACTTGTCCGGTGGTAGCGGGCGGGGGCGAGCGTAGAGTGGGGGACCGGTAGTTTCGATGTGGTGGACAACGTCATGTTTCGATGGTTGTTTCAGTGACATTGGGCGTATGACGTCAGGATACTGTTTCAAAATATCGTGGTATACTTGATTATTGCTTATGATGTGGACTGATTCGGTGTTTGTAGAAACTTCTAAAGCGTCGATAGATAGTTCGGTAGTCTTATCTACTAGCTTTTTCTTGTCAAGGTCCACCAGCAGTTTAAAGTGACGAAGAAAATCAGCGCCCAGTATTGAAGTTTTAACGTCTGCAACGACGAATGACCACACAAAGTCTCTTCGTAATCCAAAATTTAGCCTGATAGTTTTCTGTCCGTAGGTCTTGATTGGTGTGTTGTTTGCCGCGTATAAGTTGTAGGCACTTGCAGTGTTGTTTCTTTTATGATTGGCGGCCAAGACGGAGATGTCAGCGCCTGTGTCCACGAGGAAACGTTCGTGAGTGTTACGGTCGTGTACACAAAGGCGATTACTGGTGTACGGGACACCGACGTCCGCCACGGTCGGTGTCGGCTCTAGTTTTCCGACGGCTTCTTCCTTCTACAACATGGCGATTCACAACGCTTTGCCTTGTCTCCGAAACGGTAGTGGTAGCGGCATTCCCAGTTGGCGTCTCCCGGTCTCAGTGCAGGTCCACGTTGCGTTGACTGCGAACGTGAACGGGATCGAAAGCGAGGATTGTACGTGCGGCGACGGTGTCTTTGTGGTGGCCGTTCTCGACGTAGTTCGGCGATCTCTAGCGTGAGCTTCTCCATTTGTTTTGCCAGTGTTTCTAGTTGTGTCATGGACGTGGATGTTGTAGACGACGAGGATGGTGCTGGTGTTGTGATTGCGGCGACGCTGGGACTCTCTGCGTACTCCACCATCTTGTCGGCCATCGCAGCTAAGGTGTCCAAAGATGATTCGTTGTTTATTGACAAAACGACTCGAACTTGTGCGGGTAGATGATTCAGCCATTCTATTCTGAGACCTTCTTCGGTAATCATGCCGCTTGCGAGCTCCCGCATCTTCCTTAGCAGCTGTGAGGGCTTCTGATCGCCCAACTCAAGTCCGCTGATCAACTTTTGGAAATTCTTGACGTCTGATTTATCGTAGGCTTCGAGTAGGCGTTGCTTAGTTTTTTCGTATTTCCCAGTTGCGGGTGGATTGTAAAGGATATCGGTCAAATGTTGTAAGTCGACCGCTTGCAGCTGTTGCAGTAGATATCGGAACTTCTGGTCATCGGAGGTCTTCAATGGGTCAATGACGGCTTCGAATTGTATGAACCAGGCACGGGGAATTTCTCTCCAAAAGGGTAAGAGCCGCGACTGTACGGATACTGCGCCCACGTCGTAATTCATCTCGGTTTGGATTTTCGCTTGTTGTTCTTCAGACATGGTAGCTTGCTCCACACAAAAACGTCTTCTTGCAAGTGTAACGTTTTTTTTTAAAGTTCGGGGTCACCAATTGTGGAGGCAGGTACCAGGACGTGTGGAATGAAACAGCTGACGAGATCTTATGAATATATTATTTTCGACACACTACTATTTATACATATTTACAAAATCGTTTTCTATCTTCTACCCACAATAAAATTGGTAAAGTACCCGCCGTTGAACATAATCAGTAAAGCAGCGCTGGCCTCACTACATAAAAACTAGTTACGATCAGTCTGCCGTTCAGTGTTCCCAAAGCGATCGTCGCGGGCGCACATCTTGTTGACTCCCATACTTTTAATATTTTTTTTCCTTTTGCTTCTTTTTTTTAAATAATAATAACAAAAATTTATTAATTGAATAATAATTGTTTAATAAAAAAATATACCTACCCTACCCTTTTTTTTTTTTTTTTTTTTTTTTTTGATCACGCTGGGAAAAAATGCATTACGCATACCCGCCCATTGGGGGAATGGGGACGGGCTATGTGGGACTCCCCGGAAAGTTCCGGTATACCCACTAAAATAACCCAGCGGCACTCCCGCATCGTCTCTGAGTGGAGGAGGACTGGGAAACTGGCAGAGCCTTTACGTCCAGTCCTCCGCCGACGACCGCCCGCCTTTACAGCGGGGCCTTCACGCCCCTCCCTTAGCGGAGGGGCCCGGGAATGACCACGTGCTCGGCCATTCCCGCCCTTCGAGGGTGGTGACCAGTGCAATGCAGACGAAAGGCGCCCCCGCGCCTGTCGCCCGCTAGTCACCACCAGGAGGTGGGAGGAGACGATCGAACAACCGCCTTCTCCCACCCCTTCTCCGCCTGCGGAGCGGTGGCGCGAGAGGATCATCCTCCCGCGCACGCTCCGCCGCCTCCTTTTGCGACATCACTACCTCGCAAAAGGAGGCAACCGCCGCCCAGGCCTCCTCACTCCCCAGCATGGAGTTGACCACACTGGGAAGTGAGAGGTCCTGCCCGACAACATCGATCAAGACACGGCGCAGCTCCGCCCAGGCTGGGCACACCTCGAGGGTGTGCTGCGCCGTGTCCTCCTCCGCGCCGCAGTCGTGGCACGCCGGGGTTTCCTCCCTCCGGATCCGGTGCAGGTGCGTTCCGAAACAACCATGTCCGGACAACACCTGCACCAAACGGAATGAGAGGAAACCGTGGGGACGCTCGAGCCAGCCCTGCAAGACTGGACCGAGCGCGTCCAACGTCCGGCGGCCAAAGGTGGCGGTGGCGAGGTCCTCCGTCCAGTGGACGACTATCGCGTCCCTCGCCTCCCGCCGCACGGCCTCCCGCTCTTCCGCGGCGGGGCGCTCCCCGAGCGCCTTCCGCCGCGCCGTCCAATAGTACACTCTGGCGAGCACCCATGCCTCCAACTCCCACGGAGGCGTACCCGCCAGAGCGCACGCCGCCGCGAAGCCTACCGACCGGTAGGCCCTCGCCACCCGCTGTGCAATGGCCCGTTGGGGCCTGCGGATGGCGGTCGCGTTCTCCCTCCTCTGGAGGGAGTCGGCCCAGATTGGGGCCCCGTAAAGGGCCATACTCTTTAAGATGCCGGCGTACAATCGCCGGCATCGCGCCTTGGGCCCCCCCAGATTTGGAAGGAGCCACGACAGGGCATCGGCGGCCTTCAGCAGGCGCGTCGACAGCCCACTGAAATGTGGGCCGAAGCGCCACCTGCTATCCAGCGTGAGGCCCAGATACTTCATCTGGGCCCCGACCTCGATCCTGACACCCTCCACGACTATGTGGGCGTCAGGAGGGCAGCGCTGCCGAGGCCCGTGAAAGAACACGGCCTCGGTCTTGTTCAGCGCCACCCTCAATCCTAGCCGGCGGATCCTTTCTGCGACCAAGGATCCGCCAGCCGAGGCCAGACAGGCCGCCTCCCTGAAGTCCCTCCCCCGGGCAACGAGGAGAGTGTCATCCGCGTAGCAGATGACACTCGTGCCCTGGAGGAGGATGCCCCGCAGAAGCCAATCAAAACCGATGTTCCACAGGGGGGGGCCTAGAACCGACCCCTGTGGAACACCGGACTCCGCGCCGTACCTCCTGACCGTGGCCGTCTTGTCAACAAGGAGGACCTCTCGGTCCTCCAAGTAGCTGGCCAGGAGGTTCCGCAGGTATTGGGGCACTCCGTGGTACCGGAGTGCCTCCAATATCGTAGAGTGGGGCACGGAGTTGAAAGCGTTGGCGATGTCGAATGACACCGCCAACACCCCGCCCCCCGACTCTACCGCCTCCTGCACTTGGCCCTTCAACAGGGCCAAGGCGTCGACCGTCGAACGCCCTTGTCGAAACCCGAACTGGGCGTCCGACAGGTCTGGCCCCACCCCCCGCAGATGGCTGTTGAGCCGGTTGGCGACTATCCCCTCGAACAATTTACCGACCTCATCGAGCAGAACGATGGGCCGGTATGCCGAGGGGGAGTCCGCCGGGCGTCCCTCCTTTCGGAGGAGGCAAAGCTGCCCCTCCCTCCACAGTTTCGGGAACCTCCCAGCCGCAAAGCACGCGCTGAAGAGGTCCCGAAACCTGTCCTGCATCTGAGAGGCAGCGATTGCCACCACCCGTGCAGGGACGCCGTCAGGCCCAGGGGCTGTCTTCTTCGCGCGGAGGCGAAGAATCCCCTCTTGGACTTCATCCACCGTCACCGGGGGAAACTCCTCCTCCGGCGAAGCTGCCTCCCGCGGAGGGTCCATCACTGGAGGGGCGAAGTCGGCCCTGCGCGGAAACAGGGACCGGACCACCCCATCCAGCAACGCCGGCTCTAGGGTCTCCGACAGAGGGGGTCCATAGGGCCGCAGCTGGCTCCGCGCCAGCTTATACGGTCTCCCGTATGGATCCCTGTCGAGACCCTCCAGCATCTCGGCCCTTGCCGAGTCCTTGGCGGCGCACATTGCCGACTTGAGGACCGTCTTTGCCTCTAGGTACGAGGCGTAGAGGCGGTCCTCCCCGGCCTGAGATCGGGTTGTGCGCCGCCGGCACCGCGTGTAGTCCCTCCTGGCCGCCACGCAGGCGGCCCGAAGCCTCGCCAACTCCTCCGTCCACCAATAGACGGCGCGACGGGGAGGCGGACGGCGTGACCGAGGCATGCTGGAGTTGCACACCTCGGTCAGGGACCCACGGAGCTGGACCGCTGCGGCGTCAACGTCCAGGGTCTCCACAGGGGGCGAGAGCCAGTCCTGGAGGAATGCTGCCTCCTGAGCTGCCTCCCGGTCCAGGCGGGTGAGAGCCCACCGCGGGAAGGGAGATTGGCCCGAGCGGGCTGTTCCCTCCCGCGGGCCCCGGGTGGAGATGTCGAACCGCACATAACGGTGGTCCGACATGGTCTCCACCATCTCAACCCGCCAGTTCACAACGCGGGCGGCCAGCACGGGGGTGGCAAACGAAACGTCAACCACTGACCCTCCCCGCTGCCGCACACACGTGTGAACATCCCCCCTGTTTAGGAGAGACACACCGCACGAAGCCGCCCATAATTCGGCGGCGTGTCCCCGGACGTTGCAAGAGGCGGCCGGGTTGCCCCAGGCCACCGACTTCGCGTTCAGGTCGCCTAACACGGCGACCTGGCGTGGTGCCGCCCTCCCGACGACTGCCGTTAGGACTTCGAGAAAGTTCTCGAAGTCCCTTAGAGGGCGGTTTGGGGAGAAATAGACCCCGACCAGGGCTATCTCTCCCCACGCGGCGGCCACGTTTCCCGGTCCCCTCTCTAAAAGCGAGAGGGGAGGGGAGTCCGTGGCGGGCCGCGACACCAACGCCACCAAGCCGTCTCGATCACCCAGCCAACTGCCAGGTACCGAGTACGGCTCAGCGACCACCGCCACGTCCACCAACCACTCAGCCACGGTCTGCATCAGCAGATCCTGAGCCGCTCTGCAGTGGTTGGTGTTCGCCTGGAGGATGCGATGTTCGACTCTATGCATTAATCGGACATCGCACCCCCCTCCTCCACAGCCGCCGTGGTCCCAGTCTCTGGGATGGCGGTGGCAGTAACAGGCCGGGTCGGCGCCTGTACTTTGCCCCTCTTTAGGGGAGGACTGCAGTTCCTCCCCTTCATAATGTGGCCCGCAGGACGGCCACTGGCGGCACATACCGCGCAGTGCGGCGTGGCGGCCTTGCAGGAGGCGACTTTGTGCCCGTCTTTGCCGCAGCGGTAACAACTGTCCGTCCTGTCTACGCTGGACGGACAGAGGGCCCGGGTGTGTCCGATACCGAAGCACCGGAAGCAGCGCAGAGGCTGGACTTCGAGTGCCCGGACTGCACCCGAGCTGAAGCCAACGGCTAGCCGTCCCTTGGCAAGGACGGCTTTGGCAACGACGACTGGGCACTCCAGGCGGATGCTGCCCATGCCGCCGCGGCCGGGCCTGATGTCCCGGCCTTGCACCGCTGCGACATCGCAGCCCCCTATGGCTGCGACCGCCGCCACCACCTCCTCCTTGGTGACTGTGTCATCCAAGGAGGAGATCTCTATGGCCGCCGATTTCACCGGCCTGGCCACCTTGGCTGCGTCCGCGATGACCTCTTGCAGCTTTGCTGCGAAGAGGTCCGCGTGTGCCCCACCCTCGGCCCCCGGGAACTCGAATATTCGAGCCCCAGCCTGCGTCCGGCGGCATGAGACCTTGCCGATCCCTAGTTTGGTGGGATCGGCATTCGCACGCGCCCGCATCATTACGGACGCATAAGTTAACGTTACTAGATAGTAATAATGTGCAGACGGTGCGAATATTCACCGACGGCAGCAAGATTGAGGGGAAGGTCGGAGCCGCATTATCCATTTGGGATAATGATGGTGAAGTCCGGAACCTCAAGCTCTGCCTTGCCGCGTACTGCACAGTCTACCAGGCGGAACTCCTGGCCATTTGCAAAGCTACCGAAGTGATCCTCGCGCGGCAAGAGACGAGCTATGGTTTGTATAGCGACTCAATGTCATCGTTGCAGACGCTTGCAAACCATGGTTCTCTCCATCCCCTGGCAGTTCGCGCGCGCGCCAATTTGGCTAAGGCTTTGCACCAAAACAAAGCTGTGTCTTTGTTCTGGATCAAGGCCCACGCGGGCCTGCCGGGGAATGAGCGGGCGGACGAGTTGGCGAAGGAGGCAGCATTGTCGTCACGGAGGAAGCCGGACTACGACCAATGCCCGATTTCATTCATCAAGCGACAGATCCGTTCGGAAACGCTTGATGAGTGGAATCGGAGATATGTGTCGGGCGAGACGGCCTCGGTGACGAAAATGTTTCTTCCGGACGCGATAGTGGCTTTCCGTATTGTACAACAGGTACGGCCAACGGGTGTTCTCACGCAGGTTCTAACGGGGCACAGTGGGTTCTCTGAATACTTGAATCGCTTCAAGTGTAAGGAGAGCCCAGCGTGCCTCTGCGACCCTGGGGTGGCGGAAACTGTCCAGCACATACTAGTAGAATGCCCGTTATTTATCAGGGAGCGCTACCAACTCGAGTGTGAGCTGGACAGGAAGCTGACTAGGGAGAGCCTGCATGGGTTCATGTCGAAGAAAGACAGGGAAAGATTTTTAATTTACTGCGTATATCTGGCCAACACAGTAATCTGTCGTAACAAAAGTTAACAAACACTGTACTTCATTAGTACTGTAATAGTATTTAAAATGCAAGTATAGAGAAAACAGAGCAAAATTGTATAACAGCAGTAGATTAGATTAGTACCTAAGTTAGTCGTATATATATTATAAGAAATTGTGTACCATGAGGAATTGTAAATAATATTTCAGCCCAAATTGTTTTTATTGCCCTATCTGTAAATAAAGTATGCCCATAGATTAGATTTTTAAAAGTGGGAGTCCTACCCACAGAATGTATGGTGATGGATGATAGAAAGATATAGTACGAAGGATGAAAGTACGAGAGGCATAGATGCGGAAACTGTATGAGAGAAGTTGAGCAGAGAATAGGCGCCGACTATATGATACGTTGGTGGGATTAGTACTAAGAGAAAAAAAAAAAAAAAAAAAACCTACCCGACCCTACACTACCCTACACTACCATACCCTACCCTACCCTACCCTACCCTACCCTACCTATGTAGCCTATGTCCTTTCCCAGGTCTCAAACTATCTTCATACCAACTTTCATCTAAATCGGTGCAGCGGTTTAAGCGTGAAAAGGTAACAGACAGACAGACAGACAGAGTTACTTTCACATTTATAATATTAGTATGGATTGTTTATAATAATTTAACAGTTTTAATTCTATATTAATATTTCGATTTATTTTATATAACTTCGTATATTTTTTTTAAGTTTGTCTGTTTATTTTGCTGGGTGCACATTTGTTTTATTTCGTGCTTAAATTTTATGTATTGCTGTAGTGTTTAGTCGTTTATTTCCCCAAATAAATAAATAAACCAACGTCTTATCTTTCGTAAAATTCTTAAAACTCTTATTTTAAAGGCTTTAAATAACTTGTTTTTCTGTCTCTAAAAACAACTTTATCACAGATATATAATTCTAGCATACAGATGCCGCGCGAGATGATGAGCAGTGGTGGCCCTGACTTACGTGTCTTAAGGCGTGAGTTCGAACCCAGGCAGGCGCTTTACTTTGTATAAATTATTTCATCACCACTGCTGCACTCTCAAAACGGTGCAAGAAAACATCGTGAGGAAACCGGCATGTCTTAGAACCAAAAATTCGAAGACATGTGACATACACCAAACCGCGTGGTGGATTAAGGCTCTTTACCTCTCTCGCAGAGAGGATGCCTGTGTCCCAGCAGTGGGAACATTATAAGGCAGATGATGATACAGAAGCCTCATCTCATACAAAGAAACCGTGCCATTGTAATTATAGTTTTTCGTCTGATTATGATAATTATTTTTATACGAACTTCGATCGCGTCCGGTTCTGTTCCACGGCTATAGATGGTGTTAGCAGCGACTTGCGAGTAAAAGGGTTTTCTCGGTTCGTGACTATTTTTCTTTAAATACAGCGATTTGTTTTATAGTATCTTTTGGCACGTTTTTAGAGTTTCATTGTTCCAAAATGTGTTAAAATCGAGTGGCATGCCTCAGAAATTTAAAACCGTACCAGCTATTCCAATAAAATTTAAAAGATCCGTTCAAATAATATTTGTTCCATAATTTTGTGCTTAGGAGAGTTGATTAAAAAAACATATAATTTTTATGATCAATTCTAGAAAACGTTAATTTTACAGACAATTCAATAACAAATCTTTGCAATCGGGCTTTCTAGTGTCATTTATTTGAACCAAATTTTCTTTGTTAGTTTTGGGACCCCGTGTTTTTATATAAAGTGAGCGAAAATGCTTTCGCTCACTTTTTTTTATATATTATTTTCATATGCATGTAAAATAATTTATGTTCAGACAGCAACAATAAAAACAAAATATTATAAAAAAATACTACCGACTTCCAAATAAAAAAACTATAAAGTGAAAAATAACTTTCATTTTGGAAGACAGTGTCTTTGGTAGGTAGCAATTTCTTGCGTTAAGGACACCGACTTCCAAAAAGAATAGTATATTATGCAACTAGTGAATAAAGAACGGATTTAAAGCGAGGGCCGTAGATGCATCACGAGCAAGCGAAGGATTCTAACGACTGAATCACGACCGTAGGGAGTGATTCATGATGATTGAATCACGAGCATAGCGAGTGATTCAAGTGTTATAATCCTGAGCGACGCGAGTGATTCATGGCCCTCGATATAAAACCGTTTTATTCAAGAGTTACATACTATATTTTATACCATGACTTCGAGAAAAAGAAAGATCTAAGCGAAAAGCACAAGGAATATTACGAGTAATAAATAAATGGTTTATTTCCTTCAAAATTTCCAAAAAATGTGAAACCCTCCCCTGAGCTAGGTGCTGTTACCTGTGTTTCAGGGGCCAGTGACCATCTCCGTTACTTTACATAATTATAGTTACTTAGACACCATTGCAATTAATATTAGAATTACAATCCAAATAAGTCAAACTTTAAGAAAACCTTTGAAATGAGTGTACTCCTTTTTGGTAAGTTGGTTAAAAATAGGCCAAAGGCGCGGATTCTACATCCTACGTTTCTACTGTCTTATCTTTCTAACATCATAGGCGGCTGAGCTCAGCCGACCCGCAAGAGATGTTATGTGAGACCCGTATTGTAATTAGTCGTATAGAGTGATTGTCTTCCCGTATTGGAATTTGTCGTATACAGTGATTGTCTTTTAATGATTTTGTATTTTATACCTTAATGTTTTTATTGACATTATTATGATTTTGATATATGTTTTTTTTTATGGCTGTAATTATATTAATTTAAAGATTTGTTATTAATGGGCAGCAATGTTATCACAAGTGCTATGTACGCCGTACTTGTCATTTGCATTGGTCCTAAAGTTGTCTATATTGTAATGGATGTGGCTGTACTATTAAAAAAATATTTCATTTAGAATAAACTAATTCCTATGTACTTTTTGACATTCAAAAGTGCGTTTTAATGGTTTAACTTTCCCGTATTCCAGATTATCGTATCCCATATTTCGCCTTTCTACTAGGATTAAACAACGGAAATATAACTACAAAGTCAACAGCGTCCTCGACATCAAGAAAAATAAGAAATTGTTAGCTGAAAAAGAAGCCTTATTCTTTCGGACGTAATTATTTTAAAACCTATCTTTGTTTTGTTTTCCCTACAATCTACATGAATAAAACAGAAGTACTCAAGTATCCCTACCTTCATTTTCAGGTCCCAGGCTCCACCTGAACAAAACGCATTTGAGTCTCCACCAACCACCTCTATCAAAAGTCCAGACTTCATACAACGTTCATCACAAAACGCTTCGACTCGTAATCCCTATGAAATAGTGAATGCTATTTTGAAAAATCTCAGCAAAATTAAAGACGAAGATCCAAAAACGAACATTAAAATTGACAAAGACGTTGAGAATCTTTTGCAAGGGCTTGCTAAAATCGGACATAATGATAGCGGTCAGTATTACCCATACGTGAAGTACGTGTAGTAGACGTATACTTCTGTAACTTCTTCGCGAAATATTTAACTTATTACTTTAACTTATTACTTCTTCCAATATCTTTATAAATTATAGCCTAACTATGTGTTACATTTATGTAAAGTTTCAACAAAATCCGTTCAGTAGTTTTTAACATCCTCCATCCATCCTCAAAAACTTTTACGTTTATACCGTACCTAGTAGGATTAACAAACGAAACAGAACTATGTAACGTCTTAGCTGTACGAAGAACTGTGAATTTAGAGAAGATGTAGATATGGAGGATATTATGCAACGACCCCAAGCTTAAAGGGACGGCAAACAGTGAATTTGGTAATTCACTATATGCCGTCCATAGAAGTAATAGGTAATCCCTAACAATATCTAATTGCAGGTATCTATATATATAAAAGAAAGTCGTGTTAGTTACTTCACTTATAACTCAAGAACGGCTGAATCGATTTAGCTGAAAATTGGCAGGGAGGTAGCTTAGAACCAGGAGAAGGACATAGGGTAGGGTAGGGTAGGGTAGGGTAGGGTAGGGTAGGGTAGGGTAGTGTAGGGTAGTGTAGGGTAGTGTAGTGTAGGGTAGTGTAGTGTAGGGTAGGGTAGTGTAGGGTAGGGTAGTGTAGGATAGTGTAGGGTCGGGTAGGGTAGGGTAGTGTAGGGTAGGGTAGTGTAGGGTAGCGTAAAGTAGTGTAGGGTAGCGTAGGGTAGTGTAGGGTAGGGTAGGGTAGAGTAGGGTAGGGTAGTGTAGGGTAGGGTAGGGTAGGGTAGGGTAGGGTAGGGTAGTGTAGGGTCGGGTAGGGTAGTGTAGGGTAGGGTAGGGTAGGGTAGTGTAGGGTAGGGTAGGGTAGTGTAGGGTCGGGTAGGGTAGGGTAGTGTAGGGTCGGGTAGGTAGGGTAGATAAATGTTTGGTCTTTTTATGGCAAAACAAAGTTTGCTGGGTCAGCTAGTTATTTATAAAAGTTTATGACTAATTGTAAAAACTGTTGATTTGAGCGACGTAAATAGAGCTAAGTATGGCAAAATTTACCTAATGAAAGATCCCTTTCTGGAGTCATCTGGGGTCAGGAGTTGAATCCTGGATCCCACTCTGAACGGTTGAACTTTAATCGTCCTCGTTTTCAAAGTAAATGAATCACTTGTTGGTTTTATAGGAATCACTGAATCACATGAAGTCTACTAAACGAGTTCGTTCATTCACTCGAACTTCACACTAACGTAGGAACATTCATTCATGATTTGAATGATTTTTTAATTGATACAGTCATTCTTGTGGGTACCTAAGATGTGCTGGCACCAGTTAGCACTTATTCATTTGATTGGTGTTACTACATACTATATATTTTAGGTATAGGTATACCAGGGTGTAACATCTGATCTATCTACCAACTCCGTTCTTATTTAAAAACTTAAATTGAAATGGGTATGAGAAGACGGCTTTGCCCACGGGTGGGAACTATCCTACTCCTGGGTAGCCTGTTAATAAGGCTGGTATTGTATTGAATTGGGTTACTGAAACTTAGCAGGCGTGATGGATACCGATACTACCTAATGAAGATAAAAATAATAATAACCCTGATTATAACCCCGTAAATGAGCTGCCTTACCTAAGTACTTAAAATTTAAAGCTTAGCTTTGTTTTGTCGCCATTAGAGATCGACATAGTTAAGTCTGCTGAGTTTCGCAAGTATTTTTTTTTGTTTCTACAAGATTTATTTATGTTGATTCGTATCCTGCAGTGTTATTAGTACCAAACGCCTCGTGGTACACACGAAGGCCCACGAGCACCACCCGCCTCATCTCCACCACGTATAGAACTGACTCGATCACGTGGAGACAACCACCGGCTAGCTACAGGTATGTAGGTACATCTTCTTTCGTGTCGGCACGAGCTATACTTACGAGATGCCTGTTAACAGGAAACACTAAGGGGATCCCTGGAAATAACTGCTCATGTCGATGTCGTGTGGAAAACACTCAGCGCATCCCTAGGTATCTTAGGTGAAAGGGGACCTATGCATATCAGTAGAAAGGCCAGAAGTGTAAGGATTATGTTGAACTCTTAGGACCATGTTTGGCTTCTATTTATAGCCTGTTGTTCGTGTCCCGTGCAATTTCAGGAATGTAGTTACGAGAAGGTTTAGTTACCAAATAAAACAAAATAGTAAATAGAAATGTTTATTTTTAAATAACTAAGCTACAATATTTACAGGACAGATTATTTAGAAGACGTTGAAGACACATCAACTGAAGAAGACGAAGATAATAAATCGTCCAGTATAATGCAGGTTTTGAAGAACAATGATCCTGTGATGATCGATGTTGGCAGGAGTGGTGCTCTGCTGCCTCTAGAATTAGATGTCGACCGAGTTATATTGAACGGTATTGAGTCTTGCTTATTATGAACAAGGACTTATTGTAGAATATAATAAACACTAATATTATAAAGGCGAAAGTTTGTGAGTGTGTTATGTTTGTTAATTCTTCACGCCAGTAAGGCTGGAAGGATCTGGATGAAATTTGGCACAGAGATAGATGATACTTTTCATCCCGGGAATATGTTCCCTCGGGATAATTTTCGAATTTCGCGCGGGCGTAGCCGCTAGCAGAACATAATTTCAGCAAAAAGAGACCGAACCAGCAGTGGTGGACCAGTTTTAATGGCCCCCGGCTTAAGAGTTGTTGGTCCTGGGTTCGAACTCAGACAAATACTTTAAACAGTAAAACATGGCGATATCTTGAAAATGCGTTGCCTAGAACCAAAAATTTAATAAATATTTTTTAATTTTAATATTTGCGTCGTTCACGAACCCGTACTGGGCCCTCATGGTGGATTACGACCCAGTCCCTGTCTCAATTTGGAGGCCTGTGTCCTAGCAGTGGGCACTTTATACCCTGATTATGCACGAAAGCTTACTATTGCTTATTTACCAACCGCTAGGGTACAAAAGATACTACACCTCCAAAAAAATAACAAGAGTGGCGGACTTACAGTTTACGTTAGCGACATCTGGACTGCGTCAGTCTTCGAACCAGAATTTGACCTACCGACAGATTGAGCTGCAAAGCAAAATAACACTTGAACGTTATTTACCGCTCACCTTCATTCAACAACACCGGATCAGTTCCTTAACTCTCGAGACTATTCATAAGACAAACTTAAAAACGCCTCATGTGTTATAGTGACGGGTGACATCAACATTGAATTACTAAATGACTCACCTAAAGCTGCCCATCAGATCTAACAGCTATCACTCATAAAACACGAGGAAAAGCTTGTTGGGATCACGGCTACGTTAAATTCTAGGGTATTACCGCACAGGGGTCGTTTGTGAGGCTTTAGTTACAGGGGGGTAACCACAAGCTCTTAGAGTAAGGTTATTTTGAGATCGAGTAAGTGACAGATGTATACAAGTCAGATACATCTGTCCCTTACTCGATCTCAAAATAACCTTACTCTAAGAGCTTGTGGTTACCCCCCAGATCACCACTTTGTGTTGCTAGGAATCAACTACTCAATACCTAAATCTAAAAACGATAACAGATTTAAACTCATCACAAACTACTCCAAGTTGATTGGAGAAGTCAGGGTGGACGTCAAGGCCACAGCAAACATTAACGATGCAGTTCTCCTACTTACCAAGTCGTTGACAGATATCGTGACTAAATACACATCAAAATAAGTCGTTCATGATTTAACATAAAGCCGTGGAGCCTAGCCTTCTCAGATGTATCCATCATCGAGGCACTCTTCACGCTTATACAAAACAACACCCAAAAAAATTATGTATTAAAATTTTTTTACTCGAGGCACAGAAATAACAACAACGACATTCTGCGCTAGCGGAAAACTGAAAATGAGAGAAAATAATTGGATAGAAATAGAAAAGATTCCAAAAAGCTACTATAATAGAAATATATAAAGTACCAAAACGAACCAAAGATAACCACGAACTGCTGAAATATAAAGAAAACTGTAAAATTTCCATTAACGCTTGCAATGAGTACTTTGTTTCGGTTGGACATAAACTCGCAAAGGACATCTTTGCGAGTTTATGTCCAACGTCGTCTGCTACGCTGAAGTACTGCCATAATCATTTATGGAGCTACTTGGGCGGAGGCCTCTCCAAGCAGCTGAAAAGGAATGAGTATTCTCAGTGGCATGGGTTGAGCGGAATGTACTAATTCTGTCTTAAAAGACAAATTTCTTGGCTTGCCACCTCACTCGAGCAAGTAGACCAAACGCTGACACACTGAAAATAAACAATTAATGCAACGCTTTGACAGAGGTACGTGCCCGTCTAAAACGCCAACTTTAACGCCATTGCCAGAGTAGATACCACAAAAACCTAGATGTCAAGCACACATTCTAACACTCGCAAAAAAGACTCGCAAATGAATTTACGTCGCGAAACACTGGCTCGGAAGAATATCAGCCTATATCCTATCTCTCTGTGCCAATCAGTACTGCAATATATTGTGCTGATGTCTGGGGCGGCACCGCCAAGACGTGCATGCTCGAGCTGGAAGGGCTCAGCGAGCTGTCCTCAAGGCGCTCCTGGGAAAACAGCGGCGTTTTTCTACTAATGAGCTATACAAGGAAGCTGGGGCGACGCGTACGACAAGTCTTTATTCTGGGGTTACTTTTAAAACTCGTGAAAGACAAGGTAGTTTGCTCCAGTAATATAGATAGGAAACTGCCATATAGAATCTACCTCCCAAAAATCAAAACTCTCTTTGCAACCCGCAGCCTAATTGTGTAAGTGAAAACACACACATACACAAAAAAGTTTAATAAAGATTCAACTTTTTTGTGTATGTGTGTGTTTTTGGGAAAGAACCAGATTGTTTCCATTGCCGAATTTACTTACACAATTAGGCTGCCGGCTTTCGTCGTACTTACCCATACGAGTGTTCAATGCGGTTAGTAAAAGTTTTACTACGAGTATACCGTACTTGGTCAGATTTTTGTGGGCTTGAGGCCAAAACTAATCTGAAAGCATGGTTGTTGGACTGGGGTTACGAAGAAACAGAATATTTACTTTGTTGCACGAGTTAATACACACACACACACACTCGGATAAACACACACATGATGTGTGTGTATATCACTTACACTTCACACTTACTCACCTAACTATTTTTCTGTTATTAATATATTTATCTCTTTTGCGCATTTTGATTTTATTTTTTGTAATTAATTGCCTCGAAGAGCTATATGTAATGTTTCGGTCACCAAGGTACACGCTGTGCCTAGTTAGGGAACCGTTGCAAAATTGTTTGTGTTGGATTTAATTTCTTACCAGACCGTCTATCGTAATAAAATTTAAAAAGAAAATTGCTTTTCATTGAAGATATATTAAAATATGTTTATCTTCAGTTACACAGGAGAAAAATTTAATGGTTGACCCAAAAACGCGGCGTTCAGAAGTGAGCGGAACCACCACTACTGCTACTATTCCTGAAACGTATGTCAAGTTTCTATATTATTTATTTTACATAACATACTAGATCTTGCTATCTTCTTAGTTATGGATCGAAATTTTTATACGGACAATATACAACTAGTAAAAGGAAGTATTGTACGATTGTTATGTTTACGAGTACCTCATTTGTTAGCCAGGTCAGGGTATTTTTTAAATAAAAAACAATTCATATATTTTTTATTCTAAAATAATCTCGCGCACAATATTTACAGAAATTTTTATTCAGAAGACGTAGAAGACACATCAAAAGTGGAAGGTTTGTCAGAAGACGCCAATAACTCATCCAGTACAATGCAGGCTATGAGTAACAATGATGCTGTGACTATCGATGTTGGGAGGAGTGGACCTCTATTGCCTCTAGAGTTAGATGTCGACCGCGTTATATTGAACGGTATTGAGTCCCACTTAATTGTTATCAAGTTATAGGCTATCTAATATTATAAATGCGAAAGTTTAGATATTTGTTTGTTATTCAATCACGCCATAACGGCTGAATGAATCCGGATGAAATTGGCACAGAGATAGACTACGCGAGGAGCGGTAGCTATTTTACATAAAGACATAGATTAAATAATAATTAAATGAAATGTTTATTGTGTTTCAAATTATTGCAGTTATCTACAATATAAAATTGCAACCCAAGTAAGTAAATTATACATTTTCGATGATCCATTTTTGTTCTACCTGTTTGAGCCCAGTACTTAGCCACATTTATGCGTCAATAATACATTTGTACTAAATTATACTAATACTAAAAAACTGAAAGTTTGTGAGTATGTATGTTTGTTACTTATTCACGCCAGAACGGCTGGACGGATCTGGATGAAATAGATTACAGAGATAGATTACAGTCAAGAATAGCATATAGGACTTTTTATCCCGGGAATATGTTCTCTCGGGATAACTTTCGACTTTCACGCGGGCGAAGCTGCTGACAGAATCTCGTATCATAATTAGAACAAAACATTGAGACGGTATCGCAAGCTTAATGTTACAGAGCAATATTTGGATCTTTATTTACTGACTGGTGAAACATGCATTAAAATCTGTTCATTTTCAGTTACACAGCAAACTACTAATATGGAGGAAAGTATAATAATAACCCCAGATACGTTGGCTTCAGAAGTGGTTGGCTCGACCACTATTGCGACTACTCCTGAAACGTATGTCACCTATCTTATCCTTATACCTTTAAACGTGCAATTCTTGTTTATATGTATATAATCTGAATCTCGGCAACGGATCGAACGATTTTCATGAAATTTAGCGGCGATAGATCGATCGAGCTAGGTTTATTTTTATAAAACGTCGTTTTCTCTATTATCTGTATCTCGCCTTATATACATATTGCACCAAGATTATATAATAAATGGTGTTTTAATACAGGTAGTATGCGATGTGAGTTTGTTTGTTACCTTTTAACGTCTTAACGGGTGAACGGATTGGTTAAAACTTGGCACACGGGACCATGTCCTGGATTAGGATATAGGATCCTTTTGTCCCGAGAATATGTCCCTTTGGATAATGATGGCAGAAACTCGTTTACTATAAAACATTGCATGTGACTGAATCTAGCCTAAAAAAAAGAAAAGAATTTTAAAATGTATTTAATCTACAACAAGGGCAGCTTTCCCAACTTGTACATCTACAACCCCTTGTAACAATATGGAAATGTTTAAATACCTACTCGTAGATTTTTTTATTCAAAAATAAGAATTATCAAAATCGGTTGACCCAATAAAAAGTTCTGAGGTAACAAACATAAAAAAAAAAAAATACAGTCGAATTGAAAACCTACTCTTTTTTGCGAGGTCGGTTAAAAATAGGGTTGCTTTATATCCTAGAGCACTGAACGGGGACTTAGCTACCGCCGTATCAATAATACGGGGCCCCCTACAGGCGTAAGCAAAGAGTAAAATAATATGGCGTAAGCAAAAATTTATAAAAACTTCCCAAATTTTTTTTTCGTATGTCAGACCTGCCACTATTGTCCATAGAGGCAGAAACTTTAGAAAAACAAAAGTCATCATCAGCTATAAATGATTTAATAAATCAGTTTGCCGTAAAAAGGCAAGGAGAGTGTATATTTAATTTGAATTGTTTGTAAAAATTATGGAAAAAGTGACATATAAAGATAATTATGATGAAATTTTTCTTCTTTTGAGAAATCTTTACCATTCATAAGAGCCCCCAAACAAATTATTATACGGGGCCCCGCCAAGGCACGCTCTGAATTTCCCATATATAACTAGTTAGAACTGTTAAAAATCACGGACATCACTAGATAATTTATCAGGACCGAACATAGAATACCTACAAGAATTTAATACATTGCTATGCGATCGCCTACTCGTATGATAATGGTCTATTTCCTTTAGTCGAACCGTAACTGTGGGTAATGCAATGGAATCATAAAATTATGTAGCTACCTACTTAGGTAACATTATTTTGATTAATGTTGGTATGTTCTCAGTAAGCAGGCAGTCACTTTCTGTAAAATACTGGTAGACGTGGTCAGTTGCGTGCGGCTAAACTGGCAGTCATCTCTCACATAGTTGGGAAAAGACTATAAGCAGATTGAGGCATTTGTCACACTGGATGCGTTCCGTGGTCCGGTCACGCGATCACTTCCCGCACCAAATGTTCGAGTGAACGGGCCGCAGGACGCAGAACGCATCCAGTGTGGCAAAGCCTTGATTGACGTTTTTTTGTGTATTTTTTTTTGTCTAGACTTTGCTGTTCCACTGCTGAGCAAAGGCCTCTCCCAAGCCCTTCCAGACATTCTTTTCCCGCGCCCCGTCTCCAACTAGTACGTGTCTAAATCATCTCGCCAGATCTTTCTGGCCTCAACGGCGCCTTCCATCTTCAGGAACCCACTTTGTGCAGACTCTTGTTTTTTACAAGCTTTTCAACTTGAAATGTATGGATGTGTGATATGATATGTTCGGGTCAAATCTTGCAACTGAATTTTAAAGCAGTTATCGTCCACCGATTTAAGATGAAATTTTGCATACACGTTTAGTTTTGATGACAATGCATGGTTAGCTAAGTGACGTCAATCTAAATCCAATATAGCGGACAGCCCAAGATGGCGGTCTTGTTATTTTTTGTGCACTGCCATGATATGGGTATCAAATAAAAGGGTTTGCTGAGAAGAATACAAATAAAGCAAGTTTAAAAAAAATAATAGTAACTATAATTTATTTATATTGCGCTGTTTTAATTATTTTCTAAATCTTACTATAGAGCGCTAATTATATCGGTGAATACATCGTGGACGCTGAATTTTTTTCGACGCTTTAAACATATTTGTACTTACCTATCTTCTAGCATGAAACCTATGACTCTAGTAGATCATGAATCGTGGGAGAACATGGTGCAAGCGGCTTCTTTGATGGCTGTCGTGCTGAACCGATCCGTCACGTCCAGTGTGGATGAAGATAAGCACAGGTTTAACGTAACGCTATCGCCACCAAGGTTAGTGTATTATATATTGAAGAATTGAGCATTTGAAGAGTCGAGAAATACTTTTTCGCTTCTGAATTTTTAGACGTAAAAACGGCTTTCGGTGTTGGTTGAAACCAATTTGGTTCTGAAGATCAGCAGACCATAGGTGTAGATTGTGCAAATAATGATATGTTGTGGTGTGGATAAGGACTAAATACAAAATGACATAATTATTCTGCTATTCGTATCCACCCAATGCTGCAGAGGGAAGATGAATCGATGAACATAAGTTGTGAGCTTTAACCCCAATTAAAATAAAGGAGTACAATTTGAGTAACCCCCTCGGTTGCAGACCAAGAGCAGTTAAAGTTACCATACTAAGTTTACTTTTTATTTTATTTCATCTCCACTGTTATCAAAACGATGAAAGAAAACATCGTGAAGAAACCGGCATGTCTTAGAACCAAAAATTCGAAGACATGTGACATACACCAACATGCACTGGGCCTGCGTGGTGGATTAGGCCCATTCCCTCTCACAGAGAGGAAGTCTGCACGCACAACGGACCAAATGCGAGACTAGGTGCGGAAAAGGGGTCCATATCTATCCTATCCTAAGTTTACATAGGTTATCCATACTTATTACAAACATTGTTTGTCGTTTGCACACAGTATGAAAAACTACCTCGCCAAGTGGCCTTAAACTAACCTAGCATAGCGATTGGTCGGCAACTAGCTTAAGGCGCCGATTCCCTTGAGTAGTTGATTTTAAAATGAGAATCACGTCTAAACTTCTAGTTGTAATTTGAAAAAAATAGTTGTTTTTGTGGAAAAATATATGTTACATTAGACCATTTTCTTAATAATTTGATCTAAGAAAATTTTGAGTTTTAGTCATATAGTATAGTGTAATTATTTTGCAAAGTTATGTCTAAAACGGAAAAAAAACACGACAATCGCACCACAACCGCTGAGCGTATTTTAATAACATTTACACCATCTCAAAGACAATTTAATTATCTACATTTGATCTGAGGCTTCTTTTTAAAAGTCATAGAATAATAAGGAAATTACAAAAACTACTAAAGTTTGGGTCGCGCGGGTGTGAAACGAGTGCGCATTTTGTGCCCTCAAGGTCGTTGGCGTTAGTCGTCGTCTTAATAAACACACAACAGAATATCATGCCAGCACCGGTTATTCGCCGTATGATTAGACCAGCGACCACACAGTGGCTATGTGGTCGATGGGTTAGACCAAATTGTACCTACCATACTGGCGATCTTGTAGTGTACCCCACCACACACTACTCTACCAAGGAAGTTAAAACCCTACACCAGAATGTTTAATTCATCAGTTAACTTACGTCTCTTAATAACCAGCAAAGCTTTGGCGCGTAAGAAGCGTTTCATACACGCGATCCCCATCAAATACGCTGCGCCGCACCACCTGCCTCTACAAGTCGAGAGCCCGCCGATCACCGTTCACTCTGACAAGGTCTCCGATGCGCAGGAGTTTCAGCGGCTCATTGAACTGCAAGACGATGAGGTTTGTTACTTATAAGGTCATTTACAGAGCACTATTTTTTATAAGTGGTGCAAGTTTCTAACCGCAAACAAACATTATTTCAACATTATTTTATCGCTAAAGAAAGTTGTATACATGCGCAACTACATTGGTATAGTTATTTATGCTACAAGTGCGGAAGGTAGGTGATTTTCGATGAGTTGCATTTTTATTCACGACCGAGCGAAGCGAGTGAGTGGATAAATCGACACGAGTCGGAAATCATCTTACGTACGTGTATCATACAACATTTTACTATGCATTGTGCGAGAAAATAAATAAATTAATAAAATGAAATTAATAAAATGGCGGGCTTATTCAAGCGCGTTCAGCATATCCACAGATTAACTAATAGTTCCTCGGGCATATCTACTGCGCATGTGCGAATAGCTGTCACATCGTAACGCAATAAGGCACGAGCAAAATATACGTTCTGCCAAACATATTTAATGAATATTTAAAATTAATTTATTGATCAAAATTTAAATCTAGAGTAATTAAAAACGCCTAAAATGAAGTATTACTTTTATTTTACCTTTTATATGAATGATAATCTGTACATAACTAATTTGTAAAACTTTTCTCAAATAATAAAAACTCTATGCGTCGGGCTGACGTTGAAGTAAGAAATTAAAAAAGTACAGGAAAGTAAAAAGCACTAGTGAAAAAAAGTGACACTTTCCGCACAGTTTGGCTGCTTGGAAAACCGCTCTTTTCGAGGACATGCATTGTAAAGCATATTTCTTTATACTTTTGTGATAGCAGGGTGAACCTACTGAAAGTAAACTGTTAAAAACTTTGAAAAAACAGGAATACTCAGAAAGAAGGATGTCTTCTTGATGATAAATGCAGTTAAATTGCAAATTAAATACTTTTTTTGGGTATTAGTTTTTTATTTATTTATTTCTGTACACAAAAACACTTTACAGAGAAAAGTAATAATACATGAAAAGCACAAAGGTCCTGTTTATTTCATTAGAACTACTACTACAGTACTGTTTTATTTATAAGGATGACAAGTAATTAGAAACGATAAAACGCTTCATTCGTATTTGTACCACATAAGTTTATCATATAAGTGTCTTTATAAAGAATAAATATAACTTCTATCTTTTCATTGTTTAGATCCACGACCGAGTGGCGCTTCGCTACCTGCGTCAGTACGTTGGTCCAGCGCTGTTCAACATTTGCGCCTTCGAAGACATGGAGCCGACTGCGAAGTACACCGTCATGTTCAACACCTCCAGGATTGTGCTCGCTATCACCAACTTTACTGTTAGTTTACCTTATCTATTATTTAGTACCGATGAAGCCCTTTAAAAATCCACATCCAGATATATAATTTGGTTGCATTTTTGATTTCATCTGGAAGGAAGCAAAATTAATCATGACATATGACACACACTTATTCTTTATCCAGTGGAATGTAAACTACCGACTGACTACCTAAACGAAGAAAACACGAGTGACTGAAAGGCAATACCGGTTTTAACTCATGAATCTCATTAAGAAAGTTTGCATTGCACGCATTACCTGCTGGTAGAGGGTTCAATTTTGCTTGGTTATTGATTCAGGAAACTTCAGCAATGTGCCAACTAGGAAGATATACTTTAGGCTATTGCCGTTAGAATAGAAGGTTCGATATTGCTTGGTCATTGATTTGAAATGGTAATCCGGAGCCGTACTACAACGTTTCAACGTATCAAAGAGAGTGCTCTTCGTCCTGTATAACTCCGTCCATTTCTGCCAGTGGAACCATAATGGTTTAAAGACGTCAGAGTAATAATGAATGAATGACAGATAGTGGTCGGACAAAATCTGAAAGGTTGAGACTATTGTTTGAGTTAATCAACTGGAATGAAGAATATGAGTAACGCAATATGATAACTATGAAAATGTATTATTATTTTGGATAGGCTCGCGCTAGAGCATTATCTGGTCTGATGGTAAGATGATGATGATGGTTTTGAATGTTGCAGTTGGACGGCATGTCGGTGGTGCTGACTCCTACGCGCATGCTGCTGAGGCCGGACTCGCGCTGTGCTCAGGCGAATATCGAGTGCCAGGTGCAGGGCGCGCGCGTTTGCATCGACTCGCTCAACGCCTGCGACGGCGTGGCTAACTGCGGCTCTTACGGTAACCTATGCTGGATGCTTATCTTTCACACTATAATTTAGAGCTGGACTAAACAAGTACGAAGTTATCATAGAACTAGCGGACGCCTCGCGGTTTTACCCGCGTAGTTCCCGTTCCCGTAGGAATACAGGGATAAAAATAGCCTATGTCACGCGGGGATAGTGTAACTGCCCAACGGTGAAAGAATTTTTGAAATCGGTCCAGTAGTTTCGAAGCTTATTCGGTACAAACAAACACATAAACAAAAAAATCTTTCCTCTTTATAATATTGGTATAGATAAGATGCCAGCTTATACTGTTTTGTTACCATTGACGTGCATTATAGCCAGTTACCTATTTGTGCATATTTGCCTGAAAGTTGTTGGTCTTATCCATGTGTCAACTTACCCAGCCCAGCTAAAGAATCAACTAGAAATTGTTCGGCCTGTTTCAACAAAGCACGATGTGAGGCGCCAGCAAAACTTGACAGAATTTGTATGAATTTATATACCGCGGCCGTAACAAGCATGTATTGTTTATGCATTGTTACCCGACTATTCATCAAAAAGCCTTCAACTTAACCTTCGATATGGCTTCAGACGTCTACGATGAAGACCGGCTGATGTGCGGGGCGTCGGCAGGGCTGCAGCACAACGTGTGTCTCGCAGCCATCACTTTCCTGGCCTTGCTACTCACCTTAATTTACACCATTCATTACTGGCTCAAGCGATGCGTGCCCAAAGTCTCCGACGCCTTCTTCATATACACCGACGCTGCTGAGAATGTGTGAGTTGATTTTAATAGTATACAACCGGTATATTCTGTATTCAGTGAGCTTGAAGTGAATTGTCATTGCCTCCCTAGGAGCAATTGAGTAGACAGCGCCGTCGACTTATAATTTCACGGTGAGTTTTTACAGAATAGCACTACTTACTGGTTATCTTGACGGTGGCGAAGGTCAGAAGCAGGGTTTATATAAAAAAAAATATGTCCATTTCTATATTCCCTCGTAGGTTAAGAAGGAGTAACCTAACAAAGTAAGGATAAGAGTAATATATAAACCGATGTCGATAAATTAAATGCCATTAAATTTGTCTTATTTGCGGGTTTAATAAATATCTAAATGGCGGATTTTGGATATCTTTAAAAGCTGGCTGGCTGCTCTAGTAGCCTCTTCTGATTACCAACTAAACTGTATTTAACACGAAATTTGCATTGGTTGCATACCTACTTGCATATTATCTAGTTGCACTGCTTGCATTCATAACATAGCAGGCAGGATCGTATGTCTAATGTGTCCAAAGTGTATTTGCAGGTTGAATGTTTTGCTTTCAACCTGCAAACCTGTTCATTTTGCTAAAACCTTGATATTTAAACATTTGTTTTCAGTTTGTACTTGGAACCTATTATGCGGTCTCCACACGATACGGACGATCCAAAAGACATATTTCGTAGCACTAACATGCAAGAATATATGGAGTGCACGGATATGGGAATACAGAAAAAGACTCACTCCATGCTTTCTAGGTGGGCCCGATTCTTTAGATGCAAACGTAAAAAACTGTCCCGCATTTCAAGCGATCAAATCATTGAAGAAGGATATGGACAGATAGACAAGGGCGATCGAAGATTTTTTTCGTTTGCCGAAGTAGAATTAGCCAAAATGGGATATCCTGTCGTGAACGATGTCGCGGTACAAACCGGATCCAGTTTAGAAATTCAATTCAAAGATACACCGCTACTAAAGGAGCGAATAACTGTAGACGATTCAGACAGTGAAGACATTGTGGCTCGTTATGAAGGAAAACCAAGATCAACGGACAAGAGATATGTTTTAGACTCGGAAATGGTAAATAAAGAACCTTCAGATGAATTGAGTATTTTAAATTTTTTCAAACGGGCTAGGTCAGTTTCCATGCAGATGCCATCAACAAATGCGGTGCAAAATGCTGAAATCGAAGCTCCACCAAATAGAGAAGAGAAGGAGATTCAAGTTCTTGAATATCATCACAGCATCATTTCACCCGAGACCGTAAGCGTAATAGCAACCACTGCCGAAATAAGTGATATAAAGCCAGAACCTGGTCTCGTTCGAAAAAGAATAAGATTTGAGGAAGAAATGACGACGAGACAAGTTAGTGATGATGATGAATTAGGAGAAGAAGATGCAACCGATTCGCGGCAACGACGGAGTGTAGTTTATGGAGGTAGTAAAAATGTGAACACAGAAAATACGGATTCAACTGTTGATGCACCGAGCACTAGTACGGGGAACAGGGAATTCAAATCGTACTTTTGGGGCGGCGGTAAAAACAAACGTAAGAAGCATGCAGCTAAAAAGAAGAACAAACAACAAGTTTCTTTACGTTAAAGAACTTTTTTCATCATTTAGAAATTAATTTAGCTTTAAATAATTTTACATATAAATAAAAGTAACACGTTTTATTTCATTGTATTGAATAGACTAACCTAATGATTAGACTGTTTAACAGAATCTAATAAAAATATTTGAATGTAAAATATAGAGTAATTATTTACGAGAATAGCGTCGGTTGAAGATGGTCGGCACATCGGCGTCTGCGCCCGCGCCGCTATTTCCTAATTAAGTCCAATTGTGCACCGGATAGAACACGTGCCAAAATGTGTGATGTCTTTTTAATGCCATTCCGTCATCGTGTATACCTACTGTCATTATTTTGAATTTGAATTATGAGCTTTTTAATTGCGTGAAACATCGTGCTCTAATGGAGGTGAGGTTGAAACTTGAGTGTGAAACTATATATGGCGTACTGCACCTGTCACTGGTCTTTAACACCGTTCTGTTATGTATATTATCTAGTTTCTAGGTCATAAATAATAACGACCATTTAATTATAGATGAAAAAAATCTCGATGAGGTGATAAATAAAAAAATATATAATTTCTCAAAAAAATATGTGGATGTCTGTTTTTCAAAGAAAACAAAAAAAAAAAAAGAAAGGCCATGATGCAATAACTTATGGTTTTTCTTGAATTTATGGAAAAAAAAAACCTATTGTAGGTCTACATAGTTTATTTTTTGAGTATATATTGTATTTTTAGTTTAGGTATATGTATTTAAATAACTACGATTTGCTTAACTCAAAATAATGCACCTACCACTATTTGTCTCTGCATCAACCAAAAGTCGACTGGTAGAAAATGCCCAAGGCATTAAGTCCGCCTCTGTACGTTTGTGTGATTAAAGTATTAAATAAATAAATATATGAGGTAGCGTTAAGGAAACGACTTTAAGAATGAATCCTACTTCCTACTAATATTATAAATGTGAAAGTTCGCGAGGATGGATGTTTGTAACTCTTTCACGCCAAAACTACTGAATTGATTTTTATGAAACTCTTCAGTATGCAGTATGCTTATGCATTAAAACAACACACGGGTTATAATTTACGAAGATATTGGGGGATCCCTTCATAGGCCTGTGTCTCACTGGGAGCATTACAGGCTGCTTAGGCTATGCTATTAGGGGAAGTACTAATGCAACGCGGGCGGAGCCGCGGACAGGAGCTAGTATCCTAATATTCAAGAAAGTTTGATAATATCGTAGGCATATTGATTTGGAGGTTCTTGGTCCAACATCAACACCGTAATTTACAAAATGTATTACCTACGTATTTCTTGACTGTGAAACACAATATGTACAGAAAATAGCCGTTATTAATAAGACGTATTTACTGAAGTATTTTATTACTTCAATACAAAGACATAAAATGTACAGGATATTGCAGTGACAAGCGAATGGCTCGTTTTATTGGGGGCAATGAAATTTATCTTAGAGCTTTTATGTCAGTTCCAAAAAAGATAGATGTAAAAGTGTCAGACTAGGAGCGGGAGCCGAGAGCCGGTGCGCGAGGTCATTTCAATTGAAATCAATTAAAGCAATTGAGTCCAATTGAGCGGGCGGCAGATTCTGCGTCGTTCGCCGTCGCCAGAGAGATTTTATGTGAAGCGCCTACGCGCCGACCGTCACATGACTCACTGGCACATCATCCTGGCCTTTTCCTAGCATGCTCCTATTTAACTGAATATTTACATAGTAATTGACTACATAAACTGTGTGGACACCAAATTAAACGAAGGATTTGTGTTTTATATACCTCCGTAGTGATCTCGGCAGCGCTTGGATATGTTGTTGTCATGGCAACATTTAGATGAGAGACCGTTCATGCAATACCTTAGTATGTACAGAAGCACTGAAGGTACCTATGTACTGAGGGTACTGAGGGTACCTTGGACAAGCCGATGAGTAAATAAATTTTGGTCTAGCTGACGGGAAAATATAATATTAATATCAAAATTATTTCAAGTTGTTGTGGCAATTGAAAATTAATATTTCCGATGTCATACAAAATATGTGCTTATTTTTCAATTGAAGAGCCCCAGTTCCAAAAGTCCCCAAGTCCAAAAATAACATTTTGGGCTAATGAGTACTTTTGTTCCAAAAATGTTCTGGAAATATGTATTCCATGAAGTTAACAAAAAATCAAAATGTAATAAAAATCAATCTTTATTTTCTACAAATAAACATATTCTTAATTATATAATTTTTTAAATAATGAACATAAACTTTTTGTTTTTACTAACGTATTTTATTAACTTATTAGGTAATTGTATATTTTTACCAATTTTTTTGTTACCAATTTTATTAATGTTGTCGATGTTATGTACTCACTCACTTGTATTAATAATTAGCGCTTATAACTATGTAAGTTAGCTTTTAGATTCTTCAAAATTGTGAATGTGGTGTTTGCCTCTAAGTAATTGTTGCACTTTAAGGTTAGTTTAAGTATGTATTTTTTGTTATAATTAAGTGTAAACAATTGTTAGTGAACCTAATAAGATAAATAAATTATATATGGAGAACTAAATAATCAGACATTTCAAAATATATAAAAACTATTGAAAATTATTCAACCTCCTCGTCAGAGTCAACTCCTACAACAGTAGGCAGTACCTTTATTAAGAGTAATAAGATCTTCATAGTAATATTTTTGAGTATCGCCTATCGGGTACAAACATTAGTAGGTAGATGTTGCATATACTTAACTTTGCCTAGTTTCTTATTAGGTCATTTGGGCTTTCATAGGCATCTTCTGGCTCAACACGTAAATTTCGCCCAACGCCAACACGATAGGTATATGGACAGGCAAAGGACTTGAATAGTCCTGTCATGATGTTTTCCAGTGATGGACGATTTATCTCACTGAACTTTACCTCGCGAATTTGGGAAATGTCAGGAACTGATTTAACGTAATTTTCGTACAAACCCTTGTAATTCTTAACTTTCAACAGCATAAAATTATTATTTTTTTTTTTTGTTTTGGCTTCGCACGTTTTGTGCATTTAGCCAGTGTCAAGTTTAGAAGTTCTAGTTTCTTTAGGTTTTAGTCCAATGTCCTAGTCATCTAATATATAAAAATAAGTCGGGTTTTCCTCCCTGACGCTATAACTCGAGAACGGACGAACCGATTTCCATAGTTTTGCATTCGTTGGAAAGGTCTCGGGCTCCGTGAGGTTTATAGGTATGGTAGTGTAGGGTAGGGTAGGTTAGGGTATGGTAGTGTAGGGTAGGGTAGTGTAGGGTAGGGTAGTGTAGGGTAGTGTAGGGTCGGGTAGGTTAGGGTAGGGTAGGGTAGGGTAGGGTAGGGTAGTGTAGGGTAGGGTAGTGTAGGGTAGGGTAGTGTAGGGTAGGGTAGTGTAGGGTAGGGTAGGGTAGTGTAGGGTCGGGTAGGGTAGGGTAGGGTAGGGTAGTGTAGGGTAGGGTAGGGTAGGGTAGGGTAGGGTAGGGTAGGGTCGGGCAGGGTAGGGTAGGGTAGTGTAGGGTAGGGTAGGGTAGGGTAGTGTAGGGTAGGGTAGGGTAGATAAATGTTTGGTCTTTTTATGGCAAAACAAAGTTTGCCGGGTCAACTAGTAGACTAATATATAATAGTTAGGCCCCAATAAAATGGCGGTAGCTTTATTGGAAGCCTCCACGGCGTTTTGTCGACAACATGAACAAACTCATGTTCTACCGCTGTATTTCACTTTCCCACACTTGTGCACGTTCACTAATATTATTAAAACAAAACACCACCGTTTTACACTATGAATATTCAGTTAAACACAATTTTAGGAAAATAAAACAGTGAAGCAACATAGACGCCATCACGTTCCCGCCAAAACTCCGCCTATCTACTTCTCAGATTTTTATCTATGAAAACTATGTCAAAAGATTTACTCTACTATTTTTTTTTAACTCATAGACAATGGTCTAGGGATTTTTCATGAAATAACTTTGGATTAAGATGCTTTTTATTCCATTTAGGGACTTTTGAGTTCAAAATAATTGAAATGTCAAAAAAATATCTGCATTTTTTAACACTTGGGTACTTTTATTCGAAAATCGAGGATTTGGTATGTCATGAGAATTTTTTATGCAGAATTCGAAAATTTTAACAGATAAAAAAATCCCTACATTGGGGACATTTGGACTCAACTATATAAACGATATGAAATTACGAGACTCTATTTTAGTTGGAAATTTCGATGCCACTTTAAGGGTGCTATCATTTTTGAGCTCGCTTCGCTAGCGCTCGTATTTATTTAAATAAGTTTCTTCCGTTAAAATTTACCACAACGATGTATTTATTCCCTTTTTTTTTGTTTCAATTGGTTGGCTGCTTGACCCGAACGCCAAATCTTTAAACATATCAAGCGAACCTAGTACAGTTACATAGATTTTCCACAAAACATCTACGTAGAAGCCCCGAGTGTGGATTTGAGCCTAATTGAGCACACGAAAGCCTATTCGGGTATAACATATGTGGCACTAATATAACTGACAACATGGATGTGGGTTTACTGTGATACCGCCCTGATGTGAAGATGCTAGTGTATAGGTACTTTTAAAGTAAATTTTCTCTCTTATAAAAATATGACTATATTTTTTACGACTTATGTACCGTCCAACGAATTATTTTTTGACGGACGGAACTAGTGATTGCAGCATCGCAACATTTCGATTACGTTTACGATAATTGAAACTTTTATTATTATTGGTATGTATGTAGATGTAGTATCGAGTAAAATTTAGTGCTGTCGATTAAGACAGGTTGCAACTTCTGTGCAACTACAATGCGAAAATATAGCCCCATTGTTAACTTTTAATTCATCTTTGCTGATTTTATAGCAAAAAAAGCGCAAAAGTAATTATTTAATATCGTATTGTATTGCTAGCTCGGTCCGTAGGCCAATGTACCAGTACCAGGTGCTACTACCACTCAATCCCCACACATTTTGGGTAGAAATAATTTAGAAACGTGGGATCTGGAATCTTGGACCACTAGTCGCTATTCGGAGAAAATTTAAATTAATGATTTAGGCTTGTCAGCAGCAATAACTTGCCTTCAATAATTATTATGATTTGGACATTATTGTAGTAACCCAAAATTTCATACCTAGACTTCAAAATGTTTCGAACTGTTAGTGATTTTTTTTGTAATTTCTCTTTTTAATCAAACTGCTACAAAAGTAGCACGATAGTATAAAAACCTTATATCTTCTCTGAGTCAGAATTCTTGACTCAAATAGAGAATTGAAGAGCGAGCGAAGCGAGCTTTAGAGCATCCTGACTAAGATAGTGTAAGCTTTCTTCAAATCAAATCATTCTTTATTTGCTCAAACATGAGTACCTACAGTACACACAACAAATTGTCAATAAGTAAGAGATGTAAAAAGAGTAAAATACAGAGCGTCATGTTTGCCTTAGTTTATAATGGCATGCAAATATTATTAATAAAATTCAAATATAAATGCAAATTAGAATTCAAAATCAAAATAATACAATTCAAATCAAAACAATAAAATCAAAAACAAAACAATAAAATTCAAATCAAAATAATAATTCCAAACATGTACAAATGTTAATATTATCTTTCCAGAATGTCATTTAAATTATTATTATGTTATAATGTCAAAATTCATAAAAAAATATTATTATTGTCAGAAAAAAGAAAACTATTCAATCAATAAAAACTTTTATACCATTCCCCCTCTAAAAAGCTTATTTTATTCACTGAAAACAGTGAATAAAAAGTACTTTTAATCACTGTTTTGGAGTTTGAACTTGGAACACACCAATGTATTAGACGTCCATCTCAATACTATGTAACCTCCTTGCGCAAAAAATACTCGAGACAAACTTCTTGTGTAGAGAATATTCGACTTTCAAATTCCTTCTTCGATTAACATTTTAATTTTTTTTTTATATTTTGGATTTTAAAAATGATTTTGTTTTTAGTCTAGGATATTTATTGAATACTTATTTGGATTGTGAATCTTATATTAATTGCAATGGTGTTTAATTAACTATAATTATTTAAAGTAACGGTAGTGGTCACTGGCCCCTGAAACACAGGTAACAGCACCTAGCTCAGGGGTCAGGGTTTCACATGTTTTGTAAATTTTAAAGGAAATAAAACATTTATTTATTACTTGTAATATTCCTTGTGCTTTTCGCTTAGATCTTGCTTTTTCTCGAAGTCATGGTATAAAATATAGTATGCAACTCTTGAATAAAACGGATTTATATCGAGGGCCATGAATCACTCGCGTCGCTCATGATTCTAACACTTGAATCACTCGCTATGCTCGTGATTCAATCATCATGAATCACTCCCTACGGTCGTGATTCAGTAGTTAGAATCCTTCACTTGCTCGTGATTCATCTATGGCCCTCGCTTTAAATCCGTCTTTTATTCACTAGTTGCATAATATACTATTTCAGCTAACAATTCGCAGACACTATAATATGCTTTTTGCGAAAAAAACATTTTTAATTGACGCTTGAATGCCCTACCATTTAGCTCCTTCCAACATTTTCTTGAAGAGCGAGTGAAGTGAGTTAACTAAATGGAATATCCTGACTAAGATAGGCGAAGGTCTTCATGAAATTGGAGTGTTTTGGACTTGGATTTTATTAAGGGTTTTTTAGGGTTCCGTAGCCAAATGGCAAAAAACGGAACCCTTATAGATTCGTCATGTCTATCTGTCTGTCTGTCTGTCTGTCCGTCCGTATGTCACAGCCACTTTATTCCGAAACTATAAGAACTATGCTGTTGAAACTTGGTAAGTAGATGTATTCTGTGAACCGCATTAAGATTTTCACACAAAAATAAAAATAAAACAATAAATTTTGGGGGTTCCCATACTTGAAACTAAAACTAAAAATATTTTTTTTCATCAGACCCATACGTGTGGGGTATCTATGGATAGGTCTTCAAAAATGGTATTGAGGTTTCTAATATATTTTTTTTCTAAACTGAAAAGTTTGCGCGAGAGACTCTGCCAAAGTGGTAAAATGTGTCCCCCCCCCTGTAACTTCTAAAATAAGAGAATGATAAAACTAAAAAATATATATGATGTACATTACTATGTAAACTACCAGCGAAAATTGGTTTGAACGAGATCTAGTAAGTAGTTTTTTTTTAATACGTCATAAATCGTAAACCGCAATTTACCAAGTACGGAACCCTTCGTGCGCGAGTCCGACTCGCACTTGGCCGGTTTTTTTTATTCTACCACAGTAAAGTTATCAATATCTATAACAAATTAAGTTAATTTTCATATTGTTAATTCAGTAAGGGCTATAAGAAGAGTTTGAAGTTGTGAATAGCAATTTCCCGATTTTGCTTTCATCGAAGCCTCTGTATTTTAGGGGCCACTGTTAATTTATATAGCTGCCACCACGGCAGCTACGCTTTTGCTTGTAGCGTCGTAAGGAAAGCAACAAATGAAGCAGCACTTCTCACTCGATTATTTTTTTAGTTGGCAAACAACCAAAACACCCACGTGATGATAAGTGGGCACCGCTGCCTATGGACTTCAGCAGTTTCAGAGGCGTTGCAAATGCGTTGCCATCTTAAAGACAAAGGTGACATATCTCTGCCTGTTAGTACACCGGCACCCCTGCTAGCAGTAGAAATCTTTATTCTTAGTTGTCTCTATTTTTTACTACCATGGCGGTAATAATGGTTTTAAATTTCAGAAAAAACGCGATTTAGGTCTACAACTAATTTCACTAAAATTTATTATAATGCTAACAATTAAAAAAAAAACATTTAAGCGAAATTTAAAACCATTTGTTAGCACATTCTACCATTGTTGAGTTAACTACGGATAAAAAAACTGGGCCTTAAGTTGTAAAAAATAGTGGCTGTAGTTTTGTGAACAATAAAGAATTAAACAATATATATATATTCGTTATACTGTAGGAGGATCTTGTCGTTCTTCTCCATAGAGACCTACTGATGCTTGCGAATGTGCAACTAGCTTCATTTTAGGTTTTTTTTGTTAACAATTCAAAAGTACCTTTAAATGGTTTAGTTGAAACAAGTAAAATTTCAAAATCCCTTGACACATTTATCTTGCGAAAACACCCCGATTCAAACAGTAAAACGCCCATATCTTTTGAACACCTGAACCGATTTATTCAAACATAACTAAGAACACTCTCGAAAAAATCACCCTTCAAACAATAAAAAAACTATATCAATTTCGGTTCATCCATTTAGGAGCTATGATGCCACAGACAGACACATAGATACACAGCAACACACGTCAAACTTATAACACCCCTCTTTTTCCGGCGGGGGTTAACCAAAATATTTTGATTTTGTATGAGTTGTTATATGAACATTAATGAAGCAAAACGAGTATGAAAGGATCGAAGCAGGTGGCGTTCTGTAGTTTCTGTCTACCCCCATGTGAAAAAGGCGTGAGGGTATGTATGTATGACAGCCTATTTGACCTCCAGGAAGTAGTAGCCTATTTACGAACATATCGGCCTTTTACCGCCCGCGTTGTCGCGTTGGTGGGTTGTCATTATGAAGGCCTGGTTTATTCAGCGAATAGCTTTGAGCCTGTATATGTATCTACTCGATTAGGGACACCGTTCTTCATATTACCACTTCGCACTGTAAGATATCCTAACACTAGAAGAATCCGTGGACACTTCGTAAAATAATAATTGGTAAGTCTTATTTTTTATTATGTTTTTTTTTTGCTAATATAAAAATCACTAAGTACCAAATCGAATATAGGACACATAATTAAAAAAACGTACAGCTCATTTTCCAATCGTCAATAAAAATAACAAAAAAAATATCTTGTGGTTTGCCATATTGTCTATACAAAAGCTGTCAAACCGCCATTTTTTTGGCAGAAAAAATTAACTGTAGACTGAAAAATTAGCCCTTAACTAATAAATATTTTTCACTTTGTACCTACTTGGACATTCGATTAAGAGTATAATTTACGTACCTGTAATGCACCTATGCCCTAATCTTGTGGTCCTAAGTTTAGAAATGATCTTAAGTTTTTTCGTTTGCTGTTCAGGCGCCTACGTAAGTAGCGCTTAATTTCATGCGACACGAAATGTTCTATCGCGGACAGCACGGAATCCTTAAACGGAGCACGCTACTACTATCGCTATAACACTTCCCACTTCAGATTCTACACTTCACAATCAACACGGTTCTGTGGCACAAAACAAGATCCATCTTTCAGCAAATTTCGTTCAGAATACCAAAGCACTATTACACAAAAAGACACACGCGACTCAATCAGAGAGTGTGTTTGACCGTGACCCATTACTTTTAAAGCAAACAAACTGCAAATGCGACGAGAAGTGCATCAGCGAGTGCAATTCGTGTTGTCTGAAAGTCACCAATAAGCCCAATGAAGCAGAGATCCCGCTGGCGAGCGCCAGCACCAACCTAAATAGACTCTGATCATCTAAATTGACTTCAATTAAATAACAACCGAAATTGTTGAAATGCGCCATTACTCCCTCGACGCTAATCTAAGTGCCAATAGTCAGGGCGAATGTTTTATTAATAATAGCCAGCAATAACTGTTAATTGATAATTAAGCGATGGTGTCGCCGATCGGCATTAGAGCGCGCGCCGCGGTCTGGCCACGGCGCGCATCCTCGCGCTGCATCCGTGCGAGCCTTGTGCTGCCGGTGGTGCGCGGTGATACCGTCATGTGTGCTGAAGTGGATTGATTTCGGTTTTACTTTTTAATTGCAGAGTTGGTTTAGTGCAAATAATAGAAAATCAGGTTGTTAATAATGATTACGGTACTCGTCAAATATTTGTTTAAACTGGAAGTGCATATAACTTGCCATAGTTACTTGTAGTCCCTACCTTGAGGCTTGAGATATCATAGGATTGTTAAAATAGTTATATGACTATTATTTGCAAGGGATGTGATTATTTCCCACGGCTATAAATCATGGACGAGACATATGAGTGGTGTTGATACGGATTTACAATAAAGTTGTATGGACTTTCAAAATAATGATGTGGGCGTAGCGCCCTACAATAGCACCGATACAAACAAATATTGGGAGAGTCTGTGGGAATCCCGCATGGTGCGCCGACGACGCCAGAGAGGTCGCGCGCCCGCAGCGGCCGCGCGAGGGGTGCACGGAGCCCGCGCTCAGCGCCCGGCACGAGGGGGAGTGGTTGCTCGGCGCTGCCATTGGCTGCCCGGCACAATCGCGCCGCTGTCCTAAGCGCCCGCTCCACGTAGTCAAATCTATCCTCTCCGGCCGCGCACTACGAGCGAGAATAGCACTCGCAGGCCCGCTCTCGTCTCTCTCGGACGCGCTACTCATTGGTTCAAAACCGTCGTAGAGCGACGTATTATGGTAATATAAATTGACCAACCGTAGAGCAAATTCGGTTAGTTCGTTAAAGTTGATTAAAGCCATTTAACCGGGACGGACACGAGGATACGAACGGCGCGAGCGTTCGTCGATCCCGGGGGTTTAGTTAAATGAAGTCAAATTGTTTAATATCGGAGTAGATAGATAAATCTGTGTGTCGGTTTGGTTCGGTGGTGCCGGTGAGCAGGCGCGACGGAGCCCAGCGAGGCGCGCGCCGAGGTAGCGGGCCCGCCGCCGCCCGCCGCCGACGGCTACATGTACGTGTGCGAAGGCCCCGGCGCCGCGCGCTACGAGTGCGCCTTCGAGCCGGCGCCGCACATGGAGCAGGGCCCCTTCGACGAGCACATGTTCGGCGAGTTTGGCAAGGAGCGGCACGTGGCCGTGGTGGTGGGTGACATCGGCGAGCTGTACCGCGACGAGTTGCCACCCTTCGCGTCGGCCACCGCCGCCGACCACAAGCGCAAGGACGAGCCGTTGCTGCTGACGGCCGCGGAGGCAGGCGCGCCGCCGCACCCGCCGCCGCCACCGCCCGCCAAGAAGAGCGAAAAGAAGAAAGGCGACAACAACGGCATCAAGAAGAAGAAAACTAGGTAAGTCCTCATCATTATTTTTACCGTCTCCCGCTGCTGAAAATCTGTTTCAACTTGTCAACACATTTTCGCAATCTGTTACGATCAGTATCCGTCTATTTCATTGTTAGAAGTAATAATAATTTAAATATTTACTCAGTAATTAAAGAAGTTATAAAATTAACATCCCATGACTTGCCTACGCGGCTACGAAAAGTCTTTAGCTACGATGCTACGAAGACGACCGTCTTGTAGCAGTTGTAGCGGGCTCTCGCGTAGCAAGACGGCTACGAATCTTCGTAGCGGAATGCTACGTACAATTCCGTAGCATCTAATTTTGCTGTTTCTTTAGAATCAATGTTAAAGGGCCTATTTATGTATTCTAGATGTAAATAAGTAGACAGGTACTGATGATAAGTATGTGTTTTAGGTAAATGTATATAGATTGTGAAAATTAGAATTTAATTGGCAGTCAGAAATGGTGAGAAATTTTATGGGCTGGCAAGGAAATCTTTGATTGAGGATTTGTAAGTAGCAGAAACTATATAAAATTGTGTGAAAGATGATTCTAAATACCTGTGGATAGAAAAGTGAGAGCGATATGAGAAAGCGGTTTTGTTGAAATCCTCTGTATATCCTCTATGTTATGCTGAGAAATGCAGGTCGGATGAGGCTAATTTCAGTATAATGTTGATACCTACAGCAATAGCGGAAGACCAAATAAAAGATGGATGGACTGTCTGAACGATGATACGCCTAGAAAAAGGACGAATGCTGAGACGACAAGTAATAGAGAAGTATAGAAGATAAACATGTTGCGCCGACTTGGGGCCGCCTAGAAGTCTAAATTGCGATAAGAGCAGGGTGGTGACCATAAGCTCTTAGAATAAGGTTACTTTGAGTGTGTGTAAGGGACAGATGGAAAGGGCTACTCTCGGCGTCACTCTATCGATCCAATCCGAAACGAGGTGATCCGGCAGAGAACCAATGTTGTCGACATAGCTCACAGAATAAGTAAACTGAAGTGGCAATGGGCCGGCCATATAAGTCGTAGAACCGATGATCGTTGGGGTACACGTGTTCTTGAGTGGAGACCGCGAACTGGTAAACGTAAGGTAGGAAGTCTTCAGGCTAGGTGGAGCGACGACCTTCGCAGGGTGGCTGGTATCAACTGGATGACAGTTGCCGAAAATCGAAACAAATGGCGTGCGTGAGAGGTCTATGTCCAGCAGTGGACTGCTATAGGCTAATGATGATGAAGGGACAGATATATATAACTTGTTTACACAAATTAACAGAATTTTTAACGTTTTGAAAATCCTACCAGTTTAAATTTTATAAAATAAAACTGCTGTGTACATCAATTTTTGATGAAGAAACGGGTTTTATATGTCTTCATAAAGGAAAGTGATTGTTATGCCATGTGTGTATTATTGCACATTGACAATACAAACTACAACTCCTCAAATCATGCTGAAGTGGTTCCAAAGGCATCGGCACGCGCCGATGTCACAGGTGACCGACGCAGGCGCACCCTCCCCACAATAACTGTATCGTATCATCGCGAACCACCCCTGTTCTATTAATTATTTGCATAACTAATACGATGATTTTTAATACGTGATAAAACCATATGGCTGCATGGTGGTTTATTAGTTGTTTACGTTTTGGAATTTATCGCTTTTCTTATTATTTTTTGGCGCCCGTTTGACCACTATCTCTTCTGATGGTAGGCGAGGATTTGGTCGACGACGGAGCACGCTTGCTTAGACGTTACCCCTAGGTTATAAAAATCAGGAAATACAGACTCCGGTAGCGAATTACACTCATTAGCTATAACAATAAAAGTATTACCAAAACGTTTTCTAAGTTAAGATGATATTATAGTTCGTTAATCATTCTGTTTGGTTCACATTATTTCTCAAAAGAACCCTTGTAATAAGCTTTTGGAAATAATAATACATACGGGACGAACTGAAGAAATCATATTTTTATTAACTTTAAGATTTCTAAGATAAGATACAAAACGCGTGAAAATATAATTCATAACGGCTCAACACCCTTATGATCGAGATAAAACCTCGGGCGGCACCCTTTTCTAAGTAACGTACTTGATGCAGGCGTCTTGCAATAACTGCTATAAAACTACAAAGGCGACATGTTTCGTTCAGATTAATTACCCGTATGGCCGCGGGGAGTCAATTGCCTTATCTCACCATCGCTTGAATGGAGGGTACAGCGTTTAATGAATGTAGTTGCAACACCAGCTCAATGATCGCTCTTTAGATAGCGTACGGGAACAATTATGTAGTTCATCTTGAAATATTTACAACATGAATTAAATAGTTGCCAGTTGCTAGTAGGTACAGCTTTGTCGCTATATGGTTTCTTTTGTTCTTCTGTTCAATTCAGCAGTGATGAAACCTTCGTATAGATACGTTTGTATGTGACTGACTATAGACTACACTTCATCTAAAAACGAGCATATTTATTACGCCTTATGGTACAGATATGATCTAATTAACAATACCTACCACAAAAAAGGAATATTTTTTTGGCGTTACCCACTATATTTAACTCGTACCGCGATGATAGGCACAAAGATGTGTTGTAATTAATATCAAACAAAAATGTGGTGTAACAATTAATAACACGACGCCACTATAAGTTTAAAGTCAATTGGCAGGCAATTAGAGGTGCTCACGCGCAACGGGGGTGAATTTCGTTTCACGCTCAATCAATTTCTGCGCGTGCGGCCCGCAGCCATATTGCACGCGTCAGATGGTAGATGTGCTCGGGAATGATAAGAATAAATTTATTTGTGAATGTTTAATTGAGAGTATAACAAGTTGGTGTTTAAATTGGTGGGGTGGATTGAAACACCAAGAAGGTCGCGTGACTGCTCCGAATACCGATACGGAACCCCTATGTAGAATTCTCTTTGGTTGATTTTTAGGTGCATTAAGCACAGTCTGTTACTTTTTACAAGTTATTAAAAATATATTTTGTCCCACAGAACTACTTTCACGGCGTATCAGCTGGAGGAACTAGAGCGGGCGTTCGAGCGCGCGCCATACCCTGATGTTTTCGCAAGAGAAGAACTGGCTCTTAAACTTAACTTGTCTGAATCACGAGTACAGGTTGGTAAACTATTCATACAACTTGAAACTACACTAAAGCCTTAAAGGTTAACAAACAATCAACATTGAATTAATGTATCAGTATTTTAATTTTATTCTTTTCAATAGGTTTGGTTCCAAAACCGAAGAGCGAAATGGCGTAAACGAGAGCCCCCACGCAAAACAGGGTACATCGGTTCCAGTTCTCCGAGCTCCACAACATTAGGAGGCGGCTTCTCCGGCATCGGTGGCAACCTGCCTGCCTTCCCGCAGAACGGGCTGCCCACCCCCTCAGATTCCTGGTCGTACCAGCACTCCTACGAGCTCTCCTCGCATCATTTGCTATCATCCAGCAGCGGTGGTTACCCGGGCTTCAACGCACAGCCAGCGGCGTATTCCTACACGACCGTCCTCAACGGACACGACGGGCAGATGTTCGCGCCACGGCACTCATACGAGTACGGCGAGGGCAGTCCGCCGCCGCTGGGCGTGCGCGACTACCCCATGATGGCGGCGCACTCTCCGCAGATGGAGGCGCATGCGCACGATGATAAGCTGGAATATCGCGCGCACGCGCATGCGCACGAGCACGAGGACAAGTACGCGGCGTGCGCGCTGCAGGACGAGCCGCCGCGGTACGCCGCGGCCGCCGACGACTACGACAAGTGCGCGCTGGCGCACGACAAGCACTATGAGCTGGAGCGCCACGCCGCCGGCGCCGACCTGTCGCAGCCAGTCGTCGTCAAAATGGAGCCCAGCTCCGGACAGGCCTACACCACGCTGCCTCCTTTTTTGAATTGAAATACTCCTTTTCGAAATTATCCTAGCGTTAGTGAACTAAGCCAGAGTAATTTCGAAAGGGAGTATTAGCTAGGAATGTAGTCGATGGGTAGGAAATGATGCGAGATATCTCTTCTACCGTTGTTTTGTTCTCATTGTTTGAAAGATGTGCATGCTATCTTTATTTTATATGAATTAATTGACTGGTTATATTGATTCAGTAATGAGTTCATATAAAGTGGATAATATTATTATAATAAATGTAATCTAGGTATTTTAATACATAGATGTTAGTATTGTATGCGATTAGTTAAGTAGATGGGTTAGTATAGAAGTTGCTAGGTAAAATTTTATATTTTTGTAGTAATAAATTATGAAACATTTTAAAGTTTTTGCAATAAATGTACATATTTACTTATTGAAACATACTTAGACGTAAACAAATGTGCCTCTTTAAAGTTTAATTTTTTTGTAGGTTTTGTGTTATATAAGCTTAGTATGATTATTAAGTAAAACTCTCACCAAAGTTTATGGCCGCTCTTGTGTAAGAGGTATATGTTGTTGATGGGCCAATCAGAAGCGAGAGTGTGTGTGTGCAAAGAGGTGCGGATGCCAATTTAGGAACGGCCAAAAAGATTGGAGAGAGTTATAATTTCTAACTATCCGACGTGGTGCTACTGAGGTCGACAACTCTTTTAGGATTGAGTAAAGCGCCAGCGGTCGACGGAACGCTAAAACAAAGTAACTCAATTGACATCATAAACTCGCATTTCATTTCTGAAAGCTTTGTTTTTTTAGCACTATGTCGGGTAGTTGAAACTTTTCATTGAGTAAAATACTCGTACACTTCGCTTCTCGTGCATTCCTTGTGCCTTATCTTGACAGTGCTTGTTATCAATCGTTGTGCCAAATAATATCGTTGAAACATGCATCTTTTATATTTGTAGGTTCTCTATTTAGCCGTAGGTATATATTGCTATACATTCTTGAATCAAAGAATTAAGTTATAGAGATAAGTTAGATAGGTTTTGTAAATAACATTGAAAACGTGAACAGTTCGTGCCAAAAATTATTTTATAAGTGGCCCAGAAAGGGGGCAGCATCCAATAGGTGCTTATTTAGATATCAAGTTTTAGGTAGTTATGATTAGTTTCTTATTTATTTTAATAAGTAACAAAATATTATTGTTTTTATTTTGTCGTTTTACAAAGTGGATAGATACATACGAATGATACGTTCGTCAGTAGCATGGAAAATTAATCTCGACTAAAATTATTTGGTTATCATATTTGTTATCAAACTGCAGATTATTATTAATAGAGACCCCAACTGAATCGATATAGAACATTTTTAACACAACACTTAATGATCTCTTGTATCATAAATGTTACGGTTAAGAAAGACGTTCACTTCAAACAAGCAGGACAGGCAAAACCATAATAGCTTATGTACTCACTGATCTGTAGATACATAAAAGCTCTCCTTCGTCATGCCTCGACCTGGGGTCGCCGGGTGAATGACACGACGAGGGCATTGCATTAGGTACTCACTTGCACTTAGGATAATTCGTTTCATAGGACCCAACTGTACGAGACAGCAACCCGGCTCTACATTTGAATTTAGAATCTGAGATGATCAACAAGTTTTGAACAAATATCTCAATTTGTTCAAAACTTGTTGAACTAACGAACTTTGTCTCATATAACATGAGACAAAGTTCATATTCCATTGTATCCAAAATATTTAAGATCTGTTTATTACAAATGGTCGTTCAAAAATCAACTTCGAATACCTACAGCAGTAAATAACTGAGTAAGTGGCGTTGAAATATAATATCTACGGTTAAATGCTATTTAAATACACAGAATCGAAGAGTTGAAGGTACACAATCCTTTAGTTTTTACCTCGTTATGCATTGGACATTATAAGACGACAAATATTATTATAATTGGTGTTACACTTGGTTTTTTCATGGTGAATGCTTTAATTAATATTCTGTAGCAGTTAGCGTTTCTTTAAATACGTTCATGATTTACTATCATTAAACGAATCTTTATAATTTTATGTCTTTAGTAATAAGTAATTATAATTTTTAATATTTGGGATACGTTATCTGCTTAAATTCGTTTATAAAAAAATTTGAATTTTTCTAGAAGTTATTTTATTTTTTGCAACAAAAGCTTCAATATTCACCGACATCTGGTCTAGTATATATATAGTAAGGTATATTTCATTTATAAGACAAAAATCAACGATAATATTTTATAATAAAAAGACTAAAAAGTTTTTACCAAAAATAAATACATATCTGCTAAAATTTTACAGTTCTTGAAAATATATAGCTGGATATACCTATAGTTTTTGTACAAGTGTCCTCTGCATCTGTATTGTTTAATATAGCATTTATACTAAGTTAATGTTAAGGTAAGGGAGCAATAAGTTAGATTTTGTAATATTTAATTATAAGGAAGACGAGAAATTATAATACCAATGTGCTTAAAGTGAGTTTTTCATTTTTATTTATTTATTTATTTATATACACTTTATTGTACACCATAATAAACAAGAAAAAGAAACTTAATACTAAAAACATACAATGGGCGGCCTTATCGCATACCGCGATCTCTTCCAGGCAACCTGGAATGGACAGAGATTACCTGGACATGACATGGGTTTGTCATTGGTGCGACAATACCAACAATGAACATAATGTAATTTCAATAATATTTTCTAGAAACACAATAAATACATATGCTAAATAATAGATACATAAATACATACATACAAATATAAAAAAATATATAAATGAAAATAAATGATTTATCTTTTCTTATATTACTTATTAATTTATTTTGAATATATGTACACGCAAGTCATACATTTTTACAATTTAAAATTTAATAAAGTCTATTTTTACTAATACTACAAAGTACTAGGGCCATACTAATGACGTATCAATGCCATCATGATTTCATAAAAAAGTAAAGGGGATAAATCTATTCGACCTTTGGGGCTCCGTCTCTTTTACACACAGGAATCATGATGTCTTTAACTCGTCATAGTATGGTCTTAGGTCTACCGCTTAACTGAGACGGTGAGTGCGGTAGATGTCTGATACGGAAGGGTAGGTGACCAGTGGCGTAGCTACGGTATGAATAGGTGGGGCAGTGCCCCGTGGACCCCAAGTTCAAGGAGCCCCTCGGCCTCCATGAAGGACTACTGCATTAGTACTTAATAGTACAAAGTAATTAGCTGCAATGGCTGGTAATAAGTGGGCTGGTGTAGAGTTTTGCATCTCTTAAGAATTTAGTTTAAATAGGGTTCCAATTTCAGTTTTGCCCCGGGGGTTTTGGTTACGTAGCAACGCCTCTGAGGTTTACTTGCCAGTGATTCACCTAAAGACGGGTATCAACAACCCATCTGACCGTGCAGCTGCCTCAAGCACCATTTCAGTTAAACGTGGGCCTGAGGCAAGGTAATCTTACAATTTCAATATACACAGTTAAACGGATTCACATACCTCGCAACTGAACGTAGAGTTCTCACACGGCGTAATATTCGAGGTTACAGCCTAAGCCAAACAATTTTTTTTACAGATAGTGGGAAAGTTTAAATAGGTAAAAAGAACACCAATACAAATATACAGGCTGATAAGAGATATTTAGATTGGGCATGCTTCGCTACCTAAACTTAAGCGTGACAAGTAGGAACTCCGTGCCTCATCTGGCCATTTAACCCAGATAAAAACTAACAAGATTTTTTTTATTCATATCTCGACGCTGTTTAGCAACCGATTAGCAGGTTCTTAATACAAATTTATAATAGAGGATTTCAACTTACAACCGACTCAATCAAAAAAACATAAAATATAGAGGAAGGATACGATTTGAACCAAATAACCGAGGTCGACCTGTCAGCTGCTTACGACACGGTCTACGTTAAAAGGTTGCTGTTCAAATTAACAACTTTACAGACGATCAAGTTTTCGTACGTCTTTTGGGTGAAATGTTGCGTAATCGTCGGTTTATAATCCACCTTAATACAGAAAAGAGCATATGGCGGATTTAAAAAAATGGTCTTCCCCAAGGAAGTGTTTTGGCTCCTATTTTGTTAAATATTTATACGCAGATGACTTAGCGCTAGCTACGAGGACCACTAACTTTGAGGCTGCCCAAACCAACCTCGATAAGGCTCTGGCGGCTCTCAGTAGATATTACGAAAATAATGCATTAAGGCCTAACCCGTCTAAAACACAGTCATGCTCCACCTGACAAACCGTGGGGCCACTAGAAGGTTAAACATCAAATGGCGAGGTGCTGATATAGAGCACAATGACCACCCTGTTTACCTAGGTGCCACTTTGGACCGTTGATTGACTTTACAAAACCACTGTTGGAAAACAAAATTCAATGTCAGCACCCGCAACAGTCTACTCCGCCGGGACAGGAAATGTGGAGGCAACCCAGGCAGTAGATGTTAATCTACTGCCAGGTTGCCTCCACATTTCCTTCTTATATCGGGTTTAGCTCGCTGCTTTTCAGCTAGGGAATTTGCATGCCTAGTGTGGCATCGATCCGCCCATGCCTGACAAGTGTTTGTAGCTCTCAATGAGACGTGCAGGATCATTACAGGGTGCCTAAAACCAATCCCACTTGCTGCACTATACCCGCTTGCAGGAATGGCCCCTTTGGATGTTAGAAAACAAGTGGCATGTTATTCTGAAAAGCACAAGTAAGAGACAGGCAAACGACATCCTCTATATAACGTGGATAACTCAAGGTGTAGACTAAAAAGTCGAAATAGTTTCCTGTCGTTCACTACACCAATTAACGGCAATGGGTCTAGTGAAATAATGAAAAATCTGTGGCTCCTCAGACACCCATCTTCAGCTGACTATGAAAGTGTCCCCAAAACGTTTTGTGCGTATGGGTGGGATATCCACCATGTATAGACGTACAGCGATGACGCTTCGCCGTACGTCTGGTAGTCCGATGATGAAACGAGCTGGGCGGAATCAGATCATGCAATTCCATCGCACACGCCCCGAAATGCAACCGATAAAAATCGACAAGCTGGCAACTCGGCGACGATGTTCAAGGCTCTGGAGCTTTGACTTGACCAGTGCCTCATTGCCGATGAGTCTCTTGACCTGCTTTTCGATGGACTCGAGTGCATCAAGCTGGTATTTGGCAGATCCGTCCCAGAGATGAGAACAGTACTCCATGCATGATCGAACTTGCGCTTGATACAAGTTGAGCAGCTGTTCCGGCGTGAAGTACCCCCTCACCTTCGCAAGGATCCCCAACTTTTTGGCAGCCACTTGAGCGTTTGCCTCAATGTATGGGCCAAAATGAGTCGATGTCAACGAAACACCAAGAAGCTCAAGATGGTCCGTTATCGGCACGGTCATACCACGGAAAGAAGAAGCCGGGTGGAATTGGCTCATTTTAGCGGAAAAAAGACACGCCTGGGTTTTAGCAGCATTAAACCTGACCAGATTGGCAACGCCCCATTCGGAGACTGCCTGCAAGGACAGGTTCAAACGCTCCACCATGGCCTCACTGAGAGACCTGATCTGCGGCCCGGTAGCCTGTGCGTTAGACAAGTATCTCTCAGCAACCTTGGCCCAAGCCAGTTTGTGGCCCGTAGGGATCTTGAAATCTCTAAACCGACTACGAGCCAGGTAGGTCGTTGCAAGCACAACTTGCAAATAAATTTAGAGAAATAAGTTACTCTAATGACCTTTTATCGTGCACTTTGTGCAACAACACCTGCGCCATAAAAAACCACTGTGAGGCAATGACAACGCTGTTGACGTGGCTAAATTCTGGTCAAAATATATTTAATTTTGTAATTTGGAATCATCGATACGAAGAAGAAGATCCGGCAGCCTAATAGTGTAAGTAAATTCGGCAAAGGAAACAAACTGTTTCTTACCCAAAAACGACTTTTCGCAAAACAAAAAGTCGTTTTTAGGAAAGAAACAGATTGTTTCCTTTGCCGAATTCACTTACACAATTAGGCTGCGGATCATCAGTTGCTAAACAAGCCGGAGATTTTCATAAATAAGGGTGTAAATCTCTTGAGCCTGCCAATGAAAAGAGATAATAAATAAAACTAACAATGCCTGGATATGCTTTGCATTCAATCTTCCCCATCGCGTGACCATCGACCGTCCGCGATCCGCAATACCGTCAGTTCGTTTGCGTAACAACCCTAACACCATCCTGGCGCACCCAAATACCGTCTCCACTGAAGTGGTACTTCTTCTCGATGGTGTACAACACTAGGCTTAGAATCTGATCGTCGGTGAGGCTGTTAATATGGACATTGTTGTAGGTAAGATCCTCTTTTAGTGTTTCATTTGTTTCTCGTCCGCTGCGCCTGTTTAGGAGGCTGTCGATGTAGTATTTTACTTCGGAACTGGAAATAAAAGGAGTATCATTCCAATGAAGCGATTATGATACAGAAATTGGTAGGTCACACACAAATTATATTAGATACAGGTCAGAAAACGAACCGCAAAGTTATCTACGTGGGTTGTTTTTGTAGGACGATCACTAAACGTTTTACAAGAACAAAAGATAAAGTACTCGTATATTATGAGTTCAAGGGCAGAAAATGACATGGTTTAAATTAGTCAAATGGGTGCAATATTTTGCCTTTATGTAAGAAGCAAGAAAACTATTTATCATTTCAATCAGAATTTTGGATTCAAATACATTATGGAATTAAATATTAAAACTTACACAGGATACAGGAGTATCAAACAATTGTTAAAAATAATTCGATCATCGAACTTCTTCTTGAGAAACTGTATATTCTCGTCAATGACCTCCAAGGCGACATGTAGCCAGTACTTGTGCCTCCTCAGCTGGTTCAACACATTGTTGACGAGCTCTGTCTGCCCGCCATTGTTGTGTGCAGGCAAGTTGTTGAGTGACGAAGATATTAGGATGGCTATGTCTCTGCCGCAGCCTTTGTCGCCGAAGCTGGTAATGTAACTGTGGGAAAAAGAACATGCTTTGTTGAACACCTTAAAGTACTGTAAGTACACATCTACGGAACCCAGCGGGGCAAACAGAAGTGATGTTATGTTATGTGGTATAGTTACAAGGTAAATGTGATTGGAAACGCCGGGATGGGGCGCCCTAGAAGGACATATACATATCTTATTGGTGAAGCTCTTTAGAAAGGTCAGGTACGTAGTACTCGCAATAGTATGGCCAGTCATATGAACATCATCATATCATATCAGCCGTAAGACGTCCACTGCTGGACATAGGCCTCCCCCAAGCGTCGCCACACTGATCGGTCCTGTGCGTTTCGCATACACCGGACTCCCACAGCCTTGACCAGGTCCTCGTTCCACCTAGAGGAAGGCCTTCCAAAGCTGCATATTCCGGTACGCGGTCGCCACTCTAGAACTTTTCGGCCCCAACGGCCATCCGTTCTGCGAGCAATACTGCCACCACTTAAGTTTGGCAATTCTTGGTTCTTGGTTCTCTTGCGGATGTCTTCATTTCTGATTCAACCCAGCAAGGAAACGCTGAGCATAGCCCTCTCCATTGCCCTTTGGGCCACTTTAAGCCTTCTGATGAGGCCCATTGTGAGTGACCACGTCTGTCCCGTTAGTAATCGCTGATGGTAACCCACTCTGGTCATAGACTTTCGTTTGAGACATTGTGGTAAGTTGGACGAGAAGATACCGCGCAGCTTCCCCAACGCTGCCCAGCCGAGTCAGATTCGACGGTTATATGAACAGAAACGAAACAAAAGGAGTATATAAAGATCGTAGCTTGTGACGATCTGTAGTTTCTGCCGAGTTTCTAGAGAAGTAGCGTGCGTTTATGTATGTACCTATGTATGGATGCACTGATAGGTAGGTAAATAGAATAATCATTATTTTATACCATCAAACAAAACATAAGCGCCGCCTCTGTACATTTGTGTGCATGAAGTATTAAATAAATAAATAAATAAGCTATCACTGATAGTTTGATTAACTGTAACAGTTTCAACAGTTTGTTGTGCTTAGAACGAACAAACGAACGATCTTATTAATAACTAGTGGCCCGCCTCGGCTTTGCTTGGCTCATAATAATTTATAGCCTATAACCATCTGGAATGATGTACCTTTCAAATGGAGAAAGATTTTTTCTAACAAGTGTAGTGTTTCCATAGATTACGCTACACGAAAAAATAAGAAATTGCTCTTTATAATATTAGTTAAGAATAAGATAATAAATAATGGTATGAAAATTAGCCAACCGAAAAAATAACCATTCAAACATCAATCAATTCGCAAGACTGTCATTGTCGTTGGGCAATGATGAATTTAGATTTGCGACAGTATGACGTAGGTCTGCCAATAAAATCAATGCGGTTTTCTTTGAAGGCATTATGTTCAATATAAAATGTATGACTCACTTGTTGAACGACTTTGAGGACCCAACTAACCGACTTAGACTGTAGCATTGTTTCTTTGCAGACTTCATCATGCTAAGGCGGTTCAGCAATGTCTTTTTGTGTATTACGAGTAGAAGAATCTGAAAATAAGAATTTTAATTTGCGATAAGCAACTTTATTTCGATTACATAGAGTAAATTTTCTATTGCAGCTGGTTTGCTATTAATATAATTTTGTCATTCTGAATTTACAATTTTATTTTCATAAAAATAAGTTCCAGTTTTAATTAACAATTCCAAATCAAACATTTCTTACCCTAGGATTAGTGGATAATACTTGGTACTCTTTTAAATTTCTGAGCTCCTCTAGTCGCTCCCGGACGGTTTCTGGTCGCATGCAGTATACCCTCAGACACCGTCTTTGAACTTCCACTGATATTTTGAATTCCTGAAAAAACACGATTTAGACTGTAACAAAGTCTGTAGTTTCGCCAATCTATGAAAATGTTGCAATTTTATTTTTTAATTTAATAGGTAGCAACTTTATAACAATATATTACCTCCAAGATATCTCGAACTTGAATCAAAGAATTATAATTATTCTTCAAAATAGCAGGTACTATTTTCAAAGCTTCTCTAATGTCCATACCAGCCAGGGTGGCAACATTTTCTAAAATAAGTTTCGTGTGTAACGGATCTGCAGAAATTATGAAGCCATTTCTTTTAATTGTTGCTTTGTCGAACTTTATTTCGTCGTGTGCTATGTTGATCGCTTCTTGGATGTCCGACATCGGTTTGTGTTTAAGAGGCCGGACGTTCTTACAATGCTTTCGAAATTCTTCTGTAGTCACGGAGAGCTTCCAGTGGAGAAATCTTTCTAGTACACTCATGCGGATTGTTACTGGAATCATAGTTAATTTCTGGCTTGTTAAATAGAATATTAATCCATATACACAGTACCTACTGCGTCGTGACGCTGGCTACACCAATCAGAGAACTCTATTCAAGGCTATGTTATGTCACAACGAGTTTTGTAGCCAAACAACTACGTCAGAAAGCGACACAACTCAATAATGTGAAATAACACCTAAGAAACAACAATCGATGTACCTATCATAATAATAAATATATCTTAACATCAGATTGCAGATACTTGTAATGCATAGTTGTAATCAGAGAAAGGTGTCTAAAGTAGGAGAATCCTGTGTGTTATAAAATTGTCAGTGTAATTATTTATAGGTATAGTTGTCGGCACGTAAATTGGCAAGGTTTTGGCGTAGTGGGGCTAAGTTCGCGCATCGTACACTTAGTGCAACAAAAAAGTGGTCTCTTTTATCACTTTTCATTATTCTATGGTTATGGCTATATTTTTTTTTAATCCTGTACTTTTAGGAGAAAGTTAAATAAAGGAGAGGAATGCGTGAAGTTTATAGGTGTTGTAAATAAAATATATGCAGTTAAAAGATATTAATAAGTATTAAAATTATGAGTCCTCGTCGTCACTATCGTTTAATAAAACTGCTACCCCTGACATCAAATTGAAAGTAGCACTTGAGCTGGTTGAAGTTGGCTCCTCATCTTCGACAAAACTATCGACACTCTCATCATCGCTGGAGAAGTTGCTGTTTTCACTGACTTAAATTATATAACGTTCAGTGACTGAATCGATTATATGGTCGCTATGGATGTAGTTTGCCACATTTTTTTATTAACTTTCTCGCATACTTTCTACCATTTATAGGCACCCATCAACGAGACCTTCTCATTTACACACTGTTCGTAATCCATGTAGTGTTTTTGCTGGCTACATAACCTTTGATTGCCGCTCGTGCTATTTCTATAGGATTTAAGTCTGGAACGCAAAACACTATGGTTGTGTTCTGCAAGTATCTGGTCAACATTATATTTTTCGTATTGTTCTTTATTCAATTTAAATAACTTGTATAACTGAGCTTTGAGCGTACTTTCCTCGTATGCTATGCCCTTTGCCGCCAACCACCCCTGCATGCCCACTTTCTTGGCATTCTAGGCAGGTGCAGAATCGTACTGCTTGTTATGCTACGATGCGTTGTCTATTACTAACATCGCATTTGGCGGCAGGCTCGGTATAAGTTGGCTGCGAAGCCACTTGGTATAATTGTCGTAATTCATGTTATCATGAAAATCCCAGACTTTGTTCCAGTTTTAAATAAGAGCAGTGCATTAGCACAGGCATTAGGAACAAATCCAGCTTCAGAATTTGCATGCACCATTACAACCCATTTCCGTTTCGAAATGAGTTTTTAAGCCCCTTTAATGATCCATCTGACCTGCACGCTTTATAATCTAAAATACCAGGCCACTCAGAAAGTATTGCGAAAAAAAGTTTTTATATATGGGAGACTGGCCAGTTATAATGTTTTTCGAAAATATGATTATTTATAAGTAAAAATAAGTAAGTTCCAATTTCAAAATTTCCCTCCACATTTTTTGCGAGTTAATTCAAAGTATTGTGTCTCACTGAAATATGGATTTGCGCCGGGAACATTTTAGAGCTATGATTTTATACGATTTCAAGTGTCGCCTGAAACCGGATGAATCGTACGATAGACTTCAAATGGCATTCATGGATGAAGGCCCTTCCAAGGCAACCGTGTATCGTTGGTATAACGAATTCAAGCGCGGTCGACCAACTTTGGGGGATGACGAAAGAAGCGGTCGCCCTTTGACGGCTGTTACCGAAGAAAACGTGCTAGCAGTGAAAAATTTAATCCAAGACAATAGGCGAATTACATATCAGGAGATTCAACACATATTGAAGATTGGATCGGGAAGAGTTCACGAGATTCTACACAGCCATCTTCGCGTGAGGAGGATAGTATCACGCTGGGTGCCGCACAACCTCACCGATGCTCAGAAGCAGGCCCGGGTGGAATGGTGCCGTGATATGCTTAACAAATTTGAAGCAGGCTCGTCTCGGCGTGTTTACGACATCGTTACAGGTGATGAGTCCTGGATTTATCAATACGACTCAGAAACCAAGCGCCAGTCGACTGTTTGGGTGTTTCAAAATGAGCCAACGCCTACCAAAGTGAAGCGATCTAGAAGCGGGGGTAAGATTTTGATCGCTAGCTTTTTTAATTTGACTGGCCACTTGGTATCAATTCCCTTACGGGATCAAAGAAGCATTAATGCCGAATGGTATACTACCAAATGTTTGCCAGAAGTTTTCTCTGTTATAAGCAACAAGCGACCAAACACAGGGCTCCGCGGGCTACTGCTCCACCACGACAATGCACCTGCGCACACCGCACTCAAAACGAGGGACTTCCTGGACAGCACGCCAGTCAAACTCCTGGGTCACCCTCCTTACAGCCCTGATCTAGCACCGTGTGACTTCTTTTTATTCCCAAAAATAAAAAATCAGCTCAAAGGGATACAATTTTCGTCGCCGGAAGATGCGCTGGCTGCGTTCGAGCAGGCTGTAAACGAGGTGTCTGCGGCGGACTGGAAAAAGTGTTTTGAAAACTGGTTTAGGCGCATGAATCTTTGTATAGAGGCTGGTGGAAAGTACTTTGAAAAGATTTAATAAAAATATATGTACGTATAGAACAATTTTTTTTAGTTTCGCAAAACTTTCTGAGTGTCCCACGTAAGAGATATAAAGATTAATTTTCATAAGTATATCTCTCATTACGTCCCGACAATTTCACCAGACACAAATATGCGAGAATAAAGTATCACTTGATAATTGTTAACCTGAATGAGATGAATCAACATACGACTCATCTGTGTAAATAATAGGTCTTCCTTCTTTCCTATATTTAATAAGAGTTTTAAGGAACTCTATGTTTAACAATCTGTTTGATTTTCTATTAAAAATGCTCTATTATTTTCGGCTTTTTTCCACTGGAAGCCTTTCAGTCCATTCAAAATCCTTCGCAGACTGCGCTCCGAGCCAATAAGATCTATTCCATCTTTAAGTTTTTTTCTGCGAAAAGTAATTTCTACTGTGGGCAGCTCTTTATTTGTGATGTGGTAAATAAGCACACAGGTTCTTACCACCGACTGGTCAAAAGTGTCGATCTCTGTGATCGGTTTTGTTTTATTCCTCTTTTTTCCCGGTGTCCTGAAGACATAGAGGATTTCGGCATTTCTCCCTTGTTTGACTATACGCCTAACAGTCCTATCTCAGGTTTTGGTAGCTTCTGCATTCCGTTTTACCGTCTCTTTCTCAGTTTGAGCTTCTTCTCCATAAAATAGTACACATCATATACCATTTTTCTGGCATGTCTGCGTAAAACGGTATGTAGTCAAATTAAAATAGTAACACACGTAACAAAAACTAAATTAAAAACAATAACAACTACTCCTAACAAAAACAAAGGGCTCGAAGACTTTCGTGCACGCAAGAGTAATCGGGAGCGAACGACGACTTACGACTAATCGCGCGCTCGGATCGGCGCTACCTTATACCCCGCGTCTCGCTTCACTACCAAAGAGAACTAAAAAACTACTTCTGCGCATCTAACGACTCTTGCCAAGTTACGTGCCGAAAACTATTATGCACAAGCAATAGTAGTGGTAATGAAAGCATTTTGTCCATTGCATATTTTTTTTTTTTTTGGGCAGATTTAATTTTCAAACATAATATGAAGATGGAACCCTATTGGATTTTGGTACAATTGAGGTGCTGAAAGCTTTTGGTTTAGAATTTTAGATATTATGTACTGATTGATGAGTTATATAATGAAGTTCGTGTGTGGTTTTTGAGTAAGAGAGTGGTACAATTTTACTCACATATGTTAGTGTTAGTATCAGAGAAATTTTGTAAAGTTTTACTACTGGCGGGCCATTCCTGCAACTTGTTCAATATTGTTTGTTCCATTTCCAAGTCTATTGGGAGTAAACCTTCTTTTTTCAGCTCAGCTATTGTTCTTGATTTCACAAGTGTGTGGTATCTGAAAGCAGAATTAATAACTTCGATTCTAAATTATTTATTTATTAATTACTTTACTGTGGGGGGGTTAGGGTCGGTGTAGGTCTTAGTGGGGCGGGTTCTTGGCCAGGGAACTCGCACCTATAAAATGCTAAGCTGCCAATTGCGCACGCCTAGGAGTGTGAAGCTAGGCTATCAGGCGCTAACCGACAAGTGCTTCATACACGCCCACGCCATTGCTAGTCTGCCGCCGCGGTCTAGTGATGGACCCACATACTTCAATCTTTGTGGGTCGTCCCTCCTGGGCTATGCTACAGTCCGTAACGAGCTTCACACACTCCATCTGCCTCGGGACTTGTAGTAGACAAATATGAAGCGCGAGGGCGAGTCTTCGGCGCCCGATTGTCGTCAGCGGTGTGTCTGCACACCAATGACGGCATATAACCGAACAAACTGGCTAGGTTAAGAAAACCCTGACATTAAACATAACACAACACCTGAAGACCTCACCACACCAGCGATGGAACAGTAATTGGTCTAGGAGATGCTAACTTCGAAATTAAATTGCAACCGCTGCCTTGTGGAGAGATGTTGGATCATCAAAGGCTAGGGCGTTACCCCGAAATTGTAACCAGCTCAGAAGATGCTAACTTCGACACCAAAAACGGCACCTACCGCCTTGTAGAGAAATGTTGCATGCAATCCGGCTAGCCCCCAGGGTTCACAGGTATCCGGGCCTGTGAGTGAGAAATTGACTACCGAAGACTGTAAGAGGGTGGGTACCCAGGCCCCCTTACCAGTAAATACTACTCGGTCTACGGTCTTAAAGAGAGAAGCATCACTAAGAAGCTGGTCCAGCAAGCTTTCCATCCAGGTCTATTTGAGACTAGACCAAGAAGTCTATCACTTAGCGCGATAAGGGATGCTAGCATTGAAACACAAATTGAAAACACACAGCACATTAAGATGAAGAATATTACGGACAATAAAGAAGTCAATCATCCTACTTGGCAAAGAGCACCAGTTCTAAGAAACGCCAAAAGGAAGAAAGTATCATCACAATCTCAGTATCAGTTGATCACGAAGAAGACGTAACATTAGCACATACTGACACTGTTAAAAAAGTTGTAGAGCCACCACCCATAATCCTGTATGGCATTGAAGATCTAACCAAGCTAACTGAGATGCTAGAGAGTGTAGTAGACAAAGCAGATTTCACATACAAAATTATTAAACAAAATCAACTGAGGATAAACTGTGCTAATGTAGAGGTCTACAAAACAACAATAGATGCTGTTAGAAAAAAAGGACTTATTGGACATACATTTAACAGGAAGGATAAGCGCACCTATAGAATTGTGATAAGGAACCTACACCACACCAGTCAGTGTGATAAAAGAAGTAGTAGAAGAGACAGGCAATACTGTGATTGGGGAGATAATAAATGTAAAGTACGGCCCAGAGAAGAAACCAACAACTACATTCTTTGCTAACCTCCAGCCCAACCCCAACAACAAGGCCATAAAAAGTATTAAATACATTCACCATCAGTCAGTAACAATAGAAGACCCACGAAAACGAACCACAGTTGTGCAATGTCAAAGATGCCAACAGTATGGACACCCTAAAAACTACTGCATGAGGCCCTTCCGATGCGTGAAGTGCGCTAAATCACACAAAACCTCAGAATGCCCAAAGAAGGATCACAACACCCTAGCTAAATGTGCCCTATGTCAAGACGCGCATACAGCAAACTTCAAAGGGTGCGAAGTATACAGAGAAATAATAGCAAGGAAGACAAACATACATATTACGGGCCGAGAAAGCACGAACCCAGGTATTGATGACAAGGCCCAGTCAAAAAAGAAAAATTATCCATCCCTGCCAAATAAATTGAGCAGACCCACGCCTGCGACCTACGCAACCGAACCACGGCCGAAATCTGACAACACGCAAAGGACATACGCTGAAGCAACAAAAGCCGACAAAACATCCAAAGATGGGAAGATTTCCTTAACAACCAAAGCACCAAGCATAGAAGAGATCCTTTTAAAACAAGCTGAAAATTTTTACTTAATCCTACAACAAATCAGTATGTTAATCAATCTCATGACTACCCTAGTCACTAAGATGTCACAATGACTTCCCTCAAGATAGCGACGTGGAAGGCAGCAGGGCTATCTCCAAATAAAGTAGAGGTAGAAGTCCTGCTACACACTCACAACATAGACATAAGAATGTCTCAGTAAGAGCGCACTTTTTAAAATTGGAATATTTTTTTTCATGCAATTTCAGAGCCAGCTGAAATTAGACAGCTGTCACCTCTGTTTATTCCAATTATTAAAAATGGAGCGCTTTTCGAAAGAACAACGCGTTATTATTGCATAGTATAAGTATATGCAATAGTAGTGTTAATGAAAGCATTTTGTCCATTCCTTTTTTTTTTTTGTTTTTGAACGCTTTTCGAAAGAACAACGCGTTATTATTGTGAAAAGTCATTACCAAAAAGGGGAAAGTTACGCTAAAACCGCTCCCAAACTTCCGCCAAATTTTCAGCCGAGAAAGTGCACCCAATGTGTCAACCATTCGAAGAGTGGTCAAAAAATTTGAAGAAACTGGGTCAATTATTGATAGTAATAATCCTTTGCATCAACGTACCGGTCGGTCTCTTGAAAACATTGCTGCTGTAAACGAAAGCGTCGCCGAAAACCCGAAAAAATCAATTCGACATCGATCTCAACAACTTCAAATTTCACGAAGCACTATAGGCAGCGAATTTTGACTAAAGACCTCCACCTTCATGCGTACAAGATTCAGTTAACTCAGGAGCTCAAACCAGCAGACCACGGAAAGCGCCGACAATTCGTTCAATGGGTAATGGAGGTGAATGCGATGCCAATTTTTCGAAAAAAGACATTTTCTCCGATGAAGCGCATTTCCATATGAATGGAAAATGACTTCGTGAATACACAAAATTGTCGAATTTGGGACTCAGAAAATCCTCATGCAATCCATGAGAAACAAATGCACCCACAACGAGTAACTGTCTGGTGCGGATTTTGGTCAGGCGGCGTGATTGGACCTTACTTCATTGAAAATGAGGCCGAAATTGCAGTGACTGCCCAACCAGCAAAAACTTGGCTTACAACAAACTTAAGACTAAAATTGTTTCGCTCTTACATCACTCCTATATAATTGTATAAGCCCGGATTTGTGCACCAATTATAAGCACCTTTAGAGTAATATCGTTCTCATTTCAGTCTAATTGAATGCTGTTTGCACTTACAGTAATGTAGCCAAAATGAATTTAAGCCGACTAACCCTCAGTTTCCCAGCACAAAATTATCGGAGAATTAATGTGACAAATTGTCAAGCACGCGTTATTTGCTGTGATTGGCTGTTGAAAATTCATTCAACCAATCACAGCAGATAACGCGTGCTTGACAATTTGTCACATTAATTCTCCGATAATTTTAAGCTGGGAAACCGGGGGTTAGGCTCATATTGCTTTTACGTATATGTATCTTGTAAGACTGCATAGGTTTATATTGGTCTAAAGTCAGCATCTTCTGAGCCAAAACATGCTTATTTTGATTTTACGTTAGATCAAACTTCGTGTGAGTTCTGCGATACTTATGGTTTCACAGTTTTACAATGGAAGGAAAAACAATAAATGATAATTGCAATTAAAGTTACTGTGAAGTTAATTGTTATACTAAAGCGCCGTAATTATCAAGTGCGTGTATTTAAGTTTTACTGTAATTATTCGCATTGGAAAATATTATTTACTGTTAAGTAGACCCTATTTTACGCTTCAAAATTCATACGCCATATTAAATATGGTATTTACTGATCTCGTTTAATAATTTTATTTGTTAATTTGTATTGATAGTGTCGCCATTAGTGCAGCTGTATTTTACAAGCGCACTATTAGACTATTATAAGATTGTTACTAAAGATAACTCCATATTGAAATAAATTGGGGTTCCTCGGTTCCTCGCAATTAAACATAAACCTTAAAGCACCAGGGAGACAAAAAAACAAACTTTACATTTAATACCATTATGCTAATTAAATTTATTTTTATTCAAGGGACAACGTATGTGATTTGAAATGGTTGTTTTTAAGGATATAGATCGTTATTCGGTCAAGAAAGACTTCCGTATGCTAAAACATTTATTATTTTTTATTTAGCATGGCCTTAGAAAGAAACACACTTCTTGTTGAGCAAAATATGTCACGGATATGGGCACTACAATAACGTCAAGAAGAATAAACCTAAACACTTCATATGAATCAAATGAACATAAGAAAACTTTTATGCTACGATTTTTTTTGGTGTGGACATTGCTCTGTGTACACAATTTATAACCACTATATCGATGATGATTGTGAACAATTCATATTAAAAACAACACTCAGCTTAATTACTTCATCTTCATCAGGCACGTAGCTTGGTTATTCCTCTCGCTGTTTTCTCTCGGCATTTGCAAGCAAAATGTGTATTTTTTTTTATAAAGCATATTTTTATACCTTTTTCTAACTGATTGTGATGTCTAAAATAAAATACATAATAATATTTTAGATATCTCAATCTATTCAAATAGGATTCCAAAGATAAAGTTCAAGTTGTGTTACTAATTACTTTCATTGTGTGACGAATAGTTACTTTGTTATAAGATTTGTATTTTTTTATTTAACTACATACTTATGAAGCAACTACTGGGGTGCTGATAATTAAAACGATACAAAAATCTTTTCTTTTTTTTTTAAGTATGTAACAGCGGTACAAAATACAAGTTTTGATCATTTATAAGACACTCACTCCTTTGCATTGTTGGTTAGATACTTTATAAACATATCGGTTACATCGTGTTTAAAATAAATAACAATTAATTTAGTGATGCATGTGATATGTTAAATTTCAATGCCCATTTCTTGACATAATTTTTTAACTCGAAAGCCAGGATTTCGGAACTATTATGATAACAAATTAAAGAGTGCTTTTAAAATTAGTCTGATTATAACCGTTTGACGTGCGTTTGTCTTGCGTTTGTTTACAAAAAGTTTTGCTCGCAGTGAAAAGTTTAATAATCTTATTTTTTTCCTTAACCTGTATTGTCCCACTCCTGGGCAAAGGCCCCCCCATTATTTCAATTTCCTTTGGTGTTGTGCCTCGTCTCGCCAATTCTCGAGCAACTTATCCAATTTATCTGTCAAATACATATTATGTATAAAAGTAGTTTTTAACTAATAAATTAGTTATTCTAACTTAGTTTCGTTCTGCTAACTCGAGTTGCGTAACTAGAGTTCCACTCGAGATATGTGAATTTCAACTCGGGTTAACTCGAGTCGTGTTTATCCCGAGTTGGCCCATCACTACGCGGTCTGCCCGCGACCGCTTTAGCCCCCACCACCGCTCAGGGGGGTAACCACAAGCTCTTAGAGTAAGGTTATTTTGAGATCGAGTAAGGGACAGATGTATCTGACTTGTATACATCTGTCACTTACTCGATCTCAAAATAACCTTACTCTAAGAGCTTGTGGTTACCCCCCTGGAGTCTGGCGCGACACGACACGCCAGGCAAATGTGTTTCCACACCGCGTGGCTCGTGGCGCGCGCGCCAGTGCTGCCAACTTAGCGCTTTTGGCGCCAGATCTAGCGTTTTTTTTTCAATAGCGCGTTCTAGCGCCTAGCGCTAAATCTAGCGCTTTTTGAAACTCTGTACTTTCGTAAAAAAATAGTAACTGCGCAAACTTTCAACTTCCCAACGACGCACACTGTAAGAAAATCGCAATCTGACGGGATTTTATTCTTATGATACGGAACTAATTAATTTGATTGATATAAGTTATAATTAAATGTTTTTTTAGTTTTATAAAATAATTTTGTATTGTTGCGTGTATTTTTGAAATTTAAAAAAACTGGAAAATACAGCAAATAAACATATTACTCATTCGTTGTGGGCAGGGAAAGCAATGACAAAACTTCTGGCTCCAATATACTTCTATTTTTTCGTGGTATGCTTTGTTTTTGTGTTTCTATTTTTTGTGTATGTTTTGTGTGGTTTTGCTGGTTATTTCGGTAGCCATGCTGAAAAAAAAAAATGTATGGGTGCCGCAAAAAAGCGCAAAATGTATGAGTTGCATCTGTTAGTTAAAACTATCAGCTGTACTGTGATGGTATATACTTTACTATATAATGCTATATAATATGTTTTCGGGACTGTAAAAAAATCGAAGTATATTTCGTGTCCTAACAGAAATGGTTGATTTTAGTATATAATTACTATTATAAATCGAACAAAATATGTATGTACTTACATATGAAATACCAACACTACGACAAATAAAGTAAATAACACTATTGACCCAATAATCACTTCGTAATCGTAAGCGTAATTGGCACAAATTAACACTGCAAAACACGTAGTGAGTGTGACTCAGTTTTGTTTCTGATATGAACATTTCTAATATTTATGTTGACATACCCACATTAAAAAAAATATGGTGTCGTTTTTACTAGAGGGTAAGGAATAAAAAGACACCAATAATTTGTAGATAAAACATTGTTCGGATTTTGAATTAAATACCGCTAGATTGCGATTTTCTTACAGTGTGCGACGTGTTGAGGAAAATTGTATCCACAGATAAATATAAATTCAAGTCCAAAACTGATCAAGATCAACCTTATTTCAGCCTCAAAAGAAATCGTAGTAGAATCAGACGATGATGAATTAATTTAATCCCTTTATTTTATAAAATAAATACATTAAAACGTCACTACTTTATTTTATTATTACTAAATAACTACTTTATTGTATGTTACTCTTTTATATGACATAATTTGATTGAATAAAAAACTGCGTTTATACATTTCTAGTTTATATATTTCTCAAATTATTGGGCGTTTTGTTCGATTTTGACCGATTTTTGGAGCGCTTTTTTGACAGCGACCATTTAGCGCGTTCTAGCGCTTTTCAGCGCGTTTTTGCTTAAACGAGTTGACAGCACTGGCGCGCGCCATTCCAGTGTTGCCAGAAGGTTACATTTCTTACATTTTTCTGAACTTTTGACCCCCTCGCGTAACATGAAGTAATTTTTATATTTAATGCAATTTTCGTAACTTTTGAGAACAACGAGATTTGTAATACTAGATTTTTATTGCAAGCAGTTTACGAACGCATCCAAATTGAACGCACCTAAAACTGGCGCGTCTAGAAAGTATTTTTACTCCATATCATACTCAGAGATGGCTCTGAATGAAACGCGCCATGACAAAATGAAAATACTTGATTTTGCTTGAGCGTGTGCGCGTACGTTTCGTACCTTGCGAGTTCGCGCGGTTTCGTACTAGAAGTTCCGGTGATTACCTACATTTATTATTTGGTAAGTAAGTTTAGCGTTAAAGTTTCTGAAATTATCGAGATTCTATTGCCTATCTTTAATGTATTAATAAGTAGGTACCTATGTGTCTAAGTTTGCAACATCAGCAAAAAAATATATCTTAAGCATAAATATTTTATTGAGTGTACAAGCAAGTAAAATTTCTGTAGAAAGTGTGAATTTAAACCTCTACGATTATTACATACTAATGCTAGGTTGGTGGCTTTACCGGTTTTTTTGTCTCCAATTCGCTATCTATTTAAACAATATTTTTTTAGTTTTCGTCTTAATCTATTACGCCTGTGTAATTGTCATGTTTTGTGATTTCAGAAAAAAAGAAAATTTAAAAAAGTCTGCAACAAAACTTAATGAAAGCGATTCACTAGTAATCAATTTAATACACAATAAAGAGAGATGACAAATCATCGTCGATAATGAAAGTTTTTTTTGCATTGAGGCGATTTTGCCCTTTATTAACAGCCCTCTTAAGAACGTACTTATCGTAAAAAACTACGATATGAAGGTTCTATACATATCGAATATTAGTAGTTGGTTCAAGTGTAAAACTAACAGATGCCCCACCTCTCGTGGATTTGGTTCAAAGTAATAGAATAAGTTAGGTGCTAGACTAGATAGTAACAACTGTGAAGATGGCGCTGCCAGCAAATGAAACTAGAGCAAAGATTACTATTATACTAGAGTCTGTTTTATCATAATATTAAATAAACCATTAGACATCATTGATTCCTTTATATTCCGCCAATTTGCCAACATGAATTTGCCTCCGAAATAAAAAATACTAAATTAATAAAACAAATAACTTTTGCAGCAAAAAGGTGGCGGTGGTGGTGACTTAAGGGCCCTGGCAACACTGCGCCATTCAACCGTCAACGACGTGAACTCTTATGGAGTTTTTGGCGGGATTTTTTCGAGTGAAGTTCAGCGGCTGTTAATATTATTTGCAAATTGTTTCCTAGTAGATATTGTGATATAAAATTGGTGTAGTTTTGTGTCTCACTGTCTACGCAACTGGACAATATGTGAAATCATTGACAGAAGCGATCTCAGGATAGTGGAGCGGAGAATTTTATTGTAGTTTTGACTACCTCCGCAAAGCTTACTGGGAAGGCTGACTCGATACGATTTGCTGCCAAATACTCCAAAAACCATTAGAATCTGTTACACCCGTATTCTAATGCATACTAAAGAATGTTAAAATTACACTGAAGACGAGGCGGTATGGTCCAAGACCTTAGCCTGCCCGAGAAGGGCGAACAAAAAGAAAAAAAAAAAAGTGAACTCTTATCGGACGCTCGTAGAATCTCTAAGTGGTCTGTGGCTTGTTTGTATTCTGCGTGTTGAAAATGACCGACGAGCTTATTGAACTTGTACGTCAACGTACAGTTTTGTATGACACAAAGTCTAGGAAGTATATGGGTCATTTGTTAAGTATCCTAATTGTGCAAGTTGAAAGAATAGCGAAAGGATAAAGATTATAATGATTCCTTCCTTGCATTAATTGCTTCATATATTGAAAAATCCGTGTACTCGACTGTCGGCGACGAAACCCCTTTTACAAGCTGATTAGGTGAAACAACGAAGTTTATGCAATATCTGCTCATGCAAGAACCTTATGTACATAGTTATGTAAAGTACATAAAAACTGTATATAAAGTGTTAGATAAGTTCATCTAATAAGATTTCAACTAGTAGGTAAACAGATAGTAAGCAAATAACGAAGTACTTAGTAAGTGATAATTATTCCTTGTTAGATACTAATTAGAGTGATGTATTTGTTTTGTTTTATGCCCAACTAGCATGTACAATCATATAGAATCCTAATTTGAACATTAAAAGTTGATATTTAAAGATATTAAACAATTGATAAAAGATATCATAACATTATTAATTACGCGAGAAACTTGAAAAAGTGTTTTTTTGTTTGTGGAGATTTTTTGATGAGGTTAGTGTCAAACTTGAATGAAAGGTCTTGGGCTAAAACCATTTTATCCGTTTGAATCATGTTAATCGGCCCACATGTTTCCGAGATAATCGCATATCATTATAATGAAAATTTAAACAAACCAAATTTTTTATGTTTTTGTTCTAAAAACTTTTAAATTTGAAATTGCCTTGCCTTCTTTTTTATATTTTGCTCTAAAGTAGTTTAATCATTGCTAGGAGAAATTTATTTATTTATTAACTTTTCATCAAACATAAAGGTACATAGGCAGACTTAAAGCATATATAGGTATTCTCTACCAGTCAACCAAGGTGGTGAGGTAGTGGAAGGGTGGTGGAGATATAACACGGCAGGTTCATAGAAATAAATTGAAGGTCTTCATCAAAATCATCATCCGAATCCGAAGTTAATATTATGTACGTCTACAGGTTGCAAAGGTTCGATGTATATACTAATTCAGAAATAGTGCCAGAGCACCACGCCACACCACGTAAATGTGGTTCCACCTTAATTCACCACTCAGGCCCAGTGCGGGTTGGTGGAAGTCACATGTCTTCGAATTTTTTGTTTCTAGGACATGCCGGTTTCCTCACAATGTTTTCTTTCACTTTTTGAGAGCAGTGGTGATGAAATAATTTACACAAAGTAAAGCGTCTGCCTAGGTTCGAACCCACAACCTACAACTTGTAAGTCGTGGTTGTTACCTCTGGGCCACCACTGCTCTCTAAAGCTCATGCAGGGCTGTATCTTGCGCAATTAACAATAATTGTCCAGACCGAGTATTTGAAATCTGGAGATAGGTATAGGTACAACTCTTTCGTTATCTTTGTATTTCTTTCTTTCCTGACAGTATAAATTCACTTTATTTTTCTTCTCTTTACTATACTCACTTTATTATATGTTCAGCAGCAATACTAATAAATCCACATTCTTTTAGTATTTCACCGTAGTTGTCCATAGTGATTGGGTTCATGCTGAATACATGGAGGTTACGGCAAGCCTCTTCAGGAGTGATGCCAAACGTCTGTAAGATCTGCAGAGTGACCTGCAAGCGGTCATGAGTTACCTCGTCTATATTAGGGTGCTTCTTCTTCAGGATTGTGAGGTAGTCTTCTGATATTGATTCACCTTTATCAAGAACACACAATATTTGATTAGGATAACCTAATATAGGAAAACTTAATTAGGATTATTTATTACAGTTGTGTTAACATGAAAGCTGTAGTTTGTGAAAATTCTACCAAATCTTCTGTAAGATAAATGTGTAAATTAGAAACGTTTCAGCATACTACTCAAACAAGAACCACCTAACCTTGTTATTTGTCTGTTGCATTAAGTAAAAAATTTAAAGGTCACACTCAAAGCTTTGTATGGATAAATGTGTGTAGTAATTATAGCTTCATAATTTTACTCAAATCACCTGTGGTTTTCTTGTAGAAATCCAAAATCGGTAAGTTGTGATGGTATTTTCTCGACACAACTTGAAAAATATAAGAGTAATTTAAACCACTGCCACTTAAATATCTCAATCTTTTGATATAAGACCGCATATTATAGACTGTTAATCTATTGCCTTATTATTTTAGTTTTAATTTAGTGTTTTACAAATGTAAATAATAACAAACTACTTAGAGCATAGACTATAGAGATACTACGTATTTTTGTTGTCAACGTGACATTGACAGAACACAGGCGCTGCCAACATCATCCATATATCACGGGAGCCACTAGACGATCAACCCGGTCCATCATTATCATCATCATTTCATCCGAAATACGTTCACTGCTGGACATAGGCCTCCCCCAAGCATCGCCACACAGATCGGTCCTGTGCGTTTCGCATCCACCAGACGGTAAACAAACCGGGCTTATTAAGTAAGGAACAGCAAGTAGCAATAATTGTACAATTATTGCGCGATCAATTTATTGACCTGGCTACTGAGACCTTTAAGTCAAGTCTTTTTTTTTACAATCCCTTTTAACAGAAGCTATTTTAACTGTACGATCAGTGCTGGATTTATACTAGGGGCAGTCGGGGCTAGTGCCCAGGGCGGCAACATTTGGAAAGTGAGATAAAATTTTCTATACAATATATAATTAACTAATTCTTTTAAATAAACATTTATCTTTCAAGAAATATAATTCAAGTACAGGTTGGCCAAAAAGAGTTGACAAAAATTGAGGTCGCCACTATCGTTTATATGGCATCATTTATACTCTAACCTATATATATTTGATACTTAAAGTATTTTTAAAGATAAATCAGAATGGGGAAAACCGTCAAATTCGATTTTAAACTTCTATATTTTTCTAACTTGTAAATAAAAAAGCCTAGGAGAGCAAAAACATCTTTATTATAGTAACTATTATTATTAAAATCATCCAACTCTATTTTTGGACGGCCTTTTCTGTGCTTGGCTGGGGTAGTAAATTTGTTTTTATTCCCTTCTTTTATTATGCGACACATAGGGCGGCACATACATACATAGGGCGGCATTTTAAATCCGGCCCTGTGTACGATGATTTACAAAATGTATCGTTTGATGAATTAAAAAGCTTATGAAAGAGCAACACTTCGTGGAGGCTGTTTTTTTACAATAGTCAATTTGATTACGATTTAGCTCCAATAATCCGATAAATTAATATTCGGAGATGTAAAGTATTTGTGTGAAGTAAATATGGCAGTGAAAATTTGATATTTTCATTTTAATTACATAATATAATAATTGAATTGAAAAATTGGATGACTAAGACTATAGGTCTACCAGAATCTCATGGCAAATGTGGAAATAAAAAATTGTTGTGTGCAATACTGGGGAAATTGGATTAAACGATCTTGATACTGTTTAATTTTTATTTATGTCTTTAGTATTAATGAACATGAGGTACCTATATTATAGTAGTCACAGCGGATCTTTGTGTCTTTGAACTTGGTCCTGCCAACCATTGCGTAAGAAACAGTTTGTCATCGAGTATACTGCATAGAGTAAGCGAGATAGGATGATGTGACATACATAAGCGAGTGAAAGAGACAGTTATACAATGCTATCTTCACCTTCAACATTGATACAAAAATAGCTACTGCGCGGGGTCTTGCAACCAATTCAGAGACACAAAGATCCACTGTGAGTATTATAAGTATGTGTATGAATAATATTGTTATACATCGGGTTCTTAACATAGGAAAAAAAAATCAATTGAATATTAATTTATGTTATCATTTATTATATATCATTTAAATCATACTAATAACTTAAAACCTCATTCAGAACTAGAAAACTAGAATACGATTCCATGAACTCCACCGGCATTTCAAAAACTTGTGTCTTTGTAATTTTATGTCATCTCTCTCCATCAAAATGGTTCTTTTTCATTGGCATTTAACATATTCAAAACCAACCTCTTTATGTATAAAGTCTGTAAAAAATAATAAAATGTATCATGTTACTCATGGTATAATAAGATAAGGTAGTCTCCTCCCGTGACAGCTGGGTCACGTGATTGGCCTAAGACTACGTCATCGATTGCGTTGCGGTTCTCAAACTTTTTTAGTGGGGAAAAAGATAAAAAAATTACAATAGGTACAACATATTTTTAATTTTCAATAAATCGTCATATTTGATACTTTTTGTATTAATTACTTTGCTTTTTTTTAATTGTTTGCATATTAGTATTTTTATTTAGTTCGGGACGAAAACCCACTAAACTTGACTTGACTAAAATAAGTCAAAAACTAATTATGTTAGGTTAATAAGTTCGGGGGTAAAGGCGTATTGACACAACTATGACTTAAATTATGGAATTTACAACGCGTAGAAAATTAAATATTATGTAGAAAGGCACATACATACCAGTTATTTTAGTTGAATTTAGTTACAAATTTGAAGCCACGCATATGATAGCGTCTCTTCATTGGGAAAATAAAAAAACCTGATTACACCGCCTTATATACTTCTGTTTTTATAGTTTACGGAACAATTAACAATTTTTCTTGAGTATCTATCAAAGTTTACGGGTTCACCACAAACGTTTGGGAGCCACAGTATTTTACTCACAGAGCGAAACAACGCTATAGGTGTGAGCGACACGACAATAGAAATGAAATGGCTAGTTGTCAGTATGACACTTGTCAATTCGATATGTTGCCACTGTGTGTGATTGAATTACCCGAGCAAAATGCATGTTTATCTTAACAAAGCTATTACGAACTAATAATTTAATATACAAATAAATTTAACAATAAATAGATGAATCACATGAGTTACTAAATAGTTATTTTAGTTAGTAATTTATTTTATTTTCATTAACTACATGAGAAAGTACCTAAATTTTCTAAAAAGGACAATCAATAGTAACACTTATCGTGACGTAGTCTTAGGCCATCCTGGGAAGAGAATACCAGGCGAAGTATACGGAGTATGTTATTATACCATGATGTTACTCATAGTCATTCATCATAATCAGTCTATATATACTTTTTTTATGTAAGTTTTATGGCCTGGTTGCTAGGACCTTTTAGCCACGTCTTTGGAAAGAGTTTTGGATCTTATATTTATTCTTTAGTATGCATTAGAATGCGGATGTAAAAGATTCTAATGTTTTTTGGAGTATTTGGCAGCAAATTGTATCGAGTCAGTCTTCCCAGTAAGCTTTGCAGAGGCAGTCAATACTACAATAAAATACTCCGCTCCACTATCCCGAGATCGCTTCTAAATTGATTTTTCGATGTGCCCTGACCTACGATTTACCATATAATAGTAATGGAAAGAAATAAAAATTAAGTAAGAAAAATATAAAATAAACTAAAAGTATCAAAACAAGTCAGTCCAACTTACCGGTCCACTCTACGACGCACTTTAAAATCAAAGATTGAGTTTGATTTACGCCTTCTTCTGCCCTTATTTTATGATACACATTGAAAACAATATGTCTCGCTTGAGATCGAAGTGGGTTTTTCGACATTTTCACAAAAATAACAAATTTTCAAGATAATATCAAAAAATTTCAGCAGCGGTTGACACATCAAGTACTTTGATTTGACAAGTGACAATTGACATTGCCATATGAAAATCATAATTTAAAAAAAATAAAAAATGCCATGAGATTCTGGTAGACCTATACTACTACTACTAGATTTTTCCAATTTACTTTAGACATTGGCAGAATAGTCGACATCAGTGCTTGCCATATAAAAAAAATATTTATTAAAAGATACATATTGCGGACTTATCACATTCTAATGTTTTTGTAAGTATTTAGTAGTAAACATATAAGCTTCGCTGAGTTAGCCAACACTACGGTATAAAAAAAATCCTCCACTTTACCGAGATCACGTCTGTTTCAATTATTAAACAAATAGTCCAGATGCGTAGACATTAGAGACACAAAACAATACCAATTTGTCATTACAATATTCACTAGGAATTCGTTATTTCAATATTTACTTTTATAGTATTATTCTAATTTGCGGCTAATTAAAGTAGCCACAAAATAACACACGAAAAAAGCCGCCAAAACTTAAAAACTTCTGTACCTACTCAGCGAGCGATTGGCAATTGACCAACAACTTAGATAAAGAACAGCCTATAGATTTAGCCTTAAAATGAGCTTTATTGATAGAGCGAGATCGTTAATTGGCAGCCCCATGTAAATAATAAGGACAAAAGATTATTTTTTGTCTTTGTCACTGTAAAATATGCACATTTATCAATATTAATAGTTGACTCGCCAACGCACTACCGCACAGGCTGACAGTCTGATAACAACTGATCGCCCCACCACTCGGACCGGTGTTTATAACCGAGCGGCATATGCGCACGAGGTAACACTACAATACTGTTATCGGCTTGTAGCGCGATCTATTGATATCTACATACACTACATTCCCTTCCTTGTTTTAACCAGTTGTATGTCACCAGAATTATAAATAAGATTTTTAGCAAATTCTTATTTGTATTAATAATTAATTGGCATCTCTGGCATAACAAAATGACAGCACAATAATATTTAAAAAATCATTAACTGATTTAATTTATTGTTTCCTTTTAACCTTTCTCTTCCTCTTCTATTCTATTTTCTGATTCCCATCTCGGCCTACTGTTGAAGGTTACCCCTCACCATCAAATTACTCTAACGTTAGTTGAGAACTCATGTTATTAATTAGTTACCTGGAACCAATAAGTTAATACACGAAATAGTCTCGCGCGCAGGCCCGAAGTCTTCGAGCCTCCCGAAGAAGCTGGCCTCCGAACAGACTCCAGCACCGTAGACCACACACGTACGCTGCGGCAGGCTAAGGACCGAAGAGTACAACCTGCCTTTCCACTCAGCGTTTGTGGATCACATGAAAGTCCTCGACTTGATCGAGACTTGTGCTGCACTGCAATTCCTCCAACGGCGCCAAATTGACCACCGGTACATCGAGGTACCGAAGCGCCTGCACAAAAACGCCACTACGCTAGTTCTACCTTGCGACCTGGCCCCGAAACCCATCCCTCCGCAGCTAGGTGTAGAACAGGGAGACGCCACACCTCCGAAACCGTCCACCGCTGCACTGGAGGACGCCTTCAAGGCTCCGGACCGGAGAGGGCCAGGCATCGACGTCAACGGCGAGCACATCACTCACCTTCGGTTCACCGATGATATAGCTGTCATGGCTGATACCATGGAGGACCCCAGTACATAAAAGTACCACTGCTGCTGACTTAACATGTCGGTTTCCTCCCGATGTTTTTCCTTCACCACCAGTAGGTATCTCTTTTTGACGCGTTCTTCATTACCGAAGGTCGCGTCCCTGAAAGGCCCTCAGGGCTTTATGCACGATGTTCTACCACTTCAATTGGTTCTCAGCTTCTCTTAGGGCGGTTGTAACAGAGAGTCCAGTGAGGGCGGTTACCTGGTCTGACCAGCGGTTAGGTGAGCGGCCGCGAGGTCTTTTTCCATCCGCCTTCCCACCAACTTCTCTAGATTGTCTGGCTCTCGACGGGCAAATGTGACCAAAGTGGCTAGCAGCATACCGCAGCAGCGCTGGTGTAGTAGGTAGCAGAGCGTGGTGAGTCTGTCTTTTATGCCTAGTTGATCAAGGATAGATTTGTTCGTTCTCTTGGCGGTGCATGGTATGTGGAGCATTCTTCGCCACCACGACATCTCAAAAGCTTCTATCTTTTTCCGTTCTATTGCCCGAATCGTCCACGACTCCGATCCGAAAAGGGATATCGAGAAACCAGTGTCCAGACTAGTCTCATCTTACCGCATTGTTGACCTTTCTGTCCTGCCAAATATGTGTCAGCTTACTTTCGCCGCTTTGGCCATTTGAGTCCTTCTCCTGATCTCTCTTTCGGTTCCTCCCCGGTCAGGAAGTAGCGATCCAAGGTATATAAAATCGCTGACAAATTCTAGGTCCGCGAGTTCTTTCGTTCTAGAGAGTTGACCGGATATGTCCGTGAGCATGACTTTTGTCTTCGACTTATTAATCCAACCAGTCCACTCTCATATTCTTCTTTGTGAAACAGATCAGCTAGCTCCTTTTCTGAAGCCAGTAGGTATAATCTACTGCTAATACTGTCATTCTCTGATGACTGTCAATTTAACGACCAGTAGGTATAATCTACTGCTATTACTGTCATACTCTGATGACTATCAATTTAATGACCAGTAGCTATATTCTACTGCCTGTCAAGTTTATGACCAGTAGGTATATTCCACTGCCTTTCAATTTTATGACCAGTAGGTATATTCCACTGCTTGTCAATTAAATGACCAGTAGGTATATTCTACTGCCTGTCAATTTAATTACCAGTAGCTATATTCTACTGCCTGTCAATTAAATGATCAGTCGGTATATTCTACTGCCTGTCAATTGAATGACCAGTAGGTATATTCTACTGTATGTCAATTTAATGACCAGTACCTTTAATCTACTGCTTGTCAATTAAATGACCAGTAGGTATACTCTACTGCAATTATGTGCTCTTTGATTTATTATTTTAGCAATCGCTTTGCTCTCACACAACGGTCTATCTAGACCAGATCTCGGACAGGACTAAAAGCAATATCGCTCACCTACGGACTACTTGTGTTGCCTCAAGATATACCGATTTACGGCTACGACTATGCTTAACCACTGGTACGGTTGAACATACACTACGGCCGATAGACTGAATTACTCCAACTTCTACAGTTTGCTCATCAATCATCATTATCGAAATCAACATTGACTACAACATGATTACGTGACCCACCATCATCTTTCTAAACCGTTAGTGTGTATACTTCTTAGTTCTAAGCGCATCTATTTAAAGCTTTCAGTGTATAACGAGCACCGATATCGAAAGCTTCCTCTAAGCCTTAGCAGTTATTGATCAGAAACAGTATCAGCTTAGATCATAATTACAACGCACATGGCACGACTGCTGCAGCAGCTAGTGACACTCATGCCACCCATATCGTTATTACCTCAAGTGGTACGACCAACACACATCACTTCACATAGAGTCTACAACTTCTTCTTCTTCGTCGGTACACTCTTGGCAGAGCGGTCGTGGTCATCATGTAGCAGTGAGACATCGGGTTGCCATAATTTGCCTAACGATGCGACGCCAACCATCTCTATCGACTGTTATTCGTGTGAACTTATGCAATGGGCCACCCACTGCAGACTTAATCTGGTCGGTCCATCGCATGGGCGACCTGCCGCGCGCTCTCGTTCCTTCCACTCTACCCTGAACTACAAGCCGCTCGATAGAGTCGTTGCCTCGTCGGGACACGTGTCGAAAGAACTGAAGTACTCGAGCTTGGACTATAGCCGATAGACGCTGCCTGATACAGAGTTCTTGAAGGATGGATATATTAGTGCGAAACTCAGTCCACGACACTCCAAGCATTTTCTCCAGCACCACATTTCCAGAGCGTCTATTCATTTCCTCTCAGTTTATTTCAGCATCCAGGTCTCGACTGCGTATAGAAATATGGGGAACACAAGTGACTGTATGAGCTGGGTTTTCGTGGCTTTGGTAATATTGTGATTCTAGGATGATTCATGATTCTATTCCTACGACTTCTGGGTTATTACAAAACCAATACAACCATAGTCTCCTTTGAGACCAGCTGCCCATAGCCCCCTCAACAACTCACAAGTGAATTGCAGGTACGACTACAGACAAGTGCGTAAAGTGCGACCTAATAGCCACGGGATGTGCTCTCCAGCGCGGTGGAGGAACTCTCCTCACTGTTTTCTACGTTTAACTCGTTAGGAGCAGTACTTAGAGGCATCCTTTATATGCGATCGTGAGCGTACTTATTTGTTCTATTACTATTTAAAGATTTCAAAAGATAGCGATCGCGGGATCCACTACTATCACAATGTTACCTTGAATGTAAACAAGTGAATTAAGATCTGAAGATGAAAATCGATCGATCGAGATCGTTGTAAAACGTCCCGCGACATAAGATCTGTTCTGAATACATGTAATTGACCAATGGTCAGTATTGGTTAAAGCAGCTATAATACTAACTCGCTCTGACTCCTAAAACGACAGTTGTGCAGTCCTTCACAAGGAATATCTCATCCTTACTGAACAAAATGTTGAAACTATTACCGTCAGTAAGAAATTTATTACGTACTGGCTTTGTACTAGGTATGTCTCAATTACCCAGTCTTAGTGCTAGGTACAACCACTACCAATTCAATGATCAACACAATTAACTCAAAACTTATCATTTCATTTGGAATTATAATTTTTTCTTGAATGAAGTACGGCATTGTTACTGTATTACTCAAAAATTATCAGCCAAGGCTAGCTAATAGCCACCAGTGATACCCTTGAACAACACTAAAACTTGACCAGTAATTAAGCCAACATTAATTATGGCTCATACTGTATACAAAACCAGAACTTTGAATAATAAGCACTTGTCCTGAGCCATAACAAAATTAAAACGACTCACCAGATTGGCATAACATCCCACATTGTTTTCGTCATATAGACGCGAAGCAGAAGGGCTTACTTCTACTGCATTCAGTTTTGGTGGGACCAAAACAATACGACGCCGACGGTGAAGTGTGCCACCGTTTGCGCATCGAACTTGGGTTTTACGAGGTTGAATTCCACAGCACTACTCAGCAAGGGCACTACTAATTGTATACATTTGATGCACTTCAAAAACTAACGCCACTGATTTTAACTGTCACTGTAAGCACATTTCATTTTTTTTAATTTTTTTTTTATCGTTATTAAGTCTTCATGTTCCTTTTAGATAGGTTTTTGTTTTATAAGGAAATCAACTTTATTTCACTCTACGGTTTTCTCCTCGTCGCCAATGTAAAATATGCACATTTATCAATATTAATAGTTGACTTGCCAACGCACTACCGCACAGGCCGACAGTCTGATAACAACTGATCGCCCCACAACTCGGACCGGTATTTATAACCGAGCGGCATATGCGCACGAGGTAACACTACAATACTGTTATCGGCTTGTAGCGCGATCTATTGATATCTACATACACTACAGTCACCATGGCCGGCTTTTGTTGTTTGTCAAACGCTAATATAATGGAAGGTTTGACCAACTAACTCGGTCGTGTTTGATTTTTTTGTGATTTCGCGGGATTAAGTGTTTATTGGGACAAGGAATTGGGTTATTTATTTATTTATTTATGTGTCAGTGCGATGGTGGGTTGAAGTGTTCTAGGCTGTAAAAGCCAAGGTCATATTGTTATTGTTGTTTCATGTGCGGCCACGCCATGGCTCCATCTATAGGCTGTACTTTATCTAAGACCAACAACAAGGGAAAAAGTAATCGCAATTTGACAGCCACATTTGCTCGCCGATGGCTGTCGCTCTGCTGTCAAAAACTATACGTAATATGAAATGATCGCGATCACCTTGCGATAAATGCACATTTCAGTAAGCAGATTTTTATTGTTAGCAGTGCTGTCGTAAAATTAGTATGGTGTGGCTATAGCTCATATACCAGGCCCCTCAGAAAGTATTGCGAAAAAAAGTTTTTATATATGGGAGACTGGCCAGTTATAATGTTTTTCGAAAATATGATTATTTATAAGTAAAAATAAGTAAGTTCCAATTTCAAAATTTCCTTCACATTTTTTGCGAGTTAATTCAAAGTATTGTGTCTCACTGAAATATGGATCTGCGCCGGGAACATTTTAGAGCTATGATTTTATACGATTTCAAGTGTCGCCTGAAACCGGATGAATCGTACGATAGACTTTAAATGGCATTCATGGATGAAGGCCCTTCCAAGGCAACCGTGTATCGTTGGTATAACGAATTCAAGCGCGGTCGACCAACTTTGGGGGATGACGAAAGAAGCGGTCGCCCTTTGACGGCTGTTACCGAAGAAAACGTGCTAGCAGTGAAAAATTTAATCCAAGACAATAGGCGAATTACATATCAGGAGATTCAACACATATTGAAGATTGGATCGGGAAGCGTTCACGAGATTCTACACAGCCATCTTCGCGTGAGGAGGATAGTATCACGCTGGGTGCCGCACAACCTCACCGATGCTCAGAAGCAGGCCCGGGTGGAATGGTGCCGTGATATGCTTAACAAATTTGAAGCAGGCTCGTCTCGGCGTGTTTACGACATCGTTACAGGTGATGAGTCCTGGATTTATCAATACGACCCAGAAACCAAGCGCCAGTCGACTGTTTGGGTGTTTCAAAATGAGCCAACGCCTACCAAAGTGAAGCGATCTAGAAGCGGGGGTAAGATTTTGATCGCTAGCTTTTTTAATTTGACTGGCCACTTGGTATCAATTCCCTTACGGGATCAAAGAAGCATTAATGCCGAATGGTATACTACCAAATGTTTGCCAGAAGTTTTCTCTGTTATAAGCAACAAGCGACCAAACACAGGGCTCCGCGGGCTACTGCTCCACCACGACAATGCACCTGCGCACACCGCACTCAAAACGAGGGACTTCCTGGACAGCACGCCAGTCAAACTCCTGGGTCACCCTCCTTACAGCCCTGATCTAGCACCGTGTGACTTCTTTTTATTCCCAAAAATAAAAAATCAGCTCAAAGGGATACAATTTTCGTCGCCGGAAGATGCGCTGGCTGCGTTCGAGCAGGCTGTAAACGAGGTGTCTGCGGCGGACTGGAAAAAGTGTTTTGAAAACTGGTTTAGGCGCATGAATCTTTGTATCGAGGCTGGTGGAAAGTACTTTGAAAAGATTTAATAAAAATATATGTACGTATAGAACAATTTTTTTTAGTTTCGCAAAACTTTCTGAGTGTCCCACGTATAATGCGGATTCGCGATTGAAGAGCAATTATTTCGCAAAAATAAGCCTTCCAATTTTTTGACGTAGAGCGATAATCGCGCAATGATTGTACAATCTCTGCGCAAATATTGCTTATTGCTGTTTCATACGTAATAAGCCTGCCGCCGGTCAATCAATGTTTTAAAACTCTTGCTCTCCTGCACGCTACGCACTAGTACTCACGCTACACATGTGCGTTTTGCTTTGTATGAATTTCAGACGAGGATTAATCATACATTGTTACTGTATATGCCAAACCAAGGATGTCACAGCGTGGCCTGTCTTGCCTTGTCTGTCGTGGCCATGCCCACGACAGGCCACGACCGAAAAAAAGTTGAGAGGAACTGCTGCATAGACATACTAAATAATATGGACTGGAAATACCTACGAAAAAAACGTGCCTACATATACCTCAAAATGTCTCATAAAATGGCCGCCGATTCTAAGGTTGTGTCAATCAAACAATACACACACAATCACAAATCTCAATAATACAATATGTAAACAACCATTTGACAGCAGGACTACCACGAACACAACCACAAAATTCGTCACATAAAATGGCGAATATGGCACGTACCTACAACCGTCACTAAGTCATAACAAAATGTTGCTATAATGAGCAACAACTGAAATATTGTTGTCTCTTTCATCAAATGCGATTACTACATTAGAAAGCATGAAACAAAACGATGTTTCACATTCTGTATCGTATTTCACTCATATTTGTATAAGATAATGTATGTATAGAATATCACGGCGCCTCCATATATTTCCTATCTCAATGAACTGCTGTCATTGTCAAAACTGACAATTAATTTGTCAGTTTTGCAATTTGCAGCACTTTTGCAGAATCGCATTAGTGATACAATTCTCAATTTTAATGAATTAAATTTATTATAAGTAAATTAATAATACTGATCAGCGTGTATCATACTTAAAAATAATTTCATTGCGAAAGTTAAATGAATAGGAACAGTAAAGAACCAGTGGGTGAAGGTTAGTTTTGGCCAATATTCCCATTTTTGTTTTCTTTTGGATTATAAACAAATACACTACACATGTATACTGTATTTTTTTTCTCTCTGATTGCCTTTGCCAGAACTTTATGTATTTTTTTCAGATGGACTGGACAGCAGTTAAAAACCACTTCAAGCAAACATGGCTTACTACTATTCTGAGTCTTATTTTGTTCTCTGGTGTTACATACTTTCTGTTATGGGCAGAGGTAAGCAATTTTCCTTCTATTATCCTAGGAATAAGACGTTCGTTACTGAGTTAGTATTGTCATGGTTTTGATGGTGTTATTTTCAGAGCCAAACAATTCAAAGTAATCTTATGCTGGAGGAGCTAGTTTCTGCAGCTGAGAGTATTGACGTTCATACTAGCGATGAAACCGCGCGATATGAGGGCCGTGTCGTGCACATTGTGGGCCCACTAAGGATACTAGAGCCAATATCTGAACCAGACTATAATATCCAAGTACAAGCAGTGAAGTTGAGGAAGAGAGTACAAATGTATCAATGGATTGAAGAAACTACGTAAGTGTGAATGTGAAGTGCAATAATTTATAGTATAATTTTGTTAGTAAATGCAGACTTAAACAAACAAATCAGCTAGTTTCCTATAACCAGCTATATACTAACAAATTAACTCATCTATTCGGGTTTAAAAAGTGTCACTTTATTTATCAGAGAACAAGAAAATTTCCTAAGCGAGCCAGCTGAAGAGTCTCGCAAGACATACTGGTACCACAAAGATTGGCGAGACTATGTGGTGGAGTCCTCGTTGTTCTACATCAGACCAGGACATCACAACCCTCCCTCTATGCCCATATTCAGTGAGACACATATTGCTGAAAATGTCAAGATTGGATGGCTTTATTTAGGTATGAATATATGACTTTTGGGATTAATTTGTCTGTTTTATTCATCTGCTTATTATTTACTTATTGGTCTATCTACAATTGTTATTATGTAAACTAAGTGTACAAAATGATGCAATAGACACAAACAAAATTATCACAGAATTTTACAATAATTAATTATCAACCATGTTTGGGTCAGATTCCAATATAACGGAGGTGTAGGCTGACCCAAATATAGTCGATAAAAAAAAACAAAAATACCTACTACCAGTAGGTATCTTTGGTTGTTTTTATATGGCAAATAAACTATGGAATTCACTTTCTTATAAGTACTATTTACTTTGATATTATGTATAAATCTGGACAAACTTGTACTTTTTATTACTGTTTGGTTTTTGATGCACTCTTTATATTATGGGCATAATATTTTATAACCTCTTTGTATACTGTATAGGAGAAGTTTAACTTATTGATAAGATATGAGGGTCTGAAAGTTCCAAATGACTTTATTTACAGGTATTGATGTGAAGCGCAAAGTGACTGACTACTATGAGATCTGGTCTGACTCCAGACCAGAACGTAGTGATATCAAACTACATTCTGGATTCTATTACCATGGAGAGAGTGCTCTGGAACATGAGATAGGGGACCTCCGCATACACTTCTCATATGCAGGACGTGAGGATGATATTGTAAGTCTTATTAAAAATATTTTATTAATGGCACGGTGCTAATTTGGATCTGTACTTACTACTCGATCAAAATAACTGTGCACATGGCACTGTTACGAAAGAAGCGAATGCGGGGCGATGCGCGGGTAGTTATTTTAACTGTGATGTATTCATCTGAATGTCCGGCTTGGAAAGGCTTTTTTTAATAAGTGAATTATTAGAAATCTTTTAACAGTTTAAAAGCATAACCCATTCGCAATATTGTAATTGAAATTTGATGTGTGTGCAGTATTGAATAAGAATAAAGCCAGAGAATCAAACCCTTTTATGAATTCTTAATTTATCTAATTACTCTATACATTTCAATGTGTTTTTAGTACACAGCTATGGGTGTGGTTGAAGGTGGCAACCTGCAAGCCTACAGTCCAACAAGGTTCCCTGCTGCGGACCCCATTTGTCTCCTGCGCAAAGGTTCTTACAGTTTGAAGCAGCTGCATGACTTGGAGAGGAGAGATGCTAACCTGCACACATGGAAGTATAGGCTGCTTGGTTTTGTTCAAGTTTTTGCCTCTACCATGACTTTGCATCCTGATTGGGTGACACTGTGTAAGTTAAAACTTTAAATATGATAGCTTAACATATTGTAACATGTTCAGATTCTTAAAGCATTCATGAACGCGCTAGTTCGCTAGTTTGTTGTGTGCTTTGATCCTTGTGCATTCAATTATGGACTTTATCTTATAAGGAATAAGGAGTATTTTTTAAAGTTGGTAAAAATATCACTATGGGTTTTCTGTCTGGCTTCAAAATTTCGCCTTGAGACACTTTTAATAAGACCTTGTAACATTTGGCGAGTTCATACATCCCATTTCGATTGCTGTCAATAAAATGCGCGGCGCCGTGTCAGTCTAGTCACTAATTTAAATTGAACCATTAGTTTATAACTATAAAGTTTATTTTTATTTTACAGTTTTACAATGCCAGTGGATATCAAGTAATTTAAGGAGGTGCACAAGGTTTTGGGTGAATTTAGTGCTGTCTTTTTCGTATACGTTATTCATCATTGCTATACCTTGGTAAGTTTAAAGTTAAAATATTAGAGGTGGGCCTACTATCCGGCTCCATTTATAGTATTACTAGCTGGCCAGGCAAACATTGTCTTGCCATACAAATTATTTCAGTTTCCTTAAAAATTTGCATGCACTGAGTATTATAGTATTTTTAATTCTCGTTTACTAATGGAATGGTTAAAACAGGTAACACAATGGTTGTTGTTGGCAGGAGCTGGTGACACGTGTTATATACTATTATTTATATCAGATCACTTAATTAACTGTATGTGAGAACTATTTGAGCAAAATGGCACCTACGTTCCCTACACTACCCTACATACCGACCTACCACCCTAGCCTACTCGACCTACCTATCTACTTGCCTACCTACACACGTACCCTACCTACCAACCTACCTGCCCTACTCTTCCCTACCATATACTATATACCTACCTACCCTACATACCTACCTACCACTATTTTTTGTTGGTCTTAAACCATCTTCGCATTGCTTTTCTAATGAAACCGGTTAGGGGCAAATCGGTTGGATGGTTTCAAAGTCTATTATGGACATGGGTAAAATATTTGTGTTTTATATTTTCGAATTATAGGATTAATTTCTGAAGAATCGACAACGCCATGTTCATTTTTGTGTATGCTTTGCTTCTATCATGTATCAGAGATGGCGCTGTGTTCGCAAAATGTATGGGTTAATGTTTTTATTTTATCGTTAATTTTTTCGATTTTTTATTACGTATTATGCTATTCCGGACGAAGATAAATCCAACAACACAAAAATCATAAAAATTGGTCCATTCGTTCTCGAGTTATAAGTGGTGTAACTAACACGACTTTGTTTTATAGATAGATAGATACCTATTTACTGTCGGTAAGTTTCGGTCAAGTTGACCGAATCTATAGGCAGCTCATCTCTGTTAAATATTCTTCTTTGATACTTTAATTCATGATTTCTCTGTACATACCGTTGGCGTCATAAAAATCGTGTAATTTAACAATATAATATGTTGTTGTAGGTTGGTCCACAAGCCGACATTCGGTGCCATGGTTCTAGGCGGCGCAATGGTCCCTATACTGCATTATTCGACACTGATGACACGCCGCGACGCCACGCCGGAACCACCTCCGTATAACAGATGGAATAACAATCCACACTGAAAGATACAGCAGAGGCCAACCACGGACATGTATTTCAGTCAGTTCATGCAAAATGCATTCTAGCTGATAGAGGAAAACAGCTTTAACCCGTTCGCTGTGGCGATCAAAATTACGCTTAATAGCCAAGTGCGGGACGGTTTTCGTCGCGAACGCCGATGGGCGTCCTCCGCACCTGATAAGGATAATATAAAACGCTGATCGACCTTTTCAGCACTGTTTAAATACATTGATAATTTTTACGCTTAAATCTTAGAAAAAATACAAATAAACCAAACGTATGGTACGTTCACGATAGTATTTGGTGTAAAAATAAATTAAAATCAATTAGATTTTTTTTGTGAAGTTTTGATTATTTAATAGTTGAATTGTGAAAATTTGGCGAATATGTCGACAAATGGCTAGAAAATTATTTTAATTAAATAATTAAAACAATAGCTATAGTTTCAAATGAAAAAAAGGTGGCGCTACAGAGTACAGAATATTTAAAAAAAATGCATTTATTGCAAGTATAATTTTTTGTGACTGGTTATTGCCAAGATATAGGCAATTTAAAAAAAAAAACTCCGATTGGCGTATTTCGCACCTGAATATGAAATCAAAAAACGCCGCAAGGCGTCGCCGCAGCGAATGGGTTAATATAGGGATCCACGTTTACGGCAACTACATGTAAGCAATATGTACATATTACGTATTGTACTACTTTAATATTTATAAATAAATATTAAAGGAGAACGATCACTGTGTTTGAAAAAGTGTCCGTGCAAATGTACGCAAATAAAGGTGGCCCTACAGAGTACAGTAGCTACCGAGTATTTTTTACAATTTACGCCCACATAAACAACTTTTCACCACGCAAGTTTTCCCCAACATCAACAGCATTTTTCTAATATTCCCACTGCTGGGACTCTTACAGAGGGAGTGGACTATAAACCACCACGCGGGCCCAATGCGGATTGGTAGATGTCTTCGAATTTTTTATTCTAGGACATTCCGGTTAATTTTACCCATTTTTGAAAAAAGATTTATAATAGTAAGCACTAAAAATCACATCATATGATTCAAAGTTCGCAAAAATTCAATCACTCTTCACGTTTTCTCACATCAATAATTTTCGGGTTATGTTATGTTCCAGAATCGGCATACTTCAATCCGTTTACAAACTGCTACATTCATAACACAACCTTTGCCGACGCTAGCGCCATTTTGGAACTATTATTAATACCTTATAGCTGGACACTTTTTAACTTTCGCCCCATAATAGATCGTTCTCCTTTACTCTACCCTCCATATCTAAAACGAAATGTCTGGTTTGGTCCTGCTTATGCGTTAACTCTCACAAAAAAAAATTACAGAAAGTAATATACGAGGATTCTTGCGTTGCTGTCCTGCCCGCCTCATACGAACTTCCCTTTTTTGTGCGTAGATAACTGCCTAAATTAGAAACATGGATTATAAAGCTGATGGTACGGCCTCTATGGGATGCGATGTTCAAGGTAAACATTTATATACGGAAATGTAACTGGGTGATTGATAAAATGGTGCGTACGGTATAGATTTAGAAGCTTAACATTTTAAACATGGAATTTAAAAAGTAATAAAAAAAACAAAAGTGTTTGTCTTTCAATTGTCAAAAGTACAAAATGATAGCTCTTCTTTTACATTATTTCAGTAATATTGCATTTTATAAGGACATGTGACCTTTAGACGAGTTTTATTTTTTATTACCCACTCGATCGCGTTAACGTAAACGTTCGCATGTAAAATGGCACCTATGTATAGTTCTCGCAGTAGTAAATCTCATACAAAAACAGCACCGTTTCGTGCTTTGCGCATCGGAAACTTCAGGGCGTCCCAGAAGTTTGCCGAGAACTGTACTGTAGTCACAGCGGATATTTGTGTCTCTGAAGTACGCTCTGCGAACCATTGCGTAAGAAACAGTTTGTCATCGAGTATATTGCATACAGTAACTCGCTTACTTTAAGCAGTATATATAGGACGATGCGACAAACGTAAGCGGGTGAAAGAGGCAATTATACAATATTATATTCTACTTTAAAATTGACGTAGAAATATCAACTGCGCAGGGTCTTGCAGCCAACTTCAGCGACGCAAAGATCCACTGTGACGTGACTACTGTAATTACTGTGTTCTTCTGATGTATCACTACAAGGCGGCACTTATTCAGTTTCAATACAAATTGACGTTAACGTTAACGTGATCGAGTAATTATAAAAACTCGCATTAACGCCATTAACGTAATAAAAATATCTACTGAAAGAAATTGAAAATGATTATCGCAATTAATATTATCTAGTCTGAATATTGTTAGTTAAATATTGCTAGTATATAAGTAGACTGATTGTACTTATATTAGAATAAATATTGCGATCGTACAAAATAAACTTCCTATAGTTTGGTAATAATTTATGTATAAATGTATAAACCTATGTCCCATGTCCTATTTATTACTTATTTATATACTAGAAGATCGTAACTACAAGGCCAATTTGTCTATTTTGTTCCTTAAGATAAAAAAATAAAATCTAAATAAAGTTTAATAATAAAATCTTGTATTATAGCAATAAATAATCTCAATCATAACTTAAAACAACGTATTAAATATTTTATATCTAGTGCAATAAGAATTTTATTAACTTAGAAGGTATAGGGAAAATAAATGACAATGTATATTTTGAGTGTGACCAACTGTAAAAAAGTTAAGGAAGTATTTATTTGTGTTATTTCGATCCATTAAATCAAAAGTAATAGTCTGTCGAATGAAGAATCTCCTCCATATTATAAAAGAAGACATATAAATAACAGTGAATACCTTGTTACACATGTATTTTACTCGATTACTTACTTTTATCTGATTGATATAATCGAAATACCAATATAAAGGAGCTCTTCACTATACAGGGTCCAATTAAATAAGCTATCAAAACTCTGCAGACGTGATAGATCGATGTCTCCTGAAGAAAAACAAAACAAAAGATAGCCACAGCGGATCTTTGTGTCTATGATGTTGGCTCTGAGAACCATTGCGCAAGAAACAGCTTGTCATCGAGTATCCTGCTTAGAGTAAGAGGATGCGACAAACGTAAGCAAGTGAAAGAGGCAGTTTTAAAATGCTGTAGTCTACTTCAACATAAGTAGACTTAGTTAGTATAAGGATCATTACATTAAAACTTAACATCTGTAACTTGTACCTACTTTCTGTGCAAATAAAGAACTATTCTATTCTATTCTATTCTATTCTATTGACACAAAAATATCAACTGCGCAGGGTCTTGCAGCCAACTTCAGAGACACGCAAAGATCCACTGTGACTACTATACCTACTGATTATAGCTGACTTCGGGGTTAACTGCCGCTGGTATTGCTGTTACTTGAAACTATGAATTTAGTTTTTTTTTGGCAATAGATCATCGATCCCATTACTTGGAAATAATCTCGTAAAATTATTTAGACCTTGTAAAGGTGAAGGTATTATGGAGAAAAATAACTTCTGGAGACAACGCAGTATACAGATTTTTTCAACAGTTCAAAACTGGTACCTATTGAATCCGTATTGTACCATCGCGAAATTGATTGCCTGAATTTTCAGCATCATTGTATTCTTAAACTATGCCATATCCTGTACAAGGTACACAAGTGAACCAATTATTAATTAAGTCTAGTTTTAAAGTTTTTACCTTGTGGGTATGTATGTAATCATCAATACTAAAGCACGGTAGTTACAAAACTAATCTAATGTCACTTGCTCTCCTATTAATATTACTCAATAACTACTTAGATATGAAAATATAATCAATCCCTCAGGTTGTGAATAATTGCGTTTACCGGATCTGCTCTAAATTAAATACTATTTTGAAAATAAACTCCTGAAAACGATGCGTTTGTTTTACTTCAATGACCTATGACTGAAATGTTTAACCAACGCGTATAAATAACTGTGCATGTGTATTATCGTCTTTGCACGAAGTGCAACTAACGCGGGAAAATAATTAATACTTTGATAAAAAAATTATTGCGATTCATTGATGTATTAAAAGAGGAAGATACGGGACTGCTTACAGCGCTTGGTCCTACTAATCTAAGTGCATGCCCGTAGCGGATACTCAGTCGCGCACACGGCACATTGTTGATCACACAGCTCATTAATTTCAGTGTTTTTATGTTTTTTGCAATAAATACGCACCAAAATGACATCTTGTGTAGCTAAAAAGTGTTTAAATAATACCAGGAAGAAAAATAAGTCACACGGGATCACTTACCACTCGTAAGTACAGTTAAAAATAAAATTTGTTGAAAATTACAATAATATTTAATGTTTGCTTCGCCATAATTGTGAGAGCGAGATAGATATTACAAACATGCGTGAGAGACACGATACGCACATATTGCAATGTCATTTCATTCATAATAGTAATCATTCGGCCAACATTCGGCGGCTAACGCGATATCGCTCGCACTACAGCGGCGTCTCCTATCTCTTTCATTGTCTATTCGTAACTGTAGGGTTGGGACTGGTGATGACACTGAACACAGATGTGTGAGTTGCGGTGCATGTAGTTGTGCGCCGAGCCCAGGTTTTCTGATCGCGATGTTAGTGCGTAACGCATCTTCCTCTTTTTGATACATCAATGTTGCGATTTGATAAATTTAAAAACTAAATATCACGAATTTCAGCTTCAGACCTTTTTAAAACTTCGTCTACTGTCGAGAAGCCTTTGTATTTATTATTTTTACCAGATTGCCCCAAAAAGGAGTGTTATCGCAACACGATTGTCTTATTTATTATGGGGTCCCTCGGTTTGGCTCAAGCCGGTGAACTTACTACAAAAATAAGACAAAGGGCGCTGCGGCGCGCGGCGTTCTCAGCCGATTGTACGCACGCGCAGTGCGCTCCTTATCAGCTGATCACGCTCCGCCCAGCGAATACAGATTCAGCCGAAACAGTTCTCTTCTATTTTACGGTTGTGATTTTTATTTTGTATTCAAGGTTAGATTACAGTTACCTGTTTCTTTTGATGATCATCTTATGTTGTAAAGTGTACCTAATCGTGCTATCGAAATTTAATTCAGTTCAGTGTGTTGTATCTACATACAACAAACATGAAAGCCGCTGCGATGACGGTTTGGATATTTATTAATATCCTTTGCTTCGGTATGTGCGGCTACTTGTATTTAATCTGGTATCAATACTGGATGTACGATGAAAAGCAGAGAAATTCGAGCAGGACGTCAGAAAACTCACCCAAAACAATGGTTTCCGGTGGCAACTACCAGAATAAGTATTCAGCGGAAAACCTTCCATTAAAATTACCATTTAACTCTAGTTTAAGAATCGATTTCCTTCGAAAAAACCGGAGGTCAGCTATTGGCGGGTACTGGAGCAGTGGCGGATCAAGACAAACGTCTAATAAAACTGCTGGTTCATATCATGTCCTTCCATCCAACAACATAGTGAGGAAGAGTAATGGCAGTCCCAGATTTCCGAATATACACAAGCCGTTATTGGAGTTCGACAGCGATAAATACGTTTGCGACGATTTATTATCGGCGGACTGTGAAGAAAAAACCGCGGCATTTAAGGAGTTGTTGTTAAAGGAGTTTCATAGAGTCCTTATGGGGGCGAGCAAAGTGTTTACATCAGGCTTAGACGCTCACAATACATACGATGTAAGATATAATAGCAGTAATCGTAAGACAAGTTCTAGAGAAGACGTGATGTGTGCTCTGAAAGGAGTGAAGTTACGGACAGTGACAGCTGATGACGAACCGTTCGCGAGGCTCGGGTTTAAGATACCGAGAGCACCGCTCCAGAAGGGGCGTCATTATAACACTTGTGCGGTCGTCACAAGTGCTGGAGCCTTGCTAGGCTCAGGATTAGGAAAATTTATAGGTAAGCTATGTATTCCATTCCCAACTAAGTACCTACCTACCTTTGACCACAATAGATCCCAATGGGTCGAAGTGTCCGAGCTGCTTCTCGGCCCCTCCATAAGTACCTACCTTGTCATTTGAGCAATTGTCTCAGTTATTGTCTAAGGACAGTCAAGTCGAGAACCCATTCCAGCAGCCTAATTGTGTAAGTGAATTCGGCAAAGGAAACAATCTGGTTCTTTACCCTTTTAAAAACACACACATACACAAAGAAGTTGAATCTTTATTCAACTTATTTGTTTATGTGTGTGTTTTTGGGAAAGAAACAGATTGTTTCGTTTGGCGAATTAACTTACACAATTAGGCTGCCAGATCTGCAGCGTAATTGCGTAAGAGAGTTCGGCAGGGCAAAGGGTTTGACTTCATGAAAGAGACTTTCGATTAGAGTATCTTCACCATTGAAACCGTCAAATTATTTTTGGCAATACCGAACAAGTTTAAAGGAAATTTGTCATACTCTTTCATGGAGTCAAACCCTTTGCTCTGCCGAACTCACATATGCAATTAAGCTGCCGGTATATCTAGCCTACCTATTGTCTTGTGCGTGCTCATAATTCCTAAATATCTCTAACTCATATGCTGTTACTCTTACCAGAATTCCTTACGATGACTATAGATACGGTTTGGCAAAAATGAGTGAGTATACTAGCTGATTGCGTGGGTGTAAGTAGGTACCCACCTACTTTTCTATTAGTATAAATTGATGTACTTAACCTATTTCTAAAGCCTCTAAGGCGGTGCTTACACTTAGCATGATTCACAGTGCACATGAGTCGGCCGTGTTATGAGTAGGTATTCTGAGACACACGGATACTTAGTCGCTATCCTTTTACAGTTATCGCCCCAAATGTGCTTTTAGTTACAAAGGTTTATTATTTGTTTTTCTCGTTAGCTATGGTAGAAACCGGTAATGAGTCCACAGATTTTTTGATTGATGCTCTTAGATTGGTAAAATTTGTTACCTAGTACATCCTATGATGGATTGAATGTGTGAGAGATGATGTACTCAGCTACGAGGTGCTAAATGAGATGGCGGCAAAAAGAAATGTATGAAAGGAGGAGACACGCTGCACCGAACCAAATGAATTGAGAAGAAGAGAGAGAAGTAGTATGATGTCTGATCTTAAATTGAGATTTGGAGGATGATAGAAAACTTAGAACTTGTTACAGGAGCAATGCTAAAGTTGTTACAGAGCCTATGATAAGGGAAATAAATTGTTACCAATGTAAAGTTCAATTCTGCGATATATAAATTAAATTGAATAAACTTTTATTTCAGAATCACTTCCATATTTGTTAGTAACAATGTACCTAAATATATAAGTACTTGGCAAATTCCCTTTTTAATATATTATGTAGCATTATCTTCTTGAGTATACTTTAAGATAGTTACATGTATGTATGGTCAGTATGAGGTAGGTGATCGACCGTGTATTGTGCCACTTATCGCATCGGATCTTCGCTTTGTGGAACGCATTGACATGCGGAGTCCGGTCTCTTCGACGAACGGCCCAAATCGTATGCGAATTACACGAATTATTGTCCATGGGACGCGGACGGGGGACTTCACTGAGTAATCAGTGGAACAGATTAAATAACTAAAATATTATGTCAGTAAGTAAGCCTTTGCCAATTTGTATGGTAATGTTATGAAGCAGGTGAACAAATTGTATTAAATTAAATATTATTTGTTTGTTTAGTTGTTACAGAGTTATAGATGGAAATTAAGATACTTACCGATTCAATTTTAGGGTTCCGTACCCGAAGGGTAAAAACGGGACCCCATTACTAAGACTCCACTGTTCGTCTGTCTGTCACCAGGCTGTATCTCATGAACCGTGATAGCTAGACAGTTGATGTATTTCTGTTGCCGCTATAACAAAAAATACCAAAAACAGAAAAAAAAAGTGGTACTCCCATACAACAAACGTGATTTTTTGCGATAATGGTACGGAACCCTTCGTACGAGAATCCAAACTCGAACTTGGCTGGTTTTATTTTTTAATCCCCGATGGTAAAAGTGGGGTGCTATAAGTTTTACGTGTGTACCTGTGTGTTTGTGTATTTTTTTGTGTGTCTGTGGCATCATAGCTCCTAAACAGATAAGCCGATATTGATTTCGTTTGAATGGTGACTTTATCGTACTTAGCTATGTTTGATAAAAATCTGTCCAGCCGTTCTAAAGATATGGGAGTTTTACTGTTTGGATCGTGGTGTTTTCGCAAGACATCATGTCATAATTACGTGTCCAATAGATTGTCGATCGAAGCGAGATAAATTATGTAGTATGAAATAAAAATGTTGGAAATGGGTGCATTAAATTTTACTTGTGTTTGATTAGGTGTTTCAGTGTTTTTGATGGAAATTAAGATACCGGCAAAATTTTAGCTTTTGGAAAAAAACTATTATCGACATTATAATTATGAGGGTGCAAGAATGACGAGCCTGTCTTTTCTAAGTCTATTAGAAGCTTATTATCATCTTCATGTCTTCTTCTCCTTCCTCGCTTCGGTATTCGGATTGTACGAAATGCATCATGACCACGAGTCATGATGCATTTCGTACAATCGCTGGTGTTTTTGTAACTCGCCTTACGTTCTCTATCTGGTTCTGTTAGAGTTATCTAATAGTCTGGCCACAGGTCTGCCACATTCATTATCAGATCCTCCAACCGCAGATTCATCAGTTTGGTCCACCTCATCGGTGATCTTCATGTAGGTACCTAAAGACAATTTCCACCTTCTTGGTTTTAACTATACCTACATTGATGTTTAACCGTTCTGCTTTGCTCTCGCGGGAGACCGGTGGACCCACAGAACAGAAGAAGGCGTTTTTTCTGTTCTATGGGTGGACCGGTGGTTTTGTTTTAATTTGTCACTTAACGTACGCAAGGACAGTTGTGCATGGTTGAACTTCAATTTTATCAGCTTAATCTACTTACCAGACTAAGCTAATATGCCTTTACCTAAGATCAATATTTTGTGTCGTCTGGTGTAGGTTCCTACAATCACGTCACGGTGCTTTCGGTCAGCCCTAAGTTGTAAGCCTAGTCTATTGTTACGCAAATGGCTAGCTTCGCTCTTACAATCTGTTATCACACTATCTATGTTTAACACAGAAACGCATGGTTTGATATGCTGATTCGATTGTTGTTAACTATGATAGGTTGGTCCCGTGGCGCCGGCGCCTGCGTCGCTCTTGTGTAATACCAACGCGTGCGCACCTTAAAATCCAACATAAATGTAGATGTCAACTATGCTATAATAGTATCTAGTATAAAAGTTGTATTGTTTAAGTATTGCCATAAATCAATATGTTCATAAACAGCCGCAAAATTATTCGATATGTCTGTTTTGGTTCATAATTATGTGACTCAAATTCATTAAAAAAATTGCATTTTCTATGTATGTTCTTTTAATTCACCTGAATACGCAGGCTAAAAATCAAAGGTAAAAATTTGATGATTCACTATTGTAACGAATAAAATTATTATTTTATTGCATTTGCGTTAGTCACTGGGTAACCACATGTCTTTGTCCTTTCTCGAAAATCTGCTGATAACTTTATAGCCAGACGTGGAACAGACAATGACACATGCTTCCGACTGGGGTGACACGTGTAAGGACATCTTTACATATTGTTTATTAAAGAATTGCGGACGGTTTTCCGTTACCTAGGTAGGCACGCGACAGGCCGTAAAGTGTACATACAAATCAATCAATCCAGTTTATGATCATTTAATTCAGGACATAGGATTTTCCCTGAAAGGCTTCCGCTTCTTTGCCTGAACAACCTTCTTTGACTGACAGTTGAACCATATTGTGACCAGACAAAACAATATTGCTGTTGATATTCTCTCTGCATAGCTGGTTGCAGGCCAAGTCGAACTTGAGATATATAATACATTCAACAGCTACACCACAAGCCAAACTTGTGTTTATTTACTCATGCAAAACAAACCTTACTTTCGCAAGAAAATAACAATCCTCAAAGATGCCGAGCGTTCTGACAATGTAACATTGCACTAAAGCGAGAAAGATATATCGCATTTCAAAGAAACTTTTAGTATCGCAAGTGTAAGTAATATAAAATTAACAACTTCTAAGGAATCTCTCATTGCCGTATGTGGTTTTGTCGGAGCTTAACTTGAAATTCGTCTTCAAGTCATATCGGTTCATCTGCAAGCTGTCCTAAAGAAAGGGAGTGGCGAATGACATGGAAATGTATGGAGCCACGCCTTTCGTTTCTCGGCTTGAGTTCAGGCTGCCTCCACTCGTTTTGTTTGTGTTATTTTTCTAGTGTTAGCTTAATCACTTACGGCATTTATAGGTTGTTGTCACATATTATTTTGCATATATTTATAGGCATTGTGGAATATCTACCTAGGTTTGTGTGTATATAATTTATCAGCTAGGTATATCTACGAGCGTCCCTATTTATCTCGGTCTTACTTGAGAGCTTATCATGTCAAATAGACAGGCAGATAACATAGAAGCTGAGCCAAAATTTCGCTGAAGTTCTCAAGTATCAAGCTAGAGGCTATCAAGGTACAAATCGTAACTACAGCAATAACTTTTTTACTAAGTAATCGGACATCTAATTCTTCTGTGTAATTTTTATGGTGAGCAGTAAAGAAAGTGAAAAACACTGGGAGGTTTGTAATTTATGTGTAATGGCCGGACTTTGCGGCAAAACTGCGTTATTTTGGCAAAGTTGGGCTCTAATTTTGATTTATTACTTAGACAAAAAAAAATCAGAAGAAAAATCACAATAGATAAAAGCTTAGGTAAAATACCGTAAGTCCGTAAGCAAGGTTGTTCTAACTATAGATGCTTTATGCAGCAATGAAAGAAAAGCTGTCCAGGATACGTGTGGTATTGTTCGCGTGGTGTCATCAACCCACACGTAAAGGGCGTGCATAATTCATGCGGCACCATTGTGCGCTTCCAACATACAATACGGCGGCAATAAGGAGCTTCCCGCGCTCCTTGGAGTCTTTATATTGCTGCTATTATATTATAATGTTGGCAGTAACGGTCCTAGGGATTTTGTGTTTATCCTTTAGACGATCCGAGACGGTTAATTGTAGGAAAATTGGTGTTAACTTTTCATGTTTTAAGAAAGTATACCTACACACAAATAATAACGTAGATAAAGTAACAAATTTTATAACAGGTAGATTATTTTTACAAATTTTTACCGGATATTTTTACGAAAACTTTTTCCCTTGCCTGTTCTTTGAAGATTATAAACGAACAGTAGTATTTGGCGTTAGCGTTTTATTTCCATACCATTATTAAATAACAAAACAAACTAAATAAAAGTAATGTATCCTGTAATCGTGATAAACAACCAGGTCTGCTCCTGTTCGCATTCGCACTACATACATTATTGAACAGTTTTGTTTTCCATTAAATGGTATCGTCTCGTCTCGGCATTTTCTTTTGCTTACGAAGTGCGAACACGTGACCAGCTCAACTGATTTCCATAAATACACATTCATGTTTTTTAATAAGTGTAAGGGCCTCGTTCACCATCTCCAAGTAAAGCGTTGATTAGTTATGTCCAGGATAACGTTATGTGGCACGTAAAAGTTGCGAGTATCTTTTGTCAATTTCACAAACGAAATTATAGGTTCGAGTAACAACGTACTGGTTAAGTGAATGCCTTCAGAAATCTTGCGTTACATTCGTTCAATAATACGTCAATGTTACTCGGCAAATGCCATTGCCAGATGTCAATAGTCATTTGTACTTTTTTTTTAGGGTATGCATCGTGCCTGGGGCATATAAACACTTTTTCTATCTTTATTTTTTTATATTATTTATGGTGTTTTGTCATCTGGTTTGGTATGCATGTGGTTTTAATATGTTATAATAGCCTATTGTTCAGAAGTTCAGTAGATTTGATAGTTTATTAGTAAAACCACTTGAAAAATAAAAAAATACCAATCAATCGATTTATGGGTTAATTTATGTTGGTTTACTGCATAATTCAATAGACGAATTCTAGCAAAAATGAGTGACATCTAGGCCCGTAAAATAATCAACACAGCATTTAAATACACCAATCCTAGGTACTCGTTGCGTCGTAGAATGTTCTAATTCATCCAATTGATGATCAATCAAGTCAAATAAATCCATTTTTATTCACAAATTGTAAAATAATCTACACAAAATGACAACGGACAACCTAAAACTGATGGGTAAACTCGCTAATGGGCAGATGTCGTGGCAAGTAAGATATGGGTCAGTTAATCTTATAATTAGTGCTACTCGAACGTCGTGAAATTCGCACATGACGTTACGGGTGACTTTGACTGGCGGTTAGCCTATTCGACACTTTAAATGCAGGTGGTGAACGAGGCCCTTAGTTGAACACAGCCCGTGTCCCGTGTAGAAAATAGGTTTACGCCTCTTTCGAATAAAATGTGGCAAATCATTCGAAAAGTATACTGATTAGTAAGCGGGCACAGGGTTATTGGAGTTTTCCAACCGTATTTTTTCGGTAGCCGCCCAGTCAGGTTTTTTCCTGGTTGATAGTATAATCTATATAATATACTAGATATATAGAATATCGGCATTTCGTAATATCGGAATCTCTGAACGAAATTACTGTAATTACAATTCCGACACTGAGTGATCTAATAACGGAATCAGACAAGAGAGACACAATCAATGAGCCGATCACCAATGTTTAAATAATTTTTAGCTGATTATCTAGCTGTTGCTAGCAATCTAATAAAATATAATAATAATTGTACAATTCGAATATTTGATACGAACACAGTGTTTTTACAAATTGGCAGGCGGGTATCGCGATATCACAATTTTTACGCCACGGATAGGTTAGGTTTGAAGAGGATGACGGGAGCTGAAAAGAGCGAGCAGAGCGAGCAAACTTAGCTCCCGTCATCTCCTTCATGTTAGGTTACTTTAGACCCTGCAGACGGAAAAAGGAGCCCCGCTCCGTCTCCGTCGACTAACTTTTATTTTCACCGTTTTAAATATTTATATTCGCCCACTGTTAATATAACTTTAATATCATAAAAATATTACAACCATACATGTGAAGCCCCTGACTCCCGTGCTAGGCGAACCTGTGTTACAGGAATCAGTGCCCCTGCCTTATATCAATAGGTACGCAATACGTAATAATCATAGCTTTAAATTTTATATAATAGAATACAAGGAATAAGTAACACTAGTAGGTATGATAGTGATGAGTAAAATACCCCTCATGCAGGAGCATAACGACATCTATACCTTCACAAGGTATGACAAATAAGGTAATAAAGGTTTGGGGAGTACAGTTCAGAAGAAAAGGTTACCAACGAAATAATTCATAAGTATGACTAATATAATAATAATTTAAAACGTTTATTTTCTCTTCACAAAGTTTCTTAAGTCTATGCCTTTCAGTTTAAACCAGGGTATAACTTTGTGAGAGACTGGTGCCTGTGATAGGTTTCAATAAGAACCTGTATTACAGCCATTACAGATCACCAAATTCATAATTGGATCATAATTATGACGATGGCGGTCAATTTGTGTAATGCTTATGTAGGCCTACGTGGGGTAGGTAAACATAGACGACGGTTTCGGTACAAAAACAGTGACCTAGCTAGGTAAAGTTACCTACTAATAGTGACAATCTAAGAAGTCCGTTGACGTTTCTCATTTTACATGCCGCGATAACTTTATAAGTAAGAAATTGAGAAATCAGATTCATGATCCTAATTAATTACTATATTACCCATACACTATAACAACGAGTATCATTCGTAAGCATCAAGTTTAATTTTTATTAAATATTTTATAGCTGTCAAATCTTACTTCTTAGATTGTCTCTCTGCACTTTTATGTAATAATTTCAGGAAAATTTACTGTATCTACTATACTCTTTGCGCTGTAGCATGGTGTGGGTGACAGTTTCAATATTATTTTTTACGGAAGGTATTGTGTTTATCAGTCTATGTATGTATGTATGTATGTATGTATGTAAGTATGCATGTTTGTTCCTATATGGCGTTCCAGAGACCAAACGCGTTGGCCAATTTTGATGATTCATACGTCAATCGATGCGTGTTAACCCTGCGAGTGTCATAGGCTACATTAAAATTGGATAATAGAAAAATGGCGGATTTTGGGTGCCATATTGTGGGGGCCAAATTTTTTTTTTTCTCCCAAACCCATCGTGTGGGGTATCAAAATAAAGGGTTTTAAAAGGTGATTTCAAAAATATATAACACTTATATGTTTAAATGTATCTAATTGGACAAAAAACTAACTAAAAGTTATAAATAAAAAAACTTAATTAAAAAAATCAAAAAACCCGACTGCTTCAAAAGTGAACTATAAAGTCGTAAACAAGGAAAAAATCATGCTGTGCAGGCGGAGGATACACCAGATTTAACTGTCACCCGCACCATGCTACAGCGCAAAGAGTGTAGTTTGAGTATGTAGGGTGTACGCGATATACTATTTTTATGGTATTGTTATGCAATACTTAACCATAAGTGATGCAATCACTAAAGTCACCTACTAATTAAAATCATCAGCAGATAACTAATAATTTCAGGCAAAATTACTGTAGGTACCTACTATTTGTATAGTATTGATAAGCAATACTTAAACATACTTAAGTGATAAAATAATACGCTACTACTACTACTACTACTACTACTTATTAAAATCATCAGCGCATAAGACATAATTTCAGGGTTTTTTTTGTAATGGTTTTGATAGCAATTACTTAAACATAAGTGATGAATTTCGGATTATTAGTCATTGTAACCCTCTGCCTTACTTTTCGGGGTGATCATGTAATGATCTAAAAGTTAATAAACTATGTAACTAGATTTCATTTTTAGGGTTCCGTACCCAAAGGGTAAAAACGGGACCCTATTTCTAAGACTCCGCGGTCCGTCTGTCTGTCAGCAGGGTGTATCTCATGAACTGTGATAGCTAGACAGTTGCAATTTTTTTTTTTTTTTTTCATGCCGCTATCACAAAAATACTAAAAACAGAAAAAATTAAAAATTTAAGTGAGGTAGGATATGATACAACAAACGTGATTTTTTTGCCGTATTTGCGATAGTGGTACAGAACCCTACGTCCGCGAGTCCGACTCGCAATTGGCAGAGTTTTTTAAACAGAAACCAAATTCTCATTTCACTAACGTAAAGCAAATTAAACCAAGTAGCAAGTAGGTAGGTACTAACATCCGCCAATAACTCAGCGACTGGCAGAAAAAAGTAAACGTTTACTTTAATTATCGTTGAAGAATAGTGTAATTATCAGCTCCTTTATTATTAATCTCGTTGTTTACTTCTATTGTTCCGCTTTCTTGTCTGTGTATTGGCCGTCGCCGTCGGCTTCGCCTCGTGAGGCGTGCGGGAGATTGCCATGATGATTTCATACCTTCTTTCAATTAAAGGGCCTACATACCCTTTAGTGCCGTAAAACGAAAGGTCGTGCCGTAAATCTAAAGCAGACTCCTTAGTAACGGCTCGGCTAAAAGGATTAAAAAAAAAAAAATTGATTCATTTACATAATTTTGAACACAAGGTTTTTTCGTGTAACCAATAGTTTTGCTTTAAAAAAATAATTAATAACACGATATTTTTTCGCAAATTTTAGAAACTCCTCCAAAACGACTTGGATGTTTAAAAATATTTTTACACAGAAAAATTGATGGCTGCAATTTCTTCATAACTAACATAGCATATGTGAATCAAATAATATTTTGCAAACAAAACTGTTGAAAAGGCGGTTTAATATTGATATTTTGGCATAGAGCGGGCGCACGGCCACGCAGTACGCGTTAACACTGGGGCGAGTATAGCGCCTTAAGATGTCGTGTTTATAATCCAGCCATGTACCTAATTATGGATCGTAGCAAGTGGCGTTCTGTAGTTTTTGCCTACCACCATGGGAAAAGGGCGTGAGTTGATAATTCATCCTTATGGTTATAGGGTTAATCATACATGGGCCATGTATATATATAATGACATAAAAATGCAAGATTATTCTTTAGTTTGAATACAGATTAACTAATTTTTGAAAAATTCATCTGGGATCCTGTTCAACTTATCAAACTGTACAATGTACAATATTTTACATAAGTATAAGAAGATTGCTAGGGAATAATAATGTTCATTTTCTAATTAATATTAGGTGACATCTAATTCTATGCCATAATAGAAGCGCGCTGCTGAAAACTCAACATATCGACTATAGCGAGTGAACCCGATGATATACCTATTTTTTACAAACAAGCTTCGGTTACTATAGTTCAAGTACCTTTGTACTAAGACATTAATCACTATTATAGCAGTTGCTGAAACTTAGAAGACACAAAGAAAAAAGATTTCACTAATTTGTTGTATAGGAATGTTTCAAAATTGCTGAAATGGAGCGGAAACACTCCACAAGGTCTGATAACGTTACTTTATAAACGTAAAGAATCGCTGCAATCGTTATTGTATGCGTTACAAGAGACAAGGCCTTGTACGAGTTATGACTATTATGACCATAGATTTAAATTTTTTTGCTACGCAAAATTATGACAGTGTAGTGAATAGTGATCTATGGTCACGATTGGCGGTCAATTTTGTTTTTTAAATTTCTTGTTTGGTTTCTGGCCAATTCATCACACAGGAAAGAGCTACTAGGTAAATGCTGCATTTTGGTTTTGTTACTGAACTCAATGACTGGGTTTCACCACATATAAACGTAGATTTATGTGAATTACTCAGAGGAATATGCGTACAGGTAATTGTGGTTAAGTTATTCTGTTAATAAAAAGTAAAAAAACCCTACCTACTTATTTTTGGTTAGATTTGGTTTGACGTTAAGTCATTCAAATCGACGTAGGTACTCACGAAATGACGTAATTAATTAACAAATAATTATAAACAAAGAGTTAAAATTTTATGTTTTTAGAGACAAATTGTGGTTTTACCGAGGTACCACAATTTATTTTTCTAGTTTTCCCCCAAGGTTGAGTGGTAGAAAATACCTAAGGCAAGCCCGTCTCTGAACATTTGTATGCAATAGTATTAAAAAAAAAATCTTGTTTATGCTAGTGATTAAAAACAAGACACTGATAGGAACCTACTGTATCGCTGAGTCTCAAAGGCTACTTTTAAACTTTCCAACTTCTGACTACACGACCAAATATAAGCCGGGAGAAAAGCTTGTTCATATACCTACAACATACTCTACCTACTTATTTATTTAATAATTAATTTACACACAGTAAAAAACATAAAGACAACACATCAAGACTAAAGAGTACAAAGGCACTGCTTATTTCTTAAGAAATTTCTACCAGAAGACCCGCGAAACAGAAAAAAAAAAAATGTAGACAATAGTGTGTGAGAAAGAGAAGCGAAGAAAAGTGAACGACTTAAACTAGCCTATCTTTTAAGTTGGAGGTTCTTGTTTGCTGTCCCTCGGATATAAATCAACATATTTTGTCTATTTCTATTTTTTTTAATTTAAATAGGTAGGTTCAGAACTTAGCATACCTCCTGATGAGCAAACTTACAAACAAACTTATTTATGTCGGCAGATTCTCACGACATGGTATTGAGATTCAACAACGCGCCCACAGAAAATTATACAGAAAGCGTCGGCTCCAAGACCACTTTCAGAGTGCTTAATTCACAGGTTTGTTGGTAAAAACACTTAAAAAAACCGGCCAAGTGCGAGTCGGACTCGCGCACGAAGGGTTCCGTACTTGGTAAATTGCGGTTTACGATTTATGACGTATTAAAAAAAAACTACTGACCAGATCTCGTTCAAACCAATTTTCGCTGGCAGTTTACATAGTAATATACATCATATATTTTTTTTAGTTTTATCATTCTCTTATTTTAGAAGTTACAGGGGGGGGGGGACACATTTTACCACTTTGGAAGAGTCTCTCGCGCAAACTATTCTGTTTAGAAAAAAATGATATTAAAAACCTCTATACCATTTTTGAAGACCTATCCATAGATACCCCACACGTATGGGTTTGATGAAAAAAATATTTTTAGTTTTAGTTTCAAGTATGGGAACCCCCAAAATTTATTGTTTTATTTTTATTTTTGTGTGAAAATCTTAATGCGGTTCACAGAATACATCTACTCACCAAGTTTCAACAGCATAGTTCTTATAGTTTCGGAAAAAAGTGGCTGTGACATACGGACGGACAGACAGACAGACAGACAGACATGACGAATCTATAAGGGTTCCGTTTTTTGCCATTCGGCTACGGAACCCTAAAAAGGTACAACATAATAACAAGCTTGTAAAAATATTAAAGCAGAGTAATGCCACAATAGCAAACTTCAATGTCCTGGTTCAATAATAAATTATGTAAGTAGAAAAAAAAAAAAATTGCATCCTTTTTTAGCCTAGCCCACTTTCATTGAATGGCTTTAACAAGAAAAATTAAAAGTAATTCTAATGGCATCACTTAATTGTTTTCACATAGACTTGGCAGTAATTCTTTTAAATTCTATATCTTTGTAGAGGTTTAACTAAATTTACAATGAAATTCAGGCTGATTTTGTAGAAAGAAATATCGTGAAGCCATTTTCGCCAAAAAAAAACTAATAACTAAAAAATCAATAAGTATAGTAGAGTGTTATTAGCGTTTAAATGTTATATAATTAATAATTAATTCAGTACCTAGAAATGAAAATGTTTATGAATAAAACCAAAGGGGTTTTCCCTTATAAATTATACAATATAAGTAACCGAACAGTAATTCCCATTGGCAAAAATTACGAACTTTCGTAGAAACTTCTGTCACCTTTTTATTTAACCACTTTCTGGAGTGAATTTTCGAAAATACTTCCTTAATAGTCAGTCAATCAGTAAATTAATTTAAGATTTTTATTAAGTGTTTTTATATTAGTGGGTATTAAGAAATTTAAATCGATTACAGGTGGTAGCGAAGCCTGAATTCAACTTTTTGGAGGACCCGTTGTTTCGCAACGTGTCTATTCTAATATGGGATCCGGCGAACTACTCGTCAAGCCTAGAAGACTGGTATCATTATCCTGATTATCCTCTCTTTCCAGTTTATAAGAAGTAAGTTAACTTTTTACCAGATTTATTTTATTCTCGTATTCGATCATCGATTTTATTATCGTATTTTTATTTAAGCTGATAGTGCCCAGTCACTAATATTATTAGCTTTGTATTTGGAAGAAAAACTTTACAAACAAGTAAAACTTCAAAATTTATAAAAACCCCGACTCATTTTTATATCATGCTTTTTAAACTACATAATATATCTTGTAGGTAGTAGACACGTTTCGATCGACAATCTATCGAACACTTGTAATTATAACACGATAGCTTGCGAAAATACCCCGATCCAAAACGCTCATAACTTTTGAATGGCTGAACCGATTTTTATCAAACATAACTAAGAACACTCTCGATAAAGTCGAAACATCAGTTCATCCGTTTAAGAGCTATGATGCCACAGACAGATATAAAAACGACTTATTGTCGGGCCTGCGTTGTCCCCCCGTCTAAGTGCTGCTGTAACATGGAAATATTGTAAAACCAAACAAATTTTTTAAAAGATTAACCATGGAGTTTCTATCTGGTTCTTCTCCATAGGAAACGACTAACCCGAACCGTGCACTTTTTGTCGACGTTTTATAAGTGCCCATGTAGGCCTATGTGAAATAAAAATTATTGTTTTTGAATAATTAAGACATGTGTAAAAACACACACACACAGGTACACACGTTAAACGTACAACATTCCACTTTTTCCGTCAGGGGTTAAAAATGATTTTTAATTATAGTGCTCATGATTCGAGTGCTCTCATAATTTCAGATTACTTGACCAGCACCACAACGCAGACGTCCATTTGCTGAACCCTCAAGTGCTATGGGCATTATGGTCCGTGTTACAAGACACGTCTCCTTACCGTCTGCGGAGAAACCCCCCGTCCTCAGGCTTTATCGGTAGGTTGGTTTGTTGGGTCACGTAACGAATTTTCCGGTAATAATGAAAACGTGCCTGCAGTTGCCTGTGACTCCTGTGAGCCACCTAACGTCAACCACTTCCTATACCTACCAATCTATTATTATTAATCCAAATTTTTAGGCAACTGGGCTTAACCCAGTTGTAAACGACCCTTTGTGCCTATTGGCCTTGTTTGTTCTGTCTCCTGCTTGATATGGAGGGAAGTGGAAATTTATATTTTTTTTCCTACTCCATTATTATTTTCTGATTAATTTCGTTGCGGGATTCAAGACAGTTAAATTCATTCTCCGGGACATCGCCGAGCTTCATTGCATCGGCGCTTTTCTGGTGGTCGCTACTGTTGATACTGGCTTTCAGGAGTTGCAGTGGCTTGGGAATAGTGCGGTGGGATATACCTACCAATTATTGAAAAGCTTATTTAGATTTCGTGGGTTCTTACTCATGAGAACTAAACTAAAAACTACGAGGTAACTAAATATTAAAAATTTAAGACGCGAAGAAATAACGAACTGATAATCTAAAAATAAATGATCTTTTCTTTTATTATGATTTGGTACCAAGCAAACAAACATGCAGATTAATTACCTAAAGAGAAGAATAAATGTAGATAAGTTGATCTTCGTTGATAGTTTGTTTGGCGCCGCGCCGCATCAAAATGACAGTTTTTTTTTTCAGTTCCTTATTTCATAGTGTCGGTTCAAATTGTTAAAAAGTTTCTTTTTTCGCTTTTTGATTTACTTATTTTTAACAGATCGGTTCACATTTGATAATTCAGTAGGTAAATTATAAATGATTCCTGTTTTTCTGCCTTTAGGGCTGGATAATATTTTCAAATTTAAATAGGGCGAACTTTGAGGTATAAACTCTTTTCAAAAAAAAGATTTTTAGAAATCGGACCACTCAATAAAAAGTTATATGACAAATTGAGAACATCCTCCTTTTTTTAAGTCGGTTAAAAAGGAAGTAGAAAACCTACACCTATTGATAATACACGCGTAATGTTATTCATGGAATTGGGTTTGTTTTTATTTGCATACATATTTACTGACAACGTTTGAAAAACAAAAGGTGCGCCGACACCAAATAAATTGGAATAGTAGCGGGATGATGTCAACTGCACTTTTTTTTTCAAGTGCAAGGTACTTGTTAATTAGGCCTTATTCGCAGTTCAAACATTGGCCACGTCTCTCTGTCAGGCTCTAGCACTTAGTTTCTATCTACCTCCCCAGGCCTATGGTTCGCGCTGCACCAGTGTGCGCGCGTGCGCGTGCTGGAGTACGTGCCGTCTGCGCGCGTGACGCGTCGGTGCCACTACCACGGCGCGCAAGACGACGTCGCGTGCACGCTCGGCGCCTGGCACCCGCTCGCGCATGAGAAGACCCTCGCAGAACGTATTCGAGATAACCCAGACGTGCAGGTCTTTCAACAAGGGTTTATTGATGTTCCTGGATTTAGGGGTATTACTTGTCCCTAATTGAGATGTTTGATTGGATACTGTTGGTGATTACGTTGTTAAAATATGTTAAAGGCCACTTGCATCATCACAAAACACTTAAAATTATCGCCTGTTGTCTCTGCCATCTTCAAACGATTTAAAGAAAATAAGAGATAATTTAAATTGGTTTAATGCTAAATGCATTTAGCGATTCCTGGTACAAGTTAACCTAAATGGTTAATGTTACAAATTATTATTGATGTATATTGGTATAGGTATTCTACAATACGTAACATGTAGTTTTGTCACCGTAATATTATTCTTTAATTTAACCGAATTACCACAATTGGTTCTGCCTTTATTTTATCTTAGAAACAAGCCAATATTTGTGTTTGACATCAAAATAATTCGCGTCGTCAACGCAGCGCCGACGCATACGCAGTGCTACGCAGTACTACGCAGTGCTACACTATGCTACGCCGCGCTACATCGCGCTACGCAGTGCTACGCAGCGCCTACGCTGCGTCTTCCGTCCTACTACGTCTATACTGGGGCATATACCGAGTGCTAACACATTCGACGATTGCTAGGACCGTCAACAAAGACAATAATCTGAAAATGTATCACATAATCAACATCTATCATGTACACACGCGGCGACTCTGAATCGATAGCGATGCCAAAATCCGCAACTCATACATTATTTGAATCACTTGATAATATAATACTACCTACCTAGATATCCTATTTAGTTATGCCTGTAACGAATTGCTTTGTGTTAGGTATGTTATTCAATTGTACATAAGTTAGTCAAAGATTATGATCATAATATTAATTAGGTTTATAGATTGTACTGGTTTCAGTTAGGAAAAATACTATTTTGAATCGTTTTCTTTGCAGCCGAAGAAATTTGTTATTTTCAATCAGCCATTTGTTGAAACAGGAACCATCCTAGATACGATTTTTATATAACATAGATGTAGATACTAAATGAAACCTTTCAGCGAAAAACAAAACATAAGATTAAAAATAAGACGTCTTCCTTTACTATAAATAGCTATAAGATGCCAAGTGTTTTAAACAATTAAGATGACACAATAAAAATATGCTGTAGCCAGCAACTACTTATTAGTCAGTTTATCTGATTGAAGAGGCTTTTATTCGTGCTAAGCATATTAATGTAATAGATTGATGTAAAAATAATGATGTTTGATTTTCCGAAATTGTTGTTTATAGAGCAGATAATATATAATTAGGTATATAATGCTAGGAATGTTTGTGAATACTGTAGTAAATAGGGTGTAATAAATAATAATTTATACGCATTATTGCAGTTCTATGATTTATGTATCAGCCTCTAGTATAATTAAAAACCGTTAAAGTCTTGCCTGCTCTTCTCAATAGACACTACCTCTTCAAAGCTATCACTGATTACACGTATTAAACATCAGGAAGTATAATTCACATAGCTGTTTTATGTGATTCAGGTAAGGTCATATCGGCCATGAAGCGCCCTTGTCCATCTTGTATTTTTAGCGATTTGCTAGCGTGCGGAGCGCGGCGGTGCCGCCGGAATACTGATGGGCTGGCTGCCTCGCGATGATTAGTGATTCTGTGTGAGCGCGCGGAATTAGCACGCCGTGTTCGAGATGCGGAGCAGGCAAACACACCTCGTACAAGCAAAGTTCCCCTGGCCTTGCCCTGCGGCGCGCCGGCGATTCGGTACCGGCGGATACTGCGATGACCCGACGTGCACCTGATGATATGCTCAACGTACCTGCTGCATACACGTGAGCAGACGGTGCAACGAACGAAATATCACAACGATATCGACAGTTTGACGCTAATCGGCTAGATATCGTTCATCAACTGTTTTATTTAGAGCGCGTGTCGCAGCGGTCATGGTCCATGGCTTCCTCCTTCGTTGTTCATCTCCATCGATTCGTACAAAGTGCGCGAGCGCGAGCTACAACACATGAATCTTAAGCGATTTGTAATTACCAAGTTTATATTCCACACACTTTTGTACCAAATACCGGACATTTTATAATGAACGTACGTTGGTTATCTTGCATAGTTTAATTACAATATATTAAGCGGAACTTATTTTCCTCGAGCATTGTACTTTGACACTGCATGTCGGTAGCCTTCTGTCGGTTCGGTCATTGCCTCTGGGTGTTTCGCAGAATAGTGCAACAAGTGTACGGACGGTGCGGTGAGTGACGGTAATGTGATAGATCCTGCTGCACTAAGGCACTAGGTATTCCGTAAACATATGAAGGTAATGCTGTCAGTGTACTAGGAAGCGCTGGATGTGTGCCTAGTACACCCTAGCACTGGCCGCCGTCCAGCAATAATAGCGAATACCACTAGTATTCATGTGCTCAATAACATATATTTACACAATTTGTTTACTTAATGTGATAACTTGCATACCTGGCAGGTTCCAATGTTATTTGTACAAAATAATACTGAGAGTTTCTTTGTATTTGAAAGTGCTATTACTCTCGGCTAATCCTTATGTTTTTAAGCAAGTATGTTTCCAGAATATGTGAGCTCCACTATCGAAGATCTCAGGCGGAGAACCGGTCCATTTCACCGTTTTATCGTTATTACTATGTTTACCGGTGACTCACTGCTTGGGATAGTGAATGACTGGTGTCCTTACCTCTTACTCTTCATTTAATAATGATGGTACAAAAAACTAGACAAGTTATACGCCAGTAATGACTGCAATCTATTTAATTAGATGACAATAATAAACAAACTCAACAATTAAATGATTGTTAGCAAAGAATGATATATTGGAACATTTGGCTAAACACTCGAGTAGGTGCGGTACAGGTCTGTAGCCATAAGCTAAGGAAGTGCCATCAATTATACCTAATAATGTACTAAGACTAAGTACTGAGCGTGCCCTTGGCAGCATGTGAAGGTTTTCAAAGCTTTGTTCTACCGGCGACATGCGCATCTTATAATAAATAATCAACTTATGGATACGAAATTATGCGTCACCCTCATCAAAGTCTGCTAAAGGAAATGATATTTTTTTTTTATTTCTGCACATAGGGTTTGGTGGTCACAATTTATGGTCTTCCGTTGTTATTTTGATGCAAGTTTCTGTCAGCGCCTTTGCCAAGCGTGAACACGGTGTTTTTACTGGAGGAACGGAGTAACTTCAATGATAAAAACTGGCCAAGTGCGAGTCACACTCGCGCATGAAGGGTTCCATTATCGCAAAAAGCACGTTTGTTTTATGGGAGCCCTACTTAAATATTTATTTTATTCTATTTTTAGTGTTTTTTTTTCAACTGTCTAGCTGTCACGGTTTATGAGATACAGCCTGGTGACAGACAGACGGGAAATGGAGTCTTAGGAATAGGGTCCCGTTTTTACCCTTTGGGTACGGAACCCTAAAAAGTATCCTATATCCTTAAAATTGCTTTAGCGGTTTAGGTGGTTTAACGGTTCATAACTAAACGAAGAGACAGAGTTAGTTTCACATTTATAATATTCATCATCATCATTATAATTTCAGCCGAAAGTAGTTCACCGCTGGGCAAAGGCTTCCCCAAAGCGTCAATTGATAATATTAAGTTTGGATAATTCTAATAAGTATCCGTCCTCTTTACGTAGGAAAATTAGTTTCGTTCTGCACGTAGCCCAGTTGCGTAATTGGTTTACGTAAGGTTATTTGATTTAGCCCTTTTTAGTGTATTTAAGGACAAATACTACGGTTATCCTGTTCCCAGTCATTGCGTGGTGCTCCCATAAAATACACAAACGAAATCTTCAGTAATTGGGTCGAGAGTGATTCATTTGTTTTATTGGTCTGAATCACTCGAGATTTTTAGGTGGTCAAGCTCGTATTGACGCACGCGCCATCCGTACTATCAATTAGAACAAACACTTGTGTTTTGATTTTATAGTACAGTTCATCGGTGTCACGTCTGTTCTCGTTAAATGCAAACCGCAATTCCCATAAAACAATTAATTGCGTGCATCCTCTTTAAGTAGGAAAACATGAGGCACATATGTTTTAGAATATAAGGGAATATAGGTCAATAGTAGGAAAATGCTCCTAGATCAGGAAACAGCTTGTATGGAATATTGTGTCTTCGCCCAGATTTGGAGTGAAGGGGGTCCGCCATAAGGCTGACATGATGATGTTACATCGTATCACGTACCTCTGTTATCTTTAAGAGAGGTGGAGGTCTTCTTTAAAAAGCAAACAGAACATCGTTTTACAATTAAATTAAACATTGTATGGATACTTTAACAGGACTGATGATGGTACCGTCTAGGTGGTCACAGGAACAGTAGGTATTTTATGAATTTCTTCTCATAGAACTCAAAGATCTTCTGGCACTGAATTCATCCTTCCACTAAGCTATCAACTAGAAAGCCTCAGTAAATATGGATTATGAAAAAAAAATAAAAAAAAAAAAAAAAATTTCAGAATCCATTTTTTTATTTTATTTTTGTGTGTCACATTACTCTGCCGGCTAAAAGCTCTATTACAAGAGGAGATTCAAATGTACATCCCCGATTCCTTCCTGTTACATAGGTATAGATAAAAATAGTTAATTTATCCTAGTTATGTAGGTACTTGGTCTACAATTACCTGTTATGTCACAACGAACTTACGCTACAATGGAATGTGGATTTACCGGAGGAGTAACTTGATCTGCTGCTTTTAAATTGTAGGTATATTATTAACCGACTGCTGAAGGAGGGTAATGTGTTTATCAGTCTATGTATGTATGTATCTATGTTTGTTCCTATATGGCGTTCCAGACCAAACGCGTTGGCCGATTTTGATGATTCATACATCAATCGATGTGTCTTAACATTGCGAGTGTCATAGGCTACATTAAAATTGGACAATAGAAAAATGATTGATTTTTATATATATAGATAAGATTCCTATAATTTCAAAAATATTAAATTATTTATTATTATATTATATTTATTTTAAATAGTAGGTATACAAAATAATAAATAGTGAAGCTGACTTAATTGTTAGTTAATACAGGAAGGAAACTTAGAATATTCTGAGTTTCTACTAGACACTCACAAGGCCTGTCATTCGCCAGAAATTATCCGAGAAAAGATAGATCCATATAATCCATTTGCATTATAGTCATATATTATTGAACTTTGGTTTTCGAATTGAGAATTCGAAGTGAAGACCTTGTCGTTGCTCTTCTTTAGCATGAGAACTTGTCGAACTTTAGCATTCAAGCAGATTTAGACAATTTCTTAAATTCGATTTCTTACTAGTAAACCGGCGGACTTATTACGTATCTTTTGCAAGAGCAAAACGATAGCGATCAAACGCTTAATGTTATAAAAGTCAGAATTACCTGCAGTATAGGTTTTATCTTTTGCTAATTTTTCAAATGCACTTATTTAAAAAACTGGCCAAGTGCGAGTCGGACTCGCGCACGAAGAACCCGTACCATTTTCGTAAAAAACGGCAAAAAAAATGACGTTTGTTGTATGGAAGCCCCCCTTAAATATTTATTTTATTTTGTTTTTAGTATTTGTTGTTGTAGCGGCAACAGATATACATCACCTGTAAAATTTCAACTGTCTAGCTATCACGGTTCATGAGATACAGCCCGGTGACAGACAGACAGACAGACGGACCGCGGAGTCTCAGTAATAGGGTCCCGTTTTTACCCTTTGGGTATGGAACCCTAAAAAAAAACCGCCAACAACTCTAAAACTTCTGTATGGAAGAGCAATTATTGCGCAAAAATCGCTATCGTTTTGCTCTTGCAAAAGATACATAATAAGCCTGCGGGTTTAGATGACTCGTAACAGTTTAGGCAGGAAGGTGTGTCTCTTTCCTTTGACATCTTTATTTAGACCGTAGTCGACAAAACGATGGTGCATCAATCATTGTGGAGTGTGTGAGAACAATCATTTCAATTTGGACGCTTACTTTAAGAGCAGTCTCTAGAAAGACGTGTGACTCACTCAATCGTGCCCTAAATAGTCTGACAGTTTATAACGAAGCGCCTATCAACACCTTTCCGAAAAGATCATGACGGGGACTTTTAATATTTTAGAATACATTATTTTATTCATATAAGTTTTTTTTAGGGAAACCCAGTTGACAGCTGTATGGGTCGGGTAGGTACGCACTTTGATCTGGTGAGTCACTCTCTTAAAACCGGTACTTGTTATTGTTTAGTGGTACAGATGTGATCCGGAAAAGAAATAGTCATGAGGATACAATTTATCAGTTTGATTCTTTCAAGACGAAATCATTCATTGTATTTTTAGTCGACTTTTCATAAAAGAGGAGGTTCTATGTTCGGCTGTATATTTTGTACGTATATATGTTCACCGATTACTCCGTCAAAATTATGGACCGCATTAAAAAAAAAAAAAAAAAAAAAAAGGGTTTACTCTCGAGGTGGTCCTATTGTCACCAAATCAGGATCTGATGAGGGTATCCCGTGGAAATCTCCTCAATTTTTATAGGCTTATATATAGCGATCTTCGTATTTTCATCAACATGGCAAGCTTTTGCACTCAGAAAGTATTATTTGGTGAAGTGGAATTGATAAAGAAGAACACAGATGGTCACCTCATTGTTAAGTATGTTTTGCCTATAAGATATCCCGAATAGTTAAATGACTGTGATGAAAGAAATTTAAGTAAATAGTTCTAATGAAAATACCATCATGTATCATCGAATTGCTCTGGTGAAGAAGCCGGGCGGTAAGCAACCCGGAAAGCCGGAACTCCGAAATAAAACAATGTATCCCTGTCGTGTTTAGGCTTGTTGGAATTGTTATGAGACACCCTCTGGCTATAAATGATTTTCATGGTAATATTTTATGGTACCAAAACAATTTTTTTTGAACTAAAATTAACTTTCTTTTCGGAAGTGTGAATGTATCTTTGGTACTAATCATATTTTGTCGTTTTTGACACCGACTTAAGTTAGTAGCTAGTAATTTTTCGCTTTGTAGTGTTTTGTTTTGGAAGTCGGTTTAGTTTTTTTTGTTATTTTCTTATTTCATTTGGAGGACACTTATCTGTAAATTTAAAATGCGCATAGGTTAGGGTACTTTTCCCATGAGACTAGGTTACTATAACTATATGATCATGAATAGATTTTAGTTTCTCGATTTACAGATTTACCTAAAAATTCGACTGGAAAACATGATTTTCAGAAACTTCTTTACGATCTCATTTAATTGGAAGGATATATACGCACGCTTTTCATAAAAGTACCTACCTATTACAATTATTTAGGTAGTCGGTTCACTAACGGGCCCGTATGATTCACGATTGCCTCGAAGAACACCATTCAGTTCTTTATGTAACTCAACTGTTACTTTTACAGTTTCAGTCTATAGCGTAATATTTTCAGCTTCTTTTGTTTTAGCAAAACATGCATACAAACCTGTCTGTATGAAGGTTTCCAGGTCATTCATGTTTTGGTTACTGGTTACCCAGGATTAACCGTGTACAGTCCGTACTTTACACGTGGTTGCAGCAAAATTAGCGACACATGCGCAATTTATAATTATTACAGCTTGTGTTAACTCAATAATCCTAATGGGAAACCTTTGATTAATGAGCAGAATAGTGCGCACGCTACAAAGCAATTCAGTCACTTAGATATCACTTACTCTCATTCTCTTGCGGTAAACTATGAACCATAATTCATGCCACGTGTAAACTGCTACTTAGATGTAACGAACAATGTAAATTGATCTGTCAATTCGCGGCAACGCAGTGTAAGTTACGATGGCATGCAAAGATTTCGTGGAATTTAGAAAATTAATATGTATGCAGCTTAACTGGTATTTTGTCTATTTTATGAGTTAACATTTAACTTACGCGGTTTATTTTATTGGAATGCGGGATTTACGGGCTTTGTGATAACAATTTTAAATATTTTTCAAGTTGTAAAGCATCGTTTTCTTTCACGCATTCTGGGCACACGTCGATTTGAATTCGTATCGTTGTGGCATTTACTACAATCGTTCGGTTTATGGCCGTTTCGCAAATTCACTACAAAACATTATACTGAGATACAAACACGTATGAAAAACGAAAGGAATGTTTGTAATTCGTATTGTTTAATGTAAAAACTTGAAAATATTAATTTTGTTAATTGTTACGTTATGTAAAGGGCGTGGAACATCACGTTCTGGAAAGTGTAATTTGTGTGAACTTTTAAGTCGAAGCAGCGTGGTGTAATGAAGGCGAAGCTTCGAGTTGAAAAACCTTGAATTCGTGCAAGAATTCGGTGAATTTATTTTGTTTTTATGCCACCGTTGACTAATACGATCGATCGATTCCATATCTATTGGCTACTTACGTTTTTTGTACGCATTTACTGTGAACTGGAAAGTTTAGAAAGTTTTGGGAAGGCATAAACTTACTTAATTTGATTTTACAAATTACTATGTAGCTTAACGAAACCGCAGTCTGTACCTATTTATGGATAAAATGTTAGTTTCTTTTAAAATTTATTTACGAAGTTGCTTAGACAGTGAATCATAACTGCATCGTCTTAAGTTAATAGGTATACTTACTCACGATGTACCGAGTATTCCATAAACAGTGCAGTATTTTCTTCAAAAATTGATTTATCATTGTTAGTCAAATATTTACGGTTACAATTAAAGCGATTTGAATGGAAGTTCATCGACTTGGCAATGGAAGGTCGTTGGCAAATGTCACGAGCTCGGGTGAATCGCATCGGTTCCGACTGCTGGTTGCTGCTCCAACTTGGCAATAACTGCGGGGATGTTGCCAAACTACCTCCAGTGCGAACATTGCTGAATAATTAAGGCTTGATACAGTTAGATATGAACTTGTTCAAAAGGTCACTGTAACTAACACCCGATTTCAGAATTAAGCATTTGACGTTGAGTATTTGTCAAACTATACTTTAGCCATAAAACCTGTCAAAATTGTGCTCCTAAATAGGGTTTGACATGTTCATAACTCCAAATACTCAATTCAGAAATCGACCCGAATTCTACAGAAATAATTAGGTTTAATATCAGAACTATCGAAAGAACACGAGTTAAAACCGGTTATAGGTTTTTGTGAATAATTCACAAAGTAGTAGGTACCTAATATAAAAATATTCATTGGATTTAATTGTTGCAATCAACATTTTGATATGTAAGTAGGTAAGTTTATGAACGTCATCTACTTAGATAAAACAAAATGTTGATTGGTTAGTTGGTTGATCAAGGTGGGTTTTTTTAAACATTATTACGTATTCAAAGCTTTCAATTAATTTTACCGATAACCGGTAACCAGAATGAATCATAACAACATCCGAAATTTTTTAAACTTCTCCATCAATGAGCATTTTGTATGTAAAATATTTTAAATATGAAATTATGTTTTTAATTGCCTAAAAATTGTTTTTCTTTGAAATGTTAAAGAGCTAACTTTACAATGGTAAAATATGTTTTCATGGTTTTTCGTGGTATGCTAAATAATCCACAAATATTAGAATCGTTGTGATTGCTCGTTCCAAACAGGAGGACCGAGGAAAACTGTTTAAAGTCCCGCCAACCCGCACTTTGCACCTGTGATTCGAGCAGTTGGGATACTAAATAGCGTCTCCCTGCGTTTGGACATATTTTTTTGCTCTTTGGGTGCATTCCAGAGGGTGACACTTAGTGTTTTGTCCACTGTGTAACTTGTGGCTCTACCCAGACCAGTTACTGGGACTGGCAAAATGACAATGTATGACTACGTTTGTTAGCTTGGGTCTTACCTGTAAACATAAATTTAGGTGTTAATAAATAAACAAAAAAATTATAAGTTATGAACAAATAATATAAATTTTTAATTTCACCAAAACTCAAAACCAGGCTTGCATACAAAATGCAATACTACCCTCCTGCCTGCACAAATATGCACATGAAGAATATGGATGGATTCCCGCTAATTATCAGTTTTCATAACTTTTCAATCTTTATCTATCAGTACTTTAGAGCCTTTCCCTTCCTCTAAATCTCCTATAAACAAGTGAAAATTCTTCACCAATAGTGAACGACTACTACAAAACTAGCCGCCCGTCCACCACGGAGGATATCGAGCTACACACGTTCGGAATGTATCCCACGCTGCTCACTCCGCAGTAGCCGTTAAAGAAGACGAATGAGATCGCAGCAGACGCTACATTTATTATTGTTTATGTTTGTTTGCAAGTTATGCATGTATACGGATTATTTCAGTGCTACGGAGATTGATTTGCAGTCTTCAAGTCTAGACCACCTTTTTTGCAGAGCACTTTAAGTTGTACTGCCATCCAATAAATTTGAGTCAAGGCGTGATAATTTTTTATCGACTTTTTATCTATAGCTACAGATATTATGGTAAAACGAATAAATACTGGAACTTTGAGCTAAGCTTAGTCGAAAGTTAGAGTATGTGGGTTAAAATATTTGCCAACGCACCCACGACGCAGGGGATATTCCTAGTGTCGGCCAATGTTTAAAAAAAAATGCAGTTGCATCTGTCTGTTGGTAGGTAACTACCTACCTACTGACGCTCGGTGGTGTTGGGCAAGCTCATAACCAAAATTCGGATTGTGCGTCTACTTAACTAAGAAAATAAGTACCTACATGGTACTTATTATTTACTTACCACATCACGGAAGTATGACTTGTTTGTTCTGTCTCTTTAATATGGAGGAGGTTGGAAATTCTTTTTTTTTTCCTATTCATCCGTTATTCTTTTCTGATTAATTTCGTTGCGGGATCCAAGACAGTTAAATTCATTCTACGGGTCTCCGTCGCGCTTCATTGCTCCATTGTTGATTCTGGCTTTCAGGAGTTGCAGTGATTTGGGAATAGTGCGGTGGAATCACGGAGGTATTTGTTTAACGAACTTTTCGTAGAACTGCAAAAACAAAACCTTAGTTTGAACCTACTTGATAATTAGGTCACACGCACTAAAACAATTTAGTAGAGTAACTTGAAGTTCCAGTAACTGTGAGCCATTCAACTAGATAGGACTTTCTGTTTGTCTATAGACCGATAGCAAGAAGCGCAATATTCGTACTAGAAGACGGATACTAATGTTACTTCTTTGTAGGAATCAATCACTGTCAGCGACCACCATTCAAGTCAATCAGTAAGAGGGCCCAGTCGAGAGTGGTATCTTCGATAAGACATGCGATTGAGCAACGCAGGAACTCAGCAATTAGCGCCTTTTATTGAAATCATAATTACGATATTAAACAATTATCGATCGTGTGACGCTGGTTTTCCCGTCCTTACGTACTTTCTTAGTTTAGTTGTAGTAGAAAAATAAAGTAAAATTTGAAATTTCACAGTTCCGAAGTTAACTTACTAGTCTACGACATTGATGAGTCCTTCCACAAGTTGTGTAATCGTAATACCAGGCAAAGCCATAGAATTCAATGAGTATGTTAAAGCTGAGAATGCCTATTACTTTAATGGTGATCTGGGAACTAAAGTAACGCTATTGTAACGATGTTTATTATGTCACTCGAGATGTGAATATTTTTTGTTTTACTCTGTTTTGTAATATCTCTTTAACTCTCTCTTGCAGTACACTTGTTTCTTGCTATTATAAAATAGAGTAAATAAAAAAATTATCACCACACAGAGAGTTCTGGAAATAAGAATATTGAAAAAAAAACCCGACTGCTTAAGAAGTGAACTAAAAAGACGTAAACAAGAACAAAATCATGCTGTGCAGTCGGAGGATACACATTCATGAGCTGTATAACGCATAGCATAACACTATTTATTTTTGAAATCACCTATTTAAAACCCTTTATTTTGACACCCCACACGATGGGTTAGGACAAAAAAAAACATGTGGCTCCCACAATATTATGGCGCCCGAAATCTGCCATTTTTCCATTTTACAATTTTAATGTAGCCAGTGACACTTACAAGGTTACGATGAATCGATTGACGTAAGAATCATCAAAATCGCAACGTTTTTGGTCTTTAGAACGCCACATAGGAACAAACATACATACATAGACTGATAAACATATTACCCTCCTTCGGCAGTTGGTTAAAAAGAAACACAAAATCAAAAACGACACAATAAGACAGAGTACAAAAATTACAGATGCGCTAACATAGGCTTTAAGATGAAGTGGAGATGGGCTGGACACATCTCACCGTCCATCGCTACCCAGATATTCATAGGTGGGCTAAATTAACTACACAATTGAAGGGTCCATCATTAGGTAAAAGATGGAAGACCGGTGGGGTGGTGATTTAATACTAAGTGTAGGGAAAGACTGGATGAGCAAAAGCAAAGGTAGAGAGCTAAGGAAAGAGCTGGAGGACGCCTTACACTAAAGGAGAAACATATCGTTTAAAAAAATCAAAATACTCGACTGCTTGATAAGCGAACTAAAAAGAAATAATAAGAAAAAAAAAATGCTGTGCAGTCTTTGCATGCAGCGCTTTTTAAGCAGTCGGTTTTTTCATTTTTTTAATTAACTTTTTATTTCCAACTTTTTTGTATTTTTTTTTTAGAATTAGGTACATTTAAACATATAAGTGTTCTATATTTTTGATACCCCACACGATGGGTTTGGAAGAAAAAAAAATCTTTCTCACACAAAATGGCGCCCAAAACAGCATTTTTTTTTCTATTTTAATGTAGCCAGTGACACTCGCAGGGTTAAGACGAATCGATTGACGTAAGAATCATCAAAATCGGCCAACGCGTTTGGACTCTAGAACGCCACATAGGAACAAACATACATACATACATATAGACTGATAAACACATTATCCTCCTTCGACAGTCGGGTAAATACTTAACTAACCTTAATTACGAAAGTTTTTATAAGTCAAAGATACTAATATTTCTAACATTAAAATACATTTAATTCATTTATTTGTTCTCTCTTTACAATAATAGGTTACCTAAAAATAACAATGTTTTTGGCTAATGCTATATTCCATCATTGTAAGAGATTGGTGCCTGAAGCAGGTTTTTGAAAAAGCCTGTGTTTCAGGTCACGAACAACAACATCTGTAATGTAAATAAGATATGAAATAAAGAAGGTTTATCAAAGTAGGTATTAGTAGGCCTACCTACCTTATACCTACTTTGATTTATGAGACGAAGAAGGTTTTGTAATAGCCTTGTTGGGAGAACACTTCTGGCCGGATATTGCTACAATTGCTTGGCAGCCTGCACTATAGAATTATGCTCCTAGCCAAGATGAATAAGATAGTGTCCGTATCCGACAACTCAGTACACATATATTATTCTAACTCGATACCTACTCATAAACTATATATATACCTTGCAAGTAAGTTCTGAATGACATTTTTATTTGCATTTTAAAAATCCCCACTCGACGTCCGAGAAAACTTAAAAAAAATTGTTTACATTTCGTAAGTTTCCTGCTATCCGAAAAAGTCTTTGTTTTTACTTATGTCGAAATGAGTGCAATTGAATATGGTCACATCAAAGCATTCGTCATTTGAAAGCTCACCTATTGACTCAAGCTGGACTTTTCCGACCGCACAAAGAAATTGTCATATAATTTAAGTACAGGTACAATCGATTGTTCATACGTTAAGGAAAGGAATCAAGATTGTTATTAGGAAAACCTCAAACATAGGGTCGTAACCGTAAAATACTGGGTAAGTATGAGTGGGCCGGGGGCCGGGGTGGATTGAATCACCGACCTCCATCGTAATCGGCCCGATCATGGATTCGTGGCCCCGTGTATTCGGCGCTGGCTTCCCAGAACAAACTGGTTGCTTTATTGTGCTCGCCTTGAGAATTTTCTACGTTTTTCAAAGAAATTAGAATACTTTGTTGAATGTCACGAACATCTAGAAGCATTACGCATTGTAGAATTATTTTTCAGAATTTTGGAAAAGTACACACGGTGTTATGGTACGAAAAGGATGAATGATAAGGAAAAGTATTTCGTATTGTGTTAAGAAGTTTTCATACTTTGAAATGCTTACTGACAAATGTAAGCTCATTGCAGGTATACTTATCGTCATCATACTTGCTTATGAAGGAATTAATCATAGTTACATAGATCATAGTAAAAACGAATTATTTTGTAATTCTTCCTTGTTTCTTTACGAAAGCTCTTAGGCAAGAACTTATATCTCATAACATAACATTAACGATGGACCGAGGTAAGACACAAGGAACATGTAAATAGTCTAAAGAATCTTCGCAAAGCTAGGTGACACAATAAACAATACCGCCACATTGTAACAAAGAAAGTTGGCACGACATCAAAGGCGGCATGCGGCACCGTCTGTTATGACCACGATGTCACTACAATACCGATGCATGACCTTCACCTCACCGACTCACCGTGGCTAAGGGAAGCTACCACCAACCGCCACCCTCGAGCTTTAGTCACCACACACAATGGCTTTGTCATGACAGGTCTTCCCAAGGTCGGTATTGTCATATCCGATGGACTAACACCAGTCACCGTCTTTCCACCGCCCCGTTACCTGTATCGATAGGTGACAGATTACCGGGAAAAGGGGTACAATAGCTGATAGTACCTAGAATGTGGTTGCGTAATGAATTTGTTTCTATATTCATTTGTTTTACACGCATGAATCAAGTTCGATTGAAACTATTGCTTTTACCTTTGCCCCATGCATGGTAGGTAATTTGAGGTAATTCAATTAAAGTTTTCTGCGTTTGCCAACCGGTAAAATGAATTCGAAGAATCCGTGAAAAAGGCCCAATTCAACGTTGGATGGTTTATGTGAAGAGTTTGATTTTCACAGAAACTGTAGTCAGAATAGGTATATTGAAAACATTATAAAGAATTCGGTTTTAAGACTTAAAGCTCTACGGAGTAAGTTTCAAGGTAGTACATGTTGTAAACCACCAAGGTTACGCAAAGGAGATCATGCAACGATACAGGGTGTAGTACGTCTTGGTACAGTCGCGCCCTGCACGCGTTGTTAACAATGTTGAATATTCATCCACATATGGTGCAATAGCTTCACAATATTACAAACAGATTTAATGCCGTTATTAAAGAGTCAATGGTCTTATTATAAGTACAGCGACACGTTTTAACGTAATTGTTACGAGTAACGCGTGGCTTGTGGCTCGTAAAGGGTTAAGTATGTACGTAAGTTGTGCGTATATGTACCTACAGTTTGCTAATGTAGTTCCGATTATCACTTATTGCCAGCATTGGCTCTCTGCCAACCACGAATACAAAGTAAACAAACAATTTCCTATCAGAAAATCCCAGACACATTTTGACCGGTTTGTCCCTATTTTCCCGATAGAAACAGGACTTAACATTCGTTATGTTATTCGTATCACTGTACTTTGAAGTTTTAGATTAAAACAGTATTTAAATCAGAATTTCGGGTAAGTTTTAGAATGGATGGTAAAGCTGCTTATTTATAAGTCGTCTTAGATACGAGACTCTACGCCATGCAAGATTGCGAGGTTACTGCATTGTTTTGAAATAGAAAAAGTTAATTCAAAAAATTAATAAACCCGGCTTCATAAGAATCATCAAAATAGGCCAACGCCTTTGGTCTCTAGAACGCCACATAGGAACAACCATACATACATAGACTGATAAACACATTACCCTGCTTCGGCAGTCGGCTAAAAAGGTATCAAATACCTTTTTACGGCTACAAGCGTCTACGCTGCGCCTAAGAGCGTCTACGAGAGTCTATGCGCGTCTACGATACTCTGCGAGTAAGTTGCGTCAACGCCTACGCTTAAGGCGGTTCCCCGAGCAAAACGCCGCGCAAGCCGTTTTTTGTGCTGTTTTTAGGAGCTATCTACTCGTTAGTTAAAAAGAAATATCAATTAATAAAAATACACTAAAATTCTACATAATATTGATTCTAAAATGGTAGATTTAGTTTTTTTTTAAATGTTGTATATATTTCACTAATCTCCTTCCAAAAAAACATAAAAATGAGAAATAATTATTGATATTATGCATCTCCTCGTAAAGTGTTCATTAATTATTTTTTGTACTAACACTAATGGATAGACAATTTAATAACGAACATTTTTGTAGATTTATTTTTTTCAAAGACCAAAATTCGATTTTAAAAAGATTTTATTCTAAAATCTGGGCGTATTCACTACTGTAATTCATGCGCCGCCAGTGCCGCTAGACCAATAGGAATGCTCATATCGCATGCCGATTTTTTGGTCAGGGTACCGTCTTAATAATAGTCCGGAGCAAAGACTATCTCTAAAGATCAGCTACTATCACATATTTTGCAAATATTATCAGATGTGTGTACACAATAATAAACACGATAAATAAATAAATTTTGTTCAGTATCGGTAGCCACTTGAAGTACATTACTCATAGCACTTGTTGGTGTACAAATGTAACACAGGTGATTTATTTACTATGGGTATTTCACAATTTAAATTGTATCGCGAGAAGTCATCATATGTACTGGTTACTTAGAACCGGAGGTTCCAATTATATATTAATTTATTATAATAATGAATGCATTAATATATTGCGGTTGTTAGTTTATTTGACAGGTGATTTGACATATTCATAGGATATAATTTTCTACGGGAAAACTTCAGCGGGTTTCAAACAACCATTTAAACCTTGACTGAATAATGGACTTCCCCAAAGAACTTTGTAATAGGTAGAACGATCTTGGTGTCGTCAAGCCATAAACAATACATAACTCATTTTGCTCCATTTTTATGGCAATTGCATTTTCCACTATTTCGTCTAATGATGATAATGATTATATAAACCCCCTAAATGGCCACGTAATGCCAGTCTCAAGAGAAATGAAGATAAGTATTAGTAAAGTTTTCCTAAAAATTCTGCTGACGGAAAATATCCATATTTCCTATAAATTATTATCAAGGAACGTGGCTAAATTGCTGCACGATTCTATCTTATGTAATTGAGCTCGGGTGATGTAGGTACTTGTAGTGATTTTCCTTTTATCCTGCGTCGCATGTAACGACATGTAATTAGAGCTATGTCTAACATTTTCTCCGTCCATTGTTCTCAATTAGGTGATAATTTAATTATAATTCGATCGTTTTTCTTATAGTTTTCAACAGGAAAATCAATTCAATTAGTAAAATAATTGAGGTAAATTAAACAGACCGTCTGTTTTATTTACAAAAAGTAATTTATATATTATTGCGATATAACTAATTTGTCTTCTGTAATTCTGCTAAGGATTTATGTAGTTGATAGCATACAGTTTCAGCAGGCGATCTGTGAAATATGATCTATAAGAATGAATGCTGTGAATGTGTAGCTATATGATATTTTTCGGAACGGTTTGCCGTGTGATTAGATTACTGTTGTTTAGGCATAATATAATGTAGGAATGATGCATTAAGTTAGTGAGTAATACTACTTTTTAGATGTTACCGAACTTTACGAATTACTGTGATGCATCTTCATAATGTATGCAGATCAGGTAAAATTTGAGGAAACTGGAAGTGAGTGCAATAAAGAAACAAGTTAACGTGTTCAACGAAAGCGCATTTTTTAAGTTTTCCTGTAAAGTTGCAAAGCAGGGGCGGGCGGAGGCTTCGCAGGGCGCGCGGGCGGGAGTGGTAGCGCGCGCGATATAAGGCGTGCGCGGCGGCGCGGCGCACACTCTGCAAAACGTGCGTCTGCGGTAGGTTGTGTCACGCGGTGACACAACGATCGTAGCGGTTCCCGCCACACAAACGAACACATTTTCTTTGAAATTTCGTGCAATTGCAAAGAAAAAAGTGAACAAAGCGGGACATTCGGTGACTCGAGAGTGCTTTGTGATTGTTGTTTATACATGAATAGACTCTATTTTTTATCGGCATTTTACAAATTTCGGTAGTAATAGAGGTACGAGACGTGATCGCACCAGTGAAACGAAAATATCAACGTTTCAAGTAGTGAGGATTGCGTGAACTTCGCACTGGACCAGTCTAACAGGTTAGTTGAAATTTCCGTGTTTGTTTGTCCTACACCGTATACGTGTGATTAGCGGACAAAGGACAGATCGCTAGATACATTGATTACTGCACGTCATAATTAAAGTAGTTATTTTTATTGCTGGTCGTCATAATGATGATCATTTATCATTAAAAAAACCTGCAAGACAAGCCTGCAAGTCGACTCGACGTTAAAACCATTCATCAATTTGACAATAAAATTGGGTGCAGATTAGCCCTGTCCTTACAGATAATTAATTGTAACTAAAGTTTCACGTGATCCCTTCACCTTTGTACAGTTAAAGTCTATGAAATCAGTGCAATATTTGAAATCTGTGGTGATTTAGAGTTTGGCCGGTTTGGTGTCACGGTCAGAAGCTGACATTGTCGTAATGACACGGTACACTAGCTCCAGCGTAGTAAACTCTATCCCAATACTAGGAGCAACTTTTATTTACAACTCTTGACCTCTGCCTCCTAGTAGTAGTGTATACTGATAACTTAGTTCCACTATCATTCAAAGTTATTAAATTACAGCTAGCAAGCAATATGTCAGTGGACAGTTTATACGAAAAACAATATTTTGGTGAAAACTCAACTCCACTTTTCCGGACGTAGCATACTCTCAATAATACCGCTTGTATCATACTGTTGTCGTTTGATAAGAGTAAGATTACTTCTGACTGATATATAAAGTCACTTTCTTTCTAAAATATTTGTAGACGCTATAAAACACCTAACAAAACATTAAGAGGTTGGTTCTTGTGTTTGAAAGAAAGAAGCGAAGCGTGCGTGCGGCTCCCCTTATCAGATAATTTTCGTGGATAAGGACGTAAACATTATCTACCTGATAACACTAAGATCTGTATGAACTCATTCTTTGAGCATTCCTTTAGTTTACCGTACTTGTTGTGTAAAGAATGTATTGATAGCTCTATAAATTGAATTATTGATAAATGCAGTGTAATCAGAAAGTATTTGTACAGAAGGGCTTTTGCTTTATTTGATTTTCGACTTACCGATATGTCACTTGTGTCAATATATAATGACTGTGTTATCAGGCTCACCTGATTCTTGTTTGTTTGGGAGTTTGGTCTCTACTTATAGTAAGGTAATTTTCTTTTATGTATCTTTTAAGACACATATCTTTTAAAAAAAATCGTGGTTTCTTTCATACATATACTTCATCTCTGTGGTTTTTAAGTCGTCATTCATTTAAGACTTTGTAAAAATTCCGAAGTCAGAGCTGGCCATAACAAGACTACGCATGGGGTTCATCTATACTTCATCTTTACTAATATTATAAAGAGGAAAGATTTGTATTTCTGTATTATTGTAAATAACGAATTAACTTAAAAACTACAGGACCGATTTCAAAAACTCTTTCTCCGCTGGGAAGCTAAACTATCCCCGGGTGACATAGGCTACTTTTTATCCCTGTATTCCCACGGGGACGGGAACTACGTGGGTGAAACCATAAGGCGACCACTAGTATTTCAATATGAAAAAAAAACCCTGCTATGACAAAATATATGGGTAACTGACCAAGAAAATCAATATAACAGGTCTTCAATTATGACGATTAGAACCTTTTAAAATTAATAAAGTAGATAGCAAGAGTGCTCTAAGTAGTAAATAAACACGTTCGGTTAGTTTGTGCTGTGATCGCAATGAGTCACAGTGTAGTCGCTTCGTTGCCGGGCCGCCGAACTTGACACGAAATGTTGGAAACCACTGGCACATTAATTATGCATGTGGTTTGCTACTTAAATTCAATGTTTAAGTACAGAAACAAGCTTAGGACCGTCAGTTCGTAAAAAGTTTAACCTCGAGCTGCTTTCTTTTGTGTCACATTTGTAGGATATTATTTAAAATACAAACATATCAAAATATTAAAAAAATAAACAGTTTCGATTTTCGGCTATCAAATAATATACCAATACCGATCTCTGTTGTCTATACCAATATTATGAAGAGGAAAGATCTTTTTGTTTGTTTGTACCGAATAGGCTCCAAAACTACTGGACCGAATTAAAAATTCTTTCACCAATAGGAAGCTACATTATTCCTCAGTGACACAGGCTATTTTTTATCCCGAAAACGGGACCAGCTAGTAATTTATAAAACAAAACCTCCAATTATGTTTAATAAGGAGCAATCGAACGAAAAGCCCTTTGTTCTCATGACGCTTCAGGCTATGATTCAAAGCTTTATTATATCATTATATCACAAGTATACACACTATTTGTTTAGTGATTAATAAAGCGCAATTATAATAATGGATATTGATGCATACAAATGAGCAAGTCTTCATCGAGGAAATGATTTCCTTTATTCTAACACGATGTTAGAAAATTATATACAAATTCTTGGATAATATGTAAATGCATAGGAAACCACAGATTGGTTATACATTCACGTATAATTATGATCTAAGCCGTACATTAGTAATGTTCACAATATGGTTCGTAATTGACGTCGGTAAGGGTGATGTGGAGTCACCTGTGACCCTGAGGTTTATTCAACCAAAACATTGTTTGACTCATGCCGGCAGTTTCCACCATTCGTTACTGTTTTATGTAACAAATTGCTGACAAGGAAAATGGGAGATGGGAAGTACTAAGGGCCATCAATAGGGAATAATAAACATTATGCGTAAGTAGCCAGGAGGATAATAACATTTATATGAAGTCTCACCTCTTCTGTAGATGTCTAGGGAATAGTGCGGTGGGATTGTGACAAAAAAAAATATGTATAGGGAGCCACCAACCGGGCACATATTCAGACTAGGAGATTTCCGATTGTTTTTAAACCTCCGATTTCGATTTTCGTTCCGAAAATTTTAAATCGGCGGTTGTCGGAGGTCGATGCGCAGCAGCGATAGCATGCGGCCCCAGTCAACGCGTACAACTTTTTTTTTAATAGGTACTGATTGCGATTTTAGAAAACTTGTTGGTTTTTTTCAACGCCTACTTGGGCCTATTTTGTTCGAGCTGAAATTAAAAAGGCTGAATAACAATATATGTATTATTCAGCCTCCACCTCCGATTCCATTTCCGATTCCGATAAACCAAATTTAAAATCTCCGAATCCGATTTCGATTCCGATATCATCACTTCCGTAACATCCCTAAACCAAACTAAATACTACAGAAAAAGCCAGTTGGTAAAACCCTACACACTATGCCCAACACTGAATCGTTTCCACGAACCCCATGCTGAGCAGCCTCACTTATTCGTAATCAATAGACCATGGCTATCCATAACTCATCTAGTTTTTGTAGCATATAATATTATTATTATAGAGATTTTTCCGACGACAATATTGTAAATAAAATACACTATCTAGTAGCATGCCATCTCGATAGTGATAAGTTATTAGTATTGCCCGCGAGGATCCGGAAGCAGGAAGCGTTCCAATGCCGAGCCTCGTCGGACCACACCGCGCATGCACTCATTGAGATGCATCTCAGGGACCCGTTGTCATCACCGCGGCATGTACAATGAACTGGTGATGTCAATCTGAACTTAAGTTAGGGCTCGTGAAATTCCATGGTTTTTATGGTTGTACTTAAAATTATGTTAGGGGATTATTTTATTGCTGTTTTGACAGTGAGATTAAAGATTTAGATCTGTACCTGTCAAGTATGACGTCCTGGGTTGATTCCCGGCTCGTGTGAAGTGATTTTGCGTGGAACTGGTATTTCTTAATACTTGTACTAGGTACACCTCTACCCTTCGTGGAATTCTTGGTGTATTAAAAACCTTCATAATCATTTAGTCACCTCTACTTATTGTGTTGCGTTCACTGCGATGTTTTATTCTTTAATTTTCGCCCGTCATCGCGTCAGTCGTTTTGCATATCTTTATTACCCGGCCGCAAGGAAAGGCTTATGTTTTTCGCGCGTATCTTGTTTGTATGTAATATTCTTTATTACCTCATTTCTTTCAAACCGCTAGATAGATTTATTTAATTAAGACATCGTTAGATGCGTCTTGACCGCCCAAGTAGTGTCCATATCGCAGAAAATGGGAAAAAGAAAGACACCGACTTCCAAAAATAAAGTTATTTTTCACTTTGTAGTTTTTCATTTGGAAGTCGGTAGTATTTTTTTGCAAAAAAAGTTTTTTTTGATTATTAATTTATTATTATTTTTATTTCACAATAAACAATAATAAAGAACATTTGGGTTCTTAGTATCGAAAATAAAATAAAATAGGTGTTAGTATCCAGCTTGCTAGTTAGTACGAGTCATTATTTTAATAAATTAATAGTACATTACAGCAGAATCCAGTAAGTAAGCCTTCCTGGCCGAGTATGAGTTAACCGGACCGAACCGCAGGTGAGGTCCGGTTATATACGAGGCCAGGATGGCTTTCTTACTGGTTGAGGTTTGTATAATGCTTTTCTCAAAAATGAAAGAAAGTTTAACAACAAATTCGTTTAATTAATATTGAAGGTTACATTCATATTAGGGCAATTACTGATAGATATTGTGATCGATTTACCGGGGGCATTTATATTTGTTTGTTGTACATCTTGATTAACGGACTCTTTAATCCAACATGATTTATAAACTGAAATGACTAAATACAAACATAAAATCCCACACTATACTTCTACAACATTACTAAGTACAAAACGCAACGTGCATACTTTTTCTGCGTCGCGTTATGTGTCACAGACCCATAAAAAAAAAAAAAAAAAAAGTGTCACAGACAATAAAATGGATGTTTAAGGCTCCAAAATATATTATGTATCTCATAAAATGTCATACCAAAAAGAGATAGATATATATTTGGAGCCTCCCTCTAACCATGTTATAATGGCTAAACTCTAATCTGTGTCTGGTACTATGTTTTTTTTTTCTAAGCAGATCTAAAGAGGATGACCTAAACCGTGCGAAGCCATAAAAAAAAAAAGGGATGAAGGATGACCAAGTGTCCAGTAAGTAAATTACATACTTACTTACTGGACAGTAGGAGATTCCAAATTTAAAATCTCGCTTCTTACCGGACAGTTGTGAATAGTCTCCGGTAGAGTTCACTTTCTGGATACTTTTTAGAGATGTTATGTCAACATTACATACCATTTTTGAGAAAAATACCTTTATATTAATGTTCAATATTTTTCCCAGTTCTTCGAATGTAAGTAACGTCAAACAAACAGAAGTACTTTATCCTTTTTATTTTCTGAAAGTTCTTGTTTCGTATGACGTACAAAGTGTATGACAAAATGTCTATGAACGTACAGACCTGTAAACTGTGGTTAAAATAAGGAAAACCGTTCATTCTTACGTAGTATAATGTTTGAAAGACAAAACATTTTATTTGTAAACAAAGTTCATGACGGTATCTCAGCTTGAGGTATCCATTGTTTTTGTTAATTTCACCTGGCGTTATTAATTTAAAACTATGCAGCTTATAGGTAATATACAACAGGGGTCACCAATTACTTTCAGTTGGGTTCCGTTTTTAGGGTTCCGTACCCAAAGGGTAAAAACGGGACCCTATTACTGAGACTCCGCGGTCCGTCTGTCTGTCTGTCTGTCTGTCTGTCTGTCTGTCTGTCTGTCTGTCACCAGGCTGTATCTCATGAACCGTGATAGCTAGACAGTTGAAATTTTCACAGATGATGTATTTCTGTTGCCGCTATAACAACAAATACTAAAAACAGAATAAAATATATATTTAAGTGGGGCTCCCATACAACAAACGTGATTTTTGTGCCGTTTATTTGCGATAATGGTACGGAACCCTTCGTGCGCGAGTACGACTCGCACTTGGCCAGTTTTTTGAAATAATATGACTGCCGCGGTCCGTAAGGCTTTAAGCCACAAACCCCTCCCCTCTCTTCCCCACCTCCGGCCTTTACATCATCACCTGTATTAATTTGTTGAAATTGAAATAATAAACGCAAATATGATAACATACGCGTAGATAAAATATCAATGAAGATTTTGATGAGAGGATTCGCCCGTTGTTTATTCGGCAGTAAAGACAAAGCGCGGGCACAAAATATTTATAAAATTACGTACTCAAGTGAATTATATTGCTATAAAATTTGTATAGCTGACCCCATCTAAAGTGGAATAGAGCGGGGAAGGAGAAGAAGTGAATTATATTGTACTTAAGGTCCACACAAAATAAGTCAGCGGTCCGGATCCCGACCGCGATCCGCCACTTGGTGACTCCTGCTATTTATAGTCTTACCTCCGCTCAATCACTCAGCAACCGTGTAAGTTTAGCAAGTGCCCTGGAACGCTTGAACTAATCTATCAATTACATGATTGAGCTTGACATCATGTTTACACAGTCCGGGTTATCGATTGCGATTGTATTCTCGGGGTCGGATCGATTAAACACTAATTAAATAAAATCAGTTTCACTAAGATAACTGAAAATATTTGAATGCAATCGTTTAGCTCTATAAGAAAAAAATTAGGAGTGAATGATGTTAGGTAAGAGATTCGAATCCAATGTCGGTGAAACCGGCGCGGGCGCAGCGTCACCTCCGCGCCGTCACGCTCCGGCGAGCGGAACATTGCTGGCGACACCTCCGACAGATCCGCGCTTTCGGTTCTTTGATAGCTTGACCCCACGGATATATCACGTCTGTAAAAAATGTTTTTAAATAATCATCACTAATTCATGATCTATTTATTAGTTTATCCTTCTGCTATATTAGTACAATCGCTATTATACAAATAAAGCAAACATTACTTCGCACTCGGTGATATATAGCTAATACGTAGATTACTATTGAACCAACATCATTATTTATCTTAGTTTTTTTTTCCCAACTATGTTGGGATCAGGTTCATAGTCTAGCCGTATGTAGCAGAATATACTGATATTCTGTATGTTTTTGTTTTTACTAGAAGATTTTAGAAGGTTGTTTTTAGAAGGTAGTACTTTTTTGTCAATCCTTTTTGCGAATAAATAGCCACCCGGAAATTTTGTTACCAGCCAGTTAGGATATGAAATATGCAAAACACTTTTTTATGCATCCTATATTATAAAGTTGCTTGCCAAATAGGTACCTAGCCACTAAAAGTTTCTAGTTTAATTAATTATGCTCTTAAAAAACCACTTATATTTTTATATATAAAAAGTGACCTATGACATTTCTTGTAGATACTTCTTATAACAATCTATGTAGCATGTTGCTTGAACTAAATATTTGGAAGATTTAAGTTCATTAAAAGAGGTTTGAAAAATTAATCATAGCCGTTGGTAGTCTAAGGTGTGGCAGACGCGGCACCTACTTAAGTGTCAAGTCTCAAGAAGGCCCTTGCAAAGTGCCGTAGACGTTTAGAAGCTGGTCATTATAAATAATTTAGAAGAAGAAGAACATGAAGATAAACTATTTACACCTATATTCTCAATCTCCTTTGTTATAACAACAGATTAAAACCGCGGTGAATCACCAATCTCTCGAGTATACGGACATGCAATACAGCTGAATATCTAATCAGTTCCCCACATTGTGTAGTCGCCATACACCGGCTATAGTTGCTACAAACAATTTATCATTTACGAAGATAATGCTAGGTGTTTATTGACAAGCCCTCGGCAACTCACATCGAAAATATTTAGGTCATATAGCAGTATTACGTATGACTTTTTACAGACCTATTTCTATGAATGAGTGTAGTACAAGAAACAATATTGATTGGTCATTCTCTTCATTGGCGGCAATAATAGATAATAATGATAATTGATTGATGATAATTTCAAACGTATCTATGCGTAGTTATGCTAGATATGCTTAGGAAGGTAACTACTTTTTATTCTTAGATAGGAAAATAATTCGCAGGTATTGTAAAATGCAGGCATCACAACTATTTCAAGTTACAGTGTCGATAAAATGTAGAAAAATATCTGAATATCATTTTAACCTAAATGTATGAGTAATCGTTTTAATGACTATGTTTAATTGTATATTTGCAAAACAATAATTATAATGTATTTAGCTCACGTCTTGATAATCCAGAGAGATCTTACATAAGTGGACAGACGATGGCCACTGACTCACATCAATTAACGATGTCAGGATATGACGCAGAACCGACCTCTACAAAAACCTCTAACCTAAAGATAACTATAAATAAAATAAAAAATGCCTATATTATATGTATATCACTACATACTCGCTTACCGCTGTCTGTCTGTCCCTTTGTATGCTTAGATCTTTTAAACTACGCAACGGATTTTGATGCAATTAAAAAAAAAAGATATAGTGATTCAAGATATACTACATGCATAATACAGTAGAGAAACACTGATAATTTTCGACATTCACGCGGGCAAAGCCGCTCACCGAAGCTAGTCTATACCAATATTATAAAGAGAAAAGATTTTTTTGTTTGTTTGTATCGAATAGGCTCCGAAACTACTGGACCGATTTTAAAAATTGTTTCACCTATGGATCTACATTATTCCCGAGTAACATAGGCTATATATTGACGGGAGCGAAGCTGCGGGGGTGAGCTAGTAGTATATAAATTGATAGTTTACCGGTTTATCTTAAAGGTATCGGGATGAAATTATCAGTTGTTAAGTCATTGTCGCAGTGGTTGAGCGATTGACTGCTGCGCTGCGTGTCGCGGGTTCGATTCCCGCACGGAACAAATATTTGTATGACCTACAGATAGTTGTTCCGGCTCTGGGTGTTGTGTATGTGAGTTTATATGTTTGTAAACGCACCCACGATACAGGAAGAAATTCCTAGTGTGGGGCAACGTATAAAAAAAATAAAAATAATAATAATATATATAATGATTCTAAATACAATTTTGGTCCCAAGACGCTGACGTTAACAGTTAGGTTATACACAAGACGCGATAATAAATGTTACTAATTCTTTGTTCCAGATAACATATCACCGTGGTTCTCGAAGATATCGACGACTTTACTAAACTATACATTACAAACCAAATAGGTTAAGGAAACGACATAAGAGTAATGACAATTATTCCGTCCTTTAGATAATTTTTACAAAATAATATTTAAGGAAATATCAAATGAGCATATCTAGTAGAAGATTAAGGATATCAGGAGAAAACATGGCGTTCGTCAGTTTGAGGAGTAGTCTGAGGATACTGTGGACGGCGACGGTGGCACTGGTCTTCCTGACCAGGAGTAGCGCCGCGCCGACCTTCGGCAATGCAGACAACGCGATGGTAAGTCAATTACTATTTTTTGCATAAAAAGAAAAACGTTCGCAAATCGGACTGTACCTTTTTTTGCTACTTTAAGCGCAATAATTTGGAAATATTGGCGTTGAAATGGATTTTCCTTTGTAAATGCATATAATTTAGTATCTCACTTATTGATTATAGATAACTATAGCACTGAATAGACTTGACAAAGTACTTGTTAGTATTATTACTAAGGTATTTATTGTATTCAGGATTTCCTCTACATCCTGTATATAATCGATAATTATTATCATCGGAATCGGTAACGATACGTAGGAGCGCATAGCGGTCGCTGACTCAACTCTTCTCAGAACGCCGTTCACCGGCGCTTCTGAATTAAATTAAATCTGAGTCCCATACAATGATACTAGGTAGAGTAACACACTCGTAGGTGTTCGTAGTAACGAGTTCATTCATAAATCGAGGTAGTCCAGCCGAGATAAGTGGCTCGCCTTTCGCTTGACACTAGAACATTTTGTTTGTCTTCTCATTTCGTTTGTTTAACACGGATCGTGAGTCACGCGCACCATGTGTGTTAAGTGTGTGTGTCTGGGTGTAGCAAGATATTGGTCATTATACCTTTTCAATGGGCATTACGTCACTCTTGTAGTATTTTTAAAATACGCTAATGTTGTGTATGAATCAATGGCTATAAATTAATCATGGAATCAACATCCTTTTTCCGAGTCCGGTCTGACACTACCTGCTTTTATTTGTTTTTTTGTTAAAATTGTTGATTCTTTTAAATGTTAAGTTTTCAAACATGAGATGTTTGTTGAGTTTGTTTGCCCTAATTGCTATTTTAAATCTAGAGAAGTTATCAAGATGTCTCTTTGTGACGTATTTTAAGATAAAGTCATTTTGGTTGATAAGATGTGGATATACACGTTTCGTACGTACATACATAGGTACGTTGGATATTGTTTTAAATGAGGGCGACGGTGACTGCAATAAACAGGTTTTGTTAGTCATTCATAGTGGATAAATACTCGTCTTTTATTAGCTTTCATGGTATATCAAAATTATACGGAAGAACAAAACGATGTAAAGGTTACTAGTTTGTAGTTATCAATTAGGTACAAGAGCGAGTGTCGTTTATCTATTTAAATAACTCAAACGAACAACACGGAAGATACCTAATCTTATTTGGGGAATTGTAAATCTTCCACTAAAACTGGGCTATCAACTTAAAAAAAAAACAAATAAAAATACTCATGTTTCGGAAACCCCTCTAATTCCGGAAAATGCCATTACATTATGCATGCCTAGTAAGTCTACTAAATCGAAAAGACCGTCATGCCGATACTATTTTGAATACCAAACACATTAAAAGTTTACTCACAAAAGGGACAGTGCAAGTTTCTAATCGCGGACTGAGTCACACTCAGTGCAACAAGAATTATGACTTCTAAAGGATTCTAGAGGATACATGGTAAATAATAAAATCTCATAGGTTCGCGGAATCAGGCGCCTGAGTCACACGACGAGTTGTTGGCTCGCTAGCCGTCAAGTTCTAGGTCATAGAGCACAGCGACCGGCGACCGCACGGCAATGCAATGCCCGCACCACTCTACATATTAAGGCTGCGGTTATGTTGTAGCGGGTAGCGAGCGAGCGGGTTAATTAAAATAAATATGAAAAAGCTTGACAAGCTTTCATGACAGCGGTTGAAAGACAATGAGAACAATATAATTTTATCGAAGATCATGCCATTTTGATCTGCCACGACAGCTTTTGAGCTTGTCGTACCTGCCCATAGCTCGTCTCTCAAGCCAAAATCAAAAAATAAATCTAAACTTGATTAAAATTTTTATAAAGCACCACTGTATATTCAGATGGCATAAGAGTGGGAGTAAGATCTGGTTCTGGTTCTGGATCTGTGTAAGTATAAGCTGTGAAAGAACCGTATCGTTCTTTAACAATTCCCGCACATGTGAGGTTAATAGAAAAAAAAACTTTTTTATTCACAATCTCGAAAAAAAACATGAGAAATAACTTGGTACTATATGGCATATACGATAACTGCCATATAATATTTTTATTTTCGTACTCTTGAAAAAAACCTACTCCAAAAAAAGACTGTTTTTTTTTTCATCTCAGAAAAACCCTTTTTTACAAATCGACCCGTTCCTCTTATCGCTGCCTTCTGTCCTATAACCACAGTCTAATTCGACTCACAACTTAATGCCGCATAAGTAGACAATTACAATCATATATTGCTAATAATTTCTCGTAAGCTGTCTTGAATTCAATATCGATATTAAATAAATTACTCGTTGGAATATAAATTGGCATTTTATTATAATAATTATTTATTTAATCGTGATTGGTGGTTCAGGTTTGTTGTTTTAATGGCAAACAAAGACAATTTTGTATAATATGTCTTTTAATGTTATTGAAGTATAATTTTATGTATTTATGTTTCCTATAATAGAGGAAAATGTGAGTTTTCCATTGTTTTAGGCAAAGGTAAGTTATGTCATTGAAAAATAAATACTGAACTACTTCCTTGTTCTAACTGTAACCGCGGAAACCGCAAGTTTAATAGGTACAACAAAAGTAATCGACTTAGATACTAATAACAAAATAAAACAAAAGTTGATCTTAGCCCTTTTATTATGAATCAATCAGCCTCATTATTTATATTCTGTAAACTTAATCCCATAAATGGGAATACCTAGGAATAACATTACTATTGAGGCCAACAAAGGAAAGTTATAGTAGAAAATTAGAGTATTTGCAAACCTAACACGTTTGACTGTTGAGGCTCGCCAAAGTGAGTCTTAAAGCTTAAGATGTTGCTATGCATTTCCTTAACATTCTTGGGCACAGATTCGCTATAAAGGTACTTATCATAAATAAACTCAGCCTTTCGTAGTCCGGTGCTGGATACAGACCTTTACCAAGTTGCCACACAACACCCGCAGAGTTATTACGTATCTTTTGCAAGAGCAAAACTATAGCGATTTTTGCGTAATGTTTGTTCTACAATACAAGCGTTTTAGAGTAGTTGGCGAGTTTTTTTGTAAAGAGTGCATTTGACATACAGCGAGCGATTAGCAAACGATTGTGTAGGACCTACCATACCTGCACTGCAGGTAATACCGACTTTTATGACATAAAGCGTTTGATGGCTATCGTTTTGCTCTTGCTAAAGATACGTAATAAGCCTGCGGGTTTGGCTTAACGCATCCAGTTTGTTCTACCCTTCTTTTTAAGATCATCGGTCCTTCTAGCTAGGACAGCATCCCACTTTACGATTAAAAGATACCTTGTTATGTGATATGATACCACTCATATAATATCGCGGATAAATAAAATTACGAATCGTCAAATTACAATCTAATCAATTTAACGATAAGGTCTGAAAAACCGTGTAAAGTAGCCGTGGTTATGTCAAGGCTAGTATACGTCCCACTGACCCGCTTCCACTCGTATGGCGAACTTAGGGTAATTATATTCATATTTTAAATACTGTAACAAAAGGCGACCGCTTTTTTGCGTACTAGTTTATTTACATAGGTCTTGTGGAAATTCGCAGCTTTCATTTGTTTGTTGAAAACGAAATGTGATGTCTGGCACAAAAATACTACAAGTTAAAGTTTTAATGCGAGGAAAGTGAACAATAATAACACACATAATGCGAGTAAAATATCTGGTTTTAGTTAGTATATTGTTTGTAATAAGATAACCTAATTTCATTGTCACCTTAAATGTGTGAAGTAATTAATACATATAGGTAAAATTTTGGTTTTTCAATGAAACTTGAAAATTGAAAATTGGAAAACCTTCGTTTCAATGAATGAAGCAACAAAACGGTTGCTCTTGTCAAGTATAAAGCATTCAGTTTTTTTTGATACGGGATTTATAATATTGTCGACAATGTGAGTAAGCGAATGTAGAGCGACCACGCCTGAAGTTTTACGCAAATGAAAAATGGTATACGTTAAGATATGTCAATAAATAATAGATTCGTTCATTTCTATCAGTAAGTCTTAAGGCCAGCTTAGCACCTATAACCTTAATACCTATCTGCTTTGTCAAGAGCAATCTGTGGTTTGATTCATTCGTCTCCATGAAAACCGGTTCGAGAGATCATTAGCAGATAGGTAAGCCTCTTAATTGACACTGTGTACGACACTCGCTGACATGGAAAAACCATAGAATATTATACAGCATCGCCAACTCGTTGTCACGCCAGACCTGTTTACGTTCTCAATTGCGCTAATAAAAATGTCATTCGTCATAATAGTTCCGCATCAAATTATCCCATATTTCATTTTGTACCTACTATAGAATATCAGATAAATTACTTCGAAGCAACATGAAACAAATGTTCGGGCTGTAACGACCGGTACACGAAATATTGAAATTCTGAAATCGTTACTAGGAGACGGATCCGGACAGACGAATATCGTGCGGCGAGCATCGCATTCAGTCACGGTATGGTATTTTTGTAAGGCAATATGTAATGCAGGTATTTTCGGCCGCAATTTATAGGTCGTTGTGCCTTACCCACGTGATAAACCCAAGATGTTATGGTCGGAACATTGTCATGGGCCAGGCATTTCCTGTCATTTGAAACTGGTACTGTTATGATAAACTTATCCATATAGAGAGGGTCATTCTCCTGTCTTAAGGCTCCACCGGAGAACAATAGCCGAGCCAGAAAGTGCCAAGAACCTGTGATGTTCTTTGTTTTCATCATTCCTACTCGACTCGGTTAATGCGATATAAAAATTCGACGCGTGTCCCGCACGCCGAGGGGACATCTCTCGGAAAATTTTCTTTGAATGCTTAGAACAATGAACTGTTGAAACATAATCTTTGACGTGCCTAATTTAGGTTTCATTGATGTTTCAATATTTATTAAAAAGATTATGCCGTTTTATTGTATCACCGCCGCAGTAGTCTATTTAGAGTATGTTGTGCTAGTTTAAATGCCGCGTGCTTATCTAACTGTTAACAAGGTGTCGCCCGCCTCCTTGTTATGCGTTTCGGACAATGAATACTTATCTCAGTATCTCAAGATCACACCGGAGCCTGCCGACTACCGCCAAACTTAAGAGATTAAATCGATTAAAAACAACATTTGTTTAAAGTACAATGCCACCGAGCATAAGATTTTTAACCCTGGTCACGATTCACGATCCTGGGAAATAAATATTTTTTTAGGCTTTCGCAGAACATGTTGACAAAAAACGCGATGACGAACTGTGGGATGCCGCCAGATCTCTTAAGAGATAGGTACCTAACTAGCCTATTTTAAGATTTTGGGCGGAATGAAGACAGATAAATATTATCTGAAAAGATAAAGTTTAGAGATGTTTGTTTTACTCGGTAAAGCGTGCCGATGACATAAATGAGGTTTGTGTGTAATGCTTGGACAATGGCTTGCGTCCAGCGGAGACAAAAAGCGACCGGGTCACCTCTGCGTGTTACCGTAATGTAAACGGACTGTTTTTTGGTAACGGGATTGTGATGGGCTGGCTGCAACCAAATGCATACTCATTTGGTTGGTAGAGTTGAGTGATGGGTTAGAGATGAGTGGTGAACTGGTTGTATGGCTGGTGGATGGATAGGTCGGTGCGCATGCGCATCACGAACGCAGGAAGCGCGCGCCGACCTTCGCACGCGCCACGGCCACCGTCCTCTGATCGCTACTGCTTATTGTTCACGCAGTCATCACTAACATCTGATTGCTACTATTTATTTAATCTCACTGTGATATCATACAATATCAATAGCTTGCGTAGGTTCTACTGATTTTTACGTCGTCATAATGTTAGTGCTTATTTAATTATGGTTAATAAATTAGAAATGTAAATTACTTTTTAATTGTCTATTCATCTTACAGGTGGCTATTATCGTCTATTCTAAATACACGTGTCACTTCAATATAAAAAGTGAGTGTTTGCAGCCACTTATCCCATTTGAAAGGACTAATTGCTTCATTAGCTCTGTTCATAAAAATAGAGTTGACTTATTATAAAATTAGTGCCTGAAATTCTTTTTTTTTATTGTTTTGCAAAACGTGACAGGTATGTGACAGATATACCTACCTACTGGAAGTGACATTCCACAATAATGTCCTTATCCTATCGTAGATTACGGTGGAGCATTTAACTTGAATACATGTAATCTATCCGTTCTTAGAAATAATTGGAATGTAACAGTTACAGTTGGTACATAGAGGTGCCTGGCACCTAAACATTAATCGATAGAAAAAAAACCGGCTAAGTGCGAGTCGGACTCGCGCACCGAGGGTTCCGTACTAACCTCAGCTTAAAAGTTTTATAGACCTGAGTATTTGATATGAATTTCAATTTAATACCTCTACGCGTTCATGAGGAAAGGCGTAGTAAGTTTAAAATTATTTTTATTATATGATGTAACTAAAAAATTACGGTTTTCGCAATTATTCCTTTATCTGTGCTATAAGACGTTGCTTCGTACAAAATTTCAAGATTCTGAGTTCACGGGAATTACCTTGTAGGTTTTGAAACCCTTGCGAGTGTCGGCTTAAACGGCTGTATCTTTTAATTGCGTTGGCTTAGAAGTTTGATTTTTTCACAACTTTAAGGGACAGTAGACTTCAGTATTTGATATAAATTTCAGCTTGATATCTCCACGCGTTCCTGAGAAAAAGGGTCTTGACAAACAGACGGACAACAAAGTGATAAATAAGGGTTCCGTTTTATTCTTTCGATGTAAGGAACCCTAAAAAACACTGTGCTTTCACCAGTTTGACCCGACATGTTTTTATTTTATTTTATTGGCTCACCAAAAATTGAATACACTGAAAAAAAGATTTGAGATAGGTACATGCAATATAGACTAGTGTACCAATTTCTTACAGGTAAGAACATCATGCATTACATATTGGCCGATCGACATTAGGCGCGTACTTAAAATTAGATGAGTTCATAGACTCACCGAACAAGATTAAAAGCTGTGAAGAGCTACACGTGTAGGGTCGCCGACGCAGATGATTGGCAAGCAATCATCAGATCAAAGTCTATTATATTTGAAAAGTAAAACAATGTGCTATGCTCCACGTGACAAACGTGAGGATACATACACAAAGGGATGGCAAACTTTACAGCAAAAAACATTTTCTACATTCTACAACGGAAAAGTGAGGTTTCACACGCGATAAATTCTATTTTAATCTTTCGTCAATCGCAACGTAATTGAAACTAATTACAAGGTAATTATCTTGCCTGCGCGTGCGCGTGAATAAGTGCGGTCACTGCGCGGATGCGCCTACCGCTAAACCGCATTTTATCAATGGTTAATAATACAGCAGGTACACATATTAAAGTTTGAATAACCACAGGTTCGGTATGCCAAATCTTAATACCTATTCTTCATAAATAATGGTCTCGTGTTTCCCTGAGTGCTTAGTAAATTGCTGGGTCTTTCAAACAATATATTATCTTAAATAGCTTAATAAAGAATAATGACACAAAGCAATAATGAAATAAAATCTTAACTACAACATTACGGTGGTTAACTCTGACATGAAAAATCACACAAATAAAAATATATTGCAAAAGCAATTAAGTTGCATTTCAACGTAATTAATTAACATACACCGATGACAGATGGACAAACAAACATGTTGTTTTAAGTTATATAATAGACGCCAGTCCAAATTACTTATTCAAGTTATGTTTGTATGGGAGCCATTTATCTTCACGTGTGTATTTCTAAATGGGAAATGTATGTTTGTTTACGTCGTATTTATATCGACATTCCTGAAACGTCTCACGTTCGCAGGAAAATATACATCAGGAATAATTATGTAGAAGACACGTGTACAAAGCTCACCGCCTTCATATAATATTCATGTAAAGATAAAATACAAGTAAAAATCAAAATTTAAAAAAACCTCCGACACATTTACCTTGCGAAAACACCCCGATTCATACAGTAAAAGACCCATTACTTTTGAACGGCTGAACCGGTTTTATTCAAACATAGCTAAAAACACTCTCAACAAAATCACCTTTTAAACAAAAAAAAACTAAATCAAAATCGGTTCATCCGTTTAGGCGCTATGATGCCACAGACGCAGACAGATACAGCAACACACGTGAAACTTATAAGGCCGTCTTTTTCCGGCGGGGGTAAAAAAATGTTTACATAATATTTTTATTTACGCGTAAAAAATGTAAACATAAGAATTGAATAGTAATTTTATTAGCATCAGAAAAACCATTTTTCCCGTGCGCTTACGATGCGTATTCAGTGTTATTGTCTACATTGTGAAAGAATTAAGTAGCTGTACTGCAATTACATAATTTATATCTGTCATTTACTTCTTATTCTAGATTATTTATCGAGGATGATTCCTTATACTGTTCATAAATATTGATATGTTTATCACTTGTACCACATTTTGATACGCAGATGTCAAGACAATAATAGGGAATAAATAACTATAACAGGTGAACTAATTATATAACACCATAATAAAATTAATATAGTCCACGAGTAGGTGGTGGCGCAGTGGTGAAAACATATCACCCTATCGGCATGTCCCCACGTGGTTTATAAACGAGAACACTAATAATAATTTGTACAAATTAATGCAATTGCGTGTTACATATACATACTTTTATTTTAATTAAATGCATACGAGATGGTGTAATGAGAAGACAAGATGCTGTGATGTTTATACAGTGTGCAAATTAAAGACAGATCGTTGTAACTTTCTATATTTAATTTTTCGACAATATATTATATATTAAATTATTATTCAGTCTAAATAAATTTTAAGCACTTTTCCAAAATATTTATTTGGCAAACAAAGCCTTAACAATCGACAACTTATTTAGGTAAATTTCGCTGAAGATATTGAACGATTTTTCAAAAAGTTTTCCCTTGTTTTATATAAATCTTTTTTGTTGCTATTGGGCATGAATCTTGAATCATAAATACATCATATATAAAATCGTCGCAAAGATTTTCAAGGCGTGATTGTAACAACAGATGTTATGTACAGAGGTGCTGCAATATATAAGTGGCGCGGGTCGTTAGCACTGCAACAAGATAAATGTACTTTATTTACTGCCTGCTTAGACTTCTCAGGATTAATGCGCACTATCTTATCTAGTATTTACTTATGATAAATTAAATAAAATATACAAAAAACACGTTGCGCAAAACATTGGCTGAAAAAACGTAAGTAGGTCTTACGCGGTCAACAATCGATTTCTTTTCTCGAGAGTGCCAAACATTTTTAACCGGTTCAATTAGTTATTAATTACTAAAGACACGAAAAACCAATCTCCAATCTCGGTACAGTTAGCACATGTCGTCTTCAATATCTGTCAAAACAAGACTGCTATCACCATGCAACACAGACGACCTCTCGTCAAATTCGGCACATGCCTATACAAATAGAGGGAAGTGTTGACGAATACCTACACGTGTCTGATGTTCCCTGGAAGGCATATCTGAGTGATCGCTGAGGCCAGATGCATTTCCTGGAAGGTGTTCGCGTGACAACCGAGGCATATTTACAACAACTCCTATTAAGCACTTGGGACTACTGATTATGATTGGCTACTGATTATATTGTGATAGCCTGCAATGAGCAACCTGTTTTGTTTGTTCGAACATGTGCTACATGCTTCTGTCTTCTAATAATAATAATATCTTTATTGAACAAATACCTTACACTTTTTTTTTGCTTAATATCTAGCTCGTGTTACAAATTGTGAAAGGCGTACTAATTTATTAAACTCTGCCTCCTAAACTAGGATACCCTGTGTCTTAGGAGTCAGTGTTCTACTGCCGCTTGGACATTAATTTTACCCTTGTCAAGTAAACAGTACTAACGCTAAATCAGCAGATTATACATGAAAAATTAAATATACATAGAAAACAATACAAACAAGAAAAAGAGTTGAATAAGGGAGTAAATTGTGAGTGTGTGTGAGTTCGGGTGTGTGTGTGCATGTGTGTGTGTGTGTGTGTATGTGTGTGCATGTGTGTGTGTGTGTGTGCATGTGTGTGTGCTTATTAGGGCTGGCTTTATTTGGTAGGGTCATAGTAACGGTCTTAGTTGATAGCATATAACTTTCGTTCACCACTGTGGGAACCTGTGACTCTATCATCCATCACGTATTAAGACATCGATTTTTTTGGTTATACGGAATTTCTGCCAATAAAGTAGGCATGTTCAGGTACCTAAACGTAGTTTCGTTTGATATTATAAACAGAAGCTTTTTTGATTTTACCGTAGGATTGTCTTTAAATAAATTGAGTATTTAGATACTCGATATATTTTATAATCTTCAACAATCAACATTAATTGAACATAGCAGTTATGGCATGATAAAAAGCAATTCTCATGCAAATTAAAGGTGATTTATGTTACATAATACATTATGGCACTGTATGGACGGCTCTCAATTTTGCCATAATACCGGAGGGGCAATTTAATGATGGCTCCACGTGAATCCGAGCCAATGCCAGCGGTTATCCAACAATGGGCGAAGTACACAGTCATACATAGGTGTCATTAAATGCCCGCATAGTTGACTTTGTAATCGGCTGGCTATAGATAATCGGCCTATGGCGTCCTGCACATGTGGACGTATTGCGCCTTTTTTGTCGTGCCCAGTGCTGCCAACTTAGCGCTTTCAGCGCCAGATCTAGCGCTAATGCTAGCACGTTTTGAAACTCAATACTTTCTTTAAAAAAAAAAGTATCTGTGCAAACTATCAACCTCCCAACTTAGCCTCCCAGCGACGTGTTGAGGAAAATTTCATCCACAGATAAATATTTAATAAATTCAAGTCCAAACTGATCAAGACCAAACTTTTTTCGGCGGCAGAAGCAATTGTAGTAGAATCAGACGATGATGAATTAATTTAATCCCTTTATTTTATAAAATAATCACATTAACACGTTACTACTTTATTTTATTATTACTAAACAAGTACTAATGTAAGTAACTCTTATATAAGACATATTTTCATAAAAATAAAATATAAAAAAATGCGTTTACACATTTCTAGTCTCAAATTATTGGGCGTTTTGTTTGAATTTGGTGCCGATTTTTAGAGCGATTATTTGACAGCGACCATTTAGCGCGCTCTGGCGCTTTTTTAAAGAGCTAACAGCGCGTTTTTGCTTAAACGAGTTGGCAGCACTGGTCGTGCCTCTCTGAATACTAATAACGATTATCATACTCCATTATGTTACGTAACTTTGCATCCTAATGTAATTATTATATTTGCTTTATTGACTGTTTTTACTGTGTGCTAGCATGCGATCTTAATACGTATAGCTTTGCTATCGTGTACCAAGATGAACCAAGAAAGAGCAATGACTAATTTTTGTTTATGTGGGCGATATAGGTTAGCGTCTACTTGACACATAAGTACCGTTTATATCTGTTTATCCAGTGAGTAAGTGTTACAAAGTTTATTTTATAAAGCAAAACATTTGATAAATTCTTTTCGACAATGACTAATTTATCTAACCTAGGTGTTAAAACCATGAAATTGGAAGGTCAACTTACTCCTATCAATGAACAATTGCTATGTATACAAAGCTCATATCACAAAATGTAGGGACTATACCTAGTACAATGACATACTATATAAACAAAAGGTAGGTCAGGAACCGGAAGTGGATATTACTAACATAGTATGAGTAAGATTAGGCTTTAGTAATGAGTAAGTAAATAACTATCTACGTTAATATTTTAACAGAGGGTATTATGAATCATTTTATAAAAATAAATAGGTCAATGACACAGATGTTTTCTATAAAGAAGACTGCTTTTGTTTATACAACGATTAACGCAGGTTTTTTTTTAATTGCACTTAAGTGAAAATTGATAAACATATTGATGCATATTGAAAGCCTTATCAAGTCTTCGATCGTTACCTATACTAGTGATAAGTTTACCTATAATATACCAAATGAATGTTAAAAAGCGAAAAAATTTTTTTAATATAGATAGTAAGCGGTGTCTGATGGTAAGCGATGATGAGGTCGATGGCTAAACTTGCCTGGAATTTTTGTTTGTAAGGGTTAATATCTACACTATCCATTTTCAATAATTCATTCACTGGTAAAAAGCAACATTATCACTAAGTGTTAGCTACATTTTATCCCGTTTTAGGAATACTTTCCTTGTGCAAATGTGCGTACTACTAAGGAGTGGAATTTCCTGCAGAAGTCTGTGCTTACCGATCTACACCGAGCTACAATCTAGGGGTCTTAAAGAAATAGTGAATAGGTTACTTCTAGGCAAGCGTGCTTCACCGTCGACCACATCATCACTTACCATCAGGTGATATAGTGGCCAAGCACGAGTCTATCAATAATAAGAAAAAAAATGCTCGGTTTTAGTGGGATCGGCTACAGGAGCAAAGCCTAAAAGGGAAAAAACAGGGCAATAAATAAAAAACAGACTTTTATTATTTGTTTGGTTCAGAAAGAATCATCTCAGTATTAATAAGACGCAAAACAAAATCATCTGTAGTGGCAATGAGCTCTGTACACTTCATTAATGCAAATGGCCAGGTCATTCAAAGCGTAGTAAACGCTAATATGATGACTCACACACACGTGTTTTTGAACATTTTGATTAACAGCTTAACACGTAGGTACCTACTCATCCTTTCTATTGAAAACGCCGTTAACCGCAACCGAACCGTTACTTTGATTGAAAATAACTGGAATAACATATCGACATCCTTTATGTCCTACAAGTGAAGTGTGCTCACGTTCAGTTGGCATTTACAGTTTGCGTATGTTGGAACGTGTTCATATTCATTTAATCTTGAGGTAAAAATTCGAACTGTACCACTGCTTTTAATTTTAATGATGAGACATCGGGAATTGAAAATACCCAGAAATTACCATTAACGGTTTAAATCGTTAAAATTTGTTCCAAAACATAATTGCCCTTAAAACCAGTCCGACCTGAGATGGGTTTGACAGGTATGACCATCGCCTGCATTATGCTCGCTGAAGTGTAAAGTTGCTTAAGACGTCAAACATCGCGGCGGTGTTATTTTTTCCAATTAGCATTTGTTACACAGCAATGATGCGTGATACGTGCCGTTGGACGTCCCCCGCGGCTGTAGAAATTTGCATGAGTTAAGTAGGTCTGTGGACCACCTCGCCGCAGGCTGCGCCGTGAGATCAGCGCCGGCGCAGACTCCGACAGTACCCGTTACTCATGGGGACATACTGACCCCGATATGCTCATACGAATCCATTATTTAAACGCCTCCATCAATAATCCTTCCGCTGTAATACAGGTCGCTCTTATTCCTTTCACTTATAAGCCAAGTTAAATATGCTTTGCCGGCGAGACGCTACTTTTTGCGGTTGCTTGACAATACGCGTGTATCTTGAAACCACCGCGTGTTTCCAAAGAATTCTTACATGTAAGGGACAATAGTTTGCTCAGGAACATTGTTACCAATATGATATGTAGACCAAATAGCAGGTTACAATATTTACATTGGTACGAGGTGAGGTTCATTTTGGTTTGAGTAACAAACAATGGCCTGCAACTTTGTGCCAGTGTCAATGGCCTGCTCGAACGCACCCAAAACTGACCGATTCTCTCGCGGTTAGTCATCCACATAAACATTGATTTATTTGCATTCCCAATAATGCATGTGTTTGGATCAATGCTAAAGATACATTATGTAATGGGCATATAAGGGAGCTTTTTAATATGATTCAGCTTGTCGAAGTAGCAGATACAAACAATAGAAATACTAAGCAATAAAATATGAAACGCAAGTACCTCTAGGCACATATCATACTGAGGTCAATCACTCATTCGTGATGATATCTGTAAAACGTACGTTTGATTTGCTTAACAAATAGAAGAAATCTTTGAAAATATGTTTAGTATTCTCGTGGCATTGGGCGCGTTGGACAGACAATAGTAAACACGGGCTTTCGGGGGTATTGACTGCGGGATTAACAGTGACATTGTTGTGAGTATTCCCCGGCGTGAGGCGTGAGGGAACAAAGAGCCTGCAGGCGCGCGCTAAGCAGAGATATGCGCGCACATTGCGATGCAACGCACGCGCAGCGCCTCTGCCCAAGGTCGCCATGTCTCCGTATACCATATAACCATCCGCGACAATCGCATGCAGCCCTCTAACGATATACGAAACCTTTCTTTACATACTAAGCTTAAAGCATTGAACCTAAAAGCTCACATCTGCTTACTTACTTAGCAATACATAGTCCACCTTAGTCAGATTATCTCGTTGCGAAATGAATGAAATTAACCAAGTTACATGTCGGATAAGAAATTATATTCTTATCCATGTATTAGCTGTAACGACGTGGTTCACGTTATCAAGCGCGTTGACAATAAACAATGGCTGGGTAACCTTGCGCTGAGGTGAGATAATATATATGCCGTCAGTGAGTACTTGCACGAGATAAACGAGAGCTCTACAAGCAAATTAGTAGCTTAGAACACGTCAGCGTCACCTCGTACCTACATATCTTTCTTCGAGTAGGAAACAATAATATTGTATCATTACAAATGTTCCTGTTTTGAGGGAAATCCATTTCAACGCTTTATTAATGAAAACGTGTTCTTTTGTTAATCATAGAGCTGTCAACTCTATTGTCTATAATTACAAATGCTAATGGATCTCTGTTTTCATTCGACTGAAGTTTAGAACTGCACTTAGAACTTAATGCACTTTAGACAAGCTCATGTTGAAGGCACTTTCTTGCACAATTTAACAAGTAGCTAGACATCTTTCGTATGAGAACAGAGGCCTACTCCTATCATGGATACGGCAGACTGAAGGAGATGTGTACTTCCAGATGTACTTAGCGCAATACGGGTATCTGAGTCCCTCTGTGAGGAATCCTTCGAGTGGGCACATCATGGACGAAGGGTCGTGGCGACGAGCCATTGCCGAGTTCCAGAGCTTCGCTGGACTGAACGCTACAGGTAAGGGTTATCTACGGCTAAATCGGCTTATCGCTCGAAAGCCTGTCATTATTCTGCAATTTACCGCCTACTGGTACATTTATCATTAAGGATAGGTAATAAATGTTCTGAAAGCAAAATTGTACGTCCAGGAAACTTATGGCATATAATAATAAAAGCAATCATTATAGTTTCCTTTAGACATAACGGACTTCTTTCAATGCTCTGATGAAAATCCATGTTCATTAAAATAATTTAAATTTTCAAATCACGTGATGTTAATATTTGCTTTACGTACGGAGTAGGTCTGTTGTAGGTGAAATAATGATTAATATATTTATCTTATGACACTTGTTTGAAATTTATTTATATTCAAAATAGTGTCCTGAGCAAATAATGTCTAAAAAGAATGATTCAGTGTTAGTATAAATATTTTGCGAAGGTGTCGCTGTCCTCAAATGTTCACGGACCATTACACTTTGATCAAGAGACAATCAATCGTGGTCCGAGAAAGCTGCAATCATTACTTGTTGAAATTTTAATGTAAAACAGTTTGCGCAAGCCATGATTACGATCTGTTACTTTGATTAAATTAACATTGTATCAGTGAGGTTTTTCTATTGATCTGATGGGAAAATATTACCGACTCGATTTATCATTTTATTACAAACACATAAAAAAAACACTGCCCATCTATCAACACATACCAAGATCATAAATAGTTAATGTGTGGTTGTCACATAAATTATAATTCTTTCACATAAATTATAATTCTATCCATCTTTAAATAATGATTTGAATCAATTATGTTAATTGAGTTAAAAAGACCATCAATCAAGCTGCTATATAAAACTGCATCATTTATACAAAGCAATTTATGTAACGGTGCAGTAACAGTGAGACATGAGTGCAAGTGACCAAGCGTTTCTTGGATTACAAAGGTTGACATAATTAATGTGTTAGCCTACATCCGGACCTCTTCACCTTGCAAAATACCCACTGAAACTATCCGTCTGCTAGCCTGTCATTTCACCAGGGTTGTCAGTTGGACTGAAGCCAACTGAGATACCTCAATGAACATTTTTTTACTTTATCTAACAGAACGGATCAAAAGTCTTTGTGATCACATAAGTTGATAAGAAGCTACGCTATAGGTACTTGCTTTGAAAATGAGATTTGCAAATATTAACATTTCAACGGTAACCCTTAAATTAGCCGGTCATTAGTTCTGTACAGTTGGCCGGGCAGCCTTGGTACTCATCACAGTTATTACAATCACACACATCCACGGAGCAATTTATAAGTCTGCCAGATCCACAAGCGAGTGTTCAAACACGCTAGAATTATGTGGGCTGAGCTCGGCTCGTCTTGTACTCGTACGTGCCTTGACACGAGAAGTAGTTTATTGGTCTTGACTATGACTGAAGGCAGTGTTGTTATGTAAGCAAATAACGCACAGACGGCACATACAAATACATAATTCATTATCGGTCACTGCACGAGTTCGGACGAGCTTGTCACAAACACTACGTTATGATGCCTTAAAGATTTAATGATGACGTCCACTCACACATTAATAAATATATTGTGAACTTGCTGAAACATAAGAGCATCATCTACGTTAACGTCTGTTTATATTAATGACACGCATTCATTAATTCCTCTTCCTGTAATACAGATATTAAATGTGAAGTAGTTTTCCTTATGGCGTATAAATTTTAGAAGAACATTGTTATTCCCCGTAACTATGAATGCAAATCGATCGCGCCGCCGTAGAATTCCAACGCACAGCTGATCAGCGGTCGGGGCGACCATGCTTCCTCATTATTCATCGTTTTCCGTGTGCGGTTTTGGTCGATGTGATTCTGTAATTACTTCCTTGTCATCGTTCGTTACAAAAAGTCTATGTTTGTCCTTTGACACTCCGTAGTGTTTTACAATGCAAATGAGATAATAATTGAAATTCAACTGTTCTAGCGCACGATCCTAAACTGCCACGGTAGGAAGAACAAAGATGATATTAGTCATGGCGATTTAAAATCGCAAATCACACGCTCATGTTTTTTAAATGTAATTTGTTTACGTTCGTTTACAGGTGAAATAGACGAGGAAACAACAAAAGTAATGTCATTGCCAAGGTGCGGCGTGCGAGACAAAGTGGGCTTCGGAGAGAGCCGAGCGAAGAGATACGCGCTGCAGGGTGAGTGCCCGTCATTTAAATATTACTAATCATCGCATTGTTTAAATGAAATATTTACTTGGACATGCCCAAGATCAACCTCAACAAACATTAATTTTCCGTGAACTGCCTGTAAATATATGCATTATTGTTTGTGTAGGTTCAAGATGGCGTGTCAAGAACCTTACCTACAGGATCTCCAAGTACCCATCGAAGCTGAACCATGCCGAGGTTGACAATGAACTTGCCAAAGCCTTCGCAGTGTGGTCGGACTACACAGACCTTACCTTCACACAGAAACGGACCGGACAAGTCCATATTGAAATCAGGCAAGTTCATCATCTGCTTGGTTATGTAAGGTTTAAGATTTAAGATGGCTGGCGTGTCAATTCTCTCTAGTTATTTACTCTACTACTTTGAGCTCTCTTGTAGATTTAATTCAAAGTTTCATAACTACCCACATAACAATAACTTGCATTTGATTAGGTGAATCTGTTTCACCTATTAATATAATTTCTATGCCTAAACTGATAAAAATTTCAACAGTCGTGTCATTGAAACCAGAAAACTACAAATAAAATAACGTTGCCAAAGTATCCCTGGTCTTAAGTAATCTGTCATTTTGGTTCTGCGACTTTCTGTTCAATTTCGCATTGTAACGTGCTTAATCGAAAGTTTATTCAAAAATTAGAATACTGTTCGTGCGAATCGAAGTTGGAATGAAATGAGTGTTTCGTGGTAGCCATCGTGCATCGTTTAGATCTGTGCACAGATATTGAAATCGTGCCACTGGCCGTGCCGCATTGTACGTAGGGTTATTTGAATCACTCATAATAGGTTTTTGGTCACAATCCGCGGGTAATCTTTGTTGCGTAACTGCGTGAATGGTTGTCATTGAGCGTTGGACGTAACTACTTGTAGTAATGCGAGTTACTGTGGATTCGCGATGTTCATTGATCGGATAGGTTGTTTTATTACTGGGTTTCAATCGTTACTACGATTTTATTGTTGGTCGTATTATACAGATTTATGTAAATTAATTTTCCAAGTGCTATTAAGTAACATTATGTTTTTACGCTTAGGTTCGAGAAGGGAGAGCACGGTGACGGCGATCCTTTCGATGGTCCTGGTGGCACTCTTGCCCACGCTTACTTCCCCGTAAGTATTACAAAGATCTTAAGTATTACTACAAAGATCTTAAGATCTTAACAGGTTAAAAAATTGCCGTTATATTTGGTTTAAAAATAACGTTGTGGTTCATTCCTTTCCAACACGAGCGAAGCTATTGTGACCACATTAAATAGCATTTAGGCAAATGATATTTTACTATTCAGGCCATGTCGCAATGAACAATTGGAATTATAATAGGTTGTCCAGCATAGTTTTTTATTCGTTTCGTTGTAAGTAACGATACTAATCGTAAAGTACCTGACGAAATGTCTGACGCCAATGTTGCTGTTTTTATATGTCTAATAGATTTTTTTATAGCTTAACAAACGAAAAAGTTATAGCAAGTCTTTCAGCAAATTCAGTCTCATTGTCTCTACAGAAAAACCTTGTTTGTTGTACAACATTAATTGGATTAGGAACAAGCAATTATGTTTCATGTTATCAGATGAACCAACTCGTGAACTTACAACTAAATAGAATGTCCCATTATGTGGTTACAAATAAAACTAACGGATGTCACAGATTGTCGCCTAAATAGTGAAAGTTCCTTTGTAGCGATAATGGGATAATAAAACGTTTGATTGTGCGAAACAAATTATTATATTTGTTCTGTTTACTACAATGTGTTCTAACCATTATTGTTATTCCATTCAGTATGTTCCGGGCATGTTGCTAAACGCTGTATATACGGAACACAGACTTTTCTTTTTAGTCAGTTTGCATAAATTACGGTGAAAGACGTACAATATTTGTATAGTTAGAAAAACCTGTTAATATTGTCGTGGTTTACTGACTGACTTAGACTAACGTGACCAATCCTTAATTTGAAAGGTAAACGTCAGATATATTTTATCCATTTTTTAGGTAGACACAGTTGACACAAGTAATCATGTGGAAATGTTACTAAGCTAGTATTGATGTTTTTAGAACAAACAATAATTAGGTAGTTTAGTCATGTTCGAAAGGAATGCACGGCATTGAATATGTTTAAACCTAAACAAAAAAGAGAGAAGACATTGAATAAGATTTCACAAATAATAATCTTGTGGCAGTTGGCAAAGATGCACTAGGTTTATTTGGTCTGATTATACCTTAAATACTACAAAAATCAATCTTCAATTTTAGGTAGGAAATAGGAAATGAGTTGTAATAACATAAACATCCGTTTATCTGTCACAAAACGGTCTTAACCACCCAGCAAAATTAACGAGTGTTATTGCAGAATTAACTACTATAATTGCCTACCAAGAATTGTACGTGCGACTGGCTAAGGTTTTATAACAATATGACAATTATTGATTCATCAGTAATGATGTTGATTTTCCTCAATGGCTCCTCTTTGTGCAGGTGTACGGAGGCGATGCTCACTTCGATGACGCCGAGATGTGGTCCATCAACTCGAGGAGGGGAACCAATCTCTTCCAGGTAATTATGGAATCACTGTCAGATTAAATACGTCTTGATTTGTTAAGCCCGGTTTGTGACTTGAGAATTTGGAGTTACGAACGTGTCAAGCCTTACTTTATACCAAAGGTTTTCAGCCTAAAGTAGAGTTTGTCAAATACTCAACCTAAAATTCTTATTTCAGAAATGGGGGTTAACTGTCGTAGTTAACGTTAGAGTTAAGTAACTTAGACCCACTTGCACGAAAACCTTTGCACTAGGCAATATTTTCAATTCAACCTACTGTTAGCAATTAACGCCGAGTTATAGTGCAACTGGGCCTTAGAGTTCTGGATTAAACAAGTTAGAGTAACCTATTTAATCCAGATTTTACTTTGTTTTTTATTCAAAATGTCACGGCTGAAAAAACCTTCTATCTAAGCTTCTCCATTCAATACAATCTTCCATTCGCAGGTCGCAGCGCACGAATTCGGTCACTCATTAGGTTTGTCTCATAGTGATGTGCGCTCAGCGCTCATGGCTCCCTTCTACAGAGGTTACGACCCCGCCTTCCAGCTAGACCAGGATGACATCCAAGGAATTCAGGTATATACTGATTATTTTAACATGTTTCATTTAGATAAGGTTCTTGATTATTTTGTTATTTCTAAATCATGTGTTGTTTTTTAGAGTACTTAATAATACAGAGACAGACCGCTTTTTCAATGCTCCGCAAGTCAGTCGTTCTACCACGCATATAACTTGACACCTAACGTCACTTCTAAAAGGCTAGAACAACGATGAAAGAACGCCTTTCCTCAAATACACACACAGCTAACATTTTTCCTCACGTGCAGGCTCTTTACGGTCATAAGTCTCAGACGGACATTGGAGGCCCAGTACCTGCCGCACCATCAGTGCCCCGCGCCACCACTCAGCAACCTTCAGCCGAAGACCCCGCTCTCTGTGGAGACCCCAAGTTCGACACCATCTTCAATTCTGCGGACGGCGGCACTTTCGTATTCAAAGGTATGGAAATTAGATGTTGTGCGTGAACTTTTAAGTTAATTTTATGAAGCTACTTGAATCTATTAGTCGATAGCTTAAGGATTGTAATACCTCAAGACCAAACATAACTAAAGAAAATACAAACTACGATTAAGGCGTTTAAATTCCCAAATGATAACGCTGTACTGGCCGTGAGTCAGTTCGGTGACAGAGTATCAATATTGGACCTCCTTTATTGATTTACTTAACCTATGTAGGTTAAGACGAAATCCTTCTGTGACGACATGGTTGGCGTAGTGGTTTAGCGATCAGTTGCTACGCTGCGTATCGCGGGTTCGATTCCTGCGCGGAACAAATATTTTTATGGTCTACAGTTAAATTGTTCTGGATCTGGGTGTCTTGTGTATGTGAGTTTAAATGTTTGTAACACACCAGGAAGAAATTCCTAGTGTGACGCAATATAAAAAAAATACAAAAAAGGAGGTAGGAGTAAGGGCCTTAACTAATCCCTTCTTTGGTTCGATTCCAGGCGAGCACTACTGGCGACTCACCGAAGACGGCGTCGCATCCGGTTACCCTCGTTTGATCTCCCGCGCATGGCCTGGTCTGCCCGGCAACATTGATGCGGCCTTCACTTACAAGAACGGCAAGACGTACTTCTTCAAGGGCTCCAAGTACTGGAGGTACAACGGACAGAAGGTTGACGGAGATTATCCTAAAGACATCAGTGAAGGTAGGCTTTTGTTTTTTAATTGGTTTGTATTTGGCAATCTTGAGATGACTTTAAAATTGAGTTTGACATCGTTGATAAGTACGTCATCTAATTGTGAATCGGCTGATCAAAACTATGCATTTACTTTCTACACACATTTCGTGTCATAAATTTTTTCCCATTTCAAAATGAACATCCTTTCCTACTCCATCTACATATGATTCAAAACATTGTTGCTAATTCTTACTTCGTTGGTTCAGGTTTCACCGGTATCCCAGACAACCTGGATGCTGCTCTAGTCTGGTCAGGCAACGGCAAGATCTACTTCTACAAAGGCTCGAAGTTCTGGCGTTTTGACCCGTCGCAGAGGCCACCCGTCAAGGCCACTTACCCCAAACCCCTCTCCAATTGGGAAGGCATTCCTGATGGCATTGATGCTGCCCTGCAATATACTAACGGTTACACGTACTTCTTCAAGGGAGGATCGTACTGGCGATTTAATGATAGAACTTTCAGTGTAAGTACAATAAGCTATTCGATTAGTACCACAAAGGTTTTAAAATTTTGAAGATGTTTGATGTAATGTAAAAAATTACTAATTAGAGCTAGGATTCTGCAGTAACCACCAGTTTTCTGAACATGGTGTGAAGTTATGAAACCGTAACTCTATAAAATACGCTTTAGTAATAATGATCGTAGCATTAAGCTGGTGGAATGTTACCACCAATATGATGTGTTAAGTACCCTGTTATATTGAACCTAGCTCGTCAGTTCAGGGACTCATAAATTGCTTGGTAAATCTCCAATGACATACATTACATTATACGTTTTGTCATATGTTTTGAATGTACAGGTGGACTCAGACAACCCAGCGTTCCCGCGATCGACAGCGTTCTGGTGGCTCGGCTGCAGTAGCGCGCCGCGCGGCACAGTGGGAGGTAACGCGCGCCTGGCCGACGCCAACGCCGACAGCGACGACGACGTCGGAGACATTCTGTTCGACGCAGGTAGGCGGACACCCAGACCGCGCGACCATGACGTCACACCGTGACCAAACACTTTTGACGTGACAAGACTTAGACTAACAAAAGACGATGTTAGCTTTCAGGCTTGCCGCAGGCTAAAAGGGCAGTCCATGCGAACGACTAAGGTCTTTCAGAACCACCTTAGTGCTTTGGTTTGACTAAAATGTTTGCCGAATCAAATTCCATCATTTATATTAACATATTGTTTTTAGTCAACAAAAGACTTCAACGCGAAACCAATTGTAGTCATTGTCCGTTTGAATAATTGATTTGATTTGTTTTCTATTTTATTTTAGTAGCCTATATTTTTCCTATTAAATGTGTTGAAGTAGGGTTCAAAAGAGTTACTACGAGTACTTACTTCATTTTTGCATCTGTATACAAATATAAATGGAAAATACACGCAATGATACCGCGTGTATGTAACTTGACTGACCAATCTCCCTGTTTAAATTGCTGCGTTTTGAACTAAAGTACTATCAAATGCTATGTTTCAATTTGAAATAGCTCCCTAGAGGGAAACAACACATTGACCTTAATTAAAATAAAACTCCCTTGACTATGACAAAGAGACCAACTCATTAATAATGACAGTAGGGACAAACCACTCGTCGACTCCACTGTTCCATGTTTGCTCTTGTGTCTATATGTGGATGTCTGTCTATTAGTTGTTTGTGAACCCTTCTCGTAAATCTGTTGTCCAATAATTGTATGTTGTTATAGAACCAACTGAATTGTAAATCAATACCTACTTCTTAATTGATTTAGTTACAACCTATTCAATGTAATTCCTGTTAACCTTCTACATTAATTTCGGTAACGGTTTTCATGTACTAATTCAATAACATTAATTAGAATTTTCATTTGCTAATCGATTAACTACGTAGAAACTAATTAATTTTCAGCTTTATTAACTGCTAACTTGTATTGAAAGCAACTAACCATGTTACTGGCTGAATAATCCAGTCAGTTTAGTTTCCTACTAATGAAAATGAGCATATTGCTTATGATGACCGCAATATAACTAACAGTAAGAGGTGTTGCCTGTGTGATGGCTTGTTGAATGATGCAGTGGCTGACGGTGGCCGGTCCTCGACCTCGACGACTTCGCGGCTTCTGGGCGCATCCGAACCTACCTGCTGTTGTAAAAAATTGCGGCAAACTCACCAAAACAAAGCTCAAGTTGATGCTTTAGTACACTCTTTGCACCAAGTTTGCTGCAGTTTTTACAACGCAGTCGAATTGTTCAATGTTTTCGGTGAAAAATATAATTAGTTTTTTTAGTCTCACTTTGCAATGCAAGCACAGTTAATTATTAGCACTAGCACCAAATTCAGTAAACCAGTAAAATTTTTTTTTTACACTTTTGTTAATGGATAATATTTGCCGAATCGATCATGGTTAAGTAATGAGATTCACTTTCGGGTTTTCACTAAACATTACATAGCCCTTAGTTATGTATTTCACTACGAGCTATTTTTTTGAAAAGAAGTTTTCATTAATTACATTTAACAAATTTACGCTCATCGATCTGGCAAATTCCGTATCCCAAACTTGTGTTGATCCAATTTTCACTATTTTTGTTCAGTGTTTGCACCAAAATTTTAAATTTGTCTGTTTTAATCACATAGTTATAACGTCACCAACAACAATCAGTCACCGTGTTGTGATATCAATTAAACATCGGTGGCTGGGGAGTGTTCACTTGTCCATGTTTGTGTGTGTTTTGTTTCTAGGTGTAAAATCATCCGCTCCCAGATCATTCTTCTGGTTCAGGAAATAGCCTCGGTGGAGTGTTCCTGAATATTGTACATAGAGAAATAACATAAAGAACAAAGACTCAATTAGTTACATACAATATAAGAATACCAGTGAGATTATAGAACATAAGCGGTGATTTTAGTACCGGCGAGCTTGTCGCGCGCTACCTGTACGTTTCTTTAATTCACTTGCATGTTTAGCATGGTAGTTAGTGCTTGCGAGCGGTGGAGGCATCACGCCACCTTATACAGCTTTGTATATTATTATAACGCTTCGCTTACTCATACTTACTTTATTTATAATTCATACGCTCAAGGTATATAAATCTTGAGACGGCCAGGCTGCATGGCAAGGTTTCATTGCAACCTTTTCATCATGTAGACTATCAGCTGCCTTAAGATTTATCTACCTGAAATTTCATGGTACCGGTTCATTCAATGATTCTCGGGATAAAGGTGGACTTTTACTGTGGTTTAGGAACTAACTTTTTAGTACGTACAATTAGTTAGAACACAGATTTAAATTACTCACGAAATTGGTGATAGGTGTATAAATAACGCAAATATATATTTAAAACATATACCATCAGTTTTCAGGAATATCCAAGCATAAAATAAACGTAGTTGTGTTGAACATTTAATTCATAGCAGCGTTTGTTTTCGTCTAATCGACGAAGATCAGAATCAGTGTAAGCTAAAGTTTTTAAACCACGTTCAGCAGATGAAAGCACGTTTGATTTGATTTACTAGCACTGTATATCACAGATTGAATATTAAATATCACAGCATATAAATGTATTACTGTTGAGAGAAAAATTGGATCAGTAAAGATAGTGCACAATAGCAATTTTAATCCTGATCTAACTAACCTAAATTGCCATACTGCAAGGCAAAGATTTTCCCTTTTTCAATTCCCTTTTCTGCAATTGCGGAATAGTGGCAATTATATACTTTTAAAATACTAAATACAAAGGCAAAACACTGACATTAAAAAAGTCAATGGTGTTGTAGTATTTCTGATACACGTCATACAAATATAAATAATTATAACAGTGGTATGGAGAATAAAGTCTGATTGTAATTATTATTGTTGACATAAATGTCCATGTCCATAATTTTTTATAGATTAGTTTTGTGACTAACACAATCGTGAAGCATGACTCGGACTCACGATTAGTCAACGAGTTTATCTTAACATCGAAGTAGATTTCTCCGAATAAAATTAAAACGGTAATTATGAAATTAGTGGTTCAACGGTTAAACGGTTCTTGGAAAACGAAAAATAAATAGACTGTTTGAAAATGTTTGTGTAGAAGTAGTTTGAATGCATGCGTATAGTCGAATTTACGGTGATGTCTTTCGTTACCTGTATATAATAAAATACTATTCATGAAATCCAATTAATAAACTTTTAACTTATTTACGTAATAATACAGTTGTAAAAGAAAATTATGTCCGTGTTTTACTCTATTTTTGTAAACATTAAAATGGTGAACATCACAACATATTTATTTCAACAACAAAATATTAAGATTTCATGAACAGTATAAAGTTGAGAGACAAAATCATCAAGACAAAGACCATGTAAATAGTATGGTAGAGTAGTTAGTCGTAGTTGCACATATTAGCGGTACCGGTGTCGGGGAACTAAAGTAATGTTGCTCAAAGCAAGTTGATGTTTCAGTGGTGAGCGTTCAGTCTTCAGGCGCTAGACTGTAACTTGAGGTTCACTCGCGGCCCCGAGTCGTTTAATAGGAGGCTTTCACCCCTCCGCCGCGTCTTCACTCATCCGCATCTGTAGGTTTATTTTTATTTCATTAAGATTTTGTACTGTTAATACCATTTCTTCTTTTGTTTTACTGTCACGTTTGAGTGTCAACTGAGTTTTATGTCAATGACATAAACTTTAAAATGTAACAACAACTATTTCTATTTTGAAATTCACAATAACTAAAGGCACATTTTACAATAAAATATCTTAAAAAATATGAAAGAAAACACTAAATTAAAATTCAAGAGAAATGCAATTGACAGTAACTGAAATTCGCACATTTTACATTTGTGTAATCGTTTTGTTATGTGTCCAGTGACCTAATGCACTATTTATTAAGTTGTAACTTTATGTAAGGTTGGTAAACCTCACATAGCACAATAGCACGATAGCATGATCGAATGTGGGCACGTCCATTTGTCTCAGCCAGGCCTGAATAGGGATGGTTCTGACTGTTTTATTATTTGGGTCATTGAAGATGAATCCAATGAATGGATTCATCCCTGTCTACATGGTCAAGTGACTGGGTAAAGTGGACGTGTCCATGAATAGCTATAGTTCGTGTAAAGCATAGTGTGTTGTGTGTGCAGATGGGTCGGATTCTGGCGACAACAGCGGGCACAGCGACGCGAGCGCGCGCGTCTCGATGACGCCGCTGTCACTGGCGGCGCTCGCCGTGCTAGCAACGCTGGTGTCGCAGGCGCTGCGGCCGCGCGCCTAGCGCCCGCCGGCCCCGCCTCCCGGGCCCCTTGGCCTCGGACCCCTCGGGCCCCGCCGCGCGGACCGCGGCACTGACTGTGATGGTGTGCTGTGTGCCTGGACGCGTTCGGTATATTGTGTATAGCGAATGCGCTGCTGTGATGACAAGTGCGCCTTTTTTATACTGCGAGAACGATAATTTAATGCGAAGTCATAGTTTTTATACTTAAGATAAATAGATGATGTAAGCTCGTGTGTGATATTGACGTAAGCGACGATTTTTATATTAAAATATTTAATGATACCACAATCATGCCTTTTCTTTCAAATCCTTACATCCCAGGAAAAATAATACTCGCCCTTGTATTTTTAATCGGTTTATTTAACGTTTTTCTGTTTTCCCAATAATTCTTCTTAAGTTATTAATTACAGTTTTAAATATGACAATATTTTTCGTTTTTATTCCATTTTCATAAACGCATTTTTTTAATAAACATCTTCACAATTCATCATAACACGGTCGTGCGACCTACTGTCTCAATCGTTCTAACTCTTAGGAAAATGCAAATAATATTAAATTTCAAAATCTGTCTACGATTATTCGAACGTGATTAATCTTACTTCGAGTGTCGAACGATGTCTACATGCGACGGTGGCGCCCCGCGACGACTCCGCGGCTCTACGCGGCTACGTGAGACCGCTACGGGCTACGGCGTAGCGGCGTAGCGCCGGGCGCGGCCGCCACCGCGAGCCCTCGTCGCACACTAACACTTTAATCATTTAGAAGGCGTAACATAAGACTTATTACACGATCACTACTCGAGAAACACCTACAAACACATCCTAGATCATATCAATATATCTGAGCCCGCGTGTGAGGAAGGCGCCGCGACGCCCCGTCCTCGGCGTGCTTACCCTTGTCATCATTATGAGTTAAGATTTTAGTCTACACTACCTTTCTCACTATGAATTAGGCAATTTAATGATATTATTTATAGAGATTAAAATTATGTTTAAGCAGTCCTGATGACAGATCGACAATTATTTTAATGTACTTTTCATCAACAGTGCAATCCTAACTACATAGTTTATCAAAACGATATTTAACATAAACGTTCAACTTCGGTATATCATGTGCTTTTAAAGTCCTCATAATCATACATATATTTATATGATCTAGAACTTATCAGGAATAAATGAGACCGATGCGATTCTGTACAGAACACGTTAGAACTAAGACGTACACGCAACCACACGTTCAGTGTAAACAGTACAAAACGTACTTAAAGTGTAACTAAACGGTACAGTCGGATGCAAGGCTACAAGTCTCACCTAGAGCCAACGTAACGCTATCAAAGTAACACAAAACATTTACTTTTAATGGAAATAACACTAATGACATTCATTATATTTATACTAATTTATGAACAGACGTCTCAATGAAACAAATAAGTAGATAGATCGCAGGCATTTTGTCCTTCGTAATGCCCAAGAGCACAAGATTCGTCTATGTTCCTAAACGTGTATTAAATACAAACATGTGACGTCTCTAACAACAATTTGGTGCTAGTACACGAGTCGGCAGTTATTTTTGACAGAACTAATTTACCGACACTTGTTTCAAAGGTTTCTTCAATCTTTTCTGTGAGCACTTTCTGTTTAATTCAAGGGTCAATAGTAATTTGAATGACATTCCTACTTAAAAATGCCTGGGGATCGAGTTAATTTAAAGCGCTTTCTAAGTTTGTGAGTTAACTTGAAGCCTCCCTTGTCAAAGTATTGCGGCGAACTTACTTGGACAAGTACACAAAGTGAGAACGCTGTGCTGTACAATATAACTACCTCCCACGGGCAAAAGACCAAGTAGAAATTGATTAATTTAAACAGAACACTACTTATAGTATTATTAATATTATAAATTCGAAAGTAACTCTGTCTGTCTGTCTGTTACCTTTTCACGACTACTGAACGGCTTCCAATGAAAATTGGCAAAGAGATAGTTGAAATCCTGGGGAAAGATGAAATAGAAGGTAGGGTAGGTAGGGTAGGGTAGGTAGGGTAGGGTAGTTGGTAGGGTACGTAGGGTAGGGTAGGGTAGGGTAGGTAGGGTAGAGGAGGTATGGGAGGGTATGTAGGGTAGGGCAAGTAGGATAGGTAAGGTAGGTTAGGTAAGGTAGGTAGATTGGTAGGTTAGTAGGTAGGGTAGATGGGTAGATAGTTAGAGTAGGGTAGGTAGGTAGGGTATGTAGGTAGGTTAGGGAAGGTAGGATATGATAGGGTAGGTAGGTAAGCTGACGGGAGGGAAACCGCGGAGGACAACTAGTCCTTAATAAAAGTAAGCGAACAAGATGATTATTTACACTTTGTGATCTAGAAGCGCAACATCAGTTTGCCTAGCCTTTTGCAATTATGTAAGGGTCGGCTTATATTCTAACCGGATACAGCTGAGTACTAATATTTTAAACCGACTTCAAAAAGGAGGATGTTTTCAATTCGAATTCACTTTTTAAATGTGTTTTATCCATAGGTTTTATCTCAGAACTTGTTACTAGATAAACTGATTTGCGTGATTCTTTTTTCATTTGCAGCTTTTATAAGCAGTTTATTTTTACAAACAGTTGCTTCTCATGAGGTCTCATTTAAATTTGATCAAGATCTGATGAAGAACTTCGGATATATACAACAGAGCTCTTCAATAAATGACGGCAAATCTCTCGGGATTGCTGCAATCGCATGTTTGTTTATTGTTTACACCATTTCATAACATAACATCATGCCGGTACGTTCTAAAGGGGTATGCAGATGTGTACAATTCACCCTGGTACACTCTAATTTCACCGGTTGTGATGAAGTTGCATGTTATTCGGGTAATCTAATAAGCAACTAAAAAAGGAAAATGAAAACTTATTAAAAAAAAATACAATCGAATTCCAAATAAAAACAATACAAACTAAAAATAACTTCAATCCCGGATGTCGGCGTCAAAAAACGAAGAAATAAAACCAAGAACACCAACTTCTGAAATAGAAGTTATTTTTCACTTTATTGTATTTTTATATGGCAGTCGGTTGTATTTTTTTGTAAAACAATGTTTATTTTTCACTTTTTAGTTGCTTAATAGTTTACCCAAATAACATTCAACTTGAACACAAACGGTGAAATTAGAGTGTACCAGGGTGAACTGTACACATCTACATATCCCTTTAGAGAGTACCGTTGTTGAATATTCGAAACACGAAATCTGCCAAAATTAAGATTAATCATCGTTTCACATATCTATTTTACTTGAAGTTCTCTCCACCATTATAATTAGGTCTACCTAGCGGCTTGTTCAGACCTTACCCCCGGCTATTTACATCCAAAAAAGTAATTGACTTCATGCAAATACCGAAGCTTATTAAGGAAATGCATGAAGGACTTGGACATCAGTCATGGTATCTGCCTACCCGTGTACCTTATAAACTGCCCGCATAATATATTTAATATATTATTTTATTGTTTATCCTTAAAATGACTTTGATTTATCTACATATTTGTATAGAAAAGAAACTCGATTTAATGAAATAATAAAAGTAACATTACCCAACGTTTTTAATTTACACAATGTACTCTAAAGAGAAATTTTCGGGGTTGAAACATGAATCGCTTACTTATGAACCTTCAGTTAAAATAACGTACAAATTGTTACATCTATTTATATGTATTATGTATTGATACACTATAACTTCATAAGACTTGATACATTTTCAAATGTGTCTTAATTTACTTAACTCTTGCCTAAACAATTGAAGGCCATATCGTATCGTGTCTCAGTAGTCGGCAACAGCAACGTTACCCGATCTCAATCACAATAGGTACTTCTTCAGAGGATTCGTACAATATCGGAGTGATATGACAACACAAATAAAAACAAATCGATATCATGTATTACAAAATCTTCAAACGTGAATCATATTCGTTGTTTCTTAAGATTCGGATGTGGTATTACAATAATTGTAAATATGACAAGCCTTGATGATTACTCTTGTCCACTAATCCGTCACCGCTCCAATACTTTTTTCTGTTTAGTGTAGTTTATACAAACTTCAAACTCCACTGCGTTAAAGTTATGAAGTAAAAACACTGCCTTGCATTTAATAGGAGATTAAAATTTACTCATTTATTTTAATACCACAACCGAGCCACATCTTACTTTTAATACCCCTAAGCATAGTGACCTCTAACTGGCAGTCATCGAAAATTATAATCATAAGTTGTGTAAAATATTTGAACATCACCTTTACGGAAATAGTTGAACATCACCTTTACGGAAACATTTCATCGAACGACCATGAATACATATGTATTAGTACTTATCAGTACTGACTGAGGATAACATCGTTATATGTATTCAAGTACATATCACAGTGCTTGAAATAATGTAAAACGTACCGTACATTGATTTGTTTATTACTTACTATGTCGTGGATTTAATAACTGCTCAAAATGTAAAGGCTACAATTTGGTGTTTTGCTTACATATTATACTACATGTACTTTTGGGAATAATAATATACGTAAATACACATTTAAAATGCTTAATCATCGATGGACGACCCCGAAAGCCTATACTTCTGTTTGTATTGTGCGTGTGTGTGACAGTCAACTGAGTTGCCGCGCAACCTAACGTGAGGGACTTAACATATAGAAAAGTACAACTAGTTAATTCCTGATTATAGAATAATTTACATTGAAATGGACTTGTGGTACGGTCCGCCGCCTCGCCGCGTGGCGCGGCAGCGAGCTTGAACTGGCAAACGAGTATAGAGTGAAGATCAATGGAACGTCGGCAAGAAAACCACGATATGGCGAACAAACAAAAGAGATCTCGGCAGCAGACGGAGCATGGAAGTTCCTACGTTCATTATTTCCTAATCTTTACTTTCCAGTTACATTTTACAGCTAAATACATACGTTTTCGTACACTGCTTTACATCAGCTTGTCGTCATATTATTTGTGCGTTAAACATTTACACTTTATTTATGTACATCAAAACATACGTATATTATTTCAAAACATAATGTATACACTATCACCAAACGTTTAACAAAATATTAAGAATACACCCGTTACACTAAACCTAGAGAGAATGGTACATAGTGTGTGTGCGCGTGCGAGAGTGCATGTGTGTGTGTGTTGGTGATGCGCGCGCGCCGCGTGTAGCGATCGTCACCGCTCGTCTCACGTCACGGGCTATGATATCTTCTTTGAATTATTGCTGATTTGAAGTAAGCATCAAAACGATTTCAAGAACAGCGGTGTTTTCTTATAAACTGATATTATTCGTTGCGCTCGTGTGTTGGGTATAGTACTTATATTTGTGACAAAACATGTGTGTTGTATTTGTAGCAATTTGTCGACATACCTTGCAGGGCTGTGGGGGTGATTGATTGTCGTTACTGATGAAAAATCAAGGTAACAGTACTTAACATCCGAACCGAACTCCTCTCTTTTGGTCTTTCACTATCTACTCTAATAAAGTGAACGAGTGAAGACATCGATAGTGTAGAGTGGCAACACTCACAAGAAGAAATGCACGGTCAATGTGTAAGTTTTAACGAGTGCTCGAAATTGATCCAATTAATTATGTTCTAGTAATTCATTTTCTATTACTAAATTTTAGACATTTTGATAATTTAATTTATATATAGATAGATACACGTAGATACCGTGAAAGAGCGCCTACGCAGTAGGGCAACGATCAACTCGCAAAATGTTGCAGTTTATTTTAATAAATTTTATGTGCATAAAGACTCGACTCACTGAAATGAATTTACCAGAAACTTGCCCTATTAAGATATTCTAGTTAGATTCTTAGATTAAATATGAAATTAAAATTTATTTTATTTTTGTGTATTTATCAATCAATATTAATTTCGACTTGACTTGAACTTCAATTTATGTGTTACAATATCAGTAGTCAATTAATTGCAAACAATCGATCTCAAACTTTTTATTGTTAACATCTCTCGAACTCTAATACCTACTATAAACTCTCTTGAAGAGACTAACACTATGATTTTCAACATTTTACTCTCAACTGCGGTTACCAATTGTAATGAGGATGCGATGGAGAGACTACACTACCCTTCCCTGTCACAGCGTTAACGTGATGAAGGCAATACAACGAGTGATACAAACCGATGCATTTAGCTAAAAAAACGGGTAGGTGTGCGCGCGCTCAGTTGGTGCGGGTGTCCCACCGGACTGTGAGCACAGCGCACGTGGGGCATGAGGCGCAGGACGCGTTCACTTCAGAGTGAAGGCACTGAGGACCACGAGCGGACAACATACTCGACCGAAACAATAACGACTCACTGATCTATTGTCACGACTTGCTCACACCACCTTTATTCTAGTCTATATGGCCAACTCTTTAATGAACGGATATTTTCACGAGAAAATACTATGATAATAGTTGATAGGTTTGTAGACGAAGTTTTGTAAACATCGACTGATATGAGTGTGGAGGCAACAGGACAGCGAGACTGCGGGAGTACCGCGAGGTGCCGCGTACATCACACAGACAGACAAACAGATCAGCTCATACTGAAGTTGACACAAACCAAGTCTTAAGAAGCATTAATAGACCTTTAGCACCTTCGGTGACGACGATTAAATATGGGAGTGGAAACAACAAACCGTTTTTGACATATGTACACACGATAAAAACGTAAAAAATAACTTACTTAATATTATTATCATTTATTTGAATACAACAACTACATGCCTTCCGAGGGCAATATTCTCAACAAATGTTCATTCAATAAAGTCTTAATAACCATTAAATTATGTTTTTCATCACATAATGTTTAACGATACTCTTCTAATATTCTTCAAAAATAAAACAAAACTAACAAATGTTGTTACCTATAAAAGTTGAAACAACAATATGATGAAGGTCATTTACCATTATCAATAGTCGACACGATATACATATACAATAATATATATTAAAATCAATTCATATAAAAATCATTTTCAACCATTCTGTATTACCAAAATGTTATTAGATCATAAGACGGAATATATTACATATAACTTTCATTATATGCATTATTCATAATATTTTACTTCTTACAAAACAACAACTACTTTATTAATCCTATATTATTTCATTTATACATAATCATGTAATCACTATTAATTAGGCGTTGACGTGCAGACGCGCGGGAGTCGCGGCGGCTGTGTAGGCGCTCGGGGCTCACTAGCGCATGGCTGTGCTGTGCAAGGCGCTGAGGCCACCGCGACGTCCGCGCTTGCTGCACTAGTGCAACATTACAAAAATAACTCTCTAAGAAACCATCCTCCAGTACGAGTATACCTACCTATTGTCACATGTTCAAAAGAGTAGAGTTCTCTCGTCCGGATCGTGTTCCCGAAACTTGTCGCGTAACTTTGTGCGTCGGAGGTACAAACTAAGATACGGTTAGAGATCCCAGACGTGAGGCCTACTCTTTCTCCCACGGTGAATGAGGATGCTGAGAATCTCAATCTGTCAAAGCTTGCGGTTATGGCGCGTATGTAATATAAGTATTTTATTGCATCAGGTGGCTGGTCTACATAATAATGTAGTATAAAAGTATCATCACACGATACCTAACGCAAAGTACGCTTCGTACACATGTACCTTTGTATGTACATTGATTGGAACTTCATGAGCGACCTTTATGGAGTTATGCTTCTTAACAATTTCGTGTAAAATATTGCTTTTATCCATGAAAGTACTCAAACTAGATTGCCATACATAACTCAAACTGTGTGCCTTATGAACAATGTAACTGTAAAACACTATGTAAAATATACGCAGTATCTTCGCTTAACGCAAAACATGTATCTTTGTTTACAAATCGTGCCAAAAATATTAACATATTGGCCGGAACATCGGCAAACAGCGCTTACGAGATAAATGCATAAATTAATTCATGAGTGAACATTTGGTGTTTCCATGTTTCGGGTGTAACCAACGAGCGGACACAAATATTAAGTTAGAGTGTGTTGTGCGGGCGGTGCGGCGGGAGTGCGCGGCGGCTCGCGTCCCGTCCCGTCGTGACCGCACGCTATCTATTATTATAAGTTCTGCACTAACAGAGGTTCCGATCGCTGGCGACGATCGCGGGGCGCGCGGCTGCGACGCACGTGAACGTAAAACTATAACCTCGAATCGCGCACTTTCACTAAACGAGTGGGGGCGGTCCAGTGGGTCCGTGCGAGCGCGGCCAGGCCGAGCAGCAGCAGCGCCAGAAGCGCTCGCGGTCGTGGTGAGGCGCCAGCGCCGGCTGCCGCGTACGGCACGGAGCAGCCGGCGCCGCGTTCCTCCACGGCCGGGCAGCGCTCCGCGTCCGGCCGCGCCACCTCGGTCAGCCGCAGCTCGCACCGGTAGCACAGCCGCCCCTCGCAATACCAGTAGCAGCACTCGTCCCGACCGTAGTTGGACTTGTTCGCCTGCGCACCCGTCTCCGGGATGCGCGGGTCTGAAATCATTCGTCACACTGTATTAGACGAACCGTATCTTACTGTTACATCATTATTTATATCTTTTCGTTTATTTTAACAATCGCAGAATTTTGTTAAAAGCAGAGAAATAAATGAACTGAGATTCCAGAACTGATGCCAGAATTTAAAAAGTAAGGAAAGTTAAATCGAAATGTGCAAAGCAACAATTGGTCAGAGACAAAGACTTCTACGAGCACAAAGAAAAATAAAGTAGCATGCAACTCGCCCAAGGTAGCGTTTGCTTTGTGTTCTATCGTTTTGAACTGCGGCCAAGCCATAGCGGAAGCCGGAAGGCTAATTGCGCCTAATCTTGAACCCAATTGATCATTCAACGTATTTGAGTGTGGGGGTTGCTACAAATATCCAGAAAATGCTATCACTTATTCATCTCTTATAATTCTCCATTTCCAATAGTCTCATAGTTTTGTGTAAAAACTGAAAGGTTTTTAACAATTGATTTATTTCTGTAAGAGAAGAACAAAAGGTGGCTTGTAAACATTTTGGATACAGTACCCTATGATATGCATATCGAAAGCCCTTAAGATTCAGTGACAGTGACAGTATATTTGAAATGAATTTTCTAAGGCGGTGATTCGGTAATTGGACGAGCATGATATAGTGACATTTAAAGGAAGCGTCACGTTAGACAGATTTCGTTACATGACACTCCTTCCTGCTGTCATATTATTCTTTATTTTTTTAAGAAGTTTCACTTCTGTCGTATTATAGTATTGAATTAAGGGTTTCAAAGTCAGATGAAACTCATCGTAAACATCATCTACATAGCACAACCAACTAGAATACCTATGTGTGCCTTCTATATTTACAGTACTTACTTGCAAATCGCAGAAATCTGTAATGATTAGTTTTTCTTTTTGTTGCGTGTAACATTATGGTTAAAATTGTATCATTTTACCTCTGTTTTCATGTTACTTTGAGATATCAATGAAGTAAAACACTTCATTACGGTTATAGGTATAGGTTTAGGTATAGGTTCAGTACGGTGATAGGTACGTATATGTGACTATAAATCAAAAGCAAGATGAAAATAGCTGATTGTAAACTGGAATCGAACTTAGGAGGTCATCCTCAATTATTCAGGTCAGACCATAGAAGGCATTCAAAAAGGAAGGTAAATGCAAATGTAGGTAGGCAGATAATGAGAACTCACCGAGACATAGGAACGTTGGCTCGCCGGCGTACTGTGTGGGGTATGCAGGTGCGCGATCCGCCGGTAGGAAGTAGGGGCAGTGTTGCTCGACGAGCTGGCAGACGGAAAGGCAAGGCTTGAGGCGGACGATGGGCCGGCCGGGGCCCGCGGCGGCGGCGCGCACCCAGCGGCCCACGACACCGCCGCCGCCGCCGCCGCGCCGCCGGTCCAGGTGCCCCACGCGCTCCAGGTGCCGCGCGTGCCAGCGCGCCGCATGCTCGGCAGACGCGCGCCGCGACCTGCCCCCCTCTTCGCTGCCCTCTTCTGCCCCTTCTTCCACCCACAGTGGCACCATTGTACTGCACGCCCAGCGTCGATAAGTCTCCTGAAACACACGGTCGACAAAGCTTTGTTAATTTCCTGGTCGGAGATTGCATTCCAAACTTTAAAAAAGGCAGATAATGGCTTATTCACACACATCAGTCACGTCACCGTCAAGTTGCCGATCGGTCACGACAACGTTACGTAGGATTGTATTCGAATGACTGAAACGCCCCGGTTCGGAAGTGCCTGACGTGTGGGGCCGATGTTGTACAACTTGTAAAAAAATATATTTATTGACTTGACAGTAACGTGCCTAAATGTTGTCTCTTCAGCAGGCAGATATAAGGTTCCATATAGTAGTTTAAAGTACTCCGCAACACAGATCCGCGGGCAAAACGATCCAGTATATGATACGAATCGGAAGACGCAGCGGTAATCGACGATCCAATAGATAGAGAGATACGCGCAACGGACCCGCGACTATCAGCGCTGAATCTGATTAAACTAGGCGACAGCACTCACTAGCAACCATTTTAACAATATAAGAGTAGTTTCTACGATATCAAAGACATAATTTGCTGTCAGAAATTGATTACAAATAAACTACACTACAGGGTTTCTGTTACGAGGTCCAAATGGCGTCTTTACTGCCAGTTTTCCAAATTATTATTTTAGTCACGCAGTCCATTCGTTCAAAGTAGTTTCTCAGTTAGATTTTAGATAACAAAAACTACTAAATAAGCTAATAAAGGATCGTCTTCCTCTCATTCTAGATTATAATCACTAGTGCTGCTAAAGTTATAGTGAGAATCGTGCAGCGCTCCTGGTGACAGCTAGTGGCGCCGCTAGACCCTTCTCACTTTTATCGTGACAGCATTTTTCATTCCCGCAGGAAATCACGCTCGCTAAGCTAGTGATTAATTAGTTATCAGCCCTAAGCGGCATTCACGGTGCATGTATGAAAGATAGGCTGCAGTGTTATTGCGAACCTCCTCCAGTACGGGGAACAATCAGTAACCGTTAATCTAGTGACTTTTCAGGCGCCCGTGACATTAGGACGGCTGGATAGAAATATGTGGGTGGATACAAGCAAAAGGAATCGGTGGTATATAGTGTTGCTTCAAACTATATACCTACACTATGCATGATTATGATCATAATGTTTACAGTGCCATTCCTTGAAAGAACATTGATAAGTTCTTCTACGATTTCTTATATTTATTATATCACTTACTGATTAGAACTACAGTATTTTATATAGAAGGTACAGTGTTGCCAGAATCTCAAAAACAATATCTGTTAACATAATTTACGGCAAGAAGATTTTACTAAAACTCAGGCCTAGCAAGTTTCAGAACAAACTAAATAATCATGTTGTAAACTAAATAGGTATTAGGCGCATTTAAAACTTAATTAACTCACCCTAATCGACGTAATTAATACACAAAACACTAATGACGTTAGGTATAATGTAATACAAATATTGTGTAACCGTTAGCGCCAACATAAAGGTGTATTGCCCTCGTTGTATGGCATAATTGATGTTGCACGTTAGTCGGGGATGCCCCAATTAACACACCCCGATCGCTTAATATCCAATACAATGCCCTTTTACGACCATTCGTTCATCTAATAGCTCGTTGACACTGCATTTGACCTATAAACATTTGCGAAAGGTTTTTTCTGTACGCGGTAAAACTTGTGATGTATTCATTTTGAAAACTTAAAGTTAATACATGAAATTGGTTTTGGTACCTTCTATATGAGTTTTTTCGTATTAGAGTCAACGCAGACTTATCCTAAGTACCTATATGGTATTAGTAAAATTAGGTTTTCCATAATTTCCACTATTAAACCTCTGCTAAGCACGCAACGATGTTCAATATAGGTAAAGTGGTTGCGTGTTTTATAACAGGCGCAGGTCTATTTGGATTCAGCCTAGCTTGGCAATCCATACTATCCATCTAATTAATATTAAATATATAAATAAAAATGTTCATTGGTAAAAAAAAAGTTACATTACAGTTTGCATACACGTACAGCTATATTGAAAGAATTCCAATATAACCATTTTGAGTAATGAACCCTGCCTCTCAAATTAGAGCAACATGTATCTTGCGAGACATATAAGAACATATTATTATTATATTATAAATGTGATCGTAACTTTGTCTGTCTGTTTCCTTGTCACGCTTAAGCTGCTGAACTGATTTAGATGAATATTGGTATGCAGATAGTTTGAGACTCTGAGAAGGACAAAGTATTGTTTTTATCCCGGCATTCGTACTTAAGGGGGAGGAAAAAGGGTGGGGCTGGAATTTTTTATGGTGAACCAATAACTTCTCAAGTACTTATGCTACGCAGACGAAGTCGCAGGTAATAACTAGTAATATATACATATATCTGCTTTTTCATTTTGAGGTTTCGGTACCCAGAGGGTAAAAACGGGACCCTATTACTAAGACTCCGCGATCCGTATGTTTGTCACCAGGCTGTTCTTCTGTTCTTCTCATGAACCGTGATAGCTAGACAGTTGAAATTTTCTCAGATTATGTATTTCCGTTGCTGCTATAACAACACATACTAAAAACAGAATAAAATAAATATTCAAGTGGGGCTCCCACACAAAAAACGTGTTTTCGTTGCCGTTTTTGCAATAATGGTACGGAACCCTTCGTGCACGAGTCTGGCTCGCACTTGCCCGGTTTTATTATTTAAATGTTGCCCCACACTAGGAATTTATTCCTGTTTCGCGGGTGCGTTTACAAACATATAAACTCACTTATACAACACCCAGAGCCGGAACAACTGTCGGTAGGTCATACAAATTTTTGTTCCGTGCGGGAAACAAACCCGCGACACGCAACATAGCAGTCAATCGCTCAACCACTGCGCCAACCGGGCATAATTCTATAGAATTATGCCTACTATCCTACTAATATTATAAATGTGAAATTTTGGATGGATGTTTGTAACTCAATCACGCCTGAAAGGCTAAACGGTTCTGGAAGAAATTTGGCTCAGATTTAGATTACAGTCTGGAATAGCATATAGGCTTTTTAACTCAAAAATCTAGGTAATATTATGTCTTGGAATAATAAAACTCACATGGGCGAAGACGCGGTCCGAAGCTACTAGCCTGTTTATAATTTTCTCATAAATCAAAAATAAAGAATAACTGTTAAGAAAGATTTTTTTTAAATATAAAAAAAAAATTGTCTTTAAAAAAGCTCAGGCAAAAATATGTACAACAACAGACCTACGCACTATCCCCTGCGTATCCCGCGAGGTACATCCATACTCGTAATAATATTTTCTAATCACGTAATGTTGGCTGTTGGGTGTCTAACAAATCAGAACAAATGAACATCATGTCAAGCAACGTCGTCTCAGCGGGCGTCGTGCCTCGATCCTACGCCGCGGGGCGAAGGGGGGGGGTAGGGTGGTTGTAGCGAGGGGGGCTATATCCAATCAATCATAGAGTGGGCGCGATGTGTCGCTCGATAACCGCATCCATGTGAGCTTTCCGTTTATACTATTACCTTTAAATAAGCCAAGACAAAACTTAACGGTGACTTTCTTATGATAACCGACTTTCCAAAAAAGAGGAGGTTATCAATTCGACTGTATTTTTTTTTTACGTTTGTTACCTCAGAACTTTTTATTGGGTGGACGGATTTCGATGATTCTTTTTTTATTTGAAAGCTGGTGCTTGTCATGTGGTCCCATTTAAAGAACTTTGGAGATATAAATCGGAACTCTTCAATAAATGACTGCAAATCACTCGGGATAGCTGCAATCGCATGTCTGTTTATTGTTTTTAACATAACATAACATCACAGTAGTACGCTCTAAAGAGGGTACGCAGGTGTGAACAGTTAACCCTGGTATACTCTTATTCCACCGGTTTTGTTTAAATTTCATGATATTGGGTTAATCAATTCTGGCTTCATTTTGGACATTATAGGTACCTTACCTATAGAACTGGTCCATTATGTACCACAACTAAAAAGTGAAAATTAAAAAAAACTTTTTATAAAAAATACAACCGACTTCCAAATAAAAACTCTACAAAGTGAAAAATAAATTCAATTTCGGAAGTCGGTGTCAAAAAAGAAACTAAAACAGGAACACCGACTTCCGAAATTGAATTAATTTTTCACTTTGTAGTGTTTTTATTTGGAAGTCGGTTGTATTTTTTGTAAAAAGTTTTTACTTAGTGTTTTTTTTTTAAGTTAAATGCAGTAGTAGTATAATAATTATGAGCTTACTAGTTTCTGCCAGCGGTTTCGCCCGAATAAAAGTCAGATATCATCCCAAGGGAAAATATGCCCACGATAAAAATATGTGATATTCGAGACTATAATCTATATCTGTGCCAAATTACATTCTGGTCCGTTCAGATGTTCTGGCGTGATTGAGTAACAAAAATACATCCAAAATAACTTATAATATTAGTAGATACAGGTTAAGTTTAGGAAGCTTTCCCTAAAGAACAGGAGAATGTTTGTAGGTGCTACGAAGAGCTACGAGATTTGACAATTTATTCAAACATAATAATAATTTATTTATCATTATTTTATTCTTAGAAAATATTGATGATTTCCAGGTGTGTCACCGGTAATTATGATGTAAGTACATATAATAATATTAAAATTCTGGGCAAGATACGGTGTGTAAGTTACAGAATTGCTGTTGCGGAATCCGACGTGCTTCGTGAAATGTCAATTTATGAACACAATATTTTAATTCTGTCTTTTTTTATTCTTTCGTTTCATTTGTCATTGATTTAAAAGTTTTGCTACAAAATATTTCATGGAAAATCTAAGCGGCATGCACTGTATAAGTAAAAAAGTTGGAGCTACGAAGTGCTACGACGTGCTACGAGATTTGCCAATTTATTCAAACTGATAATTTTTCATTCATTTTAAATCTTAGCAACGAAATACGATTAATATTGTTGTTGGTAACAAAGCTAATTGCTACGCGATTTGACCATTTCTTAAAATTTTAATATCCAGATTAGTTTTCATTATTCATAACAATATCTTAAGGCATACAATATACATAACATAACATACAATATTATCGTGATAATTAATTAAGTATAGTCCTCTCATCCTAACTAGCTTCATACTTGTAAATTTTCAATATGTTCATTTAAAATAGGATCATCTGAATTGAGAACCTCATCCTTTTTGAGCAGTCAGTTAAAAATTAAAGAAAACCTGTGATTTGAAGCTATTGAAAACTGGAAAGCTATCAGGTCAATAGCGGTGGTCGAGTAAGTAACATTGATACGGCTGATTGCAAGAGGTTAATAGAGGTGGTCGAGTAAGTAACATTGATACGGCTGATTGCAAGAGGTCAATAGAGGTGGTCGAGTAAGTAACATTGATACGGCTGATTGCAAGAGGTCAATAGAGGTGGTCGAGTAAGTAACATTGATACGGCTGATTGCAAGAGGTCAATAGAGGTGGTCGAGTAAGTAACATTGATACGGCTGATTGCAAGAGGTCAATAGAGGTGGTCGAGTAAGTAACATTGATACGGCTGATTGCAAGAGGTCAATAGAGGTGGTCGAGTAAGTAACATTGATACGGCTGATTGCAAGAGGTCAATAGAGGTGGTCGAGTAAGTAACATTGATACGGCTGATTGCAAGAGGTCAATAGAGGTGGTCGAGTAAGTAACATTGATACGGCTGATTGCAAGAGGTCAATAGAGGTGGTCGAGTAAGTAACATTGATACGGCTGATTGCAAGAGGTCAATAGAGGTGGTCGAGTAAGTAACATTGATACGGCTGATTGCAAGAGGTCAATAGAGGTGGTCGAGTAAGTAACATTGATACGGCTGATTGCAAGAGGTCAATAGAGGTGGTCGAGTAAGTAACATTGATACGGCTGATTGCAAGAGGTCAATAGAGGTGGTCGAGCAAGTAACATTGATACGGCTGATTGCAAGAGGTTAATAGAGGTGGTCGAGTAAGTAACATTGATACGGCTGATTGCAAGAGGTCAATAGAGGTGGTCGAGTAAGTAACATTGATACGGCTGATTGCAAGAGGTCAATAGAGGTGGTCGAGTAAGTAACATTGATACGGCTGATTGCAAGAGGTCAATAGAGGTGGTCGAGTAAGTAACATTGATACGGCTGATTGCAAGAGGTCAATAGAGGTGGTCGAGTAAGTAACATTGATACGGCTGATTGCAAGAGGTCAATAGGGGTGGTCGAGTAAGTAACATTGATACGGCTGATTGATAGAGGTCAATAGAGGTGGTCGAGTAAGTAACATTGATACGGCTGATTGCAAGACACCTATTCTACAATTGAAGATTCAATTGTCGTTCAGAAAAACACTTGAAAAACTTTTCAAAATGCAGGGCAAGCCGAGAAGTCAGGCATTTTTGACAGATTAAGACTGAGATTAGAATGTGAACATTTGTTAAAATTCGGGCATGGTAAAAGTAACCGTAGCAATATTTACTACTATTTACTCATTTTTAAAGCCAACCAAAGAGAAGCAATTATTCCGTTTGTTTGATATAGAACTGATATTTTCTTGGCTATTTTCCTCCTAAACCGGAGAGGTTGCAGGGGATTAATGGAGCTATTTAATTCGACATTTCCGTACTTTCATACTGCTACGAGATATCCTACTAAAATTGATTATGTTGTCGGGAAATGAGTGATCACTTCAGGATAACTTAACGTTTTGGGGCTTATTTATTCATATCCAATTTAATTGATTATTCCATTTTTAATTCAAATTCTCCATATAAAAATGAATTATGAATCTGCTTACCAATATTTTAATGAATCAAATGGTTATTTTTTTATTAATAAGACTGTATATCAACAACGTTGGGTGACGTAACTACCGAAAGTGTAAATAGTTGTAGAGAGTCGAACTGATACGAGTATCAAAATGTACAATCAGTAGTTGTCAGCTCCGTAGTACAAGCCAATATCTTTTAAAATTAACCATATGTTTAGCTAATCGGACAAAGTTTATGCCGATACAACAGTACAAGACGATTATTTAATTTTTATTATGAAAACGTTAGCGATGAATAGCCCTTCGTATAAGTCAGTGCGATTGTCAGCCCAGTGACCTCGCAAGCCGATTAACCGCCACATCTATATGGTACACTGTCGGCCAATAGCAATGGATGACTCACTCGCTATGATAAATACATTACGAACTAATAGACAGTGTCTCGGACTGTGTACTCATAACTCTCTCGCCAGTGTATTACGATGGGGCCGACTGAAATGATTTATCACGATTTAGGTGGTTGCACTGTTGGACCATTTAAATTGCTGCAAAAATCTGCCGGTATTTTTTTATAATTTAATATCTTATCATGAATTATACTTAGTAGTAGCATAGATTGCTGCAGGGTTGCTACTATCAAGTATCATTCATAAAAATCAAATTTTATCAAAAACAAAATATCTGCAGATTTTAAGAATTATCAGCTAGACCCTGCATTACTGGGAGCTGGCTGTCCAGGGTGCGCCGGGCGTTTGGGATCGCACGATACGAGATATTTAATGCTACTCGGGACGCTCCTATTAGCATCAACACCGACCTGCGCGCCTGAAGAGTCGCAAGTACTTCTTGAGACATACCACCTCCTTGAAAGCCAGCGCAATAGAGATGTGAATTATGGAAACATACACACCCTACTCCTTCACACTACATCACTCACTGCTTTACGTCAGTCATTTCACAATCACAGATCCAGTTGAAAAACCATCGTCGGGCACTAGTTGCTGGACTTTTTGCTGAAATGTTCCTATTTGGCGCAGCCGTAGGACACACAATGTCATATTTACATTGCATTTCTCTTTTTTATTGTTGTATAGTTTTAAGTTTTCTTTTTGTTTTTGTTTTTTTATATTGTGTGCTCTAGTGGCTTGTGACAAATAAATGTATTTTATTTATTTTCTTTCTTTCACTCTGGCAGAGCATCTGCCCCCTGAATACCAACTACAGTGGCCAATCAGGAAATTCCTAAACTGATTGCGGACCCAGGTTGGCCGCTGTAGAAACAACCAGGCCAAATGGCATATCACAGACCCATTAAAAACACAGTGGCAGTGTGGGGCTCCTTCGCAAGATAAGGCCCACCTCCTTGTCTGCCCTTCATGCCCGAACACCTGCACCTTTCAGGATTTGAAATTGTTTATCAGTCTATGTATGTATGTAAGTATGTATGTATGTATGTTTGTTCCTATATGGCGTTCCAGAGACCAAACGCGTTGGCTGATTTTGATTTTTCATACGTCAATCGATGCGTCTTAACCCTGCGAGTGTCATAGGCTACATTAAAATTGGACAATAGAAAAATGGCGGATTTTGGGTGCCATATTGTGGGGTCCCAAATTTTTTTTTCTTCCAAACCCATCGTGGGGGTATCAAAATAAAGGGTTTTAAGAAGTGATTTCAAAAATAAATAACACTTGTATGTTTAAACGTATCTAATTCGAAAAAAACTAACTAAAAGTTAAAACTTAATTCAAAAAATCAAAAAACCCAACTACTTCAAAAGCGAACTAATAAGTCGTAATCAAGGAAAAAATCATGCTGTGCAGGCGGAGGATACACCAGATTGGTCAGCCAGCCCGCGATTAAGTATCTTCCGACTGCACAGCATGATTTTTCCTTGTTTACGACTTTTTAGCTCGCTTTTGAAGCAGTCGGGTTTTTTTGTTTTATTTTATTTTTGTTCGATTGCTCTTCTATAGACGCTAAACCACCCTCAATGTGATAATGTCCTATTACCATTAACTGACATATACTTGGCACTGGCTAGCCATTCATTATGGTGGGATTACTGATAATAAATACAATGATTATGGCCTAAAGCGACGTCTAGAGGCGAATGATACAGCTGTAATACCGACAGTACAGACCACATCAATATAATACGTCTATTTAAATATATACAACATACTTCTTTTACTTCATTCACGTTCGTACATCTAGTCAAACACGCACACCCGTTATGAGTACTGCGCAAGTGTCTTTTCTGAATAACATCACCAATGAAGTCTCAGTTTCTGCCTACCCCCAAAGGACAAAGGCGTGAGTTTCTATATGTGTAGTGTATGTATTTTAAATATATTTTACTACATAACTACCTAGTAATTAACTAAACATATTCTGAAACCGTATTAAATCCAGTCACGAACACGATTCCGCGTATCTCAATGAAAAGTTGTTTATATGAAAACTGCACAATTCTACGAAAGAAATTATGCAAAATTTAACCTCACACTAAATTATGCAAAAACTTACAGGTTTTACACTTTACCGGGAATAATCAGTGTAGTTAAACTAATAGCCTTGGAGATTCTGCAGTCAAAACAAAATAAAAATGCTTTACATTAAATAAATACGTCATCATCTGTCCTTTTATTATGCCCACTGCTAGGACAGAGGCCTCCTCTCTGTGAGAGGGAATGGCCCATAATCCACCAGGCGGGTGTGGGGCGCCCAGTGCGGGTTGTTGGATGTCACATGACTTCGATTTTTTGGATTTAGGCCATCTAGGACATGGTTCCAGCTAATAATTTCGGGTTCGAAATCACGACCTTTAACTTGAAAGTCGCGGCCGCTACCACTGAACCACCACTGCTCATCTAATAAATACATAGACTGTTATCATATGAAATGAATATCATATAAAAAAATCGAGGATCGAGTTTCGGATATTTACGATACCTATGGGGAATCTTAGTTTTGAAAGTGGAGCAGTCCGTATGTCTTGAGTAACATATTTTCTCCACATGCCGAGATTTAAAGATATTGTATGAGTAAGTGGAGCTCTACTGCAAGTTATAAACATCGTATTCAATGGTATAATGCCATAAATTGTTCTACATATAACTTAAAAAGACAATCTGGAAATTCAACCTTTAAAGAGTAACGAGTTTAAGTATGAGAATCGTAGAAAAGCCAAAGATTTTCTAATGATGTTATTTACTTGTGGAACACATTATTCACACAAAACGAAAATATATAAAGCTCTAGAAAACCCAACATAGTTTGAACAAGAAGTATAATACACTTTATAGGATTATCTAGCAGCTAAGCTAATTTTTTTTATAGGTAACTAATCTGCACTGGAGTTGCAGACTACTGCACAACACTGTAACATCGCGTAACACTCCAACTCTAACAAAATATGCCAGTAAAGTAAATATATTAATACCAAAAGGTGTGTAATGTATTAGTAGGAATTATAGCAGACATGGCTGATGGATGAGGCGGCCGGACAAGTGTCGACTCACGGTTATCAAATCATTCTCGTCTCATAAAATGGGCCCCTATTAACGGTGCTACCAAACTGCTAACCCGCGGTCCCGCCCTACTGAGAAATGTATCAATTTATAATCATATTTAAGAAGGACAATATTTTTAAGTGACTGTTTTGGACATTGAATTTGAGAATTTGTCTGTGATTTACATTGTTTGTTCTTAATCATTCATTAATTGTATTATTATTTATCAGTACATAACTAAATGCAAGTCGTATTGTGACTTTGTCACCATCGACTGCGGCAGACCACAACTACTGTATGCGTTAAAAACTAAATTCCAGCTTCAAAACGAACTGTATAAAAGTCGAATTGCAGCTATTATTTTTAATCCCAATTTTTTTAGCCGAAATTGGCTGCAATTTGAATGATATCGGTTGCTTTTAAATAAACCGATGAACAGCTTTTTCAGCTTGCTTACGCTCTTCCCGGCCATTTATTTACTACAGTTGGAGGGAATTCCGCTATGGCGGGTGATGGTTACCGATGGCCGCCCAAGCCCAAGGGCATGCCTTATCTTGCTTAACTTTGTAGCAAGATATTTGTAAATATATTGTAATAAATATTTTGTAACAAGGGTGGGTTTATACTTTTAAGGCTCTTCTTATTTGATTAATGTAATGTAACAAAACTATTTGGTTTAGTTTATTTTTGAGCAACAATTGGGTCACAGTAATATATCATATTCACGATACTTCGAAGGATTCTCATTCTCAATAACGCAGGAGAACGAGTTATCAAAAACCGAAGAAAACCTCAAAACCGAGAAACCGCTCAAATGAGTCAAATAGACGTAAATTAATAGCTAGCATTTCAGAATAAAGAGCAAAATTAACAAAATAAACAGACAGCAAACAAACAGTAGCCTCCTGGCGTGGAGTAATCCTCTTATCGCGTTATCCCGGCCTCGGTTGATCAGACATTTTGTTTCCGCTACCTGCGCCGCGCCGCCTCGGAAGCAGTCGGAAGTAGTCGGAACCACTCGGAACTAAGATAAGCCGTTTAAAACAAAACATGTATTTATATCCGTCCTTTATCGCCGGCCGCGTCCACCGACTCCTACTTGTTCTTGGAGGATATCCAACGTGCGCGAATTGTTGCTATACGTCTTTTTAATTTTGTTTTATTTTATGTGTAGTGAAATAAAACCGATAATTTTCATTCGTTCTATCGTCTACAATTCTGAATTTTAGCCATAATTCAGCTACGTTGACAGCGTTAGAATTTGCCTCGTAAAGGGATATAAGTGAGCTGGTATACAATTGCATAGAACTGAACCTTAACTACAATATAACCTAAAGAAAACAAAGTCATAATCCAACATAACATATCGAAACTATTTTTCTAAAATCGAAACCCAAAATGAATTTGTGCTTCATGAATATTTTCTTCAGAGTTAGTTCAATAGAAAACAAATAGCCTTGGGTTTAAGAAAAGGCCTCGTTCTATTATTTGAGGAAAAACAAAAAGTTTTCTTTCTTAAAATTAATGAACTCGATCCTGAGTTTGACATTAAAACGTGCCGGTTTTTCGGAGTATCAAATGAACAGTATTAGTTACTTACTGAGATCGATTTTGTTAATGGTCGAGTTAAAGATCTTAATTACCAATAAATACTTACTGTAAATTTTATCTTTAAGCTGTGTTGATTTTATTAAGCTTATAACATAAACCATTATTGAATCCGTCTAGACAACATTTAACTGAAATGCAAACAGAGTCGCGTCATTATTTGTTTATTAAATACTTGAATGTGTAGGTATCGTTTCAACTTGAAGAAATAAAGTTGAAATGTTTCATGCGAGGAAGTCATTATTTTTTAAAATACTCGAGAACGATATTGGAATTGAGGGAGGAAAATGTTGATGCGCCTGAAGCCGTAGGTACGCGGGGAGTAGGTACGCGTCGGGCCGCACCGGGCCTAGCCGGGCCGCATCCGCAGTCTCGGCTGAATAGCGTCGCCGCCGCCGCCGGCACATGTTATTGTGCGCCGATCCCGCCCGTCGTTCCAACCCCGGCCTACGCCACCATTTGTAACAATTTGTTAACGCCACTATCCAAACGGTTACTGTCTTCAAGATAGATGCAATGGCCGCGTAAATCGAATTCATATTCTGGTTTCCTGTTTTGCAAACTGACTTTATTTTATTTCCGTTTGTGAGAGATGCAGAAACCAATATAACATGATTAGATCTATGAATGATAAACGCTACTCCTTCTGTCGCTCTTGTACATTGATATTGTTTTGTAAATGTCCGAGTCCATGAGCCCGCGATGGGTTCATGGAATGGGTACTAGGGGTCCAGGTATTGCGTGCTGAATTTATTGCAAAGGATGTTTGCGAAGTCTGGTATAGTTTAAGATAAGCTTCGAGAAACGTATTTATTAATTGCTTTTGCTAAAACGTAGGTACCTCTGTGAATTAGGATTCTTAGTATTCTTATCCAAATCGTAACTGATTATACGTGAAATAATGTTATTTTACTTTCCCTACATCTGTAACAAAATTTAGAAGCTAGCCGCCAGATTTTTTAGACCTTGCTTTTAGACTTCAACTGAAAAAATCGTATTGGACAAACCCAATAACTCTGCCTAACCCGCAGGCATAATACGTATCTTTTGCAAGAGCAAAACGATAGCGATCAAAGGCTTTGTGACATAAAAGTCGGAATTACCTGCTGTGTAGGTATGGTAGGTCCTACATAAACGTTTGCTAATCGCTCGCTGTTTGTCAAATGAACTAATTTAAAAAAAAAACGATAAAGATTCAAAAACTTCTGTATGGAATAGCAATTATTGCGCAAAAATCGCTATCGTTTTGCTCCAATACGATTTTTTCAGTTGAAGTCTTGCCCACTCGATGGCAATAGGCCGCCGGGCATCGAACCAAGACACGCTCAACAGTCGTACCAACAAGGACGACCACAGCACCAACAAGGCTGCCATATCTTCCAGACTGTTTAAGCAAGTGCGCGTAAGTAAAAGTTACGTGAAATATACGTCGAAAGTGAATAAATAACTCAAACCCCTGGTTTGGGTCCTCGAGACGAGACGAGCCGTCTCTAAGCTGAAACTTGGCTGAATTAATTATAAACAAAAGTGAGGCAACTGTGTTTGTGAAATACCTTCTCAGTTATTAGAAGAGACGAGTTCATGACGCACTAAATATGAATTATGTCTTTTAAAAATGTAAATGCCGACATATAAAGATGATTATATAATTTACTAGCTGACCCGGCAAACTTTGTTTTGCCATAAAAAGACCAAACATTTATCTACCCTACCCTACCCTAACCTACCCGACCCTACACTACCCTACACTACCCTACACTACCCTACACTACCCTACACTACCCTACACTACACTACCATACCCTACCCTACCCTACCTATAAACCTCACGGAGCCCGAGACCTTTCCAACGAATGCAAAACCATTGAAATCGGTTCGTGCGTTCTGGAGTTATATCGTCAGGGAGGAAAACCCGACTTATTTTTATATATTAAAGATGTCAAATACTTGTATACCACAAAGGTTACAATAACAGGTCAAGTAAATGAATACATTCCAACATAATTTTTGGTTAAAATCTGTACTTATTTGTAATTTATTTGGAATCAATACAAGCTTGTTTAGAACGAGGGCAAAACGGGGTTATTAGTTACAGCTTTGAGGCGTACTAAATGCCTAGCTTTGAGTTCCCTAATCCCATTTATTAACCTGAGCTTGTAGTATAGTAATGAAATAAATTCTAATAAATAATAAAATCTTTGCAAGGAATTGTCATTAAAACATTAAATAACTTTAACTTTAGTGGCTTATAAGAAAGTAGTATCAATAGTTAGTTAAGTCTGAAGTGAGTAGTTTAGAAATATTTTGTACTTAAGTTTGACAGGATACAAAGTATCCGGGTCGGAAAAATCTCCCAGAAACCAATGATAAATAAACTGGCACTAATCGTGGTGCGACACAGCATAAATATCTTGATCCAGAAGATTTATTTTATTTTATATTTTCTCGCGCTTCCCTCACCTGATGGTAAGCGATGATGTGGTCAACGGTGAAGCACGCTTGCCTAGAAGTAACCTATTCACTCTTAACTTAAAGACCCCTATGTTGTAGCTATCGAGAAACTAAGACTCCGGCAGGCAATTCGACTCCTCAGCAGTACGCATAATAAAAATATTTGTAAAATATTTAGTGCGTATGGGAGGGATATCCACCATGTATCGATGGCGCATCGCCGTACGTCTGGTAGTCCGATGATGAAACGGGCTAGGCGGAATTAGATTATTCAATTCCATCGCACAGTCCCCGAAATGCAACCGATACAAACCTAAAAGTGGTTTTCACGATAATAGCCATACTTATCATCTATTTTTCCCTTACAACATGGGTAACATAATAATATAATAAAATAATATCAGCCTGACACTGTCCCTCTGCAGGACAAACGCCTGTCGTGTATTCTTCGGCAGAGAAGACACGACACGAGTATTAATCACCGCGCTTGCTCAATGCGAATTGGCAATTTCCTTTTAAGTCCAGGTTTTCCCTCGATGTTTTCCTACATCGTTGTCAGCGATGTCCAAGATTAACTTAGAAATTACTTGCCTGGCTTTGAACTCACGACCTTTGTACTAGAGGCGAGGTCAGCCACCGGGCCACCATGACATTAGACACATATTTATCGTTATGTACAGCTCAAGTCAACTTTAACCCAAAGCATCATAACCAACATTATTTCAAACTGAAATTATACAGAATCAACGGCGTACATACTGCTCAGCTATGACAATGCATGCAGTGCACTAAATAATGAACATTTGCCAAAAGCGGAATATACAGTAATTAGTTAATCGGCCCAAAATTGTTGGCACATCACTATCAGCTAACCCCAGTGTCGCACTCAGTACACTGACGGCATTCTCTCGAGAGCTTTATTAAAATTTCTCCTCTCACTCGAAGCTAAGCGATTTAATAATGTATGTCATAAAATTGTTTCTCAACAACAATATCGTATGTCATTAACATCAAATTGTTTATTTGGACATGAATTGTGTGGTGCGTCGATTTATGCAAGTGATTTTATTAAGTTCAAGATCATGTAACTTTTGTGTTTTATTTTGGTCATCATCATCATCATTATCCGCAGCCTCACTTCACCTACTGCCGGTCACATGTCTCTCTTTGTAACCTTGTAACCGACTTAAAAAAGGAGGAGGTTCTCAATTCGAGTGTCATCTCGAAACTTTTTACTAGGTGAAACGATTTTGATTAATCTTTTTTTTTGTAAAGCTGGTGCTCCTCATGTGGTCCATTAAATTTGGTGAAGATCTGATGAAGATCTCCGGAAATAAACAACAGAACTCTTCAATTAACAACGGCAAATATCTCGGGACTGCTGCAATCGCTGTCTGTTTATTGTTTACGCTATTTCATAACATAACATCACGCCGGTACGCTCTAAAGGGGTACGCAGATGTCTCTCATTTCACTGGTTATGTTCAAGTTGTATGTTATTCGGGTAAACTATTCTGGCATAACTTTGGGCATATAATCACCTTACCTACTATAGAACTTGCTCATTAAGTTCCACGACAAAAAAAAAGAAATATACAATAAAATATACAGGCAGACGAAATGGTTGCCATCGCGGGCAGAACCTGGATAAGGGTGGCACAGGAGCGTGGGGATTGGCACAAGATGAACTTTTTTTTTACAAAAAAATACAACCGACTTTCAAATAAAAACACTACAAATTGAAAAATAACTTCAGTTTCGGAAGTCGGTGTTCCTGTTTTTGTTTTTCTTTGTATTTTTCACCTACTTCCGAAATGGCTCATCACACTGCCGGACGACCAATATTCCTTCTGCCTATCCTTGGACGCCACTGGGTTATTGCCTTACTCCACCTCTTATCACCGCGCCTTGCCATGTGTCTTGCCCAACTCCATATCACATTCCGATATCGAAAACCCTCAATTTGGTCAAAATATATATTTATTTCGTGTTTTACTATTTTTATTGAAGTTACGAAGGCAATAAACTTCTTAGTCTTCTAAAATATCAGTTTAAAGCGCGGCAATTGTTGGATATCTGAATAATGAATTAAGTTTGATATTTTTTTTAATATATTCAATGAGGCCTTCATTAATTTTTCATTCAAATGTTCAGTCGTTATAAATCTAATTGATATTGCCTTATATACCCAAAGTAAGTCTATTTTATTAGAGGTCCTCGTTTTCTTTAACACTTGGGAGTTAGGCCTTTTTTCACGATTAACCAAATACAACCAGATAAACTGATTTTATATTACAATACACATATTATAATTATATTACGACTTCTTAGAGGATTACAAGTGTGACAGTGATAGATCGCACTTAATCTCGTAAATAATTCAACGCATGTTCCGAAATCCAATTGTGCATGCAGGCCACGTGTCACGTCGGCCCGGCGTCAAAGGATAGGGCATATCATAACACCATAAGTAAACTTTCCACCGAACATCTCAATCAACGACTTGTGGATCGATTCCCTCTATTTAATCGGCGCAACTCTCTCGTGAAATTAACAACGATCAAAATTAAACGTTTGGCAGACAAGCTTTCGACAGTGGGCGGCGTGATTAATCACACGCCTTGAATATTGCAGGCGAGTGTCCTCGCGGAGCAGCTGTACTCAAACAATGCAGAACACTTCATCAGAGAAGCTTAATTCTGATTTAAACGGCAACATCGATCGGCAACTCGGGCGTCGAGTAGTTAAGCATCGCCTCGGGCTCGGTTAGGTAAGCGACGGCGTAAATTGTTGATGCGCGCGCCGAGGGTTGCCAGCCATCAAATATGCACCACATTTCCCACGTCGAGTGGGCAACTTGCTCCAACCTTCTAGACACAACAGCACAAATGGATATCCCGATGCTACTTTGACAGCTCGACACGGCAGGCACATGACGTAACACTGATACCGTCTAATGGGTTTTACACTATTCTGGTTCTGCCTGTAAACCTGCTGAAAGCTATTTTAACTTTGCCTTTGCAAGTATTATTTAAGTTCGCTGCTTGTCTAGACATTTACCGTCTGTGTCTTCTTATATTAGTTACTCTCCGTCCAGCCAGTTATTGCGCAAGGCACTAAACGGTGCTGCTTTAGTATGAGAGGTACTACAGCGCAACCATGGTAGCCAACTTCAGGGCGGCCAAGAACTTTGTCGAGAACTATACATTTGACAGATGCATGCTGCCTGTGCCGTTTCATCATTATTAACTGGCATCCATAGACATTGAAATGCAATACTTCATGGACGCTTACAGTAGTAAAGCGACGTGCTTATTCGTTCCGTTATGCCGATAAATTAAAATTCACAGTTAAATCAAAATTTACTTAGCAGTAAATATCGCTGTGTATGGTTTTAGCGTGTAAAGGTTAAATAAAAATAAAAAACCGGCCAAGTGCGTATCGGACTCGCACATTTTTTCGGTTCAAAGAAAAAATCTGATTGTTCAATATATTGGTATTTGTTGGTAAAATACAAAAAAACTAGCTGAACCCCGCGGCTGCTTCGCTCCCTTCAAAATTATAGCCTATGTTACTCGGGAATAATATAGCTTTCCATAGATGATAGAATTTTTTAAATCGGTCCAGTAGTTTCTGAGCCTATTCGGTACAAATAAACAAACAAAAAAATCTTGCCTCTTTATAATATTGGTATAAATAACAAATATTATTACCAAATTCCAAGTTCATAGGTTAATGGGAAGTTAAAAAATTCTTTAGAACAATATTGTGTGACAGACGACGGACAGACAGACAGTGAGTGACAGCAATAGGGCTCCGTTTGGGGCCTTCGGGTACGGAACCCTAAAAAAGGTAATATTGGAGATACGCATTTAGAAAAGCAGCAAATAAAATAACTAAAATACTTACGATTATATTATAATAAATCGTTGGATTCTTCTCCATGTAAACTGGTATCATCAATTGAATACTCAGTAATATTAATTATTAATTCTCGAGTACACAAATGATTGGTGTTGCCGAAGGGCAACACCAATCATTTGTGCAGGGCTGAAGCCTTTCAAAATGGTAAAAAATGAAAAAAAAATGTTAGAATGAAACCCCTTGGAAAAGAAAGAGAATATAACAAAAATGAAAAATAATTTACGGGCGATCTGAGGTCGGGAAGTGGAAGGGGTGAGTTTTTAAGTGTAATAACGGTTTATCTCGATTTCCGGCAAAACTACAAGTCCTATGGAAAAAAGTAAAATAGCAAAGTTGTAGGTAATAAAAAGATCTACAACTTTTGTATTTACTTTTTTTTTCACATAACCTCAAAATTTCTGTGAAAAATTCAAATAACCATATTTTTTGGATTTTTATTTTTAACTTTAACAATTTTTTTTTTTTTTTCGGAATTCGTTGAAAAGTTGCCTTTTTATGTCCAAACACATTGTAATTTTTTTATTCAAAATAATTTCACCTTATTTTGACTTAATATCGAAAAAAGCACCCTAATTTTCAATCGATAATGCTCACGTCAAATTATCTGCTTTTTAAAAAGTCTTTGGGCTTTTTGTTCGTTAAAATCTCTACTTTGTGATGATGTATAAAAAACGTACATCTACTTATTTCTCAGGATTTGTATGTTTTTTCCTCTTCCGCTCTTGGGTTATGAAAAACACGGTAGAACCAAATTCTTTCCGAGATCATTTCACAACTCGTTTTTAATTTCGATCCGTAACGCTCACTTTTAAAACCCCACTCTGGGTAACCTAGTAATTAAGTCGTTATAAACAAGCAATTGTAAATTATTTGATTGAGGAAAACATTGTAAAATTGCCTTAAGATGTTACGGGAAAAGTGGGTTGGTACGCTGGCGGTGACGGACGGCCGACAAAGCTAGGCATGAAAGAAGCCCATAGCGGTTAGATTAATCGTGAAAGCGTAATTCACGTGGCGGGGCTGTCACGTTGCGGGCGCCGGCGGGGAAGGGAGCGCGGGGGCACAGGCCTGCACGACCAGTGCACGTGGCCACCGACACATAACCACGACTATCGATCGCGATATCCACCGCCGATAACAGAATAACAAAACAATGCTGCAACTATGTGAGTGCAAGCACGGGTGTCGAGTGACTTCCAGGGTTCAAATCGAAATTCTGACCATTTTCAAGTGGAATTTGGTTACATCAATGGTCTGAATAAGGAAGATGTCTGCCTGCAGGTAATAAAAAACTAGCACTGGTCTTAGATTGATATCAATTTAACTAATAGAAGACACATTACCTACCAGCAAATTAGATTTCCCGCAGTGACCCTGTACCAGTCATTATACTCCAGCTATACTGCGAAACTGCAATCCTGCAGACAACTCCAGCTGCCAAAGTATTGCGAAGTTAGCAAATTGCCACGCGAAATGATACCATTACCATATACGAGTACGAGCGGTTGCTAGCTGCTGCACAGTTTAGCTCGCTGCCAACCCGCATGGTGCTGGTGACTTTTATGGGACTTCAATCATTAATTAACGGAAGTTTTAAGGCGGTACCCTGACCAAAAAATCAGCATGAAATATGAGCATTCCTATTGGCCTAGCGGCATGAATTACAGTAGTGAATACGCCCAGATTTTAGATTAAATCTTTATAAAATCGAATTTTAGGCTTTTGAAAAAAAAATACGACAACAATGTTCGTTATTATATTGTCTATCCATTAGCGTTAGTACAAAAAATAATTAATGAACACTTTACGAGGAGATGCATGCTTATCAATAATTATTTCTAATTTTATGATTTTGTTGGAAGGAGATTAGTGAAACATATACCTCTTTAAAAATAAAGTATACGACCATTTTAGAATTATATGTAGAAATTTAATGTATTTTTATTAGTTGATAATTATTTTTAAATAACGAGTAGATAGCTCCTAAAAACAGCACGAAAAACGGCTAGCGTGGCGTTTTGCTCGGGGTACCGCCTTAATCAGAAACCATACTAGAAATTTTATGTAACTTTTCCTTTTTTTAACACGCTTTTATTAGCTTGGTATGTACGTATATGTATCTATGTAAAGGAATCTTTGAACGTGATTTTCGACCCCCTTCAAAACGTCGGCTTAATTTGAAATTTATCACACTTATCAAGGGCCTATGACAATGCAATAATTTAAATAGTTTAATCCATTATCCTTACCAGGATCTACAGGATTAGCGATTGAACTAAAAAGTAAAAAAAAATGTTGAAAAAGAACTAAAAAACACGCTTTAATAGAAAGCCAAACTAAAAAGTAGAAAATAATTTTCAATAAATTTAAATTAAGAATAGTGTCATTAACAAACAAATAAATTTAGTAAAAAAGCGTGTTTGCGTCTAAAGATATTTCAAAATTACTGTACTTTTACCAATATTTGTCAATAAAATATAACAATTGACATCAAGCACCTTGTACCTGCGGCTAATACTTGTATACGTATACGCCTACTCCTACTTACTTCTGAGTTAAGAATTTGAATTTAAATATTCACCTAACTCTACTTTAGCTTTAAAACTGTTTGGACATTTTGGCATTTAAGTAGGTTTTAACAAATTCTTAACTCCTAATTCTCAATTGAGAAATCGACCCTATGAACTCATTAACATAGATAAAGTAAATTAAAAAAGTACTAATGAACATAATTCAAAAACTACTCAAACCGGCCCAATAATCGCGGAGTGTAAACAAATGAAAAAAAGAACGTCGCTGAAAGCGCCCTCTTCATTTTTTGAAGTCAATCTAAAAATCTACAGATTTTTATTTAGCAGTTGACTGTAGGAGAACTTGTAGCTAACTCGCTACGCTGCTACGAGCTACGGGCTACGAGCTACGGGTAAAAAAGCACTTCAACTTGCAATAATTCGCATAGAGATGATAATTGGTAGAGTGATGTTTAGTTCTATGCGAATTATTGTAAAATTACTCCTATACTTTTTTCCATTTGGGTCAAACTAGACGCAGATTGATCGATCGTGGTCAAGCTACGTTGCTGCGGTCAAGTCGTGAATGGGTGGCCGTTGTTTACGCATGTAATCGCGGGCTCGCGGCACCTTACTGGCACACGTTAAGCTACATCGATCCCGGCTTCATGCGGATAACAGTCAGCCGGACAGCCGAACATTGACAAGCGAACCGTGGGACGCCGGTAGTTTGCGAAGGTCAGATACCAGTGACTCCGTGTTAAATGCGGATATTTGACCATATTAGATTCGGTTAAAAGCCTGGGTATATCTTAATGTAATTTATTAATGTCTTTTTGATGTGGGTTTTAAAATGAGAACTCATTATTGTCCTCGAAACAAAAATCGACACAGTAAGCCTAGCATGGACCCTAGCATGACGTTTCTTGTCATTATCTACTTTGTTAGCTTAGATTACTATCTTCACATGAATCAAGAAACCAGGCGATCGGAATAGCTTAGAGTAATTGTAAAGTATTGATTTAAACTAGACAACGGTTCCAAATGGATCTAACAATATAACAAAAGTAAAAATATTTTTGCCATTCAGATAAAATTCTAATTTCGTTCTTCTATCACAATGAACACAACATAAGTCAGAGCTTATATCCAAATAGACTCGGTTTTGACGAAATAATTTACACGAAACTCACTCGAAATACTATTGCGAATGGCGCATGACAATTTTTCCGATAAACCTTCACTTATGTTCATGTAATTTAGGAAAATTATCTTTAAGACCGTGGTTTTAAGGTTGGGATTCATGTATTTTAGGGATTGGTGAGGGAAGTGAGGTGAGGGATGAAGGGCAGGTCATCGGCCCCGCTTCCCCGCGCCCCGCGCCTCCTCATTCGGAGGCTGCGAGGACATCGCAGGCTGTCGGCCGAGAGAGCCGAGCGCCGCGCGGGCCGGGCGGCGGCGGGCACACCCGTACGCGCCATATGTCTTCTTGACATGTTTATTGAAAACTCGAAGATAACAATCGCCCGCTAATATACAATTGAAACCCTTCAATCTCCTCTCGGAAAAAAAAACCGATACTGTTCCTCGATTCCGGCGTTACTTATTACAGGATTGGTTTTGTTAAAGCATTGAAAACACTGGACCGACACTAACATTTAACATAATGTTCCAATAGAATATATACATCCAATAAAATTGGCTCTAACCGTATTCGTAAGTATCGATATAAAAAAATCAAGAAATACAAGCACAGCAAACCTATACATTTACCAATAATTTTCATGAGTGCTACATAGGTAGCACGTTGGCTGCAACACAAGGCATGCACACCTATAAAGTCTCAAAGAAAAAAATTTTGTGTGACTCAGTTCGTTAAAAAACGAAAAAAATATATTTATTAGATTACGTACGACTTATGAATTAACCCGGGGAGGATCTTTTTTCATAAAGGACAAACGGATATAAAAACTTTAATGCGCACATCATATCTTGATTTTACATTGAAGTGGTCTTTCATTTCCTCCCTATAATACCCGGAGGAATAGTTAGAAGGGTACTATCGCATATAACCCCGTTTTCCAATGACGGTATTAGGTCTCAAAGTTATAGAAGGCACGCCTATCGTTATTTATTGGGCACAGTGCCAATTCCGGGCAGTAATCGAGAAATTTTCTTACAGTAAAACTCAATTATACTTTTTCTTGATCTGAGAATCGAATCCATCTCCTTCGAACTTTGCGATCGCGGACGGGATCCGTGCTTATTACAACCATGATATCAAAATTATGTTGAGAGTAGGAATAACACAGCTGAACACGCAGAGAAAACTCAGATGTAGAACTAAAATAATTTTAACTGTAAATGAGAAGTGTTCTACTTTCTCAAATTTAAATTAAGTTCTCACTACACCACGGATTCCAAAGGAACCAGCTACTACTAAATTTGACTTTACCAGACAAGGAAAAAACATAGAAAAACTTAAAAAACGGCGGTTTTTTTTTTACATTTGCTGATCATCATGTTATTATGGTAGAGGATCCGAGTAATGAGCGACCTGTATCCATCTGTTTAGTGAATAAAAATATTTTATTTCAAATTGAATATGTTAAAAAACATATCGCGAGTGGGTTGTCAGAAAAAAGCCTGTCAAGACTATCATCATCATATCAGCCGAAAGACGTTGCGTTGGAAGGCCTCTCACCAGGTGGACCGATGGCCTGGTGAAGGTTGCGGGGATCCGCTGGTTGCGGGAGGTGCTACGCTTGGGGGAGGTCTATTTCCAGCAGTTGACGTCAAGACTATAATTAATTAAAATACGTGAGCGTATTTAGTGAGAAAAATTCAAGTGCGTTCGGTCGAATTGCATCGCATTGCGTTCATGTGAACATACTTGCAATTTCACTAAGTAAAAATCCGTTATCGTTGTGATATAAATCAAATTGCATAGCGCCATCAGGAAATGGCCTAAGGTTTTCTGAAAGGACATCTTATGTTCTTATTTTATGTCATGGATGCTATAGTAAACTCAAACTAGGATCATTCGATGAGTTAAGAAAGTTCGCATAACGAACAGCAAATAGACTAATGTTTTCTGAAAGGCTACTAGACTAATCTTTTGTTCTTTATTGTGGGACATAGATGCGAGTTCCGAAATATTAAGGTAAACGTATAGTTAGTGCAACTCATCAGTGCGCGCGGAACCATGTGTGCGTGCGCTGTGCATGCGTGCGATTGTGCATACATTATGCCTTTGTGTGGAAATGACGCGGCAGTCCACAAAACAACCACCCCCACATATAGCACCGCGCGCAAAGATGAGTTAGGTAAGATAAGATAAATTTATTGAGACACCATTCTATACATACATAAAGCACAACAAAAATAAAACACATATTATAGTATGTACAAGAAAATACAAACATAACGTGCATTAAAGTAGCCCTAGACCCCACACTAGGATACCCTGTGTCGTGGGATCTGGTTGAAATATTCATACACTGATGTTGTTTTTTTTATTAATTTTAATCATAACAGATTTTTGTAGACAAAACACTCGCGATATTTTTTTAACATATTAAATTTAATATAAAATGCTTTTCAATCGTTAAACAGATGGGCGTAGGTCACTTCTTACTCGGCTCTTAGTTGGACCATAAGAAGGATTGAGCAACTTGAATACAATTATCTCTAGTAAATTGCTGGTAAGGCGAAACAAACAACCTACAAACCCAAGCAAATGTTTACAAAATAAATATTTAGTTAATTATCGTTAAAATTGAACATAAAGATTTAAACTACAAAAGCCGGTGATTTAAACTAAAATTACTAGAAGCGCTGCCCAAGATCGAAAAATTACAAATATTTGGAGCGAGCTATGCGTGTATGAATAACTTGTAACCACGCAAAGATAGCATAAATATTTTAACAAACTTAAGAAGATACCATATTTGCTTAATTATTTTTACACTTAACCAATATCTTGATCAAGTAACTTGTGTTAAAACATTTAGTGCCTAAAAATAACTACGTGTTTTATATTTGCTGTGCTCATAACGGTATCTAAGAAATTAATAGATTTGCATTTTTATGTTGTAATACGGGAAAATTACTATAAACATAGTGGAAGAATACTGGGGCATAATGAGGATTTACCACAGAAAATGTTACTAACGTCGAACCCAAGATATACGTATATCTGCATGATATTTTAACTTTATTTTTACGAATAATAGCGTTTTGAATATCCACGTGAATGAATTAAGTCCGCCTCTGTCCGTTTGTGTGCATGAATTATTAAATAAGTCAATAATAAATTATTTCTCTTGTCTGTAATTTTTACGACTTTCGGCAGAAAATCCATTTATTGACCTATTTCAAAAAGCTTTTATTGTACTATGCATCATCCTAATGAATTAACCTCATACTTAAGCGAATATTGTTACGCAAATTGTCAAATAGGTAATAATGAATTTTCGCGGTGAGCATCATCAAACAATTATTACGTTCACCGTTTATCATCAAAATCGTTGTCAATAGTTCAATAATAACTATCTCTAATCTTGTGATACCAGGGTTCATCCATTTTAATACAAAACTTGTATAAAAACCTTGCACAACGAACCTAGCAAACTACAAAGACGGTGTTGAAACTTTTCACACAGTCAAGGTTCAATAGTGCAGTCTTACTATCCCAAAACTCAAATGACTATGTTTTTGTACAAGAAGTAAATTATCAACAGCTGATTTAATATTTTGTATACAAATTAAAGTATAGATTATACCTACTAACCGTGAAAAGTTAATATTCAACAATCTAAAATAAAACCGCTTCTGTTTTGGTAGAGTGTGACTGCACTTTGACCCTTAACTACATGGTAGACATCCCACCCATACGCACAAAACGTTTTGGGAACACTTTGATTATGCGTACAGCTAAGGAGTGGCATTCCCTGCCGGAGACAGCTACAATCTGGGGGTCTTTTATTCAAGAGTGAATAGGTTATTTCTAGGCAAGCGTGTTTCATCGTCGACCACATCATCGTTTAACATCAGGTGAGATAGTGGTCAAGCGCGAGCCTAAACATTATTAAAAAAAAAACTATACATTGCGACTTTTGACGTATTTACCCTACTATTTCTGGCGCCTTGATCATGTTTATCAATGACAAAGTAGCACCATTAATTAATGACGTAACAAGCATGATGCTGAAAGCCGACTTCACACACCGATGAAACTGATACACTTAATAGACATTCCTTTGTAATAGTATTCTGTTAATTACTAAAGTGCAGACAGAGTAGTTGTGTAGGTGTGTTGGTCAAGTGGGTGGGCGAGCTGGCAAGTCGCTTGTCATGTATGTGTTCACGGAATTAATACTGTAATATATGTAGGCTTGTAGTTGCAGGGTATCTTTAACTAGCAAACTAATAATGATGTGGTTTCAGTACTGTCTGTAACGAAATGTTTTGGTAAAAACGGTTGATTTGCCTACAAATTAAACAAATATGTAAGTGTAACTGAAGTTAATTCGGTGCAGCTGTTTAATCTGTAAACAGTCCCGAAGTTGACCAAGTCTGCATATTTGTAAGTAATAAAGAAAATCGTGTTGCAAAATTCACCCGCCTTATGAGATTTATGGGTTGAAGCACCGAATACAAAAATTCAGGTTTATATGCAAAAGCTACATAGCACACTACAGATGCTAGAGCCGATACAAACTAATGACATTCCAGCCTCGTCGTACAATGCAGAGTACATGCCGCTGAAGCCTTTGTAAGTATATCTTGTTAATTAATAAAGTAGGCATGTAGGTGTGTTGTGAGTGGAGACGAGCCAATGCGGTTGTCATGTGTTAATGCTGAGGCTTCGACTCGGCGAGTCGCGAGTCGCGCGCTATCGGCGCGATCGTTCGCTCCGCGCCACTCCACCGGGTTTTTGGGTCAAGCGGGTTGTGGCCGGTGTTGCTGCTTTAGGGGTTGCCCTCTCATATCCAGAAATTTACTGAATGCATGGTCAGTGTACAGAATTTAGCGAGAAATCACAGATAATTCGAATTATTCGTACTAGCTTTGAACTTGAGTGTCGGTATCTTGCACCAGGTTGATGTAGGTCAGCTGTTCGACACTACTAAGTATGTTCGTAGTAGCATTGCACGGTTTCTCACGCAGAATTCAATGCAGACTGAGAGTTATGCAATACAATAATAAATATGACCGTCATTTCTGCTTACTAGTTATGTTTGTCTGCTCTAGAGAGGTTTCCTTTTACTAGAAAACATTTCATAAGTTTTAAGAGCGGTACATAATGTGGTTTTGTACTATGCTTGCATCAAATTAACTTGTAATTCCAAATAAGGTTAATGCTATGTTTGTAGACGTTATTAAATTTATGAATCATATACAGTTTACTGGAAGACAGAAACCGAAACTGCCCATTGAATATTAAGTGACAGGGTCGTCGAAACACATGTTATAGTAAAATAAAAATAGCAATAAACATAAAACAGGGGCGGGAATCAATTCGGCGGAGGACGTCGAGAGCGGCATCGCGACGAGCCTCTCGAGCGCGTATCAAAAAAGGTGAGTTTTATGAATTTCGACATCTCGAGCCGTTTGACGAGTAATCCGGCCGAGGCATTGTGCCTCGAGAGAACTCCACCGTTATTACGACACGAGGGCCTCACCAGCAACCGACACATACTTTGCGAGGCGTATTACCGCACTCCTACACTATACACAGATATGCACGTAGATAATTACGTACCATATCTCTTTCTTGCTATGACACGATACTAGGGATTCTGGGTGCTACTATGAAGACTGAATGACTAATGAGGTTTTTATCTTGCAAAGGTGGAGGTAGGTATTAGTACCAGCCTGTCCCCACAGTTTAACAATCCATCCATCTCTGTATGAGAGTTTGTAAAGGCAAACTCTCATACATAGATCATTCTCTAGCAACCACGGTTGCTCAAGGATGATTGAATAAGTAGTATACACCAATAATTTGAATGAAACCTTCTCTAAAAGCTACTTTTCAACAGTTCGTCAGTATTCTCTATGAAATACTTAATTAAACAAGGTTAGGCTGGTATTAAAAACCTTGTTTCAAAATAAGTGGGTTGTGAGAGGATCTAAATATCTAATTGTAATCTTATTTGCATTTAAACCATTCGCTCCTTCGCTTCGGGAGAATTTAAAGTTAACTAGGGTAGGCGGCGCGGCGCGGTGGGTGCCTAGCCACAAATACCGGCTGTACGAATTCATTTCTTACACAAGGCGCGGAAAAGTTTTTGATTGAAATAATAGATATTATAAGGATTAATTGCGATTCAGTGAATTCGGATAGCGATTTGATACTCCGATGTGTATTTTATTTCATGTAAGTGACGCTCCAAAAACAGTCTTCTGTCAATTTGGCAATTCATCAATTAACGTTGTCTCATGTTACCACTTTACTTAGTCGCGTAAACAAACAAATTCAGAAGCATAGCATACGTCTTTAGAAGATATTTAAAGAATAGTAGATTAATTAGTAAACTTTTCACTGTAAATCTTGATGAATGTGCATAAATATACAACTAGAATAAAAGAAATCCACATATTGAGGACAAAACACGAAGGAGGGTAGCGGACGAGAGAAGTAGCGAGGCACGTGTAGCCGGCCACGCGGGCAGTCCCCAGGGCTCGGCCGACGAAGCCGCACACATCTCCACAATCACCTTAATAAATTGCTATCATATCGATTACCCAGCTTCCCGCGTAATTCAATCCATTCAGACGGCCCGCGCGACCGCCAGATCTTCTTCTCTGATCCCACCAACACATCGATACCGATAAATATTTAAAAAGAACACCCACCTCACTGATGTCGCTTTGTGTTTAATGGCGCATATTAAATCTTGAACATGAGAGCCGACTAACAGTAAAAAATATAAAACATGCTACCTCACAGATAAGACTTATTATTTAAGTGTGCCAGCAATCGTAAAACCATTTCTACTACGCTTGAGAACACATTTTAAAACTAAAGTCGTCAACTGAATGGAAGAAAAGCATCAATTTTAAAAGTTGCACGCAGTGATAAGAGTGAAAGAAGGAGCTTAGTTTGAAGTTGAATGGTGAAACGTTGAACTCGAATGGAAATATCTGAATGAGATAGCTGTTGCTATGAGCTTTTAGTCATTCTTCAAACAATTATGAAAATCAAACGCCCGTTACCTTTTTTTTCGGAGCTGATCGATTTGATGTTGCAAAGCTAATAGAGAAACAATAATGTCACCCTATCATCGATACAGAATTCGACAGCTCCAACATGGCTTGAAAATCAAATGATCTGTTATTTGTTCGAGAGCTTGTCGCTAGCTATTCACTGTTGTATTCTTGTTTTAAGCCCATAAGAGTGACATGTTAACCCTTATTTTAGAGTAAACGGCTATTCGGCAGAGGCGAAATTTACGCGCTTTGACCCCGCTTTTCTCTCTACTTAACTCTCCCACCCCTCCTTCTTATCTCATCCCTCACTTTCAATATATGTGTACTTCACACGCTAGGAATCTGCGTTGGTCTAACAATCTTCTCTTGCTTTGTCCTTCTCATACTTCTGATTTTATTCATTCTTCCTTTCATATTCAGTCCATTCTTCTCTGGAATGCGCTTCCTCTCGATATCAGGACGGCCACCAGTCAATATGCATTTAAGCGAAAGTTGCGACATTATTTTCTACACCTTTAGCAGAGTCGTCTCAATCACGTTACTATTTATTTATATATGTATATATATATATATATAAACGTATTTATTATAGTAAATATATATGTATGTTTATTTTAGCTACAATATATACATATTGTTATTCAATTTTACTTCAATAATTATTTCAATTTCTATGCACCTGCCATGTTATCTCTCCACCATCCTTGGTTGACTGGTAGAGAATGCCTCAGGCATTAAGTCCGCCTATGTACTTGTAGGTTGCATGAAGTTTTAAATAAATAAATAAACATCATTATGTGCGTGTACTAGCAGCAAGTTTTATAACCCAGAGGTTGGTTATGGAGAGATGCAGCCGCTGTCCGTTTGCTCATAACTTTTAATTAACCGCACTTAACAAACTAACCTTTTTAATCGTCTTACGCTTCAGCGTTCATTCATAATTGCCACTCGTACAATCAAGGGACTGTCTATAAAGTACATACGAGATTTCACTTAGTGCTCCACAGCCCGACTAACTTTTTCAAGATATCAGTTCAGATCAATACATAAGGAACTAATAATAATAACCAAGAATAGTTTCTACAGGATATAAATTAATCACTAATTAGTCCGCACACGTTAATTACAATTTAAAAAACACTCATACTGTATTGATAATAACTAAACAATTGCTAAATTATAAACAATATATTTTATAGATCACCCTGCCTACCCCAATAGTAGACAGAAGTAAAAGTAAGTCATGCTTTCTGGAAAACTGAACCCAAAAAAAATTTGTAAGCCAGTGTACGTCATTTCTCGGAACATACTTTGCCATAGTACGTTTAGCGTTCATTGAGTGCATGACCTTCATTCAGTTGCACCGGGCGGCGTATCATCGCTACTGAATTTTCAAGAACGGTTACACTAGACTCAAATACGTACCTCTCGCCCCTCCCTCACTTTACTTGCAGTATCCAGTCACCATTTAAATATTTTTGAGGAGAACATCCCGTAGCACAATCGTAACCCTTTTCCGTAGCGTTCGTAGCATTCGTAGCGGCCTCGTAGCAAAATGCTACGACCCGCACATTTTTCCTTTTTATTTTTCTGCTGATTAATGTTTTTATGAATATTAATTGTGATGTTTCTTTTATTCGTATCCTACAAAAATTGTGTATTTTTCATATTTTTGCTTCTTTGCATTTTTTTACTAATTGCACGGCGTTTATATAAAACTCTTCAAGAAAATTATGTTACTAAAATCTTCTCACATAATAATGAGATTTATCAAACCTTGACAAAATAAATTCATCGCTCTGTTGGAAAGATTTAGTAATACATATATTTCTTACTAAAAAATAATAGCCAGACGTAATGATAAGAAACACTGGAAATTGATTGTAATAATTATAATCCCTCTTTAGGCGGCAAAAATAATAAAAGGGTAGTATAAGTGCGGTATAAGCATAGTCAGTGAGCAACATCGAGATCGTCATGAGAAAACTTGCAAAGAGAAGCGTCAAGTTAGCGGCGGCTAGGGGGCGCGGGTGTGGGTGCGCGGGGTTCGGTGGGGGGGGGCGCGGGATGCGGAGGTCACGGATCAGCTGGGCGGCGGGCGGCGGCCATATTGATTCCCCGGCCTGTTTGATCGGCGCCACCCGCCCCCGCCGCCGCGCGCCCCGCGCACCACCCGCTCCACGGATTAATAGACGAGAACAACTTTTATGATTTCAACTCAAACAGAACGATGGCCTATTTAATGTTACCGTAATGTGCGAAACGGGAGAAACGCACACACAATATCCCACTGCATGCGTAATGCCCGACTATCCCTCAAGAGCTAAATTCAGTAAACGTAGCCTGTTACTAGATTAGCTGATCGTTAATACTAAAATCGGATTGTGTTGTGTTACTGTAATTTATTCCGCAGTAAATCGCTGTTATTTCCAGAAACCACGTTGAATTATTGTTAGAATTAACAGAATCCTGAACATAAAAGGTTTTTTGAGATTGGTCTATGCTTCTTATCGCTATCGTGCCAATTGCTTCGCTACTGTTTACATCAATACAGTCCAAAGTGCTCGTATAAAACAATTCAAAGCCTAGCTGTTCGATACAATGCGGCATTAGTGTGCCCTAATTAATAGAGTCGGATGTAGAGCGCTCAACGATTGAAACAATAACCGTATTGAATATGGTCGTACATTTCCTGTGAGCACGAGAGGGTACGGGAAAGTATGTGAGAAAAATCGAAACGTGACTAGCTAACTCGAGTCGGCTCTAAATTGAACGGGGCCTAAAGTAAAGTAGGCGAGGCGAGCGGCGTAGACGAATTTCAAGTGTTTCTTTTACCGTGAAGAAGTGGCGCGTGCAGGAGAGCGGGCGAGCCACGCGCTACACACACACAGCCGCCACAGAGTGTGTGTGTGTGTGCCGTATACTATCTACACTCGACATTTTCAAGCCGCTCGTTAAAATTGATATACAGGAATAAGATAATTATAGTAGCTTTTGACCATTCTGAAAATTACATAATTTACGACTATTTTTGGTATTTGACCGTCGATAAAATATGAACAGACAGAGCGTTTATTTCGGTATCAAAAGTATTCATTACCTGTTTACCAATAACGTCACCAAACCACCTATTAAGTGGGACAGTTTTGACAATATCAACATGGTGTCAAATATCAGCGGTCAATTCAGTCACCGTTCAAGTTCAGCAGGGTCAGTTGTGGGCAGGAATATAAACGTGGTTCTATACGTACATTGTAGGAGAAACGAGTGGGTTAAAGTTAGTAATTGTGGGGTAATTTATGTATAGAGAAACTGATAGTTTTTGTTACAGCTATGTTAGTATGTCTCGCCTACGGCTAGCTAACGGTTAGGGAATTTTCCAAAATTACGTCATGGTGCGAAGAAACATAGGAAGCAATAGGTACCATTATAATTGTATCCATAATAGTTTGCCCTGTAGATAGATAATCTTCTATTTTGAGATTTTACACTTCAATAAGCAAACGATGTATTGACAAACACCTACGTACGTTCAAAATAGTGAGACAGAAAATATAGCTTATATCTGGCTTTTCAACTGTTTTATAGTACTTTCACGAAGGTAATTGCATTGTGTTTAACACATTTATTTGTAGATAAACTACGACGTACAATGAAATAAAAAAACGCGAAATACATAGTAGAAACGAATTCTAATGATTTGAGCAATCAATAAGACTGCCAGACCGTTCAACCCAAGAATGTCGAAGAACAGAGAGACGGGTGCGAACGACCACTCATAAACAGTGTATAGCACTAGTGGGCTGTTCGCTGTTCCAATTATGTTGACATTACACATGGTTTGGTACATTAAGCTGCCAATTAGAGGAGCGCGGCGGCGGACTGTAAGCCGTTGAAGCTTTACTTCCGAGCAGAGCGGCTCCAGCAACACTGAGGACACTTGTACACGCGAAGAAATTCGTGTCGTTTGTACACACGAACTTTGCACAGACTACCACGGTGAAAACATCTTGTCTGTGCTAGTCAAGATTCGTGCCTAGAGCCGACGAAATTCTTGTCGTGTTTTCATGATGATTTGGTCATATACGACACCGACTCTTGCGTAGGCCCGGTTAATAAAAAAACAAGTGACCTGACGCCGCGACACTGGGCGTTCTAGTCAAAACACTGCGATCGCAGCGGCCGCGGGAGTAGCGGAATAGTTTGATTCGAACGCGTAATCGACGCGGATTTCAGTGTCACCGCGTCGGTCTTGCCGGAGTCGCTCTGCTCGGAAGTGAGCCTTGAAGCACGCGCCGCGCGCCGTAGGTTAGTGTTCTAGTTGACTACTCGATTTATTCACTTACCGATGTTCAATCAAGATCCATTTTTATAACTTTTCTGTCATAAAATGACACGACTGCTTTTGTGGTTTTAAAATGTGCAGCTTTGAACATAAATTCTTTTAACGAACCCTGAATGATTTGCGTTTACGATTTAGTTTCTCATGATACTGAAATATCAGAACAGTTTGGCTACAAGAGATGCATTATAATACCCAAATCGACACTTATTACAAAGTTAAGTCAATAGGATTTTGGGCAGGACAGAAACTATAGTAATTAGAGTTACGATCTTAACTTAAACTGTCTTGGATATTATAATCTCTTTGTTTTGCACTTACGATAACTAAAATAAGAACACGTTCATTAAGAGATAACAATGTAAAGTGAAATCTGTGCAGTGTTTCATGAGAGCTTGTATAAAACATGGTAAAGGTAGAAAAAATGTCTACAACGTAGGTATACAGATACAAAAGAACATAAACTGGCCTTTTTGAATACGTATTTTTGAATTTTTAAACCAACAGAACATCACTTAGACAGAATTACATTTCCACTGTAACTAATCATGTGGAAAGTAGATATGACGAAGGAAAAAGGTATTATTTATATCGCGCACCATTTTCTAATCTAATATGGTTCGTGATAATCAGCTAAGAATAAAAACAAGGCACTTGTTTATCGTCCCGCACGAGTTGAAAGTTAGATGAGATAAATAGGTTTTCTCTAAGTAATAAATGGTACCAGTATAGGTACGTTTTCTAAGTATGTACAGTTACGATTATAGAACTATTTTATATTTATATTGAATAAACATAGGAATTATTGGAGGTACTCATACACTGCTCACAACAACTAGAGTTGAGTTTTGAGTTCTAGATAAGATAAGTTATTTATTTTTGTAAAACATGAGTATACAATAGATTTGCATGGTCTTAAAATAACATTTGGTAATAGGATCTACATGTCTTGCCGTTCAGAGCATACAAAAAAATTGTATTTGGTCATATAAACCGTTTGAATTTATATAATTAACCAAAAAAAAAACAATTATTTAATCTACTGTCATGCAGTCGTTTATAAACAATTTATAGAAATACTATAAAACTAAAAAAGGTACAGTTTTGAGATTGAGAAAATGTCGTAATGATAGGCACTAAGTACTATCATTTAAAAATTCTGTTAAGCTAAAATATAATGTGGCTATAAGGTATTTTTTTAGATGTAGCTTAAATTGAGTTGTGGGCATTTGTCTAATAGGTTTAGGGATTCTATTATAAATATCTGGTGCTAAAGTGAAAATACTTTTACGCATGAGTACCGTGGTTAATCTTACTCCCCATAATTTATTGTTATCTCGTCGATTCCGGATTGAAACATCGGATAGTTTTTTTAAATAGTTTGGGATTGGTTTGTACAAAATTAGCCACTTCAAAAATAAACAAAGAAGGCAGATTTAAAATATTATATTTAATAAAATACAGTTTGCAACTATCCGTTTTTTTTAAGCTGAACATAGCCCTAATGCACCTTTTTTGTGACCTAAAAATGATTTCCTTATTAGTGGCATTTCTCCAGAATATAACGCCGAACCTTAATATTGAGCCGACAATGCCGTGATATAAATGAATATAATATAAATGCCGTCATATGATAAGCAGTAATAAGCGCAGTAGTACTTAAGATTGGTTTTAGTTTATAAAGTGCGTAAGCAGAAGAACAGACTTTCTTATTTATTTCTTCTGTAAGTGCTTTCCAGTTTAGACGTTTGTCAATAGTTACACCTAAGAATTTAGTTGTGTCTACCTTTTGTATTAATATCCCTTGGTGAGTAACATTAATGTTTGGTGTTGCCAAACGTTGACTGAAGAACATCATTTTTGTATTTTCAAGGTAGACTATTAAATTATTGTTATTTAACCAGTTAACCAATGATTTCAATGTATTATTAATTTCGTTATCATAGGTGTCTTTATTTTTGCAATTTATTGTGACCTGTGTGTGCTGTCATCGGCAAAGCGTGATACTGGATATTTCGTTACTTTTGGAAGATCGTTTATATATATTATAAATAACAATGGACCCAATACACTGCCTTGTAGGACTCCATATTTAACTATTTGTTTCTTTGATGAAATCGTTTCTTCTTTTTTAGTGTGAATGTTTACTTTAGATATTTCTGTATATTGTTGCCGGTTTTTTAGATACAAATCTATGAGATTAAGGTTGTTGCCTCGAATTCCATACGCTTCCAGCTTACGAAGGAGAATGGCATGGTCAACATAATCGAAAGCCTGTTCTCACAACCGTCTGGATCAGGGGTTCCTAAAGTGGCCGATATCGATCACTTGGGGGTCGAAATTGGTTTTCCATCGTTTAGGACATAAAAGAAAACTGATATTGGGGTCAACCCCAAAATCTCGAGGTCTAAAAATCGACACCTATTAATTAACTCAAGTTCTTATTTGAAACTTTCAAGATACTGTATAAGTTGTGTTACGTGTACCAAGTTGTTTTAAGAATGACTAATATTTTAGTAGGTAGTATCATTGTTGTACTTTTAAAAACTCAATAAGTCTATAAGCGTGCACAAGTTCATACAAGATGAAAAATCAATAAGTCAATAAACGGTTTCTTTTTTTTTGGATTTGGTGGTCTGAGGTATCAGTTCATTTTGGAAAAGGGGTCTCTTGCCCAAAATAGTTTGGGAATCCCTGGTCTAGATAGAGTCATTAAATATTTTTGGCAAATTAATACAGATAGTACTCAGTAAGACGGGGTTTCACAGATTTCACCAGAAATGTAAAGAGTTAAACGTTGTAAAATGTTTGTAAGAGGTTAATTTCAATATGAGTGTTATTTTCCAGAAACCACACAACATAGGATTAGTATGTAAAGCTATGAACACTCCGTTTTTGATCATATCTGAGTCTGACATTGATGATCAAAGTGACAGACAGATTTAGGCTCCCTTTCCACATGACGGCGCGGCGTGTTTGGCCGACGGGGTGCAACTATACATAAATAGTATTACTATGGTAAATGGTGGACATCCCACTCATCCACACAAAACGTTATGGGAATACTTTAATTGTGCGTAAAGCCTCTGCTTTAGAGTGTAAATCTCTGCCGGATTCTTTGCTTTCTGATAACTACAACCTAAGCGAATTTGCCAAAATGTAAGGTACTGATCACGTGACATTTAAGTTGACATTTTACCATCGCTACGGCTACGCTTTTGTTGGTAGAATTTCACTTGTCTATAGCCTAAGAGCGGTTACGCACTACGTCCGACCCGTGTCCGTGATTATCGAAATTGAAAATGTTCTGAATTATGACGGATAAAGTCCGCGTAACAAGACAAGAAGCACTGCGGCTAATTCAGAACCGAAATTCCTCGGATTCGAATTGGATGCAATGCGTAACCGCCCAAGTACCCTTAAGTTACTTCTAAACAAGAATGCTTCACTAGCAAACACATCATAACTTACCATCAGGTGAGATATAAGTCAAACCGCGAGCCTATAAACAATAATAAAAAAGATATAAAATGTTTATTAGATCAACCATGGACTCAACGTGCAGCTCCGCGGTGCGCCGCATAGGGCCGCATCCGCGTGCACTTGGCTCGACGCCAACACAAACACTAATTCGCTGACGTTGTTACATAATTGCTTCGTTTTTACCAACGCTACCAATTTTCACATATCGCTTGCCACGTAAAATATAAAGCAATTATTTTTTATCAGTCCGCCATCCGAGAGGGAACGTCGTTAACTCGATTTTAGCAAATATTGGAAACTGTCGCGGGTGGTTAATTTTATAGCGTATGTTCAATATTTACAGCGTACTATTAGGTGTGTGATATTATCTTTTATACGACTTCAGTTATGCACAGATGCAAAAAGCTTTTAGCATCTTATCTACATCTACCCTAACTACATTCTCTAGTTAAAGCTAACTAATAACAGATATGCTTATTAATATTTTTTTTACCATCCTTACATAAAGTCATGCCTCTGCCATGTCTTTTCTTCACTACACTAGGTTGACACGTATGAATGCCTAAGGAATAAATCTGTACATTTTCGCATGAAGTTTTAGTTTCCAAATGTGGGGTACAATTGCACCAAAACTAAACTCATAATAACCTGTCCCAAAAATACACAGATGCAAGCCAGAGCATTATTTTACAAAACGGAGCGATTCATTCTACGACTGGGTCTACGAGGCTACGAAGTGCTACGACAAATATTGTACTACATTGTTCGTAGATGCGCTACGACCAACCTTGGCTGCCAACTTATGCCAACATATTGTAAGAACACGTTACGTTATGTAAATTGGACCCAGTATAGATTATAATTTGTTGCAATTTTAGATGGTTATTAAAATAACAATGATGCGAGGGAACATGTTATACGTTTCAAAGATGGCCGGGTAGTCGGGCTGACTCGCCGCAACTCGCAGCCGCCACAAAAAAAGAGGGTATTAATTTTCGCGACCTGCCACCCTCTAATTATAACGAGAAACTTTCGGCAACTTAGCTCATGTTACATACAGCTCTGTTAGTCTTTGTTTTCATGGTAAAGTTTTTAGGGTTCCACTGGATTATTGACAAGAAAAAATTAATGGTCCACAGCCGTTGATGACCTTGATTATGTCATGGTTCTGTCGTTATAATAACTGGACCATTTAAGCACAAAGATTTCAAGTTTTAACGTGGATGAAGGCCTAACCCAGCATTTGAGTGCAAAAAAAAAGACAATTAATTAATCAAATTATAAGAATAACTAAAACAACACTAAAGTAATAAATATAATAAGAACCCAGTAGCTTTATTTTAAATAGTAGAATTTTGAATAAAACTCTGAAAATAATTTTCATAAAAGTAGTTGCTATACGAGCAACATTCCAGACATTCTAGTCAATTTACCACCGTAGTGCCAAAGCTTAAAACCAAATGATACATAGTGGTCGTTAATATTAAACTATGGACACACTCTGTGGTATTTTTAGTTAATACGTTTTAAGTGCACTTCATTAAATTAATGGGCGGTGAACGGTATTTTCCAACGTGTACGTGTTTTTCTTTGCCACTTTCAATAGTGGGTAAAATAATATTTAACTATATTATGTGCTAAATTTGCTGCTTATCCATTGCTCTTGTAGTTCATAAAGCATGTTTAGCTAAGCATATAGGATGGTGAGTGACTGGTCTTGGTATAGATCAGTTACTGGGCTCTTATGTATTTCTTTATAACAAAAAATGAATAAAATGAATCCTTAATTTACTAACAGACAACGCTCAGCCTAAACCGTTGGATATATCAGTATACAATTTTACACAAAAGAAAACTTTTGAGTAAAGTTGTTTATTTTTCACTTTTTAGTTGTACTTACCTAAATGTTTAATAAGATGCCTATAACGACAGAATAGCTATCATGAAACTTGAATGTAACCGGTGAAATGAGAGATCAACCCCTTAAAAGCGTACTGGTGTGATGCTATGTTATGAAATGGTATTAACAATAAACAGAAAAGCGATTGCAGTAATCCCGAGAGATTTGCCATTGTTTATTGAAGATTTCCGTTGTATATCATCGAAGTTCTTCATCAGATCTTTACTAAATTATAATGGGACCAATTCCGAAACATGCTTTAAAAAAAAATACAAAATCGGTCCACAATTGACGGAGATATCGGTGAACATACACCAAAAAAAAACATGATGGCGAACATAGAACTGCCTCCTTTTTGGGAAGTCGGTTAAAAACTCGATAAACAACTAAATGTTTTTAAAAATTCATTCACTAAGGAGCTTAAACAGAGCATAAAAGTTTGTCATGGGAGTTTGCCAATGGAAAATCCCATCGGGCATACGGCTTCTTTCAAAATAAACTTGAGAACACAGATTTAAAGGCGATACTTTTGATAACATATAAAGCTTTAATATATAGAGTGAAGGTACTTGAACCCGTTGCATAACGTAAGTATAGCTACGGAGCTATATGTATCTGTGTGCACGATGTTTTAAGGCCCGGCGCTGTCCAGTAATGACTCGTATATTGATTTATCGTAGTATTTCCCTAAAGCCTGCAAGCTTCACCACGAGTTATCGTAAGCCTTTTGTGTTCGCTCGAAACCAGAGACTGTCGTAGCCATACAATATGCAGCTGATGCGGCCTTTGTAAATAACGAAAATTGTATCAAGTCACCACGAGTTCGGCAGATACATTTTGCTTTGGTTCTACAGTATTTGATTGTATTAAACCCTAAAAGCTAGGAAATAATTCGTTTAGACTTTCACGGTGTGGCGCTTTCAATCCACAGACAACCTAAAATGCATATAGAAGACTCGCTCCTCTCTGTAACCTAATTAATAAACTGGAAACCGAAACATTTTGGAAATAAAAGGTCTTAAAACTTAAGCTCACTCCAGAACTTCACCAGAACATTACAATCAACAATCGTATTCAATCACTCCTTTGCCATAGGAGACTCGCTCCTCTCCGTAACCATAATAAAAAGTCATGTTGGAAATCAAATTTATAATCTTAAAACTTAAGCTCACTCCAGAACTTCACCAGAACATTACAATCAACAATCGTATTCAATCGCTCCCTTGCCATTGAAAACTTAACAAACTACAACTCTATTATACTTAATTGTCTGGAAAACATCCACTCATCATGTGCGGGTAGCTCTACGAAGTCTTACTAGTTTAAATTAACAATCAAAGCGCCGCGGTCTCGTGGCAATATGGAAGCCTTCCAAAGTATTCCACTAAGAGTGAAGCTCGGTAATTTCCCCACTAAACGAACGTTGCACAAAGTAATTTATGCATCGCATTAATAAAACATGACTATGTAAACGCGTTGACGCAGTTCGGGAGGCCCGTCAGCACTGAGTGGCTTGCATCACAATACAGCGACAATCTGACGGATTATTTACTTTACTACGGCTTATTATTGGAGGCGACTTTCCACGATAATTCGTTTCAATTTTCACGGTTTGTCGTTTTCAATGCACAGACACATGTTGATGATTATCCACGTGAAAATATGGTTGTGTTTTCTATTGTAACTCATAAAGGAACGCTTGGATATGATTAATGTAGCTTCATAATTTTATGGTCAAAATCAAAAAAAAAAAAATTATTTCATATAGGCCTAAATGATAAGTGATTTTATTTCCGTAAGTTGGTTTGTACAAACGCTTTTACATGTCTAAATTATTACATGTCTAATTTGCCTACATGGGCACTTATAAAACGTCGACAAAAGGTGCACGGTTCGGGTTAGTCGTTTCCTATGGAGAAGAACCGGCAAGAAACTCCATGGTTACTCTTTTAAAAAATGGTTTGGTTTTACAATATTTCCTTGTTACAGCATTCTTAGTCATGGGGGGACAACGCAGGCCCGACAATAAGTCGTAAGAAAAACAAAAAAAAAAAGATTACATATTATACAAACAAAAGAAAATAAAACGAGTTAAAAAGTTAACAAATGGTAACAAGCATCTAGAAGGCCTACAATGTTCACACATTTACAAAACAATCGGTAAAAGAATCTATACAAAAGTAAAATAAAAAAATGACTAAATCTAACATGTGGCACAAATGTTGTTATCAGTGCTGTAACTATTCTTAGCAAAGGGCTATGAAGATGATTGAAAACCATTGTAAAAAGACTAATTAAAAGAAGGAAAAAAAACAAAGAATTAATAAGATTGAGAATAGTTAGAGACATCCACATATTTGTGCCGTTTATAAGTTACCAGGGAAGCCGCATGCGCAGAAGGAGCTGAAGCCAAATTTTTATCTTCAACGTAGTCCTTGATTTTATAATATGCTTTTTTAATAAGGACACGTTTGATGTCGTTTTTGAACTTTCCATTGGTCAGTTCTTTAAGTGACTTTGGCAATTATTATAAAAGCGTATACTGTATAATTATGTGAAATGACTTGCTAGTTTTTGTTAATCTGAATTTGGGTATTACAATTGCGTGCTTACTGCGTGTATTTAAATTATGTAAGTAGCTTCTAGTTTTGAAAAGCTATGGTATAATGCGCACCACAAACTCTCAGTACGTTATGAAAATTATGACTTACTTAGGTACTCGCAATAAAGATCACAAACCGGAATTCTGGCAGCAATAACCACCCTACACAATGCGTTTTAATATGGACTAATATCCTCCCAAAGTTCCCACCGCACACAGGTATTTGTTCAAATAATGTAGCATACATAGGTACTTAGGTGTGTAAGTTCGCAACGGTAAACGTATAGAGTTAATATTTTAGAGGCGAGTATTACAAAAGCACTAATTTGCGGTGAAGTTGCCGTATGCTCGCGTATGCAAACAAGCCCAGAGTGACTCTTCACTTCACATATAAGAAGAGCTCTGTTACCATTTGCGTTTCTACTAAGAAAGTTAGTGCAGAGATAACTATTCTAATCCTTAAGATTATATATAAAATATGACAGTAGTAACTTTGGTAAGAATTACCACGAAACAATATAGTCCTACAGTGAACAATGCAATGCTTCCTTTGACGATATAAGATCTAATAAAACACAACGTTCTTTAGACATTTTTTGACTGAAAAAGGAAACATCATTTTAAAGCTTTTTCAGCTAACTAAATTTGAAAATCGACGTAAAAGTGGACAAACCAACACCTGTATGCATGCCAAAATGCATGCGGTGTTCTGTAGTTTCTGCCTACTACCATGGAAAAAGGCATGAATAGGCGAATCTACATTGTCATCTTTTTCTACGGTCAGCACAACAACAATCCATATCACCCAATACAAGACTAGCCTGTAATATTACTTCTATAATAGGAGTCTGCCTCAATGGTGACAAGTCATATTAAAATGCCCGAATGTGTGTGTAAATGTAGGTCGTAACGTAATGCAAGTAGGTCAGGGCGGAGACGGCCTGCGACCCGTCTTCATCACCGCTCCACTAACAGGAAAATTTATCCAACTATAGTCCTTTTTACTGAATGCCAATCATACCGATCGAGTGTTCTTAGTTACAATCGAATAAATGTGACCCTTCAATTCGCGCAAATATCGGACTTTCTCTTCGGCTATGAATCGGGTTTATACTTGAATCTCACAGACATATTTATTTTTGTACTGGAAAATCAGTATTAAATGTATTCATTAAAAATCGTAGGATTAATAAAAAAACTTAGTCAAGTTTTTTAACAATTAAAAACACAGTTAAATTGTTTAGCTATTGAACACACAGTTTAGTATTTTTATTAAACTTGAGCTAAGTTTCATTAACCCTTATTTGTCTAATCCTTTCCCATAAAGACACAGCGTGAAGACGCTAATGTAAAACACGATTTACATATTTAATGCTAATAGAATAGAATCAGTCGACAGGATGTGGAGTCGAGAAGTGCCATGCGGTGACAATGACATTCCTTATTCACATGCTGAAACTGTCGTAGTGTTAAAACTCGACATAATAATTGGATGCTTCTAGTAGAAATAAATTCAAAAATGAACCAAATTTGAGTAAAACTTATCAAGAACGTGTGTGACACAGGCTTTCTGAATAAAGAATTTGAAGTTGAATATTCGTCAAACTCGACTTCAGCCTGGCAATCTGATTTTTTTTTACTTTAAAGTGGTAATTGAGACGCTTTTAACTCCAAATACTCAGTTAAAAACCAACATATATGCTAGTTTTAATGAAAAACTATCCGATATACATATTTTTCTATTAAACATTAAGAGGCAAGCTACTATGCAAAATAGAATAAGCTTTACTAATTGCATATTATTTGAAAGCACATCACTCTCAAAATTTAAGGGTCCACTATTATATTCAATAAAGAGCCGCCACTCAACCAATGACAATACGCTGAAGTACGGCCGGCGCAGTTTCAAGAGGCAAAAATTACTGTGAAAAGAAATATTTGACATCCCTCCTTCTCTCGACTCAGCAATAAGTTTACTGAGGGAGTTGATAACGGAACTGACCGCCCAAGGAACAGCAAACATCCAATACGGTATAATTATCGTATCTTATCAATCCCATCTGTCGACATTTCCATTTACAAGTATCAATGTCGTGACCAGATTTCTGTGAGGAAACCCTTCTCGCGGCTAATTCATGTGTGGAAACTGAGAGCCGTAAGTATATCTAATTACATAAGCGCAGATTTTAATGAAGGCTCCGCAGAAGTTCGCTCCTAAAGGCTTGAAACCGTAATTCCCCTGCCTTTTGTGCCCTTTGTCTCGAATACGGTACCACTCCAATCTTTGGTTAGGTGACGACTAATGTTTTGAGACCTTTTTTCGCGTAAATCTATTTAAGTCGTGAAATTGATGCCTTATCTTATTAAGGACTTGTCAGAAATGTGTCTCCGTCCGTCTTGGACTCGCTTTCGCATTGCGGAGTTCTAAGCTTGCCATTTTGTACGTATCTATAAAACTATCAAAAAAAATAGTTAAATACATCATATTTAATGATGATGATAATGATGTGGCTCACATCATTAACACACGGTAGCACAAGTCCAGATTGACATGTAATACTTGACAATATTCAAACTTAACATAAAGATTTGGGAGCCAACCAGAGCCAGCAGGTTATCCACGGTCGTGACACCGTTTCATTCGCACCCTGATAGTATCTATAGCGTGACATGGACACAAAGCTGAAACTATATTAAAAATAAATTGGCGATAACCGTGACAAGAGTGAACATATGTAAAATTCAAAATGCTACGGAAGGTAGGTGAAATCATTGCGAGACAGTGGCGCAGGACGCTTGCGCGGTCCGCACGCATGCGCACAGCCACTTAACCTCAATCCGAGGCATGTTTTTGAATGAAACTTCATTCGGAGCCGGCCCCCGCGACCGTACTTTGCTTTTAGGTGATCTCGGCACTCGAGACGACTTATCTAACCTTACGAATGTACGTCTACAACATAAGTATCGAGTCGGCAAGCTAGCTTCAATTACAGACGGAGTGGGAACGAGTTACAATCCAAGCTCTGAGTACTTTACATTAGCTTATACCATTTAAAGTAAAGGAAAGGCAATCCAGTGCATTGTATTAATTATTTTTATAATTATAATAATTTAAATAAGTAGGTATCGGAACCAGATGCTGGCCAAAATTATAATTACATAAAATCCTTGCGTAAGTATTTAAAAAAAACGCAACATAATTCGTGATAATTTTCTTATTAATATCTCGTACGATTGCTTAGATCGAATCAAATAATCTATATATAATCCCTTGATATGAAATTCAAACTGAGAAAAGTAAAAAAGTCTCTCTATTGAGCAATATGAAACTGAAGACGGTCGACAAAAGGTATCCGCCCACTATACAGGAGGTAACAACTGCCGGTTCCGGGCCGGCACACACCGACGCAGCGGTCGTCGCATGACAGCTAGCAACTCCTTCCACTAGGAATTAAATGATTGTGATACTGTTTGAACGGGATTTCCTAACGCAGCTTAATTTACTTTTTTTTGTTTGGAAAGTTATTTTTGAGTAGAGATTGGTCTCAGATTTCTTGGCTCCTTCCTGTAGAGACTGTGAAAGATCTACAAATGCAGATGAGATATACAGCTTAACGTGCATGCCGAGGCACGGAGAGATCTCGGTATTTTAAGATCATTAATTCATGGAACGACCTCGGCAAGCGTTGCTTAACTTTGAAGATCGGCCCGTGCAGCTATTATTATTTAGTCACGAGCTCCTCACAAATAAGGTAACAATTTTCGAAAAATAAAGAAGAAATTTGCAAAATACTTTCAATGTCAACGTTTACTTTTTCAAAATCAGTAAACTACTGAAAACAAATTTTCAATAGTTTAGTTTCAGTTAGGTTTTGATTTAACTATGATATATCTACCTTATCGAATACCTTTAAACGAGCAATTCTTGTATATATGTATGTTTATATATTATATAATCTGAATCTCGGAAACGGTGCAACGATTTTCATGAAATTTAGTATGCAGGGGGTTTCGGGGCGATAAATCGATCTGGCTAGATTACATTTTTAGAAAACGTCGTTTTCTCTATTTTCATCCGAGCAGAGCTCGGTCGCCCAGGTACTATTTATTGAAGCGCAACGTGACGCATATAAGTATTTTTTCATGTGTTTTTACATAAGTGTGTATTACACTAATAACACTAATATTATACAGGCAAAAGTTTGTGAGTATGTTACTTTTACACGCTCAAACGGCTGGAAAGACCTGGATGAAATTTGGCACAGGAGTTTTAGTACATAGGATAGTTTTTATTCCGGGAATAATGTACCCTCGGTATAATTTTCGGGCGAAGCCGCAGCTAGTGTAAAATAATTAGGTACAGCGCAAAATGTTTTCATTGCCGCCATTTGACTCAATCAAATTGACAGAATTACAGTTTCATACTAATTATGTTGAGTATTTTTACTGTTGCCATGGCAATTGAGTGGTTTGAAGTGAAGGCAGTTTGCTTAAAAAAAATGGAATACAGACCAAAGAGTCAATGCAACAAGGGTACATTGCAAAAAAAAATGAGTAGTATCAGTAATAATAATAATAAGCAGTACTTCTGGACACGGCTTCTATTGTTAGGGCCTTCTTTCTCTGGAGCCCTGACCCTGTTCGTGATAACAGTTGGCCACTATTATTTACATATTAAGTGATTTTTTATGCGTTTTAAACAATTTTTAAAATTGTATAAAATAATAAAAAGTTGAATAAATATAATAATGACCACAGTTGGTAACTACCTAACCACTTAACTCTTGCGGTTTTCAGTTCATACCTCTGTATGTGATATTAGGGAAAATCGTGCAATATTAACGAATGAAAGAACTTTGTTTAATGCTAATGTTTTTATCATTAAATTGAGTTCATTATAAACAAACGTTAACATTTGTGACTTTAGAGACACGAGATAATAGGAGGAAGTTTGTGTTTGGGTTTTTACGTACGAACAATATATTTGTGTACATACATATTTCACAAATACCTAAAGGTCACTAGACGGAAGATAGAGGCAGACGATCAGTAGTTGGTAGGCATATAAAATTCAAAGTCATTAAATTAGGTGGTACAAAAATAGTTTTGAAATAACTCATGATTCAGTTTTGAATTTTGAAGTTCGCTTCTTGAATTATTTTTCGCTTCTTCTTTCTTCTCGCAATGAGCTTATTAAAACAATCAATCTGGAACAATTTTAGTTATGACCTTCGTTATAATCTACGTTATTTATTATGAGCACCTAACGGCTATTTTATACTTTTCAGGGTTCCGTACCCAAAGGGTAAAATCGGGACCATATAAGACTCCGCGATTCGTCTGTCACCAGGCTGTATCTCATGAACCGTGATAGCTAGACAGTTGAAATTTTATATTTCTGTTGCCGCTATAACAACAAATAAAAAACATAATAAAATGAATATTTAAGTTGGAGCTCCCATACTACAAACGTGTTTATTGCCATTTTTTGCGATAGTGGTACGGAACCCTTCGTGCGCGAGTCCCACACGCACTTGGCCGGTTTTTGAAACTTTATGACTGAAAAACGAAACTGCTGCCTAGGCTTGCCCGAATTTATAAATTTTAAACTACATTAGAAACGAGTTTTTTTTAACCTACTCCATAAAAACGGGATGTTCTCAATTCGATCCTTTTATTATTATTTATATGAGCAGGTATGAATACTCCTAGTTTATTTCACAAACAAAAATAAATTCGCGAAGCTAAAGCCCTCTCTAGCAACGTCCTAATTAAACACTCATAGGAAAATAACACATAAAATACGGGAACAAATAGTAAGAAACTTAACACTCACGCTAAATCATTAGTGTCAAAACAATGGAACAGGAATGGATACGTTGTGTTCGTGATTACGCGGGGTGGGCTCAGGGTTGCTACCTGACATATTAAATTAATTCACGGAAAACACCTGCACTCTCACACCAGACGAACAAACAAACATGAATTATGATTACGGAGAGAATTTTGTTCTGAAACTTTTGTCAACGATGGTACCGTGTTTTCTGACAATTCCACGATTATTACGCCTTTGTTTTAAGGAGTGAAACTGCGTCTACATAGTACATTTTCAAGCAGTGATGAAGGATGATAAGTTTCTCGTGTGATCATTTGCTGTAGATAGCTATTTTTTTAAGAAAAAAATTGTGCGGTAGGTTGCTTCAACATATTGTCCGAAAGACGTCCACTGCTATTATCATATCCGTACCAACTACATCCTTACAACAGGTTGATATCCAGAATCACAAAACATTTGTCCTCCTAAATACTGACAATCTTGAGTTGGAAAGTTTAATTAACGCGCTTAGGACTGACTGTGCGGTGGGCTCCGATAACATCTCAGGAATATTTCTTAAAAAATTTAAGCACTTACTTATTCCCCACCTCACTTATTTATATAACCTGGCTTTCAGTAAAGGAGTCTTTCCCGACGCTTTCAAGCTGGCTATCGTTCACCCGGTGTACAAAAGCGGTGACAGAGATAAACCTCATAATTATAGACCCATATCAATCTTGCCCACACTATCCAAACTGCTGGAAAGGCTCATGAATAATAGGCTCGTCAAATACCTTGAGCAAAATCATCTTTTTTCATCCTGCCAATACGGTTTTCGTTCGGGAGTATCCACCTGTGATGCGGTTTTAGATCTCACGAATGTTATTGTGTCTCACCTAGATAATAAACAGTGTGTTATTGGCGTCTTCCTAGATCTTGCAAAAGCCTTTGACACTATTTCAATTCCTGCTCTCGTTGCTAAGCTTGAGAAGATTGGTGTCAGAGGTGAACAGCTGTCACTCTTTACGAGTTATCTTACGGGAAGACGCCAATGTGTCAAGATAGGCGACTGGATGAGCGACGAGCTTCCTATAACTTACGGTGTGCCCCAAGGTAGTATCATTGGGCCGACTTTGTTTCTCATCTATATTAATGACCTCTGTCGTCTTGAACTGCCGAATGGATCCATCTTTACATACGCCGATGATACTGCCTTAATATTCCACGGGTATTCCTGGGAGTCCGCATTTCAATGCGCGCAACTGGGGCTCGACACTGTTACCGACTGGTTGTCGCAAAACCTACTGACTCTAAATGTGGACAAATCTAAATATCTGACCTTTTCTCTTTCAAAAGCTGGTAGACTTTTATCAACCCATTTTTCATTGACTGCACATTCTTGTAATGTATCACCATGCAGCTGTCCTCATCTAAGTCGCACAGACAGTGTAAGGTATTTGGGTGTTCAGATAGATGACTCATTAACATTTTATAATCATATTGACTTACTTACTTCCCGTCTGCGCAAACTGATATTTATTTTCAAGAATCTCCGTCATGTGGCCGACTTGCAGGTGCTTAGACAAGTATATCTAGCTCTCTGTCAGTCAGTTGCTCAGTACTGTATAGTTGTTTGGGGTGGGGCAACAAAAACTCATTTGTTAAAATTGGAACGTGCCCAAAGAGCCATCCTTAAAGTAGGTTGGTCACTTCCTTATCAATTTCCTACCACCGAACTTTATAAAGTGTGTAAGGTCCTCTCTATTCGAAAATTGTTCGTACTAAATTTAATTCTAACAGTCCACTCCCGCAATTCTTATATTCCCGAAAAGTATAAAACCGTGAGACGAAAGCATACAGTATGTCCGTCTAATTCCGTGAATTCAAGGCTAGCCCAGCGATTCTTTTATTTCCTTGGTCCTTATGTATACAACAGAATTAATAAAACCTTACATATATACTCAATGATCAAATGTAAATGCAAGACTACTGTGAGGGACTGGCTGATGGGTTTGGACTACGATGGTACAGAAAATGTCATCCAAACAATTAAATAATTGTTACATACGTCCCTCTTAATTTTACTGATACCTAAGCACAAACACTCGCACAGGGATTACACGCATATACTCAAATCACCCCCATACACTCACACACTACACAACAATCCTGCAATACTTTCACCTTACATTACACTCCACAAATATGATCACCTTTAATATACATTTACTATCATAATTGTTTGAAATATTGTTTAAAATAATCTTAATTATGTTGCCGTCAAATATGAACAGTTTTAAAAGGGTGTGAGCCTGGAGATCTGTCATACAGGTCCTGAACCTAGTTCAGACTCCAGCTCTCACAAAGGTTATAACTGCTGGGCATAGGCCTCCCACAAGCGTCACCACATTGACCGGTCCAGCGGATACTCGCAATCTTCACCAGGTCGTCGGTCCACTTGGTGGGAGGCCTTCCAACGCAACGTCTTCCATTTCGCGGTCGCCATTCTAGTACTTTTCTAACCAATCGGCCATCCGTTCTGCGAGCAATATGCTCTGCCCTCTGCCACTTAAGATTGGCAATTCTTCGGGCTATGTCGGTAACCCTGGCCCTATGACCAGTATGTGTTGCCAGTGATAAAGTGACTTTCGTCTTGAGACAGTGTGGTAAGTTGGACGAGAAAAACCGCGCAACTTCCCGAAAGCTGTTGCTTATTACGAGTTATTCTTGATAAAATATTAATGAAAAGGTAAGATCTTCATAACAAGAAGGAATGTAATAATCTACTAACTAATACTATGAAATATATCACAAAACAAGTAAAATTAAAAAAACCTTCGACACATTTTTATTTCATGCTACCTAATTTTTCTAGTAGTAAATAGGAATCTAGGAGTTGCTTCGATCGACAATATATTTAACACGTGACTATGACACGATATCTTGCGAAAACACCCCGATTCAAACAGTAATACGCCCATACCTTTACAACTCATCAAACATAGCTAAGAACACGCTCTATAAAGTCAGCTTTAAAACAACAAAAAAATTAATCAAAATTGGTGCACCCGTTTAGGAGCTATAATGCCACAGGCAGATAAACAAATACACAGGTCCACACTTATAACACCCCTTTTTTTTTCGTCAGGGGTTAAAACTAGGACCACACATAATTTTATCACTACAATAGACGTACCAATAATTACGTTTAAATCAAATCTAGTTACAATTAAATAAAATCAAATAATGTAATAGCAAAATATTTGTGGCAAGGTGATAATATTGCATGCAATAATGTGCATGACACTAACAACATGAAATTAAAATGATTAGAGTGGAAACTGATGAATAAGAATAAATTGTACCGAACAATAAGTAGGAACTGGAACCTAACAATAACCATGAGTGGTATGAGTCGGTAGCGAAGATAAACACAATTCGTATCAATCAACAGTAGGGTTCTATCGAGATGTCTAGCTGTGATAGATGTCGTGAAAATACGAGTAGTTCACATAAGCTCACGGGGACAAATTCCCATGGGGATAGGCAGAAATGACAGAACGTCACCTGATAAGAACCATATCATACTCCTTTTGTTTCGTAAATGTTCATCTAGTTATATACACAAGCCGATTATTAGTTTCATATACGGTATATTATGTTATAAAGGTAATCTAAACGTAGAAAAAATTAAAGGTATCTATTAAATTAAACAGGCACTCTATTTAGTACCTAAACCAACATAAGACAGTCATTTTAAGAGAGGTGTAATGTCTTTTGTGTATATTTAATAAACTTAAGTACTAGTGTAATAGATATGAAAAAATAAAGAGCTTTATAACTCCATCAAAATGGTTGAAAAACACTAAAATATTAACTGCCTCGCACAGTTTTTACGCCTTAACGATTCAACGAGATGTCTTTATACGTAAGCATATTAATGTACTACAGGTACAAGTAATTTTCCGAAATATATTCTCTAAAATTATCGTGTAAACCGCATCAAAGTCCGTAGTGATAGTGAACAACGTGGTCCCACAGACAGACAAAAAAAGCGACTTTAACTTATAATAAAAGTTACCCACACTAGGGCCATTTAAACTCAGATTCACAAACAGCAAGAGCCGAAACCATTATCTGTAGGAGTAGCCAAACAAATATTTGTTCCGTGAGGGAATCGAATCCGATACGCGGCGTAGCAATGCTTAGCTGCCATCCGCTCAACCACTGCGCCAACCAGCTAGACAAGAGACATTGTCTTGGAAAGCGTGGTGACAGCGATTGTAAAAAAGGCAAAATTGTGTGGGATTGACAAGCGAAATGGAAAAATCACGTGATCAATTGCCTTCGCTGACATCGAATGCGAGATGTTGTCTAGAACCTCAGACATTAGGCATTGTGTATATTTTACATGACTCTGCATAGCTTTTAAAATGGTCTTCATGAATATTGTAATAAATAATGAGTGACCAAGGTATATATTGATACAGTAAATCCTTCACTGTATTGAAATAGAAGAAAATAAGGTAACCATACAAGTCGATTAAAGCTTTAAAGAAGAAGCTTAAACATACAAAAGTAAAACTACTATTCGCCAAAAAATAAGGATTATGTTTTCAGTGTTCAAGCATGTTATAATATGTCATGGACGAAGTGATTAATCATGGCATTATGAATCTAGTCAAGTCAAATCTACATTTATTACATTGTCTGGGCATTATGAATATTACCGCGTAATGGTTTGGCAATTCAATAATAATGGTTACTTTAGACCCTGCAGAGTCAGACAGAAATAAGAGCAACACGCAGCGGAGTTCCGTCGACTTTTTTGCTTAAATGGTAATCGTACTTACCTATTCTATATTAAAACCAATTTCAACTTTAAAATAATAAAAAAAACCGGCCAAGTGCGAGTCTTACTCGTGCACAGAAGGTTCCGTATAAACAGCTATACCTTTTCACCAAAATAAATAGGTAACCTTCCTAACGTTTATTAACAATGAAAACACCGAACATAGCTCTAACGAAGGGAAAAAAAAACTTTGCTATTCGAAAACTGTGTTGGCCATACAAAATGTTTACTTTTCCAGGTACATTTTATAAGTTGGTCGACTATTACTCGTAAACTTGAAATGCCTACTTTGCTGTGATAGTTTTCCTACTTTCTAATTACATTATTTAAACTGCTGCCATGATTTTTTCATTTTTTTCGTGATTGCGGACACTTGGCTCAAAATCTTGAACAAAAATTAGCAATTTAAAGCTTAACTTTACGCAAATGGATCCCTGAATCGAAAAATGGTTGTCACAGACACGTCATATTTTTGAATGGCCTATCCAACGATACCCCACACCACGGGACAGATGAGAAAAAAAAACATTCCTACATAATAAGTACCAGAGGACATAAAAAATATTCATGGTTTTATTTTACCACTTTGTCGGCATAATTAGTATGTATATCCATGCCAAATTATACATTTCTAGTACTAAGAGTCTCTGAGCTAAGTTGCGGACGGACGCAGTCGGACATGGCGAAACTGTAAATATTTCTTGTTGACGACGGAACCCTAAAACACATATTTTTATTACTCGGCCCAATAAGTGATGGATATTATTTACAACGTCCGGTCAATTTAATTATTTCAATAGAATTAACATATTGCCTAACCATATTGGACATTTTTCAAATTGCCCGGGCATTGTGAATAATGCCGTATATTAATTCACTTGGTCCAAAACATATATTTGTGCTTAGAGACTGTAATGAAATTGATTGCGGATCAGACGATCTGCAATCAATATCAAGAAATAAACACCCAGTCATGAAAAAAAATCACTCTGCATTTAAAATCCACAAACACTCAATATTTATTTAAATATCCCTGCGCTAAGCGAAACAAATCCAGGCACTTACTTCCCGGTGGATTTTATTACTTTAAAAATAAAATAAAAATAGGTGGGGTTAACGGAGTGGTAAACGGTTCAAAGCTTTCAGATGTTTCAGCTGCAGGTGACATCGCCGTTAAGAGGAAATGGCTACCGACACGCCACCTTCAGGCAATCCTTTGACAACCTTCTCATAATAAACGTAACTTAAAAGAAAATAAAGTAATAACAGTGGATAGTGCTTATGTACTTGCCTACAAGCTCTGTTAACTTTAACTCTTTTTTATATTTCTTTAAAATGATTATCTTCGATTCACCGTTTTATTAGAATATAATAAAACACATTTTATTCCACTATCCAGTTATGAGGTGTATTTTAATTTATATGTAAAGTGACACACAGGACTATGTCGAGACCGTAGCCTAACACTTAATTTTATACAATAAAATCCGCTGAATATGTGATGATTAATCAATTTAAATTTATATCTACAATGATATTCAGATAGCTACATATTTTTTTTAGATATTGATTTTAATTTATGAACCATAGACTAAAAATATTCTACAGTTCTGTATAGATACTAGAAAAAATAATGCATACCTAATTATTATAGTGCAATGTTCGAACTATTTAAAGATCAATAGTAGTTCCAATATTTAAAAAAATATCAAAACCAACTGGCTGAAAACTACAAACTAACACTTTCTGGCCCCTTAACATTCTTGTAAAGTTTACAGCCGGCTTCTTTTTAAGTAAGTAAGTTTGGCCTGGTTTCAAATGCTAGAAAAAAATATTGTGAAAAAATATGTTAATATTATTTAATAAAATAAATAAGCCCAATCTTAGACCCATCATTTAAAATCTAAATAATATTCAGTTTTCTGAAAACCATGCCAGCAAAACAAACAAAAAATAACTTCCTTTTTACATTAAGGCATCCGTAACATTTTAAAAAAGTTGCAGCCGGTTTTTATTAAGATCCTCCTAAAAAGAGGTTATGCTCTTTTCATCACAACCTCTTTTCATAGCGTACTAAGGCATGTAGGTGGTTTTTACACGTACTTTAAAAACCGTAAAGAAAACTGTAGTGCCAATATCATATAAGTTATTTGATGTCAAAATGAAATGTGTATTATAATAAGCTGCACGAGGTAGTATTATTATGCATATAATAACAACACATAAAGCTCTAACTGCGGAACGTTCCTCTAATGCTGACCCACTATAGGTGGTCCTTAGGGATAGGTAAAGTATTGGCGTGCTCACCGTGCTTAGTGGAATGGATTATATAAAACTTAGCCACTTGGTCTGGACATAGTACGAAAAAGTTATATTTAAATAGAAAATATATCTATGAAACATACTCTAGTCTCTTTTTACCAACTGGTTTTTAACTAACAATGTGAAATTAACAATTACCTAGCCACTGTATATTTCTGTATATTCCATGACAGTTAGATATATTATCTACCAGCTTCACCCGCGTGAAAGTCGAAAATTAACCCAAGGGAACATATTCCATATAATCTATCTCTGTGTCAAATTTCATCCAGACCCGTCCAGCCGCTTAAGCGTGGAGAAGTAACAAACACACTCACAAACTTTCGCCTTTATAAAATTAGTGTGACTTTGAGAGCAGAATCGAGGTACGGATAAACTAGAGAAATAACCCCTAAGTAGGTACGACAACTATACTGTTAATTATAAGTAGTTGTTGGTTCACGTTCGGAGACATACAAAACTAACGAGGCCAGTAGGAGTGTGTCTTGTGCACACTCACTGTCCCTCTCATCGACTCCCTATCCTCTTCCCAGCTGTTTTGGCCGATGAATATCAGCTTTATTATTTAGGGTTCCGTAACTCAAAAGAAAAAAAACGGAACCCTTATAGAATCATTTTTGTTGCCCGTCTGTCTGTCAAAACCCTTTATCTCGGCAACGCTTGGAGGTATCGAGTTGAAATTAATATCGTATACTTAAGTTTGCTACCCCTTGCAGTAGTGGAAAACAAACTTTTAGATTAAAGCAATCAAGAGATACAGTCGTTATTGACGCATATTTTACACTCGCAAAGGAATCAAAATCTCAATATGCCTTATTTGTAAATATAAAAAAAACTCGCTCTAAAAGCGAAAACACTATGAAAGTTGATATCATGATGACCTCAGTCTACACCAGCGCCCCTAGCGGAAAATTCAAACGCGGTAGACCCCATTGTTTAGTAACGAAACAATTCTGTACATTATTATAAGGATTGGAGGGTAATATGATCACCTTAACCTTTGATGTTATATATCCGAAAAACTAAGATTAGGAGAGCCTTAAGCAAAACACAATTTTAACTTAAGTTTAATACACTTTCAGGTTCAAGGCACAAACATTTTGGCAACAATTAGAAACTTGGAGTAAAAGCACCTTTAAAAATAAAGTAAAACTAGCTTCTGCTAGCGGCTTCACCAGCGTGAAAGTTTTTTATCATCCCAAGAGAACTTTTTATCGGGTAAAAAGTAGCCTATGTGCTATTCCAGACTACAATCTACCTATGCGCCAAATTTCATACAGATCCGTTCAGCCGTTCTGGCGTGATTGAGTAACAAAAATACATCCAATCATCCATCAAAACTTGCGCATTTCTAATATTATTAAGATCATCATATTGCATAATATATGCAGAAAATATGCTCACATCCGGATCACGTTACGAACATAAATACATCAATGCCTCCTTAAAGTACCGAAAATGAGTTGTTTATTTACCTATATTACAAATCACAGCAGAGTAGTAATTTTGATGATTTCTTCGATGAATGTGGAGAGGTTTTTCGAAGGCGACCTATCTACTACCATCTTGTGTTTACTCCTAGTCTTTTTAAGATATAAGTAAGTGACCATATAACACGACTGACCATATTACCCACCTGTATCGTTTTTCTACTTATAAGTAGAAAAAATCTTTAACAGGAAAAAATAGCTTAGCGAAAAAGAATTGAGGAAAATTAAATACCATGAAGTGAAAGAAATACCGAATAAAACTCGACCAAACTAAAACTATGCGAAAGTGAGCTTTTGAAAAGTTGTTTATGTGGATAAATATGTAAAAATTAAAACCTTTAACTGATAGAAAGATAAGTACACTGTTGCCAAGTGCGATTATATTAATATGTAGAATATGTTTTAAATCTTGATTTAAGCAGAGGCTCACCTGTAGTATCTAGACAGTTCTACATACTCAAATACTCTAATATCTTTATTTGTTGAACATAGGTAGTTTAGGTACAGATGTTGTAATTATTAAATAACGCTATGTCTACCCGTCATCAGCGTACAAATATTAATTTGGTACAAACATGCTGATTATAATAATTTATCAAACCATTATCACACATTATTAAATCCTAAATTAAAATCGTCAAAATAAAAAATAAAACATTCCAATAAATATAATAATAATAAATTCTAGTATAAATTGACAATTAAAATAAAAAAATAACAATTATAATGTGTCAGTTAGGTATTCTTTCTTTCTTTCTTTCGTATAATATGTATTTTCTAATATTTTCAGAAAAGCTTTTTTAAAATCGTCTATGTTATTGATGTTGTAATAATGAAATAACGCTATGTCTACTCGTCATCGGCGTACAAATATTAATTTGGTACAAACATGCTGATTATAATAATTTATCAAACCATTATCACTCATTAATAAATCCTAAATTGAAATCGTCAAAATAAAAAAAAACATTCCAATAAATATAATAATAATAAATTCTAGTATAAATTGTCAATTAAAATTTTAAAAAATAACAATTATAATGTGTCAGTTAGGTATTCTTTCACCGGATAATATGTTTTTTCAAATATTTTCAGAAAAGCTTTTATAAAATCGTCTATGTTATTTTTTTTTTTAATTCGTCTAGGGATCTTATTAAAGATCGTAGGTGCTGTAGACCTAGATCGTAAGTGTGGCAGTTGGAAGTTAGGTCCTGGATTCGACTCCTATTTCGAACCATGAACTATTGTGTTTTTTCATTTGGAATTGACCAGTAGATCGATACATGGTAGACATCCCACCCATACGCACAAATCGTTTTGGGAACACTTTTATTATGCGTACAGCTAAGGAGTGGAATTCCCTGCCGGAGTCTGTGTTTCCCGAAAGCTACAATCTGGGGGTCTTAAAGTCATGAGTGAATAGGTTATTTCTAGGCAAGCGTGTTTCACCGTCGACCTCATCATCGCTTACCATCAGTTGAGATAGTGGTCAAGCGCGAGCCTAAAGGATATAAAACAAAAGTAGAAGTTGGCGAGACTGCATTTGTACCCGATAGATAGCTTGCCCTCATTATGGGCCCTCATTTTAAATACACATATAACTCACAAAATACAGGTGTGTTGTTCTGTTATGTTTGTTAAATATTTGATATTTTGATTTTTCACAATTTTTTGCAAAGCTGGTCTGTTTTGGCCATGCCATCGAGTTAAACCGCTTTTTTTAATAAGGCACCTAGTGTTTGTAAAAAGATTTTACAAACACTAGTATTTTAACTTAGGTTTAACTTAAACCCCAGGTTTAAACCTCTTTAATGTACGGTGTAAACAAGGTTCAAAGCTGGGTTTTAGTGAAACCGCTTTTTGTAATAAGGCACCTTAAGTTTATAATAAGTCTCGCGAGATTGTAAACTATTTATTTTCTATAAGTCACGGTATCCCATTAAAGTTGGCTTTTTTATAAATACATATATTTATAAACAACTCACTACACTACTATAACGAAGTATGATTTACTTTATTTAACATGGTAGATCAAAAACTGTATAAAGATTTTAAAATCTCGTAACATAAGCAACAATCCGGTGACGTCCATAATTATTTATATACCAACAAAAAGCCATGCTAGAAAAACTGACCTCATCTGCCAATCATTAATTTGTGTGTAGGTACTATAAACAAAAGCATTTTTATACAAACTCATAGAGTAACTTAGCAGGAATATTTCAATTCTAAATCATATTCGCTACGAGACTTCAAGTGTTGCGTAACTTTCAGGAGTCTGCTTACTTTAATTAGAAAAGGCTTGCCTTCGACATGAGTTGAGTACTGAGAAGCCTTTGAGATGTAGTAAACTTTGATATAATTATGGTCTTTGCTAACTATAAAAAAAACCGGTCAAGTGCGAGTCGGACTCACGCACGAAGGGTTCCGTACTTGGTAAATTGCGGTTTACGATTTATGACGTGTTAAAAAAAAACTTCTTACTAGATCTCATTCAAACCAATTTTCGGTGGCAGTTTACATAGTAATGTACATCATATATTTTTTTTAGTTTTATTATTCTCTTATTTTAGAAGTTACGGGGGGGGAGACACACATTTTACCACTTTGGAAGTGTCTCTCGCGCAAACTATTCAGTTTAGAAAAAAATATATTGGAAACCTAAATATCATTTTTGAAGACCTATCCATAGATACCCCACACTTATGGGTTTGATCAACAAAATATATTTTTAATTTCAGTTTCAATTATGGGGACCCCCAAAATTTATTGTTTTTTTTTCTATTTTTGAGTGAAAATCTTAATGCGGTTCACAGAATACATCTACTCACCAAGTTTCAACAGCATAGTTCTTAAAGTTTCGGAAAAAAGTGGATGTGACATACGGACGGACAGACAGACAGACATGACGAATCTATAAGGGTTCCGTTTTTTACCATTTGGCTACGGAACCCTAAAACAGAATTCAAAGTTGTAGTGAGACTTATACTTCTAAGATAGCTTGATTTTTGCGGCATATATCAAACTGACGTATACATTATTGTTATCCTGTCAAGCGCTATTGTTACTGACAGCTGTCCACCTATCTTTTATGAAGTATAACTGTCGTAAACCCCCATAGAAAACCCTTTCATATTCAAGGTACCTAATTTAAAGTAATTATTTTGTATATTTACAAAACGATGTCTCATGACGAGTCTCCTGAATAATTGTCTTAAACAAGTCGCATAGTCAGTTATCTAGATGAGCAACTACAGATCCGCGTTCAATACTTCAGAGGCTAGCAGCCATTTCTATAAATAAATCTGTAAGATTTCCGTGACTGACCGGATGGTCTGTTCGTTATGGTAGCTAATATAGCTATGAATCGATTCTATGTCATATTCCTACTGAATGGCCAGTTCATGATGTGTTTACTATCTATGATTCATCGAATGACGTTATCCAGCATGGCCGTTATGGTGAAAACTTTCATATATACATAGGTACATAACCTCGCCTCTTTTTCACATTGGGGTAGGCAGATACTAGAGAAAGCCACCAGCTGCGATCTTTACATACTCATTTAGCTTCAATGAACTTCATAGATCTAGTAATTCACGCAAGGTGGTTATAAGAAAACTTTCAGATGGGTACAAAGGTACTAGCTGCAACATTACAATAATAATTATTATAAACTAGTGCATACAGGGATAATCGCTGGTTTGTGTCACATTTCATCCTACATGTCTAACAAGGCCTCTGCGATATGGTTTCGGCCCTTGGTACGCCTTTCAAAGGTCACATTTTTTACGCATATACCTACGTATACGCAATGTTTGTAGTTTAACGTCATACAGGCAACTATGGTATATGGTATAACTATGGTATGAAGTTGTAGAAAATTTTAATGAAACAGTCACCCGCACCATGCTACAGCGCAAAGAATCTAATAATAATTTCAATTAGTTACTGACTTAATTCATTAGTATGTCTTCTTCGTTTCGATACAGATACAAATAAAACGTTGAAACACGACGGTGCAATATATTTTCGAAGATAACTTTTCTCTTAGTAACGGCCGGCCATTGCCAGTGAATCGAATCATTTATGACAGCAATCATTCACGTTTCCCTGAATTTAATTGGTCGGTCTTGTGCGACAGTATCGGGGACACCGATCTGCGTTATCTCGGTGAGGGATTAACCAGTTCCACCCTCGTCGGAGCCTCCTCTTCAAGCACTACACTAGTGACGGGGCGTGTATCTGGCACCCGCATTAACCCTGCATTAACACACAATATATTATATCCGAGAGTGTGTGGATCTTGACAACCTACGTATTTGTGAAGAGACTCCTACATAATAGCTGTAGGATGATAATAAATTGTCCTAATACAGCTTTATGGTGGGATGAATGAATATACTGATATGAGATTGTTTTTAGATGATTTCGTTTATGATTACTGATTATGATAGATATGATGAATATTATGTGCATTTAACTACTTGTTTATAATAATTTCTTATATTTTTGTAATGTGTATTTGCATTATGTTTCATCTGCTGCCTGTATCTTTAACCACAAAAAACATGCTCCTACGTTTATTACTGCTCCTATACATTATCCAAAAGCTAGTTGTCTCATAGTTTTCATCGGCAGACACACAGTAATGGCGCGGCTGCGGCCGCCTGTCAGCCGCACGACGCGCTGACAAATGGTCGCGCGGCGGATCCATCACCCGCACTGACACCGCCAGCCTCCACGCGACCTCCAGCTCGCACACCACTATACTTAGGTTAACAAACGTATCTTGCCCAACTGGATCGATACACGCATATAATCGTCTAAGCGGAGAGCGATTTCAAGCAATTCGCTCGTGATTTATTACAACCATTATCGTTTATAAGAAACTGAAATTGAGTCACATGAAAATCGTGGTTAATTCCGCATCATTTCAGGGTCAATCCACACAGCGACATCCTTTGGAAAACGAGCGTTTGTAACTCATTTTGACCATAAACACTTTAGGCTGAATAGATCAGTTAGATTGAAAGATGACTTTGGTAGATTCCATTGTTGCTGGGACCACTGTAAACGTCTCTACACAACGAACAGACACAGGCTGAGGAGCGCATGGTGTCGTCTCGTGGTGACACTCACCTGGCACTCGTGACACGTGTGCACGGAGTAGGGCTGGTCGCAATCGTATCTTCTGAGGATGTCGACAAAATCGCAGTGCACGCGCGCAACCATAGCGTCGAGACCGAGGAGGTCGTGCAGCGCGCGCTCGCAGCGGTCCCCGCCGGCGAGCACGTCGGCGCGCGCGCCGCGGTCCAGCGCGGATGCGGGCGAACGCTCGCAGCACGCGCGCAGCCGCAGCTCGGCCAGGCGCCGCGCGCGTGCACCGACCCCCAGCGCGCACAGGTGCGGCACGTCGCGCTCCGTAAGCGCGTCGGGCGCGCCGCCGCCGCCGCCGCACGCCGCGCCCCCGCACTCGCGCACGTTGCCCGCGCCCTCCTCCTCCAGGTCGCACGCGCTCAGCCAGGGGTTGAGGCGCGCGAGCGGACTCACGGCCAGGCCCGCGGCCGCCATCAGCAGCAGCAGCAGCAGCGGCGGCGCTCGCATGGCGGGGGCGGCGCCGCTAGCGGGGGCCGGCCCGCCGGGCGCGGCGCTGCCTCATACCGCATCGCGCATGGCGACCTACTCGCGCGGCCCGGGCCGCGGGGCCGCCGCGCGGGGTGGGCGCGCCGCCATGTCGCTCGCTCGCCGCTCGACTGACTCCCCCCGGGCGCGCATCGATCGCCCCGCGCCCCGCACCATCCGCTGCGCGCGCCCGCAAAGCCTCCGCTACCGTTATGTAATGGTGCGCGCGCACCCTTAGGTTCCGCCCGCCGCCGCAGCCGCCCTCTCGCGACACACACAATTTTCCGCCCGCCCAAGAGCGAGCTATTAAGCAATGGTAACAACTGTTGAAACGAAGTTAACATAGATGGCGTTGGAATGCTTTATGTAACTTATTCCATTTAATGGAACAGCTGAGAATACATTTTCTCTATCGTTCCAACATTTTCTGTTTTAATTTTCATTCCTTGACGTGCGATACCACTGACTCAATAAACTTGTTTATCTAATACTTCATGTACACAAGCGTACAGAGGCGGATATTCGGCCTTAGGCATAATTTATCTACCTAAATACAAAAATTCACACACGAGTTGACATACGACTGTTAGCCACTTTTCACAGGGCCTGTCTAGTGTCTCGTGCGAAAAGTGCCTCGGGATCCATGTGCGAAAGTTTTATACTTAGCCATTAACTTCACCGTCGAGAACCTAACCGACTGAGTGAAGCGAATGAGCTACGAGATTTTGTCTAAAAGTCTGCCATTCATTATCATCCTTCTTGTTCTCGGGTGGTTGTTGTTGCGTGACTCACGAGGCTCTAGACAAGGTGTCATTCTGCCAGCGATGGCGATTGTCGAAATGCCAAAATATCATTATTTTTTACATTTCAGCATATAGCAGTTATTGCATAACCTTTCCTGAATAGGACAGTTTTTAACGACTCCGAGCGGAAGTGAAAACCAAATGGGCTCGAAAATATTTGCACTCAGAGCCTATAAATGTTTACATGCACGATACATGTTTTATTTCCAAAGTTATTTTACTAAAAAGGAATATTATTATGCTAGAGCAAATGAAGCGAGAAAATGTTAAGCACCTCAATTAGCTGAGGTTTTGGACATTCGTAGAGAAATAGGATTGGAAAGTTCTGCAGAAATACTTCGCTTGCTTAAGCTTGTAACATTTAGAACTTTGAGACGGATGGCCGTTGGGCTGAAAAGTTCTGGAGTGGTGAACTCATACCGGCAGAAGCAGCATTGGAAGGCCTCCCTCTAGGTGGAGCGACGACCTGGTCTAGGCTGCGGGAGTTCGGTGGATGCGAGACACACAGGACCGATCAGTGTTGGATCCTGATTCCTGGTGGATGAGAGACGAGTATGTCGTAAATTCTCATCCATCAAAAAGACTTCCGCAGGGTGCTGCGCAACCTCGACGTGAACAAGGCTAACGGCCCTGACGGAATACCAGCAATAGTTCTCAGAACCTGTGCGCCTGAACTGACTCCGATCATGACACGCCTATTCCACCATTAGTATGAGACTGAGAAAGTGCCGAATGCTTGGAAGCAAGCTAAGGCCAGTCGAGCTGACCCGGTCAACTATATCTAGAAACTAACGATAGTGACAGCCAATATGGCTGCCACCGAAATTGGTCTACTGGGGATCTTCTCGTATATGCCATTCACATATGGAGTGAGGCTATCGAGAGGCACGGAGAAGCGCTTGCCGTCACCCTCAACATCTCGAAGGCTTTTGATAGGGCACGGAAGCCTTATTGGTAAGGTTTCTTCATTCGGTCGACCCAGTGGTCTGTGTGATTGGATTGCAGAGATCGGTCCATTCGAGTGGTTATCGATGGCTGCTCGAAGGACCTATTGGATATTAATGCCGGGTCCCTTAAGGGGTCGGTAATCTCAGCAACATTATTCTTGCTGCACATTAACAATCTGCTAAAACCTTTGGGTATGGCGACGACAGCACTGTTGCTGAGAGATACTTGTCCAAAGCACAAGCTACCGAACCTCAGAGCCGGTGTCTCCGTGAGGCCATGGTGAAGCGTTTGAGCCTGTCCTGTTTGTAGGCAGTCTCCGAATGGAGGGATGCCAATCTGATAAGGTTTAATCCTGCTAAAACCCAGGCGTGTGGTTTTTCTGCTTAAAAGAGGCAATTTCACCCGGCTTCAACTTTCCGAATTGTGACCGTGCCAATAAATGAGCTTCTTAGCGATACGTTGACATCGACTCTCAATTTTGGGCGATACATTGAGGCAAAGGCTCAGTTAGCTGCCAACAAGTTAGGGATCCTTGCAAAGGTGAGAAGGTACTTCACGGCGGAAAAACGCTCATCTTGTATCAAGCGCAAATTGGATTATGTCCTAGAGTACTGTTCTCGTCTCTGGGACGGATCTGCTGAACATCAACTTTATACACTAGAGTCGATCGAAAAGCGGGCAAGGGGCTCATCGCCAATGAGAGTCTGGTAAAGTTAAAGCTCCAGAGCCTCGAACATCGTCGAATTCATCGACCGAACATCCGAGTTGCCAGCTTATCGGCTTTTATCAGTTACATTTCGGGGAGTGCGCGCTAGAATTGCATGATCTAATTCCGCCTAGCGCGTTCCATATCATCGGACTACCAGACGTACGGCGATGCGCCATCGATACATGGTGGACATCCCACCCATATGCAGTAAACGTTTTGGGAATACTTTTATTATGCGTACAGCTAAGGTGTGGCATTCCCTGCCAAAGTCAAACACAAATTACTTTATTTCAATTAGGCCAATAAGCGGCCCTTCCGAATGTCAAAAATTTAAATTTACAGGTAATAATAATTGATTCTACCGTCCATTCGGCAAAGTAGCTTGTTATGGAGAAGAACGGACAGAAAACTCTACTTTCATTGCCGGCGTCTGGGTTGCCCGATAGCTACAATCTAGAGGTTTTGAAGTCAAGAGTGAACAGGTTACTTCTAGGCAAGCGTGCTTCACCGTCGACCATATTATTGCTTACCATCAGACGAGACTGTGGTCAAGCGCGAGCATATTTCAAATAAAAAGTGTAGTGACGCTTGGGGGGGCTGAAATGACTATGATGATGATAGCAAATTTATATGTAAGAGCGAGCGAAGTGAGGTTGATAGAATCCCATGCCTAAGATAGAGAACGTGATATTAAACTCTACTGATTTTATATTTCTGACGTAACTTTGTCTCTAAAAATGTATTCGTCCGGAACACCACTCAAAAATATTAATAATAAAGAATTTCCTGTTTCGACCGGATCGGACGAAACTCGGCAGCCGAAACGCCTACTAAGCCTGTCTGGCGGTCTCTCTGTCTGTGTGTTCCAGATAATCTCCGGAACGGCTGGACCGAGTTGGACGGGACTTTCATGGGTAGATAACTGATTATATAAAAAGTAACATAGGCTTCATTATATGCCGGAAAAATCACAGTTCCTGAGAAAACTAAAAAAAAATATTAAAAAAATACGAGTTTGATGCAGACGAAATCGCGGGCAACAGCTAATAAGTAATATAATATTACAGTAGTCGAGTCATACTGGTGCAAATTGGTACTTTGGACCTAACGTTTATGGCGTCTACTATACCACTGTTTCAACATATTCTTACGATATTACATACTAACCGACCTCTCGTAAACACCAGTATTATTTTTCCAGGAACAGTTCATTAGTTTATTACTGTTCGTGCTGGCTCGGTCTATGAATCATACAATGCATCTGTGCACATTCTTTGTAGCCACGCCCAGTTATTAGAAAACACATGCAGTTCTTATACCCGATGCATGAAAGAAATACAGTTCCAAGGGATAGAGAAATCCACAAAACCAAAAATAGGAAATATATAGTTTTGTCATACCATAGATAATTGTTTCGTTTTGTCTCAAAAACGATGAAGGAAAACGTCGTGAGGAAACCGGCTCGTCCTAGAACCAAAAAATTCGAAGACATTTGACATCCACCAACCCGCACTGGGCCCGCGTGGTGGATTACGGCCCATTCCCTCTCACAGACAGGAGGCCTTTGTCCCAGCAGTGGGAACTTTAATAGGCTGATGTTGTGATGTGACTGATGTAACAGAATAGTTAAAAATTTAACAAAAAAATAACTATGTAGGTACCTACCTATTATTTTTCTTTAATTAAAAAAAGTGCGAGTCGGGCTTGCATACCGAGGGCTCTGTTACTGTATCTACTAACAGCTACATTCACTAAAATAATTAGGCGAAATTTCTGAACCCAATGTGAGCAGTGAGCACTGAGTTCAATGAAAGCACTGAACATTGCTATATCGCACACTATGCAGGCAAGCACTATAAAACGCACACTATGTAGGCAATCATATTATAAGTTGGGGGATTACATCGCTGATAAAAATGCTTGGCTCAATGCTGGTCTCCGCAGCCACTAGGGCGCAAGAACAATTAGTGATGGGCAGAAAAGTTTTGAAGTATTGTTGGACCTGCCGAAGACTGTATGAATATATTTGTATAGAATAAACTCAATTTATTTTAGTATTATATAACTGCACAGCACATGTGTAAGTACTATGTTCCGACTGTAAATCTACCATTCACTGTACTGTGTCGTTCTTTGATTTCTGTGTGCCCTGGCAGTTGAGTGTGTCATGCTCTCTCTAATTTCTCTCTGATGGTGGCACATGTATTGGATCATTCGGTTCCTTTCATGATGGTTGAGCTGAGTGGTGCCGATCCATGCGTGCATGTTCGTGAACAGGCGTCATCAGTTGGGATTGGTCATAACTTGGCTGTTATTGCATTTTATTGGTAAAATTGTTTGTTACTCCAGACGCTTTTACGTACACGTCTTTTTACATCGTTCTCACATATAGGTATGTATTTTATCAACAAGAATGATGTAACCAAAAACTTGTAATTAAAACTGATGGAAAAGAGTGTCCGTGGAGTTTCTTGCATATTCTTCTCCATTGAGACCTACTGACGCTTGCGAATTTGCAACTAGAGTCATCTTTTTTTTTTTTTTGTTTTACAATTCAAAAGTACCTCTAAGGTTTATTTGAAATAAACTATTTTGATTTTGATATCGAAAAATAAACTGGATTTAGGGACAAAATAACGTAAGTCTTGTTCTCATACATCGCCATAGGTCGCGGTCACGTGTTTTTTTTTGTTTGTAGCTACAAGTTTACGGATTTCGGTACTTTTTTCCTTTACTTGTGCCAAATTTCTTGTTTCTAAGTCAACGGGAGGTACCCGCTACCGGTTTTGTTTCTCTAGCGAGAAGTCAAACATTTAAAAGATTAATTTTTTCACAGCTCTTAGGGATTGCAGACATGAGTATATGATATTCATTTATTTCAACTTAAAACCTTCATTCGTACCTAAGAAAACGGTCTTTACACACAGACAGACAACGAAGTGAAGGATCACTTTGTTTTCTGGGCTGTTCTTTGCTTGTTGTCCTCTTTTTCCTTTCATACAATGGAAACCTAAATTTTTTGAATATCACAATAGGTGTCGATTCAGACTATTAAGGACTTATTTCCGTTTTTGAAACTAAGAATAAAAGTAGACGGATCAATGACCTCTATTGCCATGCTAAAACGAAACAAGTATCAACGGTGCCTCGTCTCCTAGCCGTTGTCTTGATCTCTCTGAACGCTTTCCGCCGCGGAAAACTCAAGATCTCTCTCAAGATCTTTCGCAAAAAAAGGGAAAGACGCCATTGGATTTCTTTTTCTCTCTCACTCTCTTCGTCTTGAAGACATAGAAAGAGAGTAGTCACCTTGAAAATGAGTTGAGATTTTATTGAACCAATGGTCCCTCAAAAAACAAAACAAAACCTCAACAAAGCAAAAAGTAACCAATCAGAAATACCCAAGTGCTGATGATATTTCATTTAGTCATATACATATAAATAATAGGTCAATAAGCTTGTAGTATGTATGGGAATGTCCGACACGCACCATGAATATCTAATGATAGTCTACTGGCAACAAGGAACCTAAGTGTATTAGGGTAGGCCGGCAGGTCTTTCCCAAGGAGATATTCTGTAATGACAGCTGGTACGTTCAAGGGCGTTGCCAAGGGGAGGGGGGCAGTTAGGGCCAGTTGCCCCCCCCCCCCCTAGAGATTAAAAAATAAGTAGGCAAATGGAAAGAAATCAAAGTCCTAGTTTGTTGATGTCCTAAAAGAGTCCTAAAACCGTTGAAAATTTTGGTCGGTCTACCAAAACCAATCGTTAAGCAGCCTGTACTAAAAACCTAGTTAATAAGGGGTGGTATTTAATACTTTAACTGTAATTCCCCTTTTTTCAATCAAAATATTCGAAATTACTACCAAAAATACTGAATTGCGCACTAAATTTGCTCATCAAATAAATGAATTATACTATACTGCTAGATCTTTAAAGCTTAACTGTTTTACTGAATAACTATCTGTTAACTAAAAGTAAATCTAATAATTCTTCGAGTGCAACAAAATATTTAAGTTTTAAGGGAGGGGGGGAAACGAAACAAAGTCGACGGAGCCCCGCTGCGCAGGGCTCCTATTTCTGTCTGCAGGGTCTAAAGTAACCTAACATGAAGGAGATGACGGGAGCTGAGTTCGCTCGCTTTGCTCGCTCACTTCAGCTCCCGTCATCTCCTTCGAACCTAACCTATCCGTGTCGGGGTGCCCTAAGCTCCCGAGCTCGCTTCGCTCGCTCTTGGACTAATTCACATTTATTTTATATTTAATTGAATAATTTGTGTGCAAATCAGTATTTTTGTTTTACGGTGAGTAATATTGTTTTGCAGTAGGTTATTAGTGGAGATATTTTGTTTGCTTAAATTTCTAAATAGAGGTGCAGTTAAAAATTCCCCGTTAATAAGTACTATGGAGGAAAATCGCTTCAATGGTCTGGCCAAGATGAATGTGCACAGAAAACTTATAAGATTTACATAATTTTAAGTGGTCGAGAAGTTAACCCAAAACCACCGATGATTGAGCTCGAGGAACGTTACCCATTGGACTTTATACCGTTCTTAAAACAATCGCCTTTGGGGTAACACTCATACTACCAGTTTAAATCATCATATGCTTTTGACTGTACCGTGCCTATTTAAAATTCATACAGTTTCCCGTCCTTCATATATCAACTTGCCCCCCTCTGGTCCATCGGCTGGCGAAGCCCTTTGGTACGTTCACGTGCATTCCCTTAATAATGACGTTTTACTATAATTAACAAGCAGATGAAACATTGCATGAGCATTGCTTTGAGACAACGTGTTTTCTTTGTAGATTCGGAACTTCGCACTTTTGCTCATTGAGGTAATAATGTACTATGCTTTTGCTTCGGTTCTTTACAGATATTGATTGAAAATTCAGCCATCATATTTTTTTAAAGCTTTGTCTACAAATTCGGATTTCTCGTAATATCCAAGGACGTCCACGTGTTGTCTAATATTGTTAGAAAGAACCAGACATTACAAACAGAAATGCAAATGAATGAAACACGATATTTCCTTTCCGCTTTGTAAACATAAAACGCCGAACTGGACTCACATAGCAAACTACAAAAGTGATTATGCAACCCCAAGCCTTTCGAGTGCACGTCTTCGGCTCAACGCCCACAAAGGCTTCATCAAGCGAGACGGCTGTCAAGCGCCTGACTAAAAAACATCTCAAAAACGGTCCAAGAAAATTCAAGTACGCACTGAATATCTATTTCTGCCTATATCATTTCGCTCGTTGTATTAAGACGATTGCTAAAACATGTCGAACCAATGTTTCCTTGTGGGTGGTCCAGTCTTGATGTCAATTGTTGAATGCCTGCACATACCATATCGGTAAGTTTAACGATCCATTCCAAATCAACAATGCTGGCGCTCGCTAGACAATGCCCCGAGAAATCCCATGCAGTTGCCAAGTAGTGCGGTCCTCCTGTGATGTGACAAACGGATAAACATAGGCTTTGTTACAATGGTATTGCGCATTAATTACTATTGTAATTAGGCGGCAAACGTGTAAGTTTTTAAGACGTAAACAACAAGTTACGTGACGACATATCTTCCATCTCTCTCGTCGGTGAGAGATCGCGGGAGGTCTCTGTCCCTCAGTCGTGACGTAACGCGCCCGCGCACTCTCTGAGTGCATTCACTTCACTCACAGCGTAAACCGCGCAAGATCACAACGTAGACGATATTCCAAGAAGATTTTTTTCTTCATTGTGTTAAATAAAATTGATTGTAACTTTACGGACGTTGATCTCCGTAAAAATACTGTTTGAGTTTGGAAGTGTTGTGCGAATATACCTAATATTCAAAGAAGGGATTAAGAAATCGGCTGAAGGTTAAATTTCATCACACTATGGACGCCACAAGTAAGTAAACTGGTTTTAGAGATATACAGTACCGTAAAAACCCGAACACGACTTTAATCGTACAAAAAACAAAAGGAGGATTTTAAATAAAACTGTTCCTCGTAGTCAAAATGTGCGTAAACTTTTACCTAGTATGATTATTATTCTACTGTGTTTAAACTACACGAAATTAGAAAATGTCATTCCTAAAAACATTTCTCTCATCCCAGCTTAGTCAATGTAAACAAACTCTTATCATCATTTAATCTTTAGACAACAAACTCACGACTCACTATAAGCACTTCTGCTATTAACTACGAGTATTTGGTTCTTTTTAATTGCTGTTTCTTTATTTAAAACTATGACTACGTGGAATAAATACTAAAATAGTGAACAATGAGCAGTTAATCATGTTCAGTCCGCTTCTAATGTTTAAATAATGAGCTCTATTAAATCGCAAATTATTGCCTATAATTCTAGGCAGCTCCGATTATCACTTTCCGTTTGTGAAGCCTTGTAGCTGTGCAGTCACGCCCTGAATATCGCCAGCTGCAATTTCATCATAACCGTCCCCAGCTGACGGAGCTAAAAATTAACAATATCGGACGAACGGACAACACAATACAACAAAACTTTATCATCGCATTAACCTCGTGTAACATGCTAATCGGGCATTATTTAGTCATTGTATTCTGCTTCCTACATCGACCTCCAACGAGGACAACAAAGTTCCATGAAATGGATTAATTAAGTACTGCTAATTTTATTGTAAATCACAGAATGTTTTCATACCAAAAAGACACGTCAATAACAAAACTGAGTAAGCGAAAGAAGATACCTACGTGTACCTTTTTAAAAGTCAATAAATTCCTCGACAAAAGGTTCGCTGTTCGTAGGTTCTTGAGTAAAAAGTGTCGATGTGCTTAAACGCACGTTACGAAAGAACGCCTCCAAAACCACAATCTTCAAAATCACGACCTTTAAATCGATTAGAGTTTGGACCGTCTCGCCTTCGTGAATTCTATAATAAATCCTATGACTCATTCAGTGAGTGGATTAAGCAACGAAAATGCTTTGCTATACTTATATTTATTTATGAAATATAGTCAGGTATAATTTTAATCGTTTTAACACCAAGTCCTATTGCCTATTTTGACAAGTCTATTTTGGATTTGGCTTATACCGCAGTTACAAATAATAACTTGTCTGGCAAAAAAAAGACAAGGTCTGCATTAGAAAATATAACTTGACCCGAATAGCACACCATTTACATGACTTGCATCATAGTTTTGTCTCCCAGTAAATGTTTGTTTTATGATGATTCGTTTGCTCGTCACGACTAACGCAGCATGCATTTCGCAAAATATAATATGACAAGAGAACTTAACTATTTTTAACGTTATTTTTCAGTGGAAAACAAAATGGGTCTCCCGCCACCATACGAACAGGCAAGGCCTAACCCTGCACCGCCACCGTCGTACTTTGGCGACAACCCTCCTCCGCCGCCAGGCTTAGTGGTTCCACCGGCACCAGGGCCGCGTACGACCGTCATCACGTCACCACCACCCCTGCCTGGAGCCCGTCCAGCAAAAATGGGCCCTGGACCCTCAGGCACCAACTGTCCGACTTGCAACAAATCGATCGTGACGACAGTTGAATATGTCCCCAACAACCGCACACACATTATTTCTGCAGCGCTGTGCGTTTTAGCCGGGTAAGCTAGAATTTATAATACGTATATTATTTATCGATAAGAAAATTTATTCTCTATTCACAAGAACAAATAGGTACTGCATTCAACTGTCCGTCAATATTATTCGTATGTTTGAGGTCAACTGATAAAGAACCGACTCTTTCTAGTTCCATAATTTTTTCTGACTGGCGTCGTTTTGGATTATAAATTCAAAACAACTTCTGTTTTTACCGCAAATCATGACGCAAAGAACTAGTTTTTGATAGACATCTTTCGTAACTAGTTTCCGTACTTGTATGAGTAATGATTATTAATTCACTAGAATCGTTGGTTTACGTATTTAGTGCTATAGCATTGTACCCAAAGATCTAAGCTAAAATTACTACACGTAAAAAATAATATATTGCAACACGGACGACAAACAGCTACTATATATAAACTGATGCACTTTGTCCTTGGGGGTAGGCAGAAACTACACGCCACCCACTACGATCCTTAAATATTTATTTTGCTTCATTCACGTTCATACATCTAGTCATACACGCACGCCGGTTATGATTACTGCTGTAAAAAAATAACTACAGCTGCATTAGTACGTGCTATTAATAAACATTGATAACGACTACAATCACCTGTTTACAAGGATAAAGAATCCGACGCTGACGTTGCGCACTGATAAGAAAGACCGAAAATAGTTGTTAACACCACGGTAGTCAACATTGCCAGCATACGCCAACAAAGCACTGTCAAATCAATCTGCCTAGCCTTTTCCCAACTTTGGGGTCGGCTTCAAGTCTAACCGGATTCAGCTGAGTACCAGTTTTACTCGGAGCGACTGCCTATCTGACCTCCACAACCCAGTAACTGGGTAACACGAGACCCCTCCACGAGAGCTAGACTGATGTCAGATCTCCAACTTCTGACTACTCGTAACGACTGTCAAAGATCTTCAAATAACAGCCGGGACCAACGACTTAACATGCTTTCCGATGCACGAAGGAAACTCGGTATGTTGAAATGGTCACCCATCCACGGACTGACCTCGTCAAGCGTTGCTTAACCTTGATGATCGACCAGTGCGGCTGTTATTATTTAGCCACGAGCTCCTCTCTCGAGCTCCGCCAACATTGCACTGTCACGCTTATAATAAGGAAAAGCAGCCATAAGGAATTTGAAAGTCAGATAGATTAGTAGGCACAGCAAATTATGTCTCCTGCCTGACAAAAGGCATCTCACGCACCATAATTAAAAGCAAAAACAGCAAAAAAATCGCGCCAAATGATGATATTGCGCATGAATGCTTCATATATGGGGTCAACTCATGTTCTATTAATTGGTGACCAATCATAACAATAGGCAAACCTTATAATGAATGATTCATTAGAATATGTAGTTATATACGCTGCGTAGCTACAATTATATGTTGTCTGAATTGTAAAACTACCAAATACTGTAGAATTAACCGCAACACAAAAGAGAACTTCTTTCCAAGAACAAATATTGACTATCACTTGCATTTATTGTTTACAGATGCTGCTGCGGCTGCTTCGTGCCTTACTGCATGAGGTCCTGCAAGACAGCCAACCACTACTGCCCTCAATGCAAGGCGTTCATCGGTTCCTATACGCCATCTTGATCTAAATCATCTTTCCATTTCTCGTATTCCATCAAATCTTCCATAATTTAAATGGCTTTATTATGATACAAAGTAAGATAAATACGCAGTTGGTGTTTTAAGTGTCACAACAAAAAATCTCATGTGATGTATCTCAATTTTCATAAATATAATTATGTTGTTAAATAACCCATTCCTGCCAGTTGGTTTGCTGTCAAGTTTCTTGCTCTCGAAAACGTATAATTATAATTGATTTATAGTTTAATATAATTTAATCTACAGGGCTTTAAAAAAAAACAAATCCCAATGATCTAAAAATTGTATTCAATATAATTTTACTTATCCTAAATTCATTTTTATTACCAAATCGATCATCTTCGATCTCTATTGAATAAATAAAATGCGTGTTTTCCTAAAAACGACCTTTCAGTATTGGGATGACTTCGCATATCTCAAATGCATACACGATGTACCGACATAATAGGAAGTAATATTAAGTAATTACTTATAGTAAATATATATTATGGAGCGGCATCTAAAATTCCTAAAAAATTCAAATACAACTTTAATGACGCATAATTTGTAGATTCTTTTTAACCAAACGCTCGTCGAATTTATAATTTATTTTATGTTTTAGAAAATAGCTAACTATCAAGAACATTTTTAATAAAAATGTAAGTTTCGCTGATATGTCTTATTATAAAATGTTGTATATTTAATTCTGTGATATACTTTTTCAAGGGTCTTTTATACGATTTCTACCTACTTATAATATAATAAATAATTAAATAGTTGTTTTAGAATAATTTATTTCTCCTTATTAGTTACGGAATAAACATGTTTCTTCATAAGCTTGCTTAGAATTTAACCATTCTATCTATTAATCTAAATATTCGATTTAGGTAGTGAAAATATGCTTTCATCGAGCAAGTAGCTAACATTTTGCAAGACCTTAATTAAATAGAACAGATTTAATGTAACGAATTAGTAATAAATAACACATGGCCTGTCACCTATCGGCTAAGTACAATATTTTATAAAACCGCAAAAAAACTCACACGTCACGTTTAGGAAAAGTAATGCTAATCCGGCTGCAATATTCTACACAAAGAAACTCCCTACTGTTTTCATGCTTTTCCTTTACATACAGCTACTGTGAAACACTACACAGATTGCACAATTGTAATAACTATGTTATTGTATAATCCTAATTCCTAATCTACACCTGAAATCTACTACATAAGTACGTATAAATATTGTAACATCATCATACCCACTATTACATGCTACTTATAACACCGAATTAATGTGGTGCACTTTTCTACAACGCCTACTCCTTCCGGGAATACAGACGATATATAAAATATATTATTATATACATACAACTAACTAAATTGTTAAAAACGACAAGGGTAGAAGTACCTTACAATATAGCAGATCGCCTGCTATACAAGCCCAGATACCGGCGGCAGTTGGGACAGTAATGTTCGACGTTTTTCCACCTATTCGTGACGTAAGGTATTATGCAGCAACACAACCACCTGAAAAAACAGACATTTTTTTTCTATAATTCAAAATTCAGTAGACAATCACCTAACGCAGTACTTTCAGACTAGAATTTCAAAGAAAACATCCAAAGTAAGTATTTTTAGGGAAAGAAACGAGTATTGGGCGAGACCGAGAATACTACCCTGAGGTACACCTTAGGATACCAAAACAACAACAGTAGCACCGGTATCGAAAGTCATGCATATTTTCCAATAAAAATCATGAAACCTATTTGGGACGTAGTCTTGATTCATTAGTTAGATTGTATTTAGGTAATTTATCTGTAACGAAGGTATACCTATAATGTGGAACATCGATCAACGAAAGTTTCAAGAAGCTTCAAATAAACAAACATACCCAATTATTCTAAATTGAACCATGTAGGTACGATATTGAAATCTAACATGTTTAAATGCACGAAAGAGGTAATTAGTGCAAGAATATTAACTAAAATTGGTAGCGAAGGTCTAATAAGGAGGACAGTAGTAATTCAATTAACGCATAAATGTAACTCCACGCCAATGCCTCAATCCGATGTCGAGGGCAATTAGTATTGATATTGCTCGGCGTTGAACCCAGTAATATCTAGTGGTTCTACGTTCATGCTAATGATAAACTTAATAAAAGAAAAATTTCGACTTTATGAATTTTTTTTAATGTATGTTCACCGATTACTCCGTCAATTATGGACCGATTTAAAAAAAAAAATGTTTTAAAGAGTGTACTCTCGAGGTGGTCCCCTTGTCAACAAGTTAGGATCTGATGACGGGATCTCATGGCAATTGCTTTGGTATTTTCATCAACATGGCAAGCATTTGCATTCAGAAAGCATCATTTGGTGAAGTGCGACTGATGGGCTCGGTTTTTAAACACACACTCATGTTTTCAGACCACAGAAGTTTTTTTTTTTTTTGTAAAAACGTTGCCCCACACTAGGAATTTTTTCCTGTATCGTGGGTGCGTTTACAAACATATAAACTCACAGACACAGATGGCCTCTGGAACTTCTCAATGATAATGATGATATAATGTTTCGGTTATAAGATATTTCGAATAGTTAAATGACTGTGATGAAGCAAATTTAAATAATTCCTCTAATGAAAATGGTACCATGGAACTGATCAGGTGTTGAAGCCGGAAGGTAGGCACCGGTACTCCGTAATAAAACAATTTATCCCTGTCGTGTTTAGTCTTGTTGGAATTGTTATAAGAAGCCCTCTGTCGGGCTATAAATGATTTTCATGGTAATATAAGGTATTAAATCAAAAAAGCGAAAACTAAAAAACTTTTTAACAAAAATATTAAACCGACTTCCGAAACAAAACACTCCAAGGCGAAAAATAACTTTCTTTTAAAATAGGTGCTTACCAAAAACACCGACTTCCGAAATGAAAGTTATTTTTACCCGACTGCCGAGGGAGGGTTATGTGTTTATCAGTCTATGTATGTATGTATGTTTGTTCCTATGTGGCGTTCTAGAGACCAAACGCGTTGGCCGATTTTGATGATTCTTACGTCAATCGCTTCCTTCGACTTAACTCTGCGAGTGTCACTGGCTACATTAAAATTGGAAAATATAAAAATGGCGGATTTTGGGCGCCATATTGTGGGGGACCAATTTTTTTTTTATCCAACCCCATCTGTTATCAAAATAAAGGGTTTTAAGAGGTGATTTCAAAAATATATGAAAGTTACATATATGTTTAAAAGTACCTAATTCAAAAAAAAAAAGTTTTAATTAAAAAAAGTTAATACAAAAAATTATAAACCCGACTGCTTAAAAAGCGAACTAAAAAGACGTAAACAAGAAGAAAATCCTGCTCTGCAGTCGGAGGATACATATGCGCGAGCTGGCTGACCAAAACCAGCTATATAGAGATCGCTTTGTAGAGTTTCGTTTTGAAAGTCGGTTTCATATTTTTGTTTGACCAGTGGTTAATAAGTTTTTTGGCTAATGTAGGTTGTCAAAATACTCACCAAAAGAATATGCCTAGAATAAGGGCGATAGTGTGCGTGAATCTTGAGTTTTTATAATCGGCTTTCGTCATGACGTCTTCGTTGCAGAACGGGCATCGCATGCCGACTGGCTCGGAACCGACCTGCAGCAGCTCCATCTCGATACCTGCAGCATCCTCTATCTGATGGTACGCGTTGGACTCCACTGCAAAACATGGCGAGATATTAATTTCGATGAGATGACGATCAATTACAGCTTCAATACTTCTCTAAAATAATATTGCGAAGCATTAAGGAGTGAATCATGAAGCAGTTAGTTTGAAGTTAATAACCAATTTTCTGTAATGTTTATGATATGTAGTGACTCATATTGCAAGTGTTTTTAGGATTCCGTACCCAAAAGGTAAAACGAACTAAAAAAAAATGAGTGTGCGATTTTCGCCATACGAAAAGTCGTTTTTGGGAAAGAAACAGATTGTTTCCTTTGCCGAATTCACTTACACAATTAGGCTGCGGGACCCTATTACTAAGACGCCGCGGTCCGTCTGTCTGTCACAAAGCTGTATCTCATGAACCGTGATAACTAGGCAGTTGAAATTTTCACAGATGATATATTTCTGTTGCCGCTATAACAACAAATACTAAACACAGAATAAAATAAATGTTTAAGTGGGGCTCCCATACAAAAAACGTGATATTTTTGCAGGTTTTTGCGATGATGGTAAGATGTAGGGTGGGTTTCACAACAAGTAGTTATTTATAATATAGATTTACTGGCTAGATAATTATAACTCGTTCTAGTCTTTTCTCAATTGTGTTCTAACCGGATGTAGCTGAATAAGTGCGGATCCACCGTTTTGGGCACCATGGGCATGCCCACAACGCCACAACCCTAACAGACATGTGACATCACACTTTCACGGCCTATTAAGGTCGATAGGCTGATGATATTATGCGCCTTAGTTTAGTTTAGTTTCGACGGGATGTATCCGCAACTTCACGTCCAGCGCGTATTTTGCGTAAATGAAATAACACAATCTTGATCAGTGTCTCATATACCTACGTATCTTGTAAATAAGAAATGCACTATATCGATCATGAACGAGTTCATACTCCGAGTCGCACTTGACCGATTTTCAGGTGGCTATGACGACAACCTTTATTGAGAGATCCGCGCCTGTGATGAATAACAGTAGTCTCTTTTCATAGAGGGATGGATCACCCTCTGACTTCCCTTGAAGCCCAGTAAAAAAAGCGTAATTAGGTATAACTTAACTAACACAAACATAATTTATTATAAAATGTAAATGAAAAGATACAATTACTTACGGATCAAAGTCAATCTACCTAGCCTTTTCCCAACTATGTTGGGTCGGCTTCCAGTCTAACCGGATTCAGCAGAGTAGGTACCAGTGTTTTACATGGAGCGACTGCCTATCTGACCTCCAAAACCCAGTAACTGGGTAACACGATACCCCTTGGCTAGACTGGTGTCAGTTCTCAAGCTTATGACTACTCTTTACGACCGTCAAAGATCTTCAAATGAAAGCCGGGACCAACGGCATAACGTGCTTTCCAAGGCACGGAGGCAACTCGGTATGTTGAAATGGTCACCCATGCACCGACCGACCTCGTCAAGCGTTGCTTAACCTTGATAATCGACCCGTGCGGCTGTTATTAATTAGCCACGAGCTCGAGAATTACTTACGGATAATAAAATCAAAACCAAAATCTGTAAGTCGGCACTTTTTACAATTTAAGTATTGTGTAATGGTGAAAAAAGCGTGCTGATGTACAGGTACTTAGTACGTAGACCTTACCAGCGAAGCCATCGTATTGAAATTATTTTTCACTTATTTGAGGAAAAATAATAAGGAAAATGAAAATAATATATTAAACTTACTTGTTGTTTAGAAAATGCGGCGCGAGTGATAACGTTGAAGTGTCACCACTGATAAATCCTCCATGCACACTATAGGAATGTTTGATTACCTTACCACACAAACTACTAATCAACGATCGATCTAGCCAAGATTAATTTGATAAACACAAATCTTGACGTACTATATAGTACTAGGCTAATATAATTTTTTCGATCCACTTTTGATTAAAATGGTCAACACCGTATTCATTAAATAAGTTGTCTGTCAAACGCAATGTTATTTATCAACGAAGCGCCGATATTGGTTATCGAATAGATAACACCTAGATACTATAAATCATACAGGTCATTCTCTTAGTCTGTCTAATTACCTATTTTCTTGGATAGCTACGGGTCGAAACATCGCTAGCTAAGTATTTTATTTAAAAAAACATTGTTTACATGTCTTGAAAATGACGAAAAATTAATGTGCATAACTCCAGCTTCCTCATAAGTGTTAAAATAATTCTATCTATGCCAATATTTCAGGCATAATAGCAGCAATCAAAGTACCAAGTCTTTATTTAGCTGCCACGAAAACTTCGCTAATATGTGTCGTTTAGTATGAGTCAGCTGGAGTGACGTCACCCCAGCTTCCTCATTCAATACAGGCAAACTAGTGATGTTAGGGTTTTGGACTACAGTCAAAAAAATAAGGCATAATAGCAGCACATGGAAGGAAAGAACTGAACGATAATACTTAAAAAGTGTTGAAACTATGATAAAAAAACGTGTGTGTAAGCTGATGTGACGTCACCCCAGCTGCCATGTCATATCTTCTGAACAAAAGAAGATACGATTATGTATTATAGCTCAAAAATTAAGGAATAATAGCTGCCATTGGCAGCAAAATTTTCAAATCTGTAGTCAAAATACTCCATAAGTTATTAAACTGACAGATATGTGTAAGCTGGAGTGACGGCACCCCAGCTGCTCATATCATATCTTTCGAACAAAAGAAGATATGATTATGTATTATAGCTTAAAACATAAGAAATAATAACTGCCATAGGCAGCAAAAGTTTCAAATCTCTAGTCCTTGTAGTTTCCACGTAGTAAACAAAAGAATGGTTTCCGCGCCAAAAAGATCAAATTATTACTTCGGAGGAGGTACGGAGAGGTGCTGCCGTTCTGTGCGCTATATTATCAGTTTGAAGTAGTTTAAACTAGGTTATAGACTGGGAGTCGAATACACACTTGAATCGTAGGTACTATGTAAGTATTCAGGTTTTTTATAGTCATATTTACGGCCAGACAATCGTGCTTGACTTGTAAAGTGCTGTGTAAAAGGCGCCTCTTCAATAGCAAAGCAGTATAACTAAATATAATTCTGTAACAATATGTAGATATGTATAATATGTAACGGTTTCACTTATAGCATAGCGCTGTTGTAGCGCACAGAACGGCAGCGCCGCTCCGTACCTCCCCCGAAGTAATAATTTGATCTTTTTGGCGCGGCAACCATTCTTTTGTTTACTACGTGGAAACTACAAGGACTAGAGATTTGAAATTTTTGCTGCCTATGGCAGCTTTTATTTCTTATGTTTTAAGCTATAATGCATAATCATATCTTCTTTTGTTCGGAAGATATGATATGAGCAGCTGGGGTGCCGTCACTCCAGCTTACACATATCTGTCGGTTTAATAACTGATGGAGTATTTTGACTACAGATTTGAAAATTTTGCTGCCAATGGCAGCTATTATTCCTTAATTTTTGAGCTATAATACATAATCGTATCTTCTTTTGTTCAGAAGATATGACATGGCAGCTGAGGTGACGTCACATCAGCTTACACACACGTTTTTTTATCATAGTTTCAACACTTTTTAAGTATTATCGTTCAGTTCTTTCCTTCCATGTGCAGCTATTATGCCTTATTTTTTTGACTATAGTCCAAAACCCTAACATCACTAGTTTGCCTGTATTGAATGAGGAAGCTGGGGTGACGTCACTCCAGCTGACTCATACTAAACGACACATATTAGCGAAGTTTTTGTGGCTGCTAAATAAAGAATTGGAACTTTGATTGCTGCTATTATGCCTGAAATATTGACATAGATAGAATTATTCTAACACTTATGAGGAAGCTGGAGTTATGCACATGAAAAATTATGTGAATGTCTGTGGATGGCGTTAAAATCCTTTCACAAACTTAAGTTAGTTTCGCCTATCGTAAACTACGTAAGCGTGCTGTAAATATGTGCCCACCATAAGGATCAAAATTTCGAAATTACTTTCAAAATGACCCGCCATTTACATCACACTCCCTTTCCAAATACTAAAAACAGAATAAAATAAATATTTAAGTTACAAATTACAGCCCCTAATAGTCATGTTATCAAAATTTCCAACCAAACAAACATTTGCATTTTATTTATTTTATAGATATGTGATATCTTTGAACTAGCTATCAAACACGGAAACGACAGTCACAACGTGACAACCATTTCCGGTGATGTTCGCCAAAACTTATTCCATTATTATGATTACTTTACTTTACATAAAAACGTTATTCAAATTTTTTATACCTAAACAACATAGAAAATAATAAAGTCTATAATTCAAAAGATTGTACCCCAATTCTGTATGACTGAAAAGACTTAGCCACAACGCATAAAAAACTATGCACACTATTCTATTTTTCTTAGTAGCAATAAAACTTTTTGACATTTCTTATCACTCTGACATTGAAATTTGCTTGTAGCTGTCACTCAGTGTTGCCAGAAGGTTACATTTCTTACATTTTTCGTAACTTTTGACCCCCTCGCGTAACATGTAAGTAATTTTTATATTCAAGGCAATTTTCGTAACTTTTGAGAACAACGAGATTTGTAATACTAGATTTTTATTTCAAACAGTTTACGAACGCATCCAAATTGAACGCACTTAAAACTGGCGCGTCTAGAAAGTATTTCACTCCATATCATACTCAGAGATGGCTCTGAATGAAACGCGCCATGACAAAATGAAACATAAAACTTGATTTTGCTTGAGCGTGTGCGCGTACGTTTCGTACTTTGCGAGTTCGCGCGGTTTCGTACTAGAAGTTCCGGTGATTACCTACATTTATTGTTTGGTAAGTAAGTTTAATGTTAAAGTTTCTCAATTTATCGAGATTCTAGTGCCTATCTTTAATGTATTAATAAGTAGGTACATAAATGTCTAAGTTTGCAACATAAATTATTATATCAAAATATCTTAAGCATAAATATTTTATTGCTGGTGCAAGCAAGTAAAATTTCTGTAGAAAGTGTGGATTTAAACCTCTACGATTATTACATAATCGATATTATAAAAAAACTAATGCTAGGTTGGTGGATTTGATGTTTTTTTGTCTCCAATTCGCTATTGATTTGTTTTTTTTTTTTTTAGTTTTCGTCTTAATCTATTATGCCTGTATAACTTAGAGCATTTAAATGCTCTAAGCTGTGTAATTGTAACTTTTTGAAATTATCTTTTTTTCTGAAATCACAAAGATTTCAGAAAAAAAGATAATTTCAAAAAGTATGGAACAAAACTTAATGAAAGCGATTCACTAGTACTCAATTTAATACACAATAAAGAGAGGTGACAAATCATCGTCTATAATGAAAGTTTTTTTTTTGCATTGAGGCGATTTTGGCCTTTATTAACAGCCCTCTTAATAACATACCTATGGTAAAAAAATACGATAAGAGGGTTCTACACATATCGAATATTAGTAGTTAGTTCAGTGTAAAACTAACAGATGCCCCACCTCTCGTGGATTTGGTTCAAAGTAATAGAATAAGTTAGGTGCTAGACTAGATAGTAACAACTGTGAAGATGGCGCTGCGAGCAAATGAAACTAGAGCAAAGATTACTATTATAAACTAGAGTCTGTTTTTTCATAAGATTAAATAAACCATTAGAAATCATAGATTCCTTTATATTACGCCAATTTGCTGACATCAATTTGCCTCCGAAATCAACAAGGCGAAATAAAAAATCATGTAACTTTTGCTGCAAAAATGTAACATTTGTGGAATTGAAACGTAACTTTTGACTTAAGGGCCCTGGCAACACTGCTGTCACTGTCATTTAATGCGGCGCCTTTGTCTCGTGTTCGTCATACGAAATATTTATAAATACAAACAAATTAGTTCACATAATCACAACTTAATTTATCTTCATTCTTCAAATGTTATAGTCTCTGAATTATCATAATATCGTGTGTACTACTATGATGAGCAAATTGACTTAATAAATCAAGAACTCAGAATGGACGTAGACCTGCTGCGGCCAGGCACTGTGCCTATCTCACCAGATACAATCCTATGGTTTGAATTTCTACTAGACCCAAATTTACTAAAGAAGCATCTTAGCAAACCCAATCCAGGTAAGGATATATGTTTAAATTAATGTAATGTAATTAAATTATGTAAATAAGTGTTGAAATTAATGTCGTACCTACTTTAATTAATGAAATCTTATTTTTGAAGTTTTCAACATACTACTTACTCATATACAATAAAGTTCATATGTTCTCGGTTGTATTTTTCTGATGCTGAACTTTTGCCAAGTCGTGCTCTGCAACTAGCAGAAACTAACTACTTAAATTATGCATATTACTGAAGTCAGCAACCTTTTTATTTATTGGTTTTTATTTTCTTTATTGTTTTTTTTTTGTTTTTGCTTATCTTGTGTCTCCTGTGTGGGTCAAAAATGTTATTTTTTCTTTCTGGCTATCTTTATTAAAAAAGGTACTTTTTTAATTGTTTTATTTAACTAGTTACTATACAACATTTACAGAACCTTCAGCATGTGAGCTGATAGAAGAGTTCCTTTCGGTTGACACCAAGAATGGTACTTCCAAGCCCACAAGTGAGCGCGTGGTGGATGTTGATGCTCCACCGACCCCTCCACTGGCTACCGCACCTGCACCAGCACAGTTTTCACGGAAACAACTAGCTCTGAAAATCCTTGCTTTAAAAGTAGCTGCTGATTTACATTGGAATTTAGGTGAGCTTATTTTATTTATTTAGTTTATTCAATAAGTAAACAAGAACTTTATAAGTAATTTCATACCTATAATCTATTTGCTGGAGCAAAAAATAAAGGGTAAAAAAGGGTTTCTACCCTGTCACTAAAACCTAATATAAAAATATCCTGAGAACATGTTTATTTCATACAACAACCACTATATATTATGCATGTGTTTATATATTATGCAAATATTCAATAAAAGAAAGAAATATGTCAAACATTTAAATTATTATTTTCTTACAACAATACAAATATTTTTTATGTATAAGCAAATAAATTGGTATTATTAAAACCAAAACCAATAGCCGATATTAGTAAACATCTCGAAAGCCTGGGGTTCAGAACTATTAAGACAATAAATTAAAGAGTGCTACAAAATTAACCATTTTGCATTGCAAGGTGGTATTTTTAAAATATTTCAGATTATAACCTTTTCATGTTTGTGTAATTACCTTTATACCTATAATATTTTGCTCCAGCGAATAGAGTATAGATGTAAGACATCCATCTAAAATGGTGTGGTATCCTACCCCAAGTTACCTGCGCCTACCCAAACTGTGCATCAGGACAATTTGTTTTTGTCATACAATAGTCTTAATAATCTGGCACTGCTGAAAACCAGGGGGTGCCGCAATATTGGAATGTTCGTATTACTGGATTGTATAGAAAAAGTCGTAAATATATTATAAAGCAAAAAAAGGTATCATAATGTACCAATTTTATAAAGGAATATGTCTACTAGATGTGCCGAAGTACAAAAGTGCCTTTAGTGTGATTACTGAGAACCTTCTATGTATGTTTTTATTGTTATTTATGATTTGTTGTGATTTTGTTAACATATTTTTATGGTTAGGTGCAACAGTACATTAATTCATCTGCCTGTCTCCACTGACTTTCGAAATTTCTTAATAAATTTTCAGATATATTTGAGAACAAGCTGCCTCCTCAGATTCAGCAACAGTTGATGCAGGATCTGGTGTATATGTCTACCGATGCTGCCTTTGCTGTACCACCTCAGGTAATAAATTAAACTTTTTACACATTAATATTAAATACTCTTGCCATGTATGACATATCAGAAAAAGAAGGAGGTTTCTATACTATGGGTTTTGTATTTTATCTCTTTCACTCAGGAAATACCAGCTGATCTACTGCAGCAGCCACACGTACAGTTTGCTTTGGTGATGTACCACAGGTGGATAGTCAGGTTCCCTGTGATGGCAGCACTCTATGCTAAGTCAAATAAAATGTCTTACATCCACATGTAAGTATCTACCTACTGTTGGCTACTGTTTTTAAGAGTTGATTCTATTTTGACTTATTTATTAAAATGTAAAAATATTTTTTTTCTCCATCAATAACCAAAATAAACATTCAGAATGTAAAATTCTTATATTCTTAAGAATGGTCTGGTTGAAAGTATAAATTTTACACATTATTTTTTTTGTTTTATCAGACCTGGCATGCAACTCGACAGCGCCTACACTCCTATAAATCAGAACTTCGAGAAAATCTTGCGTATGTGTGAAGCCTCTCGCTTGCAGAGCATTGTGTTCTTAGATGAGATATTATCTTATTATGAACCGACATCTAGTTCTGGCCGTAAAGAATCGAAAAAGATGAAAGTCCCAGTGAATGAAACTTTTGTACATCTAACTGAAGACTCATGTGATATGAACCATAACTGGAACGCAGGCGGGCTTGTGATCAGCCAGCATGAACTTGCAATGCAAATACATTTCGACCTTTGTTGCAATTATTTCTTCTATGGTCAACATGGTTTGGCCAAAAAGCACATACTTGGCTGTAGAGAAAACTCGAATTTACTTGAGAGAGAATCATCAATCTTTGGCTATGGTCCACATAGAGTGATGCCTTGGGGAGAATTTTACTATGCAAGCATGGCGAGAGATGACATCTTAGGGTACATAAGAGCATTGAATTTGGGCTATGAAGTATTAAATGAGGAGCCCTCACTGTTACAAAAACTTCAGGACTCCATAGCTAATCATTACACCGGAATCATCGCAGTTCTACAAGCTGACAACTTGGCGCGGGAGATCCCAATGATTCACAGACAAGTTGCTGAACTTGATATTCAAGGGTCAGCCTCCAGTGGAGCCTTCACCGTAGCTCGTGATTTACTTAACAGAGTGTCGGTGCTGAACGCCGTCAGATACGCCTTAGAAGGTGGATTGCCGTCTACTCATCAAGACTTCTTAAACAAATTCAAAACAGTTGGCATAAAATTCTTCGATCTTTTGTTCTGGGCCCTCGCCCCTGTTCTAATGTCTGATTTATCAGAAACTGACTGGGAAAATTTAAGAACATTTTACTTGCATTTAGCTACATCACAGTGTAGACTTCCAATTGATAGGATTGATGAGTATTTGAAAAAGCACATTGGTGAATCAGCAGAGATCATAAGGAAGAAATTAGTTTCCGATGAGCAATTGAAAACGATTCTAAATGATCCCGTCAACATCGACGATGAAAATATGGATATTCCTCGCGAATTGTTAACCGATGATTGGGAAACACCAGACTTTGATTTCAAGTCTGTGCCAGAGTTAGAGATGGGTAGATTCAAGAAGCGTCTTATTGGGGTTACGTCGGCGGACGAGGTTCGAATTAGTTTAGTGAAGTTGGCTGTAATGGCGCCAGCGACGCCTCTATGGAAGTTAAGCCCGTCTTGGAAGCCGGCGGGTGATCTTTGTAATGCGTTGATATCTTTGCCGAGAGGATTCTTGCAAGACTTTGGTTATATTGTATCGGGGTCGGCGCGGGCACGAGCGGAGGCTGGATGCTCTCGCATGGCGTTGTCATTGCTTTCGGTACTAGAAGGCGAGGCCCGCAGCCAACTGGGCGGTGGAAACGATCCAACACTATACCGTCTATATCGTCAGCTCTCCTGGGAGGTGCTGCTGCTACAAATTAATGTACTGCTGAGCGAATGGCCACATCACCGAATCAATTTGACAGCGCTGGCAAACAAATGCAAAGCTTGTATCGCTGCTGTGGGCTCTGGTGATGGCGTTGTTCCTAGACCACAGGTGAGATAAACAATTTATTATACATGAAGATTAATATACTTATTAGGTGACATCTAGCGCACGCGTTGTTAGCGCACATGTAGCGCAAAGACAACGCGTAACAGCACGCGTTGTCTTTGCCAAACAAATATCAACATTGAGTACTATATTATAAAGTCGAAAATAAAGAGAACCTGACTAAATAAATACAGATACACGCGGTTCTGATCTTTTTAATGCGCTTTGAGCTAATAGAAGTTTTATTTGAACGCAAACACGGCAGGATTTTTTTTGGCAGATGACCGGGCTGTCCTGAGCCTCAGGAAATGTTCGGGGGCGATATTTAACTAAATCCTTTATTTATTCTTAGGTAATCGAAGCGTGTTGGATATGCCTGATAAACGCGTGTGAGTGGGAAGGAGTGGGCGTCACGACGGGGCCGGGTGAAATTGCCGCAGCTCTTTGTGCCGCCTGCTTCGAGTTTCAGCGAGGGAAAGCCACCAGGAAGTTTCCCAGACCATTGTGGGATTTTGGTAAGAGACATTTTATCTAAACCAACCGCACAAACCAACATTTCTTACTTATAGTTTTTGTAAAAAAAAAATGTTTAATTGAATCCTCTGTAACATTCGGCATACTATATAACTAGTAGTTTAAATCTTGCCGCTATTAAACCATTGTAATTTAAACCTTAAATCAATAAGCTTAAAGGTTATGATTAACAAGGCAGATATAGTATTTCACTCAAATATTATTTAACTTCGGTACTTTCTTCTTTCGGCTCTTATTCGGCATATTAAAGATTTTTTTTAAATCCTATTTGAGTCCCAGATTACTGTTTCTTTCAGCCCTCGCTGTGTACTGTACCGGCCCTGTCACAGTGAAAAGATCTGCAGGTGGAAACCCTTCACATTCCCGCGAAGCACCCGGCGTCACCGAAGCACGGAATGCCTTCAACGGCTTCCTGTCCACCCTCAGAGAACCTCTGGCCGTCAGCGTGATGCTGTCACTCCTCGCCAGAATATACAATGTTCTAATCGATGACAACTCCTTAGAACTTGTGGTGGACTACACTAATCTATGGCCAAATAACATCTCGAATGTCAATAATTATAACGCCAAGTTCGTCCTGGAATCTCTAACCGATCTTCTTGAAAGAAGTTTGAAGCTGTATCCTTATAATACTACATGGTAAGTACATAAAAATACTATCTAATATTATCTATGTTTTTTATTACTTTTTTGCTGAGCTGGTCCACAGCTGGTATAAAGATCTACCATATTTACGGTATGTTATGCTTTATTCGGCTAATTTCTTGAAAATATCAACAATTTTTGAGTTCAATACAAGACGTGCTAGGATATGATAGATGGACCTCTTTTCCGCACTTAGTCTCGCATTGGGTCCGTTGTATGTGCAGGCCTCCTCTCTGTAAGAGGTAATAGTCCGTAATCCACCATGCGGGTCCAGTGCATGTTGGTGGATGTCACATGTCTTCGAATTTTTGGTTCCAAGACTTGCCGGTTTCCTCACGATGTATTCCTTCACCGTTTTGAGAGCAGTGGTGATTTAATAATTTACACAAAGTAAAGCGCCTGCCTGGGTTTGAACCCACGAGCTACAACTTGTAAGTCGCGGCCGATACCACTGGGCCACCACTGCTCTTCAATACAAGACGTGTGCCCAATGGTATTTCCCATGGCTAGCCCTTGTAGGGGACGTATTTTCAAGAATCCTTAGTTATGGCCTCGCCTTCGTTGGGGGCAACTATTGTGTTAAATGTTCAAGAAAATACCAAGTCGCTTTCATTATATTCTTTGACGATATTTTATTAGATTAGAACAAAGTGACGCGACACTCGGGTGTCCTTCAAGAACAGTAGTAATTTTGTCACATTTGGTGCATAGGTTATTAAAAACTAGTGGCCCGCCCGGTTTTCTCTGGGTCATGATATTTTTTAGCCTATAACCATCTGGAACATTTACCTTTCAAATGGTGACAGATATTTCAAATACATGTAGTGGTGCTAGAGATTACCCTACAGGTCTGAACAATGTCATAAAATTCGGCCTCCTGGGCGACCGAACTCTGCTCGGGTGAAAATAGAAAAAACGACGTTTCCCAAAAATGAGACCTAGCTAGATCGATTTATCACCCCGAAATCCCCTGCATACTAAATTTCATGAAAATCGTTGGAGCCGTTTCCGAGATTCAGATTTTATATATATACACGAATTGCTCGTTTAAAGGTATTAGATAGATAAAGGAACGATTTCGGTTTTTTTTTAATGATATTTTGTGGTATATAATGACGTTTATTGATATCCAAAGTCGAAGTTTCGCGCCTATCATGTTTGTTTAATTTTTATTTTACACCAATATTATCTACCCATATATAAAAACGATTACATTATGACAATTATGTTTCTAAATATGTACCTGGTTGTACACAACAATAACAAACCACCGCTAATTACATTCTCATTTGTGTCCTCAGGCTCCGTCTTTACGGCGACGTAGAGATGGCGGAGGGTCGCTGGGGCGCAGCACTGCGGCGGTACCTGTGCGGCGCGGCGGCGGGCTCCTGGCACTTCGCCAAGCGCGCGCCCGACGAGCCCAGCATCGCGCGGCGTGCGGCGCGCTGCTGCCAGGCCCTCAACGCGCCCACGCAAGCCGCCGCCTTGTGCCAGCTGCCCGACGAACCTGACTATACCACCGCGTTCAAGTGCCTCGCAGAAAAGGTAAGCAGCAAGGCAGCAGGTTACATCTACCACAGATAATATAAATACTAGCATACAGATACCTCATCCAATACAAAGACACCGTGCCGATGTAACTATCGGCACGGTGTGGTATATTTTTTTCTTTAAATGCAGTGACGTTTATTTATTTTTTTGTAATTTTGTGCATGTTTTTACAGCTTCTATGTACCAAAATGTGTTACAATACATATTTAAAAATCGAGTGGTATGTCTCAGAAATTTAAAACCGCGCCTACTATTGGAATTTTAAATAATTTTGTGCTTATAAGAGTTGATTAAAAAGAACATACAATTTTTATGATCAATTCTAGAAAATGTTAATTTTACCACAGATAATATTATACTAGCATACAGATGCCTCATCCCATAGAAAGAAACCGTACCGATGTCACTAGCGTTATTCGTCTGGTCTGGTCTATAGGCTTGCGCTTGATCACTATCTCACCTGATGGTAAGCGATGATGTGGTCGACGATGAAGCACGCTTGCCTAGAAAAAACCTATTCACTCTTGACTTAAAGACCCCAAGATTGTAGCTATCGTGAAACACAGACTCCGGCAAGAAATTCCACTCCTAGCTGTACGCATAATGAAAGTGTCCCCAAAACGTTTTGTGCGTATGGGTGGGATATCCACCATGTACCGATGACGCATCGCCGTACGTCTGGTAGTCCGATGATGGAACGGGCTGGGCGGAATCAGATCATGCAATTCCATCGCACACGCCCCGAAATGCAACCGATAAAAAACCGACAAGCTGGCAACTCGGCGACGATGTTCAAGGCTCTGGAGCTTTGACTTGACCAGTGCCTCATTGCCGATGAGTCTCTTGGCCCGCTTTTCGATCGACTCGAGTGCATCAAGCTGGTATTTGGCAGTTCCGTCCCATAGATGAGAACAGTACTCCATGCATGATCATAGCTGTTCCGGCGTGAAGTACCCTCTCACCTTCGCAAGGATCCCCAACTTTTTGGCAGCCAGCTGAGCCTTTGCCTCAATGTGTGACGATTTGTTTTATACATTTTTACAGTTTCATTGTACCAAAATGTGTTACAATACATATTTAAAAAATCGAGTAGCATGCCTCAGAAATTTAAAACCGCGCCCGTTATTGGATTTTTTTTAAAAATCCGTTCAAGTAATCTTTGAAATGTGAATTAAGAGCCCAATATTCCATAATTTTGTGCTTATGAGAGCTGATTAAAAAGAACATACAATTGTTATGATCAGTTCTAGAAAATGTTAATTTTACACACAATTCAATAACGAGTCGATGCATATTGCGCCATCTAGTGACATTTATTTTAACCAAGTTTTATTTTTTTATCGCTGGGACCCCGTGCATCTACCAACATTATAAACATGTAAACTTAGGATAACATAGCATATCAAACGTAAAAGTTTGGCGAGTTTAGAATTAAGTAACACCTCTGTATTAAAATATCATTGAATAAACAAAAAAAAAAACATAAGTGATTCACAGAATTAGAAAACCCACCTGTGTCCAATTATCATACATTTAGCTATATACATCCAGCATCTTATGAGTTATGATTATGGAGTCTGTGGGTAAATACTTAATTGATTTTACGATACATAATATTCAAACCGTCTCCGTATTCAATTACTGACTCCCGATTTCTGAATTATGAATTTGAAGTTGAGTACTTATCAAAATCTACTTTAGCCTGAAAACCTGTCAAACTTTGGCGTTTAAGTAGGGTTTGACACGTTGTTATGTCTAAATACTCAATTCTGAAACCCACCCTAGCCTCGTATTCATGGTAAACATTTGTTTAGCAACAGTTGATGAACGGCGAGATGCTGGTGGAAACTTTGTTTAAATCAATATGGGCTGTCCACACACGCCAAAAATATTGCCCGAACAAGTAGTGTTGTTAAGTTAGTTAGTGTTGTTAATTCTAATGGCTCGTAATAAATCCATTTACATTTTTCTATTGCTCCGCTGCCTGTAGTTTTTTTTGCCGCCATCTTTTTTTACTCTCTAGTAAATTGAGTGCGCAGTAGGTACATGTATTTTAGTCAACTCCGGGCGACAACTTTGCAACATGGCGTGATCAACTCCGCAACAAAAGTGTTGACAATTCGGCAACATGTTTATGCAACCATGTTGCTAAACAAATGTTTACCATGAATACGAGGGTTTAGTCTGCAACCATAAACAGCTTGAGCAGTAGAGGTTGAAATACTTAATCTCACTACGATATTCAAGTCACTCATTCCTTATGTCAGTATTTGTGTATTCCTAATTTCAGACGGGCACAGCGGCGGACGCTATGGACGGTTACTACGGCTGCATCTGGGATGGTACACTATTGGAGGTAGGCGTGGCGTTACACGCGCGGCGTGGTGAGGGGGGCCGGCGTGCACGCGCCGTACGCGCTGCGGGAGCGCTGGAGCTCAACGCCAATAACAGCGAAGATATACAGCGTGAAGCCGCCGCTATACGCCGCGCGAGGTTACTGCGCGCGCTAACCAACCAGTACGTCGCGTAAACGCTGTTGCGCTTACGACTACACGAATGTCTTCTTTGGTTCTTTATTTTTAGTTTCATGTGATACGATTTTAAGTGTAATATACGAAAATATAATTATCATGAACATTTTGAAGTTTTATTAGGTCACTAAGTAGCGATAAGGCCTTTGATTGTGTAATATTTTCTTCATCTATACTTTCTGTAACTTATATGGTGTACATTATAAAGAGTATTCTATTCTCATAAAATAGTAACAAAAGACGCTTGTGTTCACAGTAAATACTTTATTTAAAATGAGTACAAAACATGTAAATACATTTTTTAAACAAGGAGTACAAAAGTTGATGTTGTGTTGTTCTTATCTATTAAATATAATGATGACAGGTTGTATGTCTCTTCGTATAGAAATAATATAACGTAAATCCAACGGTGTAAAATAATGACTAATTTTCAAACAACTTACCTTTTTAGTAGTACCTAATACTACTAAAAAGTATGGCACAAACTCATTCAATTTCTTTATGCTTGTAGAAACTTATAAAGTTAGAACTTACATACATACATACATAAACTCACGCCTTTTTCCCATGGGGGTAGGCAGAAACTACAGAACGTTAGAACTTATTTTTATTTATAAAGTTTGAACATTAATTTTTATATAGTTAATAATCACAAAACATCCTTAGGCCGAGTTTCACACCTCAAAATTATCGCAGAATTAATGTGATAAATTGTCAAGCACGCGTTATCTGCTGTGATTGGCTGTTGCTGATATTTGTTTTTTTGTGCAACTCATTTAACGAATCACTTTCACTTCAGGATAAATATCGCAGAAAGATAGAATTCATCTTGTTTTTCTGACCCTGATTACAAAAGTTCTATCGGGTTTTTACGCGTCTTCACAAACATCACACATTCATTATTAATGTGTATATTTATCTCAAACTACATAAAATCAGTCGTTTTCCTGTTTTGGAAGTCATTCGAGTTTTTTAAACCTTTCTTATCACATTTTTTTGCGCTTTATTGGTACACCCAAGATTATAAAATATAATTATACGTTTACAACATTCATATTCTGTAGGATATAGAGATATACATTTAATAACAAGTTCCTTGTTCTAATTAATCACTAAACGGTCATTGACCCAGAAAAACATCATGCAAATATGTGGATATGCAAAATAAACATCGCGATAAATCTTAGCGGGTTATTTTTTTTTTGTGTCAAACTTAGCCATCTAGAAAGTTCTCTGTATAAGTCTAGAATCTAAAAATAGACAAGTATTTAAAAATTAACGGAAAATTTCGTGTCTTTCAACTTTGTATTTACTTCTGATAAGTGCCGAGGTATCTCTGGCAGTTGGGGCAGTAGTGGTCGGAGTTCTTAGCTGATTCAGCACCATACGGAACACAGCACAAACAACTGAAATAAGAAAATAAAGTTGATTTAAGAATAGTTTAAAAGCCAGCAGCAGAAACTGAACTTTATCGTGTAGGCTTTAAAGAGGTTTTTCTGACATCACATCATATGGGAATCTATATATATATATATATAAAAGAAAGTCGTGTTAGTAACACTATTTATAACTCAAGAATGGCTGAATCGATTAGGCTGAAAATTGGTGGGGAGGTAGCTTAGAACAAGGAGACGCACATAGGATAGTAGTAGGGTAGGTAGGGCAGGGTAGGTAGGGTAGATGAATGTTTGGTGTTTTTATGGAAAAACAAAGTTTGCTGGGTCAGCTAGTTAATAATAAAACGGTGTACATACCAAAGCAAGCCCCAGAGCGCGGCGGCCGTATGTGTGCGCGAGGTGGTCGTGTACTTGACGGCAGTCTTGATCGACGCGTGGCAGAACTGACACGTCGTCACCGTGTTCTCGGGCCCCAACAGCTGCATCTGAAATACTTGTACTGTTAGGCACTTTGGACCACCGCCGAAGAGTAAGTATTTTGTCGCTGAAGAAACGTACAATAGGTATAATATGATCCCTTGTCAATAAAAGGCACACATATAGTAATAGTTGATCGCTGGCTGTCCACACTGGCCGGCGAGTACTCACTCACCACAAGTTTGTCGCAGCGACAAGAACTAACAAAGTTATACTCGCCCAGCAGTGCTGGCTTGCTCGCTTGGCGGTCAGAACTCACATTGAGAGACCAACCAGCGGTCATTTCTAAGTACAGTGCGGCCGTCGCGAGCGATTGGTGCGAGTAATCGCCCGTCGCACAAGTACACCCGCTTATAGCCGAGCGACAAAACACTCAGAACTCTCGCTACTCGCGGCTCGCCAACTCGTTTTTAGTTCCTAGCTTACTCGCTGATCATCGACCGTGAAGTAAGTGCCTTAGTCTCAACCATGGTCAAGGAGAATGGACTGAGCAATACCTTCATGAAAATGATAATTTGTAGAAAGAGACATAACGACTTTGCGGCCAATACATGTCCTGTTCATATTTTCTGTCTATGAGCAGAAATCACCTGATCCTGCAAGCCTGTGATGTGGCCCAAAGAAAATTCTTGAAAAGACAACTACTAGGCACACGATCACTCTATCTTTCTTACACGTTTCTGCCCGAATTCACTTTATAACTTTAGAAGGGGACACTCAGTTTATTTTCTAAGTCTTTCTTTTTTTTACATTACATAAAAACTATGGCTGATTGGTACCGTTACATGCGCTATTAACCTACAGATACCGAAGATAGAAAAATACCTAAGATTTATTTTTATCGTTTGCAGATATTGCAACGATGAATATTCAACATTTGGTGAGCCAAAAACACAATCTTAATAAGTCGTTCTAAATTCGGTACGGTATTCGCGCCGTTCATTCATATTCCTTACGTAGACAAGCCGACATTCTCATGACATTGCATGGCTTATATACATTTTGTACTGTGCAAAAATACTCACACACACACAATAAGTAGATACTCATACTTTCCAATTCATAATGTTTCTACTCTCGTAAATTTATATTGGACATCTCTGACAACGGTGAAGGAAAACATCGTGTGGAAACCCATTGATTGCTCTAGTGAATTCGGTAAGGCGAAGGGTTTGACCGCCATCAATGGACCATTCATTTAAAACGGAAATCCACATCTCGCATGTGATAACCTTTGCCTTGTCGAAGTCACTTATGCTTATAAGGCTGCTCCATTGCTTTGTTGCAAGAAATTGTTTATAAATACCACTGGTGCTGCAGGCATTGGCTCGGGCATTTGTTGCACTCCCTGTGCAGGGGCCTGGACCTTCGGGTTAAACTTCTTTATCTGGAACAAAACATACACAACACTATGAAATATCTATACTTATCCTCTTTAGTAAAAAGCTGAATCAAAACCTTTCCAAACCGTCCGTTCATACTAGTTTGTGGGCTACGATGCAACCAAAACTTTTTTAGGGTTCCGTAGCCAAATGGCAAAAAACGGAACCCTTATAGATTCGTCATGTCTGTCTGTCTGTCTGTCTGTCCGTCCGTATGTCACAGCCACTTTTTTCCGAAACTACAAGAACTATGCTGTTGAAACTTGGTGAGTAGATGTATTCTGTGAACCGCACTAAGATTTACACTCAAAAATAGAAAAAAAACAATAAATTTTGGGGGTCCCCATACTTGAAACTCAAACAAATATTTTTTTTCCATCAAACGTGTGGGGTATCTATGGATAGGTCTTCAAAAATGATATTGAGGTTTCTAATATAATTTTTTTCTAAACTTAATAGTTTGCGCGAGAGACACTTCCAAATTGGTAAAATGTGTGTGTGTGTCCCTGTAACTGCTAAAATAAGAAAACGATAAAACTAAAAAAAATATATGATGTACAAAATATACGATTTACCATGTAAACTACCACCGAAAATTGGTTTGAACGAGATCTAGTTAGTAGTTTTTTTTTAATACGTCATAAATCATAAACCGCAATTTACCAAGTACGGAACCCTTCGTGCGCGAGTCCGACTCGCACTTGGCCGGTTTTTTATAATAAAGTTTTTTTTTTGTTTTACTATTTTATTCTTGTTTCGTTTATTTGTGCTGAGATATTGTTGTGTGCTTTTTGTGCAAAAAGTATTTTCATTATTTCTAACTTTTATAGGCCCCTGTGTTTAGTCGGGGTTAAAATAGTACATTGTTCACCGAGAGGAGAAAGTGCGGTCACTTTCTCCGTCGAGGGTGTCGTTTGAAGCCCGAGCCGTAGGCGAGGGCTTTAAAACACCCGAGATCGGGAATCGCACTTTCTCTCGAGTGATACATAGTGCTTTATACTACACCTACGAGGAAAATAAAAAACTAAATCTTTACTAATTGAAATTTATATTGAAATTGTTGCAGTTAGTGAACTGCAATTTTCACATGTTCTTTTTTCAAATTGTTTGACACCATCCAACACACAGCTAGTGGCCAGTGTCATTTTGCGAACTTGGAGATAAAAACTCACTGTAAAAACTTTTTGGCTTTTGATATTTAGATTACCAGCGCATAGTCTTACCCAAAATTAAAAAAGAAAAACCACGTAAGAAATGGATTTTCATACACTTTTCTCTCCCGCTCAGATGCGTTTTCTCGCCGCATATTTGTTCGATATGCAATGACGTACTTTCTATCGTAAATTTGATAAAGTATCAAGGTACTTTCCGAGCAGGTGTAGTATAAATGTCAATAACATATCGTGAGTTCGCGACACATCATAAATTATAAGCACCATTGGCAACATGTAATCGCATGAAAATTTTCAAATACATAGAATCAACTTAGCACAAGCACAAATTAAAATTACACATATAACTAACTATACCCAAATATCTAACTCAAGAATGTCCATTCCGAGGAGTAGCTATAAATGTTTTTTAATTTTATATCTGTACCTACTAACACTAGTTTTTTGAGTAAATTGTTACTAACCCTATGGACTTTGTCTGAAATAAAAGATTTTTAATTTAATTTATTTATAACGTCATTCATTTGTCTATGTAGTAGGTACATAAATAATGGGTTATTTGTCCTTATTGTTTTTAGGTAGGTACACTGATGAAGAACGTGTTATTATATATATAAAAATAAAATAAAGACCGGCCAAGTGCGAAAAACGCATAAAATCACGTTTGTTGTATGGGAGCCCGATTAAATATTTATTTTATTCTGTTTTTAGTATTTCTATTGCCGCTATACGACAATAGAAATAAATCATCTGTGAAAATTTTCATAGATTATTTATTCGGTTCATAAGATACAGCCTGGTGTCAGACAGACACGGACCGCGGAGTCTAAAAAATAGGACCCCGTTTTTACCCTGTGGGTAGGGAATCCAAAAAAAAACTAACTGTAGGTATTTTAAAATAGGAAAAATGCTTATTAAACAAACATTAAAGAAGTTATAGAGCTTTAAAGTTGATAATTAGAGTAAGAAGTCCGACAAGGACTGGTGTCAAAGTCAATGACGCCCATAAAGTAGTGTTTATATAATTCTTGTTCGTTTTTCGATCAATTTTGATTCCGTTTTCACTGTTTGTATACAATTTAGTATATTTATAATGATGGGATTGGATAACAAATGTTTTTGTCATGCATATTCCTAAGTGGTGGTCCCTATTTTTGTGTCTTTATCTACTCCAATTTATTTAGGGCTAGCTTCTGCTAGCGTCTTCGCCCGCGTGAAAATAGATAATTATCCCAAGGGAAAATATTCCCGGGATCTATCTATGTGCCAAATTGCATCCAGATCCGTCCGTCCAGCCGTTTGAGCACGAAGTAAGAAACATACAAACACACTCACAAAGTTTCGCCTTTATAACTAACTAGCTGACCCCCGCGGCTTAGCTCCCGTCAAAATGATAGCCTATGTTACTCGGGAATAATGTAGCTTTCCATAGGTGAAAGAATTTTTAAAATCGGTCCAGTAGTTTTGGAGCCTATTCGTTACAAACAAACAAACAAAAAAATCTGTCCCCTTTATAATATTGGTATAGATTTTAGCGTGATGATCAGCGTAGCATGTCTTCTTCTTCTAATAAATCTCTATTAGCCTTGAGTACAATAAAGTTTTAAATGACAAAGTTCCTAAAGATTATAATATTTTATAACTGACACACGCGTTATCTGTTGTGGTTGGTTGAATGTATTTTCAACAGCCAATCACAGCAGACAACCCGTGCTCGACAATTTGTCACATTAATTTTGCAATAATTTTGCTTCCAGAAACTCTTGGTAAGTCTGATTCATACGTAGTTATCTTTCATTTCTTAATTTTGCTGCCAGAAACGCGGCGTCAATTGAATAATTCGTTACCTGAACTTGATTCTCGTACTCCGAAGGGTACAGAGGAAGTCCATCGTTGTCCATGGCCGGTCTGTAACAAAAACAGTTAGTTCAGTTGATATAGAATCTTGTTATAGGATAACCGTTATACCGAAGAAGTAGCAGAAGACGAGACCGATATATGAAGGTCGTTTAATAACAAACCTCACTAAAAATAAGTGTAATTTAAAAGTCAGATCAACTGCCGTTATCACTAACACTATGTAAAATGCCTAAATAAAAGCTTAGGTACTGTTGGATTTTCAACGCTCGACTCGGCACCGAGAGCTGGAAATCCAACAGTGGCACTGTGGCACTTTAGGCGTTCATTTATGGATTTCTTAGTGTGAGTGAAAACAGACATAAGCCGAGCTGGTCGAGACACTATTCAGTCGACGAGTCTTTTCGCTTAAAATAATTTTAATGGTTTTCTACGGACAAGAGGTTGTTGGTCGTTATTTTAATTAGTCTATATTGTGATTAACATTGTCCTGTCTGGCTTTTGAAAGTCACATGCGAGGCCTGGGATCTCGAATTAATCCTCTCCAATTGTAGCAAACTCTTAAGACGGTACCCTGACCAAAAAATCGGCATGAGATATGAGCATTTCTATTGGCCTAGCGGCACTGGTGGCGCATGAATTACAGTAGTGAATACGCCCAGATTTTAGAATAAAATCTTTATAAAATCGAATTTAGGTCTTTTGAAAAAAAAAAATCTACAAAAATGTTCGTTATTAAATTGTCTATCCATTAGTGTTAGTACAAAAAATAAATTAATGAACACTTTACGAGGAGATGCATAATATCAATAATTATTTCTCATTTTTATGTTTTTTTGGAAGGAGATTAGTGAAATATATACAACATTAAATAAAAATCTAAATCTACCATTTTAGAATCAATATTATGTAGATTTTTAATGTATGTTTATTATTTGATATTTCTTTTTAAATAACGAGTAGATAGCTCCTAAAAACAGCACAAAAAACGGCTTGCGCGGCGTTTTGCTCGGGGTACCGCCTTAAGGCGCTATATAAGCCCCAATACTGGCCGTGCGCCCGCTCGATGCCAAAATATCAATGTTGAACCTCCTTTTAAACAGTTTTGTTTGCAAAATATTTTTTGATTTATTTATGCTATGTTAGTAATGAAAAAAATCCACCCATCAATTATTCTGTGTAAAAATATTTTTAAACATCCAAATCGTTTTGGAGGAGTTTCCAAAAGTTGCGACAAAATATCGTGTTGTTATTTTTTTTTTTAAAGCATAACTATTAATTACACGAAGAAACCTTGTGTTCAAAATTATATAAATGAATCAATAATTAATAAAAAAAAACAAACCTTTTAACCTAGCCGTTACTAAGCAGTATGCTTTAGAAGTTTAGTTACCGTTTTACGGCACTAAAGGGTACGTACGCACTTAAGTACCTATTTTAGAACGAGCACAAAATGTGGCAAGCAGGTGCGGTCATCAGTTAGATAGTTGCAAAACTGTGCCTACCTAAATAATAGAATAATAAAGAATACCTCAATAGAAATAAATCATAAGGTAATAATGTGTACGTAGTACATAATATCTCAAAGAGGTAAAATAAGAATATGATCAATATTATTACTTAAATCACAATAATTATTACAATATATTATGTTATTTACTTAACAATAGCTGCATTTTATATCAAATTGCATCATGTATTTAATTATAGGATTGCAAACATGCATAAATATATATCATGTTACTACCTCGTAATTCTCACAATGCAAGCAGTGCAGTGCAAGTTTATAATTAAAGTTTCAAATATCTATCAGAAATTGCAACAAGTAGCTACCTCATCAGCCTAGCCTTTTCCCAATTGTTGTTGGGGTCGGCTTCCAGTCTAACCGGATTCAGCTGCGTACCAGTGTTTTACATGGAGCGACTGCCTATTTGACCACCACAACCCAGTAACTGGGTAACACCATACCCCTTGGCAAAACTGGTGTCAGATCTAAAGCTTCTGACTACTCGTAACGACTGTCAAAGATCTTCAAATGACAGCCGGGACCAATGACTTAACGTGCTTTCCGAGGCACGGAGGAAACTCGGTATGATGAAAATGGTCACCTATCTACCGACCGAATTTTAGCGAGAAAAGCGAGATAGTTCTTAATAAAGTGCTTTCTCAATTTTCCCAAGTAGGTAGTTTCGCCCATGAATTTAATGCAATATTGTAAGAGGTGTTTCGCTTTTTCAATGTTCCTAAATTTAAACTCCTGCGAGTTCAATGTTTTCAAATTTATTCATACAAATGTGCAGTCTGTTTTTATTTTTATTTAGCTACTGCTATGCGACGCGACGTCTAAACGACCTCTAAACATGTAGCATAATTAAATTCAATCGTGACGTTAAGAAACGGTTCTGCGATATACTTATTGATGAAGAAAATAATGTTTTTTTCCTCACTAAGTAAACTAAAAACTTAATACCTAAGTATTTTCTAAGATATCAAGTTTATTTTTGCATGCCTGCATAATTCTCTCTAATCTATGTAATAGGGATGTTTCTGAAAATTTGTGTTTTGTCCATCAGGTAGATTATTTAAAAATATTTGACACGTATTTTTCTTAATGTATCGTGTGACGTCACGTTATACTGACATAGTGACGTCACAAGTCCCCACTCCACGCTATATCTTTATCAATCTATATCTATACTAATATTATAAAGAGGTAAAGTTTGTGAGTTTGTGACGTTGTAAGGGTTAATCTCGGGATCTACTGCACCGATTTTGAAAATTATTTCACCAGTAGAAAGCTATATTATTCCTGAGTGTCATAGGCTATAATATATTTTCAAAATAATTAGAAATCCTTATGAAAATTGCAATAATGTAAATCAAGGTAGCAAAATGTTGCCTTTAAAATTCATTCTTTGGCGTGCGCTGAGAAAACTATTGACGATAGATAAAAATTAGTAGGGTAGGCAGAGTAGGCAGGATAGGCATGGTAGATAGGTAGGTAGCCAGTTGACGGGAGCGAAGCCCCGGGGGTCGGCCAGTTTTTATTAATTTGGTAAAGCAAAAAATACGTGTCCATTATTACTTGATAATCTTGCTGACAGACTAATTAGAATTATCATTTTTGTACCCAGGCATCATCTCTATTAGATCCATAGTTTTTTTGATGACAATCCTATTTACTGGATTCAATCCATTGATCGCACATTCTCCAGAAAAACTTATTGTTTAGATACTCAGTAGTGAATATAACTAAGGCAAAGTAAACGCATAAACATTTACCTAAATAATACAACGTTTTAAAACAAACATATTTTTTAGATGGCACAATGCATATAACAAATAAATCGATAATAATAATTTGGGATCGGTCTATCATCACTGACAGGACTATTGTTGCCAATACCTGACATAGTGGTGATAGACCGACTAGAGCATCGCGCAATGATTGTTGATTTAGCAGTCCCACATGACAAGAACCTCGTGAAGGCTGAGAGAGATAAGAAAAGTAAGTATCTTGATCTGGCTCGCGAGGTTGTGTGACATGTGGGATGTGAATACAGCAGGCATTGTGCCGATAGTCGTGACGGCCAATGACATAATAGCCAAGAGTCTCGACGAACATCTGATGAAGCGCTCGTTGGGCGATCAAGGGCTTGATCCAGAAAGCGGAACTCCTGGACCCGGCACGTATAGTCAGGAGGTTACTCTCTCAGGACCCCTGACCACCGGTATCTTGGACCCTGTTCTCGATACCGGTGGGCTACAATTTTTTTTTTTTAAAGATTTATATTAAAAATTTAAAAGTATGTAATATTAAATGGAATAATATAATTATCAACAATATTAAATTAATATATAAGATTGCGTGCGCCTACGCAACCAATTATTTCGCGTACATTTTCCTTGTTACGGATTTTACCCTCATCCAGTCGCGTTTAGTTTCGAAGGAGGAAAATGTAGGCATTAGGTACCTTGTTTGTCTTGGCAATGCAAGGAAAATTTACGACCAGATATTTTTAAGCTTTTATTTAGTAGGTATGTAGGTAACTAGGCCTGTCCCAGTGTCTGTGTGTTCGTACTCAAAGCTTGCAAGTTATATTTGACTTCCCAGTGTTCGATAGCATACTTTTTTGTATGAGAACTTGTTTTTTTTTTAAATATGGAGGCTCGTTTTGGCACTAGGAACTAGGATGCCCCTTATCAGTTTTAAGATAAGGGATTCGTTTTGTTTCCTTCTTATTTCTATCCATATAAGTAGGTTCCTATGCGAAAGTCCTTTCCTGATACGATAGTAATTTAATGAAGGAAATGAAAAAAAACCGGCTAAGTGCAAGTCGGACTCGCGCACGAAGGGTTCCGTACCATTATCGCAAAAAATGCCAAAAAACACGTTTGTTGTATGGGAGCCCCACTTAAATATCGACTTATTTTATTCTGTTTTTAGTATTTGTTGTTATAGCGGCAACAGAAATACATCATCTGTGAAAATATCAACTGTCTAGGTATCGCGGTTTAAGAGATACAGCCTGGTGGCAGACAGACAGACGGACACTGGAGTCTTAGTTTTTGCCATTTGGGGAACGGAACCCTAAAAATAAGTAAACAACCAATTAAATAATTGAACGTTTGCAGCACTGCTCTCAATACGATGAAGGAAAACATCGTGAGGAAACCGGCATGTTCTAGAAGAAAAAATTGAGTACATGTGACGGCCCATTCCCTCTCACAGAGAGGAGGCCTGTATCCCAGCAGTGGGAACATTAAAAAGGCTGATGATGATGAACGTTCGTTCGTTATCTAGTTAAAAATAAAAGTTACTTAAGTCTAATAAAAAAATATAGGTACTGTTACTTATTTGAATTAATATTTATACATATAGGTACTTGATTTCGAAAATACATCCAAATTATACCTAGGCAGAATAGAAAAATAACATTGTTTTTTTAATTTTTATTTAAATAACTACAGTGTTCCTATTTTATAAAACCTAACACAGTCAATAGGCATAACGAAAGATTTAGTTTTTCTAAACAAATCGAAAAGTTTTATTCAATCTCAGTTTAGTCGTAATTGTATTTTCGTCAATGCCTCACTAATTAGATAGTAATTAACTATCTGTAGCCTTCGCTTGCTGTGTATAGCTGAACTGCTTCGTATTACCAACACCGAAACTATTCAAATATATTCAATTCACCCACTTCTTGATAACAGAATGCCAACAAGACTATAACCATGTCACCTACTCCTACTTCATTTAAATTTAAATGACTGCAGATGGATATTAAAAATAAATCCATGTCACAAAATCGGTGATCACACCTACATAAAAAAATATGCAGTCGAACATAGAACTTATTGGAAACTTATCAAAAATGTCTAAAATGCTAAATGTGCGAAACATAAATGCAAAATAACAAACATGACCTCTGAGAATCTGCATTTTTTATGTGTGAACTTTGATATTATAAATATAGGTCTTTAAAAAAAATATTTATCAATGTGTGTGAATTTAAACATTAAACGTGGCCTGCATATTAAGGAGTCTGTAAAAAAACAAACTGTTTGACCCGTTCGTTTACTGTCACGAATATCAAGGTTAAACGGGTTAAGTGTGAAATATACAAATCCAAAACTCATCTTACCTCTGCATTGATCCGATCTACGTCGTAAGTAAACTGGTTTTGGAAACAACTATTAAAAATTTTGTTTACGACTCAGATGCAAACCGGACTAACAAGATTTATGAATGATACGATTCACAGAGTGACCACTCGCAGCAGTCTGTACGACGCAACGCACAAGCTACAAATGGTCGTCGTCCGTCGATGAGTCGATCCAAACATCCAAAGTTCTCTTCTCTTGAATAAAGCCCGACACCCAACTAAATAATAACAAAAAAAGCGTCTGCCGCGAATCGATACGAACTCATCCGAACTTCACCGAACGACGTTTTAGTATTCCCTATAAAAATTATGATGATGTCATGTAAGTACTGAGTGCGCTTACCATAACAAATTTAGCATACTACTACCATACTATACTTGATCTTGATCGTCCCAAAGTCAACTGCCCCACATTGTGTTTAGTGTAGGTATTCCTATGAACCGACTTTAATTTTATGATGTGATGTGTTGATTGAACAACTACCTAAATCCTGGTTGAACTACTACTGAACAATATCCCGGCTCTTGCGAGCACTATTTGGCAACACACTCTGTTTTTACCGAATTCTAATTAAAAAAACTAATTTACAAAAAATAACCGACTTCCAAAAAAAACACTACAATGTTTTAAAAAAAATACTTCAGTTCCTTTTCCTCGCCATCGCGCCATGCATCGCCTCGACCTAGCGGTGCGACTTCAAAAGCAAAACACCTCAGATCAAATAAAAGAGATCGACCGATGTAGGCCCTAATCTACCGATCTGCCGACACATTCCATAAATCTACCGATTTTTAATGATTCTTTGATGTGAAACGTATCTACCATTTAAGCTAGCAATTAATTGAGCAGTGCCAGAGACATAAAATGTTCTAACAAACATATTTGTAAAAATATTGGTTTTGGAAATAAATATTTTTGTATGCAATTCATTCAATATCTTTTGTACAAACATGTTTAAAAACATAATTTTTAAACAGTCTGAGTGTTCAGATTTAAGCTCCCCGCAAAAATATATTACATTCTAATAGGTACCTACAAAATCTAAATATTTTTGTGTATTACCGTTGTATTATTTACAAAAAATAAATAAACGACTTTAATTTTATTTATGTATTCCTACTCTTCTAACCTAGAGTTATATCTACTATCGGTCGGTAGATCTTACTATTTCCTTTTTCAAATCGACCAACTTCACTTCATCTACTACTTTTCTGAAATTAGGGTTAGCAGCATTGGTGCTATACGTACCATCCATACTGTAGATAGTGACAGTATTAAATAAACTTTCGGGAAGTCCCAACAAGATATGAAAGTTCATGGTTCATGGCACAAAGTGGGTACCTAAGTAGATAAGCGGCAGCGCGCCGTTCATGGATCGTCAATTCATCTACTGCTTTTCTGAAATTAGGGTTAGCAGCACTGGTGCTATACGTACCACAGCGACCGAACAACCCCTAGACGCCTAATAACAGGCGAGCGATGTCTGTCAACCGATATGACTAAAAGATCATATACAGGTGATACAGGTCACCCTCGACAATTTCGAATTAGTAGCGACAACTTCTGTGAGCCGTAAACACTGCCGCGTCAGTCAATAAAAAATGATGAAATAAATATTGTATTGGACTCTTGTACAAAACGTTGGTATGGTAACAACAGCCAGACTTCAAGTTTACGGAAAAATGCCATAACATTTCATTGATAAGTTAATAGTTACATAAACATAATAAGATTTATTTTCTGATATTATTTATCGGAGTTCATATTATACTGGTCAAGTTTGTAGGTGAAAACGCCCACCGCATGTTTCTTTTTTTTAAGTATTTTTTCGCTATCTCTCCTCCTCTAAATGATTTCGTAAACAAAACTAGTGATGCACCATAACCTATGACGAAATATGTTATCGATAGAACTAGAAACCATACAAATAAAGACATTATATTGTATAGTTTATTAATTGTGAAACGATTTTTTGATTACGTTTTTACTAATATTTAATACTAGCTGACCCAGCAAACTTTGTTTTGCCATAAAAAGACCAAACATTTATCTACCCTACCTACCCTACCTTACACTACCTACCCTAACCTACCCTACCCTACCCGACCCTACACTACCCTACACTACCCTACACTACCCTACCCTACCCTACACTACCATACCCTACCCTACCCTACCCTACACTACCCTACCCTACCCTACCCTACCCGACCCTACACTACCCTACCCTACACTACCCTACCCTACACTACCCTACTCTACACTACCCTACCCTACCCCACACTACCCTACCCTACCCTACCCTACACTACCCTACCCTACACTACCCTACCCTACACTACCCTACCGTACACTACCCTACCCTACCCTACCCGACCCTACACTACCCTACACTACCCTACCCTACCCTACCTACCCTACCCTATCTACCTACCAACTTGTTGAACTATTTATTTGAATAAAAAATAATATACTACTATACGAATGCAACCAACTTTTGTTTCTACCGGCAACGTTGATCTAATTAAATTTAGAACATAAAAGTTGCTATTGTGAATCAACCTTAAAAGATAGACATATGGTGTTACGGACTTTTTTTTAGAACTTTTAAAGAGAAACAATTCCATCATACATTATATTTGCGTAACTTAAACCATTTACGCAGCGCACGCAATGGAAGCTCTCAAAAAGGAATATCTTTGCCCGTTTTTGCAATATTTTTCATTTATGCTCTGCTCCTATTGGTTGTAGCGTGATGTTATATAGCCTATAACCTTCCTCGATAAATGGACTATCCAACACAAAAAGAATTTTTCAATTCCAACCATTAGTTCCTGAGATTAGCGCGTTCAAACAAACAAACAAACAAACTCTTCAGCTTTATAATATTATATATAGTATATAGTATAGATTACTATATTTAAGAACCAAACCGAAAAAAGTATGTTATCTTTAGAATTTTTATATATTTTTTTAGTTTTAACATTTTATGTTATAACTGAAATGTTAAAACGCCGTATAATCTATACTAATATTATAAAGCTGAAGAGTTTGTTTGTTTGTTTGTTTGTTTTGTTTTTGTCACCATATGTCTATCTTTTAAGGTTGATTCACAATAGCAACTTTTATGTTCTAAATTTTAATTAGATCAACGTTGCCGGTAGAAACAAAAGTTGGTTGCATTCGTATAGTAGTATATTATTTTTTATTCAAATAAATAGTTCAACAAGTTGGTAGGTAGATAGGGTAGGGTAGGTAGGGTAGGGTAGGGTAGTGTAGGGTAGTGTAGGGTCGGGTAGGGTAGGGTAGGGTAGTGTAGGGTAGGGTAGTGTAGGGTAGGGTAGTGTAGGGTAGGGTAGTGTAGGGTAGGGTAGTGTAGGGTAGGGCAGGGTAGGGTAGTGTGGGGTAGGGTAGGGTAGTGTAGAGTAGGGTAGTGTAGGGTAGGGTAGTGTAGGGTAGGGTAGTGTAGGGTCGGGTAGGGTAGGGTAGGTTAGGGTAGGGTAGGGTAGGGTAGTGTAGGGTAGGGTAGGGTATGGTTGTTGTAATACTCTATGATACATTTATATTTTTGAATGCGGGCAACACTCTCTTCCCTTCCGGACTTGCACACAAGATAGTTAAGATGTATTTATTTTGTAATCTTCATATTAATAATAAATAAACAGTTTAAAGACAAAATAGTGTTTAATATCAATCAGCCAATTTATGAACATGGTAGCAGAAAGTGGTTTATAAAAATACAACAAAGATTACAAAAGATTGAGAGAGATTAAAAGTTACGTACAAAGACAAGTGAACATTAGAACAAAAAATGCAGCAAGCAAATAACCAAATTATGATACCAGTATTCGACGGGAAGGAATACGCAAATTGGAAAATGCGGTTGATAAAATATTTGCAATTTAAAAAATGCAACGAGGTTATATCTAAAAAAATTGACAGTACTGCTGATGTCAAATTAAAGGAAAATTGGCTAGAAAAAGATGTGCAAGCAACTAATTATATTTATGGGGCGATAACCAATAAACAGCTGGAATACATAGCGGAATGTGAGTCGGCTTATGACATAATTTGCAAATTCGATTCGATGTATTTGAAGGCGTCGACATCACTACAAATTGTTTACCGAAACAACCTTGAAAATATTAAATTAAAAAACTACGCGGAACTGAATTTATTTTTCGACGAATTTGAAAGATCAGTAAACGAATTAAAACAGGCTGGTGCTTCTATTAGTGAAAGTGAGAAATTAAATTACATGTTGAGAGCATTGCCAAATGAATATAGTCACATTGGTGACTTGATAGATGTATTACCAAAAGAAGACAGAACAGTAGAATACTTAATGAGCAAGATAAAAATAAAATATTTGGCAGAGAAACAAAATACAACACAAGAAAATTCAGAAGCTCCAGTAGATAAGTCAAATGCATTTAAGACTGAAACAAAGTCAGCCCCAAACTCAAATCTATGTTTTATTTGTGGGAAACCAGGCCATATGAAACGTAACTGTTGGTACAATCGAGGACAACAAAATAGACGTACAAATTATAATAGAGGACGAGGACAAAGTCATTCAACTCACCAGTTACGTGGTCGTGGATACAATAATCGTGGTCGAGGAAGAAATTTTAATCAAAATGCATCAAATACACAGAATGAACACTGTAATTTCCATACCTCAGTTATTCAAAGCAACATTACATCAAGTTCGAGTGAAAATAAGTTAAGTAACAATGAAATTATATGGTTATTGGACAGTGGATGCACTGACCACATTATAAATAGTGATGAGCATTTTGAAAGGTCAGTTATTTTGAAGAATCCAGTTAAAGTCAAAGTTGGTGATGGCAGAATGCTAGAAGCTACAAAGGTTGGTGATATAAAACTATATTTTCCTGTTTATGGTTCAAGATCATATGTAAATGTGAGAAATGTGTTTTATGTAAAAGAAATGAAGGCAAATTTATTGAGTTATGCAAGGATCACAGATAATAGTAACACGGTTGTATCAAAAGGACATTGGGCAAAAATTTACACTCCAAATGGCAAATTAATGGCAATAGCACAAAAAGAGGAGAGGTTATACAGAGTGATTAGTTACATTGAAAATAGTAAAATGCATGCAAATGTAAGTAAAAGTACATTGTCAGTGAAGGAAAAATTACATCGTACTCTTGGACATGTCAACTTTAAATATTTGGATATTATGTGTAAAAATCAGTTGCTTGAAGGAATACCTAAAGAAATAGAATCAGAGTATATGAAGTGTGCTATATGTATTGAGAACAAAATGCATAACTTACCTTTTAATAATAATAGAAGAAGAGCTGAAGACATATTAGAAATTGTTCATACAGATGTCAATGGGCCACATAACACAACAGGATATGGTGGTGAAAAATACTTTGTGACCTTCATAGATGATTATAGCAAATTGGCAAAAGTTTATTGTATTAAGGCAAAGGATCAAGTCACAGATTGCTTTATAGAATATGTAAATGCAGTTCAAAATTTAACTGGAAAAATGATAAAAGAATTAAGATGTGACAATGGGAAAGAATATATGAACAATAAGATGTATAGTTTTGCAAGAGAAAAAGGAATAATGATAAAGGCATGCCCACCATATGTACACGAGTTGAACGGAACTGCAGAGAGATATAACAGGACTATAATGGATATGGCTAGATGTTTACTAGCAGAAGCAAAAGTAAATAGATGCTTTTGGCCGGAAGTGATTAAAGCAGCAGCTTATCTAAAAAACAGGAGTTTGGCAAATACTATAGTGAGAAAAACACCCTATGAGATATTTTTCAATAAGAAACCATCACTAAAAGAATTGAAATTATATGGAAGCAGAGTTTATGTCAGAATACCAGAAGTAAATAGAAGATCAAAATGGGATAAAAAGGCAGAATTAGGAATATTACTTGGATATGTTGAAGTTGGTTATAAAGTATTAATAAATAATAGAATAATAGTTGCCAGACATGTTGATATTGTAGAAGAGGATGTTATGTGTATGGGCAACAATGATGATACAGACTCAGAGGAAGAAAGACAAGAAGAAGACATAATTAAAAATAACATACCGGAAGAAACTCAAATAACTGAACCAACTTGTGATGAGTATGATAATGACAATGAAGATAAGGAACCAAAAAGAACAAAGAGACAAACCAAACGTCCAGTCAGATTTGATGATGAATTCGGATATTATTGTGTTTGTGCAAATTTTTGTGATGCCATGATTCCAGGTACATTTCAGGAGGCGATACAATGTGATGAGGCCAATCAATGGAAAGAAGCAATGGACCGTGAGATGACTAGTCTTGTTAATAATAATACATGGAAACTAGTGAGTAGACCAGAGCGCAAAGAGATTCTAGATGTGAAGTGGGTGTACAAGAGAAAACCAGGTAACATTTTTAAGGCTCGCTTAGTGGTAAGAGGTTTTCAACAAAAGGATAATATTGATGATACATACTCACCTGTTGCCAAAATGCAAACATTAAAACTGTTATTATCTTATTCTTGTCAGTATAGTTTCCATATTCATCAAATGGATGTAGAAACTGCCTTTTTAAATGGTAAAGTAGTATCAGAAGTTTATGTTAAACAGCCACAAGGCTATAATGATGTTCCAAATAAAGTTTATAAATTGAATAAAGCGTTGTACGGTTTAAAAGAAAGTCCAAGAGCTTGGTACGAATGTTTCAATGATTTTATTAAGAAACTAGGTTTCTATAGAAGTAAATATGATTATTGTCTTTATATAAAAAGGGAAAACAATGTAACAATTTATATACTTGTGTTTGTTGACGATTTACTAATTTGTTGTAGAGATGTAAAAGTAATTAATGATATTAAGAAACAACTGCACAATAAATTTAAAATGAAGGATTTAAATAAAGTAAACAACTATATTGGTATAGATATTGAGTATGATTATAATAACTCTATTAATGTCTTAACATTGTGCCAGAAAAACTACATAGATTCTTTAGCAGAAAAATATAATATTAAAAATTCTAAGTTGTATAAAACACCAATGGAACTTAATTTAAAACTAAATAAATCTAATATAAATGAGGATGTTAAATATAGAAATTTGATAGGTGCACTCTTGTATATCAGTCATGGTACTAGACCTGACATATCTTACAGTGTAAACTATTTAAGTAGATTCCAAAATTGCTATAATGAGACACATTTTAAATATGCCTTAAGAGTTCTCAAGTATTTGTATTTAACTAAAGATCTGAAATTAACTTACAGACAAAGCCTTAAAACTGATAATATTGTAAATTGTTATGTAGATGCTGATTGGGCAGGAGATATCACTGATAGAAAGTCAACTACAGGTTTTATTATTGAACTATTTGGAAATCCAATTTATTGGAAATCTAGGAAACAAAGTTGTGTAACTAAGTCATCTACCTTTGCAGAATATGTTGCATTATCTGATGCTGTAACCGAGATAAATTTCTTAAAAAATTTAATAAGTGATATGTTTATTAAGATTTGTACACCAATTGTAATCCATGAAGATAACTCTGGAGCCCTTGCTATAGCTAAATATGGTAATTTTACAAAAAATTCTAAGCACATAGAAGTACAATATCACTATGTTCATGAAAACTATAAAAATAAAGTTATTGAAATTGTAAAAATTGATTCAGATTCAAATGTTGCAGACATACTTACCAAATCTTTGGGAAAAAATAAATTTCTTAAGTTTAGAGAAAAGCTGAAATTAGAATAAAAGGTTAAAATTATGTAAAACTTGATTGTGAAAAGTTATGTTGATAAATAAATAAGAAGAAAGTTTTAAGTTTACTTTTATATTTTGTTAGTATATAATAATACATGTGTGCAAGCTACTAGTTGATATTAATTGTATACGAAGAAAGAATAGGTGCCTAAGGGTAAAGATAAATATGTGAATACTTTCTTAAATGTACATGTTAGTATGTATGCAAATAAATAGTTAGTAGTAGGTGTGTAAAATACAAATGTAAGGAGGCGTGTTGTAATACTCTATGATACATTTATATTTTTGAATGCGGGCAACACTCTCTTCCCTTCCGGACTTGCACACAAGATAGTTAAGATGTATTTATTTTGTAATCTTCATATTAATAATAAATAAACAGTTTAAAGACAAAATAGTGTTTAATATCAATCAGCCAATTTATGAACAATGGTAGTGTAGGGTAGGGTAGGGTAGTGTAGGGTAGTGTAGGGTCGGGTAGGGTAGGGTAGGGTAGATAAATGTTTGGTCTTTTTATGGCAAAACAAAGTTTGCTGGGTCAGCTAGTATTAAATATTAGTAAAAACGTAATCAAAAAATCGTTTCACAATTAATAAACTATACAATATAATGTCTTTATTTGTAAGGTTTCTAGTTCTATCGATAACATATTTCGTCATAGGTTATGGTGCATCACTAGTTTTGTTTACGAAATCATTTAGAGGAGAAGAGATAGCGAAAAAAATACTTATAAAAAAGAAACATGCGGTGGGCGTTTTCACCTACAAACTTGACCAGTATAATATGAACTCCGATAAATAATATCAGAAAATAAATCTAATTATGTTTATGTAACTATTAACTTATCAATGAAATGTTATGCCATTTTTTCCGTAAACTTGAAGTCTGGCTGTTGTTACTATATCAACGTTTTGTACAAGAGTCCAATACAATATTTATTTCATCATTTTTATGTAGGGTAGGTAGCCAGTTGACGGGAGCGAAGCCGCGTGGGACAGCTAGTTAATAATAAATATGGTAATATTAATCTATACTTAATATTATAAAGCTGAAGAGTTTGTTTGTTTGTTTGAACGCGCTAATCTCAGGAACTACTGGTTAGTCAATTTATCGAGGAAGGCTATATAACATCACGCTACGACCAATAGGAGCGGAGCATAAATGTTATGTTGCTCAAACGGGAAAAAATATTCCTTTTTGAGAGCTTCCGTTGCGTGCGCTACGTACACGGTTTAAGTTACGCAACAATAATGTATGTAGGGTAGATGGGTAGGTAGGTAGCCAGTTGACGGGAGCGAAGCCGCGTGGGACAGCTAGTAAAATAATAAGTACAAATACTATTTATAAAAATATCGATACCTTCCTGGTTTTATTTAAACCTGTCCCACCCTTATGAGGCGTATGACCTTGGAAACGGACCAATCAGAGCGCAGTCGTCCCGTTCTTCATACCTCAGCTAGTTGACAGAATTGTTTCGATGTATTAGATCAAGCATTAGGCGTCTAGTGGCTATGTGGTCGATGACGTACCACTACCATCCATACTGTAGATAGTGACAGTATTAAATAAACTTTCGGGAAGTCCCAACAAGATATGAAAGTTCATAGCACAAAGTAAGTAGATAAGCGGCTGCGCGCCGTTCATGGTTCGAAGTCAACTTATGAGGCAGGATTTCCCATAAATGTTGCCAAATTCGGAAGAGAAAAGCATTAAGGAAGAAAATTAACATGTACCTGTAAAACATTTAAGTAAATAACAGGCAGCTCATCTGCTTGATATTATTGCTAGGCTTGGCCAAAAAATTTTGAAAGGGCGACCGCGTACCAGAAGATGCGTCTTCTGGTACGCGGTCGCCCTCCCACAAGGCAAAAAAGAAGCGAGGAAAGCAGCGAGCATTCGCTGGATATGAGACGCACAGGACCGGTCGATGTGGTGACACTTTGGGAAGGCAGCAGTGGCAGTGGCCGATTTTGAAAATATTATCAAAAAAAATATACTTTGATTCGACAAGATAGGTGATTATTTCCTCTCTCAATCCGTAATTTTTGCAAATGAGGTCGGTTGCCATGGTCGGTACCTAACGGTTCAGTTTACGGTTCGGCGAATTCCCCGTATTCTTGATATCCAGTTTGTGTAGGTAGAGTAGTTACAGCAGATCTTTGTGTCTCTGATGTTGGCTCTGCGATCCATTACGCTAGAAAAAGTTTGTCGTCGAGTATACTGCATAGATAGAGTAAGCGAGATAGGACGAAGCGACAAAAAGCAGTTAAAAAATGCTATCTTCACCTTTTTTCTGGTACTTGTTTGTATGGTAAGAACAAAATGCTTATTAATTAATTTACGATCTACCCTAAAAGACTTATAAGCAATTTAACTCTAATTTTATATGTTACGTTTTTGATTATGTTAAAACAAAGAATAGTGTCGATTTGCACTTTCTTAGAGTCTGATATAATTTATAAAAACACTATGTTCATGTGTTATGCACTGCGTTGTCACTATTATTCATTCACTTTGTACACTACACTAATTTAAAAGGTTTAGTTCTTTTTAGCCTACGCACTAAGTCTGTATTGTCTAGCAGCTGGATTGCCTCAACATTCACGTGTCGATGAAATCTGTGTTCTAAGGCTAAGCAAATTTTTGGATGATGGTGGTGACGAATTCCGTTTTAAGGTCACGGTGAAGATCGTCATTTCTTATATACCAGGGTGCATTTACAAAATCCCTGAGCACTTTATTTTGGAATTGTTGAATTAATTTGACATTGCTTTGTTTAATACAGCCCCAAAGTTGGATACCATACGTCCAAATTGGCCTCAGTATATGCTTACAAATGGTTAGTTTTTAATGTATTGATGGACAGGATTTCCATCCGAGTAACAGTAATATATAGTTTTATAACGTATATCAAGCTCCTATTTTTTCTTTTTGATATGAGCTTTCCAACGCAACTTGGCGTCGAGAGTTATGCCAAGGTATTTGGCTGTATTCGCATAAGGCACTTGCATGCTATTTATGTAAATTGGGTGATAGTCCAAGTGTTTATTTGTGAAGTCAATGTGAATTGATTTTGACTCATTCAGTTTGATCTACCATTTTTGGGTGCAGTCATAAACTTTGTTCACAGCTAGTTGAACTTTTTCTACTGCTTCTTTGTGGCTTGATCCGGTAGCTATAATTGTAGTATCATCTGAAAAGGTAGCAATGGTATTGTTTTCCAGTTCTGGGATGTCACATGTGTAGAACAAGTACAGAATTGGGCCTAGCACGCTTCCTTGAGGTACCCCCGCTTTTATAGCTTTTAGCTCGGAATATGCGTCTTCTTGCCGTATTCTAAACATTATATTAGTTATATACGAATCTAGAATATCTGCAAATTCTGATAGCATACGTCTGAGCTTGAATATTAGACCCATATGCCAAACTTTGTCAAAAGCTTGCGCGACATCTAAAAACACGGTGGCGCAGCCTTCCTTATTTTCAAATGTTTTTAATGATATTGGTTATTCTATGTACCTGGTCTATTGTTGAGTGTTTTTCCCAAAAACCTTTAACATGACACAAAATAGCAGCTACAGCCCAGGGTCTTTCATTGCAGCTAACTTCAGAGACACAAAGATCCGCTGTGACTAAATAGTCATTAGAATTTTGAATGATTGTTTACTACGCAGATGGACTTATGTATGGACTTGGGATTAGGGTTACCTGCCGGACATTTTTCGTACAGTCTGGACCATTTCCAGCATTCTAATATGTCCATATTTTTCGCTTGGATGGCAGAATTTGGCACGCTTCTATTAAAAATGGGAATTCGGTTCGCAATACGTCCGTGATTGTATATTACCCAAAAAAAACTCAAATCCTTTGGTCAGTAGGTAATCTTGTATTACGAAAGTAGACTTTTTCTAAATTGCCGCCTTTTTCACGACTTTTCAAACTTCGACTTTTCGATGGAAAATTAACAATTTTAGTACCTATCTAAATTATAAACTGCATGCGACCACATAAAAGCACCTACATTCTAAAACCTAGATATCCACAGTTTTAGATCATAGTTCATCAACATCATGCCGTACGAGAATAAGTCCGGACCAATGCCAATCTAGTTTTTTTTTACAATCTTAAAATAGATTTAGGTATTATGGAATCAAGAGCTTGACTGCTATACCTATGTTGTAGGTATCTATCTATAACTACGTACATAGCAAAAGGAAAATTATTGAATAAATCCATGTTGTATATACCAGGCCCCTCAGAAAGTATTGCGAAAAAAAGTTTTTATATATGGGAGACTGGCCAGTTATAATGTTTTTCGAAAATATGATTATTTATAAGTAAAAATAAGTAAGTTCCAATTTCAAAATTTCCCTCCACATTTTTTGCGAGTTAATTCAAAGTATTGTGTCTCACTGAAATATGGATCTGCGCCGGGAACATTTTAGAGCTATGATTTTATACGATTTCAAGTGTCGCCTGAAACCGGATGAATCGTACGATAGACTTCAAATGGCATTCATGGATGAAGGCCCTTCCAAGGCAACCGTGTATCGTTGGTATAACGAATTCAAGCGCGGTCGACCAACTTTGGGGGATGACGAAAGAAGCGGTCGCCCTTTGACGGCTGTTACCGAAGAAAACGTGCTAGCAGTGAAAAATTTAATCCAAGACAATAGGCGAATTACATATCAGGAGATTCAACACATATTGAAGATTGGATCGGGAAGCGTTCACGAGATTCTACACAGCCATCTTCGCGTGAGGAGGATAGTATCACGCTGGGTGCCGCACAACCTCACCGATGCTCAGAAGCAGGCCCGGGTGGAATGGTGCCGTGATATGCTTAACAAATTTGAAGCAGGCTCGTCTCGGCGTGTTTACGACATCGTTACAGGTGATGAGTCCTGGATTTATCAATACGACCCAGAAACCAAGCGCCAGTCGACTGTTTGAGTGTTTCAAAATGAGCCAACGCCTACCAAAGTGAAGCGATCTAGAAGCGGGGGTAAGATTTTGATCGCTAGCTTTTTTAATTTGACTGGCCACTTGGTATCAATTCCCTTACGGGATCAAAGAAGCATTAATGCCGAATGGTATACTACCAAATGTTTGCCAGAAGTTTTCTCTGTTATAAGCAACAAGCGACCAAACACAGGGCTCCGCGGGCTACTGCTCCACCACGACAATGCACCTGCGCACACCGCACTCAAAACGAGGGACTTCCTGGACAGCACGCCAGTCAAACTCCTGGGTCACCCTCCTTACAGCCCTGATCTAGCACCGTGTGACTTCTTTTTATTCCCAAAAATAAAAAATCAGCTCAAAGGGATACAATTTTCGTCGCCGGAAGATGCGCTGGCTGCGTTCGAGCAGGCTGTAAACGAGGTGTCTGCGGCGGACTGGAAAAAGTGTTTTGAAAACTGGTTTAGGCGCATGAATCTTTGTATAGAGGCTGGTGGAAAGTACTTTGAAAAGATTTAATAAAAATATATGTACGTATAGAACAATTTTTTTTAGTTTCGCAAAACTTTCTGAGTGTCCCACGTAGTTAACAAGACATGTACCTACTGTTATGTTTATTGCCTTAAACCATTAGGTATAATTTAGTTAATTAAGAATTTACCTAGGTATTCAATGTTAGCAGGTGGATAAAGCCGGACATAGTCAGGTTTTTTTATGTTTTTCAAGTCACTTTGATTTTCATAGAGGATTGCATAATTATAATTCAGACTAACTAATGAAATTTGTAAGAAGGTACCTGAGACTATTTATGATAAAAGGATAAAATGCATGGACTCAATAAGTTCTGCTGGAATTTTGGGTAAAAGGTCTTGGTACCTAAAAGTTATTAAAGTTAGGCTAAACTGGTTGGTTTGTTCGGGCTGCCGTTTTTAAGTCGTGCATCCACAGACATTAATCTAACTAGATAACACAAGTCCCTCCATCTGTATGAAAACCAAGCGTGCCACATTTTCACACACAATTTAAAACAAAATTACTTACCAATGAAAAATAAAATTCCAATGCCTCTGCTAACTTTTCTATACTTTAACTCTTTACAGCTCAATATGGCATAAAAAGATATTTTTCTAGATTTCGGTAAATTTCCGGTGCCGATAATGATAAATCGTACGTGAGTGCTTATAATTGTGTAGCAAGTGCCGTGTAATTGCACGGCAAGGCAAAGTTTGAACCGGCTTCGCTTTGTTGTTTGCAACGTTCCATCTTGACTTTTTATTTGATCTGAGTGCAGTAGTAAACCTCATACAAAAAAGTTAATTAAAAAAATCCGACTGGTTTTGATCAGCCAGCTCGCAAATATGTGCATATACTCCGACTGCATAGCATAATTTTCTTGTTTTTTTTTCACAGCAGAATCATGATGGCGTTGACACGTTGTAGTACGGCCCCAGTCGTGTTTTTGGCTATCTATTACCAATAGGATTTTAGCAGTCCCTTGAGTAAGTAAGAAGATATTCAGTGGTTAGTTTAAAATCGATGTGCGCCCAATTATGCAATGGAAGCCCATCTCTTAAATTTAATCCTAACGGCAATGAAAACTGTAGGAGCTAAATAAAAATACAATATTTTCAACTATGTTTATTCAACAATAATATCGCCTATTGTTAATTAGTTTGAAATTCATACGCGACACATTAAGTTGTTTATAAAAACGCGATGCAATACCGTTGTAGATAACACTTCCTTATTTAAATAAGTAGATGAGGGCGGCTACGTACTACACGTCCTTGTCTGTGATTTGAGTTCCGATTTCAAAATGTTCTGGATTATGACAGATTATGTCGGAGAGAGTTCGGACACAGGTAGCGTAAGCTTGCCTACAAGAAGTACTACGGCTACTTCGGAACCGAAATGTAACGGACACGGATCGGATATAGTGCGTAACTGCCCTAAAACAGACAGATTGACACACTATAGGAGGTACTTAGTTACAACTAGGATGTAAGAAGTACATTTTGAATTATAGGTACACTTGAACTAAATATATGGTAATTGGAAATTTATGAAAAAGGATAAACAAATTTAGTAAAGTTGTGGTGCAAATAACAACACAATAAAATTGACATTTCTCATAGATGTGATCTGATTCTATCTTACTCAAAGTATTTCTACCTATGGGGCCGTCTCGACGAGCGACAGAATCGCGGCGATATTATACGTGGCAATCGATAATATCGCCGTTATTAACCGACTTCAAAAAAAAGGTGGGGTTCTCAATTCAACGTTTTTTTTTCAGGCAGATGTCTACTCCCATGGCATTATTTCAAATGCCATTTACAAAATACATATATTAGATACAGCTGGACTACTTGTTTATAAACGCAAACACGTCAACATTTACAGATATGCGACAATTTTAAACAACTCAACATGCAGACAGGTTGACATTTAGAATTTACAGTGTAGGTAATATCAATTCAAGATTAGATACAGTTCGCAGTCACCCTTCTAAGTCCCATTCTACACCTAATGGTCAGTCCACTATTTACTCACGTGAAAAATACATACCGTTCATAATAATAGGCCAGTGCAACTGGTACAATCATAGCTTGCATGCAAGTTAATAAGACTAGCATTTGCGCCAACTCCGAGAACGCATGTGTTAACGTACAATCAGGTACCTGCAGAAGTAAAAGGCGTTTACTATCTACGTTTTCGGCGCTTTTACACCACAGACATAAATCTAACTAGATAACGCAAGTCCCTCCATCTGTATGAAAACCCAAGCGTGTAACTTTTGCACAAACAATTTAAAAACAAATTTACTTACCAATGAAAGTAAACATTTCCAATGCCTCGGCCAAATTTTTCTTTAATTCTCTACAGCTCAATAAGGCATATTTTTTTTTCTAGATTTCGGTGGATTTCCGGTGCCGATAATGCTAATGAAAAGCTCAGATTACGATTATTGATCGTAACTTTACTCTGTTTTTTTGGCACGCGAAGTACATAAAATCGCGTCATCTAGTTAGATTTATGTCTGTGTTTTACACCTTCTTCAAACATTCGCATAACTTCACACCGGCAACTAATATCATATTTGAAGTTTGTAACTTAAACTAGTACCGTAGTACACGTTTCACAAAGACACTTTGGATTTAAAAAGTGGTTGAACAAAATTACATTTTGCCAATTCTCAATGTTCCTTAACAAATATTTTACAAAGGGTATCTTAAAATAATTCCAATACAACAATACACGTCCTTGCAACGACTTTTTTGGTAAATCCTTATGGTTTAAAAATGGCCACAATTTACGATGACAGACAATTAGATTCGCCTTAACTTGTAACTAAGTAAGTATTGATATCTAGGTTTTGTATTATAAAGATTTTAATCACAGTCCATCTAACTAGTAAGTACACATACTAGTTAAAAATTTAAGTAAAAGTCTAAGGAGTATCTAGGTAGTGAAACCACGCCTGCCCAATTAACATTCACAATAATACAAAAAATGTAACTGAACTCTAGCTATTTGCTGTTGAAACGGCTTCATCCCATCATACTTCTGTGTAAGCTGTTTATATTCGCAAAATTAAAATCGGTAAGCTTATTAGGTATGAAAAAGCAATCAGCAATAATTGAGCAGCAATCGCACAGTCATTGCGCGATCGATCGCTATATGTCATAAACATTAATGGCATTGCGTAACATCAAACGCATTGTCAAATGCAATTATTTCTTAGAAAATCCGGCGAATTCTCTAACCCCGGTTTCTCAAGACTCGATTATCGGGCTGTTAACGTAATTGACGAATAATCGCCGGTTATCTGCTGTGATTGGCTGTTGAAATTCATTCAACCAATCACAGCAGATAACGCTTGCTTGACAATTAGTCATATAAATTTTCTGTACTTCTGTGAACATCAATAAGAGAAAAAGTAATTACAATTTGACAGCCAAATTTGCTCGCCATAATCGCAATCACCCTGCGTTCAAATGAAAATTTTTGTTAACTAATTGTTCCATAGAGGCAGCACTCTCGATAAATTGCTATGGTCCACACCATATCGCTGATACATAATTCAGATTCGCGATTGAAGAGCAATTATTGCGCAATATTTGCTATCGTTTTGCTCTTGCAAGATACGTAATAAGCCTTCGGATATAATGTGTTAGGCTAGCTGTTTTCTATGCCGTGGTTTAGCTTCACTTTAGCTGTGTTTTTTCAAATCATTATTGAGAATTTAATTGAGTGTAATTTACACTCAATTTAATTCAACTCCGTATTATTGATATTAATTATTGATGCCGACGTGGCCACATATATCAGGTTTAACCCAGCACGTTACTTAGAAACATTGAGGAGGAAAACTAGACAATTGTGAGTTACTGTATGTCTCTAGGTAATTTACATTACACGTCAATGCATAAATAAAGTAATCTATACGACAAAGGTCTCCAGAGCCAACATGGCGAGCGCTGCAATGGCCGCCACGGCGGGAACCGTCACCACCCACGCGAAGATTATGTTCCTGTTAGGCAAAACAATCATTACTCACTAATTGATAAAAACAGAGGGGACCTCCCATATTACTATCTGTTATTTTAACAGGAAATAAAATAATTAATATATTACAAATAATCATACATTTTATTAATAGCAAAAAATACCCATCACTGCTATTGAAAATGTTTAGTAGATAATTTTTCCAAGAGTCACAGGCACATTTTTGATTTTACTTGCTCAAGTAAAGTAACTTAGCAAACCTAACTTTAATCCCAAAGTTAGGCAATTTCAGCCTTAAGTAATATTGACTGACGGCAATACTAAGCTTCTAAATTTTTAATTCAGAAATCAGAGGAAAGACGTCTGTGTATCCTTCCTTACCTTTAGAAGCACCAATTTAATATATATATATATATATCTTGAAACTTAACAGTATCATACCTAAACAAACTCCAGTCGACGGGCTTGTCTGAGAAGTAGCCGATGCAGACGACGGAGCCGACCTTGCAATGTGTCGTGGAGACCGGCAGGCCTGCCTTGCTGGCCACCAGCACCGTCAGCGCAGCCCCCAGCTCGATCGTGAAGCCCCTGAGTGCCAAGAACATGACGTTACTTGGAGTTTGCTCATTTATTTTGTACAAGAAAAGCGTGGTGTATGCTCAGTAGTGGGGCAGTCAGGCTGCGGACGATGATGGTGAATTCACTTGACCGGAGTAAATCCTGGATCAAATGATATAGGTACCTATAGGTCAACCGCTTCCCTGAGACCGTTCCTGAAAGCCTGAAACTGAACTGTGAGGTGTCGTGATGTGTCGTCAGTCATTCGGCCGCTGATGGGTATCAACACCCCTCCAGCACCGCGCAGGAACGGTCTCAGTTAATCAGTCGTGTTGCTTTTAGATAACTCGTGTGAACATGAAAAGTTCAATGAATTGAACCACTTCTCAGCGAATAAGCCAGTATTTAAGAAAGAAGATAGGGAGCTCATGGAATTTTACAGGCCTATTTCACTGATTCCTATCTTCTCGAAAATATTTGAGAAATTCATTCAAAAGGAATTAAACGGCTACATAGAGAAGAACAATATATTATGTAATGAGCAAAAGGGTTTTCGTGAAAATAAGACTATAAATATGGCGATCTACGATTTTTTTTATACACTGTATTGATAAAAGTAGATAAAAAAACACCTGTATGTGCTATCTTCTGCGATATGACACAAGCCTTTGACTACGTTAATCATGACATTCTAATAAATAAACTTGAAAAGTATGGTTTAAGAGGCAATGTTCTTCATTTAATTAAATCCTATTTAGACAATAGAAAGCAAAAGACAGAAATCACTAGAATCAATATAACCACTAAAAAGGAAGAGATATACTTATCAGATGAACGTCAAACAACTTTTGGTGTTCCACAAGGCAGTGTTTTGGGACCGCCACTTTTTACACTATACATTAATGACTTGCCAAAATCAATACCACACCCTATGACATTATTTGCAGATGATAGCACGGTGACAATTTCTAGTAGTAGTAATGACATGATCCAATATAAACTTGACATTCACAATACCTTGACATCTATAATAGAATGGTTAAACAACAATAACTTAAAGATTAATTTAGACAAAACTAAAATCATACATTTTAGCCAACGATTGACTATAGAAAATATGAACATAAATATAGATAATAAAATTGTTGAAATCGTAAATACCACTAAATTCCTTGGACTAATAATTGATAATAGGCTTGACTGGAAATCACAAATCGAGAACGTTTGCAAAAAAATTTGTAGTGCTGCATTTGCATTGCACTCCTTAGCTGCAGTTGTGAATGTAGATACTTTGATTGCGGCCTACCATGGCTTAGTTGCGTCTCACCTAAGATACGGTATCATATTTTGGGGAAATTCTACAGACGTTAACACGGCATTTAAGGCGCAAAAGAGATGCATTAGATCTATGTTGGGCTAAAAACTGTCGATACATGTAAACCATATTTTAAAAGGTACAAGATATTAACTCTTCCTTGTCTATATATCCTCGAAACCGCAATGTTTGTTAAAACAAACCCCAATCTGTTTCCACGTCTACAGGACGTTGTACCGCGTAACAGACGGGATATGACAGTTCTTCAAGGCTATTCTGCAAAAACTGCACTCATGCGCAGAAATATCGTATGCATGGCGCCTACTATATTTAACATTTTGCCTAAACGTTGGAAGGAGCTGAATGGTGGGGCATTCAAGCGTCAATTAAAAATGAATCTTTCGAAAAAAGCTTACTATAGTGTCTCCGAATTTTTAGCTGAAAAAGTTTTTATTGATTGAATGGTTTTTCTCTCTTCTTTTTTCTGACAATAACATTATTTTTTTTTATATAAATTTTGACATTATTGCATAATAATAATTTAATAATTTGACATTCTGGAATGATATATTGACATTTGTATTTTTTTTTGAATAATTGATTTACATGACATTTTGGAATTATGATTTTGATTTGAGTTTTATTGTTTTGTTTTGGATTTTATTATTTTGATTTGAATTGTATTATTTTGATTTATATTCTGTTATTAATATTTGCATGCCATTATAAACTAAGGCAAACATGACGCTCTGTATTTTACTTTTATAACATATCTTGCATATTGACAATTTGTTGTGTGTACTGTACTCATGTTTGAGCAAATAAATAATGATTTGATTTGATTTGATTTGAATACTGCTAGCAGACCATTGAGGCGGTCATGTACCATCAAGAAAGATCTTACAAGAAATTAGTAGAAACTCGACTAACGTGTCCGGAGTGATGCTGGTAAGGTCTTCCCCGACGGTGCGGATGACGCGGCGCCCCCACAACCACAGCCCCAAGGCGATGCCCACGCCGCCGAACACCAGGATGCCAAGGGGAGTCTCCGCGCGGGATTGCGCGCTCCCCTCGGAGTACAGCAGCCAGAGAGCCACTAACGGTCCGATAGCGTTGCTGTGGAACAAAAGTAATAAGTGTTTTTTTTATGGACGGCAAATCAATTCCTCAAACATTTCGGTGCGGTATCTCAAGATTACACTAACTGTAAGTTGTAAGATGTATTTCATTTTGACTGCGTGAGAAGTCCTATCCATCACAATGGTGTGAGTACGGGGTGAGCGCGAATTTATCCTGGGCCCCGACTCAAGGTAGCAGTAGGAACTGTGGAGTTTTCAAGTCAGTAGGAGGCGCCGCCGACATTATTCGACATAACCCTCCATTCTCCCCAGATAGAAGGTATCCGTAAGGATTTCCCCACAACTATAAAGGGGAAACTGTCCCCTAAGTAGCTAATGGGCCTCTAATTCACGGAACATATATAATATCTTCAAGCAGCTCTATACCTGACATCATTGCCACCGTGCGCGAACGCACCAAACGTAGCGGTGAGGACCTGCAGGAAGGAGAAGAGGCGCAGCTCGTCGGGGGGTGGCGGGGGCGCGGGTGCGGGCGGCGGGGACACGGCGCGCAGCAGCGGCGCAGCGGACGAGTTGGGCGTCATGGCCGCGCGCGCCGCCTCCGCCACCGTACTGCGCTCGATGCTCCACGCGCTGCCGCCGTCCGGGTCCTGAAGGATAGCAAACACAGATACAGAATAACATAACAAACTCCTATGAAGAAGTGATTTGTACCGACTTCTTGTATTCGTCATTATAAATCATTATAGTTTCGGCCGAAAGGCATCCACTGGTGCCCTGTATAGGCCTCCCCAAGCGTCGCCACATCGAGCGGTCCTACATTTCTCACATCCAGTTTTTCGTACTGATTTGACTCTTATCCGACCATTGTGTTGCCATCTGGTAATAGTTCTATGTATCATTGCCAATTTCTGTCTGCGTAAACAACACATGAAACAAATTACCAGATAAACTCACCTTATCAAGTCGCGGTGGTGGTGTATCAAATTCCACGCAGTGTGTTGCCCTGGCGGCCGCAAGCCTGTCGAAATCGCCGCGCGCTATCGTGTCGCACGAGTCCCCCAGGAAGCCATTCCTGGAGTCGCCCAGGAAACCGTTCCTGGAGTCGTAGCTCTCGCCCATACCAGCCATTTGCGCCGAGTCCAAACTTTTACAACAACTCAAAGTCTCGTCTATGTATTTCAAGTGGTTAATCTGAGGATCCGCATCTATGAGTTGTAACCGTGACTTGTTTGGTGGGCTGAGGCTCCTGGACAGTATGCTACAGTCGTCCATGGTGGCTAGGAGTGCACGGTTCCTGGCGTTCATCACCCCGACAGAGGTCTTGTCCGCATCGCTCAGGGTGACCATCTCCGCACTTTCCGCGATAGCTTCGAGCACTTTGCCATCTTCTGACAGGAGAGACGTGGGCCGTTGGGCTACGCTGCTTTTGTTGGAGTGTGTTGGAGTATTCGCTGGAGTTGTTTCTGTAATATTACAAATAGCAAGTGTTAGCATATCGTGTAACTATTGAATCTGAGTTATGTTACTGATTCCTTCAAAATCCTTACCATTAGATAGTCCAAGCGAGAAGTTGACAGGAGGCGCGACGAGCCGTCGTTTGTAGTAGGGCACGAGGAACATGCGCACGGACACTGCCACCAGCGCGCCTATCGCCATCGAGGACACCAGCGCCAGCCACAGCGGAATGTTGTCCATAGCCAGCACTGAAAGTAATAAACGGTTTATCACAGCCGTATAGTAGTTAAAAAACCGGCCAAGTGCGAGTCTGACTCGCACAGAGGGTTCTGTATAAACAGCTGCATTCACCAAAATAAATAGGTAACATTACTAACGTTCTTAATTATGCTCGCCTTTGTACATAAGTTTTCCTTTTGTATTTTTAAATGTTTATTTTGTGTACAATAAAGAATATGAATATGTTCTTATGCAATAAAAACAACAAAAAAAAACTCGTACTGTAACGAAAACAATTTCTATCAACACTAGTTGCTTTCTATAATTTGTAGCTTTCGTAGTAATTGCTACGAAAGGGCTACGCACTCTTGAAATATCTGAATGATACATAGGCAGATATTTGCCAAAGGCTTAGTTCAGTACTTAACAGAAGTTAAATAAATCATTCAAAAAAACCGTGTATTCCGATCCTCCCACTTGGGATTTCAGTGGGACGAATGGGAATAGTTCCTGCATTAGTGCCACTCGTCCTCCATATATTGTGCATTGAATTTAAAATTGTTGTTTTGCAGTTTACTTTTCAAATTAGTTACTTGGTTGGATTTAAATATTAATTAACAAAAAAAAAAGTTTTGTTGTAACTGAATTATAAAAGATAATTATTCCTAAATTTATTATTGTTTAATTTAAAATGTTTTTCGTGTAAGTAAATATTACACACGGCTCCGGCGGGATGCGCCGGTGATATTGCAGTTATCATTGATTTATTTGCTTGAACCCTTATTGGTTGACTTGACATTCTCTCCCTCTAGCTTAGAGTATGTATAATCTAAGCCCTCTCTCAAGTATCATAAATAATACCGGCCAGGTTAGTGGTGACAAAACATGAAAAAATTACAATTTTTTTTTCTTTTTTTTTTACCATTAAACCAGGTTGTCTAAAATAATATTCAGTGGGACCAATGATAATAAAAAGATATCGTCAAATAGGAATCTAAATCGGAATAGGTAGATAGATACACGCAAATAAACTCCACTCTGTAGTAAATACTTTACTGCAACAGTTTCCATTATAGTATACAATCTTATTGGTATTATGATAATTTAAAAAAAGTACGTACTAGCCATCTAACACAAAATATTTGCATTACCATTAAAGTTTTCTTTTTCAATAATGTATTTTTCATAAAAAATATTGCTTTTTTTAAGTATTTCGTTCACATTTTTCAGTCAGACCTGCCCAGGGTAGGTTGACAGGTTAATATTATCTAAACTCCATTTGCGATAACATTAGACGTTTAAATTAGCCCATTTTACAGCCCCTTCAACCGATTTTGACTTCTATAGAGTTGGTGATATGACAAATGGTAGCTGAAGTAAACAGTTGGTTTTGGTAACAGACTTTTTATGCCATCCTTATGTTTACGGGATAGAACTCAAAATCGGTTGAACGGACTGTAAAAAGATTTAGAAAAATGTCTAATGTTATTTCAAATAGAGTATACTTTGATTAATAGTAGATTATTAACCAAGGGCTGTATGACATCAATTGCATACGAGGTTTTTGGCGCCTGAGCGAAGCGAAGGCGCTATTTAACCCGAGTATGCAATTGATGCTTACGCCCGAGATAAATACTCTGCTTTACATATCGATTGTGAGGTAAGTAAACAACAAGACAGCAGGTTTCAATGAACATTTATTAAGAAGAAAAAAATGTGTATTTAATTAAAATTAATAGTAAAATTATTACAATTTGTAAGAGATATGGTCACGTTCTTTTTAGGAATATTTATAGTTTGAATATGAGTTTGTGATGATAAGACTTGAGTTTGAGTGACTTGAGGTTCTTGCATCGTAAATGGCGGCAGTTGACTGGTACTATTTTCTTCATTAAAAAATGGCTCAGATGATGTGCTTTGACGTGGTGATTTCAAGTTTATATTTTCTGTTATTTTAGAAGTAATTTTGCTTTTGTTTGCCATCGAATCTTCGATATAACCTTCGGCCACTTTGCTGGACTTCCAGCCGCCGTGCCTTTTTAACAGAGTGAGGTTGGCTCCCGAATCAGCCAATAGAGTCGCTGATGTTCTGCGAAAGCAATGCCCGGTGTATAACTCTACGTTACTCAGTTTTAAATATGTGGCTATTTGCTTTGGCATGCCTGTAAATTTGTTTTTTCCTATTACTTGTCTGTGGCATTTTCCTTTACTGTAATTAAGAAAAAAACGATTTGTATCCACGTTTTCAGGCCGAAGAGCTTGATATTTTTCAACATAATTTGCAAATTCTTCATGCACAACAAATGACCGGTCAATTTTAGTTTTCGTGTTAGGCAGTTTTATGAGTAGTAATTTGTTATGTTTTTCTACATTTTCTATTGTCAAGTTTGTCAATTCCACGGTTCTGCAGGCTCCCGATATCCCAAAAATTAGAACAACCTGTAAAAAAGACATAAGTTGTATTAAAGGCACCAAATTCGCATAGTATTTTTGTGAAATATTTTGGTAACTTATTAAAAAGGGCAAGTAAATACGTAGGTACCTTTATTGCTAAATAAATTTCATCCGGAGCTTCATTTAAGAATTTCTGTACTTCTTCTGCAGTAAATACCTTCGATTTCTTGCTTTTAAAGCCGTCAGACTGCCTTTTCAAGAAAGCAGTAAGTTTAGAAAAATCTTTCAAATTCACGTCATGTTTTGTCATCATTGTAGATTTTAGCATGGAATAAAAGCACCATAAACTGGAAGGTTGTAGCCTCTTAGATAATTCATCAAAATATGATATAAAAACACTTTCAGAAAGAGATTTCACTTTTTTTTCTGACCGCCATTTCATAAATTCGTCGTATGCCTTTACATATCTTTCTTTCGAGTTCGGCGGTAATATATTTTCGACAACTGTTTTTGCCCTTTCTTTAATAAAATCGGGCGTTAGATCTATGTCTTCGTCACTAGACATGTTTAAAACTTTTGAAAAAGAACTCAAACAAGAAAATTAATTATTTTCGCGATGCTTTCGCGCCTACTAGTAGACTGCCTTTTTTTTTTCACGCACGCGAGCGCGTCAAATCTTGCTGGCCAGTTTGATTTTTAAATCGATTCCATCTAACATACGATGTGGAAACAAATAGTTCCATATTTAAAATAAAATCTTTATAAAATAAATTGTCTAGATTCCGATTCGAGTAATTAATGGATACCGAGAAAAAAAATATTAACTTTTTAAAAATATTCTTCGTGCAGTAGAGTATGACAGTTCTTTTTTCAAATTCCAAAACCTATGCTGTAATGATAGTCATACACCCCGGCATTCAGGGGTGTAAGGGTGTACTTACAAAGCAAGAGATATGTAAAACCTATTTAATACATCTTTGATCTAAGGTCAACGACGTTCAGTACATCAGAAAAACCATCGACAAATTATTACCAGTCTGCATACAATCTTTATTGAGTGACCTGCCTTTGAATAAACATAGCAAATATGGGTGTGAACTGTTCAAATATGGGTGTGACCCTCCCGTGCAGTTGGTGACTTGTCTCGAAATCTATTACCGACCACCATATATTTCATGCTTGTATGTTATTATTTGTAGGAGATTGCTTACGCTTAGGTCCATCATGCACCACGCTGAGCACGTTCACGGCCATGGTAGCCCCGTAGAAGAACGGCAACGCTTTGAGGCCAGACTTAACGGGCTGCGGTGACCTCAGGATGAAGCGGCGCACACACCAGTACAGCAAGGCCGATGCGGTTCCGCTCAGTGCCGGGGAGATAAACCACGACGCCACTGGATACAAAAGATGACAGTAAAAAACACGAGTTTAACAATAGGGTTATGAATTTCAATTACCATCAGTTACTTAAAACTATAAATTGCAAATATCAATGAGAATCATCTACAGCTAAACTAGGTGAGAGCCTATACTCGTATTTCGGCATGCAGCTTCACCCACAGATTACGCGATAATCATAATACTACCTATTATTCATAGGTACAATTAGTGCAATTTCATAAGAGTTCTGTAACAAAATCATTAAAATATATATATACTAGCTGACCCGGCAAACTTTGTTTTGCCATAAAAAGACCAAACATTTATCTACCCTACCCTACCCTACCCTACCCTACACTACCCTACCCTACCCTACCCTACGTACCCTACCCTACCCTACCTACCCTACCCTACCCTACACTACATACAAAAAAAAAAAAAATAGATGTTGACCTATTCTCAGACCTACTGATAATACATATAAAATTTCATCAAAATCGGTCTAGCCGTTTCGGAGGAGTTTGGCAACGAAAACTGTGACACGAGAATTTTATATATTAGATACCGTCTACGCAGGTCTACGAAGACGTGCTACGTCGCTACGACAGCTACGCAGCTGACTATTGCCTATTTTTTTTTCCTATTGCGTCAAGTCCTATAAAATACAAAATCTAATAGATAAATGAGAATGCTCTGTCTTGTACCTACATCATAACTAATTACAATTTTAAACTACTAATATTATGATTATTTTAGTATTTCGATGAAAATTTACTCCGACTTAAGGAAGACAGCAAAGATTGGTTTTATTATCACAAAAGACTACAATACCGTTATTAGGTAAATAAAGAACGTTACGAACGAAGTATAATAGGTACGAGTACTTACACTTCTTTCATAACGTTCTTTTTAATCGTACCCCGGGACTTCAAGGCCACGCTTCCTTTGACCGCGCGAGACTAAAGTAAATACCCTTTATGATTCGCCACAATTAAGGACAAGGTTAAGAAGCACAAACATTCCTCCTTACAGCCATTATAATGAAACCGAAGTACCTTACGTACCCACATTGAAACTTAACGCTCATGTTAATAGCTTTCTCAGAATACGAGTAGAATGTATGCCACTTAATAAGTTTCAGTGGGCTGGATTAATGAGAGTTGTTTAATTAATTTATTTATTTATTTAAAATTTGCTATAGACTACTTCATCCCATGTCGTCACTTAGAAATTAGGGTATGACTGTAGTTAAACCTATTAGTACTTTTACGAACATGAAGTGAGTTGACAATTTACAGAATAGATCGGCTGGTAACATTTTTTTTAACGGGTTTAAAACCTTCAAAAAGCACCTTTGGGGAAAAGACCAGAAGCCCACAGCCCACAGCGTTTTACCTCACTAAATCTGCACGTGACCGTGACCTCTTAAAAGACCATTCTAGAAGAGGGGTAACAGAGGGGTCTGTGTTGCCTGTTATAGCACATCCCTGAGGAGACTAAAAAGCACCTTCAATGAGCCTCGCTGTGCACGACAGCACGTGGTCACTGTGCCACCGTCTTGCCTGCAATCACTTGGTGGACGGACAGAGTTCGCCAATCTGAGCGCCCAAGACCCCGGAGTCCTGCTTATGATTCAGGCGGGGTTTCAGCGGTTTAGGCATCGAGGAGCTTGCCTCCTCGACGCCTTGTCCTTCGAATGGCATCGGCTCTTTCACGGTCCCGCTCGGTGGCCTCCTTCTGGTTCATTGCGGTCTCACAGAAGGAGGCCTTTTTCCTCCAGTTTTCTGTATCTAAATGCCACAGTAACCCTCACAACTGCTTGCAAAGCCCAAAGATAACGTTGGAGATGCTGGGCTTTGAATCCAGGGCTTTCAGCATGCGAAGCAGACACCCCCGATAGACTGGCTGGTACGTATATAAAATGTCCCTCGCCAACCGTTTCAAAAGCTTTTACCTTGAACTGCAAATATCGAACAATAGTCGCGAGTAGGAATACTGAATAATCAAGCAAATGGATCATAAATCCAAAAATATCAACCGACCCCGGTATATTTTTATGAGTCTCTCTACCTAATTTAGTCTCAGGTACACAATCAGTTATTGAAGTTAGGTACTTAAGTAAAAACATGATCTTACTTTCGATACTAAGGTGTGTGGCATGTTTATACTTTTTATCCATCGAATAAAGCGTCCATTACATTGCAGAATTTGCATGGAAAGGTAGGTATTCTACAATCATCACGGGCATTTTCATAGAAAGCGAAACTTATATAATTACGCCTGACCCATCGTTATAGAAATACTGGCTTTCAGGAGTTGCAGTGGTTGGGCTACTGCAACACCTGAAAGCCAGAATCAACAGAGGTGCTGGTGACCACCTGGCTTCCACTGTTGATTCTGGACACCAGACCACCAGGGTACTGACGAGGTGATCCGGCAGAGAACAAAAGTCGTCGACATAGCTTAGAGCGTATGCAGGCTGAAATGGCAATGGGCCGTACATATATAGCCGTAGAGCCGATGACCGTTTGGCTAAACGTGTTCTTGAGAGGAAGCCGCGAACGGGCTAATGTAAGGTTAGGAGTTTAGGACGCCCTAAGGCTAGATGGAGCGACGATCTCGGCAGGGTGGTTGGTAGCAGCTGCATGAAAGTTGTCGAAGATCGAAGCAAATGGCGTGTAAATGGAGAGGAATGTCCAGCCGTGGGCTGCTATAGATGATGATGGCGATGATGATGATGATGACTACCAGAAAAGCGCCAAGTTAACGATCGAAAAACGACCTAGAGACAATCCCAACGAGACAATCCCACCGAACTATTCCCAAACCACTGCAACACCTGAAAGCCAGAATCAACAGTGGCGACCACCAGAAAAGCGCCGAGGCAATGAAGGTCGACGAAGTCCCGGAGAATGAATTTAACTGTCTTGGATCCCGAAACGAAATTAATCAGAAAAGAATAACGGACGGGTAGAAAAAAATACTAATTTCCATTTCCGTCCATATCAAGCAGGAGACAGAATAAACAAGGCCAGTAGGCACAAAGGGTCGTTTACTACTGGGATAAGCCCAGTTTCCTAGCACGGATAAAAATTTGCATTAATATAATGGGTCCTAAAATTGTGAGCTGCTATAATTGTTTCCAATAAAAGGTATGGCAAAAACGCTTGAACGTACGGAAATTTGTTCAAGTTTCCACAAGGTCCGTATAGTAAACAACTCCTGATGCAGCCTGTACAATATTCAACATAATATTGCGTTTATTCTACCAAAGAATACACTGCCATAAGACATGATGTGCAGATTGTACATATTCGCAGTCAGATTTAGAACACTGACATAAAGGCGGGGCAACGAGCTTGAAGGAAAATAATTAACTTTTAAAGTTACCATGCGCTGTAAGAAATTGGGCAACATAGTAATCCACCTCCAGCCACGTCCTGGCCAGCCGCACGCGAACAGATGGAAAGAATTGGTGAAGGTGTCGGCCCTTGATGGAATTATCCCACCTACATTGCCATTCGGATAAAAGTTCCTCCCAGACGTCAATATGTGGTTTAAATATTCTAGAGATTTTCCCACGGTCACTCCGCGTTAACAAGTCCGCGTCCATGGTCTCTCGTGCGGAATAGTACATTGCAGCACGTCGCTGCACTTCAAGGTCGACCGAAAGTACGCCAGCAAGTACCGGTAAGGCCTCTGTACTAACCGTCATGTATGCTTTGCCTAAAATATCAAAGCTAAACGCTGGCTTTGAAGTAATTTACATCGTACCGCCACTATTGTGGTCCTATCAGCCGAAACAGGCGCCCCATAGCACACAAGACCTTACACAAGCCCATAGACCTAGAGACAAAGTAAAGGCTTACCAATAGCTCCTAGAGTAGACCAGCGCACACCGATGGGGCCCTTTGCTGTAAGCGTGAAGCCCACGGTAGCTCCGACCATAGAGTGGGTTCCGGAGACAGGCAGCCGCAAGGCCGTAGCCAAGATCAGCCAGATGGCACCAGATATCAGCGCCGAAAGGCAACCAGCAGCCAGCAACTTCTCGCCACCGTCAGCATATAAAGACACGTCCAGAATGCCTTTACGCATTGTGTCCGATACCTTATATCCTGTGGAGAGATGAGTGTGTTAACTTTCAAAATGATAAGTAGATACTTCTCCTTCTACTTAGGAGTGAGCGGAGAAATGAGTGAGGGAAGAGGTCAAGACTACGACTTTAGGATTAAGTAAAATGCCTATGGTGGGTGGCCCATATGCTATTTACCTTTATTATATGGGCTGATGACATATCGCCTTCGCTTAGGTTTCGTATTATAATAATCAGGGATAATTTTAATAGAAGAATAGATAAAAAGTATGTAAGGATCATAGCAGGTGGCGTTCTGTAGTTTCTGCCTAACCCCATAGGAAAAAGGCGTTGGAAGCAACCGAATAGGTACATACCTATTCGTGGCTCCTCTCAATCAGTTACAACCTAACCTCAAAGGTGTAGGTAGGTTTATGTAATTTGGTAATGAGTTATCCCTTACTTAGAATCACTATTAACACTTATGTACAAAACCACCCACCCACAGAAAGTAAGGAAAGAAAATAAGGTAATTTTGATTAAACGATTTTACCTGTTACTTTAACTTCGTGTTTGTAACCAAAGGTTGTTAAATTTATGTGATTATTATGGTGAAATGTTAATTTGACTCACCTATAAGCACTGCGCCGGCGATCTCGAAGATAGTCGCAAGGATGCAAGCCTGCGTGAGCGTCAACACCTTGGAGCCGACGCTGGTGCCGAACGAGTTGGCCACGTCGTTGGCTCCAATGCCGAAAGCCAACACAAACGCCACCACAAACCCACTAACCACGAGCCATAACAAATCATCAGAAAACGGTTCCATTATTCTGCCTTTCCAGTTACCTAATTCCACTAATCAATTTTGTTATAAAAGAACATTTTTGTAGCACCTAATAACCAAACGCAAATTACCATAGTTAACAATAAGCTTGGCTCTATATCTATATTAATTCCTTAACACTCTTGTTGAAAACAATCCCTTCTTAACTTTAAACAGTCGAATTGCCATTCCTTTATAGAAAAATAACTATAGAATATTGTAATAGCTAAATATTTAATTATACGTATTAATTAGTTACGACTTCAAAAGCAATCGATACATTAGTTATATTTTTTTTTAATATTTAGAAATAAAGTAAGTATGTAATTCGAAACTTATGTGGTGGTTGTGCGTCACAATGTTTGATGTTTAAATAGTATTTCGTATAGATGACGAAGGCTCGTTAATTTCGGCTTCATCATTTCTGTGAAAGAAATTGAAAAAAATATTAGCTTGGACTATACGCTCAAAGGGTTTCAATTAAATTATTAAGTGAATCTTAATCTAGACCCTACACTGAACACAAATCAAAACCCTTACTTCAGAACTGGCTATCAGAACATGGATAGAAACGTGGCCAGTCTTTATCCTAGACTAGACTAGAGATTACTCATTCATCACACATAATAAATTACAGCCAGCGTCCAAAATGGTTGTCCACATGTTTTCACGATATCGATTCGACGCCATTTGATTTATTAAAATCTCACTTAAACAACGACGGTGACATAGTAATCAACACATAAAACACTAAAAAAGGAATCTTCCTTTGGAAAGAGCTTGTAGTAAAAATGGCCAAATTGCGTCACATGCGACTTTAGTTTCCATCATCGTTGTATATTTTTAAAGTGTCAGCTCATGTCACAGCGATCGTATAACACGTGTCGATATGTACTAAACACCATGTCACTTCAATAAAAATCCAATTAGAAGATATCATGGAGTTACACTTGTGATTCCGTTACGTAATCAAATATGTTTCAATCAAATAAAAACGTTAACACTCACTTTTGAAAAGGTAGGATTTTATAGTCCTAAAATTGTTTGTAGTGAAGAAGCACGAGAGTTCGCCTTGAGCTCCCCAGGTGTGGACTGAAGTTGACGAGGGTCGCGCCGGGTCGCCGACAGAACGGAGCATGCGCGAAGGGCACTAGCCGCCTCACTCCAACCCCCCTATTCAGATGTGAACACAATAAAAATGTTTGTTCCAAAGCAAAAGGACCCTTAACGATACCAACCGTATTCAGAGGAACCGGCTTGTTAAAGCCTACGGTAGCCCATTAAAATTTGCGTATAAGGATCGGATTCCGCCAAAACTCTGTAGCAGCTTTAATAATTTGTCCTTTTAATTTATAATGATCCATTTTTATTTTTGTCTATAAAAAATACTATCGGAGTTACCGTACTCGTACCGTACCTGTGAATTCTAGAATACACCACTTTTGATGTCTACTTTATGAGTTCATACTCAAGACAGTGGCAAATTCTTTGTGGAAAATTCTAACTAAACATGTCATCTTAGTCTTAATACTTGTATTAAGTATCAGGAACAGTGTGTTGCAGGACATATAATTACATCGATGGTTGTAGGAATGCATCAATCGTAAAGGAATATACTACATAGGTATATTTCATTGTCTCCTGAGGCTCTAAACAAGTGACATTCTAATCATTCTATCAACAAAAAAACCTTTGTAACAAACAATTGAACCGACGAATTATGGAACAGAAAAATAAAAAATAAAATTAGTCTAGAAGCACTTTGAGTGGGCGCCAAACAAACAAACATGCAATAGAATCATTGAAGCTATCTTCTTTGACGGTACCTATGTTGGGCGCCATGCCGCCTCAAAATGCTAGACTCTAGACTAAAAGTTTACCTATTTTTTGTTTTTCAGTGCCTAATTATTTCGTCGGTCAATCGATTTGTCTTAACCTTGCGAGTGTCACTGACTACAAAATAGAATAAAAAACTTTTTAACAAAAAATCAAACCGACTTCCAGAACAAAAAACTACAAAGCAAAAAATAAATTTATTTTCCAAAGTCGGTGTCGAAAAACGGAAAACAATGGGTACAATTGTACCCATTGTTTAATAGACACCGACTACGGAAAAGAAATTTATTTTTTGCTTTGTAGTTTTTTGTTCTGGAAGTCGGTTTGTTTTTTTTTTTTGTTTTTTTGTTCTCATTTTGTAAACACCGTAAGTTTATAATAAATCGCGTGATAATCTAAACTCTTTCATTTCAGTAAGTCACGTATATATTTTATTCTTTAAAATTTGGATGGGATTTAATGTATCTGAAATACATCGTGGATTGGTAATTACACGGTGTCTGCAATAACTCGGTGAAATAATCTGTCATTTAAAATTCCAAACTTAAAAAAATATAAGCGCGAAAGAAACTTTGTGTGCCTGTTTGTTAAATTTTCACGCCTAAGTTGCTTAATCGATCTTAATAAAAAACTTAATTCAAAAAATCAATAAACTCAACTGCTTCAAAAGCAAACTAAGAAGTCGTAAACAAGGAAAAAATCATGCTGTGCAGGCGGAGGATACACCAGATTTTGGTCAGCCAGCCCGCGAATATGTATCCTTCTAAGTTTTTTTATTAAAAACTTTTTAGTTAGTTTTTTATTCGAATTAGATACATTTAAACATATAAGTGTTATATATTTTTGAAATCACCTCTTAAAACCCTTTATTTTGTTACCCAACACGATGGGTTTGGAAGAAAAAAAAAATTGGGCCCCCACAATATGGCACTCTAAAGCCGCATTTTTTCTATTGTCCAATTTTAATGTAGCCAGTGACACTCGCAGGGTTAAGACGCATCGATTGACGTATGAATCATCAAAATCGGCCAACGCGTTTGGTCTCTGGAACGCCATATTGGAACAAACATACATACATACATAGACTGATAAACACATTACCCTCCTTCGGCAGTCGGGTAAAAAGTAACATAGATAAGACTAAGACTTGGAGAAGGTCTTATTATATTTTTACTCGCGGCCAAACCGCGGGCAGAAGCTAGTTCACAACACACACATCATCAGCCTATTACTGTCCCCACTGCTGGGACACAGGCCTCCTCTCTGTGAGAGGGAATGGGCCGTAATCCACCACGCGGGCCCAGTGCGAGTTGGTGGATCTCACATGTCTTAGAATTTTTGGTTGGAAGCTAGTTATCTAAGAATAATAACGCACTAGTTGTATTGTACATAATATTTTTGTAATATTGTTGTAAACAATCGGATCGGAGGAGCTCTTGTATAAATCGGGACGATCTTCAAGGTTAAGCAACACTTGCCTTGGTCGATCCGTGGAGCATTTTACATAGCGAGATTCCTCCGTGCCCCGGAAAGCACGATAAGCCATTGGTCCCGGCTATCATTTGAAGATCTTTGACAGTCGTTACGGGTAGTCAGAAGCCTGAAATCTGACACCAGTCAAGCCGAGAGGTATTGTGTTACCCAGTTACTGGGTTGTGGAGGTCAGATAGGCAGTCACAACATGTGACATACTGGTATCCAGCTAAACCCGCTAAGATTGGATGCCAACCCCAATAACGTTGGGCAAAGACTAGGCAGGCAGATTTTTAACCGAATTCCCAAAAAGGAGGAGCTTCTCAATTCGGATGTTTATATATATATTTTTAATGTTTATTCGGGCACAACTCCGTCATATATAAACGGATTTGCAAAATGATTTTTTTGTTTGAAAGTAGTTTATTCCGAAATGGTCCCATTTATATTTGGTATAGATCTGATGAAGAACTTATTTATTTATTATGGCACTCCAACGGATTGTTCACAGAAACAATGACAAAAATAATAATCTCAATTTCAGTAACTACAGCAAACTTTCCACTTTAAGGTGTGCACAGCACTTACATCAATTAGAAAAAAAAAACAATTAAAAGATACAAAAAAAAGAAAATATTCAAAGATACAGAACATACTTAGAACTTCGGAGATATACAACATAACTCTGCAATAAATGAAGGCAAATATCTCGGGATTGCTGCAGTCGCATGTCTGTTTATTGTTTACATCATTTCATAACATACCATCACGCCAGTAGATATGCTCTAAACGGGTACGCAGATGTGTACAGTTTACCCTGGTACACTCTCATTCCGCAGGTTACGTTCAAGTAACATGTTATTAGGCCATCACTATGGGCATTATAGGTACCTTACTATAGAACTTGTCCATTACGTACACTAAAAAGTGGAAAATACAACCAACTACCAAAAAAAAAAAACCCAAAAAGTAAAAAATAACTTCAATTTCGGAAGGCGGTGTCAAAAAACCAAGAAACGAAAACAGGAACACCGACTTCTGAAATTGAAGTTATTTTTAACTTTCTTTTGAGCAATAAAAAGAACAGGGATTTTAAAGTAAGTAAAAAGCAAGCCATATTGGTAGTTTCCAGTCATTTAATAATTAAAAACATATTTTCTTGGTAATTTAGGAATATAACGTATAAATTAGGCACACTCCACACTAGGTACTGGCGAACATAGACCATTGTTGCAGTAAGGAGCGAATTGGCTCGGACAGTCAAGCAACAGACCTCCAACTCGCTTGCAGATCAGTCTTGTATTACAGTCACGGCAGCGCATCTTTGGGTTGATGTTGAAGTCACAGGTAACCCAAGTGTGCTCAGGATCTAAGTGGGGGTGGTCCACCATGGACCATTCGCCGTGGATTATATCTTGACCATTTTCAGATGCTTGGGTGAGAGCACCAGCAAGGACGCACTGGAAAGATAAAACAAAAGTTACATTTACAATGTCGTTCACTCAAAAAAAAATACGTTACAAATCTAGGTGATATAAGAGAACATTCAAGAAGACGTGGTGATTCAATTGTCAGATGTATTGCATCAATTCTGGTTATGTAGGTCACAGATATTCATCATCATCATCATCATCATTTCAGCTGAAAGACGTCCACAGCTGGACATAGGCCTCCCCCAGGCGTTGCCACATTGACCGATCCCGTGCGTCTCGCATCCAGCGCCTTCCCGCAACCTTAACCAGGTCATCGGTCCACCTAGTGGGAGGCCTTCCAACGTATCGTCTTCCAGTTCGCGGTCGCCATTCCAGAACTTTTCGGCCCGGTTCTGCGAGCAATGTGCCCTGCCCACTGCCACTTAAGTTTGGCAATTCTTCGGGCTATGTCGGTAACTTTGGTTCTCCTGCGGATATCATCATTTCTGACGTGATCACGCAAGGAAATGCCGAGCATAGCCCTCTCCATTGTCCTTTGGGTGACTTTAAGCTTTCTGATAAGGCCCATTGTGAGCGACCACGTCTCGGTCTTATAGGTGATCACTGGCAACACACACTGGCCATATACTTTTACCTTGAGACACTGCGGTAAATTGGACGAGAAGATACCACGCAACTTCCCGAACGCCGCCCAGCCGAGCCACAGATATTATTATTTCATTAATGGGACCAGTAACAGTAAAAGGTTCAGTAAAACTTAATAAAGGCTTCTTGTAAAACCTGTAAATTGTAATGAAATGTAAATTAAGCCAATTTAAAAAAAATATATTTATACATACCAGTACTGCAACGATCAGGACGTTTTGGATGCAAGCCATCTTGAGTTCGTGTTTATTTTCAGTTTGAACAAAATTGTTCTTGCAATCCATTTTTATACATCTGCCTTATCTTATGCTTATCATAATCTTAGTCATTACTCAATCTCGTCCATTTCTCAATATTGTTCTCAAGTGGACAATCGATAAGGATTTCGGAAAATTCTGTGCGTAATGCTCAAAACATTTGGAAGTCAAGTTTTGATACTAATTTGTATAGTCAACAGTCATGCTATTTAGGTTATATTTATTCTGGTTTAGGTAAAAACAGTATTTACACAGGTTCACAAGTTTACACAAATGCAATTTTGGACGTGTCTTCGTAGCTCAACAACGTTGTGTGCTGCACTACAATTGTGTTTTTTCATTCCAATTCATCGTCACCTACGCTATTGCGTAATAATTATATCTGCTTAAATATAATTCAAATAATTTTATTAATTCAATATATTCTCTTTAGTCTTTGGAGTTAGGACGACTGGGCTGGTGTGTCTACTAAACCCATTTTTAGCTAAGAGGCCGGTGCTAAATTCTTTAAATTATGTGGGTTTTCTAGAAGAGTAACCAACCTATTTCCTGTCTAACTTAGTCTCTGACCACTTTAGAAGCCAACGAAACCTTTGAAGAGGAAACCTGGCAATCGGTAGAAAATCGCCAACATAGAGTTGGTGATAGTTAATAGAAACAAAATAGATTGTTTATCTTTTGTGGATCCCAATTTAATGTTTTTATGATTACAAAGTATGTTTCAGTATCTTTAATTTGTATGTGTGGTGTAGATACTGTAAGTATAAGTTAGTAATAAATACAATCAACAATTATAAAGACTTTTCAATAGCCAATTACAGCAGGTAACGCGTGCTTGACAATTTGTCACATTAATTCTCCGATAATTTTGAGCTGGGAAACTGAGGGTTAAGTTCCACAATCTGGTATTTACATGCTATTCAATTTTCAAATGAACAACTTTTGATTGCCTGTTTTACGCATAGAGGATGTATGTCATGTAGGTGCGTAGGTGTAATAGTTGTTAGAAAAGGTACTGGGTACCTATCCGTGGGATAATTAATATTCATTAATTGTTTAGTAGGAACCCTACCCATACTTCATTTAAGTTTAAGTGTTTAATTTGCAGTACAAGCCTATCAAGGCGATTTATATAGGTTTGGGATATAGGTATCTTAAATAATGAAATCACAAAAACTTTAATTCATAATCTATTGACTCATTTGAATAACTAGGAATTCATAAATTACAAGTGAAATACAAAATGGTTTTTGAATAACAGTGATTACGAGTTAATTGAATTAATAGATACACAATTTTGGAAGAGTGACAGCCAAAACAGTTTTATAATAAAAATACCGTTTAAAAACTATGGAGAGTCGTAATTCTTTTTTTGAGAAAGAAGTACCAGCTTATTCGAGGTTGGAATTGGAACACTTATCATTACATCGTATAATTAGACAGCACCAACGGTGCTGGGAGCGGCAGCGTCGGAGGCAGCGGGGGCACCACAACCTGCAGCAGCAGTAGCGGAGCACTCCCCAGCGTTGCAGTAGGGGAGAGTGGGATCAGTGCAGGCGCGCTGGAGACCACCGACTTTAGTGCACACGACCTTAGTAGTGCAATCTACGCATGAGCTGCCGACAACGGTGCAAGGAACCCACTGTGGGTACCAGGGGGCAGATGACACCCATGGTGGAATCCATGGGTTGACTCCGGCACCACCCCAAGCACCTGCACCAGCTCCTCCCCAGCCACCAGCTCCTCCCCAGCCTCCACCAGCGCCACCCCAGCCACCGATACCTACACCGGGTTGAGCAGGAACTGCCGCCACCCAAGCGACCTGTTGGGAAAGATACGTTGGAATAGATAAGTTAGTGTTAAATCGCAATATAAGGTTGTGTTTGACTGTATAGTTGACAAAATTGGGCTTGTTATAAAATCTAAACATTATCGAGACCCAAAACATTCTCGGACAAGCTTATCAGCTACTACTATTAGAGATAATGATCGACCACTTTGTTAAGATGAGTCAGACAACTACTTAACACTAAGTTCAGATTTGTGTGAGTCACTTACCAAAGCACAAAGTACTAAAACGATTTTCGCAGACATATTTGAAGTATTATATTGTTCGTTATATTTCGAGTTCGTAATACTAGCAGGTTCACTTCGTTTCTATTGTTCATGAGCGAAACTATCTCCTTTTATACTTTTATATTGTTTGTCAATTGGATTACAAAGTACCACCTGTAGTGTATACTATATAAACAGAGGTTTTCCCAAATGGAAAGAGTATGCAGCAATAAAGGAGATAAGAGGTGTACAATCAACAAAAGCAGATGTTTGTCTGATTAACAGTAGGAGCGCAATAATAACAAGTAATCCTACATAATGTTGTACAGGAAAGTTTTATTTGCTTGTTTGTAGGTGGCTCATCTAGTTGCGATGGGAAAGTACAAATGTGCAGATGTTAAAATTTGGCTGTATAAAAAATTTGGATCTCTATTGTAAGTTTGTTTGTCTCTAACGTAGTATTAACACAATGAGGATAAAATCAAGCTTATAATATTAGATACGTAGTTTTTGAGGATTTTTGTTGCTCTTTCAGGCAAAAACTACTGAACGGATTTTGATGAAACGTGGTTTATACGTCAGAATAACTCGGATATAATTATTTTATTAAGATATTGGGGACATGGTAATAGTTTGGTATAAACAGGTGGCGTATGCTTTTCAACTGTGGCTGATGTGTGACGGGTTTTTAGTAAAAACTTTTTACTATTACATGTCTGACGTCTGTTTTCTTTTTCACAAGAAATTTAAATTGCGTATAAGTACCTGGAAGTCTACCCAAAGGCAATTTATTTCAGATAATTGTCTATTACATTTGTCTTAATAAATAGTGTAGGAGTGTACTCTATCTGTAACTCAAATAACACCAACTTTCGTAATGCAGCTATAAACACGTTAATTGCCTATGGTTTGTGTTTTTAGGAACCACGAGCATGTATATTTATACAATTTGATATGTCACAGAAATTATTCGTTGATTTAGATTATTCTTTTTATTTTTAGTAGACCCGCAGGCTTATTACGTATGAAACAGCAATTAACAATATTTGCGCAGAGATTGTACAATCATCGCGCGAATATCGCTTTACGTCAAAAAATTGGAAGGCTTATTTTTGCGAAATAATTGCTCTTCAATCGCGAATCCGCATTATATATGAGCTATAGCCACACCCTAATAATTTTACGACAGCACTGCTAACAATAAAAATCTGTTAACTGAAATGTGCATTTATCGCAAGGTGATCGCGATAATTTCGTATTACGTATGGTTTATGACAGCAGAGCGACAGCGATCGGCGAGCAAATGTGGCTGTCAAATTGCGATTACTTTTTCCCTTGTTGTTGGTCGATTGCCAATCGCTCGCTGATGGCTGAGTAGATACAGAAGTTTTTGAGTTTTTGGCGGCTTTTTTTGTGTTTTATTTTGTGGCTACTTTAATTATCTGCAAATTAGAATAATAATATAAAAATAAATATTGAAATAACAAATTCCTAGTGAATACTGTAAATTTAAATGACAAATTGGTGTTGTTTTGAGTCTCTAATGTCTACGCAACTGGACTATTTGTTGTATCATTGAAACAGAAGTGATCACGGTAAAGTGGAGGATTTTTTTATACTGTAGTGTTGGCTACCTCAGCGAAGCTTATTTGTTTACTACTAAATACTTACAAACACATGAGTTTTTTTTTTTTATATATGGCAATCACCGATGTCGACTATTCTGCCAATGTATAAATTAAATTTGAAAAATATTTTTTACGTTTCATAGCTCAAATAAGAGATAGAGTCTGGCAAACGAAAGTAGAGACTGAAAAAGCGCGGCAAATTTAAAAAAATCTCGGCATAGCAACCCCAAAACTAGTATGAAATACTTGGAATAACCTAATTTAGAATTAGAAATTAATAATAAATAATTCTAAAGTATGAAATTAGGTTATTCCAAGTATTTCATACTAGTTTTGGGGTTGCTATGCCGAGATTTTTTAAATTTGCCGCGCGTTTTCAGTCTCTACTTTCGTTTGCCAGACTCTAATGTAGTCTATTGAGTGATGTTCTAATGTGTTATCGATTCGATTTCTTAAAACAATCGACAATTCGAAGAAATTTTAATTGATTTTACACATTGACATTTATGTAAATAAAATGCAATTAACAAATTTTTACTGCCATATTTACTTTACACAAATACTTTACATCTGCGAATATTAATTTATCGGAATATTGGAGCTAAATAGTAATTATATTGACTATTGTAAAAAAACAGCCTCCACGAAGTGTTGCTCGTTCATAAGCTGGTTAATTCATCAAACGATACATTTTATAAATCATCGGACAGTTAAAATAGCTTCTGTTAAAAGTGACTGTAAAAAAAAAGACTTGACTTAAACGCCTCAGTAGCCAGGTCACTAAATTGATCGCGCAATAATTGTACAATTATTGCTACTTGCTGTTCCTTACGTAATAAGCCCGCCGTTGTCCCACTGCTGGGCGCTGCCTTCCTACTCTCCTTTCACCCCTCCTGCCAAGGATTGTGGTAGGCTCGACGCAATCGAAGTTGATGCACGCTGACCCAAAGCTCCTTACTTAGGATATCCCGAAACTCAATCACCCACCGCCAAGGACCGACCCCTTCTTATCGGAATGCACAATTAATGTCTGAAATGTAGATATCATGTATACCAAACCAAGTGCTTTGAGGTGGAAATCAAATTGAGTTTCATCAATCAATCCATCGGTGGTTCTACAAAGGGATTTTAGGAATTTAACCATGTTATTCCATTCTGAAACCCTGATACGTTTGAATCTTTGTGTTAAGGACTTGAGTTTCAAGGCTCTGACAGAGCTCAAGTGCCTTATTGCCTGGATTATTACTTGACCCGTTTCACATTACACTAAAGGGGTTTTTTTGATATTATACGGTAAAACAATAAGTAAAATTTTGCTTAAATCTATGTTAAGCTTACATGTGTTATGTGGCTGGTAATCTCGGTAATTCAGGCATTAAAAAACTTTTTTGCAAAAAAATACTACCGACTTTCAAATAAAAAACTACAAAGTGGAAATTATTTTTATTTTTGGGTCTTTCTTTTTTCAATTTTTTTGCGATATGGACACCGACTTCTTCATCAGATCTTCACGAAATTAAAATGGGATTGGCAATTTCGAAACATACTCTTTCAAACAAAAAAAGAATTTTCAAAATCAGACCACAATTGACGGAGATATCGGTGAACATACATAAAAAAAAAAACATACAAGAAGTCGAACATAGAACCTCCTCCTTTTTGGTAAGTCGGTTAAAAATGGCGGATTGTGGGAGAACAATTTTTTTCTTTCTTCCAAACACATCGTGTGGGGTATCAAAATAAAGGGTTTTAGTAGATGATTTCAAAAATCTATGATAAATATAAGTTTACATGTACCTAATTCGAAAAAAAATATAATATAAAAACTAGAAAGTTAATAAAAAAAAAATAAACAAAAAACCCGACTGCTTAAGAAGCGAACTAAAAAGGCGTAAACAAGAAGAAAATAATGCTGTGCAGTCGGAAGATACATCTGGTTTTGGTCAGCCAGCTCGCGAATATGTATATCCCTGAATTGAACGAAACGCCTAATAGGAAATCATGAGCATGCTTATTTTTTTTAACTCTGTGTGACAGGTTTGCTATTCAGAAATGATAGGCGCTTTACCTGCATACGGTGTCTAGGTAGATACTGTGTAAAATACATGAAAACGTTATAGACACAAGACAGTGGACCAAAAAATGAGAAAATTGACAACCTAGTATGTAATTTTCTTTTATTTTACTTTTATTGCAATGTGATAGGCAGATAGTACAACTTGACCTCTCCACTGTACCTTCTATCACTATAAAGATAACTGCAACTATGCAGTCCTCCTCTATCCATAACGTAATACGTAGTACGTATGCATGTACATGCATACTACATATATATTATGTACCACATTTGATTAGATATTATGAATGAGTATCTTTTATTACTGTGACTATTGACTGCATTGATAGGTGACTGTTGATAAGAAATTGTGATAAAAGGTTAAACGTGGTGCTCAGAAGCGGATTATAGGCAAACTAGATACGTGCCTAGGAGCTAGAGGGTGCAAGGTACAAAAGAGCGCACGCGAGAAAATTTAAAAAAAAATGTCTTAAAATTAATTGTGTAAGTACCTACTTACGCAATATAAAAGATTAGGTACCTACTTCATTCTATACAGATGAAGAGCTTCCAAAGCATTGACCGCCTTCATGATCATTCCTACATCGTTTAATTTCATAATAGTAATTGGTAAGATACAGCTCGTGTAAAAAAATGTAAGATTAATTTTTCATTGCTTTGATTGCTATCGAGAGCTGTGCGTGAAGTTAAAGGCATAAGATTGAAATTAGAACGACTAGAAACTGCTTTTCTAAAGCCGGATTAGTAGATTGTTATACAAGAGTCGAAAGGAATCAATTCCGTTACGAGGTATTTAGACAGTATTTAGCCATACGGTTTATAATCCGAGTTGGAATTGAATTGAAAACTCTACTTTTCATTTCGTATATAAGGAAAGTTAAAATAGTAGTTTATCTTAAATATAGTAAATATTTTAGATTAATTATTATTAAAATAATTTTTTGTTTCGATTATCTCGTTAATTAATTAGTATATATAAGTCTGAAATTTCACAGGTTTATGATTTTTTTCCCCCATAGTCTACCTAGATGAACTAGGCGGGTGGACCATGGGCAACACACGATAAAAATGTGTCGGACGACTTTTAAATTTTTCTTGTTAATTAGGTAGGTGTAGGTACTTTTAATACCACCTACAATAGTTCCACTGCAGGGCACAGGCAGACCTCTTCTCATACAGAGATGGCATGAGCGATATTTACCACACTTTCAGACCCATCCATGGATGGACTATGATTATGATTAACGGTTTGCCTGCATTAATATGCAAGATAAACTTGTAAAGTACGTATGAATTGAATTGAAGGTCATATTGATAGGTGCTTGCCCGGATTTGAACCCGACCTTAAGGCGAAGGTCGGCAGCCTAATTGTGTAAGTAAATTCGGCAGCGGAAACAATCTGTTTCTTTCCCAAAAACACACACGTATAAAACATAAAGTTGAATAAAGATTCAACTTTTTGTGTATGTGTATACAGATTGTTTCCTTTGCCGAATTTACTTACACAATTAGGCTGCCAGTCACCACTGGGCCAACTTATCATTTGCAAAACTTAAGTAAGTAATTAGGTACCTACCGAATTATTCAACCTGTGAAGATAATAAGATAAGATAATTATTAAAAAAAAAACATGACGTATCAGCGTATGCACCTTCTGTAAAATAAAACGACTAATTAACTACAAGTAGGTACCTACTACAATACCTTCTACTAGGTACTTATGCGAACAGAATGAGCTTAACCAGACTCGTTCGTTTGGTGCACATTTTTTTATAATAAGTTTATTTACTTATTTCTGTAACAATTCATATCTAACAAGTTTCAAACTTATAAACCCAAGCAATAACATTTATCATACAAACGATTTATGCCCTGGCCAGTTGCACAGTAAACTTAACTCTAAGTTAGTTGCTAACACGAGGTTTAATTGACAGTTTTCCATACAATATTGTCAATTTGATCTCGTGTTAAACTGTGTGTGAGCAGTTAAACTAGCTAGGTAACTCTCGAGTTAAGTTTTTCGTGCAAGTGGGCCTTGTATGTTGACAAAAATCCTTTCTCACACACACATCTACGCATCAAGACAAATACACCCTCCATATTTGAAGTCTCTACAACCAGCTCTTTAGGCTTTACATTGACTAGGATAGGATAGATGAAACCACTTTTCCGCACGTAGACTTCCATTTGGGTTGTTGTGCGTGCAAGGGTCCTCTCTGTGAGAGGGAATGGACCGTACTCCACGGCGCGGGCCCCAGTGCGGGTTGGTGGATATCAGGTCTTCGAATTTTTGGTTCTAAGACATGCGGGTTTCCTCATGATGTTTTCTTCACCGTTTTGAGAACAGTGGTCATGAAATAAAATACCCAAAATTAAGCACCTGCCTGGGTTCGAAATCATGACCTACGACTTGTAAGTCACGGCCGTTACCAGTGGGCCACAGATTACTAAATAGTTACTGGGCTAACACTGCTCTCTGTACTCAGTACATAGTGAATCAGTAAGTCAGGAGTTTGATCCATGTAGTATTAAAAATAAGTGACTTTGTTTAAATTTTTGATTTATTACAATTAAAGAAATTCTCCCTAAGAGACAATTTATAAAAAATGTAACAGTTTTCAAGCAGTCAGCAGTTGGTGGCATCAAATCTGAGATTGAACTAAAATAACTGCCACCAACTGCATTGCATCAGACTACTTAAAAATTAATCTTATTTTAAAATTGTTAATAAATAAAATATTAATTATGTAAAGAATGACCTGTACTTACTGAACTTAGGAAACTTAAACAATACAACAATATTTATTTGTTCAAGACAAACCTATTTATTTACAATGATTGTACCTTAAATTAGATTCAATGAGTTAGTGGCAAGATACAAAATATGTGCAACTGGGCTTAAACTAGGAAGATTCCTGTGCTATAAGCTACTTCCATCACCACCATGTTCGAGCTGCCATTACAACTGTGGTGGTACTTAGGATACATATAATAACCATTAAATTTAATGATGTTACACATCATCAAAAGAAAATAAACAAAAAACTTAACTAAACTGTTTCCGCCTTTAATGACCAGAAACAAATAAATACTTAACTTAACAAAACTTTTGGTACCCTCAAATAAAATAAAATATCTACTACACTTAGCGCTGTGGCATGGTGCGGGTACCATAGTTATACCATAGTTTCCTGTATGACGTTAAACTTAAAAAAATGCGTATTTGTTCCGTGCGGGAATCGAACCCGCGACACGCAGCGTAGCAGTCAATCGCTCAACCACTGCGCCAACCGTGCGCCCGAAGATGCATGTCGTGAACGTATATGCGTAAAGAATGTTATTCAAACTGTCACCCGCACCATGCTACAGCGCAAAGATAGTTAACAAAAATTACTTACCGCCAACAATTTCATAATTCAGGTTGTTTTCAATGAGTTTTTGGATAATTTTGGTGTCTTTGAAAACAGCACCTGGAGTTAAAACCCCACCAGACCGTGGCAAGTTCTCTCTCTCCTTAAGGATGGTATGCGCAGACATCAAAAGTGCTACCACTGCGGCACCATAGCCTGGGTTTGTTCCAGTCACCTTCGCTACAACAGTCTTATTCGGCTTTGTGTTCTCCACATCAGCACCACTCTCCCATCCTTTCCCAACAAGCTCAAATGTAAAGTGAGTATTATTCATTACATTATCAGCTGGTCCTTGTCTCGTCACCTTCCCCAAAGAACAAATCTTCGGATGCTGAAGTAATAAATTCCTTGTAAATGAGATTTTTGTCATGATGGAAAGTAAATCTGTACCAAAGATGTAGAGAATTGATTGTGCTAGACTCCCAGAATTGACATATGCTTTGAACTGGATTGGACGCTGCTGATCCTTGTGGTATAAGTAGCGCTGCGTGCGACAGACCACTGATTCATCAGCCCCAAGGAATGGAAGATACCATTTGTTGTTTAGCTTTTGTAGGTTTTTACGTTGCACCTTAGGCTTCAAGCGTGGCAAAGGCTCTGGGTACAACTTCTTTCTCAGAGCTGGCAGCTCATTCTGGTGAGCAAATCCATAGACAAGCGACTCCCAAGTGCCATAGTTGATAAGGCCTTGTTCCCGCGATTCTTTTTTAATCTTCGGTGGTATGTATGTCTTAATGTAAGACTCCACTGAGTTGAGCGTGCCCTCAAAGTGTTTCTTCAAGAAAATGACGCCCATGTCGCAAGGGATGCTGTCAAAACCACAAGCGCTAACGACGAACACTCCCGCCTCGCGAGCTTGCTCATCATACCGGAGCTGCATTAACTCCATGAACTGTGGCTCACCACTCACATCTACGTAGTTAGTCTTGTTCTCCACTGCAGCTTTGACGACAGGCTCTCCGTACAAACGATAAGGGCCGCAGCAGTTCACTACCATTTTTGTTTGTGCGCACATATCTTTAAGGGCCTTCGCGTCGTCTGTGTCTGCTACTATGACCTTGACGCTGGAGAGATCTTCCCTCGTTTTTTGGGCGACTTCCTTCATTAAGGCACCTAGTTTCGACTCGGAGCGACCAGCAACTCCCCAAGATCCAATTTCATATTTCTTGGCGAACTTTACCATGTGAATCACAGTTTGCTTGCCTGTGAAGCCAGTGGCACCAAATATCACCAGGTCTAGTAGACGCGACATTTTCAATAGAATATAATAGGGTTGCTTGCGTCGGAACCGGCTTTTATCTTGCACTGATAACACGGCTAATTCGTATTTACTCGCTACTCGCAACGATCAATGTCGCGTCTGTCATTGACGATGACAAATCAGAACTAATGACTTAATGAGAGTCTGAGAGAAGAGAGAGATCAGCTAATAATAAAACTTAGAAGAAAAAGAAAGCTGTGGTGTGTATCATTATATAAATGATTTGTTTGTACCTCTAAGAACGTAGGTAGGTTCTAAAGTAAAACGGCAACATGACCCAAACAAAGCTTTTTTTTTAATATGTACCTTTTTTATTCAGGTTAACTTCATAATGATAAATATTCATAAAGATGACGTGATCGACTATAATATGAGTAAAATTATTGATACTTATTACATTAAAAGTATGTACATTTTATAGAAAGCTATTTGAACGAAATAAACGACAGGTCGAGTCAGTATCCTAAGTACTAATGCTGTAACATGAAAATATTGTAAAACCAAAAAAAAATAAAAGAGTAACCGTGGAGTTTCTTGCCGGTTCTTCTTCATAGGAAACGACAAACCCGAACCGTGCACCTTTTGTCGACGTTTTATAAGTGCCCATGTAGGCCTATGTGAAATAATTGTTTTTGATTTGATTTGATTTGAATAGAAATCTTTGGATCGAGTGTCGAGAGCTAATCTTTCGACTTTCGAGTATCAACATTAAGTTATTTATTGTTCTCGCCAAACTTCTGGACCGTCCTGATTATATAAAAGCGGAAAGCCAACTGGCTTACCGCTTTTATATAATCGGTGTCTTTTGTACCCATATTTCGATACTGACTTCGGCAAAGAAAGTAATTTTTTTGCTTCGTAGTGTTTTTTAAAAAGTTTATTATTTTGCTCTTTTTAGTTTTAATAGGTAGATACCACCAATTGACATGATAATCATTTATAGCCAAAGTACCTAGGTGCATCTCATGACGATTCCAATAAGCCCAAACACGACTAGGATACATTCTGTGAATTGAAGATATTGCTTCTAAGAACTGTCTAAGTTTCTATTATATATTTTTTTCCAAATACCTTAACGTTTCAATAATGTTTTTAATTTCGCCGAGTCCTTGAATATCTGCCAGATTAATAATCGACGCTTGAAAGGCATATTGTATTAACGACCACTGCATAAATTGATCAAAAACTGATTTGAAGTTCAACTTTTCATAAAAAAATCTCTTAGACATCGCTTTTGTTGAACGAAGCGCTTCGTATTTCTTCACTATGTCGTGAAAAGGCCCATGTATTGCGAACGATATTGGAATTTTATTTTTTGTGTTTTTGACCTGGACAAGAAGAACCCGCCGAAGTGAAGAAATACGAAGCGCTTCGTTCAACAAAAGCGACTTTTTGTTTTTCCGAATTACCAAAATGCAAGATGCACTAGCCAACCCATTGGCATAAATAAATTTGGAGCAATGATTAAAAATTTAATCTACCTAAAGTACATACAAAAGATTTAAACACAGAAGACAAATAAACTAAACTTAACTCAAAATGGTTTATTCCCATCGGCCACCCCCAAGTTGCCACCCCGGTGGCCGATGGGAATGTTTTAGTGAAATTTCCTACCTTCCTTTATTCCCATCTGCCACCGGGGTGGTGGATGGCACTAACTAGTGGCGTTTGCCGGTTTATTCCCATCTGCCACCTTCATAAGTTTAGTCGGGTGGTTGATTCTCATGACCGTAAAACGGGGTGAATAGAAAAAATATCAAGAAAGTTTTCAAGGTTCATATTTGACTATTTTTCGTTTAAGGATTTTGGTAGAATTTTAAACCATCAACATTTTTTCTTTGAGTTGGCAACAATTTTCTGACATTTGAAAAAAAATAGAAATAAAAAACAGAAATAGAAATAGTGGCAAAAACTTTCATGTCCTTGGCAAAGCATAATAGTTTGGATGAATGGAGGCTCTGATCGATCGTTCACACATACTACAAACAAAAAAGGACCGAGCAACGAACCCTGAGACACTCCGCTGGGCAAGTTTACCCAACTAGACATATAATTATTGAGAATTACTGCTTGTGTCAGAAGAGAACCAAGAGGTCCCCACGGATGTAGCTTAGCTTCTTTATCAGGGTATTGTGGTCGAGCCAATCAAATGCCTTACTACAATCTGTGCAAACCACATCGATCTGCTTACCGTTATATATAGTATCCGCAATCAAACCATTAAATAAAATCAAATTAGAAATGGTAGACCGTCCTTTTAAAAATCCGTGCTGAAAAAGCTAGCTAGGGCGGATATAACTGGTTATAGACAATCCTCTCAAATCATCATCACCATCTTCCTGCCCTTGTCCCATGTTACTTGGGGTCGGCGCCACACGTTTTCTTCTTCCATAACATCCTGTCCCCCGTCACTCCATCACTGACGTCCTTTTCTTTCATATCACTCCTCACACAGTCTATCCATCTTTTCTTTGGCCGTCCCCTCCCTCTCCATCCACATCTATATTCATAACTCTTTTAGTAACATGTGTTTCATCCTTCTTCATCACATGACCATACCAGGACAAACGGTTTCCTTTCAACTTTTCTGTTACTGGCGCCACTTTCAAACTTCCTCTAATATACTCATTTTTTACTTCATCCATTCTCGTCACTCCGCACATCCATCTCAACATTCTCATCTCTGCTACATGCAATCTCTTTCAATCAAGACAACCCTCTCAAATATTTTTGCTATAATACACAGCTTGCATATAGGCCCATGATTAGTAATCTCTTTTTTATACCCCTCCTTAAGTACGGGTGAAATAAAAACAGATTTCTATAATATGGGGACAACACCTTGAGTCCGACTTCCAAAAACCAAAATTGAAATAGGTAGGGCGTGCATTTAGATGATATTATTAAGTGATCAGGGCCAGCACCTTGAGTTGGATCCAAGTAACAAAGTAAACCGGTCACAACATCAACATTCACTTTTATGTGACAAATGTCATGAGAATCGCCCACCACCCCGGTGGCAGATGGGAATAAAGGAAGGTGGCAGATTTCACTAAATAAGTCCCATCGACCACCGGGGTGGCAAACGCCACTAGTTAGTGCCATCCGCCACCCGGTGGCAGATGGGAATAAAGGAAGGTAGGAAATTTCACTAAATCATTCCCATCGGCCACCGGGGTGGCATCTGGGGGGTGGCCGATGGGAATAAACCCTCAAAATTTAATAATATCACCGGCTTAACCGCATTGATTGTGACGATAAAGTAAAGGATAACTATACCTATATATTTTTTTAAGAAAACAGCTTTAAAAACTTAGGGGAGAGTGGTGCAAAATGATCCCCCTAAGGGAAAACAGATAAAAAACGAACTTAGAAAATGAATTTTGTAAAATCAGATTTTTTTTTGGTAGCCTAGTCTATCTGCCTGTAATTTAGGAAGCATAGAATAATGTTATTTCATTAGAGTTTTTTTCTATGCACAATTTTATCAAGGCATAGTAAAGGATCATTTTATACACCCTGGTGTCTAAAATGATCCCAGGGGTGAGGGTAATTTGATCCCTGGGATCATTTAACCCCGCTGTTGAAGTCAGGCATAATTAAAAAAGTGAAATTATTAATAAACATGGTTTCTTTTAATTTTAGCAAAAGAAAATTTATAAAATTCAAAGTAAAGAGTTTAAACTTTAATTCTAATTTGACTAAGCACAGCAACTATTTGGTGTAACATTGTGTTTAAGATAGCTTTTGTTCCTGTTTAATTAATTATATTTGAGAAGATTATGATGTTTTATGTTTAAGTTTTATTTATATTTCAATTATGTTTTTATGATGTTCATGCATACTTGGAGGAAAGGTGTGTAGTGTATCTAAAATGTAGGTACTTGTAAATCTTATTGACAACAAGTAGACTACCTAGGGCTTATGCTATCCACAAAATAAAACAGTAAATTACCTAATTCATGTTTTACTAAACATAATACACATCATCAAAAGAAAATAAACAAAAAGCTTACCTAAACTGTTTGCACCTTTAATGCCCAGAAAAAATTAAATACTTAGCATATCCACAGATAATATAGCTTAACTAAACTTTTGATACCCTGAAATAAAATAAAATACCTACTGTTAACTCAGATAGTTTTCAAAGAGACCAAAAATTACTTGCCCTCAACAATTTCATAATTCAAGTTGTTTTCAATGAGTTTTTGGATAATTTTGGTGTCTTTGAAAACAGCACCTGGGGTTAAAACCCCACCAGACCGTGGCAAGTTCTCTCTCTCCTTAAGGATGGTAAACGCAGACATCAGAAGTGCTACCACGGTGGCACCATAGCCTGGGTTTGTTCCAGTCACCTTCACTACAACAGTCTTATTCGGCTTTGTGTTCTCCACATCAGCACCACTCTCCCATCCTTTCCCAACAAGCTCGAATGAGAAGTGGCTATTATTCATTACATTATCAGCTGGACCTTCTCTTGTCACCTTCCCCAAAGAACAAATCTTCGGATGCTTCAGTAAAAAATTTCTTGTAAATGAGATTTTTGTCATGATGAAAAGTAAAACTGCACCAAAGATGAAGAGAATTGATTGTGCCAGACTCCCAGACTTGAAATATGCTTTGAACTGGATTGGACGCTGCTGTTCCTTGTGGTATAAATAGCGCTGGGTGCGATACACCACTGACTCATCAGCCCCAAGGAATGGAAGAAACCATTTGTTGTTTATCTTTTGTATGTTTTGACGTTGTATCTTAGGCTTCAAGCGTGGCAAAGGCTCTGGGTACAACTTCTTTCTCAGAGCTGGCAGCTCATTATGGTGAGCAATTCCATAGACAAGCGACTCCCATGTGCCATAGTTGATGAGGCCTCGCTCCCGCGATTCTTTTTCAATATCTGGTGGTATGTATGTATTAAGGTAGGACTCCACTGAGTTGAGTGTGCCCTCAAAGTGTTTTTTCAAGAAAATTACGCCCATGTCGCAAGGGATGCTGTCCCAACCACAAGCGCTAACGACGAACACTCCCGCCTCTCGAGCTAGCTCGTCATACCGGAGCTGCATTAACTCCATGAACTGTGGCTCACCACTCACATCTACGTAGTTAGTCTTGTTCTCCACTGCAGCTTTGACGACAGGCTCTCCGTACAAACGATAAGGGCCGCAGCAGTTCACTACCATTTTTGTTTGTGCGCACATATCTTTAAGGGCCTTCGCGTCGTCTATATCTGCTACTATGATCTTGACGCTGGAGAGATCTTCACTCGTTTTTTTGGCGACCTCCTTTATTAAGGCACCTAGTTTCGTCTCGGAGCGACCAGCAACTCCCCAAGATCCAATTTCATACTTCTTGGCGAACTTTACCATGTGAATCACAGTTTGCTTGCCTGTGAAGCCAGTGGCACCAAATATCACCAGGTCTAGACGCGACATTTTCAATAGAATACGATAGGATTGCTTGCGTAAGAACCGACTTTTATCTTGCACTGATAACACCTTTTACACTAAGGATAGTACGGTTAATTCGTATTTAATCACAACGATGAATGTACGTACGTGTCTGTCTCTGTCATTGACGATGACAAATGAGAACCAATCAGCCAATCAGCCAGTTCAGCCACTGACATATAAACCTTATTTCCTACCTCTTTGTAATCAGCCAAAAAAAAAAAGTAGTCTGTGGAGCTAATAATTATTTATGATTTGTTTGTAACTCTAAAGGGCTGATTACACTACACGGTATTCAGGGCCCCATCCCTACATCTTAATATAGGGTGGTGTAATAACTTTTAGGCAGGTAGAGCCCACAAAATAGCGACCGTGGTATTCAGAAACAAGGTTTTCAGGCCCTGAATACCATGTAGTGTAATAAGCCCTTAAGCTAAGAACGTAGGTAATAATAGTGGTTAGGGTTGCCATCCTTCCGGGTTTCCCCAGATTTATCCTAGCTTAGAAGGCGTCCGGGAAGCGTCCGGGCGGGATTTTATTAGTAGTCCGAGTTTTAAAGTCTTCAAATCACCAACAGAAATTTTACACCGATTTCGCCGCCAATTGTGGACCGATTTAAAACATTCTTTTTTGTTTGGAAGGGTATGAACCCGAATTGGTGCCATTTAAATTTGGTGAAGACCTGATGACGAAGTTCGGAGATATTCAACGGAACTCTTCAAAAATTACGGTACATCACCCGAGATTGCTTGTCTGTTTATTGTACAGCTTCGCCATAAAGAGTAGAAAAAAATTGGGGTCGCCTCTATTGTTTACATCATTTATAATATAACATAAATTAATTTGATACTTGAAGTATTTTTAAAGATAAATTAGAATGGGGAAAATCGTTAAATCAGATGCTAAATTTCTTACTTATAAATAAAAAGCCTAGGAGAGTAAAAAAAACCTTTATTGTAGTAACAATATATTTTCTAATCACTATCTAAATATTCTACACCTGGCTCTATGCTTGTGTGGTGTTGTAAATTTTCCTTCGTTTATTTTGCTTCAAACAGTGCTTTCTGAATTCCCTGTAATCAAAATAAAACATGAATGTACAATGACGTGCGTGACAATCAAAAAATGCAGTCGCTCTATACAAAGCAAAGTCATTGTGAAAGTACTTTCCCTATGTAAATATAACCTCAAAAATTATATTAAATCCGTAAAAAAACGTCGATGATGTGGTATTTTTTGAAGACCTAACCGACTTTAAATGTAACTTAGATCATGAACTATGTATATTATATAAAATTAGAGTGAATAAATACCTGTAATATCAGCAACTCGTTTGAAGAGGTCATCCAATTCTATAGAAGTTTTCCAGCATAATATGTCGCCAAAAACCTCTTAAAAACATTGTAAATAACTTCATTGGCACACCTTTTTATCGTCTTGCCCATTTTCAATACGAATTTACCGACTAATACGTTTAATATCTAACAAAATTCACGTTATTTCACAATACACTTTTTTGTTTTCGTAGTTTCAGTAGTTTGACTAATGTTTGACATTTCCTTCTAGCTAGTTGCCATGTCTAGAAAAATTAGTTCATATTCGTTTTTTTCTACTCTTTCTAGCCAAGCTGTACACTAGCTTCTGCCAGCGGCTTCGCCCGAGTTAAAAGTGTTTCATCATTCCAAGGGATCATTATATCGGGATAAAAAGGAGCCTCTTTGCTATTCCAGACCATAATCCATCTGTGTGTCTAATTCAATCTACTGTTTAGCCATTCTGGCGTGATTGAGTAATATTCAAAGTTACGTATTTATAATGTTAGTAAAAAGTAAGAGTACTGTAGAAAGGAGATTGCCCATACACAGGTCCCTTATGAGGTATCGTGTCAGCGATTTCAATATTATACAAAAATAGGATTTATATTTTGTGTTATTTTCTATCTGTGTCCTGTACTTAACATATCTTATATGTACAGACAACAACAGATCAGGTTCCTTCACTTGGACATTTATATGCACCTTATTGCATTGTAATAAGGGTTCATTTCAAGAACAGAAACATCGTTATATCTCGTGAACCCCACAAAATAAATAAAAAATTATTTCTAATTATGAATATTACATGTTCTTCTACAATATACAACCAAATTCATCAAGATACAACCATTTTTTAAAGGGGCCCAAGTTCCCTTACAAAATGGGCATTCTCCTTTCCCACTAACTAGGTTCCACGACAAAAAAGTGAAATAGTTTGACAAAAAATACGACCCACTTCCAATTAAAAACACTACAAAATTAAAAATAAACTTAAATTTTGGAAGTCGGTGTCAAGAAACGAAACCGTTAACATCAACTGCCGAAATTAAAATTATTTTTCACTTTGTAGTGTTTTTAATTGTAAGTCGGTTGTATGGTTTTGTATTTTATTTTTATTAAACTACATTTAGTTTAAAAAGTTATGAAAATAAATCAAATGTTGTAATGTTGTGTGAAAAACACATTAAAACTATTATTAAAAAAAAATATTACACATTAAAAAATACTCTTTTCAAATGTCCGGGTTGCAAGGTCTAAAATCCGGAGTTTTCACTTCACTCTTCTTGTCCTGGTTGGCAGATTTTAGAGATGACAACCCTTGTGGTGGTTAAGAGCGCGGGGGAAGTCCATTGCTACTTGGGAAACCGGTAGTGGCGGAGGGCCGGTCTAAGCCTCCGCCATCTGAATATGTCGTCTGTATTAGATGTCATGTATGGGTTTAATATAAAAATGTTTAAAGAATAATGTTCAATCATTCTGTTCAATGAAAAACGAGGTTAAGAGCGCGGCGAAGCATGAATTGTCCATACAAACGTAATACCAAAATCATTTGTAGGTTGAGCATATTTCCACCATATTATGCTGATATCGGATTTAGACAGTATTTATCTAGGTTCCTACGTCTTCTTTTTTTCAAAATACTTACCTAAAATTAAGTTTAAGCGAATTTAATTTCGTACCTTTTTACAGCGTAAATGACATGTTTTCCTATTTATTTTTCTGCATTAAAAAATACAATATCTATAAAATTTCCGTCGCAACAACATAGCTAATATTATCAAGTTAAAAACATCGTTTTTTTTTTTTAAACATTAAGTTTTCATGCATAATTTTTGGTATTACGGAACACATCAAAATAATCATACATTTTCAATAGTAGCTATTGCTATCGCGTCAAGCACGTCATGTCAATGTGTGTGTGATCGTGCTTCACACGGTTGAGTATCGCTCGTACGGCGGCGCGGCGTTTGATCGGGGCTCTTCGGGGTTGTTTATTGTTTGTTGTATTGTATTTTTTTTTTTTTTTTGTGTTTTTTTGTCAGTGTTAGACGATTGTTTTACTGTGCTGTTTGTGCGTATTTATTTTTTTTCTAAGTACTTATTGTAATATTTCTGACACTATTGACATATGCTATGAACTTGGATTTAGATTTGCCTTGTGATTTGAACTTTGATATTGATTAATCTACTTTCTTACGAACTTAGCGTTGTTTATGGACTTTGTTATTATTTACGACTTGGTTTGGTTGCCGACATGGACTCCGAGCGTTTGGATTTTTCTCACAGTAAGTACCTATTTCCCAATGACATAATTTAATTAGTTACTAGCTGTTCCCAGCGGTTTTACCTGCCGTTTAAAACGGCTTGACCGATTTATATGATTTTTTTGTGTATACTTGAGGTCTGAGAATAGGTCGTAGGCGATCTAACATCACGCTACGACCCTTACGAGCGGCGGCGGGTGAAACCGCTGGGAACAGCTAGTATTAGTATAGATTTATGTTACCGGCAGGGATCTTGACCTTGAGTTGCGCAGTAGTCGATTTTAATAGATAGTCCGCGCATAATTATGCGCCAACTAACCCTTCACTAACGCGCCTAACGCTCAAGATCCGTGCCACTTGTTTTTTGTACCTAGGTACTTATTACTTTCTTAGCTAGCTACTTATTGTTTACATATTTTTAAACTCAGCCTAAGAAAATAAAGATATTTTTCTTGATCTGAGTTACATTAATATTACCCGACTACCGAAGGAGGGTAATGTGTTTATTTCGTTTGTTTGTCATGAGACAAAGCGGGCGTCGGAAATTATTTCAAGGACACCGCTAAGACTTACCTACACTGCTCCTCTTTACATACAGTGACGTTAGTCCGGCTCACCCAGCGTAGGGTGACCATACGATCGGATTTGGTTACACAAGCGCGGCTTTATGCAGGAATTTCCTAGTAGGTAGGATATATATTTGGGCGGAGCACCGCCGTGTCCTCGTAGAGGCGATCAGCGGTGGCAACCTCTCGCGTCCGGCCCTGGTTCAGGCCATGATACGGAGCGAGAGGGCATGGGAAGCTGTCACCTCCTTCAGTGAAGCAGTAATGCTCGCGAAGGAGGAGGCGGAACGCGTGAGGGAGACACAACGGAGACAACCTCACGCCCCTAGCCACCGCAGGAGACGCCCCGGGCGTCGGGAGTCGCAAGCCGATTCCCGGCCACCGTAGGCGCGGGCTTGCGGACGGCGAGTAATGGGTAGCTCGTCGTCCGATAAGGACCAGGCCCGAGTCGACGGCGCGTAGTGTTCCACGCGCGCCTCAAAGAGATGTCAGCAAAGTTGACGGGGTCCGCTAGGGCCGATGCCTGCCTGGGTCGCGGATAAATTTGAAAGAGAGTTACCGCGGCCCTGGCACAAGCAACTGAAGGAACACGGGTGGGTTTTAGTCAGTAAAAGTCTGACACGCCCTCTCGCTTCACCCAGAGCGGGAGACGTCATTGGATGATTTCCCACCCAAAAAAAAAAAAAAAAAAAGGTAGGATATATATCTTAATTATATTTTACATTTGATTTGCGCTCTATCAAGATAATAGTAAATTTATACTCTATTTAAATTTTCCAGATCTTCTTCATGTGGTTCAGGTGGCATTCAAATAACCAAAACAGCCAACCAAGCACCACCAAGCTTTGAACGTGTCTTTGATCTTGAGTCAAATCAGACCATACACATTGAACCAATCAGTCAATCGTTTAGCAGGTATGTACCTACCCAATTTCTTTTACCTTTTTTTATAAAAGATAGAGATTTTATATAAATAATCAATTAATTAAATATTATGTGTTGTGTTGATTGTTTGATTTAGGCAATACATTTATTCTCGTATTTTATCTCTTATAGGAATTAGTTTCCAACAAGCACTACAACTGCTGGGTCTCTCATTGTTGAAGATGCAAATGACGACGAAATCGAAGTTTCACAGTTAGTCGGGCGCAGAATGATTGATGTTCAATATTTATTTTAACAATTGTCAGAAATAGACCACAGTCCTTTTAATTGCTCTTTTCTGTCTTGCAAAAACATAGTAAAGCAACTATTATACCATACATTTAAAGGCAATGATGCTACAAAATATGGAAACGAAAACGAACTCGTATCACTAAAAGATGCTGAGCAACTTTTAGGCCTTCATATTGAACCATCTGTGTTATTTATTGACGAAAAACGTCCTTTCCTCGGAGCAAGCCCAGATGGTCTGATAGGTGGTGACGCTATGATTGAACTAAAGTGTCCTGCGAGCCCAGCAAACATTACACCGGTTGAAGCAATTGATAAAAAAAAATACTTTTTGCACTAAAGATATGGAAACCGAATTAAATAGAATAAAATTAAAAATAAATCATAACTATTTTTACCACATACAAGGACAATTACAAATAACAAACCGCAAATAGGTACTGTATTTTTTTTATAGTATGGACACCTAAATGACTGGCATATGTAAAAATTGAACAACGAATTTTGGAATTCTGTAGTCTTAAAATTAGAAAAGTTTTATTTTAAATGTATATTGCCTGAGTTAATAGATCCCCGTTTACCGAGAAATCTGCCTATCAGGGACAGAATATAAACTTGTACGTAACTTTACCTACGTAATGTACAATTACAACAATTATTACAATGTACAATTGTACATATAAACTAAAAAGCAGTGCGTAAAAATGTTTTCTGATTACTATTATTGTATTTTTAGGGTTCCGTACCCAGAGGGTAAAAACGGGACCCTATTACTAAGACTCCGCGGTCCGTCTGTCTGTCACCAGGCTGTATCTCATGAACCGTGATAGCTAGACAGTTCAAATTTTCACAGATGATGTATTTCTGTTGCCGCTATAACAACAAATACTAAAAACAGAATAAAATAAATATTTAATGTGGCTCCCATACAACAAACGTGATTTTTTTGCCGTTTTTGGCGATAATGGTACGGAACCCTTCGTGTGCGAGTCCGACTCACACTTGGCCGGTTTTTTTGTATTTCGTTCAGTCGATAATATTTATGGTCACCCTACACGACTTTATCACGTTACGATTTATATTTTTGAAATAGATGAATGATGATCTATAAACTAAAACATAACAAAATAAATGTATATTCAAAATCCTTGTGTTTATTTTTAATATTCTTAGATCAGAGCGCTGTTATTTGTCTGTACCTACTTATGCGTAAATAGGCATAAATTATTGGAATATTTGTCTTTTACTAATACTTTGTCTAAATATAACTTGTATTATTTTACTTGCATTCATTATTTATTATAACAATACATATTTGAGGTTTCGTAAAAGTTACCCTACATAAATAAGACAAAAGAACGCCGGCGCCGTTCGCGTCGGCCGGCTTGCCGGCTTTCGGTTTCGAGTCGTTATGAATGGTAGCTAGCCTATCTACTCGCACACACACGGCTGCGCACGGCGCACCGCGTGTGTGTGCAAAGCGAGATAGCAATACTCCGAACGAATTTTGCACTCGCCTCGAATTGCATTTGCGAGCTTCGTTCGCCGCGCTCTTAATATGACGTAACTCAAAGAGTAATATACGTAACTACTCGACGTTTCTACAGTCGACGAAACGAGACTGGTTTACCGTCTACTATAAACTAATGCATAAAACAGTTTAATTTTCGACTAGTTTACATCATAGACTGAACAGCAGCGTTTAATCCGCAGTTTAGTGAACGATCGGATTAGGTTGTGTAGTTAAAAACTTGTTTACTAGTCGATTAGGCATATAGGCAAATAGCGAATTGTGTATGAGTGTATAAAGTATTAGACACTCATACACAATGCACTATTTACAATCAGTTATTTTTGTTTATTTATTAAGTACTTTGTTTTATACTTATTTTAAGTTATTTAAAACACTTTTGGCGAATGTATGAACGAAAAAAGTAGGTAATGAGGAAGTTTAATATTTCGCCTTGACTGACACGTAATGCATATTTTCAATCAGGAAAAAATAAAATAACGTACCTACCTAAACAAAATTCAAAAACATTTATTATTATACAGATTCGTATGTATTCCATTTGACAGCATTCACATAAGGGCTTATTACACCACACGGTATTCAAGGCCCTGAATGCTACGGTCGCTATTTTAGAGACCCTAACTGCCTAACATTTATTACACCACCCTAATTTAATTTAGGGCCCTGAATACCGTGTAGTGTTTAAAGTGTACCAAAAACTGTCACTTTGATCTCATGATGTACCTCGTTTTTGCGCAAGGTATGAATAAGCATTATTATACATCGCATATAATGCGCAGAAAAATTACGAAACAGTGGAATTGTACTTTTACAATGTATAAGTTCACTCTTTGTACGAGTTCACATTCACTTTTTAAATAATTATAAAGAATCCCTAAAGAAACGTAGAAAAAAATAGCCGCAGTCAGGAACGATTCTTACAGACATTTAAACAAATTTGTAGATCGCTCCAAAACTAAACTCGATAATATCGATATAACAGTGGCACAGATCTAGTACTGATATATGTCTATAGATAAGTATCTATAGCATCCTCGGTCACACTGGCACATAAGATGGCATAGACAAAAGTATATCTATCTCTTTTTCCTTATGACGTTATCAGTTAGTGCGAAAGTGAATAGTCAAACGGGGTGAATAGGAATGCAGGGGTGAATAGAAACAAAACTTTGATTAGGCTTATAACTGTGATACCACTTTATTGGTTTCAAACAAAGCATCGTTCTTTTATAATATTATTTAATACATTGGAGTATATACTAAAATGCAGCAAACAATTTTTAAACGACGTGTAAATTCCCTTCAAAGTTTTGTTTCTATTCACCCCTGCATTCCTATTCACCCCGTTTGACGGTACCGATGTTGAAATTGCGTCTTAATTCTTAAACATGTCCTCTCTAGGTTAGGTTACTATACAAACTCTCTGATACTCTGCAGATTGCTTTAGAGTGTCAGTGTTACGTCATATAAAATTATGTTGTCTTGTCATTGTCACCCAATGAGCCAGCAATGAGCTATGGTTTCTAAGTCAGTGTTGTCACCCAATGAGGAAGGAATTGTCACCAGAGTTCGAAGCCAGAGTTTCCTTGATTGTCAAATCAAATGTCAATTTGGACAATTTGTCACTATTGTGATTGTCAGTCTGTGGTCAAAAGCTATTCAATTTGAAATTTTTCCTAAATGTTTTGTAATACATTTGCTTAGCATACAAAATAACTACGTTGGTTTTCTAATAATGTAACATAATAATATCAGCAAAAAAAAAGCAATATAATGTTCTTCAGAAATGTTTGGTGTGCGGCAGAGATGACGAATAGTCGGTACGAAAAATTGATAATTACACGTTTGATTGATGATCATAATGAGTAAAAAATGAAAAAAATGGTGTTGAATTATATATTTGTGCATTTTAGGAGGCCAATGTTTGTCCAGCAAGGCCGGAGTTGCGTCGGCAATGTGCGGTTGGTGGTCCGCAACTCTATTCACAACAGTCGGCGAGGCGGTCGGCGGACGGTCCTCGAGCCTGATCCATTGTCACAAATACAAATCGAATCTGGACCACTTTACGCTAGGGCGCTGTGGAAACCCTTCTTTTTTACAATTGGGGTGAGAGTTTCTTATGTAACTAATACTAATATTCATAACATAACATCTCACCCGTCAGCCCAAAAGAGTTAGGTCTAACACTAATGGTACACCCTAGTTTCCCTTTATAACTATGTTCCATGTAATAGAGGGCAAGCCTATTGCTGTCAACCAGGCACCAATCCAGATTGGTTTGCTACTGAGAAATTGCAGATATCTAATACATTACCTACAGAGAAATTATCCAAAACATCATTATTTTGTAATAAGGATCTCTAAACACTTATATCATTGCCAGGTATCAGCAGTAAGTCTAACTGGCTGTGTGATATGGGAATATGAGGCTCTACGAGCACATGCTTCATCATTCCTCAAAAAACCAGGAACCTGGTTGAGTGCTCAGCAAAGAAAATTTAAGACACAACTTGTAAGTATAAATAAATTATAGTTAAAATTTTGTTAAATTAATGATGCAGAAAACAAAATCTAGTATATCAATAACAAAATTTATTAAATGTGAAAGTCAGTTAAAAAATATTATCATGGCAAACTAATTAATTTAATTTATTATGTTTTAGCAAAAAGCTGAGCCAGGACCAGTAACCAAATGGTGGAGGGGACTAAGAGATAGTGAGAAAGTGTTTTATCCAATATTGGCTGCAAATGTATTGGTGTTTGGTGCCTGGCGGGTGAGGGCTCTGCAGCCCTATATGATCAAGTACTTCTGTTCAAACCCAGCAGGAAGTATGTTTTTATTTCATTAAAGCAATGTGGACCGTGCATGATTTTTGGCGAATGTGAAAGTTAATGAATTCACAGACCCATGAATCATATTATGGTCTGCAGTATTTATGTTAAGCTCAGAAACCGAAATAACTCAATGAGCCCAAAAATAGCTCACAATGCATCATGGCTTTTCTTCATGGCCACAATGTATTGTGGTTAAATCAGCGACCACACAGCCCCTAGACGCCTAATAACAGGCGAGCAATGTCTGTCAACACATAAGACTAAAAGATCATATACAGGTAATACGAGTACAGGTCGCCACTCGACAATTTCGAATTAGTAGTGACCACTTCTGGGAGCCATAAACACTTCCGCATCATGCAATAAAAAATTTATGAAGTAAATATTATAATGGCCTCTTGATATTTACGTTGATGGTAACAACAGCCAGACTTCGAGTTTCCGGAAAAATGGCATAACATTTCATTGGTAAGTTAATAGTTACATAAACATAATTAGATTTATTTTCTGATATAATTTATCGGAATTCATATTATACTGGTCAAGTTTGTAGGTGAAAACGTCCACCGCATGTTTGAATCTCTTTCTTTTTAAAGTAATTTTTTCGCTATCTCTTCTCCTCTTTAATTTAGTAAACAAAACTAGTGATGCACCATATTCTATGACCAAATCTATTATCAATAGAACACAATTTAATGTTTCTAACATTACAAATAAAGACATTAAATTGAATAGTTTATTAATTGTGAAAACATTTTTGATCACATTTTTTTTACTAATATTTAATATTACTACATTTAAGAACCAACAACCGAAAAAAGAATGATAACTTTAGAATTTTGATATTTTTGTTTTAGTTTAAATATTTTAAGTTATTACTAAAATGTTAAAACGCCGTATAATTATTATTAAAAAAGGTAGTATTAATAAAAAAAAAAAAGTACAAATACTATTACTAAAAATATCGATAACCTCCCGGTTTTTTTTTAATCTGTCCCACCTTTAATGAGGCGTATGACCTTGGTAAGGGACCAATCAGAGCGCAGTCGTCCCGTCCCTCATACCTCAGTTACGGTACGTTCACACGGCGTCGAGTTTTTCTCTACCGAATCGGTTTTTTGCAGGATTCGGTTTAGTGGCATAAGTATTTCAATGAAGGAGTTCACACATGCATTCGGTTTCAAGACACGACAAAAAAACCGAATCTTGCTGAAGTTGACATCCGATTTTGCGACTAAAAACCGATCCGGCCGTACTGCAAAATGTAAGATCCGGTGCAGTGGTATAGCGCATTCAATACATGCGTTCATACGATACACGCAGGGGTAGATTCGGTTATTAGATTTTATCTCTATACGAGGCCGTCGGATACGGCAATGCAAGATGTGCTGTGTGAATACAACATTCGGTTTTTCCAGATCCGATGAAAATAAGATTCGGCAAAACGTGGCTCCGTGTGAACGTACCGTTAGCTGACAGAATTGTTTTGATGGACTAGAATCTAGTCTAGTCACTAGATCATATATTAGGCGTCTAGTGGCTATGTGGTCGATGGGCCAATATTATGAAAGTCATAACACATTTGACACAATATGTCTTGGTCGTTTTTTTAAGGCCATGTCGCAAACTGACTTTGTGTCTAAGATTATACATATCTTTGAACATTTTATTAGTAGTAACCGACCGAAACCGAATTACGGCAACAATCTCAGTTTCGGCCGAAACCGAAAAAAACCGAACCGTTACAAGAATCATGTTTTGAGGGATAAAAATAAAAAACACGTTATTATAATCAGACAGTCTTTATTTTTTTATCTTAGCTATGCACTCGCCGACATTTTACTTATTGGTATGATAATCAAGAAAACAACCGCTCATTTAAGAATAAAATACCCGCTTGGATAGAATTTAACCGATCGAACATACCGAACATGACCGATCACAGCGCGAGAACTCCCGAATGCTGATTCGGTTTCGGTCGTAGTTTCGGCCTGTTTGCCCCCAAACCGAAACTCGTTTTTTTGCCAAAACTCTGAATGAAACCAAAACCGAACTTTCGGTCAGACACTATTTGTTAATAAAATTATCTTATATTTATTTTATTTCATAACCAGGTTCAAGATGTCTTCCAATGTTGTTGTCTACATTCAGTCATTACTCAGCAATGCACCTGGCTGCAAATATGTATGTCCTGTACAGTTTTATGCCAGGTAAGTGTCCTTATTTTTAACCGACTTACCAAAAAGGAGGAGGTTATGTTCGACATTATGTTTTTTTTTTGTGTATGTTCATCGATATCTCTGTCAATTGTAGACCGATTTAGAAAATTCTTTTTTTTTTTGTTTGAAAGGGTATGTTTCGAAATTGGTCCCATCTGGTAGGCAGGTATTTGGTGAAGATCTGATCTAGAACTTCGAATATATACAACAGAACTCTTCAATAAATAATGGCAAATCTCTCGGGGTTGCTGCAATCGCATGTCTGTTTATTGTGTATACCATAACATTTCATAACATAACATCACGCCAGTACGCTCTAAAGGGGTATGCAGATATTTACAATTCATCTTTATACACACTTATTTCATTTCACCGGTTATGTTTAAGTTTCATGATATTCGGCAATACAGGTACCTTATTAAACAAATACTTCCAAATGAGAAAACTACAAAGTGAAAAATAACTTTATTTTTCGAAGTCAGTGTCCCTACCGCAAAAATTGGTTCAAAAAAACGTCAGCTGGATAGGAAGCAAAAGCCTCGGCACGATCTTTGTCAGTATTAGTCCATGTGTTGTTTTGTAACTTAATAGGATTTTAGGCGTCTCTGACGTACATTTCAATGATTTGTGCTAAAGGTGGCTATCTCAGACACCCTTCTCCATACAAGGTTACGTTTTATGATAGTCACTGTATTTTATGTCGAAATAAATAAAGAATTATTATTATCAATGTGTTATGGTCTGAGCAGTAATTTTGGCAACTTCCTACACCCAGGTATTAGTTGAGAAGTCCCTTGTATGCAAAAAGTCCAACAGGTCAGGTAATTTGTACAGTAGGCCAGTATGAAGGTTCTCCTGTGCTCAGTGTATATTATGTTATTACCATTTAGACTCTTCTGCAGTTCTCTTCCTCTGGGTAGAGTTAGTCGCGAACCCCAACTAGTGTGCTTAGGTTTCCAGTCTCCTCCATACAAGAATCTTTGTCCCAGAGTTCTAAAGTATTCCGAAAATCTTTCCGATTTTGTTCCACGCCTAGGTGGGCAGTATACCGCTGATAGGGCTAGTGAACCTTGCCTATCGTGCACAATTATACTAGAAGGGATCAAAAAGTAGTGAGAACGACATACTCCTTGGTAAGAAAAAAATAATATTGGCAGGCATAGCTCAGATACATATTTGTAATATAAACTAGCTGACCCGGCAAACTTTGTTTTGCCATAAAAACACCAAACATTTATCTACCCTACCTTACACTACCTACCCTACCCGACCCGACCCGACCCTACCCTACCCTACGCTACACTACCCTACCCTAAGTTTCAATTTTTTTTATTATTATTTTTTCTCTTCGATCGCTCACAATTTTCTCGACTTTCGCAACATTTTCTTGGGTGACTGACGTCGATGGACGGCCGCAACGATGTTCGTCTTCCGTGCTCGTTCTCCCTACTCGAAATTGAGAAGCCCACCTTGCGACAGTGGAATACGGCGGAGCAGACTCTCCTAATATTGCCTCCAAATCGCAATCTCTTGCGTCGTTAACTTTTTTTAAACAGAGGTATTTAGCGAAGCGAAGAACGGGCTCACCTATCCAAACCAAATGTTTAAGCTTTGTTCGGACTATTTAGTAAATGAAAATTAGGGTAGTGTAGCGTAGGGTAGGGTAGGGTAGGGAAGGTTGTGTAGGGTAGGGTAGTGTGGGGTCGGGGAGGGTAGGGTAGATAAATGTTTGGTGTTTTTATGGCAAAACAAAGTTTGCCGGGTCAGCTAGTGATTCTATATTTGAGCTGGTAATTGTGAGTTGATTTTTATGTACAATTTTAAAGAGGTATTCACCTTCGTCAACAACTGTATTTATACGTTCTGACAGTTTGTTGACATCTTCAACCCCCATACTAGATTATGGGTGAGGGTTTTGGTACTCGTTTTTGTATAGGTCGTTCTTCTGCATCCATAGAGTCGATCTGTAGTCCGCTATATCTATTTTGGGTTACAACTTCAGGTGATTGTGATAGTTTCTTCCTCTTGTAGCTCCTGGCTGTTGGAACTCTTTGCCACTCAGGTGGTTGAAGTGTATCTTGTACGTTCTGGTACGTCTCACAAAATGTTATTGGTCTCTTGGTGACGAAACTACATTTTTGTCCTCAAGCTGTCTGGTGTTCGTCGGGTCTTGCATTTCTTTGCTTGATGTGCTACCTAGGGAGTTGCATCTAGGTCGAGATAAGAACAATCCAGGGTGGTTAACTTTAATATGATACTTAAACTTTTTTTTCTCCACACAGCTGCAGTAGCTGCATTAGGAAAGGAACAGTTTGTGGCCATGTACTTAAGTGCTGGTGTCTTCAGCAGCTTTGCCAGCTTTCTGTACAAGGTTCTACTAAACCAGCCGGGTCTTAGTCTTGGTGCGGTAAGTGAACTAATTCTAAAATCCTTATTTTCTGGGCATCTCAGGATTTTTGAAATCGGATCCTGGAATCCGGCCGCAATACTGAGAAGGGCCACGGACACACAACGCGAATAAATAAAATTTGGTCAAAAAAAAATGCAGTAGATGGCGTTTTAAGCTGGTTTTGGGTGTTGTGAAATATTAAGATTTTCTAGAGACGGTCATGAAAAAAAGTATTCTTGTTTGTAAATAAGTATCTTGTTTCATTAACTCTGGGAGAGTTAATTAAACAAGAACACAAAATTAAGTAATATTGGGCTCATAATGCACATTTCAAAGATTTTTTGAATACTTAGATCATTTAAAATTGATTCTAATAAATGGCGCGATTTAAATTTCTGAGGCATCCACCCGATTTTTAAAGGAGAATGCCCAGTTTGTAAGGTAACTTGGGCCCCTTTGAAAAAATGGTTGTATCTTGATGAATTTGGTTGTATTTTGTAGAAAAAACACTTTATTTTCATAATTAGAAAACATTTTTCATTTATTTTGTGGGGATCACGAGATATAACGATGTTTCTGTTCTTGAAATGAATCCTTATTACAATGCAATAAGGTGCATACAAATGTCCGAGTGAAGGAACCTTATATGTTGTTGTCTGTAGATATAAAGTAAAGGACACGGATGTAAAAAAAATACAAAATATAAATCCTATTTTCGGATAATATTGATATCGCAGACACGATACCTCATAGGGGGCCTGTGTATGGGCAATCCCCTTTGTTTTGCAACTCATTTTGGTACAATAAAACTGTAAAAACTTGCAAAAAAAATATACTATAAAACAAATCGTCGCTGTATTTAATAACAAAGTATGTATTCACGAACCGAGTAAATCCTTTACTTGCAAGTCGCTGCTAATATTATCTATATCCGTGGAACGGAAACGAACGCGATCGATGTTCTTAGAAAACATATCAGTTTAATCAGACGAAAAACGCTAGTTACGTTGGCACGGTGTCTTTGTATGGGATGAGGCATCTGTATGCTAGTATTATATAATCTCTGGAAGGGCCTAGAAATCCGGAGATCTCAGGACAAATCCTGAGATAACCTAACCTTAATTGCGGTGACCTTGCCTCGTCATTTCATTTTGCTTCCAGAACGGATCGCCGATGAAGCTTAGTAGTAATGTTCTTCTTTTATTTGTTTCAGTCAGGAGCAATAATGTCAGTTTTGGCATATGTTTGCGTCCAATACCCCGATACAAGGCTGAGCATTATCTTCTTGCCTATGTACACGTTTGCTGCAGGCACGGTAAAATACGTCATACAATATTTTCTATTGATGTTATGGGTAACTTAATTTTTATAAGGTTATCTATATAAAATAAACATTTTGATGTTTATGTTGCAGGCTATAAAGGTCATAATGAGCGTTGACTTAGCTGGTGTAGTTTTCGGATGGAAATTCTTTGACCACGCAGCGCATCTTGGTGGCGCTATATTCGGAATGTGAGTATAAAAAGCTTAAAGTTCTTTAAAGATAAATAAAAGTATGTATTAGATTAGATAATAACATTGAGATATTGTTTAAGACTGTGTGCAAGATTTTTAAAAAGACGTAAGAGAAAACGTCAGGTGACAAAGCGGTACTAAATACATGTAAAAGGTAGGTTAGCTTATAGATTCCGACGAATTGAGAAACTCTTTCCTTTTTTGAAGTCGGTTAAAAATGGAACGCCATTTTTAAATGACATGATCAGTAAGACATGAAATAGTTATTTATGCTACAAGTGCGGAAGGTAGGTGATTTCCGATGAGTGGCATTTTTATTCACGAGCGAGCGAAGCGAGTGAGTGAATAAATCGACACGAGTCGGAAATCATCTTACGTACGTGTATCATACAACATTTTACTATGCATTGTGCGAGGAAATAAATAAATTAATAAAATGGCGGGCTTATTCAAGCGCGTTCAGCATATCCACAGATTAACTAATAGTTCCTCGGGCATATCTACAGCGCATGTGCGAATAGCTGTCACATCGTAACGCAATAAGGCACGAGCAAAATATACGTTCTGCCAAACACATTTAATTAATATTTAAAATTAATTTATTGATCAAAATCTAAATCTAGAGTAATTAAAAACGCCTAAAATAAAGTATTAGTTTTATTTTACCTTTTATATGAATGATAATCTGTACATAACTAATTTTTAAAACTTTTGTCAAATAATAAAAACTCTATGCGTCGGGCTGACGTTGGAGTTAAAAATTAAAAAAGTACAGGAAAGTAAAAAGCACTAGTGAAAAAAAGTGACACTTTCCGCACAGTTTGGCTGCTTGGAAAACCGCTCTTTTCGAGGACATGCATTGTAAAATATTTTTTTTTTACTTTTAGGCCATTTCTAATAGAGATTTACCTGAATCACGTATGAAAAGCGGTGGAATATATGAACCATACGGTACCCATTCTGAAGTTGCGAACCACGGACTGCGTGCACTGACCCGGCTCTTAAAAAATATCATATAGTGCTAATCTTACGTCTATGTACAATCTAGTTTATCCTTACAATAGGTATGTATTTCATTTTCAGGTCTTGGTGTCACTGGGGTACGACCAGTATATGGGGGAACAGAGATAAATTCCTGCAGTATTACCATACTCTTAGGAAAAACGATACGGGAAGGTAGCAAATTAAAAAACTGGCAAATACATAGTATAACAATTTTGTTAGGAAAATTTTTTAAATGTAACTCAACAAATTATATTTAATTTTGGAAAAAATTTCATTGTTTTTATTGGTGTTAGAAAATAGGATATCTGTAAGCAGAAAATGTTTAGTGAAATGAAAAGAAATAAATGTTATATTTATAAACAACAACTTTACTGTAAAAATAAAAACAGATATTAAAAATGCCTTTAAAAATATTGACTATGTCAACAATGGTTTCCTTAATTAGGCCTTCAGTATTTTGGCGTGGAAGTCGAAATGTTCGCCGATGTAAGTGGAGATGTAGTAGTACGAGTGATCATAACCCTCGCGCAAGTTAAGTATGACTGGCACACCGACTGACCGACACGCTTCCACCAAGTTTTCAGGGAGTAATTGCTTCTCCAAGTAAAATTGGTCACTAGCACCCTGGAAAAAAAAAACAAAAGATATATGGTTTTACTTTAGAGATTAGGTAGCAGTTAGTTATTATCAGAAAGCATAAGAAATATATCCTCTTAGAAAAAGGCCCCATCTGGATTATTATGAAAAAAATCTGGATGTCTGTTAGCCCAAAATGAAAAATGCCATGGTATAGAAGTTCCAGGTAGCATTCCTTCATCAGATGACCTTTCTTTAAAGATTTTGATCCAAATTTCTTATCAATCATACCTGGTCAATAAGCAAAGTGAGTGGGGGTCCGTCATATTTCTTGACTAGCTCGGTTGCATCCCACTCAGCCCACTTGCTTTTGTCCTCTCCCAAATACCCATTGAAACCCTTGACACCCCATGGGCATTGCGTAGGGTTGCAGATAGGAGCAAATGCACTCGCTGATTTGTACAAACCAGGGTTTCTAAGGGTGGATACTAAAGCTCCATGACCCCCCATGCTGAAAAAAAGAGATGTTATAAATTGTGTTGGTAGTTGAAGTTGTGCCAGTTACTAACTGGACAATGTATATCTAAAACAGATTTATCAGCCTAACCAAAACGTTATTATTTCACAAAACTAAAGTATTTAACTAGTCTTTAACTAATGCAGAACATTTTGCAAGATTGACTTTCAGTATTATTTAAAATCTATTTACCTGTGTCCCATAATGCCAATCCTGTCAGCATCAACCACATTGCCAAATGCTTGCAGTACTAATTCATACAATTCCTTGTTAAGATAACTGCCCATTCTGTAATTATTTGACCATGGTTCTTTACTGGCATCAAGGTAGAATCCAGCTCCTACTCCAAAGTCCCAGGAATCATCATCACCAGGGATCTTCACACCTCTGGGAGATGTGTCTGGTCCCACAACAATGATGCCATGCTCTGCAGCATACCTATAAAATATTATTATGTTAATGAACATTTGCTGATACAGTATTATAATGGCTGATGATAACGATAAGCTTCTTAATATTTTTGATAATGACAATAATTAGCAAATTATGGTTGTAATTAACATCCAGCTTTATAATCTACATAAATAAATTCCAGTTCAAAAGCCACATAAACACATTTTATATCTTTATAATGGGCTAGCAATTATGTAATAATATGTAGGTATTTATTACTTTATTATTATATATATACCTAGGGTAGGGCAATCTATACCCAGCTGTTAGGTGAATAAGGGCAGAGAAAAGTAAAACCCACATCCATATAGTTGTGGAGACTTACGTGGACACCATGGAGCGCCTAATAAGTGCCCCCTATTATACCACACACCTTATGTACCACAAAATGATTATATTAGCCCATCATTGCATCACACTCATAATACACCATGATGTTGATTAAATCTGTTATGGAGACAATTTTTCTTTTTACCTTTGGAACCCTGATTTAGTTATGAAGTTCTGTTCACTGCAAGTCAGTCCTGAGAGGTAGAATATGACGGGCAACTTGACATCACCACCCTCAGCCTGGGGCGGCAAGTACACTGAGAAGTTCATCTTACATTTTAGCTCAGAAGACTCGTGGGAGTAAACTTTCTGATGACCCCCGAATATCTTATTTGATGAAACCAATGTTATACCTTCCATGGTGGATTTCTGTAATAATAATAAACAAAGCATAACACATCTGTAGATATTAAAGAGGTTGACCAGTGCCTTAACAATAGGGTGGCAGAGCAGGATGTCACAACCCTGACCTGAGCGCCCACAAGCACAGAAGAACCCTAACATTTACTACAAGATTAATAAAATACCAATTTTGTATTTAAGTTAAAAATTTTGGTCAGTGAGTCATCTTAGGGACCTAACCAAAAATTAAGACGATAATTATAATACTATAAATGTCCTACTTAATGATTACACTACTGCGGTTGGCAGATGTGTAGGTTCAAAATAATAATTTAAACAGTATCAAGACATTGTTGAGAAATAGTTTATTTAAAACCGTACCCTGACCAAAACACTGCCGTGAGCATTCCAAGTGCCCTATAATAGTGGCACAGGTGGCGCATGAGTTGCGCCCAGATTTTAGAATAAAATCTTTATAAAATCGAATTATGGTGTTTTGGAAAAAAAATCTACAAAATGTTTGTTATTTAATTGTCTATACATTAGTGTTAGTACAATGCATGCTATCAGTAATTAATTCTCATTTTTATGGTTTTGTTAGAAGGAGATTAGTGAAACATATACTTCAGTATCAAAAAGAAAATCTACCATTTTGTCAATATTATGTAGAACTTTAATGTATTTTTATGAGATAATATCTCTTTTTAAATAATGAGTAGATAGCTCTTAACAACTGCACAAAACGGCGTTTTATTCGGGGAGGCGCCTCAATGTATAAAGTACATTATTCGTTTTAAAATGGCTTGGAGCATGTCATGTATATTCAACCAGAATAGGTCTGCAATAATCTTATTTTTAAAGAAATACCTACATATTCTTTGGCAATAAGAAAGACACAATTACTCGTAATACACTTATTGAGTGATTAATGTTTAACAGTATAATATTTGGTTGGTGTACTGAGCCCATGTACAATATAAATGTAAAAGAGATTTTTTACAACTGCTCAGCTGTTTCATTTAATTTTTTTATGTTATCTGCACTTATGATAGATAAAATTTATTAACTAACTGACTTAACTACTAAAATTTGAGACCATGACCTTGAAAATCAACATAACATTCGGCAAATCATGTAAAAAATTTAACCATGACGTAAGGCGATTAAGCGGTTCCGACTGGTCAAACTTTATTATAATACGGAATCTATTAGCTATATTACGGCTATGTATTGATTGATTTAGTAAAATAAATAGTACATACGTTGATTTGGGATTACCTTCCCTAGACTGTCACGAAACCCTGAAGCAATAATTAAAATACTACGCCGATATTCCTCTCCAATACCAAAGGACTAGGTTCAATCGTACACTTACTGATACTGATTACTGAATGACTAATTCACAAATATTCACAAAGTTCACCAAAATGTAGAATTCTGAATTTTGAATAATATGACAGTGACATTTAGTCCTGGGCTGACAGTGACACTGACATTGTTATTTTTTCCTTCGCACTTCTCGGGCAGGCTAAGCTCTTGGACTATACCGCCTCGTCTTCAGTGCAATTTTGACATTCTTTAGTATGCATTAGAATACGGATGTAACAGATTCTAATGGTTTTTGGAGTGTTTGGCAGCAAATTGTATCGTGTCAGCCTACTCAGTAAGCTTTGCGGAGGTAGTCAATACTACAATAAAATTCTCCGCTCCACTACCCTGAGATCGCTTCTGTCAATGATTTCACATATTGTCCAGTAGCGTAGACAGTTGAGACACAAAACTACACCAATATTATATCACAATATCCATTAGGAATCAATTTGCAAATAATATTAACAGCCGCTGAACTTCACTCGAAAAAACCCGCCAAAAACTCTCCATTGACATGTTATAACATTTTTTATATACAGTGCCAATAGGGCCGGAGGTATTCAATACTAAAATAAAATTCTCAGTTGCAATATGCCGAGATCGCATCTGTCAATCAATGATTTCCTCGCTAAGAGTAAAAATGTTCTGTGATGATTTCACTGATTTTATTTATAGGCTATACCTCTCCTATCCGTACCGTATGGTGTCGGACGTAAAGAATTTCACCATTCTGTGGCGTAAGAGGCGACTAAGGGACAAACCAGAGAATGGGCAGCAGCGTTCTCTGTGCCCGCCAAGCGTGGGGATTATGGCAAAACCATCATGGAATAGCACAAGAAAAAATGGCTCCTAGTGCCCGGCAGCCTGTCTACCCTCGACACAGAATAAATAATAGAGGCGACTAAGGGACAAACCAGAGAATGGGCAGCAGCGTTCTCTGTGCCCGCCAAGCGTGGGGATTATGGCAAAACCATCATGGAATAGCACAAATAAAAAATGGCTCCTAGTGCCCGGCAGCCTGTCTACCCTCGACACAGAATAAATAATAGTACAAGTACAGAAAAGTCACTTCGCGCAACAATTCATGGAAATAGAGACTCTTGCTAGTAAGCAACAAAGTGCAATTCAGCTCGCATAAGCGCTAAATGCCTAACGCGATAATCACCTAAACGTTGCCGCTCTTTCTAACGCGTAACTCTTTTGCTGTCTGGCGCGAAGTGACGTGCTAGGGTTGTAGGCTTGCTGCTGCTACTATATTCATCGTCTATCTGCCTTGTTGTTGTCTACTTAGGTAGGTACCTAATTATTAGTATTTGGCACATCTATTCATTCTTTTAGACACCTCAAAAATGCTTTTAATCTCTTTCTATGCACTACCGACAGTTATAGAGTATTTATGTAATGTTTTAAATACAACAAAATAGCTTAACTTTCAACATCTTTCGGAAATGTAAACAAAAGATTATATCGATTCTTTGTTCTCTCCTTTATTCAGAGACCCGTAAACACAACTGTGTCTTATAAAGGACTCATTATAAGATCGTTTAGAAGTCATCGTTCTTTGCAAAAATCACAGAAAAAATAATAGCTAGCGTGCGAGCCGAGCGGTAAGCAGCAACCAACCGCGATACTCCGTCCCACACGGAGCGCCGGCCAATCGTACCTAAACTGCGGAGTGAGACCCCCCTGCCTCTACTAATGTAGCGGTCGATGTTACGGCACGGCAAGGGGTGCTAAGAATCTCCGGACGAGATCCGGCTACGGGCTACCCCAACAAAAACCGACTGCAGGACCTGGCAACGTACAACACGCGCACACTCCGGAACGATGAGTAGATCACCGAACTCGAAGAGGAATTGAGCAGGTTACTATGGAGTAATAAAGTGTTATCTGAAGTCCGAACCCGATTTGAGGATCATCGAGTTCTCCCCCTCGGGAGAACTCGATGATCCTCAAATCGGGTAACTTGCTCTATTTCCGAGAGGGTGACCGTCAGCCCCTTATTTTTTTTTAGCGTGTAGAAATGCTCATGCGTACTGCACTACCACGGGGAGATAGTGCAGTTATGTGGGACTCTAACCCAATAAAACTCCACGGTGTCCTCCTGTGCCGCTTATGGCGGGACCACGGGCACGCGTTAGCACTCACCGCGAACCCGCCGCGGCTGTCCGTCACCGGACCCTCCTCGGGGGAGTACCCCCCATCACCGGCGCACCAGGACACTCTGTGCGCCGTGACCACCCCAGGGACCAAACCAGCACATGGGTGCCAGACGACCCCGTGTATGGCACCCTTGGTCCCCTTGTGACGGGTCCACCTACCATTTTTCGGCCGCAGGCGATAGGGAGAGCGGCAAACGCTATACCGGCACTCCTCCTCCCCTGCGGCCCCACCGCGTCCGCCATCAGACGGTGACGACCCCATCTAGGCCGCGGAAGGTAGGGAGAGCGGCGCACCGCAATACCGGCACTCCTCTCCCGCCGCGGCCTCCAACCCTCAGCCGCGATATCGTATGGGTATGGGAGACCCCATACGACATCGCGGCCCGCCTCAGTTGCGATGTCGCCTAGGCAGCACCGCAACCTACATGTTGGCCGCTACGTCGTCGGCTTATCGGCAAAAGCCCTGACGAGCGGCCCCTCCTCGGGTTCCTCTTCGCTTCACCGTGGGTCACCAAGCCACGGTTACTGAGCCCCCCCGAAACGACAATGCGGGAACCCACCGGGGGGGGGACCGTCAGTCCCTGGGTGGTGTCACATGTCCCTTGTGAATAACGTGGTGAAGATCGAGAGTGTGTCGACCAGGGTGGCGTACCTTATTATCGAGATATTCGCTGAAGGTCGTACAGGTCTACGCCCCGACCTCGGCACACTCCGACGACCATACATGGTTTCAAAACTCACTTCACCGTTGTCATGACGGACTTCAACGCGAAACTGGGCAAACGAGACAATGATGAGTTGCTTATGGGGCAATTTGGAGTTGGCTGCGGAACCACCGGGGTCACCTACTGGACAGCTATACGACGAAGGAGATAAAGATGGAGAGAGAGAGAAGGAGAGAAACCTCGAGAGCTGTCAGCTCAAACTCAAGATTCGTTTCGAGTGTTTAGGGAGCTCCGTGGATACACATCGTACAGATAGAAACAAAAAGCTCTCTGATCCAACTCTCAAGCTTATGAAGGAGAGGCGTGAGATGATCCTGCACTTTTCAGATGAGATGTGTAAATACCGGCAGCCCAATGGAAGGATCTCTAAATCCTTGAAGAGACCTTCGCTGTCGCTGCTTTAATACAGAGCGTATTAAAAACGCGATTACGCGAAATAAAGGCTCCGAGGTATTTAAAGGGATCTGGCTATTGGGCAGAACAAGCTCACGAAACTGAAGACCGACGATGGCAGGATCATAACCGCCAAAGCGGAACTTCTGAGGGAGATCGAGACATTCTATGGGTCTTCAGTTCTACACATCAATCAGCAAACCAGTTGTGAATCTAGAAAACGACCCAAGAACTAGATTGACCCGACACTATACCGAAGACAGCCCGGACTTTTCAGCCTGTATGAGATTAGGATGGCTCTGAAATAACTTAAAAACAGCAAGGTGATGACGGAAACACGGAAACCGGTCCTTAAGGCCCTTCAGAAGCTGTTTGATTCCGTCATACTCGGGGGCAAAATGCCACAGGCATGGTGCAGAGGTGTGGTGGTACAAGAAGGCCGACAATGCCCGGCTGAAGAACTATCTATAGGCTCATCTCACTTCTTAGCCATATCTACAAGTTGTTTTCAAGAGTCGTCACGAATCGTCTAGCGCGCAGGTTTGACGATTTTCAGCCGCCCAAACAAACCGGATGCCGTAAAGGCTTTAGCACCGTAGATCTGCCTCTTTGTTTAGCGTTTGTGGACTACGAGAAAGCCTTCGATTCTATCGAGACTTGGGCTGTACTGCAGTCTCTCTAACGGTGCCAAATCGACTACCGGTGCATCGAGGTGCTGAAGTGTTTGTACAAAAACGCCACCATGTCAGTCCGACTTTAGGATCAGACTTCGGAACTTATCCTTCTGCAGCGAGGTGTGAGACAGGGACACATCATCAGGGTCTTAAAATGAACATGGATAAAACCAAGGTCATGGTGAATGCCCATGTAACAACCACTCCTATCAAGATCGGAGACTCTACACTCGAAGTTGTAGACGATTATATGGCTACCTGGGACAAACGGCCCAGTTGGGTAGGTCCGAATCGGCTGGGCGGCTTTCGGGAAGTGGCGCGGTATCTTCTCGTCCAATTTACCGCAGTGTCTCAAGACAAAAGTTTATGACCCGTGTGTGTTGCCAGTGATCACTTATGGGACCGAGACGTGGCCGCTCACAATGGGCCTTATCAGAAAGCTTAAAGGCAGCCTAAGGGCAATGGAGAGGGCTATGCTCGGCGTTTCCTTGCGTGATCGCACCAGAAACGAAGATATCCGCTGGAGAACCAAAGTTACCGACATAACCCAACGATTTGCGAAACTTCTGTGACAGTGGGCAGGGCACATTGCTCTTAGAACGGATGGCCGATGGGGCCGAAAAGTTCTGGAAGGCCTCGCACTAGGTGAACCGATGACCTGGTTAAGGTTGCGGGAATGCGGTGGATGCGAGACGCACGGGATCGGTCAATGTGGCGACGCCTGGGGGAGGCCTATGTCCAGCAGTGGACGTCTTTCGGCTGAAATGATGATGATGAATGACCTCCACTAGCATCTTAGACAATTAAAAAATATCTACATTCAACAACATAGCATTTTTTGGCAATACCTAATTATTTAAAGAGTATTTGTCATACTCTTCCATAGGGTCAAACCCTTTGCCTTGCCGAATTCACTTACGCAATTAAGTTGTAGCCGTGAGTCTCTTGAACTCGTCCCCGCAACCGCCGTGGTTTGAATAAAGCGCTTAGGTCGCAATTCGAAATTTGGATTACTTTGGGTGAGTTTTCGTTCCCACACATCCACAATCCTCTTCGTCTTGCTCCTGTTAATTTTCAATATTTTTTCTGGTGAGTTCAATCCTGGATAGTAGCAGTTCCATTTGGTTACCAGTCGCGAATAGTAAGCGTAGTGTGGTCCACACAGCGCACGTTTGATACCCTCATGCCTCCTATTGATACCCGGTTCGTCTAACTCTAATCAATCTTCAAGGGTAATCCGCATTTTCAATTCAATGTATAGTTCTCGCCAAACTTCTTGGCCGCCCTGAAGTTGGCTACAATGGCTGCGCAGTAGAAAATCGCATACAAAAACAGTACCGTTTCGTGCCTCGCGCATCCGGTAAACCAACTTCAGGGCGGCCAAGAAGTTTGGCGAGGACTATAAATGTTGATCATAAGTGAGGAGATTCTACATCCTTGACGAACGCCTACACTGGTGTTAAAGTTATTCGATAATAAGCCATCCATACTCACTGATGCTGTTCCATCATCATAAAGACGCTCAAGGTCTTTGGGCGTGCCCATGGCAAGAAGGGTTCGCCAAAGTACTGGCAATTTCACTTTTGAAACGCCTTGGATAAGCCAACGAACCAAATACACTGCCTTCAAAGGCAAACAGAACACAACATATCAATAGGATGCAAGAGTAAACGACGCGAGCTTGAGCATTTCAGCACATCGCTCCGCCTTTGATAATTTGACCATTCATACAGAAATAGCAGTTATTGTGTCGACCTTTGCAATAAAGATTCAGGAGTACCTACTTACCTACAGTGATTTAGGATGCAAGAGCGAGCGAAGCGAGACGGAGCATTTTGGCTCCATGCGTCGCGTTGTGCTCTACATAAAAGTGAAAGGAAAATGGAGCTGGAGTCCGGCTCCGTGTCCGTGGGCCAGCCCGGTTAGGATGGCAGCATTTTCGCAGCATAATTCATGTTGTTATGTACAAATAAGTTTTAAAAGCATTTTAACAGAACGACCACGCTCCTGGGAGCGTGGCCGTTCTATTCTTCAAAAAGGGTGACAAGACTCTTTTGAAGAATTACAGGACTCATTTGGCTTCATAGCCACCTATTGTTGTTTTCGAGAGTCGTCACGAATCGTCTAGCTCTAGCACGAAGATTCGACGAGTTTCAGCCACCAGAGCAGGCCGGGTTCCGAGGAGGATACAACTCCATAAACCAAAACCAGATCCACAAAGTGGAGCAAATTATACAGAAAACTGAAGAGTTTAATCGGCCTCTACGAGAAGGCTTGTGAACCTTATCTCTGCAGCGATTTCAAGTTGACTGACAATACATCCAAGTGCTGAGATGCCTGAAAACGCAACAATGACCGTTCAAAGTCAGGGCCGGCAAACTAAGCATATCTCTCTGTTGTATATGTATCCGAACATAATTATAATCAATATTATAATAGTACTCTGTGGTATGTGTATCCAAACAGAATGTAGATTGAGGAGCCTGCTCTGTGACATAGACTGGTTGGTTAACAATTAAAACATGTAAAGACTACACAATCTATTTTATTTAATACAAGATATAACATGGCGCTGCGTAATAATAAATAAAGATGAGAAGAAGAAAAATTATTAGAAAAGTACAGAATAAGAAATTAGTACAAAAAGAAGATCCACATTGACGATTGCAAGGGATTTCGTTTGGCAGGAATGCCGTCTTCCGAAAACATGTCATCGGTGCATAAAGGTATATCGGGCTTAAAACCCCCAGAGAAATTACGTGCACTCACAGCAGAAGAGTATAAGAAATGGAAGCAGAGATTCGAAATTTATAGAGTCGCAACGGGCTCAACGGAGCATGATGGCGAGATACAGGTTGCGTTGCTATTGCATTGCATTGGAGAGGAAGCACTAGAGATTTATAATACTGCAGACCTTACAAACGAAGAAAGGAAAGATTATAAAAAGGTGATAGCAAAGTTTGACCAATACTTCATACCTATAAAGAATGAAAGTGTTGCATCACACATCTTTTTTACTAGGCAACAAAAAACGGGCGAAAGTTTTGATGCATATTTGACAGAATTAAGAAAATTAAGTATAGATTGTAATTTTGGGAATTTACAAGAAAGATTGTTACGAGACAGGCTGGTCGCTGGGATCTTGGATACTAAACTGAAAGACAGGTTGTTAAGAGAAAGTGACCTAACACTACAAAAAGCTATTCAGATTTGTAAAGCAGCAGAGTTAGCAACACAAGGCATGAGAGAAATTGAAGAAAAATCTACAGTGGACGCAATAAGGACAAAGAGAGGAATACAAACAGGAAAAAGAAAGGAACTGGCTACGGAGACTCATAGAAGAGAGGCTAGCAGGCAAGCAGAAAAGAAAGAAGAAAGAAAAGATATTAGAAAAATAGAAGGATGCTCACGCTGTGGTTACAGTCATGAAATAAGGAACTGTCCGGCTTATGGGAAAACGTGCATGAAGTGCAAGAAAGTAGGGCATTTTGCGAAGGCTTGTCGAGCAAGTACAAACAAATTAATCAAGACAGTAAATAGAAGATCACAGTCAGAAGATCTGGAAGAGGTGTGCTTGGGTTCTGTAACTAGCCAGACATTGGAAACAGAAGAATGGAGTCAAAAGGTAATTTTTGTAGAACAGAAAAAAGGTATTGATTTTAAATTAGATACTGGTGCACAGTGTAATGTTTTGTCGAAAAAAGATTGTAACAAACTTGGTGTATACAGATTCGAAAATTCTAAATTAAAATTGTTGAATTATAATGGGGATACTATAAATACAGTAGGTCAGGTGACACTTAGATGCCAAGTAGGAAACAAATTAAAATACATAAATTTTCAGGTGAGTGAAAAAGACACAGTACCTATTTTGGGACTGCAGACTTTATTACAGTTAGATTTGATTAGGAGAGTGCCAATAACAAAAGGAGAAATTTATCAAATTTTGGCTAAAGATTTATTTTCCAAATACAAAGATGTTTTTGAAGGGTTAGGTGAAATAAAGGGTTATGAATACAAAATAACATTAAAAGAAAATTGGGTTGGTAAAATTGAGGCGAACAGACATGTGCCATTTAAATTAATGAAAAAGCTAAAATGTGAATTGTTAAATTTAGAAAAAATGGGAGTTATTTCAAAAATTGAAAAACCAACAGATTTTGTCAGTAGTTTGGTGATTGTGTCAAAACCTAATTCTTCAGATATAAGGATTTGTTTGGATCCTCAGTACTTAAATACACAAATTAAAAGAGAACAAATTCAAATTCCTACAGTTGAAGAAATAACAGCAAAATTAAATGGCAGTAAAATTTTCAGTACTTTAGATGCAAGTAAGGCTTTTTTCATGTTAAAATTATCAGATGAAAGTAGAGAGTTAACTACATTTAATACACCTTATGGGAGATATCAGTATAATAGATTGCCATTTGGATTGTCATCAAGTCCTGAAGTTTTTCATAGAGTTTATAAAAATATTTTCCAAGATATACAGGGTGTTGAAATATATATTGACGATTTATTGGTCCATGCAAAAACAGAATTAGAACATGATAGGATCCTAGAGGAAGTGTTAAAAAGAGCACAAGAAAATGGTATAAAATTTAATAAGGCAAAATGTAAATTTAATCAGACAGAAGTAAAATACTTAGGCCACATTCTTACACCTGATGGTATGAAGGTTGATAAAGGGAGAGTGAGAGCGATAGTAGAAATGAAAGAGCCTATTAGTCAAAAGGAATTGATGAGATTTTTAGGCATGATAAATTATGTTTCAAGATTTATTCCAAATGTATCAGAGATAACAGCTCCATTGAGAGAACTTATCAAAAAAGAGGTTCCATTTGTATGGGCACAAGCACAACAAAAAGCTTATGAGCAATTAAAAAGAATTTTAGTAGAACCCCCTGTTTTGGCATATTTTAACATTGATAAAAAAATAATTTTGAGTGTAGATGCATCGAAAGAAGGACTAGGTGCAGTATTGTTACAGGATGGTAAACCAATAGCATACGGTTCAAGGGCATTGACAAATAATGAAAAAAATTTTAGTCAGATAGAGAAGGAAAGTCTTGCTATACTATATGGATGTACCAAATTCCACCAATATCTTTATGGTCAACAGTTTCTAGTGGAAACAGACCATAAGCCATTAGTGTCAATTTTCTCAAAACCCCTCAATAAAAGTCCTGTAAGATTACAAAGAATCAGAATAAATTTACAGCCATATTCATTTGATTTAAAATTTAAACCTGGAAGAGAATTACCGGATTTGACAAAAGGAGACAGAGTGAAAATACAGTATGAAAATAATAGAAAACCTCATAGTAGTGGAATTGTAATAGAGAAGGGAGAAAATCCTAGATCTTATAAAATTAGAAATGAAAATGGGGAAATAATTACAAGGAACAGGAAAATGTTGATTAAAGGAGGTGTTTATAAAGAAAGGATTAATTATGAAGATTTAGAAGTAGGGATTGATACAGGAAGGAATGAAGACAAGGGACAAGAGAGTCAGGTCATTAATCCAAGTAAAGATATGGAGTGTATGCAGGATATTAGGAAGTCCATTGGGGACAGTAAAGGAAGTAGGGTAGAGAATGAAACTGCATATACTACAAGGACAGGGAGAAAAATTAAAACACCAAGTTACTTAGATGACTATGTTAAATCTTAATTATGTTTAGAAGATAAAGTAGTTTGTTGATTATGTTACAGTTATGTTTGTGAAATTATTAAGTCATGTAAAGTTTAAGCTACCTGATGTAAGTTACTTTTAATAAGATGTTTCTTAAGTTATAAGAAAGGAAGGATGTTGTATATGTATCCGAACATAATTATAATCAATATTATAATAGTACTCTGTGGTATGTGTATCCAAACAGAATGTAGATTGAGGAGCCTGCTCTGTGACATAGACTGGTTGGTTAACAATTAAAACATGTAAAGACTACACAATCTATTTTATTTAATACAAGATATAACACTCTCTTCCGACTTTCTCTCCTCTTTGATCTCACTGCGTCTAGGGCTTATTGCCACGAAATTGTTTAGGATCGCGGTGGAGGATATGTTTAAGATGCTGGACTGGGACGGACGTGACATTAATATAAGGGGCGAGTACATCTCACACTTGAGATTTCAGATTCATATTGACATCGTCATAATGGCAGAGTTGCTACGACTACAACGATACTGGATGGCCTTGCTGATTCTTCTGCACGCCACGCACGGTCTCCTGATGAACTTGGACAAAACCCAGGTTATGTTCAATTCACACGTCACTCTGGGATCGATTATAGTCAATGGCCGCGCTCTCAAGGTTGTTTGAGAAAAAGTTTACCTCGGGCAAACTCTGCAGTTTGGTAAGAAAAACTTTGAGATGGAGGCTAACAGAGGAATACATATGTTGGGCCGCATAGCCCACATTTGGAGAATCTTGTAGTCACGTATTCCACAGAGCCTGAAGACCAGTCTTCAACTAGTGCGTCCTACTTGTTATGACACTCGGGGCAGAGACATGGACAGTCATGATTCGGCTGGTGCATCAGTTGCTCAGCTAGCAAAGAAAGTGCTATGATTGGAGCCTAAGGAGTTGAATCTGAAAAGAGGTAATCCGGCAGAATAACAAAGTTGTCGACATCATTCACAGAATCATGGCCATATAAGTAGTAGAACCAATGCAATTCCGCCCCTAGAACGACCTACTGACCAAGGGATGATCTTCACAGGGTGGCTGGTAGCAGCTGAATGAGAGTGAAATGCCAATGTCCAGCACTGGGCTGCTATAGGCTGATGATGAAAGTATTTGAATTGCCTACTAGTTTAGTGAGTAGAGTACTTAATTAACGTTATTCTATTCACCCTATGCAACCATGTATAATGTATATTATTGGTGTTAGATAATAGTGATATTATCAGATGGTGAGTAATTAATTAATTAGTTCATGTTTCAGGTCAGGGTGAAATTAAATGTTAAATAAAACACACAGTACATACACATCACCATATTGTTATTTATGAGGCTCAGAAGAAAATAACATTAGGATGAACATAATTCGAGATTACTTTTAGTCTGCTATATTTAAAACAAAGACGCACTAATACTTTACACAATAAAAAATATGATCTAACCACAAGTAATTGAACTTAAAATTAAACTATTCTTCAATATCGCTCTTGTTTGTTTTCCATGACAAATATGTATTCCAAAACAAAGCAACTACTTGAACTAATAAAACTTGATATTGTAGGGGCACATAAGCAAAATTTACTATCTGTACCCATGGCCAAATTAAATAATTTGATTTTAAAACATCTAAGTAATTAGCTTCTAAATCACTGATAATTTTATCCGAGCTCTTACCTTGCATAAATGCTACTGCACTAAGAATACCAAGTAAAAATAGTGGTGCAAATACAAATTGATCAATAATCACTTTCTTCAAGGCTACAGTTGTGCCACTGGATCCAACATACTTGTATAATGCTCCATACCAAACACGCAATGCGGGCCCCTGAAATGATAAAGCAAAATGCATCATGTGTTTAGCTATTTGAAACATTAGCATTATTCACCCCATTGTACCCATACATATAAGGCAGAAGATGTTGGATACAGGTAGGATACTGCTCTAGACACTACAACTAAAAGTACCATACCAACAAATATGTATTGTTAGAATGAACAATAGGATTTGTTTTGATTATTAGTTTTTTTTTTTTTTATATATTAATTACTGTTCCAAGAATAAATTTAATTACTTACCCCTACAAAAAATCCTATAGAAGAAAACTTTAATGTCCTCATAAGGTCTACATTAGAGATGCGATTGCGTTCGATAAAGGTTTGACTGATTAAATCACCTGAGCCCATTAGAGCTCCAGTCTGTACTGCTTGTACTAAATACGGTCTTCTACGTAAAACGTCTTGGTACATTCTAAATATACCTCGCAAATTCATGATTACTCGAGTCTCTTCACAAATTCATATCCCAACAGTACCTAATTATGAACACTTATACTGTTTTATAAAATATTTATAGAGCACTACTTTTTTTTTTTTTTTTTTTTTTTTTCTTCTTTGGCAACTGAGCCGATGCCGACTATTCTGCCAGTGTCATGTAGAGACGACAGCGCATTGAGGCGAGCCGTCGAAATGTGCTTATTCTTTCGGTGTCATGTAGAGACGACAGCGTAATGAGGCGAGCCGCCGAACTTTGTCTATTCTTCCAGTGTCATGTAGAGGCGATAGAGCGTTGAGATGAGCTGACGAACTTTGTCCTTTGTGGTAAATAACAAAGATACATATTGATAAAAAAATAAAAAAAAAATTACATTTTGATGTCATTGTCATTTATAAATTTTGAAAGGAGTTTGATAACTTTAGGAGAGAAATTTGTCAAAAGGGAATGGAAGTTGATAGGAAGGGGAATTTTAATGTTGGGAAGCATATGATACAAGTCAAAGGAGTGGGAATACGAAGGACATGAAAAAAAGATATGGTCTAATGTACCATCATCAAGGCCGCACTCGCACAAGGAAGTGTCACGAACACGGATCTTATTTAGGAATACTGGACTACAGCAGTGACCAAGTCTTAGCCTACACAAGGATGAAACAGCTCTTCTAGACAGTTTAGGGCATTTGAAAAACCAAGGTTTCCGCTGTATGTCAGGTTGAATGTTGGCATAATAAGCCCCTTTAAGTTTCGAGCTTGCTTTCCACTCTACTGACCACGAGCTGAATAACTTAAGTTTGGTGTCTGAACGCAAATCGTAACTATGAAGCAGATAGTGTTTTCTATCCACAGGTTTGGATGTAGCAAATTTTGCCAGAGAGTCAGCACACTCGTTGCCACATATACCCGAATGGCTGGGAACCCAAACTATTTCAATGTTTAAACCTTTGTTGTGACAAGAGAAGAGTAAATTACGTATATCTACAATAATCTTGCTGTGAATTTTAGATTTTAATTGATTTTGACCTAGAGCCTGGATGCTACTACGCGAATCTGAAAAAATTACCGAATTTTGGATATTGTGCGATAATATAAAATTGATGGCTTCTAGGATACCGATGCATTCCCCTGTAAAAACAGAAGACTCTGGCGGACATTGAAATAAAAGAGCAATTTTAGAGTTCTGGAAGTATGTTGAAACACCTGTACATCCCGTTGACGATAATTTAGATGCATCGGTATAGAACAAATTCCAACCCTTCCAGAATTTTTCAATGGCCCGATCAAACTCCGCTTTTACGTCCTGGGAGTTTTTAGAGATACCAAGGCCCAAGACGATCTTTGGCTTGAAATGGACCACCTCATATGCGGAAGCAAATACTGGAAGAGAAGGGTATTGACAAACAGGCGAAGAGAGTTGTTTAAGCTCCCTGTACCTATTTATCAATGGAATACATTTATTATTCCAGTAAGAAGAGACATTAAAAGAAAGGTTGATTTGCTCCAAAATGGGAAGTAAGGGATGGGATGAGCGGGAGAAAACTTTTGACAAAAAACGATCTGCTAAGTATTGTCTACGAAGGGTAAGGGGAGGATCTGCACATTCAACCTGGAGAGCGTTAATGGGTGAAGATTTCATGGCGCCAATTACGATTCTAAGGCATTTGGCCTGGACAGATTCAAGTCTACGTAGGGCTTCTTTATTACATGGCTCAATTAAGTAACTACAGTAATCCAACACACTTCTCACCAGAGCATTGTAAACCAATTTTAAGGTGTATGGGTGAGCCCCCCACCAGACACCTGCCAGAGCCTTAAGAATCGAAACTGAGCGCTCACATTTTTTAACTGTATTGTTAATGTGATCCACACCCGACAATTTAGAATCCAGGATAACTCCTAGAAACCTAGCCTTCTCCTTGACTGGTATAGCTTGGCCATCAATATTAATGTCAACTTGAGGGATAATACGTCTGCGAGTGAAAACAACTGATATACTTTTTGGAGCACTTAAAGATAACCCATGATCTAACAGCCATTGGTTTAATGAGGACAAAGAAACATTCATAGATTGAGCAGCATCCACGATGGAATTGCCACAGACCAATAAAGCAATATCATCAGCATACTGGAGGATTTTACAATTAAAATTTAAACAGGAAGGTAGATCGCAGGTATAAATGTTGTATAAAGGGGGACTAAGAACGGATCCCTGAGGAAGGCCCCGCCAAGCTAACCTTGGTGCAGATTCCTCCCCAGGAATTCTTAATTTAAGACTACGGTCTGAAAAGATACTGGATATGATCTGACGTATTTTTGGCGAGATGCCCAGCTCTTTCATTTTATGCCTGAGAACTTGGATGAGGACAGAATCATATGCAGCTGAAATGTCTAAGAAAACGGCTACCACAGACTCATTCCTACTAAGGGCCAGCCGGATCTCTGATGTAAGGGTACCCACACTATCAGCTGTACCCAGACTTTTCCTAAAGCCAAATTGAGTCGGTGGTAGCAATTGCCTGCTCTCCACAAACCATTCCAGACGGTTTTTAATAAGGTGTTCCAAGAGTTTAATGAGTATGGACGATAGAGCAATTGGTCTGTAGGAACAATGATCACTAGGATCTTTACCAGGTTTTAATATTGGAATAATAATTTGAACCTTCCAATCAGGAGGAATGTATCCAGAGTAAAAGCAGTAATTGGCCAAGTCCAGGTAATACTGGTGGGTCCTATCCCCAGCTTTGCTTATGAAGGAATATGGGAATCCATCCACCCCAGGCGCAGAATCCTTTACATGGGAAAGGACAGATTTAAGTTCATCCAATGTAAATGGTTTGTCCAAAGGATCTTCCGATGCAGTTTGGTGGTTCATAGAGACGCATTCACATTTACCAGGAACATAAGCTGGGGCCAACTTAGAAAAAAACTGGTGACTAAGCTCCCCAGACATTATGCTCCCAGAGGGAGGCCTCAAATTATTCCTAAAAGATTTCAACCTACGCCATACTACTGAAACTGGAGTGGATGGACTCAGTGAATCACAATACCTACGCCAACCTTCTCTTTTTTTTTTCTTAAGTAATTTTCTGGACTTAGCCAATATATGCTGAAAAGCTATGATGTTCTCCAGGTTCATATCCAAGTTAAATTTCATTTCGGCCTCATTCCTAGCTTTGATCACAGCAGAACATTCCCTATCCCACCATGGTGGAGATGGAATTTTGCCCGTTGGAAGTTTTTTGGAAGGGAAGGAATCATCCGCTGTAGCAGATATTATATTGGTGAATGACAAAAAGCATTCCTGAGCATTTTCATCATTAATGGAAGGAAGAGAGGAGACACGCATATCTAGAATTTTTGAGTAAAGGTCCCAATCAACTGAGTTCAGTTGGTATTTTAAAAGAGGAACAGAGGTTCTATCAGGGATAATTTTGGAAGGGATTTCCACCATGATGGGATAGTGATCACTCCCATAGGTCATATTCAAGCGACTCCAATTAAAAAGGCTGGCTATATTAGATGAACAAAATGTCAAATCAACACAGCTGTTATTTTGCCCTGGCACAGCCCGACGTGTGGCAGATCCATCATTTATCACACATAAATTAAGTTCATCTAATATATCCACTAGGCCTATACCAAAATTGTCGCAGGTTTCTGACCCCCATCTATAGTGGTGACCATTAAAATCACCCATGACAAGTACTGGCCCTTGTACATTACTTAACAAACTTTTTATGATATCAAGATCTTCAATTTGTGGGTATGCAATATAGAAACTAAAAAAAATTATATCCTCAGCCTTAACAGCAACAACATTGATATTGTTACCTACAAAGGGTAGAGGAATCGGGGAGAATGGTACTTTGTTATTGATGAACAAAGCACATCCCCCATATCCATCTGATCTATCATGTCGAACACCATTGAAACATGGGATTCTGAAATTACTTTCAGAACGAAGCCATGTCTCAGCAATGCTGCAGATCGATGGTTTGAATTTATTAATAAGGAAAAGTAAATCATGTTTCCTGGGAGTAATACTCCTGACGTTCCACTGAAGAAGGTGAAGGGGGAGCATTGTGAATATAATTCATTATAGATGTCAATTTGTTGGCAACGTGGTCAGGTAGTGAATGAGCAGGGTTTGCTAATATAGCCATTAACATACTGGATATAATATTTAAAATACTTTCTGAGGAAATAGGACTGTTAGTACTTTCCCGAGGGTAAGCACCACCATTTTGGACAGGAGTGAATGAATAATTTTGAATAAGGGCTTGGTGAGCTTGCATATCATAACTAGGAGACAGGGGGGCATGGGATTTTGGTTTGATTAATACAGTTTTGCGGTGTGATTTTGGAGTTTGGGGAGTTGATCTGGGGAACAGAAGAGGACTGGCTATAGGTTTTGTTTTGGGAGATGATCTAAATACTTCAGCATAAGATCTTGAGACTTTTGGGAATACCTGGCTTGCTTCCGCATATGAGATTGACTTCTCAGCCATCAGTGCTTTTATTCCCTTTTGGCGACCTAACTCTGGGCAAGACTTGTCAGTGGCATAGTGACTTCCAGAGCAGGAAACACAAAGGGCACATTCAGTTGGGACTTGGCAGCCATCACCTGGGTGGTCTTCACTACATTTAAAACAGCGTGGTTGTGAGCGACATACAGTGCGTGTGTGACCAAAACGACAACAGTTGAAACATTGAATAGTTGGATACATATATTTTTCAACTGGGAGAGTAGAGTAGAAGCAATATACACGATTTGGCAAAACTTGTCCATCAAAGGTAAGAACAACGGTTTGAGTGGGCTTCCACTCTGTAACACCTAGAGAACTCACCTTACGGTTCATTCTCCTGGCCTTAATTACTGGACCGCATCCAGTAGGAACCCTGATATTTTGAATTACCTCTTCCTCAGTCCACTCGGTAGGTACGTCTCTGACGAGACCCATGCGCGTAACATTATATATAGGGACAGAAGTAATATACCCATGGGTTGTTAGTATTGGGCTTATTAGAAAACTGTTTGCATCCAAGTGAGTCCTAAAACTAACTGCGAGTCTATTTCTCCCCAAACGTTTTAAGCTGCCGAGAATCACATTGGCAAAGTTATTCTGTGTGAGGAACATTCCAAACTTAACAGGATGTAGAACAGTACCAGAGGTCTGTCCATCTTTTAAAGATACGTGAACTATATATGGCGCGTTATCCTTAGCATTGTAGGTGTGTCTGCCTATAGTATGTTTGGATTGTTTGGGAGGATTGATCGGAGTAGCGGGGGGAGAGCATGCGGGTCTTTTTCTTTGAGCAGATTCGGCGTCCATAGCGTTATCTATTTTGTCATCGGGGAGAGTTATGGTTAAAATCGGACTGTAATCAAAGGGATCGGGTGGGTCAGGGGGTTTCTTGTTATCCATGGCGGATACCGGTTAAAACAAAAATTAAATCTAATTAAGGAATAGGTTAATACAAACCCTGGATGTTAGAACACAAACACCAAGAAAAATCAAGTTTGAAATTCACACTAATATAAACACTCAAATCAAGGAAACACTTAATACAAATAAAACTAGCTGCTATCCCAACAATACTACCATAGAAAGTCTAAAATTATCAAAACTATAGTGAAAAACTCTAAAAATCTGAATCAGATCAAAAATTTTTTGCCGCCATTAGTTGACTTGACAATGACAAACCAAAATTCCGCAAAAAAAGTTTCTCTGAGATAATTTTTTCTAGAGCACTACTTATTATTCTTCTGAATGCTTCTGAAGATTAGTGAAGATTCATGGCATGGGCATGAAAATATTGGATTGACCGATTTGATTGGTTGGTTTTGTTTTTTTTTTTTTTTTTTTTTTTTTTTTTTTTTTTTTTTTTTTTTTTCTTTTTGTTCGCCCTTTCGGGCAGGCTAAGGTCTTGGACCATACCGCCTCGTCTTCAGTGCAATTTTAACATTCTTTAGTATGCATTAGAATACGGGTGTAACAGATTCTAATGGTTTTTGGAGTATTTGGCAGCAAATTGTATCGAGTCAGCCTTCCCAGTAAGCTTTGCGGAGGTAGTCAATACTACAATAAAATTCTCCGCTCCACTATCCTGAGCTCGCTTCTGTCAATGATTTCACATATTGTCCAGTTGAGACACAAAACTACACCAATTTTATATCACAATATCCACTAGGAATCAATTTGCAAATAATATTAACAGCCGCTGAACTTCACTCGAAAAAATCCCGCCAAAAACTCCTGGTTGGTTTTGATTGACCCAGGAAGAACTACCTGGAACTACCCGTTAAGTTCTGGTTCTGACCTCAGATCAAATAAAAAGTCTAGATGGAACGTTGCAAACAACAAGGTGACGCCGGTTAAACTAAGCCTTGCCGTATACATACACTATTACACGCACACACGTACAAGTTATGCGTGATGTGGTGTGGCGTGGCGCGGGATCCACCAATCAAACGACTCTGTTTCAGTCATCAACTGCGTGAGAAGGCGCCACGCCACGCCACGACATGTAAAGGCGGAAACACATTACTGTGGCGTGGCGTGGCGTGTCGCGCCAGATGCTTATCGGTTTCATACATTTAGTATGGTTAGAGGCACATTTGATTGCGCCATAGCCCCCACCACCGCTCTGGCGCGACACGACACGCCAGGCAAATGTGTTTCTACACCGCGTGGCTCGTGGCGCGCCATTCAATGACGTGAACTCGTAGCGGACGCTTGTAGCTGCGTGTTGAAAATGACCGACGAGCTTATTGAACTTGTACGTCAACGTACAGTTTTCTTGTTAGATACTAATTAGTGTTGTATTTGTTTTGTTTTATGTCCAACTAGCATGTACAATCTTATAGAATCCTAATTTGAACATTAAAAGTTGATATATATATATAGATTTTAAAGAATTGATAAGAGATATCTTAAATTAATAATTACGCGAGGAACTTGAAAATGTAAATTTTTGTTTGTGGAGATTTCATGATGCAGTTAGTGTCAAATGAAAGGTTTTGGTCTAAAACCGTTGTATCCGTTTGAATCATGTAAATCGGTCCACACTTTTCCGAGATAATCGCATATCATTATAATCAAAATGTAAACAAACCGATTTTTTTATGTTTTTGTTCTAAAAACTTTTAAATTTGAAATTGCCTTGCCTTCTTTTTTAAGGTTCCGTACCCAAAGGGTAAAAACGGGACCCTATTACTAAGACTCCGCGGTCCGTCTGTCTGTCTGTCACCAGGCTGTATCTCATGAACCGTAATAGCTAGACAGTTGAAATTTTCACAGATGATGTATTTCTGTTGCCGCTATAACAACAAATACTGAAAACAGAATAACATTAATATTTAAGAGGGGCTCCCATACAACAAACGTGATTTTGCGATAATGGTACGGAACCCTTCGTGCGCGAGTTCGACTCGCACTAGGCCGGTATTTTTATTTTATTTTGCTCTAAAGCAGTTTAATTGCTAGGAGAAATTTATTTATTTATTAACATTTCATGCAACTTAAAGGTACATAGGCAGACTTAAAGCTTAAGGTATTCTCTACCAGTTAACCAAGATGGTGGAAGGGTGGTGGAGATATAACATGGCAGGTGCATAGAAATAAATTTAGGGTCTTCATCGAAATCATCATCCGAATCCGAAGTTAATATTATGTAGGTCTACACGTTGCAAAGGTTCGTTGTATACTAATTCAGAAATATCGCCAGGGCGCGCCACGACACGCCAGCTTAGTGTGCACACTCAGCGCCACGCCAGTATGCGCCACGCCACAGTAATGTGTTTCCGCCTTAAGTGTGTTTCCGTTCCGTTTTTATTACTGCATGCATTGCATTGCTGCAAGATCCAACGAATTCGTATCATAGGCGCAGTGCGAAAGCGTCCATTTTACAATTATACAACAATGCACAAAAATTTTCATTGATTCACAAACGTACTATTCTAACGTCGATAACGCCGCCGTCCCCAATATTTAATATTAATAGGTATTTTTCTAAAAACTGGCAACACGGTCGTGAGAGTGAGATGTTCGTGTTATCGTAATTCGTAAATTCTTCTGGGATTGTCTAAGTTTTGCATTATATTTTCTGTTTCACGTTGTTTAAAACCGTTGACTAAATTGGACTAATAAAATGGATAAAAGGAAACTATCGACTGCGGGGGACAGCCTGTATCAAATACTACAAGTCCCAAAAACTGCTACACAAGACGATGTCAAGAAAAGCTATCGGAAATTAGCGTTAAAATACCATCCCGATAAAAATCCTAACAATCCAGAAGCTTCCGATAAATTTAAAGAAGTTAATCGTGCACATACGATACTAAGTGATGCTACGAAACGGAATATATACGATAATTATGGATCTCTTGGGCTGTATATCGCTGAGCAATTCGGAGAAGAAAACGTCAACGCCTATTTCGTTGTGACAAGCACTTGGTGCAAGGCCCTGTTTATCGTATGCGGTATTTTGACCGGATGCTATTTCTGCTGCTGCCTATGCTGTTGTTGCAACTGCTGCTGCGGCAAATGCAAGCCGCGTCCTCCTGAAGAGTCTGGAGATTACCACACGCTGGAAAGGGATGACTCAGATGGCGTGGCCGTGACTGTGCAGCCGGGTGGAGAAGGCCGTCCCAAGGGAGAACAGGCGCCTCCCATCGCCATGCCTGCGCCTGCTCCAGCTGGAGCTTCAGAAAACACCGGTTTGAACACAGGTGGGGTCAATTATGGAATTTCAAATTAAACTAGCTAAAACTGAACTACATCAAAATGTCAACCCCTTATTTAAGTACCTTTAAGTATCTTCAATTATTTTTCGGCTATAATACAGGTTACTAACAAAATAGGTAGAGATTCAGTGAGTTATTATTCTGTAATACTTTCATGTCATTTCTAAATCAGAATGGTTGTCAGGAAATGATTATACTCTCTATGCAGAATCGTATAATTAATCATTTGTTATGAGTAAGATTATATATACAGAGTGTGTCTGACTCTGATTCAGAAAATATTACTATGAATTTAGTACATGATTCTGGACCCCCTAGTGTTGGAATTTTTTCTAGGTTTTTTTATTAGAAAGATTTATTTTTTTAACAGCAATAAAAATAAAATTCTAAAGTGCTACCTAACAGCTGATTTCTTAAAGTTCATAATAGATGTCAACATCGCCGGCTAGTCCCTACATGCGCCGCGCCACCCGCATTTCTTCTCTTTGTTATTGAGCCAAAAAAGGTGAATTATTTAAAATCTAATTGAGCTAGATAGGAATAACGATTTGAACTGATTAAAGTAAAAAAAAATGCACCACCAGGGATCCAGAATCATGTACTGAGTACACGGTTTTTTTATTTGCATTGGTGTCACCCACACCCTGTATATTTGATCATAACATTGTTATATAATAAGAATAAAAAATAATATTCATAGACTACTTCATGTCACTTAGATAAATAGGTACAATACCTTATTTATTATATATCAAATGATGTTTTATGTCCAGCTAGTTAGCTATACATATTGATATACTTGTTTCTCTATTTATATGCAGGCTAGTGTAATACTGGTTTCTCTTAAAGTTAGAGTGGGTTTTAAGGATTGTAATACATTCACATTTAGCAACATTAAACTAAATTAAAATTATTTTAAATATTAATATACACCAATAAAAATTGAACCTTGATATTTAAATGCCGGTGTAAGCTAGAACCATCAAATACAATGTGTTAAAAACATGCTTCGTCTGGTGAAAATGTGTATTGTACCAACATGTCAACTGAAATAGATTCAGTCTGAACATGAGCCCATAGGCATAAGAGTATAATATCATTTTTGTATGATTAAAAAAAATTAAATTGCAATGCTGCCACATTAATGAAGTGTATTGTAATTGATGTTGTTGTATAGAATATTTCCATGAATAACATTTTCATTTTACATATTATCATTATTTAAGTAAAACGGTGTGTCTGATATTGACGCGAAAAATAACACCATGTACATGATTCTGGACCGAAAGGGTCCACGGTATCATGTACAGGGTATTATTTTGGAATTTTTAGTATTGAAATTTTTAGTTTTTCCATTTACGTTTTTTTTTTTATTATTCATTAATTATCTACCTTACTTTACAAAAAACAGCAATGAGAATAAAATTCAAAAGCGCTACCTATGAGCTGATTTCCTTTATCGGCGAGCCAACAAAGGAGAACAATTAAAAATCTAATTGAGCTAGATAGAAAAACCATTTTGAACTGATAACATAAAAAATGCCAACACTGAATCCATGGTATTTCTGTTGTGTCGGTGGCAGACACACCCTGTATTACATACGTAGTCAGGTGCTGCATCTTGCACTATGGACTCACATACAATGAGGTGTTGGTACTGGTCTTTTTCCACTACTCTTGCATTAACAAACTAAAAGCATTAAGTACTCATGCTTGATATGAATGTTATAAAAAACTTCAATTTGGCCTTAAAACTAATATTATAAGAGTAAAGCTAGTTATTGGACTTATATTTGTAGTCCATTGGAGATAATGTAGTTTTTAATGAAGTTGGCAGACATTTTGATAAATATTCCTCTCATATCTACATGAGCCATTGATGAGATATTAACATTGAATTGGAGAGTACATTAGTGGCAAAAAATCAGTATCGAATATTGCCCAGTAAATTCCTTTATATTTACCTCACATGTTAATTATTTGATTTTCTATAAGTAATTATAACCAGCTTATGGTATAAACATTTGGTCAGGACTTTGATTCATGATACTGCATTTCTTTGAAGAAATTGCTAATCACAGTTTTTATAACATCAAGTTAAGCATTTTAAAATTTATAAGAGGTGAAAATTACACTGTTCTTATCTCAGTTTAATATTAGATTTTTATAAACAGTTTATGCTATTCAAATTAATATGCTGTCAAGTAATTGGCCAATCAAACCGCATAGCTATAATGACATTAGTCAGTACCTAGTTGAAGTAGAGGTGGTTTGTACAGAGCTCACTAAGTCTTGTTTAGATAAAGGTATGTGATCTAGGGAATAAAGGATTTGACCTGTCCTCCAATTTCATAAGATTTCAACCAAAGGATAAATCGGAGAATATTTGTTGTAATACAATGTTTTCTCTCTGTTACTAGCCCATCAGTCAAAGTAAATAATATAAGTTTGTCACCTTAAGGCCTGTTATTATTTGCTCAGTTCACATTTGAATCTGCTTTCAACTCAGTATTAATTGTCAGAATGTCAGTGACACTAATAATTATGGAAATAATAAAATTGCCTGAGTAGTGGTTTGAGCAGTACTGTATGATTGACATATGAAGAATTTGAAAACTGTAATTCGAAATTCAATTATTTGGTTAATTTTCATAAAATAGTAAAGACCAGCAAACCTTTTCTTTTTTCACTACACCCAATATGTGGATGATTCTATTAGGTATACTGTCTTATGGAATAAGGATGTTTTTTAGTAAAAGCTAGGAGGATTACTTTTGACAGTGTAATTTATAAGGCTTGATGGTGACACAACAAGGCTCTATATTAAAAATATTTCAATTGCAATTGAATTAATCACTTTATAGCTCTAGAACTCGAAATGTACTATTTGATATCTGTCTAGTAACAACAAATGCCTATGAATCTATCTCTAATGGTATGCAACTTTACTTCAATACAAAATAATATTTGAGAAAGATAGGGGTAATTGAAACAAAAATGCTTGATATCACATATTTTTTTTTACCAGGATTTGCTAAGACAACAAATAGGCAATCTAGTTTCTTTTTTTATATTCACATGCAGACCAGCTAGTAAGCTTTGTTTAATAAAAAATCAAATCAGAATACAGTGTACCTATCAATATGTGAAGTAAAAATGGGATTTGGTTAATGATGAAGTAATTTTAATGCAAAAATTTAATTTCCAGCATACAATTTGCATACACACTGAGGTCCACAAATTTGAAATAGATGTGATTCTAAAATGTATTTTTTTTATAGAATCTTGCAACATTTTAAAACTAACATTCCAACCTAGTGTAAGTGTTGTAAAAACATATTTCATTGACCAACAATGATCCCATACCAAACAAAAATTTGACCTATTGTTGCGATGGACATTGCCATAAATTGAGTTATAAATTACAAACACGACCTACAGTTGGAACCTATACCTAGTGATCTCATTCATTAAAACAATTTTGTCGACCGGTATGTAGGACTTTTTTAATAAGAGGCACTGTAATAATAATAGGTGATTTTAGTCGCGAGCTCGCTATGTCCACTAGGATATTATACATAATTATATAGTTAACTCATAGATTGTACCAAACATAATCATGTTTATAAAAGCCAAGTTATAAAATTTATATTAGGAATATGTATCTTGTAATTAGAATTATTTTTATCATCATCCTCATCCGGTACCTACTATTAAAAGGATAACTCAAACTGGGCTCGGTAACACGATTATGTATCGTAACTATGACATAATAGCTTAATATAAATAAGATTGGGAATTTGCAATCTTTTTCTATTAGGTATAATAACTGTATTTTTTCTAACTTGCATTATTCAGCTTTAGCCGATATTGGCATATTTCACCGGATCATTGTAAAACCGTTATTTTATATTAAATCGCGTAAAATTGTAAACTACTTTTCGACAAAAACTTTTTAATGAAAAGTAAACCAACTTCCAAAGCCAATTACCAAAAAGTGCAAAAATAACATTCGTTTCGGAAGCGTTTTCTTTGGTACCTTTTGTTTTTATCGTTTTGGGCCACCAATTTAAGTATTTTGCTTTGGAAGTCAGTTATTTTTTACTAAAAAGCTTTTATTTTTCTCCTTTTAGTTTCGATAGACCTTCACTAAAAAGTGAGCAAATTCTATAGGTAGTAAGTACCTAAAGGTTTCACAAAATACCTATAATAACTCAATTTACACATTCGTGCTGTTTGTCGTTAAGGAGTTGTTTGTATGACTTGTATATTTCATATTTTGAATACTGCTGAACCGATTTTGATTAAAATTCCCTAAGTTGAGAGATAATTAATCCAATAAAAAAGTACGATCACGATCCCATTTCTAGTTTCGGAGATATTCGCTTATGAAATTAGGCATACATGTTTAGAAGCCCACATATGTGAATATTGTGCAATTCTAACAATATAACAAACATACGAATTGTTTGAAATTGTATCCAAAAAAGGAGGTTACCAACCTCCTTTTTTTTAGAAGTCTGTTTAAATCACGGATACATTGGAAACTATCTAATTTGGATGGAATTTTATTGTATTTGAAATTATTGGTTCACAATATATCGAGTTATTAGGTATTATAATCTTACAAGATTTATCAAAATCTTACGGAGTTTGCAATAATGCGCTGACACATATAAAAGCCATAGTATAGTTGATGGTTTTGGTGCACAACAAAGACCACAATCAGACCCAGTTTACCAGAATAGAACCTTTAGTGAGAAGTAACCACCGCAGGTCCTATGTTTCCTAAATGCTTAGCAGTTTTTGTCCATGATATTTTGATTGAAGTTATCCCTCCATATAAATTTTTTGCAAGAACAGATGTTGGTACGAAAATCCAGAAATTCTTGGCTTTTAACATGGTTAAATTTGGGACAGTCTACATAATTATTTATCACAATAATGATGTAATTTGGTGTAAGTACTAATCCTGTTTTAACTACTTACAAATGTATTCATGGTCATTTTTTTTCGAGATTTTCTTTGTTCTGTGTATTTTAGGTGTATGTTTGTACTAATATTGTACCTACATACTTGGCTTGATTAATTTAAAGTATCGGAAATGTATTTTTAATTGCTTTAATTAGCCTTCTTGGGTATTTTAAATATTTTTTTCTTAAGCTAAATTATTTTTAGCATAAATATCTACTTGTCGACCAAATTGAAACTTATGATGTAATTTGTAAGGTAGTAGAAAATTCGACAATTCAATTCGAGTCATAAGACTAGTTGTATTGGCCACGTTTCTTCCTTCGAAAATGTTAATAAACTGTTGTTGCTTGATACTCAGACCAACAAAAAAAGCTTGATAGCGTTAATTTCTGATCGAATTCTAAAAGAATTTTTGTGCGCTTTAAAATTTGTTTACCAAGTAAATTTCATTTACCTAAGCTAACGTCATATTTGTGAAGTGGAATAAGAGAATCCATTTAAGTTTCCTTCGCATAACAAATTGTATTTATTATTAGGTACTGTGCTAATGCGAACATAATATTGTATATGTCGTAGCCAAATAGTCGAATTCGTCATTTCATGAAGTTGTCGGCTATTTTGTGAAGTGCCGAGATTTCATGAAAATATGCATTTTTACTGGCCATCATCATGGAAACAACATGGAGATAATTAATGAGTTATTGAGATCGTTTGACGATATTAACTACTAATAGCGATATGATCCAACTTTCTATGATCTTTACATCGATTGATATGTGGTCATTTCACTCTTCATTTTAAGAAGCAGTCGGCTATTTCGCTAAAATTCTGACGGTTTCATGATATTACCAATCGTTCAATCTGGCTACGACATCTAGCCATAATTGTAGGTTTACAGCACCCTCTTTTGCCACCAAGTTTCATGTACCTTTTACTTATTTATACCATAACATTACTTAATCCTTTCTTGCTTGTTATAAAATTAATGCTATTTTAGGTAAGAATAATATGAATGAAATCGATCGTTTGTTATTATAATAATATGATAATGATAGACAATGAAGTTAGTTAAGATCCACCTTGTAAGTCACGGCCAGTTCGGCAGCTTAATGATTTACAAATTTTTAATGAATACATAATATGCTACACGTTCTAATATTACACTGTTAACTTTTTGACTAAATAATGACATTATATTGCATTAGTTTCAAATGTGTGTGATACTGTAAATTATTGTAGTTGTTGTTGTAACCGTTTGCAAATGATTAAAACTTCATTAATGTTCCACTGGCTCACGCCGAGCGCCGGCGCCGCAACGCGGCTCCGACCAGTAAAATGGACTACCTTGTTATGTCTAATGTGTATTATTATAAAGTTATGGTACTAGTCAACGAGTATTTATAACGACAATGTCAAGAAATAAGAATGTTAAAATGTATCTAAACTTTCAATTAAATAAAAATCTATATAAGAAACGTTAAATCTATTATTGAAATATCCGATACCTCTCGTTTTAGTTGTCAGCTTACTTTATCGGTCATAACAACGTACGCGTTCTCTGAAAACCCGTAATAATTTTAATTTGTATTTTTTCTCTTGTTTCCAGGAAGCAGTATTCCAAAATACACATGAAGTATTTACAACTAGTCTAACATTATTTGTAAGAGAAAAGAGGAACGTACTTGTATAATCACCAGCAATGAACATAGGTACAGATGTAAGCCTAAATAAAGTTATTGTTCATAATATTAAATATTTTTATACGTTTATTACGACAATTTATAATTTCCGCTTTAAAATATAATATACAACGTAACATTGTTTTTATTGATCAATGATGAGTAGAAGGTATAGTTTTCTAAAAAATGTCGGTAGCTAATGCCATTCAACTCTTGCCGTAATGTTAATTATACAAATTTGGTGATGGTTACTATTTTAATTTAGAGATTAATTTATATTTTAAAAGGCCATAATTATAAAGTCATTATGTACCTATGTATGTTCATGTAGATATTCATGTGTTACTATATCCAATATCCAATTGTTGTTTAACACGTTAAGAAATAAATCAGTAGTTATCCAAATACATCGTTAATACGAAATGATGAATAGTTAAAGGATTGATGTAAAGTAGAAAACGATAGTAGAACATTATGAATTAATGTAAACTGCATAATAATATCTAATATAACGAAAAATACTCTTAAAATAATCGTCCAGGGCTTCCTGCATAATTATATTGCATTTGCTTTTAGATTGTTATTGGCTGTTAGCGCGTCTATGGGGACGTTCAAGTATTACGTAACGCAATTTTTAGCTTTCCTTCCTCCCTATGGGCCCCATGTAACGCTTAGTAACGTTGTACATTTACATTGTACATTTTTTTACCGTTTGGGCCTCCAAACGTTACGGAACAACCAAGTGACCATTTTTACCTGTAGTGTAGTGTGAAATGACATATAAGTCACAATCATGTTGCGCAATTAACCTATCGGGAAGTCGCTAAAATACCTTTGTTCATATTTCTATTATCTATTTTATTATTTATGTTCAATAATCTTTTCTATATATTTTAGTTTTTATATGTAAAATACTCGGCAAAAAGGCAAGTCGGCATGAGTGCCTTTATAGGCCAAGAACAGTTGACGATGTGAGAACCTTTATAAGCTAAGAACAGGGGGTTAACCACAAGCTCTTAGAGTAAGGTTATTTTGAGATCGAGTAAGTGACAGATGTATACAAGTCAGATACATCTGTCCCTTACTCGATCTCAAAATAACCTTACTCTAAGAGCTTGTGGTCACCCCCCAGTAATTGTTGCAAGATTTTCTTTTGAGGTCATTACAGTATGAACTCACTATAACAACACTGACTAAGGGCCGATTTCACCAATGAAAACAATCGCGATTAGTTCAACTAAACTCAGTTTATGCAAATACAGCCTTCTGATTGGTGGAAACCGCTGAGAAACTACCAATCACAACGCTGTATTTGCATAAAATGAGTTTAGTTGAAGTAATCGCGATTAGTTTCTTTGGTGAAATCGGCCCTAAAGTAATGTGCTTCTGCGCGAATACTGACAACGAAAACAAAATAAAAATGTCGTACAAAACAGTCAAGGGATTCCCCGTAAACGAAAAGGATTGCCAACTTGGGTGATTTTAATTGTCTAGTTTTATATTTAAAAAAAATACGTACCGCGTTGTACGAACCGCCTATTGTACACTTGTTTTTTGTCCTGTTTATATATTTTTGTGGTGTACAATAAAGAAAATAATAATAATAACACGCCCACCCGCCCCTGTAACGCATCATAACGTTTTACAAGACACCCCCGTTCCCCCAAATTGCGTAATGTAATACTCGAACGCCCCCTATGCTACTGTATACCTTACCCATTTTTGTCTTAATATTTATATTCCGTGCTGATTATGTAAATAAAATATAATATTACACATCAATATGATCTTATTACTAATTATAATCAATATAGGTTTCACCACTGCAAATGCATCCGTAAAAATATCGAATAAATAGACCGTAATACTCTTCGCGAGCATTCGCTTTGTGGGATTATGTAGCAAATATTCGTTGGCGATCTTTGGTTTCGTTGCGAACGTCTTTTAAAAAACTGCCTAAGTGCTTATTTTAAAGCAGTTAACCGCCACCGATTATGATGCAATTTTGCATACACTTTTAGTTTGGATGAAAATGACAATGCATGGTTAGCAAAGAAAGTGACGCGTCGTTCTAAAACCAATATGGCGGACGACCCAATATGGTAGACTAGTTATTTTTTGTGCACTGACATGATATGAGTTTTAAATGAAAGGTTTTGCTGAGAAAATGCGATAAAAGCTTGTTTAAAAAAATGTATTTAGTGAATAATTATAATAATATGTACCTAGTGATAGTGATGGGTTTGAGCTTCACAGCTGTTTTGGTCGAGTTTTCAATAATTTCCTTAAATTCCGATTTCGTCTCATCAATATTAAAGCTGTCCATCTACCTTTTTATAACCATTATCATCATACTAAACTTTTCCTATGTCACTTGGGGTCAGTGACGCATTTTCTTCTTCCATTCTATTGCTGTTCCTTTTCACACATTTAATTGCTCACACAATCCCTGCATATATTCTTCTGTTTGCCACCCACCAACATTCATTCATCACTCTTTTAGACACGTTCGTTTCTCTCACTCTTTGTCAATCTATTTGTTTATGCAAGCTTTTTATTAACTTGCAATGTACCTATGCATGTTCGGCAGCCTAATTGTGTAAGTCAATTCGGCAAAGGAAACAATCTGTTTCTTTCCCAAAAACGACTTTTCGCAATACGAAAAGTCGTTTTCGGGAAAGAAACAGATTGTTTCCTTTGCCGAATTTACTTACACAATTAGGCTGCGGGTCAAATCTTGCAACAGAATTTTAAAGCAGTTTTCCTCAACCGATTAAGATGAAATTTTGCATACACGTTTGGTTTGCATGACAATGCACGATAAGCTAAAAACCTTGTTTATAAAAATATTTTTTAGTTGGCAATTATATTGTTATTTGGTTTGGTTTTCGTGTCGCGAATGAATGTCCGTTGCGAAACAAAAGCACAACGAATGTTCGCTTAACAATATAGCGAGGGGAATGCTCGCGATAATTTTGGAAATATTTTCGCGATTTCTGATAGTGTTTCTTAGTAAAAGTTAATAATTGCTAAACGATGACAGGTTTCTCAAGAACTTGCATAAAAACGTTGCCAGTGATTTTGCTTGATTACGACTTTTCGAGACAGAGGCGTCATTATTATGAATAATTAAGCACTGGTAGAAACCAACAGTGTAGGTGAAGTGAATCATTCAATATTATTTATTATTCACTTGTTTGGTAATCTTAAATCAAATTTCAACGGTGTGTGATACAGAAAATTTAAATATTGATTGAATTTAATAAGATATTCTTAAAACAAGCTTCTCTCGATGATAATCATTCCGTAATCTTTACTTCACGTATAGCCGACTCCGTGAGTAAACGAGTTATTTGAATAATGAATATTAAGTGTCTAATTAATTTAGCAATTTTGTTTGTGGCAAATAGTGAACATCTAGTGGCAACGCATGCCATATCGATATATGACATTTGCCCTTTATATAATAAAAAGGGGCAAAGTCTAAACGTGCAAGACGTGGTTGGAGTCTGGGTGACCGTCTACACCCAGCCGAAGCCTTTAGACTGTTTTCATTTTCATGTTAGATCTACGATGGAACTGGTACTTACTAATAAATTAGTACAACGATTAATGCTTACTAACCAATACACTGCTAGTTGATGGTGTTGCACATATTAATTTAATCTATCCCTGATCAGTATCAATCAACACTATCTACTTGATGATATAAATAAAAAACCGACCAAGTGCGAGTCGGACTCGCGCACCGGGTGTACCGTACAAACAGCTACATTCACCAAAATAATTTAGTAATATAACTTTAGTTCAACAATGAAAGCAAAGAACGATTGAGGAACAAAATTAATTTTGCCGTTGGCAAACTGTTGTTCCCATACATCGATATAAGTCGCGGTCAATTTACCAACTGCTAATAAGTTAAAATCTCTTTCTTCTTTAGTTACAAATTTACGGTTTTCGGATTTTGTTTCCTTACTTGTGCTGCTGCCGTCTGCTGTCTTGCTACAGCTTCTTGACAAATGTCATGGTTCTAGGTCAACGGAAGGTACCCTGTACGTTTTGATTCCCTTGAGATTCGTCTTTGCGACATACCTAAACGGCGGTATCTTTTCGATAACGTTGATCCAGCAGTACCTATAAAGTTCTGTGCCGAGAAAAAAACTACAACTGTGCTACACCCAAAGCAACCTGTGAGTAGGTAGGAAGGAGGACAATTATGGTTGTGAAACGTGAAATGTTTTTAAATTTTCATCGGCGAGGCCTATAATCGTCAGAGAATTTTAACACTGCGGTGTAGAATATTGTGCTTTTAGGTTAGTGCCATCTCTTGACCGATAGTGGAACTAATGTAATTTTTGTTTATGATTTCTGAAAATTGTGCTATTTAGAAACATTGTCTGATTTTTTATGTAACCTTTACATAAACTTCTATCGCATAAAATAATTTTATATTTTTCGGTAGATATCTACGGTATTATTTATGAATTTTTCGTCCAAAGTCGAAACAATGCGGCCTAAAATAAAAAGATTTTGTTTTGAGAACATGATAGTAGCGCTCTTCCATATGATACCCCACATGCTCTAGTAGCCCCACTTCGAATTTTTAGGACCCCTTTTACTATTTTGGGTACGGAACCCTAAACAGCGTAATTTTCAACCCGCCTATTTTTATCAACCATTTTAATCGTAGTAGGAGTCAAGATGAATTTCGTGTTATTTGCTCACCTTCACTTGTGACTACAGTGAGTCCAGTGACGCGACACGTTGCATTTGTTGTGTACCTACCTACTAAATAATAATTATTGTATATTTAGGAACGAGAACAATACATCATGAAGTATGGTGATTTCGACGGTCGCGTGGAATGGAATCTTTGCCTGTTGCAAGTGGAGTCGTCATTCGGTAAACACTTCTTAATGGGCAACGGCTCAGAAGCAGGGCTCATGGAAAATATCATTATCATGGAGAAGGAACCCGGTAAAGCAACTAAGTACCTTATACTTACTTGTTGACATAAATCGAAGACTTTAGCAGGACATAGGTATTAAAAAGTGTAAGATAGGTAAGTAGGTGAGTCTTATCTTAGTATGTTTATAGTTCCTGATAGGCTGATACCAGCTGACTCATCAGTAGAAAACGGAATTTAGTCATGTACCTACTTATCTATCATGATAAGTAACACACTTTTAAGTGAACTCCCATAATTATTACATCTAATCTTACTTTACAATAGATACCGAGAATATCCTTAATAAAAAATACCATAATATTAGTTTAAATAACGATTTTCTGATTCATAATTCAAATCCTCCATCATCCTCATTGAATCTACGATGAAAGAATGTTTTTTTTTATACGAGGCTTCTAGTATTTATTCATGACATCTGTAAGCAGGTAACTACACGTTACTAGACCAGACTGCAGATCAATGGGCGATATTCGGTCGTCGTGGGACTGAAGTGTTGATAATCCGCGACTGCTACGGGGACACCGTCGCGGCTTTCGCGCGCGCCCCCTACTGGCCCACCACGACGGAGCTGAGTGCGATCTTCCACCGCAGTGGTATCACGGCGCAAACATACGGCCGAGGCCGACTGCTCTGCGAGCCACAATGCCGCCCCACAATACAGCAAAAAACCAGAGACTCGCATCATATCAAGAGAAATTAACGGCAACATATCCACAACTGTTCTATGTTATTATTAAAAAAAAAACCATCCGTTATGTTTAAAAATCGAAACTATAATTTAAAATTAATCCTTTCGTAAATTACAGTACAAAATTTCCATTAATAAGGGTAACGTTGCGCCAGCGAACGAAGAATATGTAGGGTCTATCCACAACGACTTGTAACTCTGGAGCTTGGTCCCACTCGATACCTGAAAACAAACGTGATCAATATCATTATCAGAATAAACGTACATACACTTGCAATGCGATATCATTCTAGATAATAGCTAATTGATTTGTGGCTTATCTAAAACTGTGTTCATGAGTATAAATATACGTTGACCACCATTAATTAAGATTATATTCTGTATATAAATTAATGTGGTTTTTAAATTAGGTCATCAGTTAACTAAATAAAATGTTTAATAAAAAAGTTTGATACCTAACAATGACACATCATCATCAAGTAGGTAGGTACCTATATCAACGATTTTATTATTTCTGATGATATACAATTTATATCAATGCATTCATAGTGCAATATGTTGGAAGTCAAATTCATGAACAAATATTGATAAAACGGCAGCCTAATTGTGTAAGTGAATTCGGCAAAGGAAACAATCTGTTTCTTTCCCAAAATCGACTTTTTGTATTGCGCAAAGTCGTTTTTGGGAAAGAAACAGATTGTTTCCTTTGCCGAATTGACTTACACAATTAGGCTGCGGTACTCGCCCTTTACTAATTGGGACTTGCAAATGTGGGTTTAGGAACTATTCATGTTACATACCTACCACAGACATAAATCTAACTAGATAACGCAAGTCTTTCCATCTGTATGAAAACCAAGCGTGGCACTTTTTAACCGACTTTCCAAAAAAGAGGAGGTTATCAATTCGACTGTTTTTTTTTTTTTATGTTTGTTACCTCAGAACTTTTTACTGGGTGGACGGATTTCGATGATTCTTTTTTTATTTGAAAGCTGGTGCTTGTCATGTGGTCCCATTTAAATTTCATTAAGATCTGAGGAAGAACTTTGGAGATATACATCGTAACTCTTCAATAAATGACTGCAAATCACTCGGGATAGCTGCAATCGCATGTCTGTTTATTGTTTTTACCATTTCATAACATAACATCACACTAGGACGCTCTAAAGAGGGTACGCAGGTGTGAACAGTTAACCCTGGTATACTCTCATTCCACCGGTTTTGTTTAAGTTTAATGTTATTGGGATAATCAATTCTGGCTTCACTTTGGACATTATAGGTACCTAACCTATAGAACTGGTCCATTATGTACCACAACTAAAAAGTGAAAAATAAAAAAACTTTTTACAAAAAATACAACCGACTTCCAAATAAAAACACTACAAAGTGAAAAATAAATTCAATTTCGGAAGTCGGTGTCAAAAAACGAAGAAACGAAAACAGGAACACCGACTTCCGAAATTGAATTTATTTTTCACTTTGTAGTGTTTTTATTTGGAAGTCGGTTGTATTTTTTTCACACACAATTTAAAAACAAATTTAATTTGTTTTTATTTTTTAGCAAATTTAATTGTGTGTGAAAAAGTGCCACGCTTGGTTTTCATACAGATGGAGGGACTTGCGTTATCTAGTTAGATTTATGTCTGTCTGACTGCACTTTTGACCCGTAACTGTAACAATACCTAGAAGGGTTAGGCATATTGGTCTATAATAGGTACACCAGCGCCCCTGCTTAACCCTCCTTAGAGGAAAACATTTTCTTTCGTCTTATCTCATAACTTCATAAAAGTTTAAGCACGGCCAGAGGGTATTATGGAAGAGAGTATATTAATAAATACCCACCGTCATCTTTAAAGGCGTTGCGCCCTGCCTCTGCCCAGAACATGATCCGTTGCACCGCATGAGACAGTCTCAGGGAACTGGCTTGAGTGACATTGCTGACGTCCACTAGTCTGGGTATACCCAACTGCCAAAAAGGAATCGATTAGTACGCCTTCCCTAGATAGACGGGATGTAGTACAGTACCTAGCTACTTAATTTTGAGCTATGTAGGTAGCCTAGTTCTGCTATTAATTTTTGTAAAATTTTCATATTACCAGTCCGAACCAAGTTTAACTATCGCAGTACTAGTTAAAGGACAAAAGAGAAAAAAGAATAATCCGTTAATAGTCCCCGTAAATGTAAAGGTGGAACCACACTTACGTGTCGTGGCGTGGCGTGGCGCGGGATCCACCAACAAACGACTCTGATGCAGCTTACGTCATAACACACCTAGTTTTGTAGCCAATCAACTGCGTCAGAAGACGCCACGCCACGAAACGTAAGTGTGTTTCCGTCTTAAGTAAGTAGGTACAGTCAGCAACGATAACATTGGTCAACACTGGTTTAGGTGCCGAGAAATTGAATTTTTTTCAAGCTTAAAAAACAATGTGTATGTCTACATACGGCTTGCAATTTATTGGGCAGCAGTAAGGTCATGCGCAGAGTGTAGATCGGTACTGTGGCGGCTACCCGCATTGTTTTCATCTTCGCTGTTATTTCTCCGATGCTGGTGGTGCTAACATTTGCCACGAGACCCTTCAGTGAGTTGCCGCGAGGTATCAACATCAGGAGGCTGAGGCCCGGTGTTGCGTAAGAAATTTCTAAGGCCTGAAATATTAATGCATTTAAGGAAAATTCTTTACTTAGGTGCTCGTATGTATGTTAGGGCTACAAGTAGCATGAGTGTTCGGTAGGTCCTAGGCAGCTACCGGTACCGGCCAAGCGCTCTGAGTTTGGCACTTGGTAAGTGTTAACAAGGAAGGGTAAAAGCTAAGAGAAGGAATGACTATTGAATCCTAAAAAATTACAAGTGACCTGAATTTCTAACTTATTATCCGACTGCACGACGCAAAGGAGGGTAATGTGTTTATCAGTATATGTATGTACCTATGTTTGTTCTTACGTGGCGTTCTACAGACAAAACGCGTAGCGCCGATTTTGATGATTACGTCAATCGATTCGTCTTAATCTTTCGAGTGTAACTGGCTACATTAAATCGAATAAGAGAAAACCGGCCAAGTGCGAGTCTGACTCGCTCACAGAGAGTGCCGTATAAACAGCTCCATTCACCAAAATAAATAGGTAACGTTACGAACGTTCTTAAACAATGAAAGCACCGAACATTGCTCTAACGATGGGACAAAAATAACTATGCTGTTGAAAATTGTTGTCCCCATACAATCAATATAGGTACATTATAAATTTCCAAGAAGGACATTTTATAAGTTGGCCGACTATTACTCGTAAGTCGTAAATTTGTAAAGCCTACTTACCTGTGATAGTTTTCCTTTTAATTTCGTTATATGTACCAGCTACTAGGTACTACCGTTTTTTTTACATATCCAAGAAAAGTAAGAGTGCTAATTGAAACCATTCTAAGTTTTAACATAATCTATCATGTAACATATTAAGTTAGAGTTAAATTGCTTATTAGTCTTTTAGGTTAGATCGTAATTAATTATTAAGAATTTTGTTCGTACTAATAAAGTATTTAAGTAACATATCCAAATGCAATTATATAGCTGGCAGAGAGGTCCTACTTGACTAACAAAAATTAGCTAAAACTTAATTTTACGCAAACGGATGTCTGAATCGAAAAATGGTTTTCACAGACCCGTAATATTTTTGAATGGCCTATCCAACGATAACCCACACCATGGGAAAGACGAGAAAAAAAAACATACCCATCCACATTTTTGTTAGTAAGTACATAGTTACACCGTACGTTTTATAGTAGGAACCTAAAATTTTTTTTTGTTATCTGCGGTGCTAAAGCCTTTTTCAGCATCCGGTTTGTTCGGGAGGCTGTAAATCGACAAAATGCGCGCGAGACGATTCGTGACGACTCTTGAATATAACTTGTAGACATGACTAAGAAGTTAGACGGGTTTATAATTCTTCGGGCGGGCATTGTCGCCCTTCGTGAAGAGAGTTCAGTTTCGTGAGCTGGCTCTGCCCAATAGCCAGAACTCTTGAAAATACCTTGAGCTTTTATTTCGCTCAACCGCGTCTTTAATACGCTCGGTATTAAAGCGGCGGAGGTCTCTTTTCAAGGACTTAAAAATCCATCTATTGAGCTGCCGGTATTCGCACGCCTTATTTGAAGACTACAGGATCATCTCACACCTCTCCTTCATAAGCTCAAAAGTAAGATTGATTCTTGGTTGACACCATCGGGGCTCTCCCAGGTCCATTACCTGTGTTCACGCTCTCTTTCTTCTTCGCTTTCAAGAAAGAGTTCATCATATAGAGGCCCTCCTTCTCCATAAACCTGGCCGGGGTCATCTTCGGTGCTTCTGTCGTTCAATTCAGAATTGCACCACTTGCAGCTCATCTTTTTTCGTTGTAGTGTCGTGGTGCTCCAGTATGTGACTATTTAAAATTCATATGTAACTTTCTAAGTTTATCTTGGACATCAAAGACAACGGTGAAGGATAACATCGTGAGGAAACCTGGACTTATATAGTTAAAGTAAGTCTGAAATATCCCAGTCAGAGGCCTGTGGGGTTCCCAGAGGCGACTCAATTAACTCTGACACCAGAGGTGGCCACATCCTCACACGGTAAAGCAGAAAGATCGTCTGGTTTGTCCTGTTAAGCGTTGAAGTCCCCCACGACAATTGTGAAGTGAGTTTTGAAACCATGCATCCCTCTAAATATATCCTCATACATGGACTCTACCTCGTTGTCAGGGTGTACTGAGGACGGGTCACAAACCAGTACGTACTTCAGCAAATATCTTGAGGATATACTGAGTATAAGGTACGCCATCGTGCAGCCAAAGCAAATTCGGCAAGGCAAAGGGCAAAGAGTATAAAAAATCTACCAATAATAGACGGAAATCCACATCGCGTCTTTCATCTCGCATGCGATTGGTAATTTTTTCATACTCTTTGCCCTTTGCTTTGGCGAATTAATTACGCAATAAGGCTGCTGATCGTCACACTCTCCACTTTTACCACGTTATTTACAAGGGACTTGTGGAAGATAAACCCGACACCACCCTGGGACTGCCGGTCACCCTCTCGGAAATAGAGCAAGTTACAGGATTTGAAGATTATCGATTCCTCCTCTTCTCTTCGGACTTCAGATAATCCTACAATACTCCATGGTAACCTGCTCAATTCCTCTCTGAGTTTGGTTATCTTCTCGTCTGCCCGGAGTGTGCGCGTGTTGTACGTTGCCGTTGTTTGGGTAGCCGGCTTTCGTCCGGGGATTCTTAGTACCACTTGCCATGCCGTAACCTATAGGCAGGCTGCCGGGCATTAGGGGCCATTTTATATTTGTGATGTGTATTGGGGATTTTGCCATAATCGCCACGCTTGGCAGGCGGGTTGGCGATCGCAGTATGGTTGTTATAAATGCACAGAGAATGCTGCTGTCAATTCTCTTGTTCGTCCCTCCTTAATTGTTGGTCGAGGCTCTTGGCTATTAAGCTATTGATTCCAAATATACAAATAATTTGATTTGTCATAATATTACGAAAGTAAGACCTAGTTGTTAAGAAAAACTCAAGAATTATTTTAATGTTAAGGCTCAATAAGATTGGTGTTATTATCTACTTGCAGACTTACAAATAAACGTGGTATAGCAGTTATACTCGAGAATTAACTTAGAAAAACCGTCACGAAGGGTTCCGTACACAAAACTTCCGGCAAAACAATCACGTTGGTTGTATGGGAATTAAAATACACTTAAATATATATTTTATTGTGTTTTTAGTATTTGTTGTTATAGCGGCAAAGCGAGCAAACTCAGGCCCCGTCATTTCCTTCCTGTTGTTTAATTAGTAATCGTACTTGCCTATTCTATATTAAAACCAATATCAACATATTTTTATTTAATTACGGTCCTATAAGTGATGGGCATTATTACAAATAAATACTTTTCGACCAAAATGTAACGGTGTTTATATAAAAATCAATTGCAGCAATACAGTAAGCCCAGTTAGCAGTTTGCTCGCGTAGCTCGCTTGCGCAGCGTCGTAGCTTACTCGCGTAGCTTTATAGCTTGCTGGTGTAGCTACGTAGCTTGCTGGTGTAGCTACGTAGCTTGCTGGCGTAGCTTGCTAACCTAGCTTCGTAGCTAGTTCACGTAGCTTGCTCGTGTAGCTTCATAGCTTGCTCAAGTAGCTTCGTAGCTAACTCTCGTAGCTTGCTGGCGTAGCTTCGTAGCTTGCTCGTGTAGCTTCGTAGCTTGCTCAAGTAGCTTCGTAGCTAACTCTAGTAGCTTGCATGCGTAGCTTCGTAGCTTGCTCAAGTAGCTGCGTAGCAAGTCTCGTAGCAAGCTCACGTAGCTTAGTAAATTGCTCGCGTAGCTACGTAGATTACTCACGTAGCTTCATAGCTAGCTCTTGTTAGTTTCTCTTATGTAACTTCGTTGCCTGAACGAGTAGCTTGTACCTTGCTCATGTACCTTCGTAGATTGCTCACGCAGCTTGCTCGTGTAGCTTCATAGATTACTCACGTTGCTTCGCAGTTAGCACTCGTAGTTTGCTCACGTAGCTTCATAGCTAGCTCTCGTAGGATGCTCATGTACCTTCGTAATTTGCTCAACTATCTTCGTAGCTTGCTTAATAAGCTTCGTAGCTTGCTCATGTAATTTTGTTGCCTGATCGCGTTGCTTCGTATCTTGATCATGTACCTTCGTAGCTAGCTCTCGTAGCTTTGTAATTTGCTCTTGTACCTTCGTAGCTAGCTCTCGATGCTTCCTAGTTTGCTCATGTAACTTCGTTGCCTGATCGCATAGCTTCTTCGCGTAGGTTCGTAACTGGCTCATGTACCTTCGTAGCTAGCTCTCGATGCTTCCTAGTTTGCTCATGTAACTTCGTTGCCTGATCGCATAGCTTCTTCGCGTAGGTTCGTAACTGGCTCATGTACCTTCGTAGCTAGCTTTCGTAGCTTGCTCGCGTAGCTTGCTTAAGTAGCTTCGTAGCATTCTCACGTGGCTTTGTAGCCTGATCGCGTAGCTCCATAGCATGCTCACGTAGCTCCAAGAAATTATCACGTAGCTCCGTAGCACAATCTCGTAGCTCCGAAGCAGGCTCACGTAGCTTCGTAGCTAGCTCACATAGCTTCGTATTCTGATCACGTAGCTTCGTAGCTTGTTTACCTAGCTTTATAGCTTTGTAGCCTAATCGCGTATCTCCATAGCATAATCACGTAGCTCCGTAGCATGCTCACGTAGCTCCGTAGCATAAACACGTAGCTCGTAGCATAATAAACACGTAGCTCCATAGCATGCTCACGTAGCTCCGTAGCATAAACACGTAGCTTCATAGATTGTTCACGTAGCTCCGTAGCATGCTCGCGTAGCATAATCACGTAGCTGCGTAGTTAGCTCACATAGCTTCGCAGATTGCTCGCGTAGCTTCGTACATTGTTCGCGAAGCTTCGTAGCTTGCTAACGTAGCTTGTTCACGTAACTTTGTAGCTTTCTCACGTGGCTTTGTAGCTTGCTCACGTAGCTTACTAGCTTGCTCACGTAGCTTCGTATCCTGATCGCGTAGCACCATAGCATGCTCACGTAGCTCCGTAACATAATCACGTAGCTCCGTAGCTCAATCACGTAGCTCCGTAGCATGCTTACGTAGCTTCGTAGCTAGCTCACGTAGCTTCGTATCCTGATCGCGTAGCTTCGTAGTTTGTTTACCTAGCTTTATAGCGTCGTAGCCTGATCGCGTAGCTCCGTAGCAGGCACGCGTAGCTCCATAGCATAATCAAGTAGCTGCGTAGCATGCTCACGTAGCACCGTTGCAAAATCACGTAGCTCCGTAGCATGCTCACGTAGCTCTGTAGCATAAACATGTAGCTCCGTAGAATGCTCACGTAGCTTCGTAGATTGTTAACGCAGCTACGTAGCATGCTTACGTAGCTTCGTAGCTAGCTCACGTAGCTTCGTATCCTGATCGCGTAGCTTCGTAGTTTGTTTACCTAGCTTTAAAGCGTCGTAGCCTGATCGCGTAGCTCCGTAGCAGGCACGCGTAGCTCCATAGCATAATCAAGTAGCTGCGTAGCATGCTCACGTAGCACCGTTGCAAAATCACGTAGCACCGTAGCATGCTCACGTAGCTCCGTAGCATAAACATGTAGCACCGTAGCATGCTCACGTAGCTCCATATCATGCTCACGTAGCTCCGTAGCATAATCACGTAGCTCCGTAGCATGCTCACGTAGCTTCGTAGATTGTTAACGCAGCTCCGTAGCATGCTCACGTAGGTCCGTAGCAAAATCACGTAGCACCGTAGCATGCTCACGTAGATGCGTAGCTAGCTCACGTAGCTTCGTAGATTGCACGCGTACCTTCGTAGATTACTCACGTAGCTTTATAGCTAGCTCTTGTTAGTTTCCTCATGTAACATCGTTGCCTGAACGAGTAGTTTGCACACGCAGCTTGCCCGTGTAGCTTCATAGATTACTCGCGTTGCTTCGCAGTTAGCTCTCGTAGTTTGCTCATGTACCTTCGTAACTTGCTCAACTATCTTCGTAGCTTGCTCAATAACCTTCGTAGCTTGCTCATGTAATTTTGTTGCCTGATCGCGTAGCTTCGTAGCTTGATCATGTATATTCGTAGCTAGCTCTCGTAACCTGCTCATGTACCTTCATAGCTAGCTCTCGAAGCTTCCTAGTTTGCTCATGTAACTTCGTTGCCTGATCGCATAGCTTCTTCGCGTAGGTTCTTACCTGGCTCATGTGCCTTCGTAGCTAGCTCCCGTAGCTTGCTCGTGTAGCTTCATAGCTTGCTCAAGTAGCTTCGTAGCTAACTCTCGTGGCTTGCTGGCGTAGCTTCGTAGCTTGCTCGTGTAGCTTGCTCAAGTAGCTTCGTAGCTAACTCTAGTAGCTTGCATGCGTAGCTTCGTAGCTTGCTCAAGTAGCTGCGTAGCTAAGTCTCGTAGCAAGCTCACGTAGCTTAGTAAATTGCTCGCGTAGCTACGTAGATTACTCACGTAGCTTCATAGCTAGCTCTTGTTAGTTTCTCTTATGTAACTTCGTTGCCTGAACGAGTAGCTTGTACCTTGCTCATGTACCTTCGTAGATTGCTCACGCAGCTTGCTCGTGTAGCTTCATAGATTACTCACGTTGCTTCGCAGTTAGCACTCGTAGTTTGCTCACGTAGCTTCATAGCTAGCTCTCGTAGGATGCTCATGTACCTTCGTAACTTGCTCAACTATCTTCGTAGCTTGCTCAATAAGCTTCGTAGCTTGCTCATGTAATTTTGTTGCCTGATCGCGTTGCTTCGTATCTTGATCATGTACCTTCGTAGCTAGCTCTCGTAGCTTTGTAATTTGCTCTTGTACCTTCGTAGCTAGCTCTCGATGCTTCCTAGTTTGCTCATGTAACTTCGTTGCCTGATCGCATAGCTTCTTCGCGTAGGTTCGTAACTGGCTCATGTACCTTCGTAGCTAGCTTTCGTAGCTTGCTCGCGTAGCTTGCTTAAGAAGCTTCGTAGCTAACTCTCGTACCTTCGTAGCTAGCTCTCGTAGCGTGCTCACGTAGCTTTGTAGCTAGCTCTAGTAGCTTTGTAGCTTGCTCATGTACTTTCGTTGCTTGTTCATGTATCTTCGTAACTGTTCACGTAGTGTTTTGGCGTAGCTTCGTAGCTTTCCTGCTTTGCGTCCTTGCCATAGCCATTATTTTCAATACATAGCCAAATTCGACGACTCAGGTGTTGAATCAGATTCATTAAGCATTACAATAATTTAGCTTCCATTTAGAATTTTCGCCGACACTTGTTTCATTTCATTAATTGCATGATAGGCCGTATTTTTGTAGATCACATAGTAAAAAAAGTATTTTGTTTAAAATGAGGTCTTTCCATAAAGGACAATAATGGCAGATTTTCATACATCATATTCTAGGTGAGATTAAACTCCTGTATTTAAATGAAAAATATTTGGTGTAACGCAGGGTCACCTTCTGAAATAATTTGTGCAAGAATTTTATACCTATATTTATTTACTTGCAACAGCAGCCTCATTGCGTAATGAATTCGGAAAGAGCAAAGGGCAAAGAGTAGATATTTATTTATTCACTCAAAACATACAATATCCTTACAGGCTAGACCCAATGCGATAATGTAGTACCCTTACAAATTTTTTAAACTTGGATACCTACTAGTCTTTTTGCCTATCATTAATTGAAAGTAATTCATTTATTTGCACGACACTACAGTATTCAATGGGTTTTCCAAAATCGACATTTTTCAAATATACAATGATGCAAATTTAGTTTTTATCAAAATCGGCTCCATGACTCCTTTGAGTTTTTTTCGCTATTTCTCTTAGCTTCACTTTGCCTACAGTTGTATTTTAACCGACTTTCCAAAAAGGAAGAGGTTCTATGTTCGAATTATGTTTCTTTTTTTTCTGTATGTTCATTGATTTCTCTGTAATGTGTTTTTTTTTTAAAGAGTGTGTTCCCAAATTGGTTCCATTTTAATTTTAGTGAAGATCTGTGTAGAACTTCGGAGATATACAATAAAACTTTTCAATAACTGCATGTAACACTGTATCACAAATAAACAATTTGATTTGATTTGAATAAATGACGATAAATATTTCGGGATTGCTGCAATCTCACGTATGTTTATTGTTTATACCATTTCAAAACATAACATCACGCCAGTACCCTCTAAAGGGTACGCAGATGTGTACAGTTCACCTTGGTACACCCTCATTTCACCGGTTATGTTCAAGTTTCATGATATTCGGGTAATCTATTCTGGCATTACAGGTAATAGCTTAAAACGATGAATGATGATTTTAAAGAACTTGGCTAGGTACCACAACTAAAAAGTGAAAAATAAAAACTTTTAAGACACCGACTGCCGAAAAAGAAGTTATTTATCAGATTGTAGTGTTTTTATTTGGCAGTCGGTTAATTTTTTCGTAATATTGTTAAAAATGCCGAGCAAAGCACGGATGCCCCAGGTACCAGATCATTACCTACCTTTAAACGAGCAATTCTTGTATATATATGTCGGAAACACGAGGGCTTCCTTCCATATACCCTCGTACTTGTGGGCTTATCGTGGGTTATGCATGCACGAGGCAGGTAACTTATGCGGTTTTAGAGATATTCCATTGTCCAATTCTAGAAGCAAGTTGACGCGCCCCAATTTGAAATCACTTTTACTATTCACTGATACTTTTAGACGCAACTCCACCGGCACCAATCATGCCACTTATCACACGTAATCGCCATACGTCCCGCTCCAGTTCTCTCTACTCAAATCAACTCCGCGCTGCCGCGCGCCTTCCCTCCAAATTGTCTGTCACCTTACTCTAGGATTCAAATCCTTCCCTAGCATTGGACATTGGAGAAAACTCAGTGTTGCCAATCAAATAAAATCTAATTGAAATTTGAATCAGAAGCTAAATGTTGCCAATTAAATAAAACTGAATTAATAACTTTACAAGCGATATTTCATCGTTCCCAACTATTAATCATTTACCTTCCTCCGATACGGCCATCTTGACATTCAAACGGTCCCACGTTTGATGTAGAGCGATGAACAACATCGTTACTCAATTGTGATGAAAAACAAAAACCAAGAGAACAAAAAAAAAAATAAGTACCTAATAGGTTAAGTTCGGCCGCTCCTGACCAAATAAAAAAAAATTACGTGGTCGTGACATCTTCCACGTGAAACCTTCAATCAACACCTTATATTACCAGCCTACAACAAAAATCAAGTACTTCTTTACTCATGAAAACATAATTCTCATAGCTTTCACACTGTTCATTTGTTTTCTCCATGTAAATCTAGGTCTCCACACCGTACACCGTACACAACCATCGTCGTACTCTCGAAACAGATACCTCACCGTTTAGACAACCATATTAACACTAACACATTCTAAACGGTTACCGAAGCACCAGAGGTACCAGGTTCCCAACAGACGTCAAGTCGGTCTCGAAGCACTAAGTGTGCCAGAAACCACTCAAACGCCCAACACAACATACCATGCCACATACACCAAACAACGGGTCACCGAGGCCCCAGAGGGACCAGGCTCCCCCAGACACACAACAGGTCACCAAAGCCCCAGAGAGACTAGGCTCCCCCCATACAACAGGTCACCAAAGCCCCAGAGGGACCAGGCTCCCCCAGACAACCGGTCCTCTCGAAGCAACAAGACTGCCAGATACCCATGCCACATACACTAAACAACAGGTCACCGAAGCCCCAGAGGGACTAGGCTCCCCCCCATACATATCCAGCAATGTTTCTTGGTCCCACAGCAATTGCTGTGCCTCCTGATGGTCAACCCTGTGACCATCCTGCAACCATAGTCATCCTGACCAGGCCTCGTAACCCATCTCGGTTACAGCAGTCATCTTTTGACCACTCACCAGCCTACTTTAGGCTACAGCAGTCATCTCTGACCACTCACCAGCCCATCTAAGGCTACAGCAGTCATTTCTGACCACTCACCAGCCCATCTAAGGCTACAGCAGTCATCTCTGACCACTCACCAGCCCATTTTAGGCTACAGCAGTCATCTCTGACCACTCACCAGCCCATCTAAGGCTACAGTAGTCACCGCAGTGACTACTCTTCACCGCACAGTCAGTCCTTTGACCATGCACACGACCTCACCATTGCTAGATTGATTTGAATCAGTCTTCAACATATTACATTCAGTTACGTCAATGGGTACTTAATCTTTCAGATTTTCTCAAACTCATCATGAACCAAACAAAGCCTTTAATTCAACACATAATTGCCACCATTCAGAATTCCATTTCACTTCCAAACAGCACCTTTAAACCAAAATGAAATTTGTTATTTCAATCTTTACTCTCAGTATCAATCTTTATTCTGAATACAACGGCAACCTCACATTCAGGATTTCATACACAGCCAAAAGCATACTCAAGAACTCTATTCTATGTTCATGATTTCATACACAGCCAAAAGCATACTCAAGAACTCTATTCTATGTTCATGATTTCATACCAAACTCTCAGTACGATAGGTATAATAACTTACAACACCAAACATTACCAACTTTGCAAACTAAAAATTAAATCATGCACCGCACATCACCGACTTTACATCTGTGTTAACATTATCTTATCCAACTTGAATGAAATAACACAAAATAACGTTAGGTATGTTCACAATGACCAGCACAGACTATTCAACAAGTTAGCACAGCCATTACTGACAGTATACTTTAAATTCCAAACTTATTATTCAAGTTAGGTAGGTACTAGACTTCCTACATGACACCACACAATTCACAAATACAAACCTTTATTTTAAAGAGATGCTACAATTATTAAAATTTTTGAACAAGATTACCGAGGCCAAGCATCGTTGAACAACACAGAACAAGGAAACCATTCCTAGTTTCCTCCAAAAAAACAACAAAAACCCATGTACCAAGTACATCAAATAGAACCCAAGTATCCCATCCGTGGTCTACAATTCACAATAACTTAGCAAATACATTCGCTACACAGAATGCACTTTCAACTTAAACGCCGAATAAACTCTTGACTCCGTCATCTCTCTGAACCACGAAACTGAGAAACCGTTCTATGTGTATTAAAATGTTGCCAATTGAACATCTATCTCATCCTCAGCCACGACTTGGAACCGTTATTGGCTCTCGAGCATCTCATAATACCTGAACACGTCTTCTCGACACCATCTAAATGTCTAGTTGCACTTGTCATTCACCGTAGTCAATTTAAATCATTTTTATTTGTAGGTATCATTAGAATGACATGTTATCGGTTGGTTAGTTCTCTACAATGCGATATATAACAACTTCAGACATTAACTTTACCTTTATTCAACCGTTGGTAGCAACAAAACTAAACGCCAACTGTCTAGGCTATAGTAACGTTAATCCTCGTGATGTTTGCAGGTTGTAAGATTGCAAATCGAGTCGAACAACAAACTATTTCACTAAACTTTAACACCGGTTTGAAAATAATCTTGATTACATAGCTCTTAACTGAAAGTTATTGCATGTCTTTGCAACAATGCAAAAGTTAAAAGTGTAATCCTCACAGTGGCTCACACCTTGTAACGATTTATTAATAATCTAGTCTTTATCTAGTAACTTTTAAGTTAAAAATCATATCAAAGTTATTTGTTTTGTATCATCAAACTTTTTCGGATGTTGACACTCACTTGTCACTGTCTTTATGTCTTATAGAGATGAGCAAGGGATGACGTTCTGTTATCGATTAATCGACGAATCGATTTTAAGGACAAAAAATAAATAAACGTTTTTCAATCGATATCCAGTACTGAATCAATCCAGCGAATCGATATTTAAACCTAGAAAATCGAGATAAGATTTTTCGACATGAACCAAAATATCATTTAAAAATTATTGAATGTATATCACAAACATAAGTGAATTCAACGTAAACAAAATAAATATTGTTCCCTTATACCTGCTACTTTAATTTAGTTGTAAAAACAACTTCAATCGGTCAAATATGCTAAAGATCGACTATTATTACAATTTTTCTTTTTGCGTTCCGTAACTGAATTCAAACTTGTATTGAAAATACCAACGCGAACAGTAAGAAAGTATGTTGTTTCCAAGAAATAGCATATTCACAAATTCCCTTGGAGATCAAATCAACAACAAACTCAGTGATAGTAATATTTACGGATAATCTGAAGTGACACCTATTAATGAAAAATGCATGGCTAAAATTCCTAGTGTTCAAACATATAAAAAAAATACGGATTGCTAATATCTTTACTTCTCGATTGTCAGTACACTAACAACCTATTTATTATCTTATGCTTATGACAGCACTAGTGGTCACAAAACCGTGTATTATTGTTCTCATAGAGAAAATAAAACTACGTTAATTGTTCTAACAACATAATAATGTAATGCAATCTCATTTCTTTGCGTTTCGTCCCCACGTTCCAATGCTCCGAGTACATTAGAAACATAAAATTACGAAAATCGTTTTGTTGTTTATTTTGTTGGTGAATAAAAAAGATTAAATACTTGATGAAACAAAATATTTCAAAGCTCGAACAAAGCAAGGATATCAATAGATGGCATGACATGGACTGACTTCTCATTCTGTCCATGTAAAAATGATTTGTTCATTTTTTGATTGATCATAAAAAAATTCATGCACCTATTCAATAAGTTATTTCAAGCAGCATATTACAGCTAATGGGGTCCCGAATCTTTCGATGATTATTGAAAGAAACATACAGTATCAACACCATAACACATATAGCGCTGTTTGAATATTTTTTTACTCTTTTTTTTTGTAACTTACATGACACATTTCCATGAAACAAAATAATGCAATAGTTATAGATTGCAATGAATGCAAGAATTAATTGTAAAACTTCGGTAAATCCAAACCCAATACATACTTCAGCTGCCACAAAAATGTACAGCTGAATGCAGATGCAGCAATTGTTGAATGCAGATCAATCAAAGTAACATACCTTAAGCCTGTACTCCCGGATGGGTCAGGCAGCAGTGCCGACCATGCTCACATGCACAAGTCCAGACTCCTAGATGCTACCAGAAAATATTAAATGGATTGATCACCGCAGTGGCATGTATAACACCACTAGATTTCCTCTCGCTGTAGGCTGCGGGTTATGTTGCCTTTTGAAATGGAACCTGAGCTCCGCACTTGTATCACCACACACAGCTGGTCACAACAGGTCTTGTGGTATCCACAGCAGCCATGTTGAAGGGCTCAGACGTCCATGCTATTTGTTGCATATTGTACGAATGCCTGAAAAATTCATGTCTATGAGCAAGTTTTCACACAAGCGTAATGTTTTGTTGAATCAAGTTGTGGCTTAAGGATGTTTGCTCTCTTGCACTGTATTTACACAAGTCGTCTTATTCTCATGCGAGTTCCACTGACAGTATGAAACTGGCTAAGTTTCTTTTAGCATCATAACGAAAATAGAAATTTATTTTAAATTTTAGCCACTTTATACCAAGAAAAACAATAGGTATTGTGGCTAAACTTCACAAGGCATTAGATAGGTACTAATTATTGTCAGAATACTCAAGTTTATACTTCCCTGCACATCTGTACACCACAGTTGCGTTTGCCCAGTAGGTATCTAGTCAGGATTGGGCATCCATGTCATCATTAACATTATCTGCAACCCGACTTCGCATGTTGTCTAGGATAGGCCACACTATTTGGTTGAATTCGGGCAACATGATATTCCTGTCTCTAGTAGCCGGCGAGTTGCAAAACGTCTCCATTAGGTAGGTACTTCGATGCCATTTTGTTGCGCACCAAAGAGAGCGCGCCAGCCATTACTCGTCTCATTTGATCTAGCATCGCCTTGTGCGTGCATTGGTTCATACTTCTGATGTCGGAAACACGAGGGCTTCCTTCCATATACCCTCGTACTTGTGGGCTTATCGTGGGTTATGCATGCACGAGGCAGGTAACTTATGCGGTTTTAGAGATATTCCATTGTCCAATTCTAGAAGCAAGTTGACGCGCCCCAATTTGAAATCACTTTTACTATTCACTGATACTTTTAGACGCAACTCCACCGGCACCAATCATGCCACTTATCACACGTAATCGCCATACGTCCCGCTCCAGTTCTCTCTACTCAAATCAACTCCGCGCTGCCGCGCGCCTTCCCTCCAAATTGTCTGTCACCTTACTCTAGGATTCAAATCCTTCCCTAGCATTGGACATTGGAGAAAACTCAGTGTTGCCAATCAAATAAAATCTAATTGAAATTTGAATCAGAAGCTAAATGTTGCCAATTAAATAAAACTGAATTAATAACTTTACAAGCGATATTTCATCGTTCCCAACTATTAATCATTTACCTTCCTCCGATATATATATAATCTGAATCTCGGAAACGGCTCCAATGATTTTCATGAAATTTAGTATGCAGGGGGTTTCAGGGGCGACAAATCGATCTAGCTAGGTAAATTTTTTAGAAAACGTCTTTTTCTTTATTTTCACCCGAGCAGAACTTGGTCGCCCAGGTACTGTTTATGTATAACCTAACTACAGTAAAAACACTTAAAATATATGTAGGTACCTAATCGTAGGTAGATAACACTAGAACAAATGGTACCAAGTCACAGCTGTCATCTGCAAATAGTGGGTATCAACACTTATCGCAGGGGGCGGATCATAGTGTCTGGTTACCAGCGACAATGTGTTGGTCTGTGTTAGTATGGGCTCGCATTGTTGCTTGCGGCATGGCGGCGCACGGTACTCTGTTCGTGCTCTGCGCACTGTTAGCGCTCACCGCGACTCTTGTCATGTGTGATGATTATGTCTGTCCTCCAGATCGCAAGGAAGCCACTCATAATGAGGCGACGCTCCACAAAGATCTACTATGTGCGTATAATTCTGATTTCCGACCAGTGAAGGACCACAAGCAAACAGTAACGGTGAAAATACGCTTCGCAATAAAATATATAAGCTTCGATGCCTTGGAAGAAACATTCACACTTCACAGCTGGGTAGCAATGACGTGGAAGGACGAACTTTTAACATGGAGACCAGAAGATTATGGTAATATTGAAGAAACACAAATGGAAAGCCACGAAATATGGACGCCACGGATGGCGCTGTTCAACGCGGACGCTGCGATGTACCAGTCGGACTCTATCTACACGACGTGCTTGCTGGGCTACAACGGCACCGTCACGTGCGTGCCGCACGTCGCGCACTCCGGCATCTGCCGCACGTCGCTGCGCAGTTGGCCCTACGATGTACAAAACTGCACATTGTATTTCGGATCGTGGATGAACACAGGGGAACAAGTTAATTTTACATTTTATGCAAAGCAACCCGTCGTAAAGGATGACTTTCAAGATGGCCCCGGTTGGAAATTGCTGTCCGTGGTTAACGAACGTTTGGCAGGGAAGTACAGCTGTTGTCCTAACAGCACTTATCCAATGTTGAAATATACATTTGTCATGAAGAGAATAGCAGCAGGACCAGCGGCCATCGTCGTGGTGCCCTCCATCGTCATAGTGCTGCTCACTCTGATAGCCCTGGCGATGGATGCCAAGGACAACACGCGACTAATGTTGATCTGTTTCAGTTTGTATGGACATTTCATGTTCCTCACCGAAATTGGTTATGATATTCCAAAACACAGTGCAGACACGCCGATCATATTACTTTTCCTTCGTGATTCGATGATAGTTACATTGGTTGGGATCATAGAAACGATATTTTTAATGTTTTTGAGACGGCGAAAGTTGCCACCACCTGATTTTATTGTGACAGTGAACCGATTGGTGGCTAATGGTCCCGGCAAGTACGTGGTTTTCACCGAATTCGACCCAAGCGACGCTATTGACACTAAAGAGCTGACCGGCCAAAGTTCAGATTTCACTGCGGACAAGCCGTCTCCGACCATCGACTGGATACAATTCGCCCACATACTGAACAGACTGAACTTGTTGGTGGCGGTACTCGTTTACATCGTGCTAATTGGCACTTACATTCCTCACGATAACTGAGTAAGTTAGCCGCAATAAGTTCAATCCTAATTTTCTTTCAATTTTAAGTAATTATTTTGTGCAAAAGGTGCACGTTGAACTTTTTTTTTATTAACCTAACTATATGTATTAATACGAAAATATATATTAAATAAAATTCCTTAACACCAGAGACGTATTTTGATAACCAACCTGGGCATCCCACTCAGTGAGGTCTGCATATTTCATGACGTCGTTGATCCTGATCATGCGCACAGTTCGGCTGGGGGCGTCATCAGCGTCGCGAAAGGGCGTCGTGCCGTTGAGCACGGTGGGGGCGGCTCGCCATCGCGCGCGCACGTACATCGTGGTCACCAGCACCGCGGTCACGCCCCCCGACACGTCATCTTCATCGAATGTGTCGTGTATCGCACCTCCAGAGTCTATTTCCACCTTTGCATTTAAAAATATTTTTAATAAATGGCATAACCGCCTAAACCGCTCCTTGACAAAACTGTGAGGCAGGTAGGTATCTACCACTGGATGCCTACTTTAGCTGAGCGTAGAGACACACCCCATATTATATTGGCATTTAATTCGAGAAATCATCAATACGAGTTTAGAAACAAATTACCTTTTGGTTGAGTATAGTAGCGATAGTGGCCGATGTTTCTGTGCCGTTAAAATGCTCTACTTGGAGCATGAGCGCGGCGGCCGCGCCCCCTTGGAACCGTTGGTTACTGTTCTTCCCTGGCCACAGCATTAGCCGCGAAGACTGCCGCAGCTTCAGCTTGTCCGATGAGTTCGGCAACGTTGATATGAAATGCCTTACAAGTCCAACGCTATCCTAGTGACCAAAATTATTATACCATCTTCAATTGATAAGAAATAGGTTTAGGGTGGCTTTTAAAATTTTGGTGAAAGTTTACTTTACTTTTCTGTCTGAAATCTTACGCTATTTAAGTCTACTGCGCTACGATCTATTGTAAGGATTTGATTACCTACCTAACGCCTAACAGCCATAATCACCGTGCGTTCCGCAAACAGATCGATGATTGTAGTAAATTTGTTTCAGTCATTACTGAAGAAATTTCAGTGGGAGGTTGCTAGACAGGCAACCTCAGCTTGATTACTTTTGCTACCAATCCTCAATATTAAATTTTGTTGATTACGAAATTGCCCTCAATTTAAATGTAGTTATAGATAAAATAAATACCATGTCCGAAACGTTAAATCCAATGCAATGATCGATTTCAGCCCTGGTATCAGAGTCGACTTCCTTCCAGAGAGCCAACAGGGTCAAAAGTAAAAAGAAGCCGGATTGTACGAAGCTCATTCCATTTTCTTGGCGATCTGCAGGACTTATACCTGTTAGCTTCGTGAACGTTATCTGTAACAACGCCGTTAATGTTTTTATTGACCTTAGGAATTATGGTCTGGTCAACAGTACAACTGTATTAATTTACATTGAATGTCATATCATAGATTCTTATCGATGATTCATGATTCGATTACCTATAATGATATGCGTTCATGTGTTGTTGAGAAGCACAACTGCATGAACTACATTGTACATTATAACTCGGTCTATGATCAAAGATATGGACGGACTTAACATTATTTCAATTCCAATTGATAATACACTACACTGAACTTCAATTTTATAACCACACCGGTTCTGATAACCATACAGTACGGCCGGAATTAATCTATTGCCTTGCAGCTAGTTTCAATAACAAACAACAAATGAGATTTATGTAATTCACGACTACAAGTCCACTTTGGTCACACACAGCACCTCACTTAGGTGTTGTTGAAATATATAAATTAAAATTGCTGTTTGCTATAGAAATCAGATAGCGTTTATTGCTACAACGGACCAGCGTTCGTGTTATGGACCCATAATTAGGTACTTACTTACAGTTAAAAATATAGTGCCTCAGTGAAATTCAGTTCAAGTTCAACCATGAATATTTCAAGTGTATCTGATGATTCATAAAGTTCCTGCTTAATAAAGTATTTAATGATTTAAACACTTCACGGATTACACACAATAATCTAAATCAATGGTGTCAACGGTGTGAGCAAGATAAAGGTTTATTTGTGTCGCAATCCAAACCCGTACAGCAGACACTGTCCGGTGTCGATGTCGGTGCTTCCTGATTCCGGACGAACTAAGGTCATCAAATTTGATAAGTTTTGTTCATCTCGGTAGTCAACTAAGCCTGGTTTGTCTCCCCGTCAATCCCCGAGCAGTTACCATCTCGTGCAGGTAAGAGACCATAAGCAAGTTGATTTAGCCCTAAAAGTAACTCTTGCCACAACACAATTTCACCATACACGTGCCCCAAGTGGAAAATAATCGGTTTATTTTTGGTTTATTAATACAACTACCTAACGATGACCAATGATAATGATAAACATACAGGTAGTTTTTGGACCTTTTCAAAATGCTGATATGGACACTTGGTACTTCGATATTGCCTTATAGGTATCGATGGCAAAAATACTGATATTTATGTAGGTATATAAATGTACCTATGCTACTTAAATACTGTTTACGTGTTTAATATTAATACCGAGGTTTAGAAAACTCACCTTATAAAATTGTCGTTCCAAGACGTCGAGACTTTGGGTAAATTTGTTAATGGATGACAAGTTTTTATGCTCCATTATTTGTTGTGGAACGCTAGAAACAGCCATCGTCGTCGTCACTGGCGGCTTCAATCGGTTGTGTGGAACAATGCTCGAACTATTAACCTGTGTCGATTGCGCCGGCAAATTTAATCCGCTGGCAGTATGCGGGTGTAGGGGTGCATTCCACGCGGTATTCATATTGTGCTTCATGTCAGGTCTCGGCAGGTAATTTAGAAATCCCGGACGATGCATTGGGTATGGCTTAGCAGGCAGTGAGCCGTGCCAATCCGGTAATGGCCTTATGTTCATATTGTTTATCATTCCAGTAGTACTGGGCATATATAACCGCCTGTACATCGGTTGTGAATCGGAAAAATGTGATTTAATGTTGGAGTTTAACTCCTGTATTCTGTTATGATGTCGCAAATCATAATGAGGTAATAACTTTTCTCCAATAATTTTTTTGGTGATGCTGTTCATTTTGTCATGAAAATGGTTTATTGCTGCGCATTCTATCCATTTATTGTTAACAAAACAATGTTGTTTACTTAACCTTTCAATACTCGTAAGGAGAGAGCGAGGCTTGATATGGCCTACATGCCGAATATTATAAATCGGTATCTCGTTAGTTTTTACGGGCTGCAAACTAATTTGTAAGAAGAATATAATTAACGCACATTCTTGAATCATATCTAACTTTGAGCATCCCACCAATTTCTCAGTGATGTTCTGCTAGTTTCAGTGAGATGTCAAAGCATAATATCTTCATGCTTCTGATTTGAACTTTTACTTTTCACTGAAAATAATTAAGTATCATGCATTAACGGAATTTGTACCTATCTATCTATGACTTAACCTTGGGATTTACCTAATTAGCGAGACAACGATATAGAGGTGTCAGCGCATGGTTATCACATTGAAGTCGCGACCAGATGATGAAGCTAGCACGAGGTAACTCTTTGATAATACGCGAGCCGAGCGTTATGACTGCACTGCGAACACCCTACCATATCTGTAGTAAATGCAAGTCAGTTCCGCATAAAACTGAACTAAGTATGCTTACTTAAGCACTTAACGCTGAATTAATGAGAGTAATTAATCCGGCATTATCCGATAACACCACTTTATTCGAACACAAATAAGAATCAGTGTGACGAACGGGAAATTATTATCTACAGTGGTGGTAACAAACCGTTGATTTGCAATAAAATGTTATATTAAGTGTACGTAGTTTGCGATCAATTTCATAGCTATCAAGATCATATATATACTCGTAAGTAGTCAGTCTATCGGGTTTTAGAAAAAGACAGATTTTTTTTATTTGCTCTTTAGCTTTTTGTCGCCGATTTTGGGGCAGTGGATACGATTGCACGCAGCTTCAAGCTGGGTACAAATTATCGGACGCGGCTGACGGACACGACTTACAGCCGCGGCTGATATGTGTGCACAGTCGTATGGGACGCGGCTGCCAGATCTCTATCAGACGTCCGAACGCCCAAGGTCACGTCCGCGACTTACGTCCGATAGTTTGCACAATGTAATGTACATTCATTACCTAGATACTCTACGTATATAAGTCGCGGCTGTCAGTCGCGTCCGATAATTTGTTACCAGCTTTACATGTTACTTACATTTTTCAGTTTATAAGTTAACATTTTTACTAACAAATATGGAAGTGATTCTGAAATAAATGTTTTTTTAGGGTTCCGTACCCAAAGGGTAAAAACGGAACCCTATTACTAAGACTCCGCGGTTCGTCTGTCTGTCTGTCTGTCTTTCAACAGGCTGTATCTCATGAACCGTGATAGCTAGGCAGTTGGAATTTTCACAGATGATGTATTTCTGTTGCCGTTATAACAACAAATACAAAAAACATAATAAAATTAATATTTATGTGGGGCTCCCATACAACAATCGTGATTTTTTTGCAGTTTTTTGTGATAATGGTACGGAACCCTTCGTGCGCGAGTCTGACTCGCACTTAGCCGGTTTTTTTATCAAGTCATATGTCTAGAAGTAAGAACGCAGGTCAAAGAGCATCGCGCTCCAAATCCAACCGACATCCATCATGCATGGAATGGATGAAACATGACCATTAGTCAATCAGTAATAAAATCAGGTCAGTCCATTAGTAATAAAATTGGAAGATGCCATCTTCCAATTTTGGCAACAACTCAAAGTCCTACTTTAACGCCCTATAATATGAAAGAAGCTAGTTCTGTTGGAATATGGATAGTTTTAAATGAACATAAAAACTGGCTACCAGCCATTTCCGATAACCTACATTTGGTTACCTTATAAAAAATTGCAAAACGTTCCCAGTTCGAAAATATTGATACAATTTTCGATGTTTCTTCTAGTGTTGGGTGACTGACACGGACTTACCTGTACCCCAGTGCCCATAATCAAATATCTTATCTACCTACCTAATGAGACCCGCAGCCTAATTGCGTAAGTGAATTCGGCAAGGCGAAGGATTTGATCCCATCAATCGACCAATCACGTGTGAGATGAAAGACGCGTTGTGGATTTCCGTCTATGTGGTTGGTCGAAAATGCGAGGCCGAGTCACGCACCTTACGCACCTACATTCTTCTGCTCAACAGGCATTTTCACTTTCACATGATTGAACAGTAAGAATGTAGGTAAGTAGATACGTAGTTAGTACCGAATAATATTAGTCTACTCGATCATCGTTATAACGTGGCAACTATTACCTAATGAAGCCACAAACCACACGTGAAGAAGAAGTAGGTGTCTATAGTACCTATGTAAGTAGGTGCCTAGGTAATAATCTAGTTTTAGGTATATGAGTTCATACGTACAGTCATAGAAATAGAAATATAAAAAAAACAGCGTACGATGATCTGCTGTACAGGGGAACACTGCCGTGATCCAATATCCGTATCTTTTTAGATAGGTAATTAAATAGGGTAGTTGACAAAAAATTGCTATTTAATCCGTCAGATAGATGACCTAAAAATATTGGACACGTATTTTTCTTTTGCCACGTTAAAAAAAAAAATACACGACGATACAGTGCGTTGTATATATTGCAATATCGTGTGAAGTCACGGTGTGCTACACTTTATACTGACAAAGTGACGTCACAAGTACCTCACTCCTGAACTTTGATGCGCTTTATATTTCTCATGTTATATTTATTTGATAAAGCAAAAAATACGGGTCCAATATTATTTGATAATCTCACTGACGGATTAAATAGAATTAAAGGAAAAAAAAACCAGGAAAGCCCAGGAAATATCCATATTGTCATCATAAATATTTACCTTGTTAGCAAGCCTTGTTCAAGTGTAAAGTCAAACAAGGCATTGTTTGTAGACGTAATTAATCAAACATTTATTGATTAAGAGCGTGAAGATAAACGCACAACACAATCGACTTTACAAAGATTTCCAAGTGGTCGAGAAAATTGAATAGTTAGAAACTACAATCCTCTACATGAGACGCGGATTGAAATATGTAGATTAATTTATTAGAGTAAGGTTATTTTGAGTGTGTGTATTATAAGGGACAGATGTATATGACGTGTATACATCTGTCACTTACTCGATCTCAAAATAACCTTATTTCAAGAGCTTATGGTCACCCCCCTGATATGCTTTCGTCATGTGGCACAAATAGGTACCTACCTATCTAGGTTTTTAGTGATATTTTCTTATGCGAAATATTGCTACGTATTTCTAGGATCTTTATTATTTTGACAGTTGCTTGTTTGCAAGATTTACTCTTTCTGCGCCATTTATCAGCTCTTAGCGGACACCCAGGATTTAGAAGTCATGACTTCTAAATCCTGGGTGTCCGCTGAGTTCTATGTTATCTACCAGCAACCAACTTACCGTGATCATAATCGTTCAACATGTAGGTAGACACTGTCCATTTTTTACAAGCTTTTATTTAACTTGCAATGTATGTATGTATGTTCGGGTCAAATCTTGCAACTAAATTTTAAAGCAGTTATCCTCCACCGATTAAGATTAAACTTTGCATACACGTTTAATTTGGATGACAATGCATGGTTAGCTAAGTGAAGTCATTCTAAATCCAATATGGCGCACGGCGCAAGATGGCGGACTAGTTCTTTTTTGTGCACTGCCATGATATGGGTATCAAATGAAAGGGTTTACTGAGAAGAATACGAAGACCTAGCTTGACTTAAAAAAAGATTATTAATGAAGAATTTATTTATATATAAACTGGTTCAGTTCACATTCTGCCCATTGACTTAATGGTTGAAAACGCCTTAGGGTGTCCAAGGTTCGGTAATTAATCAATTGAGGCAGTGGGTTGTTTCTCTTTTAGGAAATTCTCAGTAGTAACGACTCATGATAGATTTGACTGTGGCTATGACAGCCGAAACATGCGCTATGCGATTAGTAATGGCATCACTTGTCGCTGCCGGCTCGGCGATTCCATACTCTTTGGTTAGCTATATCAACGAAACTGACGGGACACACATTTCAATAAGGCCCACTTGCGTCAAAAAATAAACTCAGAGTTGGTTACTAAAATGAGTTTAAATAACAAATATGGCATACGAGTTAGCTACTACCAAACTCGGGAGTTAATAAGATAATCCAGGATGGCGAAAGTGAAGAATAAATTCGAATTTTAAATCTCGCGGGCGTATTCGAATCTTTCACTGAAATTAGGATCTTTTTGTGTAGTAAATAGAGAGAGATCTTTATTGAATCGCTATCTGAAAGAGTGCGTGCAGCGTCTCATCTCCGTGTGAGCTGATGGCAATAGGAGCATTGTACACTTGTTTTTGTAAATTTTTGCCCTGTATGTTTTTGTGGTGTACAATAAAGTATATAATAATAATAGGCTCGGCTCTATGTTTACGCCGCGGACTTGCATAATAGACACAACGGATCTTTGTTTCTGAAGTTGGCTCTGCACATCATTACGCAACTCAATGACAAACTGTTTTGTCATTGAGTATACTGCATAGAGTAGGCGAGATAGGAAGAGGCGACAAACGTAAGCGATTGAAAGAGACAGTTGTACAATGCTATCTTCACTTTCAACATTGACACAAAAATACCTACTGCGCAGGGCCTTGCAGCAAATTCAGAGACACAAAGATTCGTTGTGAGTATTATAGGAGCATAACTGGCTTAATGTTTACTAATCTTTCAGGTCATACAGGCGTTATGTTGTCCATATTCAGAGAGATAATTACTTACTACCTTCTAATAATGTAGGTACTTACTGTTAAAGTTAGGTATTTTCGGCTCCACCTCTATAAGGAGCTAAACATATGGTGTACTTATTTCGAGAAACCACAAATAATAGTGGATGGTCGCTGAAGAACCGGATGCTCATATTTTTTTCTCTATTTTCGGCTAACTTCTCTATGCGAACCGCTGTAAAAATAATTTAAATTACGAGATTTTTTTACCTTTCTAACTACTTCTGGAAGTAAGGAGGTATCTACCTGATTAATGAGGAGTTGAAGTCTGTGATCCTCAGATTCAAAACGATATAAGGAATTGATGTCTAACTAATGCTTGAAGTGAGTGACCTTGACCTTACCGAACTGAGTAATTTTGTGTACAGTCGTAATTAGGTCAATGGGATCAAGTATGATTACGGTCACGAGCTTCACGACATTCAAATAGTTCTCCAGTGTAGGTGTTTTAAGGATTATTGCTCGTTAGTTTTTATTCGGCTACAAGGCGAAATAACGTCACTCTTACAAAAGTTTAATAAAAACTGTAATCCGAATACGGTTATTTTTTATTTAGTTTTTTTAACCTATGTTACTCGGGTCATAATAACCTATCGATTGAGACCTTATTCATCAAAATCCGATGAATAGTTTAGGCGCTACGGAGGAACATACGTAGGTAAATACAAACATACACATTTATACAGGGTGGAATTTTGTAATGCCACCTGAAGGGAAAGTACTCTTAATACTGTAGATAGAAAATTTTACTCAAAGAATACATTCCTTTATTTTTGAAATTAAAGAAAATTGCATTCAAAGATTTTCGAAAATTCACTTGCCACACCCAATGTATCAAACCGACTAAAATCTTTAATAATGACAAACCGTACTTTATTGCACCGATCTTTAGGGTCATTAATAAGGATGCAATCTCAATAACAAACTTGATAAATTAAATGAAAGGAAAATGAAGAAATCAGGACTTTTAAATTCAATGGGTCAAGGTAGTTATGCATACCCAACCTCTTCCTCGAACTGTTGTGATAAACTAAGATCACGCCATGCCACCCATCAGTTCCAGGTAGCAATGTTTATTTGCAATAAATTACCAAGTAATGATGTCTAAAACAATTAAGAGTATGATATAACATACGAGCAGCTTCCTGTTATTGACCCACTGTGAGGTCTGTCCACCGACACACACATATAAACCATTTTACTAGTATATAAGACCATGTAACTTAGATTTAAGGGTTCACTTTTGTCATAACGCTCATGCTGAGCACACGTGTAATTAATAAATATATTTTTTATTATAAATCTTGCGCGTTCATATTTGACTGGCGCAGCCGGGTCGGATTAGTAAAAGTCGCGAACAGTATCGTTAAAAGACACATACATCGGTCGTAACGTATTCTCGACGCTATAGACTTCTAATTCGAAAAGAACCTCTTCAACAAATTCGTCAAAAGAACGTCGTGTGTGCAATAACAGCAGAGCAGCAGCAGAGCAGCAGCAGTACGAGAACCGGCATGGGATCGAGCACACTGTGAGTAGACCTTTATTCGCACTGTTCCATTCCTTGTCTTATCCCTTACGTCTAATTGGACTAAACATCGCCAATTTGCGTAGCTCATCTATTTTTGGACAAAAATCGCCGAATCTAGATTTTATTTTAGTTTAATAAGTAAATTGGACCCACATCGCCAGTTTACTATTTTTGCATTTCATTTGAAATACGTAATTGGACTTACATTGCCATTACACTAACTTTGTTTAGATTACTCAAACTTCAGTTAATTTAGACATTCTAGCGTAGCAAAGCGTTGTTTGGACTCAAATCGCCAACTTCGTTATTTTAATTTTACTTATCTTATAATTAAATATAATAATGAATATTCAACTTATCCCTAAAGAAATACAGAGCATCATCCCAAGATTCGATGGAGATGACAAGTTGCTTAACCTTTTTATTTCAAAGTGCGAATATGTAATTAGAAGCTTTAGAGGGGAGAATAACCCAGCACAACAGACTTATCTATTTCATTGCATTACAAGCCGATTAGTGGGTAAAGCAGCAGTTTTAGTTAGTGAACGAGAAAACGTCACAACCTGGGATGGCCTTAAGGAACTGTTTGTCCAACACTTCGGAGATCCGAGATCCGAAGCTTGCCTTAACATTGAATTAGAAAATCTCAAGATAAAACATGGAGAATCATTTGTAGACTTTTGCCACAGAATACAAAATGTTAGGAGCTCATTAATTTCAAAAGTAAACCTTCTAACTGACGAGGGCGTTAAAGCAGCCAAGTATATAATATATAACAATACAGCTCTAAACGTTTTCCTATACAATCTACCAGAAGATATGATAAAGTTTGTTAGACTCAATAAATGCCTCACTCTAGAGTCCGCGTTAAGTGTCGTAATGGAGGAAGTTAACTTCCAAACGCGATACAACGCCCGAAATAAAAACAAATCAATCCCTTCTAATAACGCGAACCAATCTAATACTCATAAACCAATCTTTACGGCTCCAAATCAGTTCAAATTCGGTATTCCGACGAATAACAATCAAGGTTTTAGACAAATATATGGGGTTAAACCCAACTTTATTTCAAATAACAACAACCAGAGGGTCCCAAATCAACCGCAAGGACTTAGACCAAGTACCAGTAACCAACCGAATCAAAAAGCTATAACTCAGCAACCCCAACAGATTCCGCGTACGCTTAATAATTATAAACAATCAGGCTTCTTTAAAGCAAATCCAAACCAGCAATTCCGATTTGGCATACCCAATCAACAGCCGAGACATGACGATGTGTCAATGCGAACGGTTCACAATAACATGACTGAAGGACCACTTGAACTTGACTCTGAATCTAACTGCGAACAGGTATTTTTATTAGACGACGAGAACCTTGTAGTGTTAATAGATGATAGTTATCAAATTAATTGCGCGCAAGATGCAAACGAACCAGCAAATTTTCAGATAGAAGCCTCCACGACGGACCAACCAGATCAGAAACAGAAGTAATAAACCTAAATTACAGCGGTCTTAGACTACCACACATACGTGGGACACTCAGAAAGTTTTGCGAAACTAAAAAAAATTGTTCTATACGTACATATATTTTTATTAAATCTTTTCAAAGTACTTTCCACCAGCCTCTATACAAAGATTCATGCGCCTAAACCAGTTTTCAAAACACTTTTTCCAGTCCGCCGCAGACACCTCGTTTACAGCCTGCTCGAACGCAGCCAGCGCATCTTCCGGCGACGAAAATTGTATCCCTTTGAGCTGATTTTTTATTTTTGGGAATAAAAAGAAGTCACACGGTGCTAGATCAGGGCTGTAAGGAGGGTGACCCAGGAGTTTGACTGGCGTGCTGTCCAGGAAGTCCCTCGTTTTGAGTGCGGTGTGCGCAGGTGCATTGTCGTGGTGGAGCAGTAGCCCGCGGAGCCCTGTGTTTGGTCGCTTGTTGCTTATAACAGAGAAAACTTCTGGCAAACATTTGGTAGTATACCATTCGGCATTAATGCTTCTTTGATCCCGTAAGGGAATTGATACCAAGTGGCCAGTCAAATTAAAAAAGCTAGCGATCAAAATCTTACCCCCGCTTCTAGATCGCTTCACTTTGGTAGGCGTTGGCTCATTTTGAAACACCCAAACAGTCGACTGGCGCTTGGTTTCTGGGTCGTATTGATAAATCCAGGACTCATCACCTGTAACGATGTCGCAAACACGCCGAGACGAGCCTGCTTCAAATTTGTTAAGCATATCACGGCACCATTCCACCCGGGCCTGCTTCTGAGCATCGGTGAGGTTGTGCGGCACCCAGCGTGATACTATCCTCCTCACGCGAAGATGGCTGTGTAGAATCTCGTGAACGCTTCCCGATCCAATCTTCAATATGTGTTGAATCTCCTGATATGTAATTCGCCTATTGTCTTGGATTAAATTTTTCACTGCTAGCACGTTTTCTTCGGTAACAGCCGTCAAAGGGCGACCGCTTCTTTCGTCATCCCCCAAAGTTGGTCGACCGCGCTTGAATTCGTTATACCAACGATACACGGTTGCCTTGGAAGGGCCTTCATCCATGAATGCCATTTGAAGTCTATCGTACGATTCATCCGGTTTCAGGCGACACTTGAAATCGTATAAAATCATAGCTCTAAAATGTTCCCGGCGCAGATCCATATTTCAGTGAGACACAATACTTTGAATTAACTCGCAAAAAATGTGGAGGGAAATTTTGAAATTGGAACTTACTTATTTTTACTTATAAATAATTATATTTTCGAAAAACATTATAACTGGCCAGTCTCCCATATATAAAAACTTTTTTTCGCAATACTTTCTGAGGGGCCTGGTATATCTACCGGAAATGGAAGCAATTTTCCTAATAGATACAGGTAGTACACGTTCCTTTATAAACGCCGAACTAGCCGATCAGTATTTCAAGTATTGTAAAAGCGAGGAACCATTTGAAGTAATCAGTACACATGGACGTAGCAAGCATAGCGAAGTCGCGTACATTCCCTTAACGGACACCTTTAACACAAATATTCATCACAAGTTTTATATATATAACGTAGACAAAGCGTATAATGGTCTTATCGGGTCAGATTTATTAAAAGAGTTAGAAGCCACCATAGACATGAAAAATCAAGTCTTAAGAACAAATACAACAGAAATTCCCATTTTATACAACCCGTCTTATCAAATAGTAATACCCCCTAGAACAGAAACACGCGTTAAAGTGCCCACTATGCTAAACAACGGAAACGCAATTTTAAACCATATAGAGTTCTGCCCGGGAGTTCGTATGCCTGACGCTTTAGTTAACTGTGTAGACTCTCTAGCTTACACTGTTATCCAAAATACTACAGACACTGAGATGACTATAACTTTTAAAAAACCCTTTAAAGTCGATAGTATAGAACGAGACTTAGAAAATTGCCTTGTTCATAATTTAAACCACAACTATGATTTAGAAAAACTATTACATGAAAATTTAAGTAAATTACGTCTTGACCACCTAAACACGGAGGAAAAATCATTAATAAGTAACTTATGTACCGAGTACAAAGACATCTTTCATTGCGAAAACGTACCTCTATCTTTCACTAATCAAGTGAAACATAAAATCCGCACAAAGAACGAAGATCCGATCTACATACGCCCATACAGACACCCCGTTAGTCAAAATGAGGAAATACAGAAACAAGTCGACAAACTTTTAGAAAATAACGTAATTACAGAATCACACTCACCTTGGAGTGCCCCTGTACACCTAGTCCCTAAGAAAATGGACGCTTCAGGTGAACAGAAGTTTCGGATGGTTATAGACTACAGACGACTTAACGAAATAACAATAGATGACAAATATCCACTTCCAAACATCACAGACCTATTTGATAGACTAGGGAAGGCATCTTACTTCACAACAATAGACTTAGCAAGTGGTTACCATCAACTGGAAGTAGAAAAAGAGGACCAACCAAAAACAGCGTTTACAACACAATCAGGACATTACGAATTTACTCGTATGCCTTTTGGTTTAAAGACAGCCCCAGCTACATTCCAACGAGCAATGGACAATGTACTCCGTGGACTACAGGGCATACATTGCCTTGTTTATTTAGATGACATTATTGTTTATTCTACTAGCCTTCAAGAACACATAGATAAGCTCAGAAAAATATTCGATAGACTTAGACAAACAAATCTTAAAGTAACCCTCGATAAATGCGAATTTTTAAAAAAAGAAGTGTTATATTTAGGACACACGATAACCAAAGACGGTCTTAAACCAAATAATGATAAAATTAAAGCCGTATTACAATTCCCTTTGCCTAGAACACCAACGGAAATAAAGAGTTTCCTAGGCTTAGTAGGATATTATCGCAAATTCATCAAAGATTTTTCTAAAATAACACAACCTATGACAAACTGCCTTAAAAAGAAAAATAAAGTCACCATAACTCAAGAATATGTAAACGCATTTGAAAAATGCAAAGAGCTACTTACCAACGCACCATTACTACAATTTCCAGATTTTGAGAAAACTATGGAGGAAATAGAAGAAATTTTAAACAAAACTCAATTCCAAAGGAGTAAGAACCTTGTCTTAAATACTTATAACATGTTAACTCATAACTTTCAAATATTATTGACCCGCTTAGATGAAGTAGAGACAGCGTTAGCATTTAGTAGAGTTAATGTATTACATCAATCCATATTAGATACCACTGAATTAATTAATATCCTTCAAGACATCGAGAAAACGGATAAGTTAGCTTTTCCTGTCACTAATGAAAACTTAGTTAAAATCGAACATTGTATTGACATCAAAGCTTATGTAAAAGGCAAACAAATCACTTTTATTATGTCAGTACCAACAGTCCAATCAGATGTCTACAATTATTACACCCTACATCCTTTTCCTATGTATAATCCCCACCTTGGCCTATCATTCCTAATTACTCCTAAACATTCCCATATCCTTGCGAAAGGGTCGAAAGTAGTATCGCTCTCCCAGCCCTGCAGGGAACTAGACGAAGGAAAGTTCCTTTGTTACGAGAACAGCGTGTCTTCAGTGGAAGAAAGCCAATGCATCAAAGATTTGATGACGTTCTCTACGAAGATAACATCGTGCCTGCCTCTTCCAGTCAACGCATCTGACATCAAAATAAAATCCATACATCAAGATTCTTGGATTATTTTCACAGGCTTTCCTACATTCCTGATGGAAAACTGTGACGGAGATATGAGCCAGCACGACATCATGGGCACCTACATCCTAACCCTTGACAATGCTTGTGAGGTGAAACTTGGGACATCCACATTAAGAAAACGCCGCTTACAAACCGGAGAGGTCGTCTTCCATAGTTCACCATCAATACATCTGCCCAGTGTTATAACACCAAAGGACACCGCACTACGCAAGACTATAAGTCTCGACGAGATTGACTTGGAAAATCTACAATTCCTATCGCACGCATTAAAGGACAACAGTGAAGTGAAAAACATTGAAAGTCATTTTGTGAATGTGCACAGTGTTAGCATAGGAACTATTGTAATTTACATAATTTTACTTTTTGTACTAATTTTAGTTATATACCGATTTAGAAGAATATTGTTGAGAAAGCTTATACAAAATCACCAACCTCGTGATGCACTTCCGGATGGTGATTTTGCACTTACGGAGGGAGGAGTTATGCATACCCAACCTCTTCCTCGAACTGTTGTGATAAACTAAGATCACGCCATGCCACCCATCAGTTCCAGGTAGCAATGTTTATTTGCAATAAATTACCAAGTAATGATGTCTAAAACAATTAAGAGTATGATATAACATACGAGCAGCTTCCTGTTATTGACCCACTGTGAGGTCTGTCCACCGACACACACATATAAACCATTTTACTAGTATATAAGACCATGTAACTTAGATTTAAGGGTTCACTTTTGTCATAACGCTCATGCTGAGCACACGTGTAATTAATAAATATATTTTTTATTATAAATCTTGCGCGTTCATATTTGACTAGGTATAGCACAATTAAATTTACATTGAATCTTATTCGAATTTAAAGGAGTTGAGAGTTGAAGTTCAGAATACGATTAATAATATTCACCACAACACGTTATTAAAAGTTACTAGAAATGAATTCGTTAGAAGAATACTTTTGCGTTTCCAAGAAAATGGAGCCCATTTCGAGCAACTTATTAGTTAGTTTACCATTTTTTTTGTAAATAATTAAAATAATTTAAGATTTCATGATTTTCCCTTCATTTAATTTATCAAGTTTATTAGACAGATTTCATCCTTATAATTGACCCTAAAGATCGATGCAATAAAAGTACAGGATGTAATTTTAAAGATTTTGGTCGGTTTGATTCACGGGTGTGGCGAGCGAATTTTAGAAAATCTATGAATGCAGTTTTCTTTCTTTCCAGAAATAAAGGAATGTTTTCTTTGAGTAAAATTTTCTATCTACAGTATTAAGAGTACTTTCCCTTCAGGTGGCATTACAAAATTGCACCCTGTAAAAAATAATGCTAAAATCATAATCCTTCCTTTTGACTTCGCCATAGTCGGGTAAAAAGTCGTTTTGTCAAAATCCATCTCTAGATAGGTAAGTAGATAGAGTATACCTACTGTGCTTTTCTCTCACTGTAAAAGTATATTTTAAGACGATAGTAACGATCTCTATTTGCTATCAGTGTCGAAAATATTGCACCTGCCTGTTAACTGTTGGAAGGATAGTAGATTAATTAATAACCAATGTATCATGTGTGTATCAAAAGGTGTTGAGTGTTTACGATGACAAAGCAGGTATTTTAATTATAAGTATTATTATACAAACAAACAACAAATAAAGTTAAACAATATTTTATTAATAAAGTATATAAAAAGTATTTGAATCTAAGAATTCAAAAATGTTTGTGTTAAATTGACATAGATTAAGTATCTATAAATCATTGTTTGTTTTCGTTGCCACCGTATGCTGCAACGAAGTGAGGAGTTCTGCCAACAAGGATGACTGCTAAGAAGGGCCGGTCAGCCATGAAGCTAGGCACCGGCGCCAGGTCCAGCATGACAGAAAAGTCGCAAATTGCCATCGCTGGAATACAATACATACACAATCAGGGGCATTTTATAGAATTTTCGAAGTTCCACAGATTCAAAGACTACATTTAGCTACATAATAAACAACAACAAAACTTACATTTAAAACCCAACGGTAGAAGCGAACATAGCAAACCACATCAAGATGTTTTTAAAACAGTAAAACCATTGGCCAAACCACGATTATCTAATCAGTTGTCTTACAATTCTAGAGCGTCACGCATTTTTTTTTTAGAGATAGGAACCCTCTTAGGACTTACTAAGCTATAAACAAAACACTGGGTTCTATCGGTTCTACTTAGACCTTACTAACCCGTCACGACCTTAGTAACACTGCAGTTGCAGTTTGGATTCATTCATTCATTTCATCGGAAAGAAGTCTAATGCACAGGTCTCCTCAAAGAGTCTCCACATCGAACGGTCATGTGCGTCTCGCATACAGCGGATTCCCGCAACCGTAACCAGCAGCCGTATTGCGTAAGTGCGCAAAGAGTTTAAACTCTATCCAACCGACCAAATAAGCTAATCACACAAAACGGAAATCCACATCGCGTCATTCATCTCGCATGTGATTGGTCAGTTGGATTGAGTTTAAACTCTTTGCGCACTTACGAAATACGGCTGCAGGTCATCGGTCTAACGCTCTTCCAGTCAACCGGGCGGCAAGTTGGCTGGTAGGTAAGTTCTCATAAACTACTTGCATCGAAACCGCCAAACTGTTATTAGAACTGCACGCCGACTGCAAGCGGACTGCTCAGTCGGTAGCTATTTATGTCAACACTGTCAACTGCACAAAAACTGCATCTCGGTCAAGCAGTCAGTCTAGTCCAGGGATAAACCTACGATTCAAAATCAGAGGTAAGGTAGGTACCTAAATTCCGCAAGTTTATAGTAGTAGTTATAGTTTATTTATTTATGTAAACATTTGTGCTCATGAGGTTGGTATTCATGATACCTATCATTGTTCTTTGCTGCAGTACATCGCCATTAAATGTGGCACCTTGCCGACGAGACAACAGGAAGGGGCGGCCTGCTATGAAGCGAGGAATGCAGGGCGCTTTCAACATTGCAGAACACATGACGATGCCAAACCACATGAGAATTCAACTGTTTAAGCGAAACAAAAAGCAGTCGAGCACAGACATGACAAACATTGAAATAAAGGAGAATGGGGATTTCTCTACCCCACCCTCAATAGCGTTAAGATATATGCCGTTGGAAAGATCTCAACAAAGCGAGTAATACCTATTTATTATGACGACTTCTCTGGCTTTTGGATACGTGATGAGCTACAGAGCTCTATATGATGTGTGACATTAAATCTCATTTAAATTCTGGTATTTCGTCAATTAATTACTTTTTTTTTTTTTTTTTTTTTTTTTTTTTTTTTTAAAAAAAACGTTGCCCCACACTAGGAATTTCTTCCTGTATCGTGGGTGCGTTTACAAACATATAAACTCACATACACAACACCCAGAGCCGGCACAACTATCTGTAGGTTATACAAATATTTATTCCGTGCGGGAATCGAACCCGCGACACGCAGCGCAGCAGTCAATCGCTCAACCACTGCGCCAACCGTGCGCCCTTGTATTAGTACTATTTAGTACGTATCTACTGTGTTTTTGTATCATAATTTTATAATCCTAAAAGTCTCTAGATACTTTAAAATATTGGCCACCTAGATGCCGTTTTATAAATTCAATTGTGCTTTAACTTGACCCATTGAATATAGTCCAGATTTCTTGGTTTCCTTTCATTTAATTTATCAAGTTTGTTAGAGAGATTGCATCCTTATAATTGACCCTAAAGATCGGTGCAATAAAAGTACAGTGTGTAATTTTTAAAGATTTAGTCGGTTTGATTCCCGGGTGTGGCAAGCGAATTTTAGAAAAACTATGAATGCAGTTTTCTTTCTTTTCAAAAATAAAGGAATGTTTTCTTTGAGTAAAATTTTCTATCTACAGTATTAAAAGTACTTTCCCTTCAGGTGGCATTTCAAAATTTCACCCTGTATAGACTGCTAAAATCATAATCCTTTTATTTTGGCTTCACCATAGTCGGGTAAAAAGTCATTTTGTCAAAATCCATCTCTAGATAGGTAAGTAGATAGAATATACCTACTGTGCTTTTCTCTCACTGTAAAAGTATATTTTTAGACGATGGTATCGATCTCTATTTGCTATCAGTGTCGAAAACATTGCACCTGCCTGTTAACTGTTGGAAGGATAGTAGATTAATTAATAACCAATGTATCATGTGTGTATCAAAAGGTGTTGAGTGTCTACGATGACAAAGCAGGTATTTTAATTAAAAGTATTATTATACAAACAAACAACAAATAAAGTTAAACAATATTTTATTAATAAAGTAGGTATAAATTATATATTTGAAGCTTAGAATTCTAAATTTGAATTATTACGGTAAAAGTTAAAAAAGTTAGTGTTAAATTGACATAGATTACGTATCTATGACCGTGTTATTGTTAGTTTTCGTTGCCACTGTATGCTGCAACGAAGTGAGGAGTTCTTCCAACGAGGATGGCTGCTAAGAAGGGACGGTCAGCCACGAAGCTAGGCACCGGCGCCTCGTTCAGCATGGCAGAAAAGCCGCAAATTGCCATCGCTGGAATACAATACATAGACAATCAGGGGCATTTCATAGAATTTTCGAAGTTCCACAGATTCAATGACTACATTTAGCGACATAATAAACAACAACAAAACTTACATTTAACACCCAACAAAGGTAGAAGCGAAAATAGCAAATCACATCAAGATGTTTTTAATATAGTAAATCATTGGCCAAAGCATGATTGCCTGATCAGTTGTCTTACAATTCTAGAGCGTCACGTAGTTTTTGTTTAGAGATAGGAACTCTCTTAGGACTTACTAACCTACAAACAAACATTTCTATCGGTTCTACTTAGACCTTATTAACCTGTCACGTCCCTTCCGTCTAAATAGACGGAGTCTATTGACACTGCAGTTGCAGTTTGGATTAATTCATTCATTTCAGCAGAAAGAAGTCCAATGCACAGGTCTCCCCCAAGAGTCGCCACATCAAACGGTCATGTGTGTCTCGCATACAGCGGATTCCCGCAACCCTAACCAGGTCATCGGTCTAACGATCTTCCAGTACACGGTCGGCACCTGTGCTCTGCTCACGGCCTCTTAAATTTGGCAATTCTTTGGGCTATTTCGCTAACCCTGGCAAGTTGGCTGGTAGGTAAGTTCTCATAAACTACATCCAAACCGCCAAACGGCTGTCATTAGAGCTGCACGCCAACTGCAAAACTTGACAGTTTCGATGCCCTTATCTATTTATGTCAACACTGACGACTGCACAAAAACTGCATCTCAGTCAAGCAGTCAAGTCTAGGGATAAACCTAATATTCAAAATCAGAGGTAGGTACCTAAATGCCGCAGGTTTTAAATTTATTTATGTAAACATTTGTTACAGGTTGGTAGTCATGATACCTATCATTGTTCTTTGCTGCAGTCAGTGCTGCCAACTTAGCGCTTTCAGCGCCAGATCTAGCGCTTTTTTTGTTCAATAGCGCGTTCTAGCGCCTAGCGCTAAATCTAGCGCTTTTTGAAACACTGTACTTTCTTTAAAAAATTGGAACTGCGCTAACTATCTACTTCTCAACGACGTGTTGAGGAAAATTTCATCCACAGATAAATATAAATTCAAGTCCAAAACTGATCAAGACCAACCTTATTTCGGCGGCAGAAGCAATTGTGGAATGTAAAATTAGAATAAGACGATGATGAATTAATTTAAACAAGTACTTTAATGTATGTAACTCATCTTTATGACATCTTTGATTAAATAAAAATGCGTTTATACATTTATAGTCTCAAATTATTGGGCGTTTTATTTGAATTTGGCGCAGTTTTGACCAATTTTTGGAGCGTTTTTTGACAGCGACCATTTAGCGCGTTCTATCGCTTTTTTAGAGAGCTAACAGCGCGTTTTTGATTAAACGAGTTGGCAGCACTGGCTGCAGTACATCACCATTAAATGTGGCACCTTGCCGACGAGACAACAGGAAGGGGCGGCCTGCTATGAAGCGGGGAATGCAGGGCGCATTCAACATTAAAGGAGAATGGGGATTTCTCTACCCCACCCTCAATAGCGTTAAGATATAATATATCGTTGGGAAGATCTCTACAAAGCGAGTAATACCTACTTATTATGACAAACTTCTCTGGATTGATACGTGATGAGCTACAGAGTTTTATTTGTGTGACATTCAATCTCATTTAAATTCTGCTATTTCGTCAATTAATTACTTTCACTAGATACGTCTATTGTGTTTTTGTACTATCATTTTATAATCTTAAAAGTCTCTTGGTCCTTTAAAATATTGGCCACCTAGACGCAATATTTAAAAAATTTAGGAGCAATGTTTAAAAAGTCGCCTCTGTCGACGAACCAATGACATGACGTCACACAAATCCTGCATCGCGCAAGCAAAGTATTCGGCGCGATTAGAACACATACAACAGTCCGACAACAACCGTTGGGCAGTTGCCCGCATTTTCTATGGAGGTTTGGGGGACTTTACACTCTGTTCCACTTGCTCCCAAAGACCTGTAGCAGCCGGCATCAACAACCGCGCGCTACGCGCTCGGACACATAACCTCAATCTATTGTATATTAGTCTATGCACATAACTACCGTTGTGTAACGACGCGCGGTATTTATTGTTCGTGCAAAATCGACCCGCTCATCTATAACTTCAACAAGCGGGTAGCTTAATATAATTGTAGATCACCTAACCTACATCTACGTAATAAACAAACCGAATTGTATATAAATACCTGCTCCTAAAATTTAAGTCATTCAAACAGACAGGCAGGAGATAGGTGACTCTTTTACTCACATATAGTCACCTATCTCCTGACAACTGGTAAAGACCAAACGTTAAAACTGCCCCTCGACTATCTTAAGGACGCTGTTACATTTTCGACGAACTCAAATTTAGGTATCTAGTCGCACACAGCAACATTACGCGTACGCACACATTGAAACTACTGAGCGCTCGATTTTATACATCACGGAAACAATCTTGGTCCTTGATATTATTTTTGAATTTTTATTGTTTTTATTAAGTTGATTCAGAAAGGTTAGTTGGCACTTTGAAAATGCATTTGATAACTTTTACAAACCGTCGTCGTAAAAAGTAGGTTATTATTTTCAACCGACTTCAAAAAAAGGAGATGCTCTATCTATTCGGCCAAACTACTTATCCGATACATAACGGGTTTTCATCGATAAATGTATGTGGTGGTATTTTCAGGGAAGGTTTTATTGTAATATATTAGGGTCTGTTAAAGATCTTCGGAGATAGACAATGGAACTCTTTAATAACAAACAGCAAATGACCTGCGATTACTGTGATCGTATGTTTATGTTTTGTTTTAACCATACCATAATAAATCATCACGCTTGTACGGTTTTAGGGGGTAAACAGATGTATTTAGTATACCCAATATGGGGTATTTACAAAAATTTAAAAGAGAAAAATAATAGCTTTCCTGTGATGAAAAACAATAGGTACCGACACCGACTTCCGAAAAGAATTTAATTTTTCACTTTGTTGTAGTAAGTAGGTATTTTAAAAAACCGGCCAAGTGCGAGTTGGACTCGCGCATGAAGGGTTCCGTACTTGGTAAATTGCTGTTAACGATTTATGACGTATAAAAATTCGTTCATACCAATTTTCGTTAGAAGTTTACATGGTAATGTACATAATATTTTTTTTTAGTTTTATCATTCTCTTATTTTAGAAGTTACAGGGGGGGGGGGACACACATTTTACCACTTTGGAAGTGTCTCTCGCGCAAACTATTCCGTTTAGAAAAAAATGATATTAGAAACCTCAATATCAAAAAAAAAAATAGTTTCAGTTTCAAGTATGGGAACCCCCATAATTTATTGATTTTTTCTATTTTTGTGTAAAAATCTTATTGCGGTTCACAGAATACATCTACTTACCAAGTTTCAACAGCATAGTTCTTATGGTTTCGGAAAAAAGTGGCTGTGACATACGGACGGACAGACAGACAGACAGACATGATGAATCTATAAGGGTTTCGTATTTTGCCATTTGGCTACGAAACCCTAAAAACAACGCTACGTGAAATAAGTAGATACCTAAAACGAATTAATTGCCGGTCACAAGGATTAAAAAATGACTTGAACATTTTTCATTATATGGAATATATTAAATATTACTATCACATCATCAGTCACTATTAATGTTCCCACTGCTGAGACACAGGCCTCCTCTCTGTGAGAGGGAATGGGCTGTAACCAACAACGCGGGCCCAGTGCGGGTTGGTGGATGCACATATCTTCGAATATTTGGTTCTAGGACATGCCGGTTTCCTCACGATGTTTTCCTTCACCGTTTTGAGAGCAGTGGTGAAGAAATAATTTAGGCAAAGTAAAGCGTCTGCCTGGGCTCGAACCCACGACCTACAACTTGTAAGTCAAGCTAATGACATACTACCCAAAAACCATGAAAATGATACCCATGACGAAAAGATGTCAAATTTTCGTCGGCGCCAACTTGTATTTTGGTTATGACCCCGTATTCGATATAAGCGTCCCCAAAATCCATAAAAATGACATCCATGACGAAAATTTGTCTAATTATTGTCGGCACCATCTTGTATTTTGGTTTTGACCCCATATTCGATATAAGCGACCCCAAAAACCATGACAATGACACCCGTGACGAAAACATGTCAAATTTTAGTCGGCGCCATCTTGTATTTTGGTTTTAACCCCATATTCGATATAAGCGACCCCAAAAACCAAGAAAATGACACCCATGTCGAAAAGCGGCCAAATTTTCGTCGGCGCCATTTTGTATTTTGGTTTTGGCCCCGTATTTGTCATACATACATACATACAAACCGGTTAAAATCATAAATCTCCTCCCACCCATCCACTTCTAAACTTCCCCGTCGGCAGCTTAACCTTACCCATCCAAATCCTAACCTTAGTCAGAGCTGTTTAAACCCACCCATCCATTTCTCAACCTTGTCAACAACTGCTTAACACCCAACTATTGAAAACCCGATCTTACCCAAAATAATTTCTAAATCACATTCTAATAATAATAGGAAACTCAAAAATACGGCATACGTCCGATAAAATATCAACTCCTTTCGATCACGACGAGGACGGTACTCACACGCATGCACACTACAATCTTTCTATTACTTTTATCGTATTTATTTCCTGCGAAAAAGCGATACGCCCGTCCTTCCACGAGCGCTTCTGGGCGCGGAATGATGAGCGGCGGGTACAAAATGTATGAAGACGTCGGCAAGTGATTTTATTTTAGCTAATAATTAAAAAATATAATTATTTAGGTGAAAAATAATTAGCTGCACCTGTAAAGGACTATATATACCGCAATTTTTTATAATTTTGAAGATAAAATATGCTGTAAATTTACCTAAACTGGAACCTATTCGGCCCTACTTTTTTATTTTTTTTGCGATTATTGTGATGGGCAAAACGTATTTGTGCGAAAATTTTGTATGATGTCATACAATTTTTCTGATGCTTATCTGGAGCTGAATATATTATCTTTAAATTAAGACCATGATATCTTCACATCGGTGATTGCTTATACATTAAAATGGTACCTCAAAAGTACTGTTATTTGTAGAAAAATGTAATAGCGTCCTTAATTTATTTTTCTGACGACATCTTTGTATTTTATTCTTACTTTCTTTCTGGACACATTCATAATAATACTAGCTGATAAGCTGACCCGGCAAACGTAGTATTGCCATACAAATTATTGCAAAGATTCCCAAAATACTTGCACGCACTGAGTATTATAGTATTTTTTTAATTGTCGTTTAGTATTGGAATGGTTTCAGGTAACACAGTGGTTGTTGGTGACACGTGTTGAATACTATTATTTATATGAGATCACTTAATGAGATAACTTTATGAGAAGCCCTCTGGCTATAAATGATATTCATGGTAATATAAGGTACCAAAAACTAAAAATAAAAATCATTTTAACAAAAAAACGGTGCTGACAACGAAAAAAAAAGGTATCTACCAAAGACACCGACTTCGGAAAAGAAAGTTATTATTCGCTTTGTGGGGTTTGTTGTGGAAGTCGGTTTAGTTTTTTTGTTAAAAAGGTTTTTGTATTATTTTAATAGAGTTTTTTTTTTAATAACTAAAGTTTACAAAACTTTAATTTTGAAAACGTTAAAAAATACTTTATATACGTCACGGACGGTAGTGTTGATATTGATTGTCTGGTGACAGGCTGACAGGATGTCATTTGCTACTGGTGAGTTGTGAAACGAGGTAGCAGTGAACTAAGCTGGATACAAATTATCGGACGCGGCTTACGGACGCGACTGACAGCCGCGACTTATAGAGTATCTAGGTAATGAATGTACATTACATTGTGCAAACTATCGGACGTAAGTCGCGGACGTGACCTTGGGCGTTTGGACGTCTGATAGAGATACTGATAGAGACGTCGGGGTAACGATCATAGTTAGCTGTTGTTTTACCTACTTGTAGTATAGACCGCAGACCGTCAATGGAGCCTTATGTACCCACTAAAATGTATTTTTGTGTGTACGGGCTTAAGGTGAATTCAAAAAAGATAAAGAAGATAGAATCAAAGGCTGGGAGAACACTAAACTTCGAAAAAAAGCTCACTTTGATGGTCAGCAACGAATAAGACAGAAAACTGTAAAGCCCAATCACCACCAGAGCATTAAACAAATCAAGAATAAAGGATAAAATTACAAAAAAAAGAGAAAGTAAATACATAAAATCAATGAAATAGACAAATAAAATGAAAATTTAACTTTTCTGTACAGATCAAATAAAACATTCATTTGGAGATAGTTTCATTGTGCGCCTGCGCACAGCTAAAGAGTTGAATTCCCTGCCGGGGTCTTTGTTTTTTTATAGCTACAACCTTGGGGTCTGTAATAAAAAGTAAAAAAATAACCGGCCAAGTGCGAGTCGGACTCGCGCACCGAGGGTTCCGTACAAACCTCAGCTTAAAGGTATTATAGACCTGAGTATTTGATATGAATTTCAATTTAATACCTCTACGCGTTCATGAGGAAAGGAGTAGTAAGTTTGAAATAAAATATTTTTGATATGATGTAACTTAAAATATACGGTTTTCGCAATTATTCCTTTATCTGTGCTATAAGATGTTTTTTCGTACCAAAATTCAAGATTCTGAGTTCACGGGAAGTACCCTGTAGGTTTTGATTCCTTTGCGAGTGTCGAAAATTTGCGGATATCTGCGACATAAACGGCTGTATCTTTTGATTGCGTTGGCTTAGAAGTTTGATTTTTTCACAGGTTTATGGGACAGTTGACCTATATGGGATTTTGTTTTTTCCTTTCGAGGTAGGGAACCCAAAAATTTACTGAAATAACAGTGGGTAAACGATGATGAATCATTTGCAGTACAGTACAAGGACACGCAGTGAACAACTTTGTTGCGAGGATAGCTACGAGGAACGGCCGGTCAGCCACGAAGCGATACATCGGGTCGGCCAAATAACATATAGGAGGACAGTCATTGCTGAAATAAATATTTCAATATTTGGCAATACCGCAAAACGCAAGTCATTTGTTTTGTATTTCTATGCCTAGGAAGAGGTCCCTAGGTCAATGGGTATATCAGGGATGTAATGGATATATATAATTATTAAAATGGCAAGGTGACAAAACATAAGCTTCACTGGATTATATTTTTGACTCATCAGGCAGTACTGGAAGACTTGGTTTTAAGGACAAAAGTAGACTTAAAATCAATAAAACCAACCAAAAAAAATAAAAAACGTATTCTTAAATAAGTTTTCCCTTATCAAACCAAAAATCACATTTATTTCGAGAAACTTAACTGAACTAACAGTAGGTAAACGATTCCTCACTTGCGGTACAAGGACATGAAGTGAACAACTCCGTTTGCGAGGATAGCTACGAGGAACGGCCGGTCAGCCACGAAGCGATACACCGGCTCAGGTGGCCGGTAACACATGGGTTCACATATAAATGCTGAAATAAATATTACAAAACACTTCAATATTTGCTAACATCGCAAAACGAGTTTAGAGTCATTTGTTTTGTGTACCTATACCTAGGTCTAAATCTATAGGTTTATCATCGATAATTAATTGTTGTTCAGTAAATTGGCATGGTGACAAAATTTGTGAGCAAAGATTGTAACAGTGGCTATTTGAATAAACCCAGTGTATCGAAAAAGTTGTGTGATTACATTTTCAAGATTCTACTCAACTACCGCCCGCACCACCCACGATGTCTTAACCTATTGGACCGCCTCATCGACCATATAGCCCTTGGCCAGCCCTGGCTGTATGATGGATGGGCCTCATCCACGAGCGAGGGAATCGCGGCGATAATTCTACGCCAGCCACGTATTAAGTATTTCTATACAGTAGAGTAGAAATATTGTATTAAATGCTATCTATTCACATGATATTCGAAAAACCTGGCGGGTCCCGTCATCTTGACGGTCATCCTAGGCGTCCAATAAGCTGGCTAATTTAACTAGATGGCTGCAACATTGATATTAATTGTCTGGTGACAGGAGACTGTCACCAGACAATTTATTTTTTAATTAATTTATTATTTGAGAACGAGAGTTTCAGAGGTGTCTCGTGTGACAGTTTGGTGAAATCGTGTATCGTGACGGTTGCAGCTGGTGAGTTGTGAAACGAAGTAGCAGTGAATAATGAAGATGGTTACATGTTGGTGTTAACTGATGTATAGTGGTGTTTATTTGTAGACTTCCATGCCGTCGCACAGAGCGGCCGCCCCATACTTGAAACGGGTCAAAATAATGTTAACAAATTAATGATGCAGAATGAACAAAAACGTATTAATTTATTTAATTGTCATTATTTTAGTTTATGTGTAGGTAGTCAATATTACCCACTATTAGTAGTAATTTTACAGGAATAGCATTGTATTATTATTACACAGATTAAAAAAAACTGTTAAAAGGTTATTATTAGTTTGATTCACTTCTATAATAACAGTAGTACCACATAGGCTTGTTCTTACTCGGACACTGAATAGAACGCTCCGAACTAGTACAATCGTTGAAATGAACTAGTTCGGTCTTCTAGTACTATTAGTTCATTGTAGTTCACCGTTCATTACGATATTCCTGTGCGCCGGGTCGGTCATCGAGATCGTACGTAGACAGAGCAAACTGTAATAGTTCGTCGTTCATCAGTGATCACGCTCGCGCGCACTGCTTCTCAAATCTTTTAACTCGTTCAGTCGCTCAGGCTCAGACAATCGTAGTTCGTACCGTACTAATTCGTTCTGATTCAGCACTCGAGCGATCCGATGTCGCTTGGATCACTGTACTAGATGAACTATTTAAACGACCGAAACAGAATAGTTCGTTCTCGTTCACCTAAAGGAATTGCTTCCTAATAGTACATAGTACATGTACTACACAAGCCTAGTACCACAGATTACTAAATAGTTACTTGGTAAGTAGTACTATAATATATAATTTGGCGCACGGTTGGCGCAGTGGTTGAGTGATTGACTGCTGCGCTGCGTGTCGCGGGTCACGGACGGTCACGGACCGCGGAGTCTTAGTAATAGGGTCACGTTTTTACCCTTTGGGTACGGAACCCTAAAAATCAAATAGGATTTTCACATGTATGTATTTTAATAAATAAAGATAGTTGCAATCGAATTCTTCACAGCTTGGCAAGCATAATGTCTTCTAAATCTTGTACTTGCCGAACTGCAATCGAATTCTTCACAGCTTGGCAAGCATAATGTCTTCTAAATCTTGTACTTGCCGAACTGCAATCGAATTCTTCACAGCTTGGCAAGCATAATGTCTTCTAAATCTTGTACTTGCCGAACTGCAATCGAATTCTTCACAGCTTGGCAAGCATAATGTCTTCTAAATCTTGTACTTGCCGAACTGCAATCGAATTCTTCACAGCTTGGCAAGCATAATGTCTTCTAAATCTTGTACTTGCCGAACTGCAATCGAATTCTTCACAGCTTGGCAAGCATAATGTCTTCTAAATCTTGTACTTGCCGAACTGCAATCGAATTCTTCACAGCTTGGCAAGCATAATGTCTTCTAAATCTTGTACTTGCCGAACTTTTCTGATAAGGCTTATAATCTTCTAATATATAAAATTCTCGTGTCACAGTTTTCGTTGCCAAACTCCTCCGAAACGGCTTGACCGATTTTGATGAAATTTTATATGTATATTCAGTAGGTCTGAGAATAGGTCAACATTTTTATTTATTTTTTTTAAAGGGTAGGGTGGGTATGTAGGGTAGGGTAGGGTAGGTAGGGTAGGATAGGTAGGGTAGGGTACGTAGGGTAGGGTAAGGTAGGGTAGGGTAAGGTAGGGTAGGGTAGGGTAGTGTAGTGTAGGGGAGGGTAGGGTAGATAAATGTTTGGTCTTTTTAAGGCAAAACAAAGTTTGCCGGGTCAGCTAGTATTACTATAAACACGAGTAGCTTTTTTGTTCCGGTGGTACAAGATCTATTTCATACGATACTAATCTGCTGTTCCCATTTCTCGTAAACGTGTGACTTTTTTACGTTTCCGTCTTTCACTGGCTGAATCAAAACTAGGACACGGACGACCAGGTCCAGCAGGAAAAGTGGGCATGTTTCAGTTTGTTGCGGCCTCTCAGCGTATATTTACTATACAGTAAGTTGTTTCTGCTGCGCGCAGAAACAACTATCTTATTTTTATAGATATTATAAAAAACATCTGAAACTCTCGTTCTCATAGAATTTTGTTGGTCAGGGGGGCAATTAGTTTTCAATTTAATTAACTCTTTATAGCGTTCTCTCTTCAATCCAAACTTTTTGTAGGATCTTGAAATATCAAGTCTGCCACTTCACGACGAATAAAAATTAGTACGCACAATACAGTAAAAAAAATATAATTACATCAAGATTAGCAAACTTTAGCAAGTTTTTTTTTCATATCATAATAAAAGAAGGTATAAGGTTTTTTTGCAAAGAGTAACGAACTGGAGGGTGACCATAAGCTCTTAGAGTAAGGTTATTTTGAGTGTGTGTAAGGGACAGATGTATATGACGTGTATACATCTGTCACTTACTCGATCTCAAAATAACCTTACTATAAGAGCTTATGGTCACCCCCCTGTTCTAACTTTTACTCTCGTAAAATAAACTTATAGTAGTATAATAAAATAGATACCTTGAGCTCAGGAATCCATGTTTCAGAACTTTAGACTCTTTTGTCGTTTTGGAATTAAAAAGCAACAGAGAACTGCAATAACTGAACACATACACTGCAACTGCACGTATTCTTGTCAACCGATTGTAGAATGTTTGAACTGTTGTTAATCTTACATTTAGTCATGAACCAACCTTCATATTTGCGCATTTTGATGAAGCTACTATTCAAATAATATTAGCCATAACTATTCTATACTATAACACACACACACTAACTACACTCTTTGCGCTGTAGCATGGTGCGGGTGACAGTTTCAATAAAAAAAATTACGCATATACGTATACGCATTTTTTGTATTTTTGTGTGTATTGGTGGTTAATGGTAGGTGATTTTACCTATTTGCTTAGGAGTAGCTACAAACCGAGCCTTTCAATGGAACCTTACGTTTCCACTAAAATGCATTTTTAACCCCCGCCGGCAAAAGAGGGGTGTTATAAGTTTCACGTGTGTTGCTGTGTATCTGTGTGTCTGTCTGTGGCATCATAGCGCCTAAACGGATGAACCGATTTTGATTTAGTTTTTTTTTGTTTGAAAGGTAATTTTATCGAGAGTGTTCTTAGCTATGTTTGAATAAAATCGGTTCAGCCGTTCAAAAATTATGACATTTTAATGTTTGAATCGGGGTGTTTTCGCAAGATAAATGTGTCGGGGGTTTTTAAATTGTGAAATTTTACTTATTGTGTGTATTGGTTCAGGTGATTTTACTTATTTGCTTAGGAGTACAAACCAAGCCTAACGAGCCTTACAATTGAACCTTATGTTTCCTCTATAATGTATTTTTGTGTGTATTGGTTCAGGTGATTTTACCTATTTGCTTAGGAGTATAAACCAAGCCTTTCAATGGAACCTTATGTTTCCACTAAAATACATTTTTGTGTGTATTGGTTCAGGTGATTTTACCTATTTGCTTAGGAGTACAAACCGAGCCTTTCAATGGAACCTTATGTTTCCACTTAAATTTATTTTTGTGTGTATTTGTTCAGGTGATTATACCTATTTGCTTAGGAGTACAAACCGAGCCTTACAATTGAACTTTATGTTTCCTCTATAATGTATTTTTGTGTGTATTGATTTAGATGATTTTACCTATTTGCTTAGGAGTACAAACCGAGCCTTTCAATGGAACCTTATGTTTCCACTAAAATGCATTTTTGTGTGTATTGGTTCAGGTGATTTTACCTATTTGCTTAGGAGTATAAACCAAGCCTTTCAATGGAACCTTATGTTTCCACTAAAATACATTTTTGTGTGTATTGGTTCAGGTGATTTTACCTATTTGCTTAGGAGTATAAACCAAGCCTTTCAATGGAACCTTATGTTTCCACTAAAATACATTTTTGTGTGTATTGGTTCAGGTGATTTTACCTATTTGCTTAGGAGTACAAACCGAGCCTTTCAATGGAACCTTATGTTTCCACTAAAATTTATTTTTGTGTGTATTTGTTCAGGTGATTATACCTATTTGCTTAGGAGTACAAACCGAGCCTTACAATTGAACTTTATGTTTCCTCTATAATGTATTTTTGTGTGTATTGATTTAGATGATTTTACCTATTTGCTTAGGAGTACAAACCGAGCCTTACAATTGAACCTTATGTTTCCTCTATAATGTATTTTTGTGTGTATTGGTTCAGGTGATTTTCCCTATTTGCTAAGGAGTACAAACCAAGCCTTTCAATGGAACCTTATGCTTCCACTAAAATGCATTTTTATGTGTATTGGTTCAGGTGATTTTACCTATTTGCTAAGGAGTACAAACCAAGCCTTTCAATGGAACCTTATGCTTCCACTAAAATGCATTTTTATGTGTATTGGTTCAGGTGATTTTACCTATTTGCTTAGGAGTACAAACCGAGCCTTTCAATGGAACTTTATGTTTCTACTAAAATGTATTTTTGTGTGTATTGGTTCAGGTGAATAAAAAAAATAAAAATAAAAAAGTTAATAGTTTAATAAAAATCTTACTTATAATACGTATAACATTTTGAAATAGGTTAACATTTTTAATTTATTTTATGCGGTGGTAATTTTTAAACATAGTTATTTCTTTTGGATAGAGAATCAGACTTGTTTTGCAACAAACCAAGGTAATACGAAAAAATAAGTATCTGTATCATAACGCCTGAAGTCATGGTGTCTATCATTGTATGTTGCCACAGTACGCCGCCATGAAGTGAGGAACCCTCCCGACGACGATAGACAACAGGAAGGGGCGGTCTGCGGTGAAGCGGGGAACGGGGGGCTCGTTCAACATCGCAGAACACATGGAGATGCCAAATGCTGAAATACAATTGTACGGGATGCATAACGAACTTTACATCTCTCATGTTCGGTAAGTAGGTTCTTATTACCTCCAAATGGGGCTTGTAGGTGACTAATTAGCGCTCTAGGGTAATAATGTAGCTAGAAAAGCCCTAGGGCGGTAAATAATTAAAAAAAAACACTTCTTTCTTTCAAAAAGTTCGCGTACATCTAACCATCATACTGGCAATAGACATCATACATTCAGCCCAATGACCAAAGAGCTCGCTTTGCTATTCAGCCTTGTCTTTCTTGTGATTAAATAATCATCAATTTTAAATATCGAACGGCGAAGCTAAATTTCGTACTTGAAAAAAAAAACAAATTTAATGTTTTATTCTTGTAATACCGGTTTTTTTCTACTTACCTCACTATCGAGATGTAAAGCAAAATAGTTAGCTCGGGTGTAAGCACCAATTGCACCCTTGAACTATAGCCGCCCTCGATGCGCTCGTGCGCCTAAATATCTCGACAGCCCTTGGCTACTAATCTACTATTAAGATAGATCACCAACATAGAATTGAGCGATTTAAGCGAAACAAAAAAGCAGTCGAGCACAAACATACCCTTAACGTCAAACATCAAAATAAATTTCAAAACTAAGGCAAAATCTTGTTATTGGAGATGTTGTTTAACATCACTACCACAGACATAAATCTAACTAGATGACGCGGCGATTCTATGTACTTCGCGTGACAAATAATGGAGTAAAGTTACGATCAATGATCGTAATCTGAGGTTTTCATTTAGCATTATCGGCACCGGCAATCCACCGAAATCTAGAAGAATGAATTTTAGGCCATATTGAGCTGTAAATAATATATAGAAAAAGTTGGCCGAGGCATTGGAAATGTTTTCTTTCATTTGTAAGTAAATTTATTATTAAATTGTTTTTGAAATAGTGGCACTCTTGGTTTTCATACAGATGGAGGGACTTGCGTTATCTAGCTAAGTCTGTGATTACCACCTATATAGCTAGGTAAACCTAACATTGCCTAAAACACTTGTTCAGTAAAACGGCAAGGTAACAAAAACGTACCTAACCATACCTGGATTTGGATTATAATTTTGGGCTTATCTTGCAGTATGAGTAAGTAGGTAGGTGGTAAGTACATATTGAGTAGTGCATACTTAATCTCACTTACATGCCATTCATCATGCAGTTAAAATTGTAAAGTGTCCGTTTTAATTCAAAACGCATAAGAAATAAGTGAAATACTGAAAAGCGATAAGTATGTTGAAATATTTTGCCTTATGGAAAAAAGGAGCAAATAAATAAATACAACCGACCCACGAATCACCGAATAAAATTGAAAACATAGAAGAGTATTCAAATAAAACTTTCCGTTTCAGATCAAGTATCACATATATTTCGAGAAACTTAACTGAACTAACATTAAGTAAACGATTCTTCACTTGCGGTACAAGGACATGAAGTGAACAACTCCATTTGCGAGGATAGCTACGAGGAACGGCCGGTCAGCCACGAAGCGATACACCGGGTCGGGTTTGAATCTAGTCGAGCAAAACTGGATGCTCATTGCTGCAATAAATATTATAACACAATTCAACATTAATACCGCATAATAATGCTAATATGGGCAGGTTTACAGTTATTTGTTTTGTCTCATAATGATGTTATATTCCGGTATGTCTGACGTGAAGTGAACTCTGCTACGAAGTAATCCCCTATCGAACAAAATTAACGTTACTACAATCGCGATTGCGAGAACAGTCGACGTTGAGAAGTACGTGAGATTCCATCACTTTTTGACAGTCTTCTACGTCTAATCATCATTATCGTCATCATTAGCTATTTAATATTCTCACTGCTGGGATACAGGCCTTATCTCTGTGAGAGGGAATGGTCCGTAATCCACCATGCGGGCCCAGTACTGGTTGGCGGATGTCACAATGTCTTCGAATAAATCTAATCAGTGTTATCGAAAAGCTCTCTATTATAATGCAGTTCTATAAGAAAAACAATAATGAGAGAAAAAGTTGTTTTTAAAATTATAGTCGTTATTGTGTTGTTATAGAGTTTATTTGTTTTTTTACTAGAATGGCCGATGCCAATTACAATATTTAAAACTAGCTGTGCCCGCGACTTCGTTCGCGTGGTTGTCGAGAGCAAAACAACGTCGTTTAGATAAGAGTATATCACCTTTTTGATGATTTAGATAAGAGTCCTGACTTTGGTATAGTTGATTACGTTAATGCTTCTCTATATACTATGTTAGCGGTGGAATTACCCGGAGCATATACAAAAAGGTTGTTTGGGTTGCTAACACGTGATAGAGAAACATAGAGTTGGCCGTGTGAAAAACAATCAAAAGTAAGGTCTACACCCGCAACGGATAACGTCTGGCCTTGGGCTTTATTAATAGTCATAGCGTAACAGAGGCTTACAGGAAATTGCACACGTTTGAAAGTAAACGGAAAATTATTGGGGATAATGGGTATCCTGGGAATGAAAACAACATCACCGGAGCCGCAACCTGTTAAGATTTCGGCTTCGATGACATTTCGTTGGAGATTTGTTACTCTCAACCGAGTTCCATTGCATAGTTTTGGTGGGCTTAAATTTCTGAGTAGAATGATTGGTACTCCGACTTTTAAATAAATTTTGTGTGCTGGAAGACCTGGTGTATTTAGAGAGTCTAAAAACTCTACTGGATAGTGGGTGGCATCTCCTTCTTCTAAAACCGTGTTAATAGATAAATATTCCCTACTTTCTCCAGAAACATGTACCAATATTTGAGAATTTATTGCTGCTGCTTGGTCGTTGCGAGGTGCCAAAATAGCTCGTTGGCATAGCCAAGCAGCGTCATGGTTCGAGATCTCTGATGGATCTCCGTATACAGAGGAAATGAGTTCCTGCTGTGAGGCAACAGAAGAACACAGGCTTTCGACTAAAGTTACTTTACCTCCTTCTTGAGTCGGGTATGTGCCGTTACCAATTTGAAGTAGTAAATTTGAGAAAACCTGCGCGTTTGCGTCACCTCCCAAATATGCTCGCATATTAAAGCTCAAATTAGTTAATATGACACTACGCCATAAAATAGAGCTCTTTAAACAGGCACCTATTTCATCGGCCCTCGTTCCTCTGGGTATTATAGGGAGTGTCTGCCTGAAGTCTCCACAGAATAGCACCGTTAAGCCTCCCATCGGTCGGTCATTTTGTCTTATATCTCGCAACGTTCTATCTACAGCTTCCACAGCTTTACGATTTGCCATCGTACACTCGTCCCAAACGATAAGGGCGCAATCGCGTAAAACCCTTGCTTTATCACTATTGCGAGACACGTTGCAAACAGGGTTTTCTGTGCGGTCCAAGTCGATTGGTATTTTAAATGTTGTATGTGCAGTTTTTCCTCCTGGTAATAAAGTGGCAGCTATTCCTGAGGAAGCGACGGCAAGGGCAATTTTGTTTTGGCTCCTTATTTGAGCCAAGATAACTTTAGTGAGGAAAGTTTTACCTGTTCCACCAGGTGCATCTAAAAACAGCATTTCTCCTAATGAATGTTCTACACTACAGCATACTCTATCAAAGATTTGACGTTGTTCTGACGTCAAATTTGAACAGCCATTTCGCAATATTTCTGCTAACTCTTCGGGGTTGTAATTTATTTCAGATGTATACTCCCTATTAATTCGTTCCCCACCAACTGTCGGTGTCGGCAAGCCGTATTGACTGAGGGGGTTCCCTCCTATACTTGTAACTATATCTTGTATAGCCAGCAAAGCCCTATTATGGCAGCTTTCACGTACTTGGTCAGAAGTTTCACTATTTATATTTTGCTGTCTCAAAAAATCTTCGGCAAACGCGTCTTTATATTTTTGCCACAACTGCCCAGCGTCCGATAGGCCACAAAATGTCAACAAAATGGCAAATAAATGGCGCAAACGATGTGGACTATCACTGACGCATGCTTCGGCTAAAGCATCATCCCAATGCTGATCGCCATCTAATAAATGCCGTGCGCGGCAAGCAGCTTGAAATGTGGGATATTCTATATCGTCCACTTTGCGGAGCTCAGCAAAAGAAGTAGGTCCTCGCACTGTGTGAAGAAGAAGGCGTAAATAATAACACTCTGCATTATTTGGGTGCACCGTGTATACTCTTCCAATCACGTGTTCTTTAAAAATGCCGGACTCGCCTTCTACAGCAGTTCCACGTCTCCTGCGATTAAAAACACCTTGCTGCTTGTTATAAGTATAATAATGTGGCACTTCATTGTACAACAGAGACTTAGCGAAATTGTCTCTTTCGCAAAGGCGAAAGAATGCGAGCAAGGTGGTTTGTCTTGGGTTGTTCATTCTTTCTGCCACATTTTCTGGCTGAAAGTAAACTCGCTGCCCGCCTTCCAGGTGCACGTCAAGATGGATGACTGGCGGATACCTTTCATGAATAGGGAAACTCAAAATGCGCCAAACTGCCTCCGAAGAGCTTATGTATCGGCCAGATTGATACCTTGTCACTTCATCAAATTGGTTGTTATTTCTTAGTGCTATCATGGCTTGATCACTACCTTTATTAACATATTTACATATATATTTTATAGATTCGACGCTATTACAAATTTCAACATTAATGTGTGCTTGAAAAGCGTTTGACAAAACTGGAGAATACGGTACCACCCAACTATTATTTAGAATTATTTCTTGTCCACGGAATCTGACAGTAGCTGTGAAACCACCTTGTGACGGTGATCTTCGCCGGTATTGCGGATACCCATTTTCCCCAGCCATAGTTAGTTCTTTCAGTGCTCTGGGGTATTTTTTTGAGCATTGACCATCTTTCATGCACGGTGATTCCCTGTTTAAGAGGCCACATGGCCCGTGAACCATATGTGTTTTTACTATGTCATGCAAAATCGGATCTGCATTATAGTCCGGAAATTCTGCACTTATGACACTGTCTATAGCATCGGGACGAATTTTTTCTTCCAGCCACAGAAGAATGTGCGCGTGGGGTAAACCACGCTTTTGCCACTCGACGCTATACATAAAACAAAGAGTTGAACCGAAAACTTTCTCCTTTGTAAGTAGATTAATCAAGACTTTGAGTTTTAAATGAAAAATCCTAGCAATAATGTCATGTCTGTCGTATGACGCCTGTCCTGTGAGAAGTGCCTGGCAAATCTCCGTCCACTTTGGATTTGTTGTAAATGTTATAAAAAGGTCCGGCCGGCCGTATTTACGGACGTAACAAAAAGCATCTTGCGTTCGTTCGTGCATATACCGCGGACCGCCTGTGAAACTGGATGGCAAAATAACCAATCGACCCAAGTTTTCGACGTTATTATCTGATTGCATGGCGTCCCGCAAGTGCACGTATTCTTCAGCGCGTAACCGTCGCTGGTTAGTGCGAATATACACTAAACGTTCAGTTTCTATTTTTGCGTACATGTCCACAATAAATTGGCTGAACAAACCACGAAATCGTTGCAAATATACGAAACTGTTTTGCCTTATTTGTAAAAGGTAGGAATAGTATTGTTGAGCAGATATTTTTTTTTGATAATTAGTGACTCTCGTAGTAGGGTTCACTTGGTACAGCCCAAAATTGTACCCATCTTCACCATGACAATAGATTAGTGGATATTGCAGGGCGTCGTAAGCTCGGTGGGTTTCCAAAATGCGTTGAAGGCGATCGTCGCGTGTACGCAACACGATATCACGTCTCTCACACTCCTGGTCGACTAAAACAACTGCAACTTCATCTGCGACGGGTGCATTGTGTCTTCCACGGTGTTCACCCACAGGACGTCTATCGGCACTTATAACAATTTTGAAATCATTGCTGCCTTGTGGAATTGACTCCAATGCAGCTTTGAATTCACGAACGTACTGGTTAACGCGATGCAGCAATTCTTGAAGTTGACCCAAAAGCTCAGCATTGAGCTGGGGAAAATTGTGATTTCTAACATTGAGCTGTTGCGTGTAATCGGATACAAAATAAATTTGGAGAAATTTGGGTTCATTTTCTGGCAGCAAAGATCCAATAAGGTGATAAACTTGACCTTGTACTTTGAAGGTTGGCATGAACGGTCCTTCCGTTATTTGTTTTGCCCCAAAGGAAGTCATTTGGAAAGCACTGTTATATAAACGAATATTATCCAAAAAACGGTTCGACTGGGGATGATCGCCATTCAGGAGACTTATAAGTAAGTGTGGTGGATCTTGGAAATTTGGAAGAACAATTTTTCCATTTGAGCAGCACATTCCATCTGTCTCTTTCCTCCATTTCAAAGCATGACAAAAATTACAAATTTCTCTCATGTCACCCACGAAAGTAAAGCCAGCATAATTAATTCTAGACGAATATGTGAACCCTGATTTTTCCCTATTGTCCCAAGGTAATAAAATATTTGCATCGTCATTTTCCATGGACTCATCAGCTCCGCTATTCGTTTCTCTATTCATATGGTATCGAGCTCGTTCTATTTCTAGGCGAGATTGACGTTGTTCTGCTGTTTCTGCTCGTCTTAGTTCATCTATTATTTCCCTTTCAGATGCAAGATAACTTTCATTGTTTCTTTGTACACCTACATAGTTATGTCTAGCTATTTCTAATCGTTCTTCTCTTTGGGAGAGAGATTCAGACTCGCGCGAGAGAGCGTGTCGCTCTCGGTCAGATGACAGACGTGCTTGGCGTTCCTCGATACTCTCTTGAGAACGCAAAGTCGCGGTCCGAGTTCTTTGCGAACTTAAGCGCGACTCCCTTTCTGTGAAAGTCTCTGACTCGCGTGAGAGAGACTGGCGCTCCCGATCAGCAGACAGCCGAACTTCGCGTTCCTGGATATTCTCTTGAGAACGCAAAGTCGCGGTCCGAGTTCTTTGCGAACTTAAGCGCGACTCCCTTTCTGTGAATGTCTCTGACTCACGTGAGAGAGAGTGGCGCTCCCGATCAGCAGACAGCCGAACTTCGCGTTCCTGGATATTCTCTTGAGAACGCAAAGTCGCGGTCCGAGTTCTTTGCGAACTTAAGCGCGACTCCCTTTCTGTGAATGTCTCTGACTCACGTGAGAGAGAGTGGCGCTCCCGATCAGCAGACAGCCGGTCTTCGCGTTCCTGGATACTCTCTTGAGACCGCAAAGTCGCGGTCCGTGTTCTTTGTGAACTTAAACGTGACTCCCTTTCGGTGAACGTTTCCGATTCACGTGAAAGAGCGATGTGCTCTCGGTTAGCAGATAACCGTGCTTCACGATCTTCTTCCGATTCCTGAGACCTACAAAGTCTCATCCTTTTCGCATTTCGGCTACGCAGCGAAAGGTTAGTTTTTTTTCTTTGAGGCATTTTCAAGGAAAATTAAAGCAATAAACAAAACTAACAACACTTATGACTGAATAGCCTACAAACTTAAAAGAACGGTGCGTCGAACAGTCTAGTGTGACAACGTATCGTCTGTTCGTGGTCGTGACTCAACGAATTGGCAACACTAACTTACTGTATAACGATTGGCACTATTGGATTCAAACTACGAAGTAAATCAAATACAATCTTAACTTCGTACTTCAAACCAATGACCAAAGTTGACCAAACGAAACCAATAAGATAAGCAAATACTTTTTTTTCGACCAATTTAGAAAATCGATAAACCAAGCAACCAAAGAACTTTTACGACACACGCAAGAACTTTTAAGACACCTAACGAAACCCAATTTGCCTAGTAAACACGGTGGACGTCATCCTCGCGCGGAAAATCTTAACACCGCGATTCAGAAAATGACGTCATTTGCACAACGCCATCTATCGGATTTAGATTTCAACTATCAACATTAGTTCTATTTTTAGTCTTAAGATGTCGTTGCAAGTACTATACTTAATTGCGTAACGTAATATTTTACTTCTTGAACTCACTAAATTAATCATATCTTTTGATAGAGTGAACCGATTTCGATGAAACAAAAACTAAGTTAAACCTCAAGTTGCGTATAATTTTTGTATATAAACATTGTCAGCATTGAATTCGTAGATTTTACGTGATGTGCACACAAACAAACAGACAAACAGACAAACAGACAAACAGACAAAAATTTCAAAAATGATGGAAATGGGTTCTGTTACTTATCTTTTCACACGCTGGCTATTTTTTGTTTCAATTTCTTCAATGTACAAAAATGACTTTTCTACAGATTTATTATATGTATAGATATAGATAGGTAGGTGCAAAAATAACGAAAGAGAAAAAAAAACAGACACTTTCCGATAGGATTTTTTATGTCTACCAATAAAATAAACATGATACATGCATTGCAAAAAATATCATCATTCACTGATTATCATCTTCTACCCTCCGCATAAGTACAAGTATCTACCTTATTATAATCTGTGGTCTTGTCCAGGAGAGCATTAAAAGCGTGAAAGTTGTGAGGTATGGGTAATGAACAACTGTACGAAGACGTATAAGTTGGTCGTGTTGATATTACATTCGCTATGTGGGTCGGGATGGAAGCGTGCATTGGAGGAGATCACGTGTGGAGTTCCACAGCGGTCGGTTTTAGGACCGCTCTAGTTGGATGTTGGATCTCGCATACGATGGGGTCCTTAGTATTGACCTACCCGTTGGCGTTAATATTGTCTGCTACGCAGAGGATACACTGTTGTTGGCCGACGGGGACACCTTCGACAAGGCCGAAGGTCCGAGATCGGAGTGGCAAAAGTTCCCTTCCAAATCCTGGCGCTTTTTGAAGTTTAACCCCCGTAAACAAAAAAAAAAGGTCGTGTTGATATTAATGGCCTGGTGACAGGAGACTGGTGTCATAGTGTGGTTATTGGTGACATCGTGTTACGTGACGGTGGCTACTGGTGACTGGTGAGTTGTGAATAATGAAGATGGTTACTGGTGTAGCGCAGTCGAAGTCGAGAGGCGTACAGACCATTGGCTGCCAATGAAATCTTATGTAACTACTTTAATATTTTTGAGTCTTCAATGCAAAAACATAAAAAGATTACATCTTAATAGATAAGCGAAACCTCCGGCAGATAAAGGATTGTAAAGATATTCCTGGAGAGCCAGTAACGTCACAGCACAGAATGCTTCTAGCGGCCATGAAACTTAGAGTACCAATTAAACATAAGAAAGCTGACTAGAATAAAATGGCACAATCTCTCTGCGGAAAAAGAGAGCAATTCACGAAGTACTTAAAGCATTTCAGTGGCTGCAAAGAGGGGAAGAGGAAGACCTAAAATCACATGGATGACAAAGTTCCAAAAGGACATGAGGGACACGGGACTTACGGCAAATAACGCAAAGGCCGAAATAAATGGCGTCGCATGATTGTGAAAGCTGACCCCGCGTAACGAGCAAAAGGCGAGGCGAAAGAAGAACTATTAAATAAACATCATACAAAGTCATACATTCATCCAAGAAAATATCATACGCACCCCCGGTGCGACACTGTCACTTATGCAAAAATGTAGTTTTTCAGGAGAAGCATTTAAAACTTTGAACCCTCACAAAACAATGACATAAGAATATATAGATGAGATGAACAGCTTATACTACAACGTCAACTTTTAACTTTACTTTTGGATAAATATTAATCACTTTATATTGTAAAAAATATACTATATCATTATTTAAGCCTTCCAACCCCCTCAGAAGTGACGTTGTGGCTCTAACGAAAAATTATAACTGTAGTTATGTCACAATGAGTTAAAAAGAAAACAAGAACAAATTGTTTACTAAGTTTTATTTTAAATCATAAATACCCACTGTTATTAACGAAAGAAATAAAATAAGTCAAAACTAAAAAATAAGTAAAAAACAAAACATTTAAAGATATTTAAATATTGGGGAAATAATGTCACAACTGTATCTTAGGTCACTATTGCTCCAGAATCAAAAAAATATTATGTCACAATTACCTTAGTAACAGTGTAGCTCCAAGACGCATTTGCACTGGCGGGGGGACCGCGCACAACTGACCAATAAAACGATGTTGCTCCCAGCGACGCGTGATTCGCGCCAAAACGGCAATGACACTCACGCCCTCATACGGAAACTATGCGTACTACAAAAGTAACGTTATCGCACCAAGTAAAGGGGTGCTTTAGGATCATTTTTAGATATTTAACTATTTTTTGCATTTTTTGCAAAAGTGACAGTGTCGCACCGGGGGTGCGATATATTCTTCAGGCGTTCATACGATACACGCAGGGGTAGATTCGGTTATTTGCCGGCTCTTGAAACCGAATACGTCGTCGGAACGCACAAGCGGGGGCAGAGGGGTGGGCGGGAAGGACACCGCAGGCGCACTCGCCAGTCATTTTCGGCAGTTTCGACTGACCGAGGATAAACTGTGCGCGCTCTTGTTAAAAAAAAGCCGGATGGTGTGTTCACACGGGATCTCGATACGAGGCCGTTGGATACGGCAATGCAAGATGTTCTGTGTGAATACAACATTCGGTTTTTCCAGATCCGATGAAAATAAGATTCGGCAAAACGTGGCTCCGTGTGAACGTACCGTTCGTGACGGTTGCTGCTGGTGAGTTGTGAAACGTAGCGCAGTCGAAGTCGAGAGGATAGCTAGTTAAATATTTTACTACTTATTTGCTTAGGCGTACAGACCACTGGTTGCCAATGGAACCTTATGTAACTACTTCATTATTATTTTTTGTGTATTGTTTTCAGGTGAATAAAAAATATAAATAAAAGGTAATAATTTAATAAGTATCAAACTTAATTATACGTAATAACAGATTTTAAATTTGAGATAGTTTAACATTTTTAATTTATTATACGCGGTGTTAATTTTTTTACCGTAGTTATTATACTTTTGGAGAACATTATAATTTAAATGCATGAAACAAAAAAACAAACAAAACATTAAGTTAAAAAAATATTAAGCGTGTCAAAACTTGCCGTTTATTTATTAACACCGTGTATATGCGCACATGTGATCAAACCGAAATGCTGTCAATAACGAATATTTTTTTACAAATATTGTCAGATCTTGTTTTAACAAATTATAGCCTTAGTTTTAAAGATCTAGCCAGTGTTTTACATACTACAGCCACGTGTATCAGAGGTATTTGTTATTGGAAAATTTGTTACAGACAACATCGGGATTGATTTAAATTAAAGTGATTTGTTTCGCGGACGGAGTGAATTTGTACAGTTGATACACGTACGCCCACGCGCTAGTTGTTGCCACGATATGCTCCGAAGAAGAGCGGGGCGCGGTCGTTGCCGAGGAGGAGGTAGAGGAACGGCCGGTCAGCGCGGAAGCGCGGCGACGGCGGCCGAGCGCAGCGCAGCATTATCACCATGCCTGCGCCGAATACAGCACTATAGTTCGTCGCGGGTCGGCGGGCGCGCGGCCGGCCGGTAGCTGGCGACCACGGCGACCCGGCGCGCCGCGCACACCAGCCACAGCGCCGGCCGGTTCGCCTCGAACATTGTCGGAGTCGAGCGCTTGCGACGCGTCACCGTCGCTGCAGTGCACACCCACACACCACACGGTCAAACGAGACAAGACAACACAACGCAACAGCCCAACATTAGCATTCAACTCACACCATATAATTAGCATAACAAACTAAAACTACACATTAGTAGAAGTAGGTTTTAGGCAGTAGTATAGGACTGCCAATCCCGTATTCAAAACACACCGAGTAAGCTTCTATTTTGGAATGTGTGCATTGGAAGTTAGTAAGAAGTAGAAACAAACAAGGAAAGTATTGAATTGATATAATAATGCATTAGAAGTAATTACGGTTCCTGTTCACCGAATAGGTTAGAATATGGTGGAGTATAACTCTAAGCGCACCCTTTTTGAAGCGCACCTAAAGTATTCCTCAAAGCGCAACTACGATGAAACATAGAGAAGAGCTTGAAGGATTCGTACTAAATGATATCGATAGGCGTTTTAAAACTCAGCTGTCCTAATTATTTATTTATTTAAACTCCCACCAGGAAAGCAGAAATGAACTGGAACTGCTTTTACTAGTAATTACTACTTAGCTCAATAATGGTAAAAAGAGAGTAGAATTTTGTATATTCTTCTTTGTGTTTAATCGTTGGTGCATAACTTAGTGAGATCATTTAGGCGCCTAATTCTAATTCTGTTCATTTCTGTCACCGTGGTAGTTTCCAAAACAACAAATGATTCACTTTCAAAACCTGTATTTTTTACATTATTGAGCTAAGTAGTAATTTGCTTAATCCACCTAGTTGTAGTTTTAATAAGCAAACAATTAGGACAGCTGAATTTTAAAACGCCTATCGATATCATTTATTACGAATTCTTCAAGCTCCTCTCTATGTTTCATCGTAGGTGCGCTTCTAAGTAGGTGCGCTTCGAGGAATAACCCCATATGGAAAGTTAACTTTCTGTTTACAATGTACATGTGATGATTTTTGCCTTGGTTTAATCCCAAAATTATTTTGATTAGTATGAACCTTAGAAGCGCTCCTGTTTCTACTCGTATTTTTATAACAAGGCTAGAAAAGTTAATTTAGACCAGTTAAATTCCATAACTATTCGTATGAGGAAATTGTGCAATATTATTATTTTACGCACATTAGCCTGTCATTGAAAAAAGTTTCTTGGCGTAAAATAAAATTATGCCTAATAATATTAGCAATCTGGAACACAATAAGTAGATTTATCTTGTGCCCTGCCCAGTCACTAATCATTTATGGAAAGTCTATTATCAATGTTATCGTAATATTATCACTGACCGGGTGTTTAGTCATTTTAATATAAATGCCATAATAGCAACCAAAGTAATAATAAAAATGTATGTAGGAAGTAACTTTTTACACTACTCAGACATGAAGGATTATAAATATGACGCTTACCGGTAGCTGCGGCCGCCTCCGCACCTTCCTCGTTCACTTCAATGAAGGCTTTCTGGACTGCCTTCGACACAAACAGAGCTTCCTCCGCATTTAAAATCTTTGTCAGACCCGAATTTCCTTTGTCGAAGATCGCTTTTACGCCGAGCTAGAACATACAATTGAGCATTATCGATTCCATAATTTAAGGATGTTATCTGAAACGACTACGATATATTCAATGCAAAGTAAGTACTCTTTATAATAGTCTAGCTAGACTGTTGACAATGAAATTTGACCTTCATTAAACCCAGATAAGCCGTTGTTACAAAAAATGTGGGTATTAAAAAAACCAAGTAGGTATGTGTGACGCATCGTACAGTCCGAGTATAGCATTAGTAATTATCAAAGTTGATTTGTTTGCTTTTTTTGTTTGTACGCGCTAATCTATGGACCCAACAATCGGATTTGAAAAATTCTTTTTGCATGGCTAAATAATAACAGCCGCACGGGTCGATCTTCAAGGTTAAGCAACGCTTGCCGAGGTCGGTCCGTGGATGGGTGACCATTTCAACATACCGAGTTTACTCCGTGCCTCGGAAAGCACGTTAAGCCGTTGCTCCGGCTGTCATTTGAAGATCCATGACAGTCGTTACAGATAGTCAGAAGCTTGAGATCTGACACCAGTCTAGCCAAGGGGTATCGTGTTACCTAGTTACTGGGTTGTGGAGGTCAGATAGGCAGTCGCTCCATGTAAAACACAGCTGAATCCGGTTAAACTGGCAGTCGACCCCAAAATAGTTGGGAAAAGACTAGGCAGATTAATTTGATAGCCCATCTAGCACCAAACAACGACCGCGCAAAATGAAAAAGCCGAAAAGAACGCAAAACGGTGGGTGGAATCGCAGGGCACAGCCACAGTTTAACAATCAATCTTACAGTTGGGAAACGTCTTTGATGTCGGTCGACACCGCTGCCCTTGCGCTATCAGTCGCAAATATACAAGGGTGGACAAAAAATAAATAAATTTGAATATAATGTAATCATTTATTTACAAGTACGTATGTACCTTATTACGTCTGTTGCTTTGCCAGATATTTAGGTGACACTTTATTTTAGACGTTTTTAGTTTTCCATTATTAAAAGTTATGTAATGTATTCGCATTCGGATGAACAATCTTATCATTAAAGGTAGAGGGAAAAAAGCGAATGGCCATGATTTAAATTCTACTTTACCTAGTACGTTAAATAATGCCTCTAAAATATTGTTTCCAACATAGTGAAACTCCTGCCTAAAATGATTTCTAGTTCTTGACAGTAGTCAACAAAATCAGCTGGTGGTAACTACCCACCAAATCATCATGCGAAGTATTGTATGCACGTTGCCGTAAGTAAAAATTCGCGATTTACACGGACATATCTGCCCTGAGCCACGGTAAAGAGTTTCCCAACAGTATGATTGTAAACTGTGGCACAGCTATTATATCACATCACATCATCAGCCTATTAATGTTCCCACTGCTGGGACACAGACTATCTATATATATATCTATATATATAAAAATGAATATGTATATAAAAACGAATCCCTATTTCTCTTGGTCACGGCAACACGCGGGAACGGCTGGACCAATTTCGCTTATTCTTTTTTTGTCGTGTTTGTTATTGTTAGGAGAAGGTTCATATGAAAAAAAAATTGGTTGGTAGGTAAGGTAGGTATGTAGGTAGGGTGGTATGTAGGTAGGGTAAAGTAGGTAGGATAGGGTAGGTAAGGCAGGGTAGTGTAGGGTAGGTAGCATAGGGTATGTAGGTTAGGTAGGGTAGATGAATTTTTGGTGTTTTTCTGGCAAAACAAAGTTTGCCGGGTCAGCTAGTGTAAAATAAAAACGAACCTTTGGTAGCACTTCCGTCAGATCGATTTCGGTTTCGATCTTGAACTTGGGGATAGATACTTGTACTTTGGTTCTGAACATCTTATCCACCTCCGACATGAGATCAAAGCCAGCCGCCAGTTTGGACAAAACACCATCCAGACCATCAATTTCATTTGGTAACACGACGAGCATCGACGCCTCCTCGCCTTGGTAATGCATTTCCAACAGCTGAAATTTAAAAATAAATATAAATATACAATATAGGATAATTCATTATGAGTCAGAGGAACTCATATAGAGTTCCAGGCAGATCTATAATTTTTTTTAAGAAAATATTGTATTTTTAGACTTCAAAATATATCCTACAAAAAACAAGTCAATCTGCCTAGCCTTTCCCAACGATGTTGGGGTCGGCTTCCAGTCTAACCGGATTCAGCTGAGTACCAGTGTTTTACATGGAGCGACTGCCTATCTGACCTACACAACCCAGTAACTGGGTAACACGGTACACCTTGGCTAGACTGGTGTCAGATCTCAAGCTTCTGACTACTCGTAACGACTGTCAAAGATCTTCAAATGACAGCCGGGACCAACGGCTTAACGTGCTTTCCGAGGCACGGAGTAAACTCGGTATGTTGAAATGGTCACTCATCCACGGATCGACCTCGGCAAGCGTTGCTTAACCTTGACGATCGACCCGTGCGGCTGTTATTATTTAGCCACGAGGTCCTCAAAAAACAAGTAATTAATAATATTATCATAATGAATACAATATGATAATGTTGTTGGGAACAGCGCTTTCGCAGAATCGATAGACATAAATATTATTTTACAATGTGAATGTTTACGTTATCTTTTTATTTTTAAACTAGAATAACAAGATGAATGACATTGGAGATATCAGAGAGCAATCTAAATTTATACCTGAACCTGAAGTTCACCACTCTCACCATACATGTACTCATCCTCTTTATACATCATGGGAACATTCACTGAGGAGTCCACAGTGATGTGGAATGGTTGGTCCATGGTGTTATTGGGATCAAACTGTTTCTTCCAGGTACCCTAGAAACAAACATTAAGGACAATTTAGTATGCATAATGAATAATCTTACAAGAAATTATATGACAATTAGACATACTTTGAAGTACAGGGCGTTAATAAGAACAAGACGAGTGTCACCATCTACACTGTCTGCGCTCAGTAGGTCCTTGATCTTCTGATTAGTCTGGTCTTCAACCTGAAAATACAACCCAATATGTTCATTATTAACACTATCTTTATTTTCAAATACTTAGAATGCAGTATAATTCTTTTATTAGTACTAATACATACCCATTTATTGATGACACCGACAGCAGCTGCCCCATTACTGAAGTCCAGCTTCTCTATAGCAGCATTGAACACTTTAACTGCATCATCTTTCAATTGAGGTTGTAGGTCATAAGGACCCTCCATAACATACACCCTATTGGCTACATTTAATGTGACACCCTTCAAAGACTTCAACTTGGTCGACACTTCAGTGAATGACGAACGAATCTGAAAATGGGCATTAAGAATCATTTAACATTGTGCAAGAGGAACTCACACAATCAACACATTTTGGATGACTGTGTTGATGACAAATATGTTTTTGAGTACAGTTCACAGTAGTCTGGTTAGATATGTAATTATGACTAATTAGTAGGTGATTATTATTGGACACCATTTCAGCTTTAAGTACTAATGCATGGTCAACTAATGAATGAGTCATCAATATGGAATACCTATGTATTATTTTCCTTCTACCTGGGCTGGGTTTTCAGGAAACATCTCTAATGTTATAAAGACGTAAAGTTTGTTAGTTTGGATGTAGGAGGTAATCTCTGGAATTACTGACCCGATTTCGAAAATTCTTTTACTAATCGAAAGCTACACTGGTGAGTGTCATAGGTTGGTTTTTATCCCGTTAAAATCAAGTTTCATTGGGGTGGGCCACGGGATTGTAGCCACGGATAAAAGGAAGGATATTAATAAGATTAAAAATTAAATTACCTATATTTATGTTATTAAATATCCTTTCTTATGACACATGACATGATATAGTTCTCGGCAGTTCCCGGCACGTAAGTTGACAAGGTTTTGGCGTAGTGGGAATAAGTTCGTACATATGCCGCGAACTGACCAACCACCATATAGAGCGAACGGAACGTGGACGCGACACGATTGGTTAGTCAATCCTTGTGTCAACTCACCAACCAATGCGCGCTCGGAATGGTCCCCGCTTCACCACCAAAGAAACCTAAAAATCTACTTCTGCGCATCTAACGACTCTTGCCAAGTTGCGTGCCGGGGATTATACATAACTTATGTAGCTAAAACTCAGTAGTAGCCCGATGTCAGGACCCCGTTTATGGCAAACGGCTCACCCCTACTTTTACACGGCACTTAAATATGACTGGCGAAATGTTCACCCGAGTGTCCAACATTTCAGCCTAATCCTTTATTGAATACAAGCGTGATGTCATAAACTGACGCTTGCCCAAAGGGTTACAGCTAGTAGTACATACATATATGTATATACAAATACGACTTACTATAATAGTGACAATCTAAGAAGTCCGTTGACGTTTCTCTTACATGCCGCGATAACTTATTCTAGGTAACAAATTGAAAAAGTTTATTCATATTCCTAATTAATTTATAAGTTACCCATACTATAACAACGAGTATCATCCGCAAGCCTCAATTTTAATTATTATTAAGTATTTTTATAGCTGTCAAATCCGACTAAGATTGTCGCGACGCCGACTGCTGCGCCAAATACGAAAATACCATAGAAATAGGGTAATTTTTTTTACGCGGTAGTTACCGTAATTTTTTTCAAAATAAATTTATCCTCGTCAAAATCGGTCCAGCTTTTTTCGGAGATTACTCGGCAAAAACCGACAGAAAGAAAGACAATTTTTTTAAATTGTGTTTTTGTTATAAGTAGGTATGGTATATGAAAGTTCATATGAATTTAGTAAAAAGCTTATATTTAGACATTACACACAGACACTTCAATTTTATTTATTTGTATAGATGCAACATCAAATAGAAAATATATTTCTAGAAACTTTACTAGCTTTTGGTAGGGGATTCGAGCGTGAATGTCGAAAATGATCAAAAAATACTATAAAAGTATCCTATTTCAGTTGTTGTGGCGTGCCAATCGATGATAGAATTTAGAAATATTGTATAAGTTTAAATACTTACAGAATTGTCATCTGGTATTCCAAGTGCTGTAAGAAGCTCAGAATGTGCCGGGTCAGATGTGCCCAGAGTCAGCAGAGCCAGTACAAACTCAGCCGACAGCGGAGATGACACCACGCTCTTGCCTTTCTCTAGTTCCTAGGGAATTGACACACTCAGCATATTAAAGAAATTGTGGTTATGAGAATTTGAGGCTTGATTACTCTGTTGTTAAATTTCACTTAAGATTAATAAACATTCTGCAATAATTTATAGCCTTTTTTGCTTTTAATTAGGTATTGATAAAATCAAATTTGACCTATCTCACCAATGCAACCAGTAAGCAATGAAATAGTGTGTGATTATATATTTTGTCTCAGTCAATTATAGATGATGAACTAGATTATTAGATAAAAGATATATTATAATACCAATATATTACTGTACCACTGTAGAACAGTTTTTGCTCTACTCATACAGAGAATGCATTGGCATTAATCACTATTAATTGCTTGCAGATTGGATATTTAATTAATATTACATTCAATTTCATGCATATGGAATAAGACGTATTAAAACACCATTTTGTGCTTTCAATATTTCTTTAAAATACTAAATCCAGCAATAATTATAATATAATTCTAAATAAATCACTTGCTATCAGATTCAGAACCCATCATAGTTTTATCAGAATTTATCATTATCATGTCAGAAAAATAAGAACCACTTAATGTGAAATTGATAAAATGTAAAGATTGTGTATAAATTAATAAAGTATAATTTTGTATTGTTTAGTCTGTGAATGGAATATGGGCTTGGGAAAAATAATGACTAGTTTTTTTTTTGTTATTGCTGTACTATATAATATTTTATATAATTACCAATAAATGATCTATATTAGTACCAATGTATACAGGCATTCAACTATGACATTAAGGGGCAATCTTAATCCATTAAAGGTATGGATAACTGAATTAGAAACTCTTTTGGTGAAATCAATTTTGGCATCATCCTGTGTATCTTGGCAAAACATAAGGAAGAATTGGATGTGGCAAATAAAATGTATTGGTAATAGATCTCATAAAATAATAAGGTGTCCAATTGAATTTGCAGCATACTTGATAGAAAAGATACACATTAAATTATTATAGCTATTTCACCTCACATAAACATTTTTTTTATTTATGGTGGGTATTCACAACAAATAACAGAAAACCTTTAAATTGAATATATATTATTATCATTCCCAAACATATGAGTAACTAATACATATGAATATTGTAATTTAAATAGAAACTGTTTAACAAGATTTTTAAACAGTGGTTAACCAATATTTAAAAATCTATCTATGGTATGGTTCTTTTACCTGCTTAAATTTAGAACAGTAGTGTTTGAGGTAGAAGTAAAATCAATAGGTGTCATGAAAGGAATACTTACAACACAGAATTTGGCTGAAAACTGGGCAATAGCAGAAGAAAGGGCCTTTGAATCCATGTTGTCACTGGTATGGTTAGCTTCTAACACCGAAAGTAATAAAACTGGAACAATTAAAATAATTATGTAAATCGTTAAGAACTTGTATAGGCGGCGGCCACACACAAACACTACCCGAATGTTTATGACATCACTTGCCGGCGGCGCCGACTCGCCGGGTCGCCGGCCTTGCAAGCGACGCCTCAAAATCGCCGAATGAATCATGCCGATTGGAGGGGATATAACACCAACACCACATTCAAGGAAACAGTATTTAAACTAATTTTAAAGTATACAAGGTTATTTATAACTACTCACCATGCAGGTAGCTCTGCGCTAAACTAGTAGTAAGTAATAGAAAAAATAAATAATCTACGACTCACATAAAGTACACAGTAGATTCCACATCGATAGATAACTATTGAAACTGACTTATAATAAGCAACACAGTTTTCACATTACACAAATACTTATAAAAGATAACTGTTGACCAATCCTATGTTTTTATTTTATCTTATCTTACAAATAAATTCTAGAAGTGTGTAAAGTAAATCATTAAATCGACACAAATTCGTAATTTCTATAATCGTTCGTGCCTAATAGAATACAGATTACTTAAAAAGACAGACTAATACAAGGTAGAGATTTACTGATTTTAGTCAAAACTTAAAATCCGAAACATAATATTTTTAGATTATTTACATACAAAGTAATGTCACGATCAGACACATGTCATTACAGGTCTGACTGCGGCATGTGTCAGTGTCAATATTTGTTTGACGGTGTATGTTTTTTTGGAAATCTAAACCTGGCTACTAAGGTCTTTAACTCAAGGCTTCCGTTTTCAAAAGTCACTTCTATGTCTGCATGAAGTAAGTTACAAAAGCTTGTCATTATACTAGGATTAATCATGCTAGAACGGCTGAACGGATCTGGATGAAATTTGGCGCAGAGATAGATTATAGTTTGGAAAAGCACAAAAGCTTTTTTCTCCGTATAATGTTCCATTGGGATGATAAATCACTTTTCACGTTGACGAGGCCGCTGGCAAGTATTACATACAATACATACGTATCGAATTGATTATTCGTTTTTTTGAAGTCGGTAAAAAAAGGCAGGGGGGTAATTGCAAATGCAGTGGCCAATGATAAACAGTGGCATTTTCAGCTGCCCGAGTTCGCCACCCTCATAATTATTTAGGCAGTACAATTTAAAATCTGTACTAATATTATAAATTCGAAAGTAACTCTGTCTGCCTGTCTGTTACCTCCCAAAAACACACACATACACAAAAAAGTTGAATCTTTATTCAAGTTTTTTGTGTATGTGTGTGTTTTTGGGAAAGAACCAGATTGTTTCCGTTGCCGAATTTACTTACGCAATTAGGCTGCCGGTCTTATCGGATTGGGGTCCCATTGTACTATGAAAATAAAGGACCAGGGTGTGCATCTGTGTTTGTGCACACACTTGTGCATTCTAATTAATAAGTAGGTATAATTAAAAAATATAAATCTATTGCGTACTTGGCGAATTTCCGCTGTGAGGATCTTTAGATGAGACAATGCAGCAGTACATGTCTTTTGACTGTAACGATAATGATGATAAAATAGCACGGGTTACCTAAACTCCATTCAATCTAGTTTTCACTGGGTGAGCGTGGATTCTACCAGATAACAAATAAAATTTAAAAACCCCCGACACATTTATCTTGCGAAAACACCCGATTCAAACAGTAAAACGCCACAAACTTTTGAACGGCTGAACCGATTTTATTCAAACCTATCTAAGGACACTCTCGACAAGCTATGCCGCGGGGGTTAAAATATGTATCTTTAAAGCTATAATTGTCAGTCTAAAACTTCTTGATGATTTAATTCTGTCAGCTAAGAACCGACCTTTTCTGTCTGCTAATAAATATGATAATTATTTAGAAAAGAATACCTACATTATGTCAAGGTAAATAGTTTTTTTGTCCGCCTACATCAAAGATATCAAAATTTTACGTAAATAAAATGTAAATAGATAATCAAACATAAAACAGCAAATATAAAAAATCTTTGAGTAAATATGAGTTTGAAGAATCTCCGAATCACGGTGAGACACTACACCTGTTGCCCGCCGCGGCCACCGCCACGCTGCGTCTGCCAGCCGTGCCCCTGTCCGCCATGCCGGCCCATCTGTCCCCCGTGCGACTGCCGCCCCTGTTACATCCCACCAAATCCGTGCTGTCCAACACATCCTGGCTGCGGCATTTGGAAAAAATGGCGAAACTTATTTTTCTTCATTGGTGTCCCGCTTATGATCCTTCAGGCGATTCACTCGTATGGACAGGAACCATACATTAAATGCGACTGTCGTGATTATGAATACATGCGAAGACGTACTAAGAGGTTCCCGTGGGGAAAAGGAGTCAAAAGCTTGTTCCACAACCCGTGTGTTAACCATCTGCCGGGAGAATGTACACCTCCGGACCTGGAATGTGATTAATTTTTTTATGTCGAAATTCGTTGTACGATATTTTTTTAAACCCTTGACTGTTTTCTTACGGCCCAGATTGCACCAAAACGGAGATGTGAGGAGACGTGCAAATCGGAGAGAAAGTGAGATGTTTACCAGCTAGGTTGAATCCACCGCGCAAATGCGTGGAAGACAAAGGCAATAAATATCGGTTTGATACTTTCAGATAGTACCTACCAATATTTATCATTCAAATGTATATTTATACAAAGCCGGGGCGGGCTACCAGTTTATATACATATTTCAATATAAATGGGGGGTAGCCAGAGGGTAAAATTAACCAGTCAAATTACTTCGATACGTTATATGTTAGTCTTCACGCTATCCCGGCTTTTACAGAACTGAAAAGAAAAGCTAAACAAAAATATCTTCAAATATTTATTAGCGTTCTGATTTCAATCACCTATGTATATATATATAAACACTAGTGGCCCGCCCCGGTACCATTTAAATGATGAAAGATTTGTTCAAAGAGGTGTAGGAGATGATGTATTTGTTCAGAGATTTTCTTCTCTTTTCTATATATTTTCTTTTCTATAGATGATCTTCTTTTTCTTTTCTTCTCTCTTCTACACGTCTGAACAAACTCACATAATTCGGATTCTTTTAACTAGGTATATAATATTAGTTTACAAACTTCTAGCCCCCTGTCCAATCCCTAAAGGATAATTTCTGTGATGAAAACTATCCTATGTCCTTCCCAGAGTCTCAAACTATCTCCATACCAAATTTCATCAAAATCGGTTCAGCGGTTTAAGTGAGAAAGGTAACAGACAGACAGACAGAGTGACTTTCGCATTTATATGATACTAAGATGTCACCGGGTAATTGCAAAAACCATTTGTTTATAATAAATGTCGTAAAATTATGAACACTTTCTTCTCATCAAGACACGAATAGATTATAAACAACCAAAATGGATGGAATTCATTATATTTCTTATGATCTGTTCACAATATAAAGAGAGTATTTTGGGATCACGATATTTATTACAATCCGGAGTTTGCAATAATGTGGTGTCATATATTATATCCATATTCGCTTTCAGCCAGTACGCCCAGTACTAATTTATACAGAAAACTATATTTGCCTTCAACCAGTACATATTTAAAAGTAATAAAGCTATTTATACAGAAAACTATGCCTATTTTTCACCACTAAGTTGAGACAAAAAGTATCGGTACCTATTATTAAATTGGTAATTACAATATCGATTTTGGATATATCGAGATTAAAATAATACCGAGAACTTTCTATTAGGTATTTAATAAAAATAATATCATCAAAATAATTAGTCCAAGCCTCGGCCATCAGTCAGCTCCATATCTCAATTGTTTTGGTGTTCATCCTACTAGTATATTTCATATAAAAAATGGGGCATTGAAATTCTATTGGTCGTTTGCAACAAGTCTCCTGTCCGCACATCTCCACATACATGCATTGGTGCAGTCTGGACCTGATATAGATAAATAAAGCAAACTAAACTAATAAACAGAGCGTATTTTATTGTAGCTAGCTAACCGCCCTGGCTTCACTTGTCATACTCTAAATATAAGCAATCAAAATATATAGCCGTTTATGCCGCTTCTTCCTCGTAGTCAAACTTTTTAGTCCAACTGGTTTGACCACGAGGAATCAAATTTCCTCGTGGTCAAACTATTCGAAAGATTCTTCCTGTATCAACGTCAAGTTATAAATGTGTACAGTCAAACACTGATATTTTCGATATAATATGATGGGTTCGACGTTATAATATATTAAAAATGAATCCCATCTCACTTTATTCAAAAACCGGCCAAGTGCGAGTCGGACTCGCGCACGAAGGGTTCCGCACCATTATTGCAAAAACGGCAACAAAATCACATTTGTTGTATGGGAGCCTCCCTTAAATAATTATTTTATTAGGTTTTTAGTATTTGTTGTTATAGCGGCAACAGAAATACATCATCTGTGAAAATTTCAACTGTCTAGCTATCACGGTAGTAGTAGGGATTCGCCGTTTCTAGATCAAGGAAAATCCTCGGCAAATCCTGTGGTTGTGGACCGGCTCGGCTACTAGTCCCACATGCCGCGAATAAAGTTTATTACACACGTCGCGGTTAATTAATTTAATTACACACGCGAATTACATTTATAGCGCGCGAACATCGCGGACTACTCGCGGTTCAAATATTTTAAGGTAGTAGTAGGGATTCGCCGTTTCTAGATCAAGGAAAATCCTCGGCAAATCCTGTGGTTGTGGACCGGCTCGGCTACTAGTCCCACATGCCGCGAATAAAGTTTATTACACACGTCGCGGTTAATTAATTTAATTACACACGCGAATTACATTTATAGCGCGCGAACATCGCGGACTACTCGCGGTTCAAATATTTTAAGGTAGTAGTAGGGATTCGCCGTTTCTAGATCAAGGAAAATCCTCGGAAAATCCTGTGGTTGTGGACCGGCTCGGCTACTAGTCCCACATGCCGCGAATAAAGTTTATTACACACGTCTTGCGTGCCTTACACCTCTGCTAATTCAAAGGTGGTGTACTTATACCTTGTGTGGACGACATACTTTATACACCGCGAATTAACTTTATTGCATGCTCATCAAACCTCTAATTATTTTATCGACTTGCGGAGGATCACATCTACTTACTACCTGGCCCGTACCTCAGACCTTTGCTTAGGACAATGGAATTCTACGGCCATTATGTTTTCACCGTTTCAAGGTATCATAAAAAAAGGTTTATTGCTCTCCAACGTATTGTTAGGCTTACTCATTGTTGCATCCTGTGGAGTAATTATAGCGATAAAAAAACTAAAAAAACATTCCTTCAGACATATTGTTCTTACACATGTATTTGTTATTCACGTCGATTCCTGTCTGGCCCGTACCTCAGACCTTTGCTTAGGACAATGGAATTCTACGGCCATTATGTTTTCACCGTTTCAAGGTATCATAAAAAAGGTTTATTGCTCTCCAACGTATTGTTAGGCTTACTCATTGTTGCATCCTGTGGAGTAATTATAGCGATAAAAAAACTAAAAAAAACATTCCTTCAGACATATTGTTCTTACACATGTATTTGTTATTCACGTCGATTCCTGTCTGGAGTGAGGTCTTTTTTAAGAACATTGTAAATTGTTTTATATTTGTGCTATTGTAATTTGAATTTCACTAGAGTTAAGTCATACTATCTATTCAGGTACGAGACTTGTTTCGAAGAACTTTGTATTAACAATACGTTGTTAAATGAGTTGGGTGTGGGTAAATACTATATAAAGCTAAAAAAGTAACTTGTAGGTCATCATTTCTTATTCATCCAATACCATGGATAGACTAAGCTGTGACCTGTACAACTCAGAGCTCATCTTGATTGTTGAAGACATCGAATCATTGGAACTGATGTCTTCAAGCTTCGATCAAGAATTATACGAGCTCTGTGAGGAAGCAGAAAAGGACCATTTTGAAACGTGAGTTGTCTTTTGTGTTATAAATTAACTTGTTGCTACATGTTTTGGTAATCGATGAGGAGGGGATGGAATTTTGAGTACTTAAAGTTGTAGTAGCGTGTTTTGAAATCATTCGTTTCTTTGGACCGTGTTTTGGTTACTACAACGATAGAAAATGTATCGCAGCTTTGAATTTGATATTTTATCTCAGAGTGACATTATAAGTATGGGAAAAAGTCTCATTTTAAAAAAATTTCATCGTTTAATACGGTATTGGTTCATACAAAATGTGTTACCGGAATCAATGTTGCGAGATCCAGATATAACTCCATATTATACCCCATGTGAAGGACATACAATCATTGACCACAGTGTTCAATCCGGTCAAGATGATTTCGATGGCGTTTTACCAATGCAAGCGTATTGTTTACGGTGTCAATAATCATGTTAGTACTTTATGTGTAATCGGTGAATACTATACTTGGTGTAATTGTTGATAAATTTTGCTAATGTTATTTTGGTTTCTTTTTTAAACAGATCTATTCAAATTGGTGGAGGAAGAAAGAAAAGACCGGCGACAACGGACCTGATAGAAGAGGAACGGGCAAAGAAGAGGACGAAAAAACATGATGAAAGTCCTTCAACATCAACATCGTCGGTGTCAATAAATCAAAATGTGAGTACAGAAAATAATGATAAAATTGAATGTTCTGTATGTCACGTATTTGTATCAAGGAAATATTTAACCAACCATTTCAAGAGTAATACCCATAAAATCAATGTTTTAAGATCTGATGAAGAATTAACAAACGTACAAATAATAGAAAGTGCGTTCGGGAATAGAATTCTTACTTACAGAATAAAATCGAATATAAATTCAGACCAACCATTTCAAACACCGGAATTATTTTTAGAAAATATTAAAGATTTAATATATAAATTACTAGAACGATGTATTATAGAACACTTTGCTGTGAAAGTAAATTTTATTCTTAATGCCAACTTTACCCAAGAAACCAAAAATCTTTTTAATACTTTTGACTTTCAAATGTCTAATTATGTTATTTGTCGTGGGGATGATAGGGGAATAATTTTTTCATCTATTGTTACTGAAATAACAAATAAAATTTCAAATTTTGAGAAAAAGGATAGTGGATGGAGTTTAGTTAAAATAAAACACTTAGACATGAATGTTAACAAGTTTAACCCATTACATGGATCGTCATACATAGATTTACCATTAGATATAAAATATAAGAAAGCTGTTATCAACGTTCAAAATAATGATAACGAATGCTTTCGTTGGGCCGTATTGTCAGGATTGTACCCAGTTAAAAATAACTGTAATAGAGTAACAGCTTACATGCAACATAAAAATAAATTAAAATTTGATCAACTATGCTTTCCTTTAAAAATTAATGACATTCATAAATTTGAAAAACTCAATAATATAAGTATTAATGTTTTTGGTCTAGAATACGATTTAACAAGTAAGGCGAATAAAGTTGTAGGACCATTACATTTAACAAAACAAAGGAACTCTACTCATTTAAACTTATTGTACTTATCTCAAGGTAGTAACGGTCATTATTGTTATATTAAAAACCTTTCAAGATTAGTTTCTAAACAATTATCAGCATCAGAGCATGCAGTTCATATTTGTGATGGTTGTTTATTACATTTTACATCACGCGATAATTTACAGCGACATCAAGAAAATGATTGTTTCAACGTATGCACAGAATTACCATCTAACTGTGACAGTAAGAGAAATTGGTTCAATGAAATAACTCCATCTAACCAAATCTCATTTAATAATTATGAACGTAAGTTAAGAGTTCCTTTTGTTGTATATGCTGACTTTGAAGCATTTTTAAATCCAATCGACAGTTGTTCTAACGATCCGAGTATATCATCAACTTCTAATATTCAAAAACATGAAATGTATAGTTTTGGGTACTATCTTAAATGTTCTTATAATGATAGCTTTTCAATATATAGAACATATACTGGTAAAGATTGTGCACTCACATTTATGCAATTCATTAAAAAAGATTTAGAAAGTATCTGTAAAAAGAATAGTTGTGTTAAAAGCCCATTGCCGTTAACGAGTCAAAATATTACAGATATTAACCAAAGCAACACGTGTTATATTTGTAATAATAATATAAATGGTCATTCCACAATTTCATATAATTGGCATACTGGCGAGTATGAAGGAGTCGCCCATCCTTTTTGTTCTGAGAAATACCGAACACCAAACTTTTTACCTGTATTTTTTCACAACTTAAGTAATTATGATGCTCATTTTATAGTTCATGGTCTCAATTTTGAAGAGGGTGATATAGAACTCATTCCTGAGAATAAAGAGAAATATATTTCTTTTTCCAAGGTTTTACGTATTAATAATCGTGTTATGAAATTAAGATTTCTTGATTCACTTAAATTTATGTCCAGTAGTCTTGACAAATTAGCTAAAAATTTACTACCCCAACAATTTAACGAGCTCAAATTAAATTTTCCACGTGAAGAAGACTTCAAAAGATTAATACGAAAGGGTGTTTATCCATACGAATACATGACTTCATTTGATTCTTTAAAAATAACTTCTCTTCCTACTCGCGATAAATTTTATAGTTCTTTGAATGATAGCCACATCTCCGAAAATGATTACCATCACGCTCATGATGTATGGAAACACTTCAATTGTCAAAACATGGGTGACTATTCAAATCTTTATTTAAAAACGGATGTTTTGTTATTAGCAGATATATTTGAAAATTTTAGAAACGTTTGTCTTAACACATATAGTCTGGACCCAGCTCATTATTATACAGCACCTGGATTAAGTTGGGATGCAATGTTAATTTTTACTAAAATAAATTTAGAACTTCTTACAGATATCGATAAAATTGCTTTTATTGCGAACAATATCAGGGGTGGTATATCTCAATGCAGTAATAGACACGCAAAAGCAAATAACTTATTTATGGCAGAATATGATTCCAGTGCACCATCTTCCTTTCTGATGTATCTAGATGCAAATAACCTTTACGGTTGGGCTATGTCCCAATGCCTCCCAACCGGCAAATTTGAATGGGTAGATGTAAACACTGATTTTAACATCCCCGACGATGCCGAGCACGGTTTTATTTTAGAAGTAGATTTAGAATATCCAAACAATTTACATGATTTTCATTCAGATTTACCCTTTTGTCCTCAAAACATATGTTTAGGTGATAGCAAAGATCGAAAATTGATCCCAAATTTAAATAATAAAAAGAACTATGTTATTCATTATAGAAATCTTAAACAATGTTTAGAAAAAGGTTTGCGATTACTTAAAGTTCATAGAATCCTTAAATTTGAACAATCCGCATGGTTAAAAAGTTACATAGATTTAAACACACACATGCGTTCTTTGGCAACTTCAGATTTCGAAAAAGACTTTTTTAAACTTATGAACAACTCTGTTTTTGGTAAAACAATGGAAAACGTACAAAAAAGAGTGAATGTTAAATTAGTCAACCACTGGTTGAATCGTGGGAAAACCCAAGGAGCTCAAGCTTTGATAGCAAGACCTGAATTTCACAGTATTTCAATATTCTCCGAAGATTTAGTCGCAGTACAATTAAAGAAAACTAAAGTTTTATATAACAAACCAATTTACCTCGGGTTTTGTATATTAGATCTATCAAAAACCTTAATGTATCAATTTCATTATGATTTTATGAAATCAAAGTATCAAGATAATCTCAAACTACTTTACACGGATACTGACAGTTTGATTTATCAAATATTTACATACAATTTTTATGATGATATCAAAGACAACTTAGAATATTATTTTGATACGTCTGACTATCCACCTAATAATGAATATGGTTTACCATTAATAAATAAAAAACGGTTAGGCTTTTTTAAAGATGAAAATAATGGTAAAATTCTCAACGAATTTGTAGGACTTCGTGCAAAAATGTATGCAATGGATGTGCAGAATAAACTTGTAGCTAAAGCAAAAGGTATTAATAAATGTATCACAAATAAATTTGAACTTAATGATTATAAAACATGTTTGTTCGAAAAGAAAATTCGTTATAGTGAAATGTTAAGATTTAAATCAATAAAACACGCGATTTATACTCAAAAAATAAACAAAATATCACTATCGCACAGTGACACAAAACGATATTTATTAAGAAATTCTACTGACACTCTCGCTTGGGGTCATTATAGAATAAAGAACATTTAATATTATTATTTTCTGTATAATAAAAGATGTACCTCTCAATTATATGTGCATGAAAATATGTGTATGTAAATATGTATTTTTGCTTTTTTATTAGTTGTAGATTTATTTTAACATTTTTGTACAAATATAATAGCTTTAATTTTAATGATATGTTTTATTCATTCCGATACACCTGTAGAGTTCACACGTTAATTTAGAATGATCCATTTTTCCCACCCCTTTACTGCCATAGTCGCAGGTCCGAGTGCTTGTGGGAAATCGAAGTTTGTGACGAATTTTATAAAATCTATAAAACAAATATGTAATTGTGATTTTAATCAAATTACATGGTGCTTTGACGAAATGCAACCTTTGTATAATTTACAAAATGTCAACTATCATCAAGGTATTCCCGACCTTAACATGTTTGATGGGGAGAAACCACATCTCGTTATAATAGATGATCTAATGAGAGAATCAGATGGTAGAATTGTTGACATATTTACCAAGGGTAGTCACCACAGAAATTTAAGCGTGTTTTATATATCACAAAACTTATTTCATCAGGGTAAAGGGCAAAGGGACATTTCCTTGAATTCAAGTTACATAATTTATTTTAAAAATCCTCGTGATAAAACTCAAATACGATATTTAGCAAGACAGGTATCCCCAGAAGATGCAAAATTTATTGAAGATGCTTACAAGGATGCTACATTAGAAGCCCATGGATATTTATTAATTGATTTAAAGCAGAATACTAATGACTTGTGCCGTATCAAAACAAAAATATTCCCATTTAATGGGTATTGCACAGTATACGTACCTACAAAAAGGTTTAAATACTCCAAGAATCAAACAGTTCCTATCATTTGTTAACAATGCATCGTAAACTAACAACGTATAGAAATTTATTAAACGCATTGTATACACTTAAACCGAAGTATCAAAAAGCAATTATCAAATCTTGTGATGACGAAGATATAAATTTTCTATGTGAATGCATTCATAACGTTCTACAAGGGAAGGTACCTCTCAAAGATCAAGAAAAGAAGAAATTAAATAAATATAAAAATATTCTCCGGAAATTGGTGCGAAAGTGTAAAACTAAACTAAGAAAAAATATAATCATTCAAAAAGGAGGAGCTTTCTTACCTATAATATTAGGATCAATTTTGAGTGCTTTCGTAAGTTGTTTTACTTCACAAAATTAACATGGAAAATGCAAAAAAGATGCTACTTATAGAACCTGGATTAATTGAAAAACTAAAACATGAAACCATGGGTAACAATAATTTATCTCGATTAGACACTGAAATGCAAAATATTATGAAAAGTAATACTGAAGATCGAAAGAAGTGGATGTTATATTTACAAACTCTACAAAGATATCTCCACTTTGCTGAAGAAGACCGTCAACCTTATAAACTACCAATTTATAATGATATCTCTAACGATGGTATAAATGAATCTAAGAATAGTTATAAAAATAAAGAAATGGATGATAAACAAATAGTTACTAACGAAGCTTCGTTGCGAGACATTGAACCTATTAAGAAAGAAGATAATTTTACAACAAAACCGGTCTACTCAACCTCCCAAATACTTAGTTTGATACCAAAAACTTATAATAAAAAAGGTGAGTTACTATTAAATTTAGTGGAATCAAGTAAAAGTAAAATACATTGGGACAACGAAGGTACAGTTATAATTGACAATGAAAAAATTCCTGGAAGTAATATTGTTGATTTAGTAAATGATTCACTAAGACCATTGAAAAGAAGTGACCCAATAGGGTGGGACAAATTTGCTAAAGCATTAAAAGATATTAAAGTACCACTGACTTACATTGGTAATCCAAAGAGATATGAATTCATCAATAAACTTCAAACAAAAGATCTAGGCGAACCATCAGAAGTTGAAGAATTCACTACACCAAGTAGTGGGGATAAGAAGCTCATAAAAAAAATAAGAAAAAAGATTGATTGGGAAAAATGGACTCCGTACTAGAAGAAATTAATAGAATTTATTATGACCCATCAAATCCTGCTGGCTATAGTAGTATTGATAAACTAACAACAGCTATGAATGGTAAAATGGACAAAAAACGTGTAAAAAATTGGTTACAATCACAAGAAACGTACACACTTCACAAACCGGTTCGGAAGAAGTTTTCGCGAAATAGATATATTTTATCAAATATTAATGAACTATGGCAAGCAGATTTGAGTGACATGCGATCTTACTCTCAATATAATGATGGTTTTAACTATATACTTTGTGTTATTGATGTCTTTAGTAAATATGCTTTTGCTAGACCTATGAAAAAGAAAAATTCAGATACTACCAAAGAATGTTTTGAAAGTATATTTACTGAAGCTAATACAACTCCTACACACATACAATCTGATAAAGGTACTGAATTTGTTTCAAAAGATGTACAACGATACTTCAAATCTAAGCAGATTAACTACTATACGACTAACAATCCTGATATTAAGGCCAGCATTGTCGAACGATTTCAAAGAACATTGAAAATGAAAATGTGGCGTTATTTCACTCATAAAAATACATATAAGTACGTAGACGTTTTACAAGATTTAATATATTCTTATAACCATAGCATTCACTCCAGTATTAAGATGTGTCCTTGTGATGTAAATTCTAACAATATTATGACAGTCTGGACTAATCTCTATGACAGAGGACCAAACAAAATCTCTTTAAATGGTCCAAAACCAAAATTAAATGTTGGTGATTACGTTCGAATAACAAAATATAAGCATGTATTCCAAAAAGGTTATGAATCGAACTGGAGTGATGAAGTATTTATTATATCCTCAATAATTGATAGGTCTCCATGGATTGTTTATACAATAACAGATTTAGAAAATGAACCAATCGTTGGCACTTTTTATGAAAAAGAATTACAAAAGGTGTCTTATAACCCCACCTTAAACTATAAAATAGATAAAATAATTCGTTCTAGATATTCAGGTATCAGAAAAGAAGTGTTAGTGAAGTGGAAAGGTTATCCAAATAAATTTAACAGTTGGATTTTAGCTACTGATTTAAAAGAAATATGAATAAAGAAAGTTTTTATTTAACTTTGCTCAGCAATAGTTCAATGGATTACTTTCCTGATAACAAGACCACAAATTTTTCAACAAAATTACCAAAAGCTATTAAATTAGAAGGTGAATGGTCGGTTGGGGTTGTTGAGTTTCAATATCCATGTACCATGTTTACTGTTCAAGATCATGAAAATGTTATATATATTACAAAAACCATGTTAATGCCTAATGAAGATAAATCCTCAACAGTGTACTACAAAAAACATATTCCAGCTACCAACTATGATAACGTGGAACATATTTTGAAAGCGTTAAATGGTATCAAAGAGAACTTAAGATTTCGTTATGATGAAATAACTAAATTTGTGCATGTTGCTGTTTTGGATAAAAAAATATCATCCGTAACATTATCACCAAAATTAAGTTTACAACTAGGTTATGAGCCAAATACAAATCTCTTAGAGAGAAATTTTGGAAAGTGTCCTGCTAATTTACACTTAGGGTTACCATCTCAACTATTTGTATATTGTGATATAATCGATCCTCAGATTGTAGGTGATGTTATGACTCCTTTATTAAGAATAATTTCATTAGATCCATCAAAATACATTTATGGTGCAAATAAAATGCACGTTTTCTCCCCACCTCATTACTTACCTGTTATGCGAAGAGAGTTTGATACACTGGAAATAGATATAAGATCGAGCACAGGACAAAAAATACCATTCCAGTTTGGAACCGTGTGTATTAAACTGCATTTCCGAAAATTATTGTAATGTATTCTCTTCGTGATCATACTAAATGCCCTTACGAAAATTATTATACACATCAAGCTGGGTCCGGTATTGGAGTAATTTATAAGGGATCATCATACCAGCGTGGTCACGGTATCGGGAGTTTCTTAGGTGGATTATTTAGATCAGTTTTACCTTTACTTTCGAGTGGTGCTAGAGTTATTGGTAAAGAAGCACTAAATGCAGGAATAGGACTCTTGACTGATATAGCTCAAGCACGTCCCATGGAAGATTCGATTAAAGCTCGCCTCAAGCAAGTTGGTTCAAACTTAAAAAGAAAAGCCGATGACAAAATTGATAGAATCAACATGTCTGGCTCTGGGTATATAACCAAAAGAAAACGATTGTCTTCATTCATTCCACCATTAACTGCTAGAGTGAAAGCTGTGAAAAAATCAGGTCTAAAACCAAATAATATCAAAGATATATTTTCTAATTAATTATGTCTTTTCTTCACAATCATTCTTGTGAGTGTGTTAAGTCAGAATTGGATTTGTTTGCTTTACCGTCTACACAAACGAGCATTGAAAATGGATTGTGGATTCATTATAAACCAATTTCATCTCTTGCTGATGATGGGCCTATAGAGTTTCAAATTCCGGGTACAGGTGATGACTACATAGATTTGTCACACACATTACTCCACATAAAGGCAAAGATACTAAATCAGGATTCATCAAACCTGTTATCATCTACGGTGGTTGCCCCAGTAAACAATTGGTTGCATTCACTCTTCAGTCAGCTTGATGTTTATTTGAATCAAAAACTAGTATCACCACCCAATAATACATATGCCTATCGAGCCTACATGGAAACGCTTTTAAACTATGCTCCTGCAGCTAAACAATCTCATCTCACTTGTGGTCTTTGGTATGAGGATACTGCAGGCAAAATGAATTCTACAGATGAAAAAAACAAAGGATTTGTTAAAAGACAAGAACTTACTACTGAAAGTAAAGAAATTGAAATGATTGGGCATCTTCATGGTGATATATTTAATCAAGAAAAATTTATGATTAATGGTGTTGAAATGTGTGTAAAATTGGTTCGTTCAAGAGAAAGCTTTAATTTGATAGCTTCTTCGAGCGATACAAAATTTAAAGTGTGCATTACAGATGCAACTCTCATTGTTCGAAGGGCAAGAATTAATCCAACTGTATTACTTGCACATCAGAAAGTTTTAGCTTCTACCACAGCTAAATACCCCATCACTCGAGCTGAAGTTAAAGTCTTAACAATTCCATCTGGTGTTCAGGGAAAAACTCTTGATAATATTTTTCTAGGACAGGTACCCAAAAGATGCATAGTTGGGTTCGTAAGCAATGCTGCTTTTAATGGTACTCTTACTAAAAATCCATTCAATTTTGAAAATTATGGTATTAATACTTTTAGCTTATACATTGATGGTCAACAAGTTCCTTCAAAGGCTTTACAACCATCTTTTGATAAAGATGTTTTTACATCTGCTTATCACACTCTTTTCTCTGGAACTGGTATACATTTTCTTAATGAAGGTAATGCAATATCTCGAGAGCAATATGCTAAAGGATACTGTCTGTTGGCTTTCGATTTAACACCTGATTTATCAGCTAACTCATCAGGACATTGGAATCTCATTAAGCATGGTAGTGTAAGATTAGAGGTTCGTTTTGAATCATCACTTATACAAACAATTAACTGCATTGTTTATGCAGAATTTGATAATATAATTGAAATTGATAAAAACAGAAATGTAACTGTAGATTATAGTAGTTAAGAATAAATGTATAATAGTGTAAGATATAAGAAAACATTGTATAAACTGAAATTTTGAATAAACAATTATGTAAAAACTATTTCCATTTTTATTTACCCCCTAAATATATAATTGAAAACTTTAGTTCTCAAATTATATTATACATAATCAAGTTAAAATGAAACATTTACACATTACCCACAGCATAGATTAGTACTGTCATAGCTCTCACCGTTTGTTTAATAAGTATGGATACAGTAGACATACAGAAACACTTAAAAAAAATTCATCCAGGTCTAGCAAAAAATGTGTATGCTGCAAACAGGTTACCAGTTTATACCCAGCTACCAACATATATAATAGGTAACCTGGACGCTGATGATAAACCAGGCTCTCACTGGGTAGCTATAAATATTGATTTGAATGGTGTTGGTCAATATTTTGATTCCTATGGACGGGCACCAACCGGATATTATCTACAATTTTTAAGAAGGAATTGCAAAAGATGGGACTGGAATATAAGTAGGATTCAGAATGATTTTACTTTAGTTTGTGGGGAGTACTGTTTAATGTATTTGTTACATAAATTTCACGGATGTACGATGCTGAATTTTACTAAATTATTTACCAGTAATACATTATTCAATGATATATTAGTTGACAAGATGTTCCGTTCATATTTTAAAAGTAAAACCCACAAGACCAGATCTGCCTAATGCAGAGTTGTTAGATAACCTTTTCTGTAATGTTGCTACTTTGCTGAAGTCAAGAAATGAATTAAAGACGAATTTTAAATAAATATGCAGTTTTATTATCTTTACAATTCTTAACAAAATACACTTATACATGTTCAATACACAAAGTTCTTCGAAACAAGTCTCGTACCTGAATACATAATATGACTTAACTCTAGCGAATTTCTAATAACAATAGCACTGATAAAATACACTTTACAACGTTCTTAAAAATAAGTACCTGAATAGATAGTATGACTTAACTCTAGTGAAATTCAAATTACAATAGCACAAATATAAAACAATTTACAATGTTCTTAAAAAAGACTTAAATTCTAAGCACCAACACACACACATTCTCTTATTCACTTATCAGTCTCTATAAAATATTTTACACAATCGTCTTTTGTTGCCAACTCTTTGGTAATATCAAATATGACATCTCTCACACTTAACATGTGTTTGTCTTCCTCGACTTCTGCATAGTATTTAACACGGACGTCTGCATGTTTCCAGTGGTCCGTCGGTGCGACATTCTTGATCCTGTTGAGATCATATATCTCTATTTTGATAAGGTGGGATGCCTTCTCACCGTCCTCTTTATTTGAGGTGATGTATTGAACACCTCCGTTCGACGATGAGCGACGACCAACACTCGACGACTTTTTAATAAGCTTCTTCTTCTTCTTCGGTTTTTCAAAAAAGTCATCGATGCTATTGGACCTTTTGGATATTGCCTGTTTCACTTTGTAGGCAAGTGTACCTTCCTCGTCACTGGGTTCGTCGTGCAGCTCTGGATAGTAGTAACTCTTAAACGTATTTTCAGAGAACTGAAACAATAAAAAATTGGTTAAGGAACGAGCGTAACAACATGGTAAACACACAATAATAAATAAATCGACAGTAAATGAGACATAAACGAACATATTTTAAACAAAGATGAGATACTTACAGTCATTATTCAGCAGCTTCACCACTTCACTATATAAACAACAGGAGACCGTGTTTGGTGTAGAGCACAGAAGATAATACGATGCTGTATGCTTTCGGTCGTCTGTTTTATAGGGACATAACGGGTTTCTCACTCCAGACAGGAATCGACGTGAATAACAAATACATGTGTAAGAACAATATGTCTGAAGGAATGTTTTTTTTAGTTTTTTTATCGCTATAATTACTCCACAGGATGCAACAATGAGTAAGCCTAACAATACGTTGGAGAGCAATAAACCTTTTTTTATGATACCTTGAAACGGTGAAAACATAATGGCCGTAGAATTCCATTGTCCTAAGCAAAGGTCTGAGGTACGGGCCAGACAGGAATCGACGTGAATAACAAATACATGTGTAAGAACAATATGTCTGAAGGAATGTTTTTTTTAGTTTTTTTATCGCTATAATTACTCCACAGGATGCAACAATGAGTAAGCCTAACAATACGTTGGAGAGCAATAAACCTTTTTTTATGATACCTTGAAACGGTGAAAACATAATGGCCGTAGAATTCCATTGTCCTAAGCAAAGGTCTGAGGTACGGGCCAGGTAGTAAGTAGATGTGATCCTCCGCAAGTCGATAAAATAATTAGAGGTTTGATGAGCATGCAATAAAGTTAATTCGCGGTGTATAAAGTATGTCGTCCACACAAGGTATAAGTACACCACCTTTGAATTAGCAGAGGTGTAAGGCACGCAAGACGTGTGTAATAAACTTTATTCGCGGCATGTGGGACTAGTAGCCGAGTCGGTCCACAACCACAGGATTTGCCGAGGATTTTCCTTGATCTAGAAACGGGGAATCCCTACTACTACCTTAAAATATTTGAACCGCGAGTAGTCCGCGATAAATTCGATTCGCGCGCTATAAATGTAATTCGCGTGTGTAATTAAATTAATTAACCGCGACGTGTGTAATAAACTTTATTCGCGGCATGTGGGACTAGTAGCCGAGTCGGTCCACAACCACAGGATTTGCCGAGGATTTTCCTTGATCTAGAAACGGGGAATCCCTACTACTACCTTAAAATATTTGAACCGCGAGTAGTCCGCGATAAATTCGATTCGCGCGCTATAAATGTAATTCGCGTGTGTAATTAAATTAATTAACCGCGACGTGTGTAATAAACTTTATTCGCGGCATGTGGGACTAGTAGCCGAGTCGGTCCACAACCACAGGATTTGCCGAGGATTTTCCTTGATCTAGAAACGGGGAATCCCTACTACTCACGGTTCATGAGATATAGCCTGGTGACAGACCGACAGACAGACAGACAGACAGACGGACCGCGGAGTCTTAGTAATAGGGTCCCGTTTTTACCCTTTGGGTACGGAACCCTAAAAAATAACCATCCACATCTATTTTATTGTTTATTAACTCCATTTGAAATTTTAGAATGAAATCATATCTATAAATAATTATGTTCACTCTGACGAGAAGATGGTCCTTCACGAAAATTTGTTTCATATTCTAATAATGTTTTGAGCAAGCGAGCAGCTACTATATATAATTATTTAATGATGTGTCCTTATCGTTTTATTAAGTTGTGCATTCCCAGCTCTTTACGATATTTTTAGTGCGACTACTTTGTCCATATACGGACCACTGCTTTCTAAGTGATTCATTCTTTTGCCATGCAGTCTCAAAATAATTAAAATCTGTTTGTTTTTTTTTTGTTTATTAGGACTATCAGATTGTATAAATTCCCAACCTTCCTTTTTTCTGTTTTCGGGAAGGAAAGCGAGTGCTGAACATAGTCCGACAATTCGATTTCTGTCTTTGCTCTTTTTTTTGCCCTTTTAGATTGAGAATTTGTGAAATGATATTTTTTGACAGTGAAATTTAAACGCCAGAAAGAATAGATAAAATCAAAATTATGGAGACCACATATATGCAAAAATTGAAACCGCATACTTGTTATCGCTTTTTTTGACGATATACAAAAGATTAACGAAATCGGTCCAGTAATTATTAGGTTTAAAAGTAGAGTTTTAGTTTATATATTTGAATTTATTTTGATTGATTTTTAATTTTTAATTTGGCTTATTAATTTTATTAACCGTTTTAAAAAAATAATTCATTATAATAATATTTTTTACTGCCAGCCTTTGAGAAGTAGAACTGTCTCACGTTTACGCTTCACGTTTTAAATCCGTTTTTTGTTCTGAATATTTTAATTGAAATAATTCATTTAACGAATAAAATTACTAAGTGAACTCCGCCGCACTTGACGTTTGACATTAATTAATTCTATCTATGACTGTACATACAAAAGCTGTGCATACAGCGTGCTGAAAAAGTGCAATATCAATGAAGTTTGACCACGAGGAAACACAATTCCTCGTGGTCAAACCAGTTGGACTAAAAAGTTTGACTACTTGGAAGAAATATTTGACTTCCTGTCGACCTGGAATCATGAAATTTAGCTAGAGTAGTAGCCCAGTCATTTAGGGGTCAGCCACGAATTGAGAGATAATATGCTGAAAACTCGTCTCAAAGTTGTATCTTTTAAAGTATCATTAAATCTCGTGCCTGCGTCGTAAATTATTCAAGGTTACAAATAAAATTTCACAATTTAAAAAACCCCCGACACATTTATCTTGCAAAAACACCCCGATTCAAACAGTAAAATGGCCATAACTTTTGAACGGCTGAACCGATTTTATTCAAACATAGCTAAGAACACTCTCGAAAAATTACCTTTCAAACAAAAAAAAAAAAATCGAAATTAGTTCATCCGTTTAGGCGCTATGATGCCAAAGACAGACACACAGATACTCAGACACACAGATACACAGCAACACACGTGAAACTTATAACACCCCTCTTAGACGAGTGTTTTTCCGGCGGGGGTTAAAAAGGCACAAAAATCAGTTTTTTTGTACCCGAAAAAATATGACAACCCTGTTGGCGTGGCTAAATTCACTCGTTCCACTAGAATCCCCTATTTCAGTCCCCCAGGGGATTATACATCACTCAATGTTCCACTACGATCCCCTATGCAGGGGATTCTATAAGTACCAATAAGTTCTATTCGTTTTCTAAATACAAAAGTACTGCGTTCTGCGAGCAATGTGCCCTGCCCACTGCCATTTAAGTTTCGCAATTCTTCGGGCTATATTGATGACTTTGGTTCTCCTGCGGATATTTTCATTTCTGACGTAAACACGCAAGGAAACTCAGAGCATGCAAAAATTAAGTTTGTACAAACTTTTTTTTTTTTAATCGGAGACCTACACTCGAAGTTGTAGACGATTATGTCTACCTGGGACCAACGGTCCAGTTGGTTAGGTCTAACTTCGAGAAAGAGTTGTATCTTGTCGTCTAATTTACCGCAGTGTCTCAAGACAAAAGTCTATGAGTGTGTGTTGCCAGTGATCACCTATGGGACCGAGACGTGGTCGCTCATCATAAGCCTTATCAATAAGATTGAAGTCACCCAAAGGGCAATGGAGAGGACTATGCTCGGAGTTTCCTTGCATGATTTCGTCAGAAATGAAGATATCCGCAGGAGAACCAAAGTTACCGACATAGCCCGAAGAATTGAGAAACTTAAATGGCTGTGGGCAGGGCACATTGCTCGCAGAACGGATGGCCGATGGGGCCGAAAAGTTCTGGAATGGCGGCCGCGAACTGGAACACGATGCGTTGGAAGGCCTCCCACTAAGTGGACCGATGACCTAGTTTTTTTAAGTAGAAAAGGTTTTTCTTTAATATTTTGCGTTTATAACGATACATAAATGTACTTAAGAAAGCTAAACATTGAAAAAACCCGAATGCCTTAGGTGGGACTCGAACCCAACGCCACCGAGACGCTGCACTAGTCGAACTTGCGAAATTCTTCAACGCTTTTGGTACTTTTTTTTTCAACATTTAACTTATATTAGAAAAAATAATTTACGTCATTGTAATCCCCTCTTTAGACCGATTTTTAAACCTATGTATTACATAACTATTATTATTTTATAGGGGGTTTTTTTATTTAGAAGGGACAAGGAATAGAACTTATTAGTACTTTCCACTGCATAGGGGATCGTAGTGGAACATTGAGTGCTGTATAATCCCCTGGGGGACTGAAATAGGGTATTCTAGTGGAACGAGTGGGCTAAATTCTGGTCAAAATATATATAATTTTGGAATCATCGATACGACGAAGAAGAAGTACCCGAAGGGTCCAAACGGAGCCCTGTTGCTATCAGTCACGTGTCCTGTGACTATGACTGTATGTCCATCCGTCTGTCTGTCTGTCACACAAATTTTACAGCAAGCGGTTGGAGCTACAGTCTTAAAATTTTCACAGTATTTATAGAATCTTTTTGACCCAAAGCCATACAAATTGGCGTGTTTTACCGTAACAGGAGCGTAGTCAATGAATGCCACGTCGTAGGCAGCGATGTGTTTTATGACACCGTAGCAAGCGCGTATGTAATGATTGCTACGTCGCATAGGAGTATTGCCAGGTGAAATCAAAATTATTTAGTGGCTTATTTAATAATAAAACATGGTAACTTGATTTAATATAATCTTTAAGGTGAAAGATACGGTCTGTTCCCGGCACTTTTCCCGCTAGATGGCGCTGAAATCCCCTCTGCGGCAGAAGGACAGATAAGCAAAATCCCGGAATAGCAAAAGCCCAGATTAAGGACAGATTTGCATAAAAGCAGATAATGTACTGTCGCCGTCAAAAAATTTACAAATCCTAGTAACCTTATTATCAATTTGTGACCTTTGCTTTATGTATCTAAAGGTCATCATGGAGTACTGCTCTCACCTCTGGGACGGATCTGCCAAATACCAACTTGAAGCACTTTAGTCAATTGACAGACGCGACATCTGATCGGCAACGATGCGCTGGTCGACTCAAACCTCCAGATCCTTGAACACTGACGACGAGTTGCCAGCCTGTCGGTTACATTTCGGGGAGTGTGCGATGGAACTGCACAATAGAATGGAAAAACAAATTTCAACAAACTAAAATTTACGCTCGTTTCTTTGCGAATTTGTGTTAAAGTTTATACAATGTTTTAAGGAACATGATCATCTATGGAAGTACACCAGCAGTGACTATAAAAATCAATAAAAATAAACTGCTAAAAACGTCCGCGAACAATAAACTTTTAAAGATCTACCAAAAACAAGATCCAATCAGTACAATTGCTGATGTTAAAAATACCATTCAATCTCTGCTTACTTGTCACAGGAAGGAGAGAAAAAGGTTCAAGCTAGCATGAGGACTGGATCAGGGGCCGATGAAGTGTATAAGCCCAAGTCGTGGTACTACACAGAAAAGTTTTTTTTCTCCAGATGTAACAGTATAGCCAAGTTACAAAGTAATTCCGTCTAGGAGCACGCCATGACTTAGCCAACGATTAGATTAGACTGTTTGGTACGCTAATGGATCACCAACGCGAGTTGACGACCCAAGGAACCAACGATTTATTTCGTTAGCTCGCCGGCTCGCTTATTATGTTTTTAGAGTTCCGTACTAAAGCTTTTAAATAAATGAGCTTTGTTTTACATACAAAATTAATTATTTGAACTCTAAAAACATAATAAGATATTTATTTAAAATATATTCAAAGCGTAATAATTAATTTGCAATTTCTTAAATAGAATTACTTACTTCCTCGATCTTTAGGTAAATTTACTCTACCTATTCCGATCTCTGTAAATAAAACCTCGCTGCCTACATTATATTTATCGCCTACGCGCCTGCTACGGTAACACAACACATCGCTGCAGACTAGTGCCGACACTGCCGACGACGCACATAGGAGTATTTCCATCTAAAAGCCGGTCAAAAGTCGAATTTACGAAGTTAAATAAAAACCAATTACCGGCACACATTTTTGCAGCTTAATAACCTGACCATCTAAATAGGTACATATTTGTAACTCAGGTAGTTGACGCTTGCCGCACAAGTAGTCGGCACCCAGTCGTTGTCTAAACTGCATGACTATGTTCTCGGCGTTTGTTTTTTCACTGCATTAGAGTAAAATAGTGAAAAAGAAACATTGTGGATTTAAAAGTACAAGGTACGTAGATCATTTTAACATGATAATGAAATACTTTATGTTTCATTTATGTGTTTTAAAAAAATCAGAAAGACGGACCGAAAATTTGAATTTGATAAATTTATGAAATATTTTATTTAATCGTGTTTATGTTTATTTGTCAAGGCTTGTCAAACGTTTATTTTACGATCAATATTTTGTCTGGTATATATTTGAGTAAATACGCCGCGCCTAAACACGCCATTTTTATTGTCAATTATTTAAAGATGATAGTGTAAAATGTGGATATATTTGACTTTATGTTGTTCTATTTTTAAATTCAGATAATGTAGAATCGACTATTAGTTAGAAACGAAAGAGCAAATACAGAAAGACTAAAAGGCAACACCAGTTGCGAAAATATAGATGAAGACGATGAAAAGGAAAATTAAGATAATTTTAAGAACAACGTTTTATTAATGAAACGTGTTTTTTGCTATGAATGCACTTTTTATTGTCCTTAAAGATTATATTAAATCATATTACCATGTTTTATTATTAAATAAGCCATTCAATAATTTTGATTTCACCTAGCAATAGGTACTCCTATGTGCGACGTAGCAATATTTAACTACGCGCTTGCTACGGTGACATAAAACACATAGCTGCCTACGACGTAGTATTCATCGCCTACGCGCCTGCTACGGTAACAAAACACTTGTCGTTTGTCAGCGAGGCATAGTCGCTGAATGCTACTTCTCCTGCTACGGTAAAACATAAAACATCGCTACATACACCGACGCGATCGTCGACTAGGCGTCTGCTACGGTAACACATAACACATCGCGGCCTACGACGTTGCTATCATCGCCTACGACGTAGCTACGATCGCCGACGCGCTTTTTCAGAGAACCCAACTATTTGCTGCCTACAACGTAGCAGTGTCTACACGCTTGCTACGGTAACACATAACATAACAAATCGCTACCCACAACGTAGCCATCATCGACTACGCACTTGCTACGGTGAACCCAACACTTTGCTGCCTACGACGTAGCATTCATCGACTACGCGTCTGCTACAGTAGCACATGGCTGCCTACGACATAGCATTCATCGCCTACGTGCCTGCTACGGTAAACCCAACACATCGATACCTACGACGTAGCATTTATCGCCTACGCGCCTGCTACGGTAACACATAACATAACGCTGCCTACGACGTAGCCATCATCGACTACGAGCCTGCTACGGTAACAAAACACGTCGCTGCCACAAAGTACATAAGCGGCGGCGCGCTGCAGACAGATAGTCCACTACAAACAAAGCGTTCTTTTGCACGCACACATTGGCATTACGATTTTACAGGGAATAATGAGCAATATTGGACCGAGCTTAGTCGCGGATGTCACGAGCATAGGCTACTATTATATACGTCACGAGTGCAAGCGTGGGCGTTTGTTTCTGTCTTTTGTAAGAAGTTTAAAATATATTTTTAGCGACCAGAATGGAAAAACAAATTTCAAACAAACTAAAGTGAATTTATTTCAGATTAGACTTAATTTTAACAATATTTCAACGAACAAATTCGAGCAATCACAAACAACCGTTAATAAAATTTCAAAACACGAAACAATAAAACAATAGCCAAAATAGCAAAATATGGAACCGGCTTACTGCAAGTAGCGTAGGCCTAGGCACCGACAACCTAACCGTGCGACGACTGTCCGTATATATAAGTTTCTCTGTGGCGACGACTCAGGAGCAAATGACCGATACTCCTTTTTTTTTATGGGACCTCTCGCAGATCAATCAAAGTGCCATACATGACATACGAGTACGTCATTTATGTCATGATATGATAGTATGTCATGTAGGTACCATCACTACCCACCCGGCTTAGGGTATATATGTTCTGTGACCACTACCAACAATAAGTTCTGCTTGTACGGCCTCTCCTGATCTTGCGTCGCCCTCTGCTATACCTTAGACTTTGGCACACAAGAATTTGGGGCCCTTTTGGAAAGTCAAAGACACGACTGCCGGGACAGCGCACGATCAGCATACATAGTACGCGACTTCCGTGACAGAGCCCGATGCGCATACATAGTACGCCACTTCTGGGACAGCGCCCATGCGTGTTCATAGAACACGACTTCCGGGACAGCGCCCAATGCGCATACATAGTACACGACTGCAAGAACAGCGCCCGATGAGTGTTCATAGAACATGACTTCCGGGACAGCGCCCAATGCGCACCAAGAAAAATTCTTGCACCAGTAGAAAGCTGCATAAGGCCGGAGTGACATACCTATGCTATTTTTTTTTATCAAAAAACGGCCTCTTTTGGGGTGGGCCACGGGAGCGAAGCCGCGGTGAACAGTTAATAAGTGGTAAGTTAAAAATAAAAAAGATGACAAGCTCAAAATTCATTACTGAAAATAATAAATTATTTAAAAAAAAAAACAAAATCTAAATTTGTTTATTTTCTCTCATAAAGGTTGCATTGTTACACAATAAGAAATTTTATACAATTTTGCCTTAGGTTATAACCTTTGTGAGAGCTGGAGTCTGAACTAGGTTCGGGACCTGATGACAGATCCCCTTTAAAATGTTCATATTTGACGGCAACATAATTAAGATTATTTAAAACAACATTTCAAACAATTATGATAGTAAATGTATATTAAAGGTGATCATATTTGTGGAGTGTAATGTTAAGTGAAAGTATTGCAGGACTGTTGTGTAGTGTGTGAGTGTATGGGGGTGATTTGAGTATATGAGTGTAATTCCTGTGCGAGTTTTTGTTCTTAGGTATCAGTAAAATTAAGAGGGACGTATGTAACAATTATTTAATTGTTTGGATGACATTTTCTGTACCTTCATAGTCCAAACCCATCAGCCAGTCCCTTACAGTAGTCTTGCATTTACATTTGATCATTGAGTAGATATGTAAGGTTTTATTAATTCTGTAGTATACATAAGGACCAAGGAAATAAAAGAATCGCTGGGCTAGCCTTGAATTCACGGAATTAGACGGACAGACTGTATGCTTTTGTCTCGCGGTTTTATACTTTTCGGGAGTGGACTGAGAATTAAATTTAGTACGAACAATTTTCGAATAGAGAGGACCTTACACATTTTATAAAGGGGTCTACCTTTTATAGTAGAAGTTTTTATGGCATAATATTATTATGCATAACAACGGTTAGCATAAACATCATTTCGCAGAAAATCGTTTGGCATTCACTCATTTATCATAAATTCAAACTCATAATTTTGTTAGTCAGAATCATCTTTAGGCATAAATTTCATATCGATAGTCATTAAAAGGCAGAACCATCATATCGCAGAAAATTCACAGTCAGAATCGTCTTTTGGCATAAATTTCATAAATTAATTGAAATACTCATCTATCACATTACAGATAATGCATAGTTAGAGTAATTTTGTATTTTTACCATAATAAAAGATTGAATGAGCACATTTTTTTTGTGTTAATTCGCTGTATGAAGCATGCAAACCTGCAAACCAGCATATAGCATTCAAACAAGCATACACCATGCATGCAGCAAGCATGCAACATGCAAGCAAGAATGCAAGTGAGCATGCAGCAGGCATGGTTTCTGTCACGGCTCCGGCGCTGCGGGGCTCCGGCGGTCCCACGCGAGCTTATCGTCGCAGATGGTTTAAACGCTCACCACCGCTTCACCGGCCAGCCTCAGCCGCGGCGGCGACCGTTATTAAACCACCTGCTCCTCAACTCGCAGGCCGCCTCGCCCCTACGCGCCTACGCGGGTTTAAATTACACTCTAGTGGAAGGGCAGACAAGACTACGTAGAGTCGGTTTTGCAGCGATTCGTTTCTGTCACTAACACAACATATTGACTTTTTATGACAGTATTTCAATTTTACTTTAAGGTTAAAAATACTATTTTATAGAAATGCTTAAAAAAATATTCTAAATGAATTTCTGCCATCTTCGTATTTAATATGCCAAGTGAAAGTATGCCTAATAAAATTCTGCCATCTTAAAAGTAAGCTATTGTAAATTCGGACATAGAAACATTCGGCCAAACAATAAGTATATAAAAAAAAATATGCCTTAAGAATATTCGTAGAAGATTATGTCAAGTGTGTTATGCCAAATAAATTTCGGAGTATTAATATTCTGCCAGATAGAGGGAACCCTTTATAAAGTTCGGTGGTAGGAAATTGATAAGGAAGTGACCATCCTACTTTAAGGATGGCTCTTTGGGCACGTTCCAATTTTAACAAATGAGTTAGTAGAGTGAGTAGCCCCACCCCAAACAACTATACAGTACTGAGCAACTGACTGACAGAGAGCTAGATATACTTGTCTAAGCACCTGCATGTCGGCCACATGACGGAGATTCTTAAAAATAAATATCAGTTTACGCAGACGGGAAGTAAGTAAGTCTATATGATTATAAAATGTTAATGAGTCATATCTATCTGAACACCCAAATACCTTACACTGTCTATGCGACTTAGATGAGGACAGCTGCATGGTGATACATTACAATAATGTGCAATCAATGAAAAATGGGATGATAAAAGTCTACCAGCTTTTGAGAGAGAAAAGGTCAGATATTTGGATTTGTCTACATTTAGAGTGAGTAGGTTTTGCGACAACCAGTCGGTAACAGTGTCGAGTCCTAGTTGCGCGCATTGAAATGCGGACTCCCAGGAATACCCGTCGATTATTAAGGCAGTATCATCGGCGTATGTAAAGATGGATCCATTCGGCAGTTCAAGACGACAGAGGTCATTAATATAGATAAGAAACAAAGTCGGCCCAATGATACTACCTTGGAGCACACCGTAAGTTATAGGGAGTTCATCGCTCATCCAGTCGCCTATCTTGACACATTGGCGTCTTCCCGTAAGATAACTCGTAAAGAGTGACAGCTGTTCACCTCTGACACCAATCTTCTCAAGCTTAGCAAGGAGAGCATGAATTGAGATTGGCCTAATTGAATAAATATATTTGACTTTGACTTTGAAAGAAGCTCCGGATAGCCAGTATTTGGCAACAAAGGTCAGTAGTTGAATCAATAGTGTCAAAGGCTTTTGCAAGATCTAGGAAGACGCCAATAACACACTGTTTACTATCTAGTCGAGACACAATATCATTCGTGAGATCTAAAACCGCATTACAGGTGGACACTCCCGAACGAAAACCGTCTTGGCAGGACGATAAAAGATGTTTTTGCTCAAGGTATTTGACGAGCCTAATATTCATGAGCCTTTCCAGCAGTTTGGATAGTGTGGGCAAGATTGATATGGGTCTATAATTATGAGGTTTATTTCTGTCACCGCTTTTGTGCACCGGGTGAACGATAGCCAGCTTGAAAGCGTCGGGAAAGACTCCTTTACTGAAAGCCAGGTTATATAAATGAGGTGGGGAATAAGTAAGTGCTTAATTTTTTTAAGAAATATTCCTGAGATGTTATCGGAGCCCACCGCACAGTTAGTCCTAAGCGCGTTAATTAAACTTTCCAACTCAAGATTTTCAGTATTTAAGAGGACAAATGTTTTGTAATTCTGGATATCAACCTGTTGTAAGGATGTAGTTGGTACGGATATGTTTTCAGCTAGTGAGCGTCCTATACTCGCAAAATAAGTATTGGAAGTCCATAGATGAAAAAATTGTATATTTTAGTTTTGTTTAAGGAAAGGCTATAAAATTTGTTACCCTTCTAGATCTAAACTCGTCTTCGTCGAAGTTGGCGCCTTTTTCACATATATGTAATTGTCTAATTTGGTGCCTTATCACATTTTTATGTTTTGATGAGATCATTTACACCATTGTTACCCGCCTATTTTCGTCGTATTGTAGTCGTGAGATTTAATGGATAGTTGATGCTCTGACTACCCTCTATGGCATGTAATAATGATTAGATGTATGTTCAGACGAATCGATGCATTTGTGTTCGTAAACATATACTACCTAATCCTTTTTTAAATTCAGGATCAATATAGTAGTAACCCTATGATTCTGTCAAGTTTAAGTGTCAATTTGCGAAACGGCGGGAGTGGACCTTCTGTATACTTTCTATTTTGTGTCGCAGCCTACAAAGTAGAATTCATTGTCTACGCTCCCGCTACGGTAACACATAAAGTCGGAACCACAATTACGTGGCGTGGCGCGTCGTGGCGCCTTCTGACGCATATGATTGGCTACAAAACACGTTGCGTTATGACGTAGGTTGGAACAGAGTCGTTTGATTGGTGGATCCTGCGCCACGCCGCGCCACGCCACGTAAGTGTGGTTCCGACTTAACACATTACTACCTACAACGACGCCATCATCGACTACGCGCTTGCTACGGTGAATCCAACTCTATGCTACCTACAACGACGTAGCAATCATCGACTACGCGCCTGCTACGGTAGCATATTGCGGCCTACGACGTAGCATTCATCGCGTACGTGCTTGCTACGGTGAACCCAATACATCGCTGCCTACAATGTAGGATTCAAGGACTACGCGCCTGCCACGGTAACACATATTGGTGCTCCCACACTGCTGTTAAAAATATTTACAAAAAAAAAAACATGTTAGGTTAGGTTAGTACTTAATGTTAGTAAAAACAAAATAGTTAGTTAAAAAATTGTAACAACTAAAACAGCCAGCTCTTAGCGTTTGGCGCATCAATTTAAAGCGCTTTTTTTACAAAAATTCTAAACTCTTAAAACGTGTACGGAACATAAATCTCGCGAGCCGGTAAACATTTTCGATCAGTGTAAGAGCACTCAAAATATTAAACAATTCCAAACAGAATGTATTTTAATTTGTTGCAATTCCTAACATTTGTTAGAAAATGTTTGTAAACAGTTTTAATACCTTAACATATCGCTGCCAACGACGTAGCCATCATCGCCTACGTGCCTGCTATGGTAACCAAACCTTTCGCTGCCCAAGACGACGTAGCGTTCATTGACTACGCGCCTGCTACGGTAACACATAACACTGTATCTCTACCAACGACTTAGCATTCATTGCCTACGCACCTTGTGCGAAACCTTACGAGGGCCGTTTGATAAGTCCGTGACTTTTTTATTTTCTCGCGCAATAATTCTTATGACAACACTACTTTTGCCAACTACCATCTTTTAATAAGCTACTACAGTACGGTAGCTTGCTGCTACTATTTATGGGGCTACTTACTTGGGTTGTATGTGCTATGGGGCGCCTGTTTGGGCTGATAAGGCCACCAAAGGGGCGGTACGACGTAAATTACTTCAAAGTCAGCGTTTGGCTTTGATATTCTTATGCAAAGCATACAGGACGGTTAGTACTGAGGCCTTACCGATACTTGCTGGTGTACTTCCGGTCGACCTTGAAGTGCAGCGACGTGCTGCAATGTACTATTCCGCACGAGAGACCGCGGACGCGAACTTTTTAACGCGGAGTGACAGAGAGAAAATCTCTAGATTATTTAAACCACCTATTGACGTCTGGGAGGAACTTTTATCCGAATGGCAATGTAGGTGGGATAATTCTATCAAGGGCCGACACCTCCACCAATTCTTTCCATCCGTTCGCGTGCGGCTGGCCAGCACGTGGCTGGAAGTGGATCACTGTGTTGCCCAATTTCTCACGGGACATGGTAACTTTAAAAGTAAATTATTTTCTTTCAAGCTCGTTGCCTAGCCTTTATGTCAGTGTTCTACATCTGACTGCGAATATGTACAATCTGCACATCATATCTTATGGGAGTGTATTCTTTGGCAGAATGAACGTAATATTATGTTGAATAATGTACAGGCTGCATCAGGAGTTGTTTACTATACGGACCTTGTGGAAACTAGAACAAATTTCCGTGCGTTCAAGCGTTTTTGCCATACCTATTATTGGAACCAAATATAACAGCTCACAATGTTAGGACCCATTAATATGTATTAATGCTAATTTTTTATCCGTGGTGCTAGGCAACTGGGCTTATCCCAGTTGTATATGACCCTTTGTGCCTATTGGCCTTGTTTGTTCTGTCTCCTGCTTGATATGGAGGGAAGTGGAAATTTACATTTTTCCTACTCCTCCGTTATTCTTTTCTGATTAATTTCGTTGCGGGATCCAAGTGATAAATGATAAATGATTTTATTTCTGTAAGTTGGTTTGTACAAACACTTTTACATGTCTATCATATTTTTTAAAACTAGATGAGGTCGGCGTTTCCTATCTGACTACTCTGAGAAGAAAGGCCGAAACAAACTCAGAGGTCACAGTCTCTTTTAAAGTCTTGACAAAAACTTGGTTATATCATGTGAAGACCATGTAGACATATGTCTGAAATGGTCTTTTGAGGAAAGAACCAGCCAGATTGAGTGGACCTGTCCAGTCAGTGCACGCATTTGTCAATAACCGAGCAGCTCAACTCAGAATTTACGGAGCTCAACGATTCGACGAACAATACCAAAGAAAGGACATTCGGGTAGGCCGCATAAACTACTCAAACTGCCAGACCATGAGTAAAAACTAACTAAGTTATAATAAAAAACAAAAATCCACATAGTCTTCACATTCACAATAATAAAAAATATAATACTTTAAAAAGTAAATATTCTTGTCATTGCAAGAAAACAAAAAAAAATATCAAAATTAAAAACAAAATTCACGGTGCAAAATATAAAAAATCAAAATTAATTGGAGCAGCTCAATCCCAAGCCTTTTTGTCCTCAACGTAATCTTTAATAGTATAAAACGCTTTCTGACACAACTTACGTTTAATGAATGATTTGAATTTATTAAGACTTAGATCTTGTACGTGGCTTGGAAGCTTATTATAAAAGCGTACACATTGTCATCTAAACGAGCCACCTATCTTCTTGAGCCTTGTTGTAGGTACTACAAATTTGTGTTTGTTCCTAGTATTTATGTTATGGATATCACTGTATTTTTTTTATTATAAGTTTTTTTATTATTGTATTTTTTTTATAAGACAGGTAAATTCATTCTCCGGGACTTCGTCGAGCTTCATTGCCTCGGCGCTTTTCTGGTGGTCGCCACTGTTGATTCTGGCTTTCAGTAGTTGCAGTGGTTTGGGAATAGTGCGGTGGGATTGTCCCAATAAAGAAGCTACTGTAAAAATATGACCAAGCTACGTTATTGGGTTTGTGTTTGCCAGACATTTAAAGCAGGCAACCACGGGAATTTTCACGAAAATGTGAATTTCGTATGCTGAATAAGCTTTTACGGAAAAAAACCATCATTGAAACCAAGGATAAGCTTGATAAATATTACGGGGACTCTGCACCATGACTTGCACGAGGTAAGAGGTGGATTACTTAGTTTTGTTATGGTCGTACCAGCACAAATGACGCCGAACGTTCAGGTCGCCCAAAAGAGGTCGTCACGCCAGAAATCGTCTATAAAATCCTTGGAATGATATTGGGCTAAAGGAGAATGAAAGTGCGTGAGGTGGCTGAGGCTCCAGGCATTTCAACTGAGCGGGTACATCACATTTTACGTGAATATTTGGACATGAAATAAAAGCTATCCGCACGGTGGGTGCTGCGTTTGCTCACACTCGACCATAAACGCAACAATGTGACAACTTCGAAGGAGTGTTTGGGGATGTTTACCCGCACTTTGAACGAGTTTTGGCGCCGTTTCGTAACCGTGGACGAAACATGGATCCATCACAACACACCAGAGACCAAGGAATCAAGACAGTGAGTTTCTACGAGTGAACGTGCACCAAACAAGGCAAAATCGGGTCTATCGGCTAAAAAGGACATGGCCACAGTTTTCTGAGATGCATACGTGCATACGTGTTTACTCGTAGTCACCATGGCAAACATCCATAAATTAGGCTACAAACTGCTACCTCATGCATCATTTTCACTAGATTTGGCTTCCTGTGAATAGTTCCTGTTTCCAAACCTGAAGAAATAGTTGGTTGGAAGAAGATTTGGCTCCAATTAAATGGTCATCAATGAAACAAACGCCTATAAGACTGTGTTGGGAAATAAAATGCTTTTCTGCCGAAAACTTCCCTTTTTTTTCAAAAACACGCAGACTTATCAAACTGCCCTCGTATTATTAATATTCAAGTTTCCGTTACGACTTTTACCGGGCAAAGAAAAATATTGTATTGCGCGATATGAAACGCGGCTGATGGTGGCATCTGTTGGATCAGCGATGAACTAGGACAAGAGAGGCGACACAATCGTGCTGTCGCCCACTCTGACTTCAGTCAGTTACTGAGTGGGTTTTGTAATCACTGAATGATATTGCAGTTATATATAAATAGTTCCATATTATATTATTTCACTGTAACAGCATTATTAACTGACAATGTTGGCTACGAATGAAGTTATAAGCTAACCGGTTTCTATAGTCATTGCCTTTACTGACTTCAACTGTAAAAGTCGTATGATTAGTAGCAATTTAGCAAAAGAAGCTCTAGCACGGGTAGGGTTACCAGATGAAAAAATCAAAAGTCCGGAGAAAAGGCCTGATTTCCATGGAAAAGTCCTGAGATTTTCTACAGATGAGAATTTTCTCTCAAAAACGTATTATTATCGTTGTATACACTGCGGATCTTGCGCACGCGTTTTACGCGACGCGTTACAAGCTTGTATGTACATCGCACTCAAAACAGCGGGGCGGAGGGAGGAGGGATGCGCCCGTCGCCCCGCAGCGCGGTTGCCGCTCGCTCGCTCACTCAGTCAGTTCGTCTTGCGCCATTGCGAGGGTTGGACTACGCTCCATCTGTTGGATTTATCTGTTGATACGAGTTTAAAATGTCTTCAAGTACCAAACGACCACGATACGTGTGTACATTCACAGATACTTTAAAACAAAAATTTCCGATTATGAAAGATGGAAGAGAACCTACCGAAGTATTGATTTTAACTGCAATTGTTACCAAAAGAAGATTATTTTAAGTTTGTTTTAAATTAATACATAAGTATTGATTTTAACTGCAATTGTTACCAAAAGAAGATTATTTTTAGTAGTTTAATAAGAGAGATCTTTAAAATGTAACCTGTTTTTTATTAAAAATCCTGAGCTATCACTAGATTTGCTAAATCCGGCCGGAATCCTGAGAAGAGTCGAATAATCCTGAAATCTCAGGACAAATCCTGAGATATGGTAACCCTAAGCACGGGTACCTTTCGCATAATATTGCGAAAGCGAGCGAAGCGTATTGCAAATATAATTTACACATCCGGTGAGGTACCTGGTCAACCTGCTTTATTTACTACTTGAAACTGTAAAACACCGATACCGTCTTGAAACATTTGAATCTCAGAGTTAATAATTAGATGTAAGCAGCTGGTGAGTACAGATTTGTACATAGATCGTTGCATAGTTGATATGCGCACGCATGTACGTGGGGCGGCGGGGGCGACAGTCAGGGGGGCTGGCGCGCCCTGCCGCCGCGATCAATAGCCGCGCTGACGTCAGAGCACGGCGGCGCGCCATTGGCCCGCCCGGCATTATTAAATAAACCTCCGAGTGGAGTGGCGCCAGCTCGCGCCGCGGGCACAGCACCGCAGCACGCGGCGGGCCCGCGCGCTCGCGGCCCGCGACCCGCGGCCATGGCCGACATGCCGGACCTGTCGCACCTCACGCCCGAGGAGCGCGCCATCATCGAGGGCGTCATGATGCGGCAGCGCCAGGAGGAGCAGCGCGAGCACGAGATCATGAGGTGTGCCCGCGACCCCACCACCCGCGCCCCCCCACCTTTGCCCTCTCTCCACATTCGACGTACTGCACCACAGTTATTCGTGAAAGTGCCGTGATCTTAGCCCTAGCCATTGTTCTATTCGGATGGTATTTATAACAACTATTGCATATTCGTCGCTGCATTTTGTCATCGACGCTATTGTGTTGTCTGATCGTGTCAGTTCCTGCTGTTGAACACTAACGTATCCAGTGCGAGGCCGTGTACTCAAGTACGGTTCAGTATCGACGTAGATAAACAGTTTTACTTGGTGCTTCACTTTTTTTATCCAAGATTTTTCTGAAAGTTTTACATAATTCCCTTCGAGATCCTGTTTGCCGATTGCCGAGAAATGGCTTATTGTCGCGCGTGTGGAGTGTCGCATTAAGCATGCAGTGGATTTAATAACGCATCAATATAAATTATAATACAATAATTAAATTACGCCCATTATTCTGCATCACGATACCTGTTTACTGACTGTGAGACTTTTCTTGCCGGCTTAAATTTAATCAATATCGAGTGAGGCGTTATATTGCACAACAGGGTATCTATTTTATCGAGTTAACGTTTCAGAGATCGTGCGTAAACTAGTTAAACTGTGTGTTGTTGTATTTGATTTATTTAATTGAAAAAAACTTATAATCAGAAATTGTCTGTAGTAGGTATCTAGATAGAGAGCGCAGTATTGCAATTTATTTATCTGACCTACTTTTTGACCTACATAAGAGATAGCTTAAATGGACAACAAATTCCATAAAAATGTGTTGTCCATTTATGCTATCTCTTAGAGAATTACAGTCATTGAAAGTAAAAGAAAAAATATTAAAATTAATTTCGAATTAAAAACTAAATCCTATTGCGGCACTAATTTAAAAGGATTTTAGGGGTTTAGGTAGTTTGCAGGAGACATTCCGATTGCTATCAAACATTTAATCATTTTATTTGTCGTTATCCAAGCGCATATTGTAATTTTTAAAGTGATATTGTTGTTTTCAAAAGGTGAAAACCAATCACTAATATACCGCAGTGTCTGGGTACTTCTCCTACACCCCTTACATTCGTATTGTGATTCCCTACAACTTGAAACTGAAACCCTGTTTCTGTCATCCTTTCTTCGGATTCAATTCTGCTGCTGAGTTAATTTAAAATCCGAATAGGAAAGCTATAAAGGTACTAGACTCATTTTATATTTCTTGACGTGTACCTACCAATAAAAACGCTAGACTGAAAGTTTGAAAATAGAGATAGTCTCAATAGACTGATCTATAGAAGAAGACCGTGATTAAAACTGGAAACAAATTATCGGACGCGACTTACAGCCACGACTTATAGAGTATCTAGTTAATGAATGTACATTACATTGTGCAAACTATCGGACGTAAGTCGTGGACGTGACCTTGGGCGTTCGGACGTCTGATAGAGATCTGGCAGCCGCGTCCCATACGACTGTGCACACATTTCAGCCGCGGCTGTAAGTCTCGTCCGTCAGCCGCGTCCGATAATTTGTGCCCAGCTTTAGGCAGGTGCATGATGTATTATATATATGAGAAGCTTGTTACTATACAGGATGGGTAAAAACCGTGGATCAAACGAAAAGGACGGTAGTCGGGATTATTTGCAGTAGGTTCTAAAGTAACTTTTTTTCCATTTTACGCTAATTGCCTATTTATTACAAAAAATTTCGATCATTTGCAGTAAAAAAATATCTCTGTGGCAAAGCTCTAACTTGATCTCCTTAAAAGTTATGACAATTTGAGCGCTTTTTTTTTAAGAAAATACTATTTTTCTTAGGAACGTACTGCAAATTTCCCCAACTATCGCCCTGTTCCGTTGATCCACGATTTTTTACCCATTCTGTATATCATCAGTTCCATTTCAAGTTGGACCATTCTAATGAGTGCTCTAGAAATTGGAAGCAAGCCCAAATCAAATGCACAACGACGTACCAACCTATCTATTGTCCCACTCCAGGCGAAAAGCCTACTCACTTACAGACCGTTAATGATCTCACTTGCTCAAGGCTGTCCATGTTTCCTCAAGCACGATATCTTTCTTTATTGTATATGAGCGATGTCCAAGTTAGACTTGGAAAGATAATAATATAAGAAATTGTTTATTACCGTAAGGGTGACCGACGATCGAGATCCATCTGTCTTTGTGACGGTTAGATAGTTTCAACTTTAGTTAATTACTTTCGTCAAAAGAGACAAACAATAGCACCCTTAAATATCAACACATTCTATATTCAAAGAAGAGATTACGTATATAATCTCTTCTTTGAATAAAGAATCTGCTAATCAGTTGTGAAACAGCTCAGAGACTTTTTTATTTATAAATAAGGCCTTTACATAGGTAATAATACTGAAATAACAAGGTGACTACTGACTGTTAATGTCCCCCAGTCCCACTCCAGGGAGAAGGCCTCTAGTCATACTGGGAAGGCACAAGCATAATCAGCACACTTGTTTTAGACAAGGCGGCGATTTTACACATGGTACTAAAGGCCTTAGTTATAAAAATCTCGATGGTCTTTAGCAACTGATTAAAATATTTTAAATTATTTTTTCTATTGAAAATTACTTTTCTTAATATGCTTAAAAGCATTGAGATTTTTATAATCAAGGGTGCAGAAGTCTAGGTACAGGTTTCCTCAAGATGTTTTCCTTCACCGATGTCACTGACGGCCAAGATAAATTTAGAAAGTTAACCTATGGATTGAATAAGTTCCATTGGTTCTTATATTGAACTTTGCTTCAGACGTAAGCAAGATGAAGTCACGGTGTTGGAGCAGAGTATCCGGACTCGGAATGAGATGCACCGCGCGGCTGGTGTAGAGCTCGCGGCCACCTGCCACATCTGCCTCAAGACCAAGTTCGCAGACGGCGTCGGCCACTCGTGCCACTACTGCCGAGTCCGGTGCTGCGCCAGATGTGGAGGCAAAGTCACGCTTCGTTCTAATAAGGTCAACTATACTTCTATTAACAACTGATTATAAGATTTCCTTTCTCTTGTTTGTGTTGGTTAGTTTTAAATCAAATTCAAAAAGACTTTGTAGTTTAGTTTCATGATCACATACGATTTAAACATTTAGTCTAAAAACAAACTTGAGTCTTGACCACAGGTTTTAAACTGAAGGAGTAAGAAACGGCGTAAAAAGTTGATAAAGGCTCATAACAATACATGTTTGATTAGTGTCCGTTGTTACAGGTTATATGGGTTTGTATACTGTGCCGCAAGAAACAAGAATTGTTATCTAAAACCGGACAATGGATCCACAAAAATTCTGGACAGGATTCTATGCTATGGCGCATGGAAAACGATCTACGAGGTCTACCTCTACCGCCACAGCCTGAAGGGTCATTCGATAAACGACCGAAACTAGAGAGGGCACATAGTGCCGCGGAGAAAGAAAATCTCCCACTTCAGAGATCAGGCAGCGCTCTTCGGCGCCAATACAGCCAACAGGAGCAGAGATGTTACGGGGAACTTGAAGGACTGGCTAGAACCCATCCGCACCTAGTACACCCGAGACAAAAGGCTGCATACGGGGTGGTCGAGTCGGGGCTACCTCCCCCCTCCCAGTTGTTGCCGCTCACGCCAGCGTGTCACCCTCTCCTCCCGCCTCGGTCTTCCTCTTCAGACGATGAAGTGCCGGAGTGTGTATCCGATGAGAACGACGAGTATCGTGATCGCGGTAAGTATGCACGCTGGCCTCACACCCGTCGCCCGATCCTTTTTATTCACTTGTAACACTAAAAGATCCTTTCCATCCAAGCTAATTTTGTTTATGAACCCTACACACAACACTACACCACAAAAACATCAAGTAGGTACATTTACTTTAACCGTATATATAACGTTTGTCATGTTCATCTCTGGCATTATACGCAATGATAAAGTTAAGGTGTTCCGTGCGAGGTGTTCATTAATTTATGTAGCCTCAGGTAATTGTGACTGTTAGTTATCTAAGTATAATATATCTCACTGAAACTGATAGTGTTGAGCACCTAAACTTATCTGTATCCATATATGTATTCCATCACGTTGAATCATGTAGTCAATTATAATCGTGTTCCATAGTAACATTTTAGAGCCCGATATTACTACAATTCAAGACATAAACACTTGTTTGCTCAATCAGTCTTATTTTCAGAGAACTTCAAGTGTTAAGGCTTCAAACCTCGCACACCACACATGGGAGATGAGTGTGGTGCTAGGTTTGGAGCATGACTAGTACAGTAAATGTAATCGTTTGCCGCCGCGTACGTTTCGCTTGTTAGCACATTGCCCTATGTACGCGCCCGGTACCGGCCAGCCTCCGCGAGACATTTCGCCTGGTGCCTGCGATCTGGCGACGAGTGGCCCTCACCACGCCATCCCCTGTTCGCAGGTACAAGTAATGATAAGAGCAGTTCCGAGAGTTCCAGTAGCCAGCGTCAGACGATGTTAAACGAGAAAATGAATAAATTCTTATCGGTGAGAGGGCGAGTTTTGTCGGGAACTTATCTAATTATGCGTTGTAATTATATTGCTGAAGTTTAGATGTGATGATCAGTATTACTGTTGCGTATAACACTTTCTCTGGTGGACCAATTGTGATGGCTGTTAATAACGTCCTATCTCTTCGAAGACACCCGTCTTCAAACCTATCTCAAGAAGAGCATTCACTTATTTTAAAAATTTCTCTGAAACAAAACAAATGATATGTTTTATTCATTTAAAATCGGTTACTGAGAGGTTGAAAACTTATTATTATACTATCAACAGAATTTCTTTCTTTTAAATGTCAGGATTAATCAGTTAATGCTCTTTTCACTTTACAGTTTTCTGTTGTTTGAACCAAAAATTGTGATATTTTATCTTTACCCATTATGAACACTGTAAACTGTTATTTTCGTAGGTGGCTTTTGCACTAAATTTATGGTTCAAACAAACGCATGCTTGGGCGAAAAGAAGTGTACTTGTTCATATTTTTACTATAAATCCGTTAGAATTGTTTGTGGTCGTGTACTTTATTTTATTGTTGCTGTTTTACTGTCTTACTCGGATAAGTTTGACACATTCTTTCCGCTTGTGCGTGATAATCACCGCTTTCGATTACTTTATTTTGAAACGGAGAAACACGCAGTCTAAGTTTATACAATAATCATATGAAACCTAATAATAAGTCTCTTCACAAAATGTAGTTTTTGAGAAGTAATAAGATAGGAAACCGGAATTACGTTGGAAAACAAGTATTTTATCTACTACTATTAAATGAATTTTGGTTCCGGGCGCGTACAAGTGCGTGGGTCCATAACAAGAACGGACGCGGGCGATGACAAGATGCCTTGTAAAGGCAAACGTTGTTATTCATTCGATATCATTCTTAGGACAACTAGAGGCATGTGCTCCAGTTCGGCACCCACATCTGCGTAGCGCCAACGTGGCTGCCAACAATTATTACAATTTGATTAATCATTCGCCGGCCGATTACGAGGCGGAGGCTCGCGGTCCATTCGACGTGGCGAGGACCGGGCCGTCAGGCGGACGCAGTTTTGATTCTGTGACCGATTGCCGCTGGCGAGCCCGCGACGATGGCGAGGGAGCGTACCTGCGCCCGTACGCACCTGAAGAGGGCCCGCGCCCAGATCGAGCTGTTTATAAGAGTGCCTATTTGTGGGAAGACTCCTCAGACAATAGACGATTCACTGAGAGGAGAAAAAAGACCGTTCGTTTTGACGGGCACGAAGGCGCCGCGACATTCCCGCGCGGAGGGCGCGACGCGTCGGGCGCTCCGCACGACTGGGCCGCGCTGCGCTGGGAGCCCGAGCGCCAGACCAGCCAGGACTCCGCCACCAAAGACTCGGGCATCGATACCTCTAGCACCTTCACCTCCAGTGAAGATTCGAACAGAGGCGATTGCCCAAAGGTACAGACCGCTTCACATTTTGTCGGTTAGTTGCTTCAAATTAGTACTCATTTATCTATTAGTTCAGTTTGCGGTTTGAATATGCATAATATATAGGAAAAGTTTACAGATAATTCAGTTGTTTTAGTTATTTTATATGAAAAAAAAAACTCTTTGATTGCGTTCAGCGTACTTGACTAGCAAATATAAAATCCACGTTTTTCCATCTGTACAACAATTAGGCCTTATTATAGACTTACTTTTACATACTTTATACAAAAGTTTTTAAGTAGAATACTTGATTGTATAGACCAGTTCAAATATTTATTTGATACAAAGTAGAAGCGTGTTTATGACGATATTGATTTCGATGGATATTGTTGGCTGTAGCATGATTGCATTGGCGAGCATGCATTTTGAGTGTGCACTTTCTTGTAAATTACACGGTGTTAAAGCTTCGTGGAGTAGCTGTTACTGTCTTGTAGTGTACAAGTTTTCATAAAGCAGTAAAAGATAATAGAGCTCTTTAGTTTGGGATACATTAGTGAGGTTGATGAAAGAATTAATGTGAAGTGTTGTGGACAGTTCCCGCTGAGCTGGCAGGTGTCTGCAGACGGCACGCGAATGATCGGACATATGGTGTTGCGGAAGAGCGTCGTGGAAGGTAGCTCGCACTCTTCATCGGCTATCCTCGGCCTGAAGGTGGTTGGGGGCAAGCTGCTGCCTGATGGCACGAGAGTCGCAGTCGTGGAAAAAGTTAAAAAAGGGTCCATTGCTGACCTAGAAGGACAACTCAGGATAGGTGAGTTTAGTGTTTTTGGTACTGATGTGGATTGGCACAAAGAAGTTACGGTGCACAAACTAGATCGTTCCGAAACATTCAGTTTTCGAAATGTAGGTATTGTACAACTTTATTCTAATATTTAGGTGACGAAGTCCTACAATGGAACGGCGTGCCACTCCAGGGTCGGAGTGCGGACGAGGTGACGGCGGTGGTGGCGGACAGTAAACATGACCTGCATGTGGAGCTGGTGGTGTCCCGACCTCTCACTGCCACTCGCAACCCTGCCCTGCCGTGGCGGACTCACAAAGGTACCCTCGCAGCATATAAGATTTACGCAACACCCAATGTCAAAATTATGCAACGATCGTAACTAATTTAGTCTTTAAACTACCCTCCCCCACCCTACCCTACTAACTAGTAAATGTTATAATTAAAACAAATGATTTTGAGTTTGAGTCTAGTACGCGGCAACTGCTGAACACGCGTACACAGATATACTATGTCGTGGATTAGATGTTTTTATGCCGGGAAAACGGAAGACGGACGTATTCCTTTGGAATAATTTCCGATCAAATTGTGGGCGAAGCGGCTGACAGACCGCTTAGATACTAAATGGCAGAGATTCCAGCAACGTATAGGGAGTGAATTGGTTTTGCGACTTTATGAGCCTTTAATGTTTCATGTGACATAACAACTTGGTTATTTAGACCAGGTAGGCAGGTGTTCCAGTTAAAATACTAGTTTTCATCTGCATCCGGTTAGACTGAAAACGGATTGCATCATATTTAGTGGAAAGACTAAGCAGATGATGATATTACTAATTAATTAACCCTCGGGTTTTTTATCAGTTGAAATATAAGATTTGAAGCCTTTAAAAATAGTAGCTATGCAAGAATGTTTTTCCGTGAAGAATTAAATTTGTTCTACGTACGCAGAAGTATACACGGACGGGATGGGTGGTTGCGAGAAGCCGAGCGTGCTCGTGACGTCACCGGGATCTCCCGACGTGCACTCGCGGCGCCGTCCCGCGCGATACAACCACCACAACGCGAATGTCGCTGGACGCATCCAGGTGCGTGAATACTCCAAAATTCCTAATAACTTGAAATTTAAGATCTGTGTATAACGTATAGGTACTTTTGGCTTAGCTGGGAAAATGGCAAATGGTGCAAACATGTGTGCTGTTAAGAGGCGAATAAGAACGTATTACTCTGGAAAAGGATTCAACTAAAAGAATGGGAGGTTTTGCCGTTTTTATCGAATGGCTTCCCATTATTCTCCTCCCCCACTCCAAACTGATGTAGCCAAAGTCTCAAATGTTAAAGAGAGCGAGCCAACACTGTAATCGGGCGAAGTTCCAGGGGCAAGCCTATGTTATTAATCTGGCGCAATTCCAATCCCAGCTTACTCGTTTTTATTGAGGTTTTGTAACAAAAACTTAACTAGGTCAAATTGGCCATCCGCAGTGAGCGGCTTTCGCAAATACGATGTTTGTTGGGAAACAAGACAATTAAGCCTTGTTCTAGTATCATGTAAATGTAACTAATCGATAAACTTTGTGACTAAGTAGGTAAGTATTTTATTTTTCATTGTACAGCTCAAAATATACTTCGACGTGACGGCTACTCAGCTGTGTGTCACCGTTGTATCGGCGAGCGGTCTCACGCCTCGCTCCGACGGATCACCTCGGTGTCCGTATGCGAAAATATTTCTACTACCCGACAAAAGCGAGAAGAGCAAACGACGAACGAAAACCTTGGCTAACACTTTAGAACCACGATGGAATCAAAATTTTATCTATTGTGGAATTCGCATCACAGATGTAAAGAGGAGAACTTTGGAGGTAAATATGTTTCTAATAACCGAATAAACCGAAAAATAAATTTCAAAGATATCACAGTTAATTTTTGAGATGCAACTCATTTTGGCAAATCTTGTTATTTAGTCGGTTCTTTTTCTTTACAGTGTACAACTTACTCAAATCTCAGTAAACGCTCTGAACCTAGCAAATCCGCTAAAAAGCCAATAAGAAAGAATAAAAACCTATAAAAACGTAACACATTATGGCATATTATAAATAACGTGAAATATTTTTAAAGGTAACCGTATGGGACTTAAATCGTTATGGCCCAAACGATTTCCTCGGAGAAGTTCTGCTCGATTTAGACAACATAGTGATGAACCACGAACCTTCTTGGTACACTTTGAAGCCGCACGAGGAAATGGGAAGCTTCAGCGTAAGTATACCATATACTGACCAGCACTATAAGTCATCTCAAGTTAAGTACCTCCTTGTTGGGCGCAATATGGCTTCTTATAGCACTTAAAAGGCATGTATATGTTGGAGCTTAACAGAGTGAATTCTGAAAATTCGCAACCTCGCAAATAGTTATCAAATTGAAATGAAAATAAATTCTTTTGACTTGTTCAACGTGGTCCTTCGAGCCGAATTACACCGGCAATTCATCAATATTACTAAATGTAATTCTGAAAAATCGCTGAAAAGAGCACTAAAATATTGTTTTATAAATTATAATCATTAGTCTCGATCGTATATTTAGTTTTAGGTCTACAACTCATTTGTAAACTTTCCAAACGTTAAACGTTATGGCATGTGTTTGGCATCAGTTTCTTATATGCATGTGTGGTATAAATGTGGATGGATGGAGGGGAAGGCCAAAGAAAAGATGGATGGACTGTGTGAGAAGTGATATGAAAGGAAGTCAGTGATAGCGTGACAGGGACTTTAATGAAGAATAAAACATGCTGCGCCAACTAACATGGTCCTTGTTACTTGGCGCAACATTTTTCTGCACAGGCAGATGATGATGTGTGTATGCATATTTACCTTCTCCCTCGTAGCGCCTAAACGATTCACCACATTTGGACAAGTGAAGTGCCGTTAGATTTGTATGAGTGCTTCGCGTAACATAGGCGATATGATACATATGTAAAAGATTGTGAGTTTGGTGGTGGTTTATTACTCTTTTTGATGAAACTGTAAAGTAAACCAGCATCAGAACAGAATAAAGATATTGGGAGACATACTAATTCCACGCGGGCGACAGCTTATGCAATATAATCAGAACAACCAAATAGCCTAATTTTATAAAAACCGAATATGAACTTACCAGCGGTACCGCGAGGATGAGGCGGACGGCGAGCACCTGTCACCACCTTCTACATCCACGTCGCGCCTGTCTGACTCCGACACGCCCAGTGAGTGCGACCTGCGCCGCCACCACTCGCTGTCCAGCCTCGCATCCAGCTCCAGTCCACCACCACCACATGATGTAAGTAGAGCACCTGTCGTCATCTTCCAGCAGCCTAATTGTGTAAGTAAATTCGGCAAAGGAAACTCTTTCCCAAAAACACACAAAGAAGTTGAATCTTTATTCAACTTCTTTCGTTTTCAGAGTGTATGTGTGTTTTTGGGAAAGAAACAGATTGTTACCTTTGCCGAATTAACTTACACAATTAGGCTGCAGGTCCACGTCACACCTGTCTGACTCCGATACGCACAGCGAGTGCGACCTGCGCAGCCACCACTCGCTATCCAGCCTCGCATCCAGCTCCAGTCCACCACCACCACATGATGTAAGTAGAGCACCTGTCGCCATCTTCCAGGTCCACGTCACACCTGTCTGACTCCGATACGCACAGCGAGTGCGACCTGCGCCGCCACCACTCGCTGTCCAGCCTCGCATCCAGCTCCAGTCGACCACCACCACATGATGTAAGTAGAGCACCTGTCGCCATCTTCCAGGTCCACGCCACACCTGTCTGACTCCGATACGCACAGCGAGTGCGACCTGCGCCGCCACCACTCGCTGTCCAGCCTCGCATCCAGCTCCAGTCCACCACCACCACATGATGTAAGTAGAGCACCTGTCGCCATCTTTCAGGTCCACGTCACACCTGTCTAACTCCAATACGCACAGCGAGTGCGACGTGCGCCGCCACCACTCGCTGTCCATCCTCGCATCCAGCTCCAGTCCACCGCCACCACATGATGTAAGTAGAGCACCTGTCGCCATCTTCCAGGTCCACGTCACACCTGTCTGACTCCGATACGCACAGCGAGTGCGACCTGCGCCGCCACCACTCGCTGTCCAGCCTCGCATCCAGCTCCAGTCGACCACCACCACATGATGTAAGTAGAGCACCTGTCGCCATCTTCCAGGTCCACGTCACACCTGTCTGACTCCGATACGCACAGCGAGTGCGACCTGCGCCGCCACCACTCGCTGTCCAGCCTCGCATCCAGCTCCAGTCCACCACCACCACATGATGTAAGTAGAGCACCTGTCGCCATCTTCCAGGTCCAAGTCACACCTGTCTGACTCCGATACGCACAGCGAGTGCGACCTGCGCCGCCACCAATCGCTGTCCAGCCTCGCATCCAGCTCCAATCAACCACCACCACATGATGTAAGTAGAGCAACGTCGCCATCTTCCAGGTCCACGTCACACCTGTCTGACTCCGATACGCAAAGCGAGTGCGACCTGCGCCGCCACCACTCGCTGTCCAGCCTCGCATCCAGCTCCAGTCTACCACCACATGATGTTAGTATCCTGGAAATGAGCATCATATATATATATATTATAGTAATCTTCATCATCCACAGCCTGACTTCACTCACAGCTGAGCATAGGTCTCTCTTCTCTTATGCAAATCCAAAATTTTCTTGTGCCAGCCTCATCCATGCTCTACCAGCGATGGCAACAATCTCCAATGTTGCAACGCCGACTTTAACAGGGATATTTGAATTCCTGAAGTTATTTGCCATAACCTTCCAACTATCTTTACCGTACTCACCCTCAATCCTACTTTAAAAGAAGCATCATAAAGGTTTTGGAGCATTGTCTGGACTTTAGAGACCAAGCTCTACAAAATATCTTATATATATATCTTTCCTATCTTCCTAAAATGCAATAAATTAGTAGTGGGTTCTACCTACCTTCAGTTTAGTATTTTAATGACCTACCGTTTAACCGAGGCTACCTCGGGAACCGTCACTACCTGCACGGTGTGGTGACATCAAAATACCTACCCTACTGCACAGCCCCTACCTTAGGCACCGTTTGCAGTTAAACGGTTGACGTATCTACAGTTTGGCACTAACGTTTTGTTTACAGCGAATGGATATGGACGGGGCCCGCTCCAGCCGCCGCGACATGTCTCCAGCAGGCAGGGTGCGCGCCGGCATGAACAGAGAACGCGTGAGTTGTCCAACTAAAAAAGATCCTCTACCTACCCATACTGAGGTTAAACTACTGCATGATGAGGTTTCACAGACCCCTCCCGTTCTATGGGTTCGAATCCCACTCAGTAACAAATAAATATGCTTATTTGCATGACTTCCAGATACAATTTCCCTGAGGGACTTTAATCAGTATTTCTCTGAGGACAAATGGCGCATGCTTGCCCAATAATTTTACATGACTTGTAACGACTGACGTAAGTACAATTTATATCATCACAGTTACAGGACACGTTGCAATGTCTTAAACAACAGGTATTTCAACAAATAAACCATTCACGTTTATCTACAGTCATAGAACACCGCGTAGCCGTAGTAGCATTTATTTATTAATTGAAAATAGTCTATAAAGCATAGTTTTTTTTACATAGTAAATGCAAAAGCAGGCTTCCTCATCAATTTGTTATACCCACTATGATAGTAGATTATACTTAGTCGTGTTGGTTGTGGGTGGGAGTGCTAACGTAGTGCGCGTTGGTGTTGTAGAGCGGCGGGTACGCGGTGGCGCGCTCGCAGTCGGCGGCGGGCGTGGCGCGGCCGGCGCGCGCGCGCAGCAAGTCGCCGCGCCGCTCGCTGTCGCCGCCCAACGACCGCGACTGGCGCTACACAGGTGCCGCCCGGCGCCACTCGGCGACACTCTACCCACCAATCACTCGGACGCCGACTGCCAACTCCGTCGGCGCTCCTAACTCTTTTCCGATTGGTCCGTGGACGTCGCAATGACAGCGGGCCTCGACCCCGCACGGAACACTGTCGTCGAGACACGCACGTTCTTTCGCCGCGTCCGCTCATCACCACTTTACTGCCACTTACTGTTTCACCTCCTAGCTCTCTCCACTTTGATTTTGTTTCATGCATCTTCCGCTGACTTCGTCCTTATCTACCTGATATGAGCACGCTATCCATTATGGGTGTTTATAGTGCGTTGTATTCTGATTCTGCAATTTCAAGTTCAAAAGTTATATAGAAGCAAATCTTTGAATACAGCGCACTAAATAATGAATATTAATGTAATCCATCATGTTTAATAATTGCATGTCATTCTAAATCTAATAACCTAATGAATGATTTATCTTTCAAAGGCAACCTTCGTAAGTTTGTACTTGTTTTGAATGTTTCGAAGAATATCTTGTTTGTAATTAATGTATTTACTCTTTTACTGATATGAATAAAAATCAAAGTTCCAATGGCATGTATTGTAAGAATGAGTAGCAGATAGGCGTCGATGAGAAAGCAATGTGATGTGGTATTGCAGTGAACGAGGACCGCGGCGACGGGTCGCGCCTGCCCACGCACGCGTACGCGCCGCGCTTCCAGTCGCGCTCCGCCACGGCCACGCCCACCACAAGCCCCAAGAAACGACAACTACCACAAATACCTCATCACCAGGTACCATTTTTCTAAATATATGTGCTACTGGTACTAAGACCACTTCAATTTTTATATTGTGTTTTTCGTGATCACAATTACGACGAGTGTAATAGGTGATGTTTCCACAGGGGGGGCAGAGAGCAGTGCGCGCGCAAGTGTCTGCGGACCTCGAGGAACGTAAGTGGATCGCCCCGCATCACATTGGCGCCACACTCACGTACCGCAGCACGCCACAAGGTCAATACACGCTGCCCTGCCCCAGTAACCACCACTCTATATGTGCCCGAGCATTTACTGGTGTACCTGACAGATAAGCTTGACCCTGTGACGGAAATAATAATCCTGCTTGCTAAGGCTCGTATTGGCAGGGGAGCTACCGAGCTCCCAGATAAGCATACATGTGTCATTTACTACATACATGGTCAGTAATACCAGTGCAGGTGTAACTGTCAGGCATACCGTCGCGTGTATGGTCAGCTTTACCAACACTTCACACTGTGTCACCGTGTCCTAGTTAGTCTTGTTGGATCCACCGAAAACCTACACTATCCTTAAACTAAACAGATTGATGTTGACTTAACAAACAACAGAGACCACGGCAGCCAGCTGTGTAGTTTAAATACGTGCCTTTTAGAATTCTTAAATGCTTACAATAGTTATTAAACATCAGTTTAATTACTGACGTATAAATACTTATTTACCAACAGAAATGTGTAGTGTTTCACGAACGCACGTGTTAGAGAGGCAGCTAAACGTGATATGTTTCATTAAACTTGTATATCAGTGAGAGCAATTATAATGTAGGGTGGGAAAGACATTACGCAGGACTGTCCGACTCCGAGCTGGCGGCGCGCAGCGGCGGTAACACGGGCGCGGGCGGCTGGGCGCCGCGCCGCCGCCTGTCACCCGACAACACGGCGCAGGACTCCGACCTCGAGTCCGTAGCCTCCGTCACCTCCAGCGCCTTCAGCACGCAGTCCGAGCGGCCGCGACCCACCAGGATGCTAAGGTACGACACCGGCCGTCTGTGGCCCACTCGACATACCTACTAATATAAATACATATGTTTTCATTTACTACTGCCTATAGGTCCAATTTCAAGAAGTTCAAGTAAAAAGTTATTATTAACATAACTTTACAGCCGGAAGCGAATCCTCCCTCCTCACAGTACATCTTCTTCTTGCGATAGTGCTACCCCAGTCCCTAACCCGTACCGATCCCGCCGTACTGAACGTCCCGCTCCAAGGCTACTGCCGCACATCTGCATACCGGCGGGAGCGGCGCGCGCGGTGCGGCGACAACTGCGCGCGCGCGCCGACACGCTCCCCGCAGCGCCGCACCGCGCGCGCCACTCTCGTCGCTTGCGCCGCATCCTCGCTCGCAGCCGCTCCGCCGGCTCCTTCACGAGAGATCGCTCCCACCGACACGCTTATGAACGTAGTCACAGCTGCCCCGAATACCCTGTATACACCGATACGTATAAAATTACCGAAAACAAAAAAGATTACATATTTTATATGGCTCTATCCCGCACAACGAAACCATCACTAGTCACAAATATATCTATAAATAGAGAGCAAAAAACTTTGCCAGCGAATGTTTATTATGGTCCAGTTCCAACACAAGCTAAAATATTTATGCATCCTAGCAGAAAAAAAATGCAAGTTCAACCTGAATCTAGTAACTGGTACTCGGAAAGGCCTTTGAGCGTTGGGACAGATAATTTTCAACCATCACATATTAGTATGGATTCAGACGAAGGAATTAGACGAAGAAGACTCCCTAACGTAGAAAGTTTACCTAATCCGCGCGTAAGATTACTTCCTGAAATTCCAACTACTAACACAATACGTAAGGATGCATATCAGGATGCTGCAATGAGTAGTAATACGGTTGATTTACAAAAAAAAGTAGAGGTAAATTCTCAATATCACGGTTATGACAGTGAAGGCAGTGAGGCTGAAACTACAATACACGTGAGTATCGAGAAGCAGAATAGTTTGGATGTACAGCATACTAAATCAACTAAAACTCAATCGTTGGAAGCATCCGATTCACATCAACCCATAAACTTTACCGAGTATAATCCCATTGTGTCTCAAATTAGTAGAAAAAAATTATTGTCGCTCGATTTGAAAACCAATTATGATCAAAAAAGTCCTAATCAAACAAAGTCTTTGGAAGTAAATAAAATTAAAGAAGTGGTCAAAAGCCCTAAAGCTGATATACCGGCCAACATAGATAAAAAAGATAAACCTAAAATTGAGCGAAGACGAAATTCGGATTCATTAGTGATACTAAAAAGCTCTCGTTCATGTTCACCGCAAGATTTATCAACACCCGATCAAATTAAAAACATGTTTAAGAGAATGAGTATAACTTCAAAAAATACTTCGCCTACGGAGTCCAAAGTTGAAGATAAAAAGAAGTACGGCAATACCGTTAGTATAAACGAAGTGCCCACCTTCCAAGAATATCGTTCACCTAACTCCCTTTCCCCGCAACCCAGTATTGATTTCTCTTTCAAAAAACCTTTGCCTTCCATTATTAAGACAGCTCGTACCCGGTCGTTTTCTTTAGCAGCGACAAATCATCTAGATCGAGAATTTAGTATTATGGCTAATTCTTTGTCTGTTGCTCTTTCTCCCACGAACCTCGGCTCGCCCCGTCGTGCGCTCACTCCCGTCGCATCACACCTGCCACTTGATGACACTCATCAAAACATTCATGACGCGGCGGCGGAATCCTCCACGTTCGAACCGGCTACCTGTGCTACGCCTCAATCAACGGATCCGGCACCTCAACCACATTATCAACGACGTGATATAAACCTTTATAAAAAACAATCGAAAAAACACGAAAAACCTGCGCGCCGACGGAATTCAAAGCGCAGTAATGACTACGGTGGACGAGAGAACGGTCGGGGCAATGGCAGCAGCCAACAACAGCAGCCCCTGGAGAGGAGAGAGTCGCGCCGCGGACAATTTACTCGAAGTTTGAGCAACGCAGATGTGCCGCCAGATGAAAAAGCAGGTAATTCATAAGATATTATGAAGGTGATTTCATACTTAAAACTAACATTTAAAATAAGGTGTAACTTTTACCAAAGACGGCAGCCTCAGCGACACTGCTCTGGGTGGAGCGGGCGAAATGGAGCCCGCTGCAGACGACGTGCTTCTGAAGGCAGAACCTCGGGACTACTTCGGTCCTGGTATGGGCAAGAAGAGCAATTCCACTTCGCAATTGTCAGCAACAGGTGAATTACATCATATCACTATATATATTAAGTGACTCATCACTTAAATGCCTTTTGGCCTTTGAATTTTAACAAAGGTTTATATTTATTTTAATTTAGTAAACAATTCAAGTGTTGGTACGATAATCACAGGACGAAAACGGAGGTTAGGTTTTGGTAAACGTGGGAAAAATTCGTTTACCGTGCAACGGAGCGAGGAAGTGGGACCCGAAATGCGAGCTGGAATAGGAGGAGTGTCACGGGCCTCTTCCGCCTCCAGCGAGAACGACGAAGACAGGTTCGCGGTGCTCGGCAACGACGACATTGACACAATAGTGCACTCGCCGGGGCGGTAGCTCACTCGCGTTTTACTGGTCCATATTACGAAGGTCTCCGAGAAACGACAGAGAGGCCATCTGCATTAACATACTTAATATGGTTAATTATAAAACACAGCATGTTAGTCATGAAACAAATAAATGTGCAATGTCGCTTATGTAAGTCAGCTAATGTAGAGCTTTATTTGGTTAATGTGTTTTTTAATAAAATGGAAGCTAATTGACAGAAATAATATGTGTACCCCCTGTGTGAGTACCTATAATTATACAGTTCTCTAGATAATGTTCTTATTTTAGCAAAACTGTTCGGAGGACGACCAGTCCCTCGTGTCTTGTGATACAAAACTAGTTTTAGTTGTAAACCAACCCTGTAATAGATCTGTACCTATTTTCGCCCCATGCAAATTATTATTAATGTCTAAGTTACATTGATTGGCCATCCGGAAATTTTAATATACTTACCTACTTAAATGATTAATACCTCTATGTAAATAGCCGCACTCAGCTCGATAAATATCTGCTACCGGAAAACGGAATACACTATGGTAACTCAATATCGAATAATATACCTATGTGAAATAATTTGTAGCCATCAATAATAATGGATAACTAGAACATTTCTTCCAGTTTGAAATTGTTAAAGCTCGGTTATTTAAAATGAATGCAATGTTTCGCAAAGGTATGATCCAAACTAAGTAGTGTAATGTGCTTTTCGACGGGTAATAAATGTATGTTGCGGGTGTTAGCGCGCGCGTCTCGCGCGGAGGGCGGCGGCGCGCGGCGCAAGCGCTCCGGCACCACCACCACCGCCTTCAAGCGCTCGCACGAGGTGTGCGCCACCAGCCTCGTGTCCATATCTAGCTCGGAGGGATCCTCGTAAGTCGCGCTCGGCCGGCTCCGTTTTAAGCCGCAGTTCGCCAGCTGCCTGCAGAGTTCCATTTTTATATGTGCGCCTCGATGTTGCTCGTCTTCTACATACTTTGCCCCTCTCTGTGTGCCTTTCGTCTTGTCAAAGCATGATTCCAGTTATATTGGTGTGTTTCACTCATCTTTTCTGTTCAGCACGCACGTGTCTTCTCTTGCATAGGCATCGCACCCTCTCGTTAAGTAGGTAACATGAAACAGCTACATATATTTCCGGTGTCTTCACCTCCTCCGTGTCCGACGTTTTTAAAAGTTTCAGTCACATGGCCGCGGGGAGACGATGACGTCGGTCGAGAACGAAGCGTTCCTGCATTTTTATGCACGATTGTGATTGAATGATAAATGTTACCTGAAAGCCTATGATGTATGCACTATTTTTTGGTCCGTTACACAAACTTTTGTCTGATAGATTTACACACATAACTACATCAACAATCATGCATGTCTCACCGGAACAATCACTTGTCATTTGCAATACTCAGTTATGTATAGGGTGTCTAAAATCTAACATATACCGGTCTCATTAATGACAATGAAATGAGAAGATTTAAGAAGAGAACAGGTTGGTTGTGGTGTTGGTTATGGGTAATTAGAAACATAAAACAACACAGATTTGAAATAAAACAAATAATTATTGTAGATAGATATCACAATAAAGATTGTGATACGAAGTTAGAATAGAAATGGATTGTGTACCGAACTTCATTACTATTATTTTTTTGAACATTACCTTCATAGATTTAATCTTTAATTCACTATTAACTCTACTACCTATCTACTAATAGATGCAGACCATTCTCTAGCGTTTCTTGCACCTTTACACAATTACATCTACTAGTTAGATGTCTTGAATCTTGAATAGAACCTAGTACCTGGAATCCACGTGCTCTGCCTTAATTTTACCAATCGATGCATCCGAACGACTACCGCCCTCTTCTTCACTATTGTATCAATGTTGTAAATGTTGTATTTTATTTTTTTATAACTATTCCTTTGGTAGTGGCTAAAAGGTCTCGTCAACATTTTTATACATTACATTTACCTTTTATGTAATACCTACCTACACCTTGATTTAAAATATTTTCAATCACTAAACTGCATTTATTTCAATACCTATTTAATCATTTTGTAAATTGTTTTTAATTCTTTGAAATTCTAGGTCTATAAAGTAGGTATTGCTTATATTAACATTATTTTATTGCCATAATCCAACCCAATCCAGTGGTGGAGTGTAGAAAACTGCTTTGATGATAATGGACATCATCAGTTCCTAATGATTGAATCCGCTTAGTTGGTAATAAGTTTCGTGTATAAACTAACGTGATACCTGTTTTTAGATGGTCTCCTGGTATGAGAGGCTCTGGCTCGGACAGCGGCGGCCTGTCAGACTTCATCGACGGCTTAGGCCCAGGACAACTGGTCGGGAGACAGTTGCTAGGTGCGCCAACGCAGGGAGATGTACAACTGTCTATGTGTTACCAGAAAGGATTCCTTGAGGTTAATGCTTGATTCTGTTGAAGTACACCAAATTAATTATACAAACATGCTTCTTTAGTATTTAGATAAAAATACTTTAATGATTGCGTTATTATTGTTGTTGAAGAACTTACCGCCTAATTCTCGATCTGTAAGGTCATAATCATCGTTTGTTGATCTTCGTAAAACTGTCGGTGTTCCAATGTACACGTTCTTGAAGTCTCGACACTAATAATGGAACTATTTAATGCCTTGTTAAGATTTTGCATTGCCATTGGTGCAAGATAATCCAGTCGTTACATCATTAGAACAAGTCTTACCAAATAAATATACCTACCTGGATTCGTTCTAGAATCATGTTTGTCCTAGAGTACTGAGGCCACTTGTCGGTGTTACAGGTGGAGGTAATCCGTGCCCGAGGTCTGGTATCACAGCCAGGTCGACGAACCCTGCCCGCACCGTACATCAAAGTGTACCTAGTTAGCGGCAAGCGCTGCATCGCTAAAGCTAAGACGAGCACGGCGCGCCGAACACTCGACCCACTATACCAACAGACGCTTACCTTTAGAGAAAACTTCAAAGGTTGCGTATTACAGGTGAGCCAATATAAGTATTTTGTTTTTGATATGGCAAAACAATGGCACTTTTCTTTGCCCATTTGTCGAAATATTTGGTGTTGCAAAATATGCACAATTCTTAATAGAATATAGTTGTAGAAATAACGCAAATATTTGCACAAGTGCGCCAAGTGAGTGCCAGCATGATAGTGTCACTAAATATCGCGGCATCCGCCACTTGAATGTATACGCAAGTGATACGTATACTGGTCCCATGCTGCCTTTAAATCGAGGGTGTCGGCGAAATCAATTACCTACGTTTCTCTCATGCCGTAAGAGTCCATAAAGCCATTGGTTTTAGTTCGGTTTACACGACAGCAAACGACGAAGCCAGGCTTTCGACTGTGATTTTGCTAAATAATATAACATGTAGAAAGAAAGAAGATGAAGTAACAAAAATTGAAAAGACTATGCTAAAATGGTTTGGCCATGTTGCGAGGATGAATGAAAGGCGACTAACACTAGGTATATACAAGTCAGACGTGAATGGAAACGCCGGGAGGAGACGCCCTAGAAAGACATATATACACCTTATTGGTGATGTACTTCAGAAAGGTCAGGTACTCATAACCGGCGTGCGTGTATGACCAGATGTATACGTGAGTGAAGCAAAATTATGTAAGGATCGTTGCAGGTGCCGTTCTGTAGTTTCTGCCTACCCCCATGGGGAAAAAGGCTTGAGTTAATGTATGTATGTATGTATGTAATATAATGTTTTGTACTTTACAACTCTAAATCATTTAAGTAGAATAAATCTTTGCAGTAAAAAAGCAAGTACAATGAACACTTTTTTCACTTACAGGTGACAGTGTGGGGTGATTATGGACGCATAGAGGGTAAAAAGGTGTTCATGGGCGTAGCGCAGATTATGCTCGATGACCTAAACCTCTCAAATATCGTCATAGGATGGTACAAACTCTTTGGAACTACTTCATTGGTAAGGCTTTGTTTTTTAATTGTTTAAAATAGTATATTGTTTGGTATAAATATGATTAAAACATTTTTTTTTCTTTTCAGTAACCAAGGTTCTACACTGTCTACAAGTGTCAAGCGAACCTATATCACAATAAAAAAATTATAACTTGTCCAAATAATAAATTTAGTGATACTGCTTTAATATCATGATAAAACGCAAAATATCTTGAATATAGGAAATTTTCTATAAAACGAAAGGTATAAAATAATAATAATGATAATTTGTATTTTTATTTTCTTTTGGAATGCCTACCGGAGTTTTGAATAGATAGCATTTTATAGCAATGAAACAAATGTATAGTGTACTCAATAATATGTAATTAAGTATTAAAAGCCAAATGGAATTCATGTATATTTTTATCCTTAACAGCCAATTTCACTACGCTTGAACAAGTAGTATACATATCTCAAATGGTCAATTATAATTCATTTTAAAAACATATAAATTAAAGCTAATGTGTGGTGAAATTGGCTCAAGAAACCTTTTATCTTTTCCATATCTTTTAGGTATAAATAAAGCCTGGGTCTATTAAAAAAATAAAATCATTATTTCCATATTTATATTCCACAGATATGTGTATAACATTTCCATATTTAGCAATCCATCTCATTGCGTCTTATCATATCATCAATCAGTCTAATAATACCGCCTGACGTGACAACGGTAACGCGTCCATAAAATTATAGTTTACAATCAACATTATTAATACTAGCTAGAGGAAAGAGGCAAAGTCAAATGTGTATAAGGATTAGTAGTTGAAATATTTCTGTGTTTCTAAACTCGACATAATGAGATTTCACTCTCAATGATGACTTATGCTAAAGTAACATAGTTAGTAAGGTACTAACCTTGATTTAAACAAAACTTGTTGAATAATCTGTAGTCCTGTACAAACTAATGTATTGGTCTATATTAAACGTCTAAAACCTGTCTCAAACTCAACACTTAGTGCAACATCTGTTTAGGTTGTTTGGAAGGTGAAGCACCCGGTAACCTGCCTTCGCCTGTCCTCTTCACGCCCGTTGATTTTATATCTGCAAAAAACATGCCCGTATATTAGACACTATTTATTTATAAATCTCAATACATCGAGATAGACGTCATTCATCCCACAGGTAAACAAATAACACCTCTAAAGTCGTATTTTTATTTCACTGAAAATTAAGTCTTCTTATTTTTACTTTGTTAAATAATATGGCCATGTTAAAGATATAGAAATCATCTATAATGATATTTTTGATTTATATTATTTGTACAAAGTTACGGCTTGATGCAGTCATTTTTATTCAGTGAATAACTTCCAACTATAGCTGTAAAGTTGCTGATCCCACCTTAAACACAGTACTTATAGGCAACAAACATTGAAAAATCAGTTGGGTAACAATTGTTGGTGGTTTTATTTTTGCAGAAAGATGTTAACCATCAATACAAAACTGTTGCCAGCTACTGCTAAAACAGATGTTGCTGAGCCAATGTTGTGCAATTTCTATTTCTGATAAAATATGGTCATTGGAAAGAGATGTTTCACAACATAGCTTTGTCATACTTCAGACTTTACATTTATATTCATTCATTTTGTCAGTCACAAACAAGTGATAAACCAATTTCTCAACACATTGTGGGTTGCTGTACAGCCAAAACAAAAGAAACATAGTACACCAATTGCAAAAATGTGAGTAAGGAGAGGATGCAGGTTTTGTATCAAAAGGTGCCAAAACCCTACACCCTGTGTAGAAAATAAAGACAAAGAGTATAACTAAAAAAATAAAGGTCCTCTTTATCAGCACATAGTTTAACATTGCCCATATCTTATCTCTTATCGGAGAATTAGCTCTCTCTCCCTTTTTTAAATGATTTTCAAGGTTCTACTCCTAAGCTACAACATACTGGAAAGTAACTTTCTTACAGTGATCGCATCATTGGTCGAAATTGTTCTACTTAAAGAAAAATAATAAATAAATAAATTATAAAAAAATTACAAGATCCTAGTTCATTAGTCCTGGTCCACCAAAAACGAAAATAATGCAAATGAATGAAAACATAATTTTAAAATATACATTCGCGACGTGCATTATACAGTTCCGATACGTGATTATGATGAAATAATTAAATTAATCCGGAAAAGGTGTACATTTACAACAGCTATCTACGTAGCTTACCGACGGTGGCCGGCGACTTCGGCCCGGGCAGCTAATCGTCCGCGGTGGAGGTCGTGGGCGCCGAGTTCTTGGACCCGCCCTCTCCGCTTCTGTTAGTCTTTGGATTTTTTGCAAGAGTACCTGTAGTGTACACATGGTTGTGCAAACGTTCAAACGCGCACTCTGAAAGCACTGAAAACTTCACCGAATAGATGGACCTACCTATTTCTACAGTACTGTCGTAATGTGATCGCTTGCACTTATCACTACATTGCAGTAACTTAGTACATAGAATAAGCTTCTTTAGAGTACGCTATTCGACATACTTACGCTAGTATTTGTGTCAAAGTGATATCGCTAACACAGAACGCAAAATCGTATTTGGTTACTCCTGAAACGGATATCTAACTGCAAACGATTAACCAATAGGCTAAGCACCAAGCAAGCTAACTCTTGATGGAGAGAGGATCCTTCACCACTGCTATTACGTGGTCGACATTTGCATAAAAGCAGAATTTAGAATGCAAGAACGAGCGAACTGAGCGAGAAAACCCAGCACTAAGCCACGAGTAGGTTAGATTTTCTAATTACCATTCATACAGATACAGATTCTTTGTTGAAAGATTAATAGTAAAGAAAGCAAGAGCGAGAGAAGCGAGTTCAAAACCTACCTAGCACCCTACCTCGGACTGCTTTTTATCATTGTTATGGGGCAGCAGGCTAGTGGTGGCCACTATTCCCAAAAAAAATACTGCTGGTTGCTGTGCCTGTGCTCATGGACGCTCACCACCCACTATTTCGCCCTAGGGAACCCGAGCACCCACAGTCAGCGCCCCTGCAGCTGAATTGCGCAAGTGAATTCACTTACGCAATAAGGCTGCTGGTCACAGGCGTAATGCATTTTTTCCTGAAAGCTTCTAGTCTAAACGGATTCAGCTGAAAACACTCTTCATATGATTGATATTCACCTTAAGAGACCGGGACTAATAAAGTAGGACCTTATAACAAAATGTATTGCAAAAATATTGATTTCTAGGAAATATATTTTGGTACATACCTTGCAACCACCTCACTTGAGTAGCCGGCCCGTAGCCTTTCTCATTTCGTGCGGCGATGCGGAATATGATGGCTGGTTTAGTAGAGGAGTCGACGTGTGCAGCGCTTAGGGAAGCCTGAGGTACCACACATGTGTTTGCTTTACCGCAGTATACTCTCACGAACGCTAGTTGTGATTTTGATGGCTCCTAAGAACAAAGTAGAATAGAAAGTTAGTTGTAAGTCACAGATAATATAATATTAGCATACAGATGCCTCATCACATACAAAGAAACCGTGCCAACGTAACTAGCGTTTTTCGACGGACTAAACCGAATACGCAGAACGCGGTCGGTTCCGCCCCAAGCGACAGATGGTGTTAGCAACGACTTGCAAGTATAAGAATTTACTCGGTTCGTAAATATTTGATCCTTAAATACGTATACAGTGACGATTTGTTTTATAGAATAGTTTACACCTTTTTACAGTTTCATTGTACCATAATGTATTACAATACAAATAAAAATAATATCCAGTGGAATGCCTCAAAATTGAAATCTATTGGCATATATTTTAAATGATCCGGTTCAAACCTCAGTAGAGCTACCGAAAGAGTGGGTCTTAAAATGAACATGGATAAAACCAAGGAATGCCCACACCTATCAAGGTCGGAGACTCGACACTCGAATTTATGGACGACTATGTCTCCCTGGGACAAACGATCCAGTTGGGTAGAGCCAACTTCGAGAAAGAGGTCAACCGTCAAATCCGACACGGCTGGGCAGCGATCTGAAAGTTGTGCGGTTACTTTTTGTCCAACTTACCACAGTGTCTCAAGACGAAAGTCTATGACCAGTGAGCGTTGCCAGTGATGACCTATTTTGTTTTGTTTTAAAAGTATCGCAGTATCCTTGCGTGATCGAATCAGAAATGTAGAGATCCGCAAGCGAACCATGGTTACCGACATAGCCCGAAGAATTGACAAACTTAAGTGGCAGTGGGCACGGCTCAAGTCTGTAGTGGCGACGGCGAACCGGAAGACGTTGCGTTAGAAGTCCTCACACCAGGTGGACGGATGACCTGGTGCAGGTTTTAGAGATCCGCTGGATACGAGACACACGGGACCGGTCAATGTGGCGACGCTTTGGGGAGGCCTATGTCCAGCAGTGGACATCTTTCGGCTGATATGATGATATGATGATCCGTTCTAATAATCTTTCAAATGTGAATTAAGAGCTCAATATTCGTTGTGCTTAGGAGGGTTGATTAAACATGAACATGCAATATTATTATGATGATTCTAGAAAATGTTAATTTTACACAAAATTCAATAACAAACCGATGCATATCGCGCCTTTAAATTTATTTAAACCAAATTATCTCTTTAAGTTTAGAATTCTGCAGACAGACGCAGCATCAGCTTCAATAAAGGTTATTTATGCATTACTGAAAGTACATATTTTTGGCATTGCTGGGTGAAATGCTGTTCTAGCTAAATCACTGGTTAATTCGTTACGTGGTGACGACGTTCCGTCAGTCCGTTCTGACTGATGCGTCGGCCTGATTCAGGAGAGACAGTTCCGACTTTAACGAGATTTTATTTAGGTTCTTGGTACAGTCATACTCAAAAACGGCAAGTAATATAATACCGAATTACCTTTGATGGTGTAGTAGACCGCACGGCGAGATATACAGAGTACTCAAATATGCCTTCAGCGGCTACTTGTGGCGGTTCCCACGACAAATGTGCACCCTCCACTGACTTCGATATTTTGATGGCTGATGGTGCACCAGGGAAACCAGGTAAACAGGTCTTAAATGCTGATTCCTATGAAAAAAGAAACATTACTTTAATTCAACATACTTATACTTTTGAATTGTCACACAAAATATAAATCTAGTTGCACGTTCGCAAGTGTCAGTAGGTCTCTATGGGGAAGAACGTGCAAGGAACTCCACGGACACTCTTTTCCATCAGTTTTAATTACAATCATTTGGTTACATCATTCTTGTTGGAAAACAACATATGTGAGAACGATGTAAAAAGACGTGCACGTAAAAGCGTCTCTAGAGTAAAACAAACAATTCAAAAATAAAATAAGTACGTAATTAAAAGCAGGCCGAAACAGTTAAGTTATGACCAATGCCAACTGATGGCGCCCGCTCACGAATATGACGCATAAATCGGCACCACTCAACTCAACCATCATGAAGGGAACCGAATGATCCAACAAATGTGCTACCATCATATTGTTGGTGATTTAAATTTAAACGCTAACCGTACATCGAATAATATTTTAAGTTACTATTGTTACTTTTTAAGTGTTTGTGGCTTGACTGAGAGGAATGAGGTGATGAATGCGTATGGAAGTAAGTTGGATGTAGTGCTGGTGTCTGATTGCATTAGCTGTGTCGATGTGGTAGAAATTGAGGGTGGCGGCCTTGTACCACAACGAGACGCGTATCATCCGCCATTAGATGTTTCCCTTACTCCCAATAATACGACGCATCTGCTGGGTTCTGATAAAATTGATCCAAGTAACCTTGACACGCAAAGAGACTGGAATTTCTCTAGGGGAAACTATGAATTGATGTACAAGCTCATATCTGAAGAATCGTGGCAAGACGTGATTCTCGCTAGTAACGTTGACGCTGCTGTAGAGTTTTTTTATAACATCTTGTACGATATTTTTGATGAATGTGTACCAAAAAAACACAGGCCTAAAAAGCCATGTAGACGCTACCCGGTTTGGTTCACAACAGAACTAATAAGTGACATTAAACATAAATCTGATCTGCATCGTAAGTGGAAATCAACTAAAAGCCATGCTGATTATCACAATTTCTCCTTGCTTAGGGCAAATGTTAAAAAAAGAATGTCGGTCGCATATGATGAATACATCAAGCACATTCAAACCAAACTTAGGCGTGATCCTCGTGTCTTCTGGCAACATATACACAGCTTCAAAGCCAAAGGTGGCTTTGAACCCAGCGTGAATTATAATGGAAAAGAATATGCTGGAAGTAATGCTGCACACGCTTTTTCCGATTTTTTTTCTAAAGTCAGAATTTTAATTCGATTCCAGATTTGACATTAGCTACTGTCATTTTGTGAAATAATGATACCATATATAATAGTGTAGTGATGAACACAAAAATCGATAAACAATCAGAGTGTGTGCTATCAGTGTGCCAATTAAAGACTAAATTATTGATTTTAATTTAAATAAATACATAATTATTCATAATAATTATTTATTAATTAGTAATCGCTGCTCTATTTTATAAAAAGTTAATATTTTTGTTTTTATATTAAAAACAAAACTTATAATAAAAGAGCCTAGATAGTTTTCAGTATTGGCAACTCGTGCGCGCTCGTGCAGCTATCGCCATTTTGTTTATCGTGTCATTCGGCTTCATTCTCCCAGTCTGACTGCACGAATATCTTATTTCATTGCGAATCGATATTTTGTTATTTTGTTGGGTTTTTGTTAAAGTGTTGTTACGTTGTGTTTGTTGTTACGTTTACAGTTTTTTGTGAACTTTGAGTGAATCTATTTGTTTTGGTTTTCCATCAAAATGGATCCTCAGCCAAGTACATCACAAAAAGACGTGGATGTTTTCTTGTCCCCAAGAAAAAAACGTCCACGAAAAGCTTTCACTTTTACTGAAAAAGTAATGATCCACAACGCCTACAAATACGTGAAAAATGAAATTTCTGCGCAATTGGAGGCCTTTGAAGTTGTGGAAGAAAATGAATGTATGAGCAAAGTTGCTGACATATTGGGAATAACCTCACGCTCTGTTTGTAACGTTTTGAAGGAAGTAAATAAAGGTGCGCCGCCAACTCCTCCTAAAAAAACTGGACCAAAGCGAAGTTTCAAAGATAAAATTGATGAATTTAGGTACATTCTCTGCAATACGAAGAATTGTTCATCAGTTCTTTTACCGAAATGAACCCCCAACCATTGCAAAGGTTAGTCAATCAGTCAGACAGTATTTTTTTTACCTACATCTTTTATATATAAGTTATGATTCCAAGCTATTATAAAATTTACTATTTTAGATTTTACAAGTGATGAACGATGATTCAGAAATGCCCAAGATTTCCAAAGACACCCTCAGAAAAATTTTGAAGCATCTTAATTTTAAATTTGTTGCACGGTCACGCAAGAGCACACTTATTGATCGAAATGATATAATAACATGGCGCCAGCGTTACTTGCGATCTATATGTCAGTTTCGACGAGAAGGGAGACATATATATTATCAAGATGAAACTTGGGTTAACGCAGGTAAGGCTGACATTTATTCACAAAATTAATTTATATACATTTTACATTTTTTTTTTTTTTTTTTTTTTTTTTTTTTATATTGAATGTTCATGTGCTATATTTATTTTAAGGTCATACTGTAAAAAAAACTTGGGTGGACAAGAAAGTCACATCATCTCGACAAGCGTTTTTGGAGGGACTGACCACTGGATTAAAAAATCCATCTGGAAAAGGCAAACGTCTCATAATTAGCCATATAGGTAGTGAAGAAGGCTTCCTGGAAGAGGGGCTCATGATTTTTGAAGCAAAGAAAAATTGTGAAGATTACCATGATGAGATGAATGCAGTTTGTTTTGAGGAGTGGTTCGCTGGAGTCTTACCAAAATTAAGACCAAACTCAATTGTGGTAATGGATAATGCACCTTACCACTCCCGAAAATTGGAAACGGCACCAAAAATGAGCTGGAAAAAAGCTGCCATTCAAGATTGGCTTTTAAATAAAAATATTCATTACGAACCAGATATGGTTAAAGCTACGCTTTTAGAACTGATTCCACACAACGAGTCTTTTAATAAGTACGCTGTAGACGAAATGGCAGCACAACATGGGATCACGGTTTTAAGACTGCCCCCTTACCATTGCGAGCTAAACCCTATCGAATTGATATGGGCGCAGGTAAAGGGGCATGTAGCTCAAAATAATAAAACCTACAAATTGACAGACGTGAGAAATTTATTTCAGGAAGGCATTCAAAAAATTACGGCTACCGAATGGTCTAAATGCGTATCCCATGTTGTCAAAGAAGAGGAAAAAATGAGTAGACTAGATATGTTAATTGACAATATCACAGATACATTTATAATAAATGTTACAGAAAGTGACAGCGATAGCGATAACGATGACAGCGACAATTTATAAAATAAATTATTACCATAATACATCTATCTGTTTTATTTGTCATGTTCCTTCATGATCACATTTTTTTATTTATTTCACACACAATTATAAAAGAAAAGTCTCAGATCGTTAATTAATCGTCAAAACTAAATTATCGGTTCAGAAATATTTAATTTCCTGATATACTTAGTTTAGGATAGTAAAATTATAAACGAGAAGAATCGATCCAGAAATATTCCATTTCCATATCGAATAATTTCGGAACGTCACTATTTAGTACTTGTCATAACGTTGCAACACTGAAATTGTCAAATCTGGAATCGAATTAAAATTCCGAGTATAGTGTTTTCTTACCCGATGCCCCGCTTTTAGATTATAAAACAGACAGTAACAATCAGAAAAACCATGCTAACTTTGTACATATTGATGCAATTAAATCGAGTGACGTAGAAACAGCTATAGATAAACTCAAACCAAACTCTGCCGTAGGACCAGATAACATTCCCGCATACATTATTAAAGGATGTAAAGATCATCTAATATCACCATTACATCATATATTCAATCTGGCATTATCCACTGGAAAGTATCCACAGCGTTGGAAGGTATCCCGAGTCCAACCTATACCTAAATCTAATGTTACTTCTAACGTCGAAAATTATAGGCCCATAGCTATACTCTCCACATTCCCAAAACTGTTCGAATCAATTTTACACAGGCTTATTAGTTTCCAGATACAACCATTTCTTTCCGATTCCCAACATGGCTTTCGATTTAACCGCTCCGTTAATACGAACCTCCTAACGTTGGTGGATCTTATATCGCAGCACTTAGATAGAGGCATACAAGTTGATGTTCTATATTTTGATTTTAAAAAAGCATTTGACCGAGTAGATAACGACGTATTGCTCACCAAGCTCAATAACTTAGGCTTTTCCCCGAAGTTACTTAAATTCTTCGCAAGTTACTTACGAGATCGTCAGCAGTATGTTCAACACGGTTGCTTTGTGTCCGCACCATATCATACTCGGTCTGGAGTAAGTCAAGGTTCTATATTGGGACCCTTACTATTTATAATTATGGTCAATGACCTTGAGAAGGTCCTGAAACACGCCAAATGTTTACTTTACGCTGATGATCTTAAGTTAATATTTGGCTTGGAAAAAGTAGCTGACTCAACTACTCTGCAGGATGACATTGACGCGGTCTATCAGTGGAGCATGGATAATAAGTTACTCTTCAATATTGCTAAATGCAGCGTTATGACCTTCAGTCGCACGCGTAATCCCTGGCATGAAGAGTACTTTTTAGGCAGTGATCTGATAGCCCGCGTTAATTCTGTAAAAGATCTCGGAGTTCTGTTCGACACGAAGCTCACCTTTCATGAGCATATGAAGACACTTGCTGCTGAGTCATATCGAAGACTTGGATTTGTCCTTCGAAATATGCGCGAGTTTACCAATCCACATGCCATTAAACTTGTATACATGGCCTTAGTCAGGAGTAAACTCGAATCAGCAGCAGTGATCTGGCACCCGTATGAGAGTACTTACGCCTTACTTCTTGAAAAAATCCAAAAAGCCTTTCTTCGTTATCTTTATAAAAAACTCTTCGGATATTACCCCTTCCTATACCCTACCAAATTTCTACTTGGTGTTTTAAATTTTAATTCTCTCGAAGTAAGGCGTAATTACTTCTTGCTTATCTCTGCCTGCCGTATTATGCGGGGAGAGTCCGATTGCCAGGAGCTCGTGGCGCAGTTGTTGAGGCTGTTTGTTCCTGTGGTGCCCAAACAACAGCTTAGACCACGAAGCCACCGGCTTTTGGCCGTTCCTTCGGCACGTACGGTGTCCCGAGCTAACTCGCCTCTAGTTCGGGCGCTTACAATGCTAAATGCCCTTCTGACATCAGCACCGGAGTGTGACCTGTTTGCTGGGCGATGGATAGATGTGTGTCGTGAATTTTTAAGTTTTTGTGAGAAGATGGATGAAATTTAGATTAGTGAATAATTGTATTAAGTATTCTTTGTACATTTTTTTTTTTTTTTTTTACTTTTGTAAGTTTTTTTCTTTTTTGTATTTTTCTTCATGTTTTTTTTGTTATATCGTGTTTTTCATTTGTATATTTTTTATCTCATTGTGTAACGCCTTAGGTGTGACCTGTAATGTTACACATGTATACTTAAATAAATAAATAAAATAAATAAATAAATCAGAGAGACATTTGAGAGAGCATGACCCTACCTCAACTGCCAGGTTACACACAAGTCAACGTATGGCACATAGGTACAGTAAATGGAAGTTTTACTGTTGGTACATATGTTCAAGGTTGAACAACTCTTGCTGAGTTTGTTCCTTGGATAGGTGACCATCCATTATAAACAGAGATCCCTATGTGCCTTGGAATGACCTTTGATAGGCAGATCTTTGAAGGTCAGTGTCCTTGTAAAATATTGGTACTAGCCTACTATGAGATTGAAGGCTAAAGTTACTTGTACTCACTTCACTATACTCGCCGCGTCCACAGGAATTTATGGCGGCGATCCTGAATTTGTACGCTGTGCCGTGTTCAAGCGCCGACGTGGGTAGACCAGTCAGGTCTGGAAGATTGTCCAGAGACAGATTGGACAGGTCTACGTTAGGGTCAGAAATGTAGTTCTGGACCTACCAATGAAATAATAAAATATGTAGTTAATAAACATGGATAACAAATAAAATTACATCCAGTATGTGAAAATAAAACAACTTCAGAAAATTAAGTTTTTTTTTAAATATTTGTTTCTAACTTTGTCACTTATATTTGTGTAAGTCTGTTTGTTAATCTAATATTATATTCGCCGTTCTAATGGCAATAAATGTATTATAGGAAATAATTACCGTAAAAGAGTTCCCCTTCACGATCCCGACAGTGTACCAGGCATCTTCGTCAGGTAGCTTCGGCTCCTCAGACTCGGCCTGTAAAAAAGTATCTTTAAAATATATTACAGTACGTTCTTTAGAAATTCACATTTTAAGCAATATTATCAACCTGAATGTGCATGCGGAACTCTATGAGCAATAATTCAGGCCATGATAACTGAGGAGTTTGAAAGAAATAGATCACACTAATGAATATCTGTTTTAAGAGTTAAATATTATGCACACACTGGCAAAATTAGCGGAACAAAATAAAACAGTCGATTATTTTTTTGATCCGATTTACTTTTGAAACCTTATATTTAGATGGCTTGCCTGATTAAACATACCGATTTAAAATTAAAATAATATCGCATTTAGTAAATTGTGTAAGTAACATGATTTTCTGTGAAACATTGCTGACTTTTAAAGTGCCCAAGGAAAGTTGAAAGATAATTACAAAAAAAAACACATATTGTTTTAAATAATATTGGATAATCTTGAGTGTTTCCTCCACATTCTTTTAATAAAGTTTTCACCTGCCTATGCATGTTGAGAATAATGTTATTCATTGTCTCCTTTGGTAGTCTCTTTATTTTTGTTTTTATTTTTTTGTTTTTCTTAGCAGCTCACCCACATTGACAGATGTAGGGATTATGAATTTTGCCCTTCGTTTCAGCAGGTCCCAGACGTGTTCTATCGGATGCATATCTGATGATCTATATGAGAACAAGTGGTATGTGACCGAGCAAAGTGATCCCTGATAAAGGGGCAAATGGTACCATATTTTATTCTTAAATAACACTTCTATAGCGATCTGTAATAACTCTCTTTCATTGATCACCATCAAGTACAAACGAGCTCCCAAACATATTCTACCTGAATCCAATATTGTTTCTTTACCATATGCCACAGTGGTTTAAAAATTGTCAGATGTTGTCCTTGTTCATGATAACACATATAATTGCCGTCCGTCAATTCAATTTAAATGACTTCCACGCTCATTACTAAACTATATTTAAATCCTTTAGTACATGGACCCAAGTCAACGTTCTCTAACAAAAGTTATTCAGTTTCTAAGGAGGTGTGTCTCAAGTATTGGACCTTCGACAGGCACTAACGAACCTAAACCAGCTTCTTTCAACCTTCTTCGTACCGTAACCTCACTTAGTGTTGCACTTCCAACTTCCTCCAGCTTATTTCTGGCTTGAACGGCCTTTAAACGCAGGTTTTTGCTACCGCGAAACTGCATGAAACGATTATTCCTGTAAGAAGTACAGATTTTTTGCCTTGTCCTGATCTTCTCACCATAACATTAGTCTATTTGAATCATTAGAAACTGTAATAAATGGTTGAAACAGGTAAAGTTTAAATTATGCACACCATCTGTAGGTTTGACCGTTTCTTCTCATCTCAAGTGCCCTGACCCTCTCAGTTTGGATTAAGTTGGGCACAAAGACGTCCTTAACGTTATAAATAAAACAAATAACTCTTTTTTTTTTTTTTGAGTATTTTTACAAAACCATTTAGATGTAGTCAGCAAAATCCTCTCAAATTGATGTTAGTTCGAATAAAGTACAAACAATCGCTTGAAATTGTCGAAAAATCGATACATCGTCGTTAAATTGATCGTTTGAATAGTTCAATTATTTTATCAATAAGGGGTTAATTTGTTTTTTGATAAAAATATATCGATTCACACCTTATTATAAAATTATCGATTGACACCTTATTCATCAAAATCGGATGAATAGTTTAGGCGCTACTGACGGAGGAACGTACGTAAATACATAATTATGTACATACCAATACCCAAAGACCAAAGTGTTCAAAATTGTAACAATTCAGAAAAATGTTCTTTTAGCTACAACTAGCTGTGTCCGCAGCTTCGCTCCCGTTAACTGCCTATGCTACCCAACTTACCTACCTACCTGTACCTACCCTATTTACCTAGACCTACCTATCCTAACTACACTTCTACCTACCTAGATCGAGCGTTCACTGCACAGAATACGATTAACTCTAGGGAGAAGAATATCGACTTCATACAAAAAGTAAGAACAGGTTTGCTGCGTGCCATCTCACTCCAGAACACCACACCGAAACGAAAACATTAAGAAATCTTTTACAATGCATGTCCTCGAAAAGAGCGGTTTTCCAAGCAGTCAAACTGTGCGGAAAGTGTTACTTTTGTGTTTATTTTCACTAGTGCATTTTACTTTCCAGTATTTTTTTAATTTTTGACTCCAACGTCAGCCCGACGCATAGAGTTTTTATTATTTGAGAAAAGTTTTAAAAATTAGTTTTGTACAGATTATCATTCATATAAAAGTTAGAATAAAACTAATACTTCATTTTAGGCGTTTTTAATTACTCTAGATTTAGATTTTGATCAATAAATTAATTTTAAATATTAATTAAATATGTTTGGCAGAACGTATATTTTGCTCGTGCCTTATTGCGTTACGATGTGACAGCTATTTGCACATGCGCAGTAGATATGCCCGAGGAACTATTAGTTAATCTGTGGATATGCTGAACGCGCTTGAATATGCCCATCATTTTATTAATTTAATTTTATTAATTTATTTATTTCCTCGCACAATGCATAGTAGTAGTGTTCCGTATGGTGCCGGACGTTAAGAATTTCACCATCCCATGTCTTCCCGTGGGTGTCGTAAAAGGCGACTAAGGGACAAACCAGAGAATGGGCAGCAGCGTTCTCTGTGCTCCTATAACAACCATACTGCGATCGCCAATCCGCCTGCCAAGCGTGGCGATTATGGCAAAACCCCCCCTATGAATAGCACAAATAAAAAATGGCCCCTAGTGCCCGGCAGCCCGCCTACCCTCGACTACGGTAGCGGTCGAGGTTACGGCATGGCAAGGGGTGCTAAGAATCTCCGGACGAGATCCGGCTACCCCAACAATCACCGACGACTGGACCTGGCAACGTACAACACGCGCACACTTCGGACCGACGAGAAGATCACCGAGCTCGAAGAGGAATTGAACAGGTTGCGATGGAGCATTATAGGGTTATCTGAAGTCCGAAGAGAGGGGGAGGACTCGATAATCCTCAAATCCGGTAACCTGCTCTATTTCCGAGAGGGTGACCGGCAGTCCCAAGGTGGTGTCGGGTTTATCGTCCACAGGTCCCTTGTGAACAACGTGGTGAAGATCGAGAGTGTGTCGACCAGGGTGGCGTACCTTATACTCAGAATATCCTCTAGATATTCGCTGAAGGTCATACAGGTCTACGCCCCAACCTCGGCACACCCCGACGACGAGGTATGAGGATATCTCCAGAGCCATGCATGGTTTCAAAACTCACTTCACCGTTGTCATGGGGGACTTCAACGCGAAACTGGGCAAACGAGACGAGGATGAGCTGCAAGTGGGGCAATTTGGAGTTGGACGACGGAACCACCGAGGTCACCTACTGGCCAGTTTTATGGAGAAGGAGGGCCTCTATATGATGAACTCCTTCTTCAAAAAGCGTGAACACAGGAAGTGGACCTGGCAGAGCCCCGATGGTGCAACAAAAAATGAGATCGACTTCATCATGTCAACCAAGAAGCAAATGTTCAATGATGTCTCTGTGATCAATTCGGTAAAAACCGGGAGTGATCACCGCATGGTAAGAGGCACATTGAACATTAATATTAAGCTTGAAAGGTCTCGACTGATGAAGTCCACGCTCCGTCCAGCACAGGTCCAGGTCCAAAACCCCGAGAGCTTTCAGCTCGAACTCCAGAATCGTTTCGAGTGCCTGGGGAGCTCCGTGGACGAATACAGCGACGGGTTCGTGGAAGCTGTCCATACGGTCGGGTCTAAGTTTTTCAAGACCCGTCGTACAGATAGAAACAAAAAGCTCTCTGATCATACCCTCAAGCTTATGAAGGAGAGGCGTGAGATGATCCTGCAGTCTTCAGATGAGGCGTGCAAATACCGGCAGATCAATAGACAGATCTCTAAATCCTTGAAAAGAGACCTCCGCCGCTTTAATACCGAGCGTATTAAAGACGCGATTGAGCGAAATAAAGGCTCCAAGGTGTTTTCAAGGGATCTGTCTATTGGGCAGAGCCAGCTCACGAAACTGAAGACCGATGATGGCAGGATTGTATCCGCCAAACCGGAGCTTCTGAGGGAGATCGAGAGTTTCTATGGGCAGTTGTACACGTCAACCAGTAAACCCGTTGCGAATCTAGCAAACGACCCAAGAGCTAGATTGACCCGACACTATACCGAAGATATCCCGGACGTCAGCCTGTACGAGATTAGGATGGCTCTGAAACAGCTTAAAAACAACAAGGCGCCGGGTGATGACGGAATCACGGCTGAACTCCTGAAGTCGGGTGGAAAACCGGTCCTCAAAGCCCTTCAGAAGCTTTTTGATTCCGTCATACTCGAGGGCAAAACGCCACAGGCATGGTGCAGGGGTGTGGTGGTACTCTTCTTCAAGAAGGGCGACAATGCCCGGCTGAAGAACTATAGGCCCATCTCGCTTCTTAGCCATGTTTACAAGTTGTTTTCAAGAGTCATCACGAATCGTCTCGCGCGCAGGTTTGACGATTTCCAGCCTCCCGAACAAGCCGGATTCCGAAAAGGCTTTAGCACCGTAGACCACATACATACGCTGCGGCAGGTTATACAGAAGACCGAAGAGTATAACTTGCCTCTCTGTTTAGCGTTTGTGGACTACGAGAAAGCCTTCGATTCGATCGAGACTTGGGCTGTACTACAGTCTCTCCAACGGTGCCAGATCGACTACCGGTACATTGAGGTGTTGAAGTGTCTGTACAAAAACGCCACCATGTCAGTCCGTCTTCAGGATCAGACCTCGAAACCTATCCTTCTCCAGCGCGGCGTAAGACAGGGAGACGTAATTTCTCCGAAACTGTTCACTGCTGCGCTGGAGGACGTCTTCAAGGTTCTGGACTGGAAGGGGCTTGGCATCAACGTTAATGGCGAGTACATCACTCACCTTCGGTTTGCCGACGACATAGTGATCATGGCTGAGACCATGGAGAGCCTCAGTAAAATGCTCGATGACCTTAGTAGAGCTTCCGAAAGAGTGGGTCTTAAAATGAACATGGACAAAACCAAGGTCATGGTGAACGCCCATGTAACACCCACTCCTATCAAGATCGGAGACTCTACACTTGAAGTTGTAGACGATTATGTTTACCTGGGACAAACGGTCCAGTTGGGTAGGTCCAACTTCGAGAAAGAGGTCAACCGTCGAATCCGACTCGGCTGGGCAGCGTTCGGGAAGTTGCGTGGTATCTTCTCGTCCAATTTACCGCAGAGTCTCAAGACAAAAGCCTATGACCAGTGTGTGTTGCCAGTGATCACCTATGGGACCGAGACGTGGTCGCTCACAATGGGCCTTATCAGAAAGCTTAAAGTCACCCAAAGGGCAATGGAGAGGGCTATGCTCGGTATTTCCTTGCGTGATCACGTCAGAAATGATGATATCCGCAGGAGAACCAAAGTTACCGACATAGCCCGAAGAATTGCCAAACTTAAGTGGCAGTGGGCAGGGCACATTGCTCGCAGAACGGATGGCCGATGGGGCCGAAAAGTTCTGGAGTGGCGACCGCGAACTGGAAGACGATACGTTGGAAGGCCTCCCACTAGGTGGACCGATGACCTGGTTAAGGTTGCGGGAAGGCGCTGGATGCGAGACGCACGGGATCGGTCAATGTGGCGACGCCTGGGGGAGGCCTATGTCCAGCAGTGGACGTCTTTCGGCTGAAATGATGATGATGATGATGACAATGCATAGTAAAATGTTGTATGATACACGTACGTAGATGATTTCCGACTTGGGTCGATTTAAAATGAGTGAGAGTGAGATTTAAAAATGCCCCTCATCGGAAATCACCTACCTTGTAGCATAAATAACTATTATATAACTTACTTTTTGAAGTCGGTGTCTTTGGTAGGTACCTTTTTTTCGTTATAAACACCAACATACAAAAGTTATTTTTTACTTTGTAGTGTTTTTATTTGGATGTCGGTAGTATATTTTTTTTTTTTAACTTTATTGTAGCTAATAGGCAAGTTCTTTATTAAGGTACCTATAAAGCCAGAATAGATTACCCGAATGTCATAAAACTTGAACATAACTGGTGAAATGGTGTACCAAGGTGAACTGTATACATCTGTGTACCCCTTTAGAGCGTACTGGCGTGATGTTATGTTATGAAATGGACACAATCAGACATGCAATTGCAGCAATCCCGAGAGATTTGCCATCATTTATTGAAGAGTTCTATTATATATCTCCGAAAGTCTACATCAGACCTTCACCAAATTAAAATGGGACTAATTTTGGCACATAATATGCCAAGCAAAAAAAAAATTATCGTTCTACAATTGAGGGAGATATCGGTGTGACCATAAACAAAAAAAAAACAATGTCGAACATAGAATACTTTTTGGAAAGTCGGTTAAAAAATACCTATCCATAGCTGGGACTCAAACTCGCAACTGAAGTGTAGTATGCCACCACGTTTATCATTAGGCTATTCAGACGGGCAATAACAGCAGCGAAATTACGAACCACATTGCACGCACGCCAACGTCTTTATTGACATTAGTTAGTAGTATGATTAGAGACCTAAAATCTCATAAAACGTATTTTTACCCGACTGCCGAAGGAGGGTAATGTGTTTATTTTAGTCTCGTGCATTTGGTCCCGAATTATTATTTTTACTCTAACCACACTTGAAATAGCCCTTGAAGGTATATCGTTGATCCGACATAGAGAGATGACCCCCTGGTTCGCTGCGTCCCCGCATGTGGGCGCGGCGGGCGTGTCTTAGGGACCCTAACTACCTACCAATTTTTTTCAATGGTCATTCCGCGGAAAATCTTAACACCGCCATTCAGAAAATGACGCGAAATGCACAATGCCATCTATGAATATGAAGTTCAACAGTCCGAGTATCTGAATTGCCTATGTTGCGATATTTACACTTTAAATTCATCTAACTTATGATAGAAAGAACCGATTGCGAAGAAACAAAAACTAAGTAATACTTCAAGTTACACACAAATTATATGTATAAAAGTTATCTACATTGATTTCGTCCATTTTACGTTATGCGTGCACAAATAAACAGACAAAAGGATAAACAGACAAAAATGCCATAAATGCTGGAAATGTGTTCAGTTGGTTCTCCTTAAACACCCTGGCAATTTTTTTTGGAAATATTCTCTATGTACAAAAACGACTTTTCTACAGATTTATATGATATTGATTGATCATTTGAAAATTATACGACTAGACTTTTATCAGTGTATTTTTAAGCATTCTAATCTGAAATGTAATATTATTATGAACAGTCTCATGATATTAGAAAGTTGAAAACTTTCTCAGTTATAACGAAAATATTCTAGACTTATGAAAATTATTGGGTGTAACAACTAAACTGCATTCACTTATTGACTTGTTTCTCTTTGAAAATGGTGGGTAATCATTTAAGGATGAATTTCTCATACTTATCTCAAACTCATTGAATTTCAGACTTGAACACTTTGGAACCAAGCCATCAATTAATAAAAAATCAATAAATTTGGGCGCACGGTTGGCGCAGTGGTTGAGCGATTGACTGCTGCGCTGCGTGTCGCGGGTTCGATTCCCGCACGGAACAAATATTTGTATGACCTACAGATAATTGTTCCGGCTCTGGGTGTTTGTGTATGTGAGTTTGTATGTTTGTAAACGCACCCAAGATACAGGAAGAAATTCCTAGTGTGGGGCAACGTTTTTTTAAAAAAAAAAAAAAAAAAAAATTTATAAATATATACCAACATAGACTGCTAAAATCATAACCATTCCTTTTGGCTTCTCTGTAGTCGGGTAAAATTAAGGCCCAGCAATTTCTATGCATAAATGGTAACACACAATAATGTGCTTGGTTTTTAGAATAGTTATCACTACTCACTAGCAGTGGAGACCGAGGCTTATAGGTACAGTGCATATTGCATCAAAAGCAAAGCTTTTTAGTAGCTCAGGGGTTGAAAATGCCAGGCCACTAAAGTTATAGTCACAGCTGTAACAACTGGTCACAGGAGTAACAGACAGCCCACTCTGCAGAGCCTGCATAAAAGAGGGCAAGACAGCAGCCATACCCAAAATACTCGCTTGGATGTGGAGTTGCGGACGCCAGCCTGTTATACATACATATAATATGCCATGGTGCCTCAAGTAGGACCCAACTGACAGTACCTGTTCATGTTGGTGGTGTAGTGCTGCGCTGGCGAGCGTAGCCAGTGCGTGCGCGGCGTCACTGGGCGGCAGTGGCGGTGCGCTACTGTTGCTGCCGGCGGCCACCGAGCTGCTCACCGCACCTTCACCCTCGCCCGCGCCTTCGTTACTCTCTGCAGCCACCGATGAAGATACGCCCGCGCCGCCTTCGTCTCCTGGGACAACCAATTAACAATATTTGCATTAAAAAAAAAAACACCAATAACTAAATTAGTCACTCAAACAAACTTTCGAACACCAACCAAACAAGTATTTCAAATCTGGACAAGTCAATCTGTTCAATTGTATTTATGCCATAGAATGGCACAGAAATGAGGACCCAACCTGCTGTAAGTAACATTTGATTTATGAAGATATAAGAGGGCATCCACGTGCATGCATGGTAAAACTATTTTACCTGGTAGCAAAGTAGGAGAGAGTAGAGCAGCACCATTTGCTGACATAGTGAGCAATGGCATCGATTCACTGACAGTTGGCATTGTGTCGGCTGCACCTTCCATTTCAGATGTGTCTGCATCGCTGAATCTAAAACACGAAATTACATTAAGCATTCATCATATACTCGCAGAGAATAATATTTTGTTTGTAAGACCATTATAATAAGTATTATTCTCAATCTACGCATAAATATAATACTAACTCATTGGGTTGATGCTGTTGAGGTGCTAGAGAGAATGAGTGCAGTACTGCAGGTCCATTAGCAGTGGAGGAAATAAGAGGAGCCTCTGTTTGACCACTGCTAGATATATCAGCACCACCACTCTCGGCTGTGCTCGAACTGAAGACAAAATATATTCATTACATACACTCCTTAATTTAAGTACCTATCCAATAAAAAATAATTTCATTATTATCTTATTTTAGTACCTAATGCCAGTGCTGAGGACCTCATGTGCTGCACTGCTGATGTCGTTGACATCATCGCTACTTGCGACTCCCTCGCCACCACCCATATCTTCGTCCATTGTGCTAGATTCATCTGCAATTCCAACATGTTTTTTTTTTGTATTTTATGGCTCTTTTTACATCTTGTTGTACCTTTTTGCAGTTATTAGGTATAAAAATTAAATTATACCGTCTTGCACAATTGGTGCACCATCTCCCTCGCCGACTCCACTATCAGTGGGCATGGCTGAGCTGATGGACTGGTCTGGAGATCCCTCAGCAGCTTCTGCCAGGCCTTCAGCCTCATCCAAGCTTTGTTCTTTCATCATTGGATCCATCTGGCTCTCTGTATCCTGAGCAAAAAAAAAGGAAGTATAAGCAGGCATGGTAATGATTAATATTAATAATTTGAACACTGCCAAAAGTACACCAATCTGTCACTTCAGTACATCCAGTAGTTCGACACACTTAGCTCATACCTACCCACATATTGCCTTATTGAAATACATAATGAAATGCTATAATTTATTTATTTTGAATATTTCTATACGGTCCAGTACTCCGAACCTTCCAATAACCTAGAACTCCTGGTTGTTAATGGTGCTGGGTTGTTAAATATCTACTATATTCTTCATTTTCTATTAGCTTTAATAATATTTTATTATAGGAACTAAGAGGATTTTAGGCTATACTCATAAGAACAGATTAAATGATTTCTTACAGGTGTAGACAAGCAGTTGTCTCCAATGTAAGCAGACTCATCTGCCGCTGTTCCTGTTGTAGTGTCATCAATATCCATTTCTTCCTCTGCTTCAGCTTCCGGGTTTGCTACAATTAAAGATAAGGTGCAATTCAATCAAATATTAAGAAGCACCACCCTTATTCTTCATTCTTAATATCTTGGTAGGGTTAGCAAATGTTTGATTCAATATATACGTAATTTGAATTAGAATCTGCTTATCGGTTATTTAAGAGTGTCAATATTTATATACGTAAGTTTTTAACTTGTATATTGCAGATATTTGCGCCACCCACCAAGACGTAACCGCCCTTAAGAGGATAATCTTGATAACATCTGACATGCAAAGATGGAAAATGCAAAATTAACATTAGAAACTACGAAGATATTGTGATAGCAGTGCGCATAAAGATCGACTTGCTGAGGAGCCTTGCTACATCTCATCAGCAATGTAGAATCAAGATAAAGCCAGCACAAAACTGTCATGAACATGTGCAGGTGAAAATTTAAACATATTTTATTATCTGAATAGATATAAAATATTTAGTGTATTGCATATTATTCTAAATCTCAATCAGACCTTAAAAATAAAACATACTTCTAATAATCATTTAGGTATGGTAGTAACAGCCTGTTCTAAAATATGTCACAGCGTCATTCCCATTAGAATCTTTCAATCCATATTTCATACCACAAATTATTCAAACTAAAGATAATAGAATTGGGAAACATTGAATGAATGGAATGGAAATCTTTTTACCTTGTTCAGCCTGTTGTTCTTCACCATCTGCTAGCTGGGCCGCAGGATCAATATCTAAGCCATCACTGCTGCTTGTTGGGCCTCCATTTGCCCCTATAAAAGAATCTTATTTGAATTCGATGGTCGCATTTACTACGGTAAATATTCACTGATGCTATTAATTAAAAGCACTACCGTATAGTTATGAAATAGCACCACAGAAACCAAAATGGAAATCAAAGTAACGGTGTCAACTTCTAGTTAATTTGCAATGTTGAATGCACTAAATATTGCTACACCGAACTCAAGATTACCTGACTCTTCAGCGGCAGCGGCTTCCTCATTACTTGTAACATTATTATCAGAAGCATCGACCGCAACAGCAGCTTGGTTTTCTTCTAGAGGCAACACTTCCGCGCCATCAGGAACTTCAGCGTGAAGTGCGGAATCAGACTCCATTGTACAAAGATTTAAACTTTAAAACAACATAAAATGAAAAATATTGAAACTTAACAAGTATTTATAGAATAATAGCTAACATTTTCAGTTTATTCCGAGAATAGGTATCTTTTTTGACAACTAGATTGCCATGGGCAGCCATAAACCATAGAGTCCAGTTGGCGTCTTCTCTTTTTTTTCTAATTCCTCTCAAAATAATAGACAAAACATTAAATAAACACAAGTTTTTTGGGAATGTTTAAATACAGTTTTTAGGTATCGTACACACGCAGTGACTTAAGTCACCGGTGACTTGGGGACGATTTCAATTTCGCTGCAAATCTTAAGACTGCATTAAATAAATATAGTTGAAAAACTGACTTATGAATCCCCTTTTATACACTAAATCTTTACAAAACTTTGAGAATCACATTATTTATTTCAGATCAGATAAAATAATAACTGATCCATAATCTACATTAATATCTTAGAGCATATTAATATACAGTATACACTGAATCACTGATCCACAGACATCACTTTTTTTTTTTTTAGTAACGCTGCCCAACACTAGGAATTTCTGCCTGTATCGTGGGTGCGTTTACAAACATATAAACTCACATATTCTACACCCATAGCCGGAAAAACCATCTGTAGGTCATACAAATATTTGTTCCGTGCAGGAATCGAACCTGCGACACGCAGCGCAGCAGTAAATCACTCAACCACTGCGCCAACCGTGTGCCAAATATGGACGATGAATCGAGCCCTTCATACCAAGGAAACGGCATGTACGTGAAGACGATACAATAAATTCGGAAACATTTGCACCACCAAACAAGCATGCAAGTCTGAAGTCATCATGCAGGTGTGGACGCCAATTTTTGCACTAACCGTTTGCGCATGCAATTCGCTGTTGTTGTTGTCGCAAATTGTAGCAAAAACTTGTGGTGTCTACACACACCATGAAGTTTTTGCGACAATTTCGGACAAACTGTTTGCGCATGCAAGATTGAGGGTGTAGCCGAACCTTTACCTATACCAATATTAAAAAGAGGATGTACCGAATAGGCTCCAAAACTACTGGACCAATTTTAAATATTCTTTCACCTACGGAAAGCTACATTATACCCGAGTAATATATGCTACAATTTTGAAAGCTCAACAATTTTGACGGGAGCGAAGCCGCGGGGGTCAGCTAGTTTTTGTTATAAAAAAACTGAAAAAATCATCAGGGACTGAAATCATGGCACACGGCGTGTGAACCTAGTATCAACGATCGAAAGTCTAAAATTCCAATAAAAAAATAGTGTATCCCGTTTTCCACTTATCTACTGACTACTCTGTTACAAATCTCTATGAGCATGCCACAACAAAACATAGGAAACACGCACCAATGCGACGTTTTGGTGGTCTTATTGACGCGGAGTCTACTTAAAATCGCTTCTTCAACGGAGCATACGTCCATTTATTTGATTAAAATCGAAAACAAAGAGTAATAGTGAAAGTAAGATATCCGATCCTATCATGTCCTGGTCTTCTTCCATTCCATTGGCTAGTCTGTGCGCAGTATTAGACCATCGAATATTCGTGAAAACGTGGGTATGATTTTTACACAAGGTTAACACTGCGAGTACCGTCAATCGTCAAGTCACTGTCAGTGTCAATGTCAACTCGAATTATCAATTTGTCATCAGTATTCACATCACTATTTACAATTCACATCAATACTCAATCTGTCAATCATCAAAGACATCAAATCAGCGTTGCCAGAAGGTTAAATTTCTTACATTTTTCGTAACTTTTGACCCCCTCGCGTAACATGTAAGTAATTTTTGTAGTTAAGGCAATTTTCGTAACTTTTGAGACCAACGAGATTTATAATGCTAGATTTTATTGCAAACAGTTTACGAACCGAACGCATCCAAATTGAACCCACTTAAAACTGGCTCGTCTAGAAAGTATTTCACTCCTTATCATACTCAGTGATGGCTCTGAATGAAACGCGCCATGACAAAATGATACATATTCATGCAATTATTAAAACTGCATGTTGCTTGAGCGTGTGCGCGTACGTTTCCTACTTTGCGAGTTCGCGCGGTTTCGTACTAGAAGTTCCGGTGATTACCTACATTTATTGTTTGCTACTTTTTTTACTTTACTTTTTGCTACTACATAATTAGCGTTAAAGTTTCTCAAATTATCGAGATTCTAGTGCCCATCTTTAATGTATTAATAAGTACCTATACGTATAAAATTGCAACTTAGACTAATAAAATAAAAATATCATATGCATAAATATTATAATTCAGGTGCAAGCAAGTAAAATTTCTGTAGAAAGTGATAATTTAAGCCTCTACGATTATTACATAACGATATTATAAAAGATTTGATGTTTTTTTTGTCTCCAATTCGCTATATATTTAAACAATATTTTTTTAGTTTTCGCCTTAATCTAATATGCCTGTGTAATTGTCATGATTTGTGATTTCAGAAAAAAGTATAGAACAAAACTTAATGAAAGATTTACAAGTACTCAATTTAATCTATACCATCTATACCAATATTATAAAGAGGAAAGATTTTTTTGTTTGTTTGTTTGTACCGAATAGGCTCCGAAACTACTGGTCCAATTTAAAAAATTATTTCACCTATGGAAAGCTACATTATTCCCAAGTAACATAGGCTATTATTTTGACGGGAGCGAAGCCGTGGGGGTCAGCTAGTACACAATAAAGAGAGATGACAAATCATCGTCGATAATGAAAGTTTTTTTGCATTGAGACGATTTTGCTCTTTATTAACAGCCCTCTTAAGAACATATGGTAAAAATTACGATATGAGAAATTACATATCGAATATTAGTAGTTTGTTCAATGTAAAACTAACAGATGCACCACCTCTCGTAGATTTGGTTCAAAGTAATAGAATAAGTTAGGTGCTAGACTAGATAGTAACAACTGTGAAGATGGCGCTGCCAGCAAATGAAACTAGAGCAAAGATCACTATTATAAACTAGAGTTTTTTTTATCATAAGATTAAATACACCATTAGACATCATAGATTCCTTTATATTCCGCCAATTTGCTAACATCAATTTGCCTCCGAAAACAAAAAAAAACTAAATTTAATAAAAATGTAACTTTTGCAGCAAAAATGTAACTTTTGCAGCAAAAATGTAACATTTCAGGCAATAAAACGTAACTTTTGACTTACGGGCCCTGGCAACACTGATCAAATCAAGTTCAGACTTCAGCAAAGAGTAAAAAAAAATGTTCTGTGGACTTCAGACCTTGAGCAACAGACAGACAGAGATTTCGTTTTTGTTGTTGACGATGATGATAGGATGATATCACCCCGAATCTTCATCTACTTATTTTGAAGTGTCCCCAGCTGTGGCTCTCTATTTGAAAAGAGCGTGCAAAAAAGTTGAAACGGGACATAAACAGGAACAAACGATGGACTAGACATCAAACATTAATAAAATCCCGTCAAATACTACCAGTTTGCCTGCTTAAAATTCTCAATCATACCTAGTAACCTAAACATGGAGCCGAAAAATAAAGAACAAAAGCCTGGTGATGGGATTCGGTCGATGAGATCGACGACAGCATTCAGAGTTATCAATTTTGAGCTTTATGCGAAGCCTGTAAGTTGATTATTATAATATAACCTATACAATCTTTATATAACATTGTAACACTATAGATTTAGGCAATTTAATGATTGTTTGAATAAACATTAAATTAATCATACCACATGAAAAATTAAATTATATGGTGTAAATCTACAGCAAACTATAAAAAAAATTGGAGAACAGCTGATTTGTCCGAAAATGAGACTTAATTTTATTTTTAAGAAAGTCTACTTACTGCATTCATAGATTGAGCATGCATATATATTATATTTAATATATATTTATTTCACTAAGAATTTATAAATTGACAGTGTAATATAATAATCGGAAAAATAATTAACGGGTAGAAGCAGTCATGTTGTTATCGAAAGAGAATATTCATTAACTATATAAATATGCAATAAAACAAAGCCCATGAAACTCATGTTTGTATATTTTTGATGTAACCAAGGCAGGCATAGGAAGTGCTGGCTAAGGATCTTGACTCGTTTTTAACGCATTTACCTAGCAGAGACAAAAAAAGGATATTTCAGCACTGTTTTTTGTGGTATAAATCCTCACATAACAGTATATTTATTATACTGCTATGTTAGGATTAACATACAGTTAATCATGGAAATCATACCAAGTAAAAAATATTTAATAGCATTCCAGTTTCAAGCAAAAATATTTTGAGCAAAACCTCCCTCGTATACTTTTTTGTAGGTTTCTTCTAATTTTGTTGTGAAATAGATGTTTTTGTTCCAGAATATTGTTGTCATGACTATAGGTGCTGCATGTTTTACTTTTGCCCTTGGCTATATGGCATACATGAGGACAAAATATGAATCAATGGGTTACTATGCTACTGTAGATCAAGATGGCAAAGAGTATTTTGAAAAGAAGAAATCAAAGTGGGACTAAGTTGAACGCCACCTGATATGATAAATGAGTATGTTGATATTTTTTGTAAAAGTAGCATACCTCCTGTTTTGAGTGCCCCAGCAATCATTCATAGATTTATTAATTTAATCATTAACTCATACAATTATTCAAAGAAACATCATTGATCACAGAACTCACTGGCCATATGGATTTATGATTATTTATTTGTGATAGCTTAGCATGGGCAATGAGTAAAAGGTCAAAGTCATAATTGAATTGTTAATGGTGCTGGCCAATTTGTAGAAATACTTATTGTTGCTTACACTGTTGTAAACTTGTAGATAATATAGTAGTTATATACTTAAATAATTATTAAACTGTACAAACAAACATTAAAATACCGAGTTTTATTGTTGTAGGCGTAAAGTATCTTCCAATATATAAGTTTCTCTGTGGTATCTTCTAAATAGTAGAGTCCTTCATTCTAAGATAAAAACTAGATCGAACTTTTTTTAGGAGGCGCCCTTTGCATACCCAAGACCATTCAATTTGTGTACGTTACCCCAACAGGAAAGTGACTCCTAGAGAGATATGAGTGCAATGTATAATTCGTGCGTAATCTGCTGTGAATGTGCGCCACTTAAAAAATAAAGGCGTGTCGTCGTTTTTGAAAAAAGCGGAAAAATAGGTTCCTGCTAGGGTAACGTTGTTCCAGCAGGAAAATTCTAAACGAATGATCGGAATGAGAAATATTGTGCATGGGCAGAGAGCTTATATTTGTGCGAAAATGTGCGCCAAAAATAAAACTTGTGTGTCATCAGGTTTTCGAGATATTGCATTTCCTGCTGGGGTAACGTTTTGCAGAAACGTGTATCTCTAAAACCATTGTACGTGCGCCTGTAGAATAAACATACACGAGTAGCTCTTGATTTGTGCGTATTTGTGCCGGAATTTGATTTAAGTAAATTTTTATAGTTTTCAAGTAATTGCGCTTTTTCGAAAACCCGAAAAAAATTCGCAGCGCCTAAACGAGAAAACGTATAAACTCGCTGAAAACTGTATTCAGTCCATCTTGATGCTTGTAATAACCATAAAAAGTTTCAAAAGCTTACATGCTTGCGTTATCGAATAATATTGCTAAAAGTCAAAACGAGAGTGTCATAACTTTGACGGCAAAATACAAGAAACCGACTCAACCCAAGATAGGTAGGTGTAAACCACAAGTATGTGCGTTATGTCAAAAATATATAGTGAAAATATTCAGCTTGGAATGTTTCGCATTAAGTAGATTTAAACAAAAAACTAAACATGTAAGCAAAGGCTGGTTATCCGACCAAATTCGGATGACTACAAAAAAGCGACGGATTCATACATAACAATGACCTTCTTATCTTTACTCACGAACCGGTTGTAGCGTGTTATGCCTGAGTACACCAAGGTTGAAAAGTTATAAAAAAATTAACTTGTTATTGGATTATACGTATTCTACTAGCTGTTTCCGTGACTTGCACTTGATTAGGTAAGTAAATTAGAAAAAGTATTGCCAAGGTATAACCTATCTTCTTTATTCCAAATTTCATTAAAATATATTCAGTATTTTGTGGAAACATCCAGACATTTGCCTTTATAATATTAGTAGAAAAAAGTAGAGACCAAAAATTTGATGGAGTCTGTTTTAAAAAAAAAAGTTCAACATATGTGTGATGAATACCTACTACAAAAAATAACCTACAGATACAGTCTAAATATAAAAGGCTAATTAACACAACAGTAAAAAAAACAACGTAGGTATCTACATACATTGATTTAAACCGTAGGCCTTAGATCAAATAAAAAGTCAAGATAGAAAGTTGCAAACAACATAGTAAAGCCGATTCCAACTATGTCTTGCCGTATAAATACACAATTACACGCACACACGTACACCGAAACTACCCCTTAGCTTCTCAGTTGAGCTTTATTATTTTATCTGTGAGCTCGAATGACAAGCTAAGGCGTAATTTCGTTGTGAGTGCGTGTAATTGTGTATTTGTACGGCAAGGCATAGTTTGATCCAGCGTCACTTTGTTGTTTGCAACGTTCCATCTTGACTTTTTACTTGATCTGAGCCGTAGGCTAGATAAATTAGTATTGAGTTTTTAGGGTTCCGTACCCAAAGGTTAAAAACGGCACCCTATTACTAAGACTAAGTACTTATGTAAATGAAAAACTGATCTGTGATTTCAAATAATAATAACTACATACGGTACAAATAATTAGATTGAACTATGTGTTCTAATATTAATAGGTTTGTAATTTGATCTGTGATTTGATGCCATAATTATTTTAAGAAACAAAATTAAGAGAATAAAAATAATAATTTCTACATTAACAACCTCTTTCATTTGTTATGGTCACAAGGTGCTTTTAATATATTTTTAATTAGCCCCCAAAATTAGGTCATACCAACAAACGTTTGAACGCGACTGTACGGACAACAGCTTAGGTTTAATACGTCCAATTAAGAAGGTCATCGATATGTATGAATCCGTCGCTTTTTCGTAGTCATTTGAATTTGGTCGGATAACCAGCCATTGTTTATATGTTTAGTTTTTTGTTTAAATCTACTTATTGCGAAAAATTCCAAGCTGAATATTTTCACTATATATTTTTGACATAACGCACATACTTGTTGTTTTTACACCTATGTATCTTTGGTTGAGTCGGTTTCTTTTATTTTGCTGTCAAAGTTATGACACTCTCGTTTTGACTTTTAGCAATATTATTCGATAACGCAAGCATGTATGCTTTTGAAACTTTTTATGGTTATTACAAGCGTCAAGATGGACTGAATACAGTTTTCAGCGAGCTTATACGTTTTCTCATTTAGGCACTGCGAATTTTTTTCGGATTTTTTAAAAGCGCAATTACTTGAAAATTAATAAAAAAAAAATTAAATCTAATTCCGGCACAAATACGCACAAATCAAGAGCTACTCGTGTGTGTTTATTCTACAGGCGCACGTACAATGGTTTTAGAGATACACGTTTCTGCAAAACGTTACCCCAGCAGGAAATGCAATATCTCGAAAACCTGATGACGCACAAGTTATATTTTCGGCGCACATTTTCGCACAAATATAAGCTCTCTGCCCATGCACAATATTTCTCATTCCGATCATTCGTTTAGAATTTTCCTGCTGGAACAACGTTACCCTAGCAGGAACCTATTTTGCCGGTTTTTTGACGACGCGCACTTATTTTTTAAGTGGCGCACATTCACAGCAGATTACGCACGAATTATACGTTCCACTCATATCTCTCTAGGAGTCACTTTCCTGTTGGGGTAACGTACACATTCAATTTAGAGTTTCATGTTGTGAAGGCGCACCTGTCTGCACGGCACGAGTGGGCACGAGCAGTCATTGCTGTTGTTGACGGCCTAGCTAGATAGGCCGCAAAACCCGACCGCGCCTCTATGTGCAACCGGACCCACGCACGGACCGCAACCTTAAGGTTTAACCCGATTCAGCCGTCCCTTGCTGTAACGCCCTAAGCCGAGGTCCGTACCCGACAGGAAGTGCCTTTTAGTGTGCTGTGTGGTCAAATAGTTTTAAAGTTTTGTTGCTCTGACTGGCTCTTTAAATTTTAAGGCCACCACTTGAAAGTTCGGACAATCAGTCGACAACCATATAAAATAAACTGCGTGAAGCCACTCATAAAATAAAACGACAGACTGCATCGTATGCGGCAGTCCCTGACGTCATCGAGTGGGCGAATTCTGCAGTTCTTGTACAGGGGCGAATGCAAATGAATGGGTGGTTGTACTGGTTGCATGCGGTGAAATCAAATGCGCGTCATTGAGGTACTACATATTATCTCAATGATGCGCGTCAACCTATACGGCTAAAGTAAACAACAAAATTTGAACATTTTGATTTTGAGCCAGGTGCCCTAGTACTCTGTGGCCGTGCCATTTGCAACACCACTGTGTTCAGCCCCTAGCAGCTCTTTGGTTCAGCCATTCTGCAGTGCATATTGCCATCTTGCTTGAAGAAATGTAGTATTGCGTGCGTGCCTCGCGTCGAGCCGCCACATAGGATATTCTGGGTGTTTTTCCTTAAAGACTAGATTTCAAAACAGGTAACAAATGACAAATAAACGAAACAAAAAAAAATGTCGATAGCCCACTTTCAGTGATCCCCTGTGATCCCTTGCGTTACCTTGGTAAACTTACCCGTATGTGGGGTATTTATTTAATATGTCGATTTTTTGGTTTAAAATAATTGATTATTTAAATCAAAGAAAAAGAAAAGCATTCAAATATTAATATGAGGAAAATAATTAAATCACATTACCGTTTAATTTAAGGAAAATAACACTGAAGCTGAAACTTTAAACTGATGCCTTTTGAGTTTCGGTGTGGTTTTAGAAACAGACTATTGTGTTAATAATAATATTTTTCTTACTTATGTTGTTTTTTTAATACTTTAGAAGAAAAGACAATGAGATTTATAAACATATTAGGAATGTTCTTAAGGGAAACGTACGTAAGAAGCTAGCAACAATGCATATCCATTTTGACAGTATTTTTTTGTGATTTGCGCTTAGCTGTCTCTGGATTATTTATGGTATCGGTATAGATAGGTTCTGTGGTTCTGCCACTGTCTCAACTGTCTCTGCCTGTGAGAGTGAGATAAAAGAGATTACCCACAGATTACTGATTATGTTGACTGTTGAGATTACTTATCACAGACTCACAGAGAAACTTTGACTTTTTATTTTAATATATCGATGAAAGTCGGGCTCGGGCTCGAGTGTTTTGTATTGATGTACTATAGCTGTTTTTATTTGCCAATATTTTTATTTTATTATTGAACACCAGCTGATTTCTTTTTATTTTTCTTACGGCTAAGTGTTGTGGTGTATTTACATATTTTTACGTGTAATGTGTTAGTTAAATAACGTTAAAGAGAAGCAATCATGTTTTCTGCTCTCAAAAAACTAACTAAAAGCGGCGATGATCGCTGTACAGCTCCTTTGCCAATGTCTTCTTCTTTGCAGAAGAAGTTTTCGAAAGGAGTTCATTTTAACAGTAAGTTACTTGTGTCGAATGATCCCTTCAATCTTATTTCTAACATGAAGTTGATCACGATTTATTGATTTTAGTGAAAATACTGATAAAAGGCGACAGAAACGTTGGCAAATCGTGCCTCTTGCAGCGTCTACAAGGTGGACCATTTATCGAAGACTATGCACCAACTGATCAAATACAAGTTGCTCCTATACACTGGACATATAAAAATACTGATTACATTGTTAAAGTGAGTGAAAGTACAAAATCACAATTTTTTATAATTTTTATCAAAATGTAAGCAGATTCCATTTACTAAACTGTTCAGAACACAATATGCTTCATATTATAGATAGATTTGATCATAATAATATGAAATTTTCCAAAAAATCAGTTCAATAAACAAACTGTGAGTAAATTATATTCATCATCATCATCATTTCAACCAAAAGATGTCCACTGCTGGACATAGGCTTCCCCAAGCGTCACCACACTGATCAGTCCTGCGCGTTTCACATCTAAACCGATGAATTAATTATATTATTGCAACATAATTAAATAAACAAGTTTAGAATTTAATTAAGTTTTGTTTTCAAGGTTGAAGTATGGGAAGTAGTAGATAAAGGTCGTACAAAGAAGAAACCTCCATTGGGTCTCAAACTAGAAAACCTATCTGCTGCAGCAGCATCTGAAGATGGCTACGAAACACCAGTTCTTGATGCCACATTCTTAGATGTTTACAAAAATGCTAATGGAGTGATACTGATGCTTGATATAACCAAACCTTGGTATGTATATTCATGGTCAAAATATATGCATTAAGAATACAAATTAGGGCCATCTCATACTTTCACCATTTGTTAAAAGTGCAAGTTCTATGAGTGACTTTAGAAAGTTAAGGGACCGGCGGGCCCGCCGACGGACGCGGCATTTCTACGAAAGCCGACAGACCGAAGGGCATGCCCACGGACGCGCCTTTACTACGAAATACGAATGCCGACGTATCCGGATCCGTATGCATGCCGACGGAAGCGTATGCATGCGAAGGGTTGCGTAGAAATATCGAGTGACGCGTAGGCATGTTGAGGTAGGCGTAATTACGTTGACGGAACCTTAGGCATGCCGAGGGAAGCGTAGGCAAGCCGTGGAAAGCGTATGCAAGTTGAAGTACGCGTAGGTATGCCGAAAGACGTGAAGGACGCTGGAGACCAGGGGCGCCGGCTTTTAGAAAACCTGATGGGTGCTCATACTCATATTTTGATGACTCGAAAAAGTGGCGAAGTGTGAGAAGAGAAATACACACTGATCAACCGACAAATAAATGAATTTCCTACTTACATACTACTGAAATAATGTGTTGGTCAGCTCTTAGGTTGCACATGTAAACATAATTAATCAGCGGCGCCTGCCTTGTTTTGAGGAAGGAAGAAGAATTTTGAGGTTTCGTTTTGCTCGCATCGGCTAGCGCATCGAAGAACGACCATTTTGATAACGGATACCGGCTTCCGTAACTGGCATCTTTTGCCCGCATCGTTAATAAATAATAATAAATTGGGACAACATCACATACATTGTCCTGGTCCCAAAACTAAGGTTTTCTCTTGTACTATGGAAACCAGGCACAACGAAGGTACCACAAACACCCAGACCCAACACGAATATCTGTTTCATCAACAAACATTATTTTGTGTTGGTGCAGGAATCGAACTGGCGACCCTTGCGTCTCAAACGGCGCTCTAAACCACTGCGCTAAACGGGTCATCGGGTAATGAACAAACGCCCATCCCTAAAAGTCGATTACTGATCTGTTTCTTGATGTCTATTCTCAGGGGTGCTCGCCACCCACTGTTTATTTCTCATGGGTGCTCGAGCCCCCGAGCACCCACGGAGTCGGCGCCCCTGCTGGAGACCGCTAATATACGATCGTGGGATGGATGAGCCAGTGTAAGCGGGGGTGTATGCCGCGGCATGCCGTAGTAAAATCCCCTGCCCTGCCGTCCCTGTGATAACTAGGTCAAGGTATCATATGAAAAGGCTTCGTTTGCACATTACGAATTATTTTCACTTTTATTTTACCCCTAGTTTTTGACTTTTGATAAAAAAATCTGTAAAATACCTAAATATGTATATATTAACGGGAAAGTAAAATTATATCTCTAACTAACACAGTTTCTAAGTTCTCGATGCATCTTTGCCAACGCAGTGGTAGTTTAGTGTGCATCAATAAACTGCCACAGCATTGGCAAAGATTCTTGAAGAAATCAGCTGGACGGTAGGCAAAAAATTCTTCAAAGGTATTTTGTGCGGCCTCTCGGGTATTGATTTTTTATCCCGCCAAGAAGTTATCCAAATTCTGGAAAAAGTAGAAGTCTATAGGCGCAAGGTCTGCTGAGTATGGCGGATGACAGAGAGCTTCCAACCCCAGCGCTTGTAACTTGGGGGACCGTCTGCTGCGCAGTATGAAATCACGCGTTCTCGTGCAGGAGCAGCGGAGACAAGCTATAGACCAAAGCTGGTTGCGTGCGAGCTTCTCCATCATTGTGTTCAGTTCTTCACAGTAGGTACATATCTGCAGTAATGCTCATCCCGTTTGTTAAGAAGCTGTGATGAACCACACCGGCCCTACACCACCAAACAGTGACCACGTTTCTAGAGGTAAGTTTTCGTTTAGGGCATTGTTTAGGTGCTGAACCAGGATCCAACCAACTTACTGAGCACTTGCGATTGTCCAACAGAATCCATTTTTCGTCGCAGGTAACAATGCGGTTCAAAATTCCTTCGTTTGTGTGCCCGTTGAGCAGTGCAACGCTCGTTTCGACGTGTACATCTCGCTGGCGATCATTGAGTTCGTGGGGCACCCATTTGTCAAGCTTTTTTACCTTGCCAATTTGACGCAAATAGACCAATATTGTTTTGATGCTAACGTCGAAAGCTGCTGCTAATTCAGCCGTAGATTGAGTATCATCAGCTTCCTTAATCGCCTTTAATGAGTCATTGTCGACCAGTTTTCGGACGTTTCAGTCGTTTCAGACGTTTTCAGGTCGAAATTACCAGAACGGAAGCGGGCAAACCAATAACAGGTAGTACGTTCGTTTGTAGTATTCTCTCCGTAAACGTAGTTGACGTTGTATGCCGCTTGTGCTGCATTGCTGCCACGACTGTACTCATATTCCATAATTGTGGCACAGATAATATAAGGCTGGCATACAGATGCCTCATCCCAAACAAAGAAACCGTGCCGACGCGGCGACGTAACTAGCGTTTAATTAAAGTCTGATTCAGATGATTATTTTAAAAGTATTTCGATCGTGTTCGGTTCCGTTCCACGGCTATAGATTGAGTTAGCAGCGACTCGCAAGTGAACGGGTTTTCTCGGTTCGTGACTATTTTTGACCGACTTTACAAATGAGAAGATTGTATGTTCGACATTGTTTTTATTTTTTTGTTTATGTTCACCGATTTCTCCGTCAATTGTAGAACCGATTATATAAAAAAAAAATTGTTTGAAAGAGTATGTTTCCAAATTGGTCCTTTTAATTTGGTAAAGATCTGATGAAGAACTTGGAAGATATACAACATAACTCTTCAATAAATGATGGCAAATCTCTCGAGATTTCAGCAATCGCATGTCTTTTCATACCATTTCATAACATAACATCAAGCCAGTATGCTAAAGAGGTACGCAGATCTGTACAGTTCACCTTGGTACCCCCTCTCATTTCACTGGTTATGTTCAAGTTTCATGATATTTGGGTAATCTATTCTGGCATTACAGGTACCTTAATAAATAACTATTAGGTACAACTAAAAATATAAATACTTTAAGTAGTAGTTTTAGTAGTATTTTTGCACGTTTTTACAGTTTATTTGTACCAAAATGTGAAACCTCGGCTTCGACTCTGCCCACATTTAGACGTTCGTCCATCAATGCCTCTTTTGCCGGCCGCTGCAGTAATGTACTGTTTTATTCTGTTTTTAGTATTTGTTGTTATAGCGGCAACAGAAATGCATCATCTGTGAAAAGGGGAATGCCCATTTTGTAAGAGATCTTGGGCCCCTTTGAATAAATGGTTGTATCTTGATGAATTTGGTTGTATATTGTAGAAAATACACGTTATATTCATAATAAGAAAATATTTTTTATTTAAGAAAACGTGAATGGAAACGCCGGGAGGGGACGCCCTAGAAAGACATACATAGACCTTATAGGTGATGTTCTTCAGAAAGGCCAAGTGCGCAGTACCCATAACCGGCGTGTGTGTATGACTAGATGTATTAATGTGTGTGAAGCAAAAGAAGTATGTAAGGATCGTAGCAGGTGGCGTTCTGTAGTTTCTGCCTACCCCCATGGGAAAAAGGCGTGAGTTTATGTATGTATGTATTTTTTATTTATTTTGCGGGGTTCACGAGATATAACGATGTTTCTGTTCTTGAAATGAACCCTTATTACAATGTAATAAGGTGCATACAAATGTCCAAGTGAAGGCACCTGATCTGTTGTTGTCTGTGCATATAAAGTAAAGGACACGGATGAAAAAATATACAAAATATAAATCCTATTTTTGGATAATATTGAAATCGCAGACACGATACCTCATAAGGGGCCTGTGTATGGGCAATCTCCTTTCAACTGTCTAGCTATCACGGTACATGTACCGTGATAGAGATATCTCATGAGATACAGCCTGCTGACAGACTGATAGTGAAGGGGTCTTAGTAATAGGGTCCCGTTTTTACCCTTTTGGGTACGGAACCCTAAAAAGAATAACATGATCTTAAATTAAAATTTATTTAAAATTAGAATTCTTAGGCAAACAAAAATATTTTGTTGTTAAATGGCCAGTACTGCAGAACGGCAATTTCACAGATAAAGACCTATTATTATAATAAAATAAATATTATTATTATAATTGAGTATAATAAATTGTAATTGTTCATTTAGCCCTTTTTACCCTTCTCCAGTACAAACAATTTTTAATCTCTGCCTTCCTAGAAACCTTACTGAAATACTACCTACAATATGATGATGCAGAACTTTCTTCTAGGACATTTGATTATGTGGTGAAGGAGTTGGCTCAAGTGCCAGCTGATATACCAGTTGTGGTGCTTGGGAACCACTGTGACATGCAGCACCACAGACAAGTACACCCCCACCACATTGAACAAGCTCTTCACCATGCCAAACTTATCAGGTAAAGTAGTTAAGCTCATTCCAATTATTCAGTATGTTTAGAAGTGTCATACCTAATAGGCATGATTCTTGGGTAAATAAATAACAATTAAATTTAGTCCGTCACTTATCAAAAATATTAGACACGTTTTTTTGCTTTATCAAATCAATAAAAAATTATAAAGATAAATTGCATCAAAGCTCAGCCTGTGACTTCATTTTGTCGCGTGACGGCTCACGAGATTTCAACGCACTGTATCGTATTTTTTGTTTACGTGACAAAGGCAGGCCTTATAAGCACCCGTGTATCGCACATGGGGCAGGCACTAACTTTTAGACAATATTGTAAATTTGAATTGTCTTAGGTAATATAAGATTCGTTTCATAATGCTAACATTTGTATTTAATGCATTTAAATTTATTTTTAATTTTTTTATAATTCTGTCAATTTTTTAAACCGTCAGTTTTTTTTAACTTTTACATTTTTGTTGACATGTATAATTATTTTCATGATAATGTTGCTGAAAATTTAATTTTAACTTGGACGGATTTAATTTTAATGTATTCAGTTTTTAATTTAATGTTTATGTAACAATAAGGACTAGATATATCTGAAAATAAATGAATTATTATTTAAAAAAATATATTTTGAGGTAATCTAACTGCAGACGAAATAAATTATTTTAGTCATCATTCCTGTTATGCTATAAATAGGTTTCATGAAGAGAATTATAAAAAATAAAGGTTTGAACTTTATTTTACTTACTTTTTTAGGACCGCCCCAGTGCGTTATGCCGAGTCTTCAATGAGAAATGGTTTCGGACTACGATTACTCCACAAATTCCTCAATGTGCCGTTTTTACGACTGCAGAAAACAAGTTTGTTGGAACAACTACAGAGAAACCAGAGAGATGCGGAAGAGACTGAAAAAGAACTTGATGACTTCCAGGTTCGTATAAATAAACATATATTAAAACTTTTTTATTTGTTGAGGAGTAGTGTACAGTACACCCTCATTTTGTCATCTGCTGTGTTGGGTTACTATATTTAGTTATTATTTTCAGAATTCAGAAGAATCCCACTATAACCTGTTTGTTGATAGACTTGCAAATAAGCGGCGGCAGAGTGCCGGTCAGCCGGAACCTCGGCCTGCTAATGAACGTTCTCCCAGCATTGTGCTTGGCGCCGGTAAACCTATAGTGCCCCCGAATGTCAACCCACTTGTAAGTTTAAATACTATTTGGATTGCACACTTTGTATCTTTCAGATTCTTATTCTATATTTATCATCATTATTACAGATAGCGCAGTCGCTAGCCGGCAATGGATTGAAAACGCCGACTCAAGTCACACAAAGTTACTATATTAGTTCAGACTTGACAAGGCCTAAAACTCAAGTTAGCATGGATATGACGCCACATAGACAGCCTCAACAAGACAGGTAACTGCACTGCCTAAACCATAATATATTAGTTCAAGTGTTGTTTCCCTAATTCATAAAGCGATTTAGTCACGAACTCACGATACCTTTACCTTGTTTGCATAGCGTATCTATCTTATAATATAAAAATCAATCGCAAAATGTGTTGGTAAGCGCGTAATTCAACAACGCCTGGACCAATTTGGACAATTCTTTTTTTAAATGTTCCTTGAAGTTCAATGATGGTTTTTACGGCGAGAAAAATTCTAATAATTGCCGGAAAAAAAAAACTACCGCCCTTTTCTTTTACCCATACAAAAGTTTCTAACTAAAACGTAGAGTCAATTTGAGCTTTATTGATATTGTATGTAGCAATTTTTGCTTTGTGTAGGGTAGGGTAGCTTAGCGTAGGGTAGGGTAGCGTAGGGTAGGGTAGTGTAGGGTAGGGTAGTGTAGGGTCGGGTAGGGTAGGTAGTGTAAGGTAGGGTATTTTTATGACAAAACAAAGTTTGCCGGGTCAGCTAGTAGCTGAAAAAAGTGGCTGTGTGTGTAAATGTTGAGAAGCGATTATTGTATTGTTCGATGTATTTTAGCGGTCAGAGTACCCCATCCGGTGCCAATGTATCAGCCTCATCTGGGTGTCTAGACGAGTTTTATGCAGGAACTTTAGACAGTAGCTTTTTGGAAGACCTTCCAGCAATATCTGGCCCTAATCAGGATGTTACTTACGACACTGAGAGGTGAGAAACCACAATTATGTGCATTAGCGTGTTTTTTTTTAATCATCTGTATACCTATTGTGCGTTATTATTTCAGCGATGATGAGAATATTAATAATCCCAAAGTGACAATTGATCAGGAAGACTTGGACTTTGACATTTCTTCTTCAGTGGATAGTCGAGCTGAGGCAAAATTATCAACAGAATTTTCGTCAAGATCAAATCAAGATGACAACACTATTAAGCTTGACAAAATGATGAATCGCGTTACAATGGACGAAGACGTCGATATTGATAGCGTAGATTTAGGCAGTATGCCTATATTTGAAAACAGTCGTCACATTGACGTACAGATACCGTTGGACAATGACTTCCCACTTTGGGCTGGTGATACTAGTGCAAGAAGATCTCCTGAAGGTAAGCTATTATTATAGTCAATCAATTGTTTTATAAAAGTGCATATTTGGGTATGGTCTTTCTAACTTTATAACTTTGTTATAGGCGGCGAAGATCCAGACACGACTAAAGAACCTATTGACAAGGTAATAGCTACATTGTTATTTAACCACTGTTTATAATCCCCGGCATGAAACTTGGCAACGTTTTGGCATAGTGGGGGTAAATTTGCGCATATTGCGTGAACTGACCAACCACCGTAAAGAGCGTACGGAACGTGGACGCGACGCGATTGGTCAGCCGATCCTTGTGTCAACTGACCAACCAATCGTGCGCTCGGAACGGTCTCCGCACCCTGCTTCACTACCAAAGAGACCCAAAAAGCTACTTACGTGCCGGGGATTTTATATGATTTTGATGAACGACTATTCAAATGTGATTTTATTTTTTGAAACAGGAGAAAAAACACAAGAAAAAGAAATCAAAGGACAAAGATAGAGGAGATTACAATGACAAACCAGAGAAAAAAGAAAAGAAGCATAAACATAAGAAATCTAAGAGTGACAAAAAGACGACGAATCCTCAACAGGATTTATTGGGGCCTTCACCGGCAACTGAGTTCAATTATGAAGAGTATGACAGCATTTAACATAGACCTACCTACTTACTATTTTGATCTTCTACATTCCAGTTGTCTATTTTCGTGGCTTAATTGTAAATGTCTGTATATTATGATTATAATCATTATTTCATAAATATTAATAAGTCAGTGGTAGTGAAAGAAAACGATATGCACTTATAATAATATGTTTTTATGATTTTGGATGCAATTAATTCATTTAATTAAAGAAATTGGACTGTCTCCGTGATTTTAGGAATCTCAAAATTTAAAACTTGATTAATTCTGATTGAATATAATAGTCCCGAAAAGATAGAGGTCGATTTATGTTGCATATTATTCAGATTACTGATATACAGATTGTTAGGATGCCGCACCCAAAGGGTATCAACAAGAGACTACTACGCCGTCCAGTATAGGACTGTATCTTTTGAACCGTAATAGTTAGCCAGTTAAAAGCCTTTGTCGCCCGTGTTACTACCAATCTTACTACCAGAAGTAATACTGGTAATTTGATTCCCTTTCTTACTACTGCAGTAGTAAGTTGTTAGAAGGGTACTTACGATTTGCCCTTGTTACTACCAATGATAGAAAAAAGGAAGAAAAGTGTTTATTCGCCACAAAAACGACATACTATTACTATATTATTATTCATATTATTTTATATTTGTTTAACTATTTCGGTACTCTGAGGTCCCGGATCTATGAAAGGTGTGCCAGGGGTCGAAGCCAGCTCACAGGGGCCTTGTTAGATATATATCATGACATGTGTCACCAACCGATGATTATCCCTGTATGCACTACGTAAGTGCACCCAAGGACAATTACCGGTTGGTGCAGGACTACTGTTAAATATGGAGACAAAAATATTGGGCTATAGGTTTGGAAGGTTTAGTGGATCGGTTGTTCTGTTTTTTTTTTGCGGTAATCAATGTGCGGACTTTCCTATCCATGGCGTCAAGTTCTGTCTGAGAGAGAACATCAATACCGGCATGACCCAGCCGTTGAAGGCGCGCACCTTGTTCCCGCCTGATAAAATACTATTTAGTACTTTTTTCAGGCGACCAAAGAAGCGACGACTGTTTCACGTCAGTAGCATTGATGCCTAGTGCTTCCGACATACCCAAATACTTGGATCCATAATCTCTCCTGGCTTTACATGCATGACTGCACATTTGTCCACACCAAATTCCGTCTTGATGGCGTCACTGAAGTTTTCTGTTACCTTCAGAAGCTTCATCAGTTGCAAGTTGTTGGGGGCAAAGAGCTTCAGGTAATCCATGTAAAGGAGATCTGATATCCCCTGACCCTCTTCACAACCGATAGCCCAGGCCTGAACCCTCCAACAGTGTACTCAGAGGGTTTAGGGTTAAGCAAATCCACAGAGGACTCATGACCTGTCTGACTGTCGCCCTGAAATATTCAGCGCTCGATCCTGAATCTGTCGACATCCTGGATAAAGAAGGCCCGCCCTTCACTGCCCTATACATGACATCAGGAAGATGCACAGAGTCTCATCAATTTTATACAACTCCAGCACCCTCATGAGTTAAGTATGTGGCATCGAATCATAGGCCTTCTTGCAACATGTCGCCAGATTCTCTATAATTATTTATTATTATCATTGGTATTAACAAGGGAAAATTGAAATTACCCTTCTAACAACTTACTACTGCAGTAGTAAGAAACGAATCAAATTACCAGTATTACTACTGGTAGTAACACGGGCGACAAAGGGTTAAAAGGTAAGCTCACAACCAGCTACCAAAATATTAGCATTAAACTAAAAATTCGAAAATGTGTTACTGTGTTACGGCGCCGAAACGTGGTCGCTGACAATTGGCCTCATCAGAAGGCTTAAAGTCATCCAAAGGACAATGAAGAGGAATATGCTCGGAATTTACTTGAGTGATCGAATCAAAAATTAAGATATCCGTAGGAGAACCAGGATTACCGATATAGCCCGACGAATTGCCTAACATAAGTAGCAGTGGAACATTTCTGGTGTGGTTACCGCGTACCGGATGACGCAGCGTTGGAACCCTCCCTCTAGGACTCGAGGTGAACCGATTACCTGGTTAAGGCTGCAGGAACTGTATGCGAGACGCACAGGCTTGGTAAAGAACCGATCGATGTTCAGCCGTGGAGGTTTTGGCTGAAATGAGGACGATGAAGATGATAAGGCGCCTATGGCGATAATGCGAAGTATTTAAAAAGAAGACGTGTTTACTCTTACTTAAACAATTATGGTCGCAGGTTACCATATTTTTAGGAACACTATAAATGGTAAATCCCGAAGACATTGCTTATTGGGTTTTAGAATGGCAGTATCCAATATGTAACTAGGAGCTTCTTCAGATAGGTGTTCAATGAATGTGCTAGCTATGCTCTGTTTGCACTTATTATTTGATACTTATTGTGCCAAAACGGGTCCCTGTTCATTGGGATTCAGAAAATGTTATCCTTTTATAATTTGAGTTAGTTTAGTTTTAGTGACTTAATCACACACATATGTATGAATGAAGCCTTTGACTGTTACATATCCATTTTTAATTATTCTCCAATGTTGGAAGTTATTGATATGTGCAATGCAATTAATCATAAGTTAAAATTGAAATTACATACCTCGTTACAGCATAAATATTTTATCACGTTATATGTACGCTTGTTGTCTTAATAAAAAGTTTTAACAATGCGTTTGATGTTTTAATTTGCTTCATGAAAAACATGTTTTGCTGTAATTAGTAATATGGGTGATAGAGGGTTTGGCGCAGAATGTGCATTTCGCATAAAGTGCACTTGACGCAAATTGTGCACTTCTCACAATACACACAGACGTGACAGAGGATGGTAATAAATTAAGATTCCTTGGAACACGCTCTATTTTCCGTGTGTTACCATGTTACAACGTACTTAATTAAGCGTGACAAAGCTTTGGGCGATTAAATTGCTTTTTTACCAAAGGCAGGGCACCAATGAGATTACTTCATATTCTTAGCCAGGCTTAGTGCAGCTCAGATGGAAATGAACTAGTAGAGTTGTCCATTTTTTACTTATACAAAATTAACAGACTTCCAAAATACTACAAAGCAAAAATGAAAACAAAAAAATTAAGTACTAAAGACACCGACTGCCGAAAAAGAAAGTTATTTTTCGCTTTGTAGTGTTTTGTTTTGGAAGGTTTAATATTTAAAAAAAATCTCTTATTAGTTTTGGTATCTACCCTAAATTACCATGAAAATCATTAATAGCCAGAGGGCTTATCATAACAATTCCAACAACCCTAAACACGACTGGGATATATTTTTTGCCCTCATCACCTTAGAACCATTTATTTAAATTAGCGTCATCACAGTCATTTAACCAAGATATCATTCGATTATCTAAATAATACTTATCATTGAGAAGTTCTAGTAGCCATCAGTGGTCTTTTTTATGACGAAATAGTGGAAACTATTTCGTCATAAATATAACAAAACACCGTGACGTGACTTAAAATTAGAAAGTGGAATATTTGGATAAAATAGATGGGATGGTGTTTCTCAACAAAAGAAGTTTAATAAATAGTACATTCTATTCAAAATGTAAATGTACAACCACATCGATATTTTATTGGTTAGATTATAAAAATTGGACCACCTGTAAGAGTCCGCCGATTGTAACAATATTACAAACAAAAATCTCTACATAACAGAACTTACAGATATTAGTCAACTTTATTTTATACATACTATAGTACACGATTATTTAACATAATATTTACCTAATATTATATTTATACATTCTATGTATAGAAGATAATAATTTTTCATTTTTTTAATAAGTTAATAAAACTATAAAATATCTCTTCAGTTAAAAGTTAGGCATTTATAAGGCTAATTGTAGGTATTGGAAACAATATTTGGTGGTTTTAACGGTCTCTTTAAATACAACACGAAGTATGTACCTATGCAATAATAATTAATATACATATAATTTATAAAAAAAGCACTTTGTACTTGGCTTTAATTTTAAAATGATAGGTTTGATATTTAGATTTATCGTTCCATAAAAATCTAACTCCATGATTGTCAGTTCGGCACTAATAAAAGTATAAAAATATAAAATGATTGTTAGGAAGTCAAGCATGTTTTTTTAAAGGAATACACGGCAGAGGATCTAGAATATTAATTTCTATGTAATACTCAGTTCATGATTCCCTGGTATGTATGTACGTACACATATAAATGTTTATTGAGATTCTTTTTCAATTTCACAGTGCATATCTAGATCCACTCCGCTATTATAACAACATAGATATTTAGAAATAAATATTTGTTGTACAGTTACAAATAATATGTACTTCTAAGCAAAATAAGATTAAACTAATAGAGACCAAATATAATAAATCCTGAACCTGCCATTATAATGCATGGGTTGATCTTAGTTATCAGAAAACATAAAATGCAACAGAATGTAATGATAAATATACTTAGCACTTGTAGTCATCGTGTGGAATACCAAAACAACATCATTAATTCACGTGAGACAACTGGCTGATGCAATTACAACAGCGAACATAACATTTGGGAGCCGAGAATAATGTTGTTTAGAGAGATCAATCATGCTTTCAAGGACAAATCATTATCAAGAAGGCCAGAGGCTCTAGACAAGTGTCATTCGATGTCAGCGATGGTCAATATGCCAAAATGTAAGGTATTGATCATGAAACATTTCCATAATTTTTGATAGCGTTTGACATTCCCATACAATAGGGATGTTTCCTGGGTAGAAAAATTATAATTCTATTTAATCCTTCAGTAAGAAAATTTAAATAACATTGGCAAAATGAAAATTGACAAAGATAAAGCGCATCAAAGTTCATGAGTGGGGGCTTGTGACGTCACTTTTTCAGTATAAAGTGCAGTACCCCGTGACATCACGATATTTCAACGCACTGTATCGTCGTATTTTATTGGCAAAAGAATAAATACGTGTCCAGTATTTGACGGACTAAATAAATATTGTTTGTCAACTACCCTAATGTGACATTTTTCCAATCGCTATTGCCACGTTTTAGATGATAATAATATGCTGATAATATACTTCGCGTATTTGTACAAATATTTGGTGCAAATCTCTTACAAAATTAACTATATTTCAATAGCAGTAAGGTTCGTTTTGCATTGCCAATATTTCGCAAATATGCCAAGTGTATTGCCAGAATGAGCTATCACAATGCTTTTGATAATAGAATGTCACTTGTTTATAATAAAGCATCAGATTTCACACATCAATTCTTAGATATAGTTGTCGGCACGTAACTTGGCAAGAGTCGTTAGATGCGCAAAAGTCGTTTTATAAATCTCTTTGGTTATCAAGCGGGACGCGGGGAAGGTTTAGCACCGTTCCGAGCTAGCGATTGTTTTTTTCAGTTGACACAAGAATCAACTGACCAATCGCGTCGCGTTTACGTTCCGTTCGCTCTATATGGTGGTTGGTCAGTGCCCCCGCTACGCCAAAACCTTGCCAAGTTACGTGCCTACACATATAAAGGTCCTTTATCTAAACTCAATTTGAATATAGTAAGTAAGATAATAATGCCGAGTATGATTATAGCTCGGTTAAGATAACTGAGCACCCAAAATGTCAATGTCACTCTGACGTTCGACTCTCGCTATTGGCTCACGAAACGAACGCGGGGCGTAGCGCGGGTGGATTCGTTTGACATTTCGTGTGCTCAGTTATCTTGACCGAACTATATGTAGCTCCTCAAGTAATTTTACAATAGCTAGAATTATTAGCTGCACCACTTTACACAGGTAAGGCAGAAATTCTACAACATAAATACTTCAATATTGCAGTTACAATACATATAGCGTGTTTTTTTTTCTTGGAAAGTGAAACAGTGAGCTCAATACAATTTATAACATACTTGTTATTTAAACTGACTCACCTTCCTTCGGACCCTCAGTTCCTGGAAGCCTGGTCAAGTCTGCTGTTCAATCTCTAGCTAGCTACCGTAGTTAGATACAACGAATCACAAGTTTGGCTAACCTACTAATTTTTAAGTGACTTCCAGATACCGGGAATAAATAGTTGGATAGAGCTTGCAAAGTTTTAAAAACACTGTGGAAACATCAAATATGTATATAATTATGACATGCAACTAGTTAACTACTTTTCAGAATCATGTGTTACAACTAACGCCATTTTTTGAGTTATAAACCAAATTATGTAATCTTTATACCTATATTTATGGCCTACACTAAAGCACGTCAACAATATAACTTTCCTTCATTTATTGTTAACACAACAATTTCTAAAATATCTAACAACACAAATAAATAAGTAAAAGTTTAGGATGACAGCAATTTTGAGGGGAAAACAATTTTACAGTTAGTATAAAACGGAATGTGTTTACGCTATTGCAATTATTTAATCCAAAGTAAACACGATAAAAAAATATTTCCAATGAAAGCCTTTTCTCCATTTTAATAAAATCTTTTACTGAAAAATGCTATAAAAGTTAAAACTCATTTAATAAAAGAAATAAAAAAGAGAGAAATAAATTAATTTTGGCCTCAGTGAAACAGGTTTTGGCATTTTAAAATAAACTCATTTTAAAACCTAACTCATGAGTATAATCCAACAATATCTAAGTCGATGGATGAATTTTACTATCCTTAATAATTATAATTTTCTTATCATTTATATCATTTCATAAACTATCGGCTGCAAAATAACATTAATGCATTCCTAGCTTCATTACTCTTAATTCTAACTAAATAAATCTTATTTACAATGTCTATAATATAATTGTTCAATCGTTATTAAATACAACATCACCCTAAATCCCTCCAAAGAAGGAATTTTATCATAATAAAATATTTTGTCCATAACAACATACAGTTTCATTCGAGTTACATTAACAAGGCGGGCGAGTCATTCTACGCGGGATGTTTCAGGAAAGTTGTCGTCCAAAAAGCTCTGTAACGAGTGCGCCTGTCCCAAGTGAGCACTCAAGTCGAAACTGTTCTGATCCACGAACGTGTTGTGCACATTGTGCGGCTGCTCACGGAACTGACCAAAAGTCCACGGATCACTTAAATCGTCATTAGGTCTTTGAACACTAGTGTCGAACGAGGGCAGGCCGGGCCATGTCTGTGGCGACGGCGTGTTGAGCATGGCGGGAATGTTGTCCACTCGCGGCGGCAGCGGAGCCGGCTCCGTGCTGTACGATGACGCGCCCCACACCAGCGACTCGATGGTCGACGTTGTGTTGGTGCAACTCATCTGATTAAATCTGTCTATTCCCCACGAGTTGGGAATCTCGGGTTGTGGTGCACTACTGTGCATCAAATCGAGCGATTTATTTACATTTCTTCCGTAAATGTCTTGTTGCCTTCCACCAATTGTAGGTCTTGCAGTCGAGCTTCTATCCGGACTAGGCAAGTGACAATCCGGACGCATCATCGGGCTGTAGTTACCGACGCCGGGGCTCTTTTTGTTACTATATGTCACATCTACACTAGGTCTGGGTGAATAAGGGCTTTGGTGTATGCGATCTTGTCGCGACATTGGACTATGTGCCGGAGTCTTATTAGAATTGCTCCTGAGGTTATCGCTTTTTAAACCGATTCCTGGGTCGGGACTAGCATGGGTTGATGGATGAGGTGAAAATGGTGTGTGATGTTTGGGCATAGGACTATAGTTGCCAGTATTCCAAGCACTTGACTTCTGCAACTCTGGTTTAATAATTTGACTTGTATCTGGGCTTGGTTGAGCCGAATAGGGACTAGGTTGTGAAGAGTATGGGCTCGGCTGAGTCGAATACGGGCTGGGCTGCGTGGAGTAAGGGCTTGGTTGAGCAGGACTTGGTTGAGCTGAATAAGGGCTCCTTTGGGAAGAGAATTGAGTGTCTTGACGCGGCATAGGACTATAATTACCATAATTCCAGCTATTAGGATTCTTCATATTATCTTGTTTGATACTATGGGTTTCCGGACTAGGTTTATTATCGTGGGAGGTGGTTGGACTACATTGCTCTATAACTTTGCCATGTTTTAATTTACTGTGAGTTTCTAACCTACTTAAAGGACTTGCCTCAGACTTATGCGTGGGTGTGGTTTTAAATTGACCAAGATTCCATGAGTTGCTGCTTTTTTGGCTTTGATTTAATAACTCAGTTTGGACATCTGGACTATTTTGTACTTGACTGTCTGGTTTCGCGACTGGACTGAAATGGGGACTTCCAAGGTCTTTAACGGGATCAGACCTAGGCGTGGAAGAGGAATCCGGTCTAGAAGCAGGACTAAGTAATTTTGGAGTTGTTCCCCTTGTTGACCTTTTCCCTTCAGGTACTGTAGCTAACATTTCCTTGCCAGATTTTCTTTCAAGTGTTTTACTATCTGGAGAAGATCTGACTGGTGTCCTTTTTGAAGCTGATTGAGTTGAAGGTGACTCGGCAAAGCTTTTCGGTTCTTGAAATACGGAAGACGAGGATGTTTCTTTTGTAGATGATGATTCTGTTTTTACGTCAGATTTATCGGAAACGTCTTCAGTGGGCTCTTGCTTAGCAGATTCCGATTTGGAATCCGCTGCTGTCTTTTTAACGCCTTTCTTCGACTTTGCATTTTCCTCATCCCTTTTCTCTTTGGCTTTATTTTTTTCGGGATCTAAGCTATCTTTGAGGTCTTGTATTTCTGTTCCCGTGTACAGACGTTTCATTCCCCTTGGAAGTGCGCGACAAGAGCTGAGATTTATAGACTCGATATGGGGACATTTGAGAAGAACTTTCTTTACGGGTTCCAAGGAGACTGATGAGCCGCACAAGTTGAGTACTCTGAAAAAGTAGGGATATAGGTGAGTGACTTGAGAGTCAGAGTTACCTTAATATAGGCGCTATGATATGGTGCGTATGGCTTACTTTAGCTTGCTCTCGGGCGCGTCGGCGAGCGCGGACACAGCGTCGTCCAGCACGCGCTCGGCGGAGGCCCAGGACAGGTCCAACTCCAGCAGGCTGTGCGACCACTTCTCGCAGATCAGCTCCAGGCATGCGCTGCTTTGACGGGTCACGTTGCAACCTACACACAATTTCCGCATTTTTTATTGAAGGCCGCCGTTTACGACAACCGTTGAAAATGGAGACGTAAAAATTTTGACGTTTTATATCAACCAACGCTGAGTTTAATACGACAAAGTTCAAAAGGGATTACCGTTTCCGTAATTTCTGCGGCTTATCTACTATTCTAGGAGCAGTGGTGGCCCAGTGGTATTGACCGCGACTTATAAGTTGTAGGTCGTGAGTTCGAGTCCATGAAGGCGCCTTACTTTGTGTACATTATTTCTTTACCACTGCTCTCAAAACGGCGGAGGAAAACATCGTGAGAAAACCGGCATGTCCTAGAACCAAAAATTCGAAGACATGTGACATCCACCAACCAGCACTGGGCCCGCGTGGTGGATTACGGCCCATTCCCTCTCACAGAGAGGAGGCCTGTGTCCCAGCAATGGGAACCTTAATAGGCTGATGATGTGTTGATGTGATCTACTATTCTGCGGCATGCACTTTTCTGATTTCATTCCCGATCTTCACATCCAGTTGCCTCAGACTAAATAATGAAATCAACAAGAAGATCAACTGTATCTCACCGCCAAGGAAGAGATGTTGCAGGTCCCAGGCAGGCACCCTGACCAGGCCGGAGTCGGTGAGGCGCTGCAAGCCGCGCAGGTCCAGCAGGCGCAGACGCGTGGCCCCCCGCACCAGCCTGGCCAGCGCGTCGTCTCCGAGGCGGTACTCGCCGACACCGACGCGCTCCGTCGCCGCCTCGCCTGCGATTGATAACTCCTCCAGCTGTGGCCAGCCTTTGCATTCCATCTGTAAGATAAGATCCAGGTCAAGTCTGCGAGTAGCAGTGTCATCTATACTCCAACCATCTTGAAGATACAATACTTACTTACAATATAAAACAGCATTTTATTTAGGTCCACCGTCCACAATCTGGTAAGGAAACGCACGAAAGAACAACACCACAGCGAGTGCAGGCAGGCCAAGGAGGCACTTCCGTCTTTAGATGGCCGATTTACGCAGAAAGCCCTGAGACTGACTAAACCACAGTTACGTGCAGTCACAGCGGTAACGACTGGCCACGGGACTTTTAACAATCATCTTTTTGTCTTAGGGATCACGGACAGCCCACTGTGCAGAGTATGCATGGAGGAGGACGAAACAGCACCACACCTGCTCATACGCTGCCCAGTAATCACTGGTTACAGGGCAAACTCCTCGGCGACCCAGGTACCGTACAGGGGATAGTTGGCAACACCAAGGCATTGCTGGCATTATTTCCTCAAGAAGCTGGAGTGGATCGAGTGAGGAAGACGAATTACACTCGTACGCAAAATACGCGCTTAGACGTGGAGTTTCGACAACAGCCCGTCTTAACTTAACTTTTAGGTCTACCCTCTATTTTCAATCGATATAGAATGCTGTATCTGTTGTACATCGATTTTGAGATAGTACAGATGAAAGATAGTTTGAGAACATAAAATAACCAAGGTCATGGGATGTTAGATAAGACGTTGATTAGACGAAGGTTAGATAAGACCGAACATAAAATTTTCACCCCTGCTATCAGCTGATTGAGTTGTCAGTGCTTTGTTAATAAATATTGTACCTTCATTTTGGCCAGAGTATAGTTACAAACCTACATTAATGCAACTGGCAATAATGCGCTATGCATCTGAGCGTTATTTTATGCTTATTTCTCGTGTCTCCTGTGCGGGTCACAAATAAATATTTTTTCTTTCTTTTTAATTTGTTACCTCGGCAATGATATATTGAGAAAGCAATACAACCATATAACACAACAAACCTGCTGCGAAGTAGTGGCATTGGCCAGCACTAGTTGCGAGTTGGCAGCTCGGAACACCCTCATCTTGGGACAGCCCTTCTGCAGCGCCTCCAGAGGCACGGTGGCCGGGTGTGACGCCGCCAGCGTGCCCGATATGTCCAGCACTTCCAGGTTGACACAGTGGTTCTGGAAATAAACATGTTATACTTTAGCTAGTATAAAAACATAGAACAGTATGAAACCGTATTTGCATAGCATAACCATAATTATCACATAATGTTCCCATCCACACTGGAACACAGGTCTCTTCTCTGTAAGAGGGAATGTGCCACCAAGCGGGTTTGGTGATACTCGTATTGAGAGGATGAAATACTCAATTCGGCTGCATGTCATCGGTCCACCTGCTTGCCTACTGTTTTGTTTGATTCCGAGTTCACCAAATTTGGCGGAAGGCACGGGTTGCGCGGGGAGTGACAAGTGCGCCGTGATTGGCTGTTCAAGATCACGGTATCTGTCGTAGTGATGGGACATACGCATTAAATGTCGATAAAAATATCGATATTTTTCAAACAGAAAGGTATTTTATGTAAAATTTCGTTGGCGGCGATTTTATAATTACTTAATAATAAAGAAAAACATCGATCGAGAAAAGATTTTGATTTTGGCCAAAAATTATTTAATTTAATTGTAATCCTATGTAAACAGGGTCACACTGAGCTCTTGTTATGAGTAGAGCACTATTAGTTCAATGTAAAATAAACTAAATTGTTTATTTTTAAATAATCAATTTTAACAAAATTATTTTATTCTCCTATATACCTAATTAAATATAGATCATCGATACTTTTCGATAAGCAAAAAACGTATTTGTCTCAACATTTTTACTTCGGTGGGAAAAAGATAGAAAATAATAATAATAATAATAATAACCCCACCGCCGTATCTCTACGTTGACGACGTGGTGGGGCTTGCGTGCTCCAGTGAACCCTAGGTCTGTGTCGGTAAAGGTAACTTGCCGAGATAGGTCTATCGTGAGGGGCCAGACTAAGAGAGATACAATCCAAGCCAAGGTCGCGCATGCCGAGGGCTGCATGGCTAGGGGAGTGCTTCAGTCGCTAGTGCGCCAACTCTGGATAATAGGGGACCTCCAGTTTTATTTACCCTTGCCACAGTGAATGCAGGGCTCTGCTGTGTGCTGACTTTTTAAGTCCCTAGCTACTCGTGGGAATATCATGATAACTAGATCAAAAACAAAAAAACAACTTCAGGCAAATATGCCTCAAATGGATGACGAAACTACACAATTCTCGAAGTCATCTACCCCATCTCTTTTTCCATCAATCCCATCATCATCACAATCTTTTCGCGTCTCTCCGACGCCATCATCATCATCAATCAGTATACAGTCGGTGGATGTTGTACAGGAGACAAATGTTGTCTACGATACTGTACCCACCGCCAGAACTGCAACAACTCGTAGGAAATGGAGTATTGAAATGAATGAATTCATCCTACGCACTTACCTTCATCTCACTAATATGGACTCGGACAAAAATGCATATCTTCCATCGCTTCACACTAAGTTTTTAGAAAAATACCCGGCTATGCAAGTAAGCCGACAACGAATAGGTGATCAGCGTAGAGCCATAATACAAAAGAAGCTATTACCACAGGTCACTATAGACCAAATTTATGAAGAAGTTAGGGCCGAACTTCAAATGGTTCACACTCAGATACAGCAACACTCCACACAATCGAATACACAGTCCGGCCAGCGCATGAGATGGACGAATGATTACAATGAAACACTAATTAGGATATATTTTACTGTAACACAGTTAGAGACAAATAAAACAGCCTATAGAAAATATTTACACGAGGCATTCACAAATATATATCCAGAATTATCACATATAAGTGAGCAAAGATTATCTGACCAAGTGAGAGCAATAACAAATAACGGATTTATAGACGCAAACAGATTAGAAGAAATAAAAAAACAGGTAGCTGTAGAATTGAGGAGTAGCAACATCAACACACAAAATTTTGAAGACATAAATAACGATCTCTTTACCACACAGTCGCAGAATGATTCTGATCCAACTGACCTAAATACTTATAACATCATAGATACTGACATCGTTCCTCAGACATTCGTAAATACAGATGATAACAATTTCTTGAACCACATAGAGTTTGGTCAACTAGAACCAACGGAAACTAATGTAGATGCTATTAACCCTGAAATTGAAGCCGTATTTCAACAGGCTCAACTAAATTTTATTGACACACATCCCACTAATAGGCCATACATTCCCAAGCAGAAGACATCTAGAAAGTTTTCTGCTATAGTTACTTATATAAACACTGTTATTCTTCCTAAGCACGTAAATGTCGACACCGAATTTATAAAACTACAAACAATAATTTACTGTGCAGCGTGGACGGCAGCTACATGCAATGGATCTAAAATATTAGACCTTTCACAAAATGAACGCCGCACATATAATCAGAGAAAACCAAAGTGGCAAATCAGATTAGAAAAGAAAATCGGCAATCTAAGAGCAAACATAGGGAGGCTAACACAGTTCATTAATGGTAGGAGAAGTCCAAAATTAATAGCTGCAGTCGAACAAATAAAAATAAAATACCAAATTCACGCACAACACGAGAATTCAAACACACAATTGGAACACTTTTTGGACACTTTAAAACAAAAATTAAACGCAGCATCTAGTAGACTTAAAAGATATATCACATGCACAAATCGCAAACAGCAAAACACAAAATTTTATAACAACGAAAGGATATTTTACCGAAATCTTACGTCTAATAACACCACTAGCATACCACTAGAGACACCTCCGCCCGAAGTATTACGGGAATTTTGGGCAAATATATGGGAAAACCCAGTAAACCATAAAAGTCATGCAGACTGGATCAATGACGCAACACCAGAAATTCCTGAAATGCAGTTTGAACTCATACCAATAAGCACTTTTATAGAAGTCTTAACACGCACACACAACTGGAAATCGCCAGGCACAGACAATATTCACAACTATTGGTATAAGAAATTCACTAGTATCCACCCATTCATATATAATCACCTAAATGAATTTATTAAATCACCACAGTCGCTCCCAACATACATAACACAAGGAGTGACGTATATGATACCTAAAGACACGAATAATACCACAGATCCGGCTAAATACAGACCAATAACTTGCTTGCAAACCCTTTATAAAATCCTAACAGCCTGTATAAGTGAGCTAGTCTACGATCACTTAAATAAGCATAACATTCTAGCAGAACAACAAAAGGGATGTCGTAAAAACAGCCAAGGATGTAAGGAACAACTCACTATAGATGCAGTTGTTATGAACAGCGCGGTCAAAAGCAAACAAGACATTCATACCATGTTCATCGACTACCAAAAGGCATTTGATTCAGTCCCGCATAGCTGGCTGTTACATGTCCTCAATATCTATAATATTCACCCCACAATTAGATTATTCTTAGATTCTACCATGCAAAGTTGGCAAACTGTACTTAAAATAAATCAAGCATCCACGACTTTAGCCACTGAACCAATTCAAATTAAACGTGGTATTTTTCAAGGCGATGCCCTCAGTCCTTTATGGTTTTGCATGGCACTAAATCCACTATCACACCTACTGGATAAAACTAACAAAGGGTTCCCAATAATAAAAGATAACACACAATTCACCTTAACTCATCTTATGTATATGGATGACATAAAGTTGTACGCAGCAGATAAACAATCACTTTTCCATTTAGCAGATACCACACAAGAATTTTCTAATGACATCAATATGCGATTCGGGGTAGATAAATGTAAAATTCTGTCAATTGTAAACGGAAAAATTCAAAACAACAGTTACACGCTCGGAACAGGCGAAACTATAGAGCCAATGGATGAACACACTTCATACAAATACTTAGGTTTCAAACAATCCAGACAGATAGACCAAAAGATTATAAAACAAGAATTGCTTAAAAAATTTAAATGTCGCCTTAATCTAATTCTTAAAACTAACCTCAACTCCAGAAACACAGTTAAAGCTGTCAACACATTTGCAATACCCATTCTCACGTACTCTTTCGGGATCATACGATGGTCAAAAACTGACATTAAAAAACTGCAGCGAACTATCAATACTATCTTTACTAAGCATAGGAAACACCACCCGAAATCATGCATACAGCGACTTACGTTGCCACGACAAGAAGGAGGGAGGGGATTGATAGACGTACAAAATCTGCACAACAAGCAAATCCTTTCACTCAGATCTTACTTCCATAACAAATCAGAACAATCACCACTACATAAACACGTAACAGAGAAAGATAAAAAACTTACACCCCTCAACTTGCAAAATAGGAACACTCAATTCAATGAAAACATCGTAAGCACACAGCAAAAAATTGCAGCATGGGCTGGAAAAGCTCTACATGGAAGACATCGAGCCAGCCTGAGCCAACCACACGTCGATAAAATAAAGTCGAACGAATGGCTCAAACGAGGCGAATTGTTTCCCGAAACTGAAGGCTTCATGCTTGCGATCCAGGATCAAATAATAGTAACACGTAATTACAGAAAATATATAATGAAAGACTCCAATCAGCCGACTGACGCATGTCGACATTGCAACAGCGCCTCTGAGACCATACAGCACATAACAGGGGCCTGTAAATCTCTCGCACAGACAGATTACAAACACCGACATGACCAAGTTGCCGCAATCATACACCAACACCTCGCATACAAATATAATTTGATAGGTGAGATGATCCCGTATTATAAATATAAACCAGAAGTAATTCTAGAAAATAGTAATCAAAAAGTATATTGGGATCGAACAATAATTACAGACAAAACAATACATTATAATAGACCTGATATCACTGTACACGACAAAATAAATAAAACAGTGTACCTAATCGATATAGCTATACCTAATTCACACAACATTCAAACTACAATATCCGAAAAACTTAGTAAGTACCAAGAACTTGCCATAGAAATAAAAACTCAATGGAAAGCGCAAACCGTTCACATCGTCCCAGTAGTACTGTCATCTACCGGTGTAGTGCCAAAGGCTCTCACACAAAGTCTTGATACTCTACACATGCCTTCTCACACACTGTACATGCTCCAAAAAGCCACCATACTCAATACCTGTCGCATAACACGAAAGTTTCTGACTTCCTCTACATTATCATCCACCTTTTCAATTTAATTACCCCTTACACACTTGGCTCCGGCCCGTGTGTATGGTCGTATACTCTCTTAAAAGAGAAGCAAAACAAAGAACTCGATAATAATAATAATAATAATAAGCCCCCTAAACAACCACACGTCCTGATTGACCATCTAATCACGTGGGGGGCGGACACACGAATGAGAAATTACTGGCGTGGCTAACGTGGCTCTGGAAACCCATTCAATATGGAGACACGTTCAAGAAGAAAACGTTTAGGACCGCTGCCCGGGGGCGATCGCCGGGGCGCACCTGGAGCTGACGCTGGGTGTCACAGCATGCGAACCGTCAGCGGTGAGGAGTTGAACAGGCGGGTTCCCACCGATAAAGATGCTACAGCCGCAATCATTGACGATGGTGACAGACTGACGGACAGGACAAACACCCCTGTAGAACCGTACAGTCCAAGCACAGTATCATACACACCTTCTAGGCCATCATCGCCATCCATACCATCGTCACCCATCCCATCACCATCATCACCTCCCATTACAAGTTTAAATACAGTCCCACCCAATCCGACCTTGAATGTTGCGCGGGAGGTTAGCTCCTTTTTACCTGCGTCCACCAAGGCTGGAAAAGCAAGAGTTCGCATGAGATGGAGCAAAGAAGTAAACCTATTTATCATGCGAACTTACCTACACATCACTAAATTAGAGACCGATATGACCACCTACAGACGTCAATTGCATGAACTTTTTACACGCCAATACCCAGAGATTACTGTGACAGAACAAAGGATATCAGATCAAAGAAGAATTATAGTTAGGAACAAACTTCTGTCACAAGAAGAAATATATCAGTTAAGAGAAGAAGTACGCACACATTTACAAGAAGAAACAGCAACTAATGAGAACGTTATCAATATCGCATTAACACTAAACACAACAGAAAATATACAACACGAACAAATGCAATCGCCTGCTCCTTCAGATCCTAACACACAGACATCTCAGACATACTATCGGTCACAAGCATACTCACAAACCACACATACATCTACACAAACCGATAGTATAACCGTAATGTTAGAAAATGACATTGACGTTTTAACCGATATCGATAAAAATCAGCCTACAGATACGCGTATTCAAGAGCTACACGATAAACTTAAAACAGCTTTTACTCAATATTCTGGAATGGACCCGGCAGCTCGTCCAAAGCTGCCCAAGCTTAGGTACACATCAAAACTAAATCAGCTCGTTAATTTATTTAATCAAAATATTCTCAACCAATATATTAGCGAGGAAACACAATTAATAGACGTTCATACTTTGATATACTGCACAGCATTCGTTATTTCAGAAGAACTTAATTATAAAATCACAGAATATACAGGCAATGCTAGACCAAGAAATAATAACAAACCAGCTTGGCAGCAGAGGCTTGAAAAAGATGTAGAGAAACTTAGAGCAGATTGTGGTAGACTAACCCAATATATTAACAACAATAGATCAAATAAGGTAGTGAAAAGAGTAGAAGCAATATTTAGGAATGTGCCTATTCACACTAGACATGAAGGCAACAATAGGATACCGGAAGAGTTTTTAGATACTCTGAAACAGAAACTAGCACTAAAAGTTCACAGGTTAAGAAGATACAAGAAAGCACAGGAACGTAAAAATGATAATTCTTTATTTGCTATTAACGAAAAGAATTTTTATAGAAATTTACAGACTAAACAAGAAAGTAACACATTACCCGAAAACACCGTAGAATTACCAACAGTAGAACAACTTGAAACATTTTGGTCTGGTATATGGGAAGAGCAAGTACAACATAACGATAAATCTAATTGGATAACAGACGAAGAAACTAGATGGAGTACATTAGAAGAAATGGAATTCGTTGAGTTTACTGAGTCTGACATTACTAGTATAACAGCAAGGCTCCACAACTGGAAATCCCCCGGTATTGATAAAATACATAATTACTGGTTTAAAAAATTAGAATCTTTACATAAAATTTTAGCAAAAAATTTAACAGACATTATTTTAGGCAAGCAAAATATACCCGAATTTATTGCTACAGGAATAACTTACATGTTACCAAAAGCCGAATACTCTTCACAGCCTTCCCAATACAGACCAATTACATGCCTACCCACAATGTACAAGATCCTAACGTCAGCCATCACTACAAAAATCAATCAACACATAGAACGACACAACATAATAGCAGAAGAGCAAAAGGGGTGCAGACGAGGTCACATGGGGTGTAAAGAACAACTAATTATAGATTCAATAATACATAAACACGCTGCTACAAAAAATAGAAATTTACACTGCACCTACATAGACTACAAAAAAGCTTTTGATAGCATTCCACATTCCTGGCTGATCCAAATATTGCAGATATATAAAATAAACCCAAAAATTATAAGCTTCTTGCAAAATATTATGCTCCGATGGAAAACTACACTACAATTAAATTTTCGCGACCACGTTGTAACAACACGACAAATTGCTATAAAAAAAGGTATTTATCAGGGCGATTCCCTGAGCCCTCTATGGTTTTGTCTCGCTCTAAACCCCTTATCTCACTTATTGCAACGCAGTCATGCCGGTTATAGCTTAAAACACACAACAGAAGTTACCACTACATCTCATCTTATCTATATGGATGACATTAAATTATACGCAAAAACTGAAAAAGAGATGAAAAATTTAATAGAAATCACAACAGAATTCAGTAAAGACATTAACATGCAGTTTGGGCTAGACAAATGCAAAACAGTACACATAATTAGAGGCAAAATTAAAACCGGTGACTACGCAATTAACAATAATGAAACAATTACAGCATTGGAATCAACCGATTTATATAAATATTTAGGATATAGGCAACTCAAGGGGCTAGATCACACAGCGATTAAACACACATTGAACACTGAATACAAGAGGAGAGTGATCGCAGTATGTAAAACTCAACTTTCAGGAAAGCATTTAATAAAGGCATTGAACACTTATGCGATCCCAATACTAACATATTCGTTTGGAGTGATCAAGTGGTCGAAAACTGACATCCAGCAGATCGAGAGAACTACACGCACCACACTTACTAAACACAACAACCTTCACCCTAAATCGGCAATAGAAAGACTGACTATTAAACGTCAAAACGGAGGGAGAGGCCTGATAGACATGCATTACCTTTGGCAGAAACAAATAGCTAGATTAAAGTTATTCTTTTACACAAAATCTCACACAAGCAGTATACATAAAGCTATAGTCACAAACGATATTAACTACACCCCCCTTAATCTAAACGAAGAAAACGCAACTTACAATATTAATAATGACCCTCAAAAACAAAAGATAGATGAGTGGAAAAAGAAAGTGCTGCACGGACGACACCCACACGATCTAGAACAATCCCACATAGATACGATAGCTTCAAATAAGTGGCTTAAGATAGGTAACTTATTCCCGGAAACGGAAGGGTTTATTATAGCAATACAAGATCAAATCATCAATACTAAAAACTACAGGAAATTTATAATCAAAGACCCCACAGTAACAAATGACAAATGTCGCAAGTGTCACAGTCAGCCAGAGACCATACAACACATCACGGGAGCATGCATAACGCTCACTCAGACTGACTATACTCACAGACACAATCAGGTAGCAAATGTCATCCACCAAAAACTAGCAATCAAACATAAACTCATACAAGATACAAACACTCCTTACTACAAATACGTCCCACAAACTGTTCTAGAAAATACCACTCACAAACTCTACTACGACCGTGCTATACTAACCGACAGAACCGTTCACTTCAATAGACCAGATATTATTCTCCTAGATAAAGTTAATAAAGTTACTTACCTGATAGACATTGCAGTCCCCAACACACACAATTTACAAAAGACGATAGGAGAGAAAATAAGCAAATATGCGGAACTCAAGGAAGAAGTGACCAGAATCTGGAGGCAAGAAAAAGTTTACATCGTACCCATAGTTGTCTCCACTACAGGTGTTATACCAAACCATCTCCACCATAGCCTCAAATTAATAGACTTGTACGATTCAATCTACATTACTCTTCAAAAGGCTGCAATTCTAAACACCTGTAGAATAGTAAGAAAGTTTATGCAAATTGAAGAAAACGAAATTTCTGTCCATAACACCCTATCTTCATCATAAAAAATCACCACACGCTACATTGACTTGGCTTTTTCCCGTTGATGTAGCTTAAACTAGCCAAGGAGCTAAGAAACAGTCCATGTTTTTCAGAAAATAATAATAATAATAATCTTTTATTCATATAAAAACAGATTGCAGTACATGTAACAGTTTTACAAAGTTTTATAATGCCGTATGAGTGAAAGGGACTTTCACAAAAGACATCAACGAGCGCTACTGTAAAGTGTGCAATTCTGATTTATTAACCATTATAACTTGACCTTTTTTAGATTGGTCAATATTTATTACTTTGCCTACCGGTGGAATGTTATCCCATCTTTTTTTTAACTTGAAGGGCTGGTTGATTTTCCACACCATTTTACTGCACAATTGGTATTTTTTTAAGGCAAACCGTTGATAACTATTTTTTAAACAGAATTAAAACTAGAAATCGCTAGCGTCCCCACAGCTCTAATGTCTGGCCGACACTAAAGAGATCATACCGTGCACTGAGTTATATCAGCCTCAATAAACTGATGTGTGGTGCGTGTGAGTTGTCTTCTATGCGGAATCTATTGGGAGGTAATCTGTGGTCCACCTAGTTGGAGCCCTTCCAACATTACGTCTTCCGGTACGCGGTCGCCACTCCAGAATTTTTCAGCCTAATCGACCATCCCTTAGGCGAGCAATGTGCCTGCTGCCACTTAGGTTTGGCAATTCTTCGGGCTGTGTCGTTCAGGATATATTAAGTAACCGCTTATTATTAAAATATGGTCATGACAATGAAGACTTTAAACAATAACAATACATTATTCATAATTGTTTACAGTTTGACACATGTGACGATTGACGATATTGCCTGAAACGGAATTAGCCTAGTCGGCGGCACGAACTGTTTTGTGGGCGGGGTTAAAATGCATGCTATCTCATCCGACAACATGTGCGAAAGGGATAGTCGCTTTGTTGAGCAGTAAGAAGCTAGTGCGCGCTTACGAATACACACTCCTAACGTTGTGTGACGCATACATGCGAAATTTTATAATGCAGTCTTTTATAAATAGACCTTAAGGAATATGGATATCTAATACTAGGTACTGAATTTATCTGTTAAAAATAAAGTTATTTTCATTTTTGAACTACTGATCTATGTCTGTACGGTGACTATTTTGCAATTTTCCTTCATCTTATGCTTCTTATTGCCGCCCAAAGATGCGTTAAAATTAGTGTTGAAATATGGAACTTTTGATTTCGACGCTCATAATATATGTATTTTAAATTTTTGTTTCCATGCAGGGCTAGATTATGATGAGACAAATAATAATTAATATAATCTTTTATGTGTCACGTACACCGTCAAACAGTGAAACAAACGCCATACTACGTTTGTATGGAACAATGAACGACTAGGCAATAATATAAAAATAAGGGAATCCCGAAAAAAATACTTGAATAAACGAAAAAAAACGAGTATTGTGTTGAATAATAAAACGTTATTGAACCTTTTTCATTTGAGGTTGTTTTTCGGTTCAGCACCATAAATCTTATCTGGAAATGAGCGTTGAAAATAACAAGTAAAATACATATATCTTTCAAACGGCCCTGTATTTTTCGATAAAATACAGAAACTTTCCTTGCGGATCTTCGGTTGAATCTTTCGCACGTTTAAGTTTTTAGATGTATTTATAGCATTCATCATCATTCTATTAATGATCCCACTGCTGGGACACAGGCCTTATCTCTGTGATAGGAATGGGTCGTAATCCACCACGCGGGCCCACTGCGGGTTGGTAGATGTTACATGTATTCGTATTTTTGGTTCTAGGACATGCCGGTTTCCTCACAATATTTTCCTTCACCGTTTTGAGAGCAGTGGTGATGAAATAATTTACACAAAGTAAAGCGCCTGCCTGGGCTCGAACCCACCTACAACTTGTAAAGCGCGGGCTGAAACCACTGTGCCAACACTGGTCCTATTTTTAAAGAAAGAAAGAAAGAAAAATATTTATTTGTGACTTTTTCGCATTTATATATTATAATAAGATGGTTAATGTTCAATTAATATTAATAAGCAAGACTGTTCCCTTTGACTGTTAAATATTAAAAATATAAGGTATAAAACAAAACAAAATGTATCTTTCGCAATTTTGAACGAGTATCTGGTCTTTGACATATTGAACTGTAACACATTGGTTTTTGGATTACCACCCACTTTCTCTCACAGAGAAGAAACTTAAGTAAGACCGCTAAACTATCGAAGAATTATTGTGACAAATTTTCAAGCTAGCGTTATCTGCTGTGGTGTGTACAGCAGATAACGGGCGATTATTCGTCGATTACGTTAACAGGCTGAAAATCGAGTGTTGAGAAACTGGGGGTTAGTTTCTTCCAGTAACAGGAACATTATATGTACTATATACTATGTAGTTTATAAACAGAAAATACATCCAGTTTATTTATACTTGTGTTGTGCACACTCTTTTCACTCTTCCTTTCACGGAGAGGAGGCCTGTGTCCCAGCAGTTGGAAGTGGCAATGGATGTCATAGAGGGAGCAAGCTCAGAACATAGCTAATCACTATCACATAGGTGATACGGAACACAGAAGCTGATAGGGAGTTAAAGACGTACCGCTATCGACTGCAGTATCTGCGGCATAGCTATGAACTTGTTGTTCGCTAGCATGAGGTGCGTCAGTCTCGCGCCGAAGTTCTCCGTGATGCGCGTCATGGAAGCAGCCGACAAGCACGAACTCGAACCACCCGTTTCAGACTGTAACAAGAAAAATACCTATCAATTAACTATACCATCAAAGGCAGATAATTAGGTGTTGTGGAGCAGTTGGGTACAGATCTATGAGCTCATAATCCCAGCTGTTTTGATCGTTAATCGGCATTAGAATTGATTGCTTTTTACCCGACTGCCGAAGGAGGGTAATGTGTTTATCAGTCTATGTATGTATGTATGTTTGTTCCTATGTGGCGTTCCAGAGACCAAACGCGTTGGCCGATTTTGATGATTCGTACGTCAATCGATGCGTCTTAACCCTGCGAGTGTCATAGGCTACATTAAAATTGGATAATAGAAAAATGGTGGATTTTGGGTGCCATATTGTGGGGGCCCAAATTTTTTAGGTACATTAAACATATAAGTATTATATATTTTTGAAATAACCTCTTAAAGCCTTTTATTTTATAACCGATGGGCTTGGAAGAAAAAAAAATTGGGCCCCATTTATGGCGCCCAAAGTCTGCCATTTTTCTACTTTCCAATTTTAATGTAGCCAGTGAAACTCGCAGGGTTACAAAGGAATCGATTGACGTAAGAACCATCAAAATCGGCCACAGCGTTTGGTCCCTAGAACGCCATATATGAACAAACATACATACATACATAGACTGATAAACAAATTACCCTCCTTCGGCAGTTGGGTAAAAATTTGACGATAGACGTCATCAGATAAAATTTTCTGCCGTACTGCCATGGTAGAACGCAAAGGATTTAGAAACAAGCCAGAGGGTAGTTTGAATACTTAGAAAGTTACGCTACTATTCACACAAATACTAAATTAACTGATATAACCTGTCTGGCCAAGATACTGAATTGCTTACCGTCAATGACAAGTCGATCCTCTGCAGCTTGTGCAAGGCTTGCATGAGGTCGAACAGTTGTTCAGAGGTGATGCGACTCCAGCCGGACAAGTTCAGCTCAACCAGCTGAGGACAGTATTCCGCCACGCAGGCTAACACCCATGACACGTTGCTGACTTTCCACTGAGCTGTAAAATAAAATGGAACCCGATTAATAATGGCAATCTATAAAGCTGCCTACGCACTAAGCTACTGGTCTTCCACTTTGCCCACAACTAAACAGATTATGTTCAAATCCTGGCATGGTGTATTACAGCTGTTATTCTAAGCTTCGCAGTTAATGCGGTTATTTTTATCATTTAAAGATTTATTCAGGAAAGTTTATAATTTGGAAATTTGTAATCCCGGGTTTTTTCAATAGCCAGTGAATAAATAAATAACAAATGATCATGTCAGTCAGATCCCGCCTAAAAGACGAAGGGCTATAAAAGAACTGGTACAGGGCAACAATAGAACTTTTGTAAACAGTTTACTTTAGTAAATAGAACATTATTATTGGCCGTTTTCCAGATAAACAACTAAATGTATATCTCGGGGAAAACTTTCATGTACTGAAAAGCCCAATATTCGCCACTCTGGCTCAGAACTTAGCGTCCACTCTCATATTATGTTACTTCGTCCTTATTATTTTCAAGGGCAAAAGCCACCTGATCACTGCCCTTAGTTACATACTTGCAAATATACTTCATAGATTATGCCGGGGTGTTAAGGTTGGCGCAGTGACTGAGCGATTGGCTGCTGTGCTGCGAATCGCGGGGTCGATCCCCGCACGGAACAAATATTTGTTTGGCCTACCTAGTTATTCCAGCAGCCTTATTGCATAATGATATAAGCATGGCAAAGGGCAAAGAGTATGAACAACTGCAGGTCTGACTGTTTGGGTATGTGAGATAAATGTTTTTAAACTCACCCACGATACAGGAATATTTCCTAGTGAGTTTAAACAAAAAATTAAGTAGCACCTTTCTTTACTTACCAATATTCAAGGTTTGACATTGGGGTAACCGGTTTTCCAGGAGGCACACCAGTTTAAAATCTGTTTTACATTGTTCACTAGTGTATTGCGCAAGGTCTACATTCTTCCACAATTCTGGTCTACAGCTCACACTGTGCCATAATTTACATACTCTACCAATTCTGTAAAGAAAATGTAAAATAGTGAGTTTTATGTACTTAGTTTTAGTACATTGTAAATGTACAGGGTGGAATTTTGTAATGCCACCTGAAGGGAAAGTATTCTTAAAACTGTAGATAGAAAATTTTACTCAAAGAAAACATTCCTTTATTTTTGAAAAGAAAGAAAACGGCAATCAAAGATTTTCGAAAATTCGCTTGTCACACCCGGGAATCGAACCGACTAAAATCTTTAAAAATTACACCCAGTAATTTTATTGCATCAATCGTTAGGGTCAATAATAAGGATGAAATCTCTCTAACAAACTTGATAAATTAAATGAAAGGAAAATCATGAAATCTTAAACTATTTTAATTATTTAAAAAAATGGTAAACTACCTAACTAAAACTCAAAGAAAACACTTTGAGTAAAATTTTCTATCTACAGTATTAAGAGTACTTTTCCTTCAGGTGGCATTACAAAATTCCACCCTGTATATTGCTTGAAAGTGTCTTACCTGATCACAGAAGGCAATGTACCCTGAGAGGCCACAACATATTCAAATATCTGTAATAGAATCTCCTTAGGCATAGAATGTCCCCAAGGACTTTGTGGTCCAGTCTCTTTACTTTCAGCTCCACTAATTCTAGTTCTTTCAGTCTTTTCACTTTTCTCTGCAAAAATGTAACATTGAAAAGTTAAGATATGTAAATAATGAAGATTGCTGCTTATCAATAGCATGTATGTAGATGTAGGTGATTGTGAAAGCGTTGCGTATGGCATCATATTCAATAAGAATAGGCTGCAAGGTAATTTACGTTAGCAAGTTTCTTAAACGAGAATATTAAAACGTCTATGGCATCAAGACCGAAAATACTCATAGGTATAACTGTAGTATTCAATGGCTACGCTATCTTGTTATCTCCTGGCGTTTATCAAATACAAACATGCAACTGGCAGCTGGGGTAGAACGGATGCGAGTCGTACTATTTGGAAGAGCCCTATCTGCTTAGAAATAGTAAAAAGTTTGTCATATTCTGAGTTTTTTCGCTTACCGATTGGTCCTCCTTCAGGGAACACATAGAAGAAAACCTCAATTTAAATATCAGACTCAAGGAAGCGGAAGAAATTGAGACAGCAGTAGTGCAATTTACTAATCTTATACAGGTCGTCGCGTGGCAAAGCACACCTAGTACTGAACATAGGAACCAGCCCACAAACGTACCACTGGAAATTAAGACCATGATCCAGGAGAAACGCAGACTACGCAGAGTTTGGCAGCTGAACCGTCATCCGCAAGACAAGGCCGTCCTTAATAAAGCCATTGTAGAATTGAGGGAGGCTATAAAAATGTCAATGACTTAACAACGCAAGAAAAATTGGAGTCTCTAACTGCTACTAAAGCCAGCAACTACTCGCTGTGGAAAATCACCCGTTCCTGTGACAGACCCAACTTACCAAAAAAACCCAATAAAAAAGGAAAATGGCTGGGCAAGAACAAGCCAGGACAAAGCAGACTTGTTTGCGGATCATCTAGCAAGCGTCTTTAAACCGAACGTTACACTAGACAATTCATCAGAAGAATATGTTGATCTCATCCTAAAACAAGACCTTCAAATGGACCTTCCCCCTAGACCTGTGTCGCCCGCGTAAATCATAAGAACGATCAAGCGGTTGGACAGTAAAATGGGGCCGGGTTACGACCTGATAACTAAAGAAGTATTGCTGGAACTACCGAGTGTCTACATCGCCATGATCTTCAACGCCATGTTACGAATAGGGTACTTCCCGATTGCGTGGAAAGTCTCGGAAATCATCATGATTTACAAGGCTGGCCAACCAATGGGCGAAAAAACATCATATCGACCAATCAGTCTGTTGCCTACTCTATCCAAGGTACTGGAGAAGGCAATACTTCGCAGAATTATGCCAAGCCTCTTGGAGCGCAAAGTGATACCAAACCATCTATTCGGCTTTAGAGAACATCATGGCACAGTGGATCAAGCCCACAGGGTATGTGCTGCCATAATAAAGTCCTTAGAACAAAGGGAGTACTGCTCGTCGGCGTTTTTGGATATCCAGCAGGCGTTTGACAGGGTCTGGCACAAAGGCCTACTATGTAAGATTAAGCAGAATATTTCCCACTCATATTTTCCAATATTCAAATCTTATCTCTAGGATCGCATATTTTATGTAAAAGAATGTGACGCCACTTCTGAGTTCCGAGAGATTAACGCCGGGGTGCCACAAGGATCTGTTCTTGGCCCCATGCTCTACACACTGTACACTGCTGACCTACCGCTAACGCCAGGAATAACTAGAGCTACATTTGCAGACGACACCGCTATATTGGCCAGTAATAAAGATCCAAGACTGGCATCAGAGTACTTGCAGAAAGGCCTTAACGAAGTTAACAAATGGCTCCAAAAATGGAAAATAAAGGCTAGTGCGGCTAAGTCAGTACAGGTCACATTCACTCTCAAAAAAGGAGACTGCCCACCTGAAAGCTGGGTGAATGTACTCTGCCCCACAGTGACCACGTAAGATATCTTGGTTTACACATAGATCGTAAACTAAACTGGAGGCAACATATCAAATGTAAAAAGCAGGCGATTCAACTAAAGTACAACAGCCTATACTGGATGCTAGGAAGGAACTCGAGACTATCTTTGGACAACAAACTGCTTATATACAAAGTCATCTTAAAGCCCATTTGGACATACGGTCTGCAGCTGTGGGGCAGTGCAAGTGACTCCAACATAAATATACTTCAGCGCCAGCAGAACAAGATCCTAAGAACAATCGCAAAAGTACCATGGTACATAACCAACGATGAACTTCACGAGCGCCTTGAAATGAAGACAACCAAAGAGGAAATACGGAGTTTGGCAGCTAAATACAAAGAGCGGTTAATCCATCACCCTAACGAACTTGCTCGCCAACTCATCATGGACCACTATGTGAGGCGACTAAAACGTCACCATATACTAGAGCTAGAAGACCGGCAGTAGCTCTGGGCAGCAGATGAGTTGATGCTTCCAATGGGAAGCCACTCCGCATGACAGCATCACAGAACAGATTTGCTCATAGTCTTAGGACTGATTGCAAATAAAAACAGAAGAAAAAAAAAAAAAAAAAAAAAAACTGAGTTTAGGATATACTTACTTTTCTTACTTTTAGAACTGGTTGCTTTCTTAGGCTTAGGAGTCTTGGCACGCGTAGGGCGCGGTTTGGGCGCGCCAACGCTCCTGGCGGCGGGAGTGTCTCCGCGCGACGGGTCATACTCTTCACCAGAACTTACGCTCACTGGCGACACCGGCCGCTCCTTCTTAGATTTCCTTTGGCCAATATCGGCAACCGATGTTGGTGTTGGCGTTATCTATAAATATTGGGACATAAATACAAATAGCGGTGACTTGTTAAATGTGTAACTAGTTACGTTACGATACTACAATAATAGCAAAAGTAAAGTAGAAAAAAAAAAACTTAAAGTCTACAGCGAACTGAACTGGCACATCTTTTTCTACCTGCTCTTGCTGTTTTAAGAATATTATATCAATTAAATCAAACAAGGAGGATATCAATTGCTTACAATTTTAAGCAAGTTATGAAGGCCATCCAAGTATACAAAACTGTCTGCTTGGTTGAGCAAGTGGTTGCAAGCATGGCAGCTGAGAGTCCTGAATTTGATCCCCAATTCAAGCAAAATGTGATGTGTATTTAATTTTTATCATTCTGAATTTATTAGTAGCAGCAGGCTAATTGCGTAACATATAAAATTATGGAATCGGTCTTTAATTTTGACAATTGAATTGTATTCAGTAAGGATTTTCAAATATAATTAAACTCCTTTATGTTGTGATGGAAACTGTAATTTAGTGTATTACACAATTATAGGGTGATTATTCCCTCAATCCTGGTATCATTTGGGATTTGAACATCACCTATTTATACAGGAAATTAAGATGTTTGTTTACTTTTTAGGGTCATACAATATGTATGTAGGTGGTAAAAACCACATCTGACAATATTTATGGCTTGTCAGTGCCTTGGCTTAATGGCATTCTACAGCATACTTGCAGTTTAGGAAAGATTAAAATGGTATTCACCCTCAATATGTCTAGTTTCGCGGATAATCCACCTTTGTGTACTAAATAAATGTATCTGAGTAGCTTTTACCCGCGCCTTCGTTCCCTACGGCCCGTCAAGCTCTCCCCACAGGACCCTTTGAATTTTGGGGCTAAAAGGTAGCCTATACACACAGCGTCGACTTTCTTACAGTAAAGGAATATTATAAATCGAATCAGGACTTCGAGAGATGACCTATTAAAAACAAACACACAATTTTACTTTTTTATAATATTAGTTAATATTATTAAGATTACCATAAAATTATAAAATTAATTTTCTTCCACATTTTTTGAGTGTTGTGAAGTTGTTTATGAGAAATTGTTACTCGAGTTGCAAGATGTACATTGTGACTCCGTATCAAAAGGTCGCGCCTGGAGAAGTTCCCAGCCTCGGTTGCGCAGTTCGCGGCAGTCGGTGCTGCGTATAACGACTCGGTTCCGGTCCTTGACCAGTCCATGTTCGGAATTGACAACGCGTGGGACGCAGTCGCGTCTTCTACGAGGAAGTGATGGTCACCACTGTGCGGCGTGTCCTCCACGTTCCGAGTGTTAGCCCACAACAGTTTTCTGTTCCATCAAACTCTTCACCAGAAAGTATTTTTAACACCTACATCAGACAGTTGACTCGCCATAATGGAATAATGCTTTGATTCTTCTTTTTGTTTCAATTTTACTTTAAAATTATGTAATGAGCCCTGACCAAAAATCGATAGCTATTTTTCAGTATAACTGATGACAGTAGGACATTCTGCTAACAGGACGATTTGCTAATACGTCATTTTGAGAATATGACGTTCTGCTCATAGGTCGTTTTGCGAATAGGACGTTTTGATACAGAGTCTGAAATTTTTTATGTGTTTTAATCATCTCTGGAAGTACTGAACCATTTACTATTATTCTTTACTGATAGAAACATAGTTTTTTTGGATAAACCTTGAGACTGAGGTTGCAGAAAAAAAAGCTAGTCAGGAATAAAATATTATAGGTAGCTACAGTAACAAACAACACCACTTGTTTATCTTATTTCACAGTAGATGGCAACTATTAACAAACTTTTTTCTATCAATCTTGTTGTTATATTTAGCATAGATCCCTTGTGTAGTATTAGGGATAACAAATGAGGATGTGATGGGATAAGATGCTGCAATATCTATAAATGAGCCTTGCATACTACTAGGCATTGCAAAAATAAAAAAGATTTTTCAAAATATCGATATTTTCCATACAAATATCGATATATATTTTTAATCGCGATATAGGTATATCGATAATCGAAATTTATTTTAGAGTATCGAATTCGTATCAATTTAGTTTTTTTTTTAACGCAACTTTGTTTTAGTTTTAATGTTACTAGATACTCTTTGCGCATCGTTAACTCTATCGCTCGAGCATTAATAAAAAAATACTACTTTCTTCTTGTCTATTTTTTTTTACGAATTTTGAATGCTTTGGGCATATGTATGAATAATCATGCGAAAACTGATGATATATCGATATTTATCACTCGATAATTATCGACAGTTTAAAAATATCTATATGATAAATATCGATAAATTTTTTCACTTGTCCATCCCTACACACTACTATGGTATGCATGGCCTATGATAATACTATTAAATTATAATAATGGCCATTATTATAATTTAATAAGGAAAATAAATAAAATAAATGATGACAAAGTATAAAATTTCCAGGTACACATTTTTTTTAAATTTATCTCAGAAGAAAGCTTTGAAAGTAAAAATATTCAAAAAGAAAATTATCTTAAAATGGTTAAAAACACGAACTCACTAGTTTAAAGGTCAAAGCACGTCCGAGTAGCACCCTTGGCTGCATTGTAGTTACAAAATAAAATAAGATATTAAGTAATCATTATAACACAAGTAAATCAACATTTTTGCACATTATTACTTCATTAAACTACATCCAAATAATTTTCAACATTGTATAGATCTTTTTTGTTGGCAGTTTAATAACTGAGTTGCTATGAAGCTAGTTTTCTACTTTCCCCAATTAATTATTATCATTGGCACAGCACAGATGTTAAACTTAAAACTGTACTTTCTTTACTGAACTGTACTGGACATAACAATAGTAATATGCAACAATATAACTTATTTGAATACAACTCAGAATGTTTTGAGAGAAAAATTCATTTATGATTTTCAATTTTTTTTTTTTTTTTTTCTCTTTAATAATTTGAAAGTAAATAATGCCAATTATATTCACATAGATATGTCAAGATTACTGAATTTTTATTAGTCTTTATCCAGCCATTATTATGTTACTTTGCAATGCTTCCGCTATTTGTATTATCACTTGATCACACAGCTGTTTACTATAAAATTTTGTAATATCATGCAAACAAATATATGGATATGGTTGCTTAGTAAATAATATCTACAGTTATTTAACTAACCATGGTATATTGACTATTTTGAGACTAAAAATGTAACTGGTTAATTATGTATTAGGTAGGTGCACTCTTACAGTAGACCTACCTACCTTAGGCAATAAAGAGTCTATGGTACACCGCTGCCTCACCTCTTTGGAGAATACAGGTGTGTTATTATGTTTTATGTCTGTGTTTATAAACAATAATCAAGAACTCTTCTGAGGTATTGACCTCTCTATGAATATCTATAGAGAGGTCATCAAATCTCAAATATGTGTTGTTACTCTAGATAATTACAGAGTGCAACCATCATCATACACGGTGGTGACGGATGTAACTGGTGCTTATAGCACAGGAATCCTCCTAGTTTAAGCCCAGTTGCACATATTTTGTATCTTGCCACTAACTTAATGATTCTAATTTAAGGTACAATCATTGTATTTAGGTTTAAGTCTTGAATAAATAAATATTGTTTATTGTTGTTTATCATGCCCACAAAAATAAAAAATAATGCCATTGATGTAAAGATGTAACACCAAAAAGTTTGATATTTTTAAATTGATTTAAGAGTATACCTAGAGCAAAGTGTAAGCCAGCTGTTTGTCTTACAATTTCAATGCGATGGTACCTGCAAGCAATTACTCTACTTCTATGCTAGTATCAAAACAATACCAACAATCAGCTTCATCTTGTAGGTTCAATATACTTTTTGTTGAATAAAGCCAAAATTTATTTTTAATACAAAATACCTACACACAATTTACATTTAACAATGTTTATGTAACCAGTTCAAAACAAGTTAGGTATAACATGGAAACAAGTTACAGCTGAGAATGGAAAGTGAAGCTCACTGATATGCACTTTGTAACTCTTACATTGAATGCATTGTGAGCAAATATAGCGGTTTATGCATTGGCTATTGATTGAGAAGATTGCAACAATGATTGATATTCACAGAGGTTTACTTTGTCTGGAGAAAGTGTTATAATAATGCTGTTGTTTAAAGATTATGACAATTAGTAGGTATTTTGAATTACTATAGAAAAGTAAAATGTAATACTGTTATCAAAAACCCCAATTCTTAGTACTTTATTGTATACCTTTCAGTGTTTCGCATTTACATAATGTGTTTTTAGACAGTATAACTAGTTTTTTGGTCTAAGTAATGTATATTATAGTGCGCAGAACAAAAGTTTTACGTTGTTTATAGTTGTACATTGTTTATAGTTGAACAAAACTGCACTAAAGTTTTATTGAAATTAAACAATTTAAACTGAAACATATCCCATACAAATTACCTAACGGTTAGGTCGTATAAATAGAAGAATAGTCGGATTAAATGAATTTCAATTTCAATAAAACTGTAGTTCATTTTTGTTCAACTTAAGTGCCGCACACTATAGCTATAGTAATGAATTCAAATAAATTTCTAGCCAATGAAACACGTCAGTTTAAAAAATAAAGCAACTACTTACAGTTTCATGAACACTTGTCCTCCTAATCTTAATCTTCATAGAGTTAGTATCTACTATCTGGCTTCGATATGTGGGTGTGCTCTCAGACTTCTTTGATTTCTTCTTACTTCGTGAACTGCGAATGTCCAACATGGACCTCGGCTTGCCACTACATGGTATCACTGCATGAGTCCTACGCTCTCTTGAGTCCTTTTTACTCTTTTTTGTTGATAATTGACTAAGTTCATGACTGTATGGTTTACCACTTTGTCGCGGCGGCATATTAGTTAACGGTAACTTTGAGTTGCGCTTGAGCTGTTCATCCTCTGAACTTTCACTATCCTCAGCTTCTTCTTCTTCCTCCACCTCTTCCTCCTCCTCTTCAGCCTCCTCGTCATCGTCGTCATCATCCTGGTACTCACTACTACTCACTAAATTCAAGTTTTTACCACCTTTCACTTGTGACACAACACTATGTTTAGAATGTGTTCTATATGATGAATCTTTTGATGACTCTTTTCTCCTTTTACTTTTAGGAGGAAAAGAACCATTCACGGATTGAGAACTCTGTCGGGAGTGGTGCTTGTGCTTCCTGTGTCGCGGTCGCGTATGACACGGTAGTGCCCCATTAGCCACTTGCGCCTTATGACTGGCGATTTCGTCTATGCTCTGTTCGAAATCAGTCTCCAGCTTAACACCAGAGCCTGACTCGATCTCCTCTTGGTCGGAGTCAGCGTCAGACCCATCAGTCGCCAGCTTAGGTAGGCGAACCTCCGGGAAGAGGTCCTTGCGGACGGTGAGCCTTGCGGCCTCGTAACCGCCGTTGACGGGACTTGATCGATCAGACATTCCGCCCGCCTCCCGCCGCCCTCGCGTACCACTTCTACAAACCACTCACCTGTCCGCGAGGTAAACAATCAGTTTGACACATCACATTTTCACTTTTGTGACCAAGCAAATCACCGATCGTTATGCGATGGCATGAAAAGGTAAATGATTGTCGATAATCGATGTGCGAAACATTATAATTACTTTAGTTTACACTTCTTGTGAGTCCCAAACATCTTTTTTTCTTCACATATTCGCATTTTAGGTCATCCATGTTCATGTAACGTTGTGATTGCGAAAAACAAAGTACAGATCATTTTCGCGGACACTTGTACTTGAATATTTGGTGATGACACATAAAACGTAGGCTTTTTGAAAGTATGGACATAATACACACTTATTTTTAATTATTTTCGTTCACTACGAGTTGATGAAAACTGTTGACCTTGTTTAGAAGCTTATTATGTTTCAAATTTTAATCAACAGATGCAGACATTGTCACAAAAAAAGTTGTACTGGTTTAAACGCAGTAGCCTTGGAGCGACGTTTACTTTGCTGAGTTTTTAAATGAAAAAGTATAAGAATCGATGATTATGTAAATTACAATCATGGTTCTTATTATTTTAAATTTTTAAGGGTTTCGTAATCAAATTGTGAAATAATAATACACAAAATCATCGTCTTCGATTCTTACACATTCATGTTTTTACCTCTTTACAAGCATAATATCAAATGTCAAACGTCTGTGTTTTCTATTTCATCGCTATGTTGCTCATGACTTTGCAGAGATGGCAGCACACGTTAAATTTACCGAAATTCAATACCAAGAATTTGTTGTTTTTTAGTGTTGCTTCTCTTTCTCACAAATCTTATACGATATTGTCTATAGTAGAAATTAGTTACATTTGTTGTATCTAAAATGATATTGGTTAGTTATGTTGTTTAGTATTCATTGAAAACTCGGAAATGTTAAAGTGTGGGCGATTTGTGACGACGTGTGTGTTCAATGTATTGTGTGTGACGTTCATCAATAGTGATAATGATAACCTACACGGTCTTTCTGTAGCAGAGTACATAACGGGTGAGTCATATTTATATTTATTACATTTGCTGTATATACATATCGATGATCTCATACATAAAATTGTAATACTGGCTTACACTTCATTGCTATGCTTATTATGTTTCGTCAACAACTCTATGCGTATTACTTAGGCAACTGACTATTTCATTATTTAGTTTCATATTTTAGTTCTAAAGTAGATTAAAAATAAACGTTTTGTAACATAAATATGAAGCTAAATATTACAGTTTAAAGTAATTAGTATCTTAAATTTCACTCAATTTATTATTAAAATACCTACGCCTGTATGTAATCCCTATTATGTAAAAGCAATCAATTTTATATCGTGCTGGCTGATAGAGGAAGGTGTTAAAAATCCGTCTTACCAATTTAATGTTTGTTAGCAAATTAAAGTATTAAGTGGGTACCTAGAGTATTAATAAGTGGGTATCCTTCTCTCCTTACAAAGCTAGGTAAGTAGGTATAGGTAGTCTTGTACAGTAAAAACTTCTTTGCCATACGTACAATCATACAGTTTCAAACTCTACTATGATTTTTTGGTGGACGGCAGGTTGAGTTAATTCGTAACCATACATGGCTGAGGCGGCACAAGAAGTGTACAAAATTAGATAAACCAACGCCAAGATGGGTCACGGACTTGTAAGATTTGGTCATTATTAGCTCAATCTAAAGAAGGTACAGTTAGTTAAATAAGTACTTGGATGAAAAGTCGTTATTCCATTCCAATATTTTCAGCAACAGCCCGGAGTCTAGAGTCATGACTCGCAGTATAGGCTCGCCCCTTATTACATCGTACTTGGTCAGACTAAACCTAGGTGCCTACCTCTTGCCTCCTTCTGTTAGACCTGGATGGTTCAGAAGGGAGCCGCCTTACACGCCGAAAACCCCACCAGCACCTTTACCGGCAGGCGGCAATCCGGGGTTGCGGCCGCTCTTAAGTAGGGCGGTCCGCCCAGGAAAGACGGTGGCACAGTAATCACGTGCTGCCGACAGCCATGTACAGCGTGGCTTAGGGGAGAACTCTTTACAGTCTCGGCAGGAATGTGTGAGGGAGTTTTGGGGTGGTCTTTTAAGAGGTCACGGGGTCCTTCTATGGTGATCACCGAGGTGATTTTACTGAGGTAAATAGCCCACACTCCCTCCCCGGTCTTTTCCCCAAAAGTCCAGGCGCCTTTTGAGTTACCCCGCGAAAAAAGCTTCCCAACTTGTCTGGTTTGATATTGTAATAGATAAAAGCAATACGAAAATTAATAAAACGCAAAAGATACGGGTACCTAACTGTCTCTCGCTTGAGTAAAAATGATCTGTGCTCTGCAGTGCTCTCCAGTCACATTGACATAAGAGACCATGGCCCGTATACGTCTGTGACATCGGAATGGTTACAGGAACATGTTATTTGCGAACTATGAATAGCCTTCAACCTAAAGAGGAAAATCTACAAATCTGTGATAAGGCTTGTCGTTCTGTATACATTGGACGAATGAATTTACCTAAGATGAGGTTTTTGAGAGAATAATGTAAGAAATAAGTAACGATAGGCATTTGATGAAGAAACGAGTCGTTCGTGATAGTTCACATTCAACTCATTTCATCCCTTATCATCTAAGAGATAGAGTCATACGCCGCCTAACATTCACAAGCTGTGTAGCATCACCGCAAGCTCTCCGTACGTCTGGCCTAGGTCTGTCTACTTCTGCCGGGGAATTCGCATGCCTAGTGTGGCACCGATCCGCCCTTGCAGGAGAAGTCGACATAGCGCTATATGATTCCTGCCGCATCATAAGTGGTTGTTTGAAACCTATCCCTCTTGTGATGTTGTACCTATCCACTGACGGGTTTAGCGCCAACAGATTCACCACGAAGAGGCCAGCTGCATCAAGAAGGGGAAACAAGAACGGGACAGTCGCTAAACCGATTGCGGGCCCAGGTTGGTCGCTGTAGAAAAACCAGCCAAATGGATTTATCACACTGGATGCGTCCTGCAGTCCGGTCACTCGAACATTTCCTGCACCAAATGTTCGAGTGACCGGACCAAAAGACACAGAACGCACAGTGCCAGTGTGGGGCTCGTCGCAGAATATGCCCCACCTCCTTGAATGCCCTTCGTGCCCAACCGCCTGCACCTTTTAGGATCTGAACGTGACGAATAACAGAGCTGTCCAGGTAGTAATATAGTGGTCAGACATTTGAGAATAGTTGATAGAAAAAATTAAGTTCATCGATACGAAAAGAAGATGGTCTAAGAGACATACCCTCTTACTAATAAACGCGGAATAAAGTTATACCAGGTATAACTAAGGTATACCCATACATTTTCATAGGTTTATACCTGGTATAACTTTATTCTGCGTTTATTTGTAAGAGGGTTAGTCATTATCATAAATGTTGAATATAAATGGAGACAGACGATCTTTAAGCATTGCACCGACTGCAACCTGAAGTTGCACATGACATGAACAAACAGAAGAAAGATAAAGTGCTAGCTGTAATTTTAACATCATTTCTGGACTGTTTCAAAGACAGAAATCTGATTGTAATACGTACATTATTTGGTCTGGGTTTCCAAGAATGTACGAAGACAGCGCGGAGTGGGTGCAATCTAGATCCGGGTTCAGAAATAAGACTAAAATTCCGAAACGATACATCAAAACAGATACCTTCGTAATATAAAATGGGGACGATTCTTCGCCGACTGGGATTTAGACGCGCTGGCGTTGTCCTCAATAGCAAAGTTTTCGTAGCAATAATTCGATCTACCTTAGCAATTTTGTGTCACAAGGAGCCCCACAATCCCGCTAAGTAGATCGCTTTTGAACTTTGCTATCCTATAGGAAGTGTTTGCAACGTGACTGCACTTAGGTACCTATTTACGAATAACTGTTTAGCACACTCACATATTAAGTGTGTTTTGGTAATAAAACTATCTGAATGTATATCTTTATCAAATAGTGAGTCTATTTAATAAAGATATCATCAGATAGTTTTATTACCAACTGTTCTGACTGCTGTTGAAACTTGTTTGCTTAGTTGATTACCTACAGCTTATCAACAATGTACAAACGTCATGCATGCAACAAACACAGGTTGGCTGGATGGCTGCTGTCACTTTGATGAAAGGACCATACGTATAGTATCTCTAAGTATCTACCTAGTCTGTGAAAGGACCCATTATGAAACACCAGGCCAGCCAGCAATTTTTTTTTTTTTTTAAATTAAATACAATTTGCCATCGACACTCTAAGAAGTTTCTTTGAAAGGAGCGGATTAACATTATGCCTTTCATCTCTTTCGACGGATAAGAATAGCTCTCCAACCCACGACAATAAAATAGTACCTAGGTATTATAGTTATCATGTACGAAAACACTACGGTAAGCAAGTTTGCGCACTGCATCCGATCCGAAGCCGAGAAATTTCGATGCCGAAGTAGCCGGAGAGTACTTCTTGTAGGGAAGCTTACGGACTACACATCCGAACTCTATCCGTTATTATTCAATTCGAACAATTTCAATTCGGATAGAACTCAGCACTGAACTCATGGACTCGGATCGGATGTATTGCGTTAGCCGCCCTAAACCGCATATTCAACTTCGAAAAATTTTACGGAAATTATTTTTCTGCACAATTTTCCAATCCTAAATACCTCGTTACCTACCTAATAGTATAAGCCGGAAAAAAATACAAAAATGTATGCTGCATAAGATGCTAATTGCATCCAGCCAAGATCCTGTAACTGTCACTCCACAAACCTACAATCTATTCAACTAGGTACCATCAGATGAAATAATGTTCAAACGTGAGCCTTTCATATCAATAAATAAAAAACTAGGCAAAATAACCGACATGATTGTGAACAGCTTTTTTAAAGACTAAGTAAAGATCCTTAGCTTTATCACTTTCTACGCATATACCAGGCCCCTCAAAAAGTATTGCGAAAAAAAGTTTTTATATATGGGAGACTGGCCAGTTATAATGTTTTTCGAAAATATGATTATTTATAAGTAAAAATAAGTAAGTTCCAATTTCAAAATTTCCCTCCACATTTTTTGCGAGTTAATTCAAAGTATTGTGTCTCACTGAAATATGGATCTGCGCCGGGAACATTTTAGAGCTATGATTTTATACGATTTCAAGTGTCGCCTGAAACCGGATGAATCGTACGATAGACTTCAAATGGCATTCATGGATGAAGGCCCTTCCAAGGCAACCGTGTATCGTTGGTATAACGAATTCAAGCGCGGTCGACCAACTTTGGGGGATGACGAAAGAAGCGGTCGCCCTTTGACGGCTGTTACCGAAGAAAACGTGCTAGCAGTGAAAAATTTAATCCAAGACAATAGGCGAATTACATATCAGGAGATTCAACACATATTGAAGATTGGATCGGGAAGCGTTCACGAGATTCTACACAGCCATCTTCGCGTGAGGAGGATAGTATCACGCTGGGTGCCGCACAACCTCACCGATGCTCAGAAGCAGGCCCGGGTGGAATGGTGCCGTGATATGCTTAACAAATTTGAAGCAGGCTCGTCTCGGCGTGTTTACGACATCGTTACAGGTGATGAGTCCTGGATTTATCAATACGACCCAGAAACCAAGCGCCAGTCGACTGTTTGGGTGTTTCAAAATGAGCCAACGCCTACCAAAGTGAAGCGATCTAGAAGCGGGGGTAAGATTTTGATCGCTAGCTTTTTTAATTTGACTGGCCACTTGGTATCAATTCCCTTACGGGATCAAAGAAGCATTAATGCCGAATGGTATACTACCAAATGTTTGCCAGAAGTTTTCTCTGTTATAAGCAACAAGCGACCAAACACAGGGCTCCGCGGGCTACTGCTCCACCACGACAATGCACCTGCGCACACCGCACTCAAAACGAGGGACTTCCTGGACAGCACGCCAGTCAAACTCCTGGGTCACCCTCCTTACAGCCCTGATCTAGCACCGTGTGACTTCTTTTTATTCCCAAAAATAAAAAATCAGCTCAAAGGGATACAATTTTCGTCGCCGGAAGATGCGCTGGCTGCGTTCGAGCAGGCTGTAAACGAGGTGTCTGCGGCGGACTGGAAAAAGTGTTTTGAAAACTGGTTTAGGCGCATGAATCTTTGTATAGAGGCTGGTGGAAAGTACTTTGAAAAGATTTAATAAAAATATATGTACGTATAGAACAATTTTTTTTAGTTTCGCAAAACTTTCTGAGTGTCCCACGTATATCTTCGAATTAGCTTGCTCCGTAGCAGTAAGCCTCGTAGCGCTTTTCGTTGTTCAAATGTCATCTAAAGTTATAGCTTGTGATTGGGCGATTGACCGTACCCTAATTACACTAAACGCAAGAAAATCTGTCAATTAATGATAAGCACCCGCGATAAGTTAACATACTAACAGAAAAAAACATCGGATTCTCTAGTCGAGAGAATTTCTCCAATCGTCTCAAGTCGCTTAGGACGTAGCTTGTTTCCTTTTCCTTGGCACAGGCTGCTAAACTAAAGGAGTTAAGTTTAGGGATCCCATTAGTTTAGCAGCCTTGGAGATGGAACGGGACAAATTATATACACAAACCTTCTTCTATCATCATAATCTTCCTGCCCTTATCCCATGTTATTTAGGGTCGGCGCAACACGTTTTCATCTTCCATACCGTCCTGTACCCTGTCACGCTATCACTGACCCCCTTCTCTTTCAAATCACTCCTCACACAGTCCATCCATCTTTTCTTTGGCCTTCCTCCCCATCACCGATCCATCCACATTTATATTCATAACTCTTTTAGTAACATGCGTTTCATCCCTCCTCATCACATGACCATACCATACCATATCCATCCATCTCTATCACATGATCATACCAGAACAAACCTTCTTCTATACATTCTAACCCCCGCCGGAAAAAAAGGAGTGTTATAAGTTTCACGTGCGTGTGCTGTGTATCTGTGTGTCTGTCTGTGGCATCATAGCGCCTAAACGGATGAACCGATTTTGATTTAGTTTTTTTTTGTTTGAATGGTGATTTTGTCGAGAGTGTTCTTAGCTATGTTTGAATAAAATCGGTTCAGCCGTTCAAACTAATGGGCGTTATACTGTTTGAATCGGGGTGTTTTCGCAAGATAAATGTGTCGGGGGTTTTTTAAATTTTGAAATTTTACTTGTTTTATTTAACTTTTTTATTTTCAAGTTTTTAGTTATATTTTTTTCGAATTGGGTACAATTAAACATATAAGTGTTATATATTTTTGTAATCACCTCTTAAAAACCCTTAATTTTGATACCCACACGATGAGTTTAGAAGATTTTTATCGCCTACAAAATGGCGCCCAATATCCGCAATTTTTTTCTTTTCCTATTTTAATGTAGCCAGTGACACTCGCAGGGTTAAGACGAATCGATTGACGTAAGAATCATCAAAATCGGCCAACGCGTTTGGTCTCTAGAACGCCATATACTACAAACATACATACATTCAAAATCCGTTGCGTGGTTTACAAGAAGTAAGCAGATAAACAGACAAGCAGACAGCGACTTGTTTTATACTATGTATTTTGAGATTAGAGAAGAGATATAGATGACGTTCATCATCATCCCCCATGACTTATAAACGCAAGTTTTTATTTTCATTTATGGTAAAGTTATACTTAATGAAGTTTTTGTTTGTTTCAGGTCATCCGTGTGCTCTAGATGTAGCCTTGCAATCGTCGGTATAGGCGAAGTATAACTTTAATTTGAAACCCCACACGATAGTATCGTATTGAATAGCAACCTCAAGTGATCAGGTGTCAGGTCTGCCAGGCAGGTTGTAAGGGTTCTGTATGTACATTGTGATGTCAGTGTGGTAGTGGCGGTGTGGTGGGTGGTGGTGCGGTGACGGGGCGAGGTGGCGAGGTGGCGCGACTCGCAAGTGATGCCCATCGCGGTGATGCAGAGGCATGGTAGACGCGGCTGCGGAGCGCCGGGCCGCCGCCGCCGCCGCGCGCTGCGATGCTACCTCCAGCCTCACCAAGTGAGTATTTACTTTACTCTTCTTTATTTTTACATAGTCTCCATTTTGTCAGAAAATTCCCTAGAACTTGTCTTGTCTTCATAAAATCAAAATATTTTTTACAATGCATGTCCTCGAAAAGAGCGGTTTTCCAAGCAGCCAAACTGTGCGGAAAGTGTCACTTTTTTTCACTAGTGCTTTTTACATTCCTGTACTTTTTTAATTTTTAACTCCAACGTCAGCCCGACGCATAGAGTTTTTATTGTTTGAGCAAAGTTTTAAAAATTAGTTATGTATTGATTATCATTCATATAAAAGGTAAAATAAAACTAATACTTTATTTTAGGCGTTTTTAATTACTCTAGATTTACATTTTAATCAATAAATTAATTTTAAATATTTATTAAATATGTTTGGCAGAACGTATATTTTGCTCGTGCCATAATGCATTACGATGTGACAGCTATTCGCACATGCGCAGTAGATATGCCCGAGGAACTATTAGTTAATCTGTGGATATGCTGAACGCGCTTGAATAAGCCCGCCATTTTATTAATTTCATTTTATTAATTTATTTATTTCCTCGCACAATGCATAGTAAAATGTTGTATGATACACGTACGTAAGATGATTTCCGACTTGTGTCGATTTATCCACTCACTCGCTTCGCTCGTTCGTGAATAAAAATGCCACTCATCGGAAATCACCTACCTTCCGCACTTGTATCATAAATAACTATTTTATTTCACATAGGCTACACGGGCACTTATAAAACGTCGACAAAAGGTGCACGGTTCGGGTTGGTCGTTTCCTATGGAGTAGAACCGGCAAGAAACTCCACGGTTACTCTTTTAAAAAAATGGTTGGTTTTACAATATTTCCATGTTACAGCATTAGTACTTAGATATGGGGGGACAACGTAGGCCCGACAATAAATCGTAAGAAAAAAATAAAAAGTCAACAAATGTTAACAACCATCTAGAAGGCCTACAATGTTCACACATTTACAAAACAATCGGTAAAAGAATCTATACAAAGGTAAAATAATAGAGTAGGTATAACACTAAATTTAACATGTGGCACAAATGTTGTTATCAATGCTGTAACTATTCTTAGCAATGGGCTATAAAGATGATTGAAAACCATTGTAAACAATAATTAAAAAAAAAACAAAGAGGAATAATGAGAATGAGAATAGTTAGAGACATCCACATATTTGTAATAATATTGCGCTGAGAGCTACCACTACCAGACTACATACCAGCTCCCTCCCAAAATAGGCAGGAATTAACATCTACACTTTTTGTTAATCAAATGTCTGAAAAGTAGACCTGTATTTATGTCCAGTCTTTATGCGACGAAATTGTGTGCAATGTTTCTACAGTTTTTGTTAAACTATGACCGCCAAACGTAAAATTGGTTCTGATATTTTTTAAGAACACAAAGCCTGTCTTAATACGGTGGAAATAGAAATGATATCTGATCCTGATTTAGACACAAACATTACCATATAAAATAACCGAGTTACGTCCGTCGACCAACATAAACAAAATATTCTTGGCAGTAGTCATATAAAAGTTTAATTGATAGATTGCTATTCAGTTCGGATGTCAAGCCATCATTATTGACCGTTGGCATCTCGCCGCTGACCCCGATGCTCTGCGATCATTTTATTGAGCTCACATTATTGCCAATGATGTCTGTCAATAACTAGATCTTTACAGTATTTATATTCTCTTACAGTACGTTGCTAATTATGTTTACGTATAACCGACCTAGAGTTTGCTACTGCACGTCATGCAGCAGTCCTCTATCCGCAGTTTTTATTATTGTTAAATATTGTTATCATATTGTCTCGGAGGAGCTCGTGGCTAAATAATAACAGCCGCACGGGTCGATCTTCAAGGTTAACCAACGCTTGCCGAGGTCGGTCCGTAGATGGGTGACCATTTCAACATACCGAGTTTCCTCCGTGCCCCGGAAAGCACGTTAAGCCGTTGGACCCGGCTGTCATTTGAAGATCTTTTACAGTCGTTACGGATAGTCAGAAGCTTGAGATCTGACACCAGTCTTGCCAAGGGGTAACGTGTTACCCAGTTACTGGGTTGTGGAGGTCAGATAGGCAGTCGCTCCATGTAAAACACTGGTAATTAGCTGAATCCGGTAAGACTGGCAGCCTACCCCAACATAATTGGTAAAAAGGCTGGGCAGATGATGTTTGTCTAGTCTATGTTTTCACTGCAATTAGTGAGCAAAGCAAGCATTTTGGTGGCGGTGACATTATATTCGTATTATTTATTTTTCGTGTTGGCACGGTCGCCTCCTGCTTGCGTCGTAACTTCAGTGCAGTAAATTGTTTGATTGGGTGTAAGCCGAGCTGGGCACGCAATACGAGTTGGTTGGTTAATGAGAGCACCGATACGTCTCGACAAGCCGTCACGGCAGCGCGTTATCAGGGCCGTGGGCGACTATGTGTGCCATATTGACTACGCAGCGATTTGCAAATGTGTGCGTCCATAGTAGCGCTTCCAGGAAACGCGAGTAGGTTTCTCGGAACCGATTCGCTGTCGCGCGCGTTTTCAGCAATGAATGGCTTAGCAAAACGTCTTCGTATACACATTCCACTTTTAAAAATAATTATTAACAAAGCGATTGCAGCGTTATCTTATCGTTCTGTATGGCCTCATTCTTTACTCGTTGGTGTAGGTAAAGACCATTTCTGTTGCACTTACGCTTACTTATTTTATTGTGATTGTTGTATACTACAACATGCAAGCAGGCTTCTTGCCCATAAAACTCAGAAAGCATATTCTGCACAAACTAAAGAGTTGAGTTCTCACATCTTGATGCGTATTCTGTGCAGAATATGCTTTTATCTCCATGTGAACTCCAAGGGGTTGTCAATCACTTGGAGTTGACATGGAGATTAAGGATAAATACTAGGATAAGTACTACCTAATCTAGACAATAAGCGGTTATTGAAATGAATGTTAAAATGCTAAGAAAAATAAGCACCATCATAATTATGAGCAGCTACAATATCAGTAGGTAGGTAAATGTAGTAAGTGGTTCTACCAATATGAAGTTTAAATATCGTGATATTCGGTTACATTTAATGTTTGCAGCTCGTTATTTATGTGTTTCTATGTACCAAAATGTGAAGGACTAAAAACATTCGGCGAATTACACTCTTTGTTGAGTTATTGATAAGCACAAGTGCAATCATACGAACTGCGGCCTCATTGCGTAATGAATTCGGCAAGGCAAAGGGACGCAATGTGGATTTCCGTTTGTGATTGGTCGATATTTCATACTCTTTGCCCTTTGCCTTACCGAATTTGAATTCATAACACAATAAGGCTGCTGGTATTATTATCTAATTAACTATCTAATTTATCTTATACCTTTCAACGAGCAAATCTTGTATGTATGTACATACCTATATATAATCTGAATCTCGGAAAAGGCTCCAACGTATTTCATGAAATTTAGTATGCAGAGGGTTTCAGGGGCAATAAATCGATCTAGCTAGGTTTAATTTTTAACCCCCGCCGGAAAAAGGGGGGTGTTATAAGTTTCACGTGTGTTGCTGTGTATCTGTGTGTCTGTCTGTGGTATCATAGCGCCTAAACGGATGAACCGATTTTGATTGTTTGAAAGGTTATTTTATCGAGAGTGTTCTTAGCTATGTTTGAATGAAGTCGGTTCAGCCGTTCAAAAGTTATGGGCGTTTTACTGTTTGAATCGGGGTGTTTCCGCAAGATAAATGTGTGGGGGTGTTTTAAATTTTTAAATTTTATTTGTTAGAAAACGTCGTTTTCTCTATTTTCACCCGAGCAGAGCTCGGTCTCCCAGGTACTAAACAAATAAAACATACAACTGAAAGGAACATATATTCGAATTATTTTCCATTACAGACACTGACACATACTGTGACCAGTCATTATGAAGAGTCATCGCAGGAGTAGTCCCCTGACATCCTTATAAATAATTTTGGCAGCATAGCTCGTGGAGTACATAATTCACTATGCTATTATTATTCGCTTTCTTTCCAGACCCAGAGGCATAAGTGAATGATCCTATGAGGCGTAAATAAATCAACCCTGACGATCAGAAAATTCTATTGCCTACTTTTAGTGAACGGTTAGATGATGATGATGGTGGTTTAAGAAAGCTTATGAAACAAAAACATCATAAACCTGTAGTCACTATGCCGAGTAATCTTGAAAAGAACTGTGATAATTTACCTATAATGCTTTATTTTGTGAGCAGTGGTGGCCCAGTGGTATCGGCCGCGACTTACAAGTTGTAGGACGTGGGTTCGAGCCCAGGCAGGCGCTTTACTTTGTGTAAATTATTTCATCACCACTGCTCTCAAAACGGTGAAGGAAAACATCGTGAGGAAACCGGCATGTCCTAGAACCAAAAATTCGAAGACATGTGACATCCACCAACCCGCACTGGGCCCGCGTGGTGGATTACGGCCCATTCCCTCTCACAGAGAGGAGGCCTGTGTCCCAGCAGTGGGAACATTAATAGGCTGATGATGTGATGATGTGATGTGATGCTTTATTTTAAGCTTAGCCATACACATGTACGAGTATTTAACTATAAGTCTTAAAGTAAAATAAATAACTTGTAAATGATTTTGGCGTTGCACAGTTTTTCAAAAGATAAATTCATACACCAGCTATAGAAAAACGTATGACTTCGTACTCATAGTAAAGTAGAGATTATCTTTTAAAAAAATATATAAGCTAAACTTTCTGCTGTGTAAGAAAATATGATATTGGCTCTCTTATATCAACAAACTCGACTCACTGTGATGATGAATCTTGAAACTGAGAAACACATCATTACATGGGCGGCAGTATTTTCTAACACCGACTACTGCGAGTCTAATAAGCGGGCAGGATACCTATACGAGTACGCACCTCTATCATCATCATCATATCAGCCGAAAGACGGCCACTGCTGGGCATAGGCCTCCCCCAAGCGTTGACCGGTCTCGTGCGTCTTGTGGGAGGCCTTCCAACACGTCTCCCGGATCGCGGTAGCCACTCCAGAACTTTTCTGCCTTATCGGCCATCCGTTCTGCGTGCAATGTGCCCTGCCCACTGCCACTTAAGTTTGGTAATTCTTCGGGCTTTGTTTGTAACCCTGGTTCTCTTGCGGATCTCTACATTTCTGATTCGATCATGCAAGGATACTCCGAGCATAGCCCTCTCAATTGCCCTTCGGGTGACTAAGCTTTCTGATGAAGCCCATTGTGAGCGACCACGTCTCGGGGCCATAAGTCATTGGCAACACACACTGGTGGTTAGTGGACTTTCGTCTTGAGACACTGTGGTAAGTTGGACGAGAAGTTACCGCGCAACTGCCCGAACGCTGCCCAGCCGAGTCGAATTCGTCTCGAAGTTGGCACTACCCAACTGGATCGTTTGTCCCAGGTAGACATAGTCGTCCACAATTTCGCATGTGTAGACTCCGACCTTGATAGGAATGGGTGTAACATGGGCACCTATATGTACTCATGATTTTGTTACGATCGAAGTGGCTCTAGACCTGTGACATTCTATTAAAGAAAGGGTTGCGCTAGCGATTGGCAAAATCAAAAATGGAATGCCAAGCCCTATCCAAATGTCATGCGATATATCCCTTACTTTTGGGAATTACGATCATCGCCAACGCTGCCATCTACTCGGATCGAAGTCTACGCGCATTATTATATAGTTTTATTGATAACTAAAACCTTGAATACACATGTCCATATAATAGTTATTTATGCTACAAGTGCGGAAGGTAGGTGATTTCCGATGAGTGGCATTTTTATTCACGAGCGAGCGAAGCGAGTGAGTGAATAAATCGACACGAGTCGGAAATCATCTTACGTACGTGTATCATACAAGATTTTACTATGCATTGTGCGAGGAAACAAATAAATTAATAAAATGAAATTAATAAAATGGCGGGCTTATTCAAGCGCGTTCAGCATATCCACAGATTAACTAATAGTTCCTCGGGCATATCTACTGCGCATGTGCGAATAGCTGTCACATCGTAACGCAATAAGGCACGAGCAAAATATACGTTCTGCCAAACATATTTAATGAATATTTAAAATTAATTTATTGATCAAAATCTAAATCTAGAGTAATTAAAAACGCCTAAAATAAAGTATTAGTTTTATTTTAACTTTTATATGAATGATAATCTGTACATAAAAAAAAATTAAAACTTTTCTCAAATAATAAAAACTCCATGCGTCGGGCTGACGTTGGAGTTAAAAATTAAAAAAGTACAGGAAAGTAAAAAGCACTAGTGAAAAAAAGTGACACTTTCCGCACAGTTTGGTTGCTTGGAAAACCGCTCTTTTCGAGGACATGCATTGTAAAAGTAATTTAATATATTAATGTATTCTACAACTCAGGCAGTTCCCCAAGATACAGGATCTACCTAGTTTGGGGACCACCGTCCGTACAAACTGATTGTTTTAATAGTTACAGACCAGATAATTATGTAATAGCCCTAAAACACACTTTGTAACTGTGAACAAATAAACTTATTCTTGTTTAGGTAAACGCATAAAAATCGGTTCGTGTAGTTTTTGGGTTTTATGGTCGTATTTCGAAGGTGTAGGTTGAGCGTCGAGCACTTGCTGCCTAAATATGTAATTTGAGGTCGATCGCCGACATAATGAGTCTCAAGCAAGTAAGCATCTCTGCTATAAATGGATAGGAACGTAATAAATATCACCAAAATATTTGAGTCATTTCGACGTATAGAGAAGTATGGAATAAGAAAAGATATTGCACCGACCACAAATAAATTATGTTATGAGATGCAGAATGGCCAACAACGATGAAATGCCATGTATTCCAGTTTATATTGCTCTCAAACCAGCAGTGTACCTACCTACTAGTCACCAAATAATCAATTGATCGCCCACTATTAATAAAGCGTCGAGCTAGATGTCCCTTCGGACATTCATTTAATATCAATCAAATGATTAATAAATCGCCGAACTGACGGTGTGAATGACTGCATGAAGTCATGCACAAAAAAGTTTCAGTGTAGAACATGGAACGGTAACAATGGCATCCTGAAAACAGTGTTTGAGAGATATTCTGAGGCATTTTGTAGAAATAATGGCGAATTAAGAAGCTTATCTCTTGCTTGACCTTCCTTCAGACATTCACTCCTTGTTTCATATTACTGAAACTAAGGTAAATGTTTTATTTTAAAACGAAAAAAAAATGGGTTTTTAACCGGCATATATAAAACTAGCTGACCCCCGCGGCTTCGCTCCCGTCAAAATTATAGCTTATGTTACTCGGGAATAATGTAGCCTTTCCATAGGTGAAAGAATTTTTAAAATCGGTCCTGTAGTTTCGGAGCCTATTCGGTACAAACAAACAAAATAATAGTTCCTCTTTATAATATTCGTTTAGATTAAAGGAAATCAACCTGGAGTTGTGCCCGGTAGGTGGCAATAGACATGGCTCCTAATTACATGGGAGTAGGAAACATGGGTTTTAAATGTAACCGGTAAAATGTGCGTAAATGTGGTACTATATTATGTTCAAAACGGATCTTTCCTGGGTAGAAAAATGATAATTCTTTTTAGTCCGTCAGTGAGATTATCAAATAATATTGGACCTGTATTTTTTGCTTTATCAAATAAATAAATAAATGCAAAGATAAACTGCAACAAATTTCAGGAGTGGGGGCTTGTGACGTCACTAAGGCAGTATAAAGTGTACTAGCGGCGCGCGTGTGACGTTTTCAACACACTGCAGTATCGTCGTAATTTTTTGTTTACGTGGCAAAAGAAAACTACGTTGCCAATATTTTTAGGTTATCGAACTGACGGACTTTAAATAGACATTTTTTGTCAACTACCCTATTGTTCAACTTCGGGCAAAACAGCCGCGATGTTATGGGTAAATCAACTTAATTAATTCAATCACTCATTAATTCGAATGAAGTACAGTATAATGACTACACTTAAAGCGTGTTCAAAATATCGAATGTTGGTTTAATCGATCTTTCAACCCATCGCACGTTCATTGTATCGATATATATCAACGTACTGACACCTTATTATAATTAGTACTTGGGCGACCGAGCTCTGCTCGGGTGAAAATAGAGAAAACGACAATTTCTAACAATGAAACCTAGTTAGATCGATTTATAAATTTCATGAAAATCATTGGAGCCATTTCCGAGATTCAGATTATATATAAAAATATACAAGAATTGCTCGTTAAAGATGGTAGATTGTAAACGAGCCTTTTTCCGCGGCTTCGCTACCGTGGCCCGACCCACAGGACTTTTTTAAAAAATTCGGGTTAAAAAGTGGCCTGTTTTCGAAATCGGATCAGTACTTCAAGACACAATACTTCCAGTTTACCTCTTTTTTTTCCTGCAATTTATGAATATTCCTCGGAATTCAAAAAATATTTGAAAAATATAAACCGAATTCGTCCACCAGCCGTTCTCGAGTTGTGCGCTTAGCTAGACATATTATACCATTCATTTTCATTTATTAGTGTGTCAAAGATAATGAAAAAGTATATGACAATAGCTCTGTATAGCCATAATTTTGCGTAGCGCAGCGTCGTCGTAGCAAGATGCAGCACTATTATAGCAGCAATTTTTTAGCTTTATTGCAGAGTCGTAGCTTTCTCGTAGCGTCTTTGTAGCAGTTTCGTAGCGGAGTCATAGCTTTCTTGTAACGTTATTTTAGCGGTGTCGCCGAGTTTTCGTAGCGTTGTCGTAGATATCTCGTAGCGTCATCCTGGTACTTCGTAGCAGAGTTGAAGACGGGGGGAGGGGGCCCAGCGTAGCGTGTAGAATCCATCTTTACTCGATTAAAAAGCGTTCGATATTTTGGTCACTGGATGCTTTGAGCAGACCATTTTATGTGTATTTGACTATGTTGTCTCCCCTGGACAACCTTTCTCAACCTTTTTAAAATACCCGCACCCTAATTTTTTGTTATAGGGTTTACCCTACCTTGTTACGGGCAAAGTGCTTTTAAACGCAAGGACGCCCTGCCGGAAAATAAATCTGCTATGGTAAGGTTGTCTGGTAGATATCGCTGTCAGCGATAAGACCGCCTTTGTACCCATAGTATTAAGTTGCTGTATAATATGTGTTATTTCTTTTTTTGGTGTACAATAAAGTATATTCTATTCTATTTTAAGTTAAGCGGAAAAAAATTCGTGAACGACTGCTTTTTTATATTGAGTCCGTGTATAAATACTAAAAGCTTATAAAAAAAACAGGCGGTGAAGTAGTTGAGTTTATTGTAAAACATGTTTTCACAATTTTTAAATAACACCTTTATTGGAATTGGTCATGTTGTATGTTTCGGCAACAGGGTGTAATGGTCGAACAATTAAGCCTTCAACGGATTTTTCTTTGTGCAGGCAATAAAGCGAATCGATAAGTCAAAATCCATTAAGAAACGATCATAATCATATTAATCTAAACAAAACGCTTTGTAGAATAAAAATACGTGACACACCGCATCTTACCCCTCATTCTGTCACTCACTTACTAATATGGTGTGGGGTAAAAAAACTCGAAGGTTGTTGGTTGACAACCAAAAAGCAATCAAACGTAGATCGAAGCTTCGAGGGTGTATTACTAAGCAAAGCAAGTAAACAACACCATATCAGTACATAAACTGCCACAATAATTATGATCTTATAAATCCAAGTCCTTAAATACGGTCATGGTTGGCTAAGCGAACTATGCCCTAGTCGACGACACGAACTATTTTGTGCGCAGGGTTAAATGCATGCTATCTCATCCGACAACACGTGCGAAAGAGATAGATGCTGTGATGAGCAGTAAGGAATTAGCACTTTTGCAAGTTTGTAGCGAAACGGATGAGAAAGCGAAAACGAGCGCGCGAAATTTTATAAACAGACCTTAGGGAGTCTAGATATCATGAAAAAACTATTAAAAGTATATTTTCAAAATAAAATTATTTGCATTGTTGAACTACTAATCTATCCCTGTATGGTGGTCGTTTTGCAATTTTCCTTCTTCTTATGGTATTTATTTCAGCCCAAAGGTGCGTTAAAATTAGTGTTGAAATATGGAACTTTCGACACTCATAACTTACAACATTTTTTTTTTTAACTTTTTGTTTTCATACAGGGCTAGATAATAATGAGACAAAAAGATATAATTTTTTATTTTGAACGTACACCGTCAAACAGTGGAGTAATCGCCAGACTACGTTTGTATGGAAGAATGATCGACTAGTGTAACCTTAAGGCTCTGTAGACAAGTCAATCACCCAGCAGACTTGGCTGGCAGACGATATTAATCTTTTGAAGAGTACTCCATTATAAAATTATAACAGTTATAACAACTTGTTTTCCACGAAAGCTCTTTACCCAGAGTATTATATTTAAAAGTATGACTTCGTGTGGGGTAAACTCTAATTCATAAAGCTCATTTGCGTTATTAAATAAGCTCTCTGTCTTAATCTTAAAAAGTACTGGTTAGAAAAAAAAGCATATACATTAACGTTAATAAAGTAGAAAAAAATATACAGAATTGCTTTATTACGTCAGATCATGTAAATCTTGTAATCTGCATCGCTGTATACACCTGCGCTAGTTCCTTCGGTCAACAGACGACTTCTGAACTTGTAAATGGATTGTCTTTGTTGGGTTGGCATGGCTGGTCGGTGCCGGTGCTGAATGCCGACCGCTTCGCTCGCTAATTCGGTCGGTGACGAGCCGAGGGGCCGCGGTCGGTAGCGGGGCGGGGACTATTTTCGTCTGGCGGCCACGTTTGGAAAAGGCGCGGTGACGTCACGATCCTCCATAGCGATGATGCCATCAGGCGCCCGCGACACGCAGTGGTCGAGTTGCCAAAATATATAGCAACATGCTCCCCGCAATGTGCTGCGATCAACTTTATTTTGGTCATTGTCCGACAACGGATGTTGTGTTAGTGCCTCGGGCGATGCATCTGCGTTCTTTGATTTATGATTGTTTACTCCAATAATGAGAAAATAAAAGCATGTAGGAAGTAATGGGTGGCGTGAGTCGTCAATGTCAATTCAGCTTTGTGTTTTTTTTGATGATACATTTCTCAAATAAAAATATACCTAAACCTGCTGAGCAAAGTACTACTGTAAATCCGTATGTCACTATTATTAATTCATTAATTAAATTCGGTGACTAGTATTATGGTATATTTAGGTACATTTTCAGAATCTTAAAAATCTGACAACTTTCAACAACAATCAATAAATAAAAAAAGTTTTGACCTTTAGACCCATTCGACTCAGCTTTCCCATTTTTTTACCTGACAACGGTGGAGTCCAAAAAGAGGTTAATTGTTTTGCTTGATTTTGGATCATTAGATTTCTGTCTGCTCATCAGACAAAATTATGAACCACCTTCTGCAGTATAATAAACGAATGTAAATTATTATCGTATCTATGGACTGAAAATTTGGCACAGAGAATGAAAATTATGACGAGTTTGAAATGTTATTCTTAAAAAAAAGTCTTTAGAATGTATATTTTGAAGGCAGCTACGCTCAAGCCAATTTTATATTGATCAGACGTGGAAGCACGTTACAGTGATATTTAATTTACAGTCACGTAAAACTTGTCAAACAGTTCACTATAAACGATATTTTTACGGTTTTATGAGCTGTTGATAATCTTTTGTTTCGTTTAGAATACCAACTGTATCCCGCGTACCTTAAGCAAGACATGTACCACTTTGTTATTTTTTCAAAACGAGGCCACAGTATAGTACCCTGACGAACACCAGATTTGATGTGACAAAAGGAGACTTGAGACAGTGTGGAAAAAGAACAGATTTGTAGCACAGGCGATGACTGGACAATATCATGATGCCGACACTTGACCAGGACTCTTGACTCTGCGCTGACTCCTAATTAGACGAGGTTGAACTAGTCCAACGCTGTACATGTCTCAAGATTTCGCTTGAAAGATGTTTTTATTCTTTAAATATGAATAAAATAGAATGACACAAATAACTTTGGCTGGCACGTTGTTCACTTACTAAGATGCACTGTTACTTGTTATAGAAAACAAGCTTTTATTTTCTCCGCTTAGCCGTCCGAGAAGTAGCTTCGAGTATATTTCTATTTATTTAACGTCAACTAGAAAATTTCCGCAAAGCAAAGAAGTAGAACGCTGATATTTTTATTATAATTTGACATTGGAGTTACTGCTACTCGCTTACAAAGTCATTACTTATTTCAATAGTAATGTCCTTCTGAATCTAATGTGGCAATAGTTTGCGTTGAGGTGTTGCAAGAAAAAGTATATGAGAATGAAAATTCAATAATTCAAACATTTTGAGTTTCTTTTGTCTGATTCTATATTAATATATGATGATGTTTTTGGGGTGACTCTTAACTTTTGAAACGACTATGGTTGGCTGTTAATCAAACTGAGCAATTGCCATATGTATATTCAACTTTGCCTTGTTTGTTTTGAAAGTATGTGTATCTTCGTTAGCTTTGTGTTTGTTATGTTTTCATTTCAGTTTGTGACATTTTCACCGTGAAAGAACGCGTACTTATCAACAACGTAATTAAATATAGCTAAAGTTAGTACTTAACGAGTGTATTGTATAGAATCAGATAGTTGGACGTTTACGCAGGTTGTTATCAGCTTCGTCAGGCGAGGCTACAATACAATGCTCGCATGGTAAGCAAGCCTGCTCGACGTCGTACAATCAGTTGTAGCCGCGATGGGGCCGCGATCGGCGCGGAACTCGGTGTTTGCGATGCTGTTGCGTCAGTGCGTCTCGTCACCGGTTTCGTGGTACCAGTCGTAGGGTCGGAGTGTCGCTATCGTTCGCCGGTCACCAGTGCTGCGCGATCAGCCCGCCGCGTGGTACATAAGCGTACACATTACGCTCAAGTTTTTAAAATTTCGCTAATTGAACAAACATGCCAGTTTATTTGCAGTGACGTTGTGTAAAACTGATTAATGAACATAATATTACACTAGTGGAAAACTGCCATAGCTATGTTTAGCTTTTACGGGTGAATAAAACTAGAAACATACTTTTGTTATGTATGTCAGTAATGGATAGCATACTGTATACTTATTGATACTTGTATTCTGCTCGTTATCAAATTGTGGTGAGGGATATGTAAGGCTTTTAATTATGAGAATAAAATTGGGTGGTGCAAGTGCTGCTGTCTCGTCACTATGTGCGTAGGTATAAACACATAATACATAATTAAGACACTTACTTGTTCGAACGCTTAGTTTCGACTATTTGGTTACGCTGACGTTTATTTGAGCGAAGTTTGGCAAGGCACCAAAGACTTAGGTATTATAATGTTTCATTTTTTTAACAGTTCTTTACATTAATTTATTTTAAAGTTCGTTCAGTTTTATTTTTATTTATTATAATTTATAACTTAAATATCCTCTATATGAAAATGTGAACAATGACATTTATAATGTTAGATGATTCATGATTTCAAACAAGGAAGTGGTATTGCGGTTAAATTCATTTACATAATCAGTTTAAACTTTAAAGTTAAAGTATCGTATAAAAACCGGCCAAGTGCGAGTCGGACTCGCGCACGAAGGGTTACGTACCATTAAGGCGCCGATTCCCTTGAGTAGCTGATTTTAAAATGAGAATCACGTCTAAACGGCTAATCGTAATTTTTTGGAAAAAATATATGTTATATTAGACCATTTTCTTAATAATTTCATCTGAGCCGAATTTGAGTTTTATTCGTATAAGATAGTGTAATTAATTTGTAAAGTTATATCTAAAACGGACAAAAACACGACAATCACACCAAAACCGCTGGGCGTATTTTAATGAAATTGACACCATATCAAAGACAATTTAATTATCTACATTTTGATCTGAAGCTTTTTTTTTTAAAGTCAAAGAATAATAAGGAAAGTACAAAAAACTACTAAATTTCGGGTCGCGCGGGTGTGAAACGAGTGCGCGTTTTGTTCCCTCAAGGTCGTTGGCGTTAGTCGTCGTCTTAACGCAAAAAAACACGTTTGTTGTATGGGCGCCCACCTTAAATATTTATATTAGGTATTCTGTTTCTAGTATTTTTTGTTATAGCGGCACCAGAAATACATCATCTGTGAAAATTTCAACTATCTAGCTATCACGGTTCATGAGATACAGCCTGGTGACAGACAGACTTACAAACGCACCGCGGAGTCTTAGTAATAGTGTCTCGTTTTTACCCTTTGGGTACGGAACCCTAAAAATATGTTACCTATACGCAAGTTCACCCATACAAAACAATTTAAAAGCTGTTCAAAGGAACACCCAGTATCGATAACAGATATTCAATATTGCACCAATATCATCAGGGGTATTATAGCTATCATATCTCTATTATGTACATATGTATGCCTACTTACATTAGGTACACAAGCTGAGTGTGATAACGTGCATATCTGACATATGTATGAATATTCATTAAATACACCTCTGTTGATATGTCATACAAATGTAGTCTTGAATTATTTAAACAATTTGGGATGATTGTACAGTGAGAACAGAACACACAAATCTACAGACATACTTACTTTAGTACTCTTAGACACTTGCACTAAAAATTCAACTCGAGAGTTAGTTACTAACACGAGGTTAAATTGAGTATATTATATGACAAAAAGAGGTCGTGGCTAAATAATAACAGCCGCACGGGTCGATCTTCAAGGTTAAGCAACGCTTGCCGAGGTCGGTCCGTGGATGGGTGACCATTTCAACATAGCGAGTTTCCTCCGTGTGCCTCGGAAAGCACGTTAAGCCGTTGGTCCCGGCTGTCATTTGAAGATCTTTGAGAGTCGTTACGGGTAGTCAGAAGCTTGAGATCTGACACCTGACTTGCCAAGGGGTAACGTGTTACCCAGTTACTGGGTTGTGGAGGTCAGATAGGCAGTCGCTCCATGTAAAGCACTGGTACTCAGCTGAATCCGGTAAGACTGGAAGCCGACCCCAACAACAATTGGGAAAAGGCTAGACAGATGATGATATGACAAAATGTCAATTTAACATCGTGTTAGCAACTAACTCTAAGTTAAGTTTTTCGTACAAGCAGGTCTCTGTACTGTAGGTATTAATGTTGAATTTATTTGTTTGAGTTTGCAAAAACTTCACAGCTTTCAGAATCAATCTTACGTCACTTTCAAACTTCTACAAGTTGTTACAATTTTAAACAATTTGGAGGCCATTTGAATCGTTGTAGAATGTGATATTACGAGCGAATGATCTAATTACATTTTGTCATAGAATTCTCTCAGAGTTGAATGACCAATTCAATTCGCAAAATAAATTGCAGCCATACAATACCTACTTCAACTGGTAGAGCGATATTTCCTCAGCCAATGGTTTTTTTCTAAATTATTTTGTCACCTGAATAAGTTTAGTCATTGTAGACACCTCATTTAAGAGACTAATTAAATTGCAGCTTTCTAATTATTTATCAATACTAGTAATACAACCAACCCATTTTTTTTTTAAATAATAAAAAAAAAAAAACATTTATGTTGGTTCCTACCATAATATTGCTTGCCAGCTTTTGATATACCTACCTAGGTACATAATAAACTATGTAACTGATTAATGCAAACAGAATGATAGGTGTTTTTGTTTGCAACAAAGGTCTATAAAAAAACCTGCCAACTGCGAGTCCGACTCTCGCACGGAGGGTTTCGTACCATTATCTCATAAAACGGCAAAGAAACCATTTATCTTGAATGGGAGCCCCTCTTAAATATTTATTTTATTCTGTTTTTAGTATTTGTTGTTATAGCGGCAACAGGAACACATCATCTGTGAAAATTTCAACTGTCTAGCTATGAGACACAGCCTGGTGACAGACAGACAGACGGTCAGTGGAGTCTTAGTAATAGGGTCCCGTTTTTACGCGTTGGGTACGGAACCCTAAAAAGCGAACTCAGGAATTAAACCTCAGCTTTTTTTCAAATATTAAATTATCCACCGCACGATATTCATCCAGGTTCAGCAATCCAAGGATTCAGAGGAAATTATGTGGATTTCTGGATCAATCACCATTATTTTTTTTAATTGTGTAGTTTTTTTATACAATATCAGTCTTGGTTCCATTCGTTGCCTATTCTTCTTTCAAATTAATACTGGATGATGAAAGAAAAATTCTGATTGGAAAAATCGCTTACGACAAATGGCCACCAAATCGATTCCCAGTTTATTTTTTATTTTTCCAGCACTGACTAGGGAAAAAATATAATGCATATTCATAGACTATCTGTATCTAAGAATTTGACGATACTATTACCTAGTTCTACTTATTTTTATCTGATATTTAGGCGATATTGTTAATAATAGATTTTCCTATTAAATGAATGATCTAATTTGTTTTTCCTATGTCCTCGTTTTAAAGCATAAAGGTAACAAATGAGGCCATCGAAAAAAACGTATAATTGCGCATTTAAACACGACTCCAGCTTTCAAATTTTTGGGCTGTAGCTTGTTTCCGTCGCAAAAGAGTGTTTGTTCCCACACCAGGTACATAATAAAACTCGTTTAAATAAATATTTACCACAATTAATATTTATTTAAGTAAATATTTATAATATGCCACGGTACGTTCTCGATTTGAAACGGCTGCCTGATTCCATGCTTCTCGTTTTCATGACGAACGTCGACTCCGACAACGATGACTTCATTGGTCATGAGCCCGTTTTTTGTTAATGTTGCTCATGTAGGTACGGGTTTGTAATATTAAAATGAGCCTCTGTTCAATTTTCTTAAGAAACCAATTTTATGAGTAGAAGTCATCGGCTCAAGTATACTTTTTTGGTTATCCTTTGTTGCTCTGTGTTCCCAAAGATCCTGTAGTTCATGTTTAAAATAAATTATTTAAATAAAATACAACGAAATGGTCGGTTTAGATTTAGACCAAATGTGCGAATACAAATTATATTCCGCAAAATGCAGAGGATAGAGCGTCCTTTCGTCTATCCATACTAAAATGTCAAGAGTAGGAAAGTGCTTCTGATTTGGCCCAAATCTACCTTACAACAATTTAATACAACGAATATTTTACATCAAAAAATATCTAGGTTACCTACTAGCCACAGATATCGATTTAATCACTCTCATTATAAACAAATTAGGTACACTCGCCCAAATATTATGTCACCTTGAAATTATTTCAGATTCGATAGTACCTCCTACATAATGTAACAACTTGACCAATTCAGAAATACGTAGAAGACGTTATTTAAAATGCGACATTATTAAGATAAGATAAATATTAATTTATGCACGATTCGTATTCGCATAATATCTATAATGCTACGAATTATGATTGTTGTTTCCTATGTTTACCAACTAATACCAATTTCCTGCTTGTTTCTTGCTCATTGGCAAATAAATAAATCAAACCACACCACTATACTGTATGACTAATAGAAATACCTCATATGGCTACAAACAGAATCCGGAATACTTAGCATTCTATTTCGAGATATACATCGTATGAGATAGGCGCTCCGTGTGCCATGTGGAGGTCGTATACCTAAATCTGAACGCTTAGCTAATAAGGACTTTTATTGGTTAGCCGTCCTTTGACATTAATAATAGTAAAAGTTAAAACCTAGATCTTTAAACGAAGGTGTAAAATACTCGGCTTGAAGGTTGTAGCATAATTCTTGGTATATAATTATAGCAGTCATGTTCTAACGTATATCCCAACGAAGTTGCAATACAACCCCAACATAGTGTTCTACGGCGCGATTTCCAAAATGGCTTTAACAATGGTCACTTTTTGAAAGATGTCTTTTTTGCTTCAAAGAAAAGAGATTAATATATAGAGGTGATCATGCTTCGCACGCTGTTGCGGCTTGCAAAGTCTAATACTTAATGTGAACTTTTAACATCATGTGTAATTTTTTACACCTCTCAAATAATATAACGTTATTTTCTTCTAAGTCTGAATTTCATTCTCCCGTTATACTAGATGAAGATCAAAAAGAAAAAAAATTATATTATAGGGGCTTCAGTTTACTGTCTTCAAAAAATACTCGATGAACACTGAGGTTGTACTATTATTTATTCTGTGACAAGGTCATATTTAGGGTTGAAAGCCACGACTACCCTAAATTGTGATTATTGCCGTAGTAAGATGTCCACTCATTCATACGTTTACCTTTTGTAGCCTGCTGGCTACTGGCTACATCCGGTAGACTGAAAGCTCAATACTAGAAGCCCACGTTGAACACAGTTCTGAATGATGATCCTGTATCCTGAATCAACTTTTTGTCAGCTTGTTAGTTGAAGTTATTGTACAAAGATTGCGAGGATATTCTAAAGTCGTTATTTAGATGAGAACACAATCGATGTGCCACAAAAGCCTGACCTCGGACCTCTTTTGTTAGCAATCAATGGACAATATACATCTTCGCAACGACTCGGCACAATCGTTCTCAAATTACCGGCCACATCCGCGTGCACACCACGAGATGCCGTTAAACCTGTTTAAGCTATTATACCAATTGTTAACACCTAACGGTTTGGAAATAGCTATATTTTTCTCTGTGCTTACCAACTCAAAACCGTTGTTTAACTGAAGCGAACTTTCTCGTCCTGTCGTTAAATTAAGTACCTATCTATATCCAGGGATTCAAGTATACAGTGAGTATCTATTTTGTGTGTATCAAATAGCTGTGCGCATCTCGCCGGTCGATTAATCGCGTCATGAACTCAACGGCTTGTACGCACTACAGAACACTCCACCCACGTACGACGGCGGCCGCCGGCTCCGCGCCGCATCCGTCCCGCCGTGATTGATAAACCAATTTGACATCATTGCCGTGGGAAATGTGGGGATGCATAGTGCTTTACGTTTCATCAACAGAGCATACAACACGACAATTTAACATAAAACATGATTGTAGAGTCGCGATCAAAGGATCCGCTGAGGTTAATAGGATGATAGTAGTGCCGTATCACCTCTAATAGTAAACTATTAGATCCCTAGAATACTGAATAGAGAACACATGTGTACAATGCAGTTATTGTGATCGTGAACTTTTCAAATGGTTTCAAAGAATGATTCGTTGTATACTGCGTTGAGTTTTTTCGCAGTACGTATTTGATCGTTTTCTTCAGCCTGGTACTATCTCGCTGCAGAGCAATCATATCTTCTCATAAACAGAAGGCAACACTTGCCACTACGCTAGCTCCAGGCCAAATTATAGAAACTTCGTGATACTCAATGAAGAAGTTTAGCAAGCAGTTCGCATTATTCACAAGTCACAACTGCTGAACTCGTAGGCCCGTCATAGTCATATTTTGCTGACTGGTTTGGTTTGGTAGTATGACCTTGTGGTTTTTATTGTGAATCGTAGTCAGCCTCTGACATAATAAAAGGTTGTATTTTCATTATTTTTCCTACTTCATTTTCTCTTGTAAACAACCGGCCGATGCTTATTAACTGGTTAGTGAAGGTTACAATTAATGAATGCTAATTGGTATGAAATTAGTTAATAAGCGGTTGTCGTGGGTGATATTAGCCTTGATCTCTGCTGGACACCCAGTAACAATTGATTTTATGGTTAATCTCTTGAAGAATTACCTTCGTTCGTGGTTCGATTCTTCGTTCGGTTTATTTATTATAGTAATCTAGTTTCTACTTTCTGCAGGGCAAAGACCTCCTTCGCCCTTTCCACACAGTCGATTGTTCTGCAAAATATTCCTGTTTACCAATTACCGACATGTTTCAAAAGTACTCGATTTCATTAGCACTCAGGCCTCGTCCGACAAAGATAAACAAACAAAACATGATATAAGGTAAACAATAGTATTAATAAATTGTCCTTAGAATGAGATGAGCATGGAATAAGTGCAATTTGTTAAATAAATTACATTTATGCGTATGCGACTATCGATTTTCAATAAGTGTTGAGAAGTTCTAGAGGGGAGGTGCGGGCGCGCAGGCGGTCCCCAGTGGGAGGCAGTCGACGGTGATGTAAGATCGACTGGCTCCGGCGGTGATGTCAGCGCGCCCACGACCGCTCTCCCCTCCACCCCCCGCCAGGCCTGCGGTTCCACTGTAAAGCCTTCCGCAAAATCGTGATCCTTTCATATCATTAAAAAAATAAAATCGAAATCTGAAGCACTGAAATAGTCCGTTTTGGTCATCATGTAGAAGGAGTAAATGCCAAAATTTCATGAATTTGGCAAATCACTCTGTAAAAAGTCTTCGCTACGACGTTCACGACGTTCTTGTACTAAATCAATGCCGCAATGCAGTCGAGCATGCATCTCGCCAAGTAGACCGCAACGACACTCATTTTGCTAGCGAACTAATTCGCTTTACCGTTTGTTCACTAGAAGTGACTTGTGCGTGGTTAGGCACATAAATAATATCATATTTAGTCATCAAATTATACTTAATTGCAATACCTTTTAGCTTTTATAGATTAAGGTCAAGTTATACAAGATAATGAACTGAGATGACGTAGTCCTTCGGTGACTTGCAAAACTGAATCCCACCTTACATTATTTTAATTTTAAATGAGAGCAGGATCTCAATGTGCGTGTGAGAATGTTAACCCGATCAGATTATTTATACATCTTGCGTGATCTATTGCTCACACGAATGCCTTCTTTATTAGAAGATCGTTCCCAATTTTATCTTAATTATTTAGGATATTACAAACAAGAAAGATAATAAAGTTATTGATGCCAAAAAACAATATGAAGATTTTAATCTGTATTATTTAGTAGACGAAAAAATTTTAAGCAGCGCACTTGCACGACCAATTTTTAGGAGCTTACTAACGATGCCCGAAATTGATAAATCATTGTCAGTCCAATTTTTGGTGATTCTAGAATGATTTTTTTTTTATGAGTCTTGCCAATAACCAATCACTAGGCGAAGGCGAATTACAAACAATGACAGAAAATTCCTTTAGTAATTGTTTAGTTCCAAGAAGAAAATGCAGCAATCTTTGGCGTCAAAATTGAGATTTTGATACGAATTTATGAATTTCGGGTGTTAGGCTTTATGTAGCCATTACTTTGTGGATGGTTAAAATTCATTCATTTCGGATATATTTGACGTATTCCCTGTACATCAAATATATCGTCGTATAATATTGTTCGTCGAATCGTTGAGCTCCTTAAATTCTGAGTTGAGCTGCTCGGTTATTGACAAATGCGTGCACTGACTGGACAGGTCCACTCAATCTGGCTGGTTCTTTCCTCAAAAGACCATTTCAGACATCAGTCTACATGGTCTTCACATGATCGAACCAAGATTTTGTCAGGACTTTAAAAGAGACTGTGACCTCTGAGTTTGTTTCGGCCTTTCTTCTCAGAGTAGTCAGATATGAAACGCCGACCTCATCTAGTTTTTAAAAAAAAATATGTTAGACATGTAAAAGCGTTTGTACAAACCAACTTACAGAAATAAAATCATTTATCATTTATCAATATTTGGTGGCCTGATCTAAATTATCATTATTTTCTAGATTGGGACCCATACAAACCTAGTTTCACGGTGCAATTATTTCTAAAGATGCAATGATATACTGGCTTTCTATAACGTATTATGGTTTGATAAAGCTTCAGCATAGTAATTTTACGTGTTTTTGCATAGAAGCTTGAATACAATGAAAAAGACGAGGTTGACTCCAGAAAGAATTGAAACGGAAATATAAAGTGTTACAAACAGACTAAAATGGATTCAAAAAGGTGATTCTTACAGTGATGAAGTGGTTAAATACCACCATGGATTCAAACATACATTTAGTGCAGTGAAAGTAGTGCGGTCGAGGAGATGAAGATGGAGGGCGGTGTACTAAGTGTTTCTAGTAACAACAGCAGATTTCGGTCCCATCTGAAGAATGCAGCCAGTGCGTTATGTGCCAGGACATTACCGAAGCAGAGGCGTGGCGAGGCAGCCGCCATCAGCAGCGCTCGCCATCACACCTACCCGCGAGCCACGCCGCCTAAACGGGTGGCTCTCTCCTGCCGGATGGAGCCGCTTGCATGCGCACCACCTCAGCATGCCACTACATTCGACCCACCACAACCCATTAAATGCGAAGTCATCGAGGACCAGACAACGAATAAACCTAACGGTTTAATCAAATGGAAGGGAACATTAGCCAGGTAAGACTAAAAATATCGAATATTAAGCTGGAAACAAATTATCAGACGCGGCTTACGGACGCGACTGACAGCCGCGACTTGTAGAGTATCTAGGTAATGAATGTACATTACATTGTGCAAACTATCGGACGTAAGTCGCGGACGTGACCTTGGGCATTCGGACGTCTGAAATATCTGGCAGCCGCGTCCCATATGACTGTGCACACATATCAGCCGCGGCTGTAAGTCGCGTCCGTCAGCCGCGTCCGATAATTTCTTTGCAGCTTGAATTAGTCAAACATCTGAACAAATAAAACAATGTGCAACTTGTTATCGAATAGCCATGTTTCAACATTGACTTCCTTAACGATCGACTCAATGAAGCAGATAAATATTGTTATAAATGTGCACAGTTATTGTACAATCAAATCTTTGAAATAACTTTTGGCAGTCCGGAGTTGTATTGTAGCACATGTTCTATGGAACAACAGGCGATCGTTGTGGTTAGGTCAACAACATCAGCAATGCATGACATCATGGTGAGTTGTTTACCCAGGTCGCGGGGTGGAGGTGATGGCGTTAATTACGATGCTACACCAATTGTTGATTTAGACAAGGATTATATTTATTTGTATGACTACACACATATGTTTTTGTGGAGTGATGGATGTCCTCATCTGCTCGCAATGATAAATACCCCTGAGTATCTGATTTTTAAATGTGAATCACGTCTAAACGGCTAGTCGTAATTTTTTTGAAAAAATACATGTTACATCAGACCATTTTCTTAATAATTTGATCTTAGACAATTTAGAGTTTTATTTGTATAACACACTGTAATTAATTTGTAAAATTGTGTCTAACACGGACAAATGGCACCAAAACTGCCGTGTCTATTTTAATGAAATTGACACCATCTTAAAGACAATTTAATGGTCTACATTTTGATCTGAGACTTTTTTTTTAAGTTATAGATTAATAAGTAGAGTACACAAAACTACTGTATTTTGGGTCGCACTGATGTAAAACGAGAGCGCGTTTTGTTCCCTCAAGGTCGTCGGTCTTGTGCAGTGACAATTATTTAAGCTTTATTTGAAAAGAATATTACGTTCATTATATTCACCTTCATCCTATTAAGTTGAATCACACTTCCTAGTATTTATCTGCGATTTCTGTGATTCTCTAAATATTCAGATTATTGTTCAAAGCTAATCTATAAAAAAAACTCATTAGCATTTCTAGTTTCAAAGTTTTTGTTGCAGTTGTACGTATTCTTAATGGTAATATATAAACATTATAGAAATTAGACATGATATCATCGCCATTTGTCATGTTATCCTTTATGTATGAGTTAATATTAGGTATATATTATATTATTTTCATTAATTTTATGACCGCGACGAATAGGAAACAGCTGGAACTATTTAAAGTCTAATATAACAGAACACAATATGACAAATCTATCGCATTGATTATGTAATCAAATGTGTTTCGATAGAACTGCTTGGATACGATCAAAACATCATCATCATATCAGCCGAAAGACGTCCACTGCTGTACATAGACCTCCTCCAAGCGTCGCCACATTGACCGGACCCGTGCGTCTAGTGGGAGGCCTTCCAACGCAACGTCTTCCGGTTCGCGGTTGCTACTCCAGAACCTTTCTGCTCCATCGGCCATCCGTTCTGCGAGCAATGTGGCCTGCCCACTGCCACTTGAGTTTGTCAATTCTTCGGGGCAAAACATCGACACATGCTAGGACATTAGATCAAAACATCGATATCATCATATTCTCTTTTTTTTCTACTATACCTACACACAATACCAACGCAAATACTATGAAGTTTGTATAATGACCAATACCTGACACGTTTTCTACAGGTGATCAAATGTCCTAGCACATAGGTGAATTCATACAATGAGTGATGAACTCAGGTCAACAACTTAGCATGACGTGATGACGTCAGATCCAAAAGCTTTCTTAGTCATGGCCATTATTCTTCCAGCATTTTTGTCGCCTACAGTAGACACTTTGTGATTGTGACGTCACGTACTGAGTACAGTTAATAAATGCACAAATATTTAATTCATGTTAATTTATGACTACAGTTAATAGACTGACATATGATTGGAAAACGGAGAGTTTAGTTGCAAAGCTAATTACACAGTCATTGTTATTGTTGGCATATACTTATTGTATGTGCGAAGTAGCTCATTATAAGATACAGGTTTCCATTATGATATTTTAATTGCTTGATTTAAAATAAAAATATAATAATATCCATTATTGGTTCTGAGTTGAACTACATATTTGAGCAAAACTTTACTATTTATAAAATATTGGATCTTACAAAAGGCAATTTTATTGCGTAGCAAAAAATAAAGTAATACCTATATAAAGCTATTCATTATAATATAATATCTAATTTGGCATACATGATCTCACACTTCGTAGCTGAACAAAACAACAAGCAGTCGTTAACTCCGTTATCCGTCCGGAAATGGGGCATGACCATTTTTTTATTTGTAGGAACAACTGCTTTAGATGTGGTAAATAACTTGATCGTTTTCATCGACCTTGTTCTGCAAAACCATCTCTTAATCGCTATTTGATGTCGACTGCCAAATCGAACATACATAATCGAACACGAATGGAGTAAATGCACTCGTGTATTTATAAGCGTGCCAGTGCGAGTGGGACAGAACAGCACGTCTCGTTCGCACACCATGATGTCATGGTATATTTTTGTAAGCACTCAACTCGGTCGCACGCGCTTTTCGTTTGTAGTTTTACTATCGGTATCGGTATTGTTGAATGTCATTATACCATTCCGTTTTGAGCTGTAGAAAGAAAGAAATAAGTTTAAAACTCGCGGCAAATTCAATCCGCTTCTATATTTCACGTAATATCTATAATAGTATAGCCCAAATACCTATGTAGAGTTATGTTCGAGCTTGGTAGGATACACAAAAAACAAGTACGGAAGTTGACCGCTAATTCTAGATTCAGTCTTTTCATTAGCTGTGGCGTTGGCTGCCATGACCAGCAGTGTAGACGTCTTTCGGCGATGATTAGTGCTGTTTAATGATTGATATCAAAAGGAGCATAACTGAGCAACTTCTAAAAAATATTATTTTAATATTGTACCGAGCGCTTTAGCTGTTTTACTGTTTGGTATAAACTCGGTATAAGTACGTACTGTAAACCGTCCGAGCACGAAATCCTGCTGCAGTTGAAATTATATTCAACGACAGCGCGGTCAGTGACCTCTTCAACTTAGGTAAAGGTGCAATGTATTATAAAGTGCCCGCCCTATCTTCTCGCATTGGAAATTTGGGTGTTTGTTCAGTGAAGGCTTTGACACCGCGGAGACCCCACGGGTACGCCACATTTTTCAGGTATACAATCGCGTTGGAAATAAAGTCTACCTACTTACAATCATTTCAGTCAGTTAACCAAATACTCACACAGTGAGTATTTTTAGCATTAAAGGCTGCAATATATTTTCTGGGTCAGATTCCATTAAGTGTTCATGTATCGATGTAATACGTAGACTACGGTTTGCATTATCCAGTGCGAATACACGAAATGAGTCGATTACTGACTATTTGGAAACCCTAGACAAGTTATCTTTACTACAAGAAGATGTCGTGTGCGACTGTGGACCTACGTCCTGGTTTAGGTACCTGAGTGAAAAGTCGCCCTGTACAGAAAATTTAATTAAACGTGAAAATTAGTTCGTAGTTCTGTTCTAGACCATTGTTCGATGACTAAAGAGATAGTATCATATGACTGTCATTACCAGTAAAATAAAAAACCCCCGACACATTTTTATTTCATGCTACATAATTTAACTAGTACATAGTAGATACGCTTCGATCGGCAATCTATTGAACACGTAATTATGACACGATATCTTGCGAAAACACCCCGATTCAAACAGTAAAACGCCCATAACTTTTGAAAGGCTGAACCGATTTTATTCAAACATCACCTTTCAAACAAAAAGCTAAATCAAAATCGGTTCATCCGTTTAGGAGCTATGATGCCACAGGCAGACACACAGATACACAGCAACACACGTCAAACTTATTACACACCTCTTTTTCCGTCGGGGGTTAAAAATAGAATGTGATGAAGTGATGAAGTGTTTTCTTATCCCAAGGGAGCATTAAACCGGGATGAAAAGTAGCATATGTGCTATTCCAGACTATAATCTATCTCTTTGCCAAATTTCATTCAGATCCGTTCAGACAGTCTGGCGTGATTGAGTAACAAACATACATCCATCCATCGAAACTTTCGCATTTTTAAAATTAGTAAGATGTAAGCTAAGCACCTCAGAGAATCTAGTCACAGTGGCAGTACCATACGTGATAATAGTCAGTTACCTCTTTGTTAACCCGAAGTTTTCGACGACTTACCTCTATTTGTCTTCTGAGAACGTTAAATTGAATGATTGGGGGTTACTCATGCATCTAACCGTTTCGTTTGAAGGGTCTGACAAGTGACAATGAAATGTCATTATGAGTAATGTAATGGTCAACTTTACATTCAATAACTGCCTATTCTACCGCTTATTACTCATGTTATCGTGAGGTCTAGAAAGCTCTTTAGTGTTGCATTCCAATTGAATTATTTTGTTACAACATGTAATCCTCAGTATGACACTTAAACCATTCTAAACGCCACGTAAACCACTACAAGACTATGAAAAGTCGAATCTAGGTTATCAGGCAAGCAATACAAATAGTTACTCTTTTGAAATGATGTACTTATACTCGTTCAGTTATACATTTTGATTGCACATATTAAATACTTACGTACAGGGTGGCCAACTTAGAGGTATACAACCTTTTTTTGACGCCATATTTGACAGTTATTTGATATTTGCAATTATTTCGTGTAGATACGGCAAATTCGATATGGAGCGTTTTTCGATTGAACAACGTGTTGTAGGAGGAGTAATTGGACCATACTTCTTTGAAGATGCTACGGGCGCTGCCGTAACAGTAAATGGAGATCATTACCGTGATCAACAATTTTTTGTTACATCCAATGAATCAGTTGGGCTTAGAAATCATGTGGTTCCAACAAAACGGGGCCACATGTCATACGGCCAGAGACAAACGAAATATTGAGAAGAATGATTTCAGGTCAATTATTGATTGGCCCCCAAGATCACCGGATTTGACAGTTCCTGACTTTTTCTGTGGGGCTATCTAAAGGGAATAACAAACCGAGAAATATTCAACATTTAAAACAGAATATCCGAGACGCAGTCAGTTTGATAGCGCCGGAAATGTGCGAAAATGTGATGAGAAACGCGATTACGCGATAAAAAGAGCTCACATTTTGTCGCGCTGCTAGAGTATGATGTTTTCCATACGTAATTGCCAAGCCTAAATATAATATTTTTGAAACAATACCTAGTAATTTATATTTTATGTAAAGAAAATTTATAAAATAAGTTGTATACCTTTTAACTGGCCATCCTGTATTAGGGCGCATACTGTCCGGTTTACTTAGTAAATAAATATTGTGTAATTTCCTAATAATGAATCATTTAATAACAACAATGTATACTTACATACTCATGTAGGTACTTGCATACAATTTACAAACATTATTGAAATACGTTGCTGAAATAACTGCCATTTAATTTAGTTTTAGGAAAAGGAAAATAGCTTTAATAATAACTTTATCGACCGGTTATCGCTAGGGTCAATAACGCGACGTCGTCGACTGTATGCGAATAGCGCTAGCTGATGGAACTGCGAAAAGATTATTCACGACGTAAATAGGTAGTAGTTTGTCTTATACCTACGAAGCCATTAGACGTAGTTAGGCACCGCCCCGAGGGCGTATCTTTCAGATCCCGGTGTGAAATATTCAGAATATAATGAAGTTGTTATTTACAAGTGCATTTTTATTTTATTTTAATGTGATTTTAGCGTGCCCCGATTCATGTAAATATGGATTTTCATTTGAGTATTCGTAAGTTGAAAACATATTTTTGTAAAAATATTATTTGTAAAAGATAAGGACTAAAATTGTCGTTCAGCTTAAGAGGAAACGAAGAAGGGGCCAAGTTTCGCAAACGAAAGCTAAGCCTGTAGCATAGGCATAGCTTTATAAAGAGTTGAGTGCGCTTTTAACAGTATAGAACCGTATACACCTATGTTATTTATTTGCAAGTTATCGCCGATTTGTTTCACGTGGGAGCATTCAGTATCGCGAGCGCTATCGCCTTTTGTAGGTAACCTAACGCCCTTACTTGATGTTCTGTCTGCCGACCGCCTGAAATCTTTGTTTACGGCTGCGGTTACACTCGGGATCGAAGAAGTCTGGTGCTGATGCAACGGAACGGAAAGCTGTCTCGCCTTCCCACATCTTTTTAACTGCGTAGGTTTAGTTTGTGTAATGTCTTCTAGCGATCATCCGTGGAGCTAGTTTTGCTAAAGCTCTACATTATTTAAAGTATCACGATAGGGTTTACGTAATAACGATAAGAGATGCATTTCCATTTGGTGCTGATTTTAAGGTTTCATTTTAACAGCTGTAAAACCTGATGATGGTTATTAGTTTCATACTTAAGGGCCTACATACCCTTTAGTGCCGTAAAAGTAACGACTAGGTTAAAAGGTTTGAAAAAAAAAAAACTTATTGATTCATGTACATAATTTTGAACACAAGGTTTTTTCGTGTAACTAATAGATTTGCTTGCTGAAACTCCTCCAAAACGACTTGGATGTCTAAAAATATTTTTACACAGAAAAATTGATGGCTGGAATTTTTTCATAACTAACATAGCATATGTAAATCAAATAATATTTTGCCGCCAAAACTGTTCAAAAGGAGGTTCAATATTGATATTTTGGCATAGAGCGGGCGCACGGCCAGTACTGCGTGAACATTGGGGCGCATATAGCGCCTTAAACTGAATGTATTATCTCCGATATTTCTCAGAAAAAGTACTTAAAGTAAATATGGTGTATTACATAATGTAAACACACATAAATAGTCATTATATTGTCGAAGACATTGATAGGGTTGTGGTTTTTCTACTAGCATTAATCATGTAATTACACGAGTACGTAGTAAAGTGTGTGAGAACATATTGTATGGCGTGGCGTCACATGTATGACTAGATACCCCGCCGATCGGGCCGATTAGGTATCTCACAATAGGTACATATAGTGCCGCCGTATCTTTGCTCCTCAGTTACCACCAATATTTGAGATACGTTACAGACAAACAGTTTTGTGTTTATTTTACCCATATTTTGTTTCATTTCCATATTGGTTTTGTAATAGTATCTACTTAGTACGTACTACATAGTTATTTATTGAAAGCGACAAAAGTAGATTAGCGCATCATATCTCTTTATTAAATTAAATACTCGATACAAAGTTTGGATTTGCAGTATGGTGATACTAAATTTATCGAGTCATAGGTAGGTTATTAATGGCGTTGTTAGATAAAATCAGCATTACAAGAGTATCAGATAAAGTAGAGTAGGTATCAGTTTGTGTAATAATGTATGAAAGAACGTCTTTTGTTGTTGCAGGGAGGTAGCGAGTGCATGGGAGTGCCGTGTGGGCCCGACCGACGAGCCGGCAACTGCCGACCGCGTGCAGAGCCTTTTCAACGACATCGAACTATACCCTACTAAGACTCAGGGTAAGGATTATTACTATTCTTTTTACCAAACTATGCTTCACATCACGAGGTTTCTAGGGGGTTCTATGACACGCCTCGTCTAACCTAGATACGATATAATGGACAGGCGAATTTCTTAAGGTACTGCTGGTCTATTCTGTAACATACTCATCGTGAAAGCTTAGGTGAAGCGAGCTTGAAGTGTCTCTATATATCTGTATAACTTCAAGTGAAATGACAGTTCACTTCATGGTCAGTGTGATTATGCCGAGTTTTAACGTACTCACTCGTGATAACGTAAACGATCTCTTATGTCAAAATTTATACAAAAAAAGATGTTTCTCCTTACCGTCCCCAGACGGCGCTAATCCAATTTCAATACAAATTAACGTTTACGTTAACGCGATTAAGCGTGAGTAAAAACACGCACTAAGGCTTCAGTGTGCTTTTCCGAGTTTTCTAACTAACGTACTCACTCGTGGTAACGTAAACGATCTCTTATGTCAAAATGTATACTAAAAAAAACCGGCCAAGTGCAAATCGGACTCGCGCACGAAGGGTTCCGTACTTGGTAAATTGCGGTTTACGATTTTTGACGTATTAAAAAAAACTACTGACTAGATCTCGTTAAAACTAATTTTCGCTGGCAGTTTACATAGTAATGTAAATCATATTTTTTTTTTTAGTTTTATCATTCTCTTATTTTACAAGTTACAGGCAAAATGTGTGTCCCCCCCACACACATTTTACCACTTTGGAAGAGTCTCTCGCGCAAACTATTCAGTTTAGAAAAAAAATATATTAGAAACCTCAATATCATTTTTGAAGACCTATTCATAGATATCCCACACGTATGGGTTTGATGAAAAAAAAATATTTTTAGTTTTAGTTTCAAGTATGGGAACCCCCAAAATTTATTGTTTTATTTTTGTGTGAAAATCTTAATGCGGTTCACAGAATACATCTACTTACCAAGTTTCAACAGCATAGTTCTTATAGTTTTGGAAAAAAGTAGCTGTGACATACGGACTGACAGACAGACAGACAGACATGACAAATCTATAAGGGTTTCGTTTTTTTTCCATTTGACTACGGAACGGAACCCTAAAAATGAGGTTTCTCCTTACCGTGCCTAGACGGCGCTTATCCAGTTTCAATACAAATTGATGGACAAATCTATAAGGGTTTCGTTTTTTGCCATTTGACTACGGAACCCTAAAAATGTGGTTTCTCCTTACCGTTCCTAGACGGCGCTTATCCAGTTTCAATACAAATTGTTTACGTTAACGCGATTGAGCGTGAGCAAAAACTCGCAATAAGGCCTATGTTCACATAAGTTTTCACGGTGATCTGCAGATGACTTAATAGTTACCTAAAATAATAACTTTACCATTCCTCCTATTAGCTAATGCTTATTTTTAAGACTGACTGCTTGGTTATACCGCCATACATGTACATATAGGTAAATATGGTCTAATTGCATAAAATAAATACCGACATTAAGTATGAGTAACAATTAAGTCGCTTGCCATGAAGTAACTGTAGTTATTTTTACTACGACGGTATTATAAGAGTTGGAGACTTCCGGTTTTCCCTGGAGTATAAAGTTGACGACCGCGGAGCATATTAATAGTTAATTACGGAAATCTATTGCATTCTGATTTAGTATTTTTTGCACCGCAAGTCGTGTGTTCGAATTGTGTTTTTAGAGTGTCTTGAAGTTTTAAGAAGACTGTTGTTTGGGATCCGTAATGTAAGTAACCTACCTAACCTGTAACGCTCGATTCCTTACATTAATACTTTATTGTCCAATACCAAGTCGTCTTTATGAGACGCCATGCACATTCTCTCTTTGGTACTCGTACTACCAATATAAATTATTTAGAAAATCTATCATCTTTTCACAGTAAGCTTACAGGAATTGGTAACACAAATGATCTGAAAGATAGAACTTTCCTAGAACTTGTTTGTCTGGCGATTTTGAGTTTTGTCGGGCGTCTGGAGAACCTTTAAAATGTCGAGCGAATCCAGACGAATCCCGACCATCATGTAGTGCGTGACCGCCTTAGAAAGTAATCAATTACTTGTAAATTTTAATTTATGTGACGTTCAAAAGTGCCGTTTATTGGCCTAATTGAATAAATATATTTGACTTTCACTTTGATTTAAAGTTTAGGAATCGGGCGTAAGTTTGGAAACTTCTTGAACTATGCAGTGTCGATTACTAGGATATCCATAAAATAAAGCTCGATCACTAAATTTCAACGTGAGGAGGCAAATTTTATTTAAAGTTCCTGATTAAGTTGTAGGTAAAACTTAGGTAGGTATCAGAAGTTAATAGCCATAGCTTAATATAAAGGAAGCGCCCTGTACACAATCAATACACGCAATGACGTCACCGACATTTATTATTGTTTGGACATTTATTTCCGATGAATAAGTAGCTAACAAGATAGAGTTTATCACTGGTCGACGATAAATTGTATCTTGGCAGTGATAACGATGACGTCATCAAATATTTTGTCAGTGATTGACTATTTGTTAATAGCCTAATAATATTTTTTCTTGTGTCGGATATATCCTAATATTTCTGGATCTTCAATGTTTAGACTCCACTGATTCAATAACTTGTCATATAGGTCAGACACCTATCTACCTCCTTGCAAAATCCAGTGCTCAGCTGCATCCGGTTATGTCTGGCAGCCAATCATAGTAGAGAAAAGGCAATGCAGACTGATTGTCAATGTTCTGTCGGGTGCCTTTGATATATTTATGATGTCTACTTGAAAAAAAAGAAGAAAAAAAAGGAAAAGAAGAAAGAGAAGGAGGAAAAATAGATGGTGGAGGAGAAGTGGAAATTTACATTTTTCCTACTCCTCCGTTATTATTTTCTGATTAATTTCGTTGCGGGATCCAAGACAGATAAATTCATTCTCCGGGACTTCGTCGAGCTTCATTGCCTCGGCGCTTTTCTGGTGGTCGCCACTGTTGATTCTGGCTTTCAGGAGTAGCAGTGGTTTGGGAATAGTGCGGTAGGATTGTCCCAATAAGAAGTCTACTTGAGTCAACTAAAACCAAATTTGTGTTGGTTAGCAGAGAACAAAAAATTGCACCCATCTGGCATATTGATTGTAAGCATCGACTAATCTTGACGAAACACTGAGATTTGAAGAGCTAAGAGTGAATAGGTGACTTCTAGACAAGCGTGATCCATTTTTCGACCACATCTTTGCTTACCATCGGGTCAAATGGTGACGAAACGCGGGCCTATAAATAATAATAATAAAAAAACAAGCCCACTAAACAAATTCCCTAAATGATAGTCAAATCAGTTGCGGAAAGGAAATGCTGACAGTGAGCTCCGACTGAATTTCCTTAGTAAAAGTCACAATTCGAGGTTTGGCTCTCGCCTATTCCATAAATTGAATAAGAAAGTAAAATGTTGTGCTTTTATGTTTTTCTTTTTAACCCACTTACCAAAAAGGCGGAGGCTCTATGTTCGACTTTATGTTTTTTTTTTCCCCTATATCTCAATCAATTGTGGTCCGAATATGAAAAAAAAAATTTTTGAAAGAGTATGTTTCGAAATTGGGTCCATTTTAATTTGGTTAAGGTATGATGAAAAATTTCGGAGACATACAACAGAACTCTTCAATAAATAGCGGCAAAACTCTCGGGATTGCTGCAATCGCATGTCTGTTTATTATTTATACCATTTCATAACATAACATCACGCCAGTACGCTATAAAGGGAAACGCAGATCTCTCATTTCACCGGTTATGTTCCAGTTTCATGTTATTCGGGTAATCTATTCTGGCGTTATAGGGACCTTACTAAACAACTTGCCTAAGTATTAGTTAGGTAAAACTAAAAAGGGAAAAATAAAAACATTTTTGCAGAAAAATACTACCGACTTCCAAATGAAAAAACTATAAAGTGAAAACAAATAATAATTTTTTGAAGTCGGTGTCCGTATCGCAGAAAAATGGTACCTACTACCTACTAAAGACACCGACTTCCAAAAATTAAGTTATTTTTTACTTTGTAATTTTTCATTTGGAAGTCGGTAGAATGTTTTTGCAAAAAAGTTTTTTTTAAGTATATCATTTATAGTTGTCAAATTTGTACACTAGGCCTCTGTTGACAGCACAATTTTGAGCATTTTTGAGGGTTCTAATGCTTCTAAAGATAATGTATCATCAAAAACAAAAACTTAGGGCCACAGTATATATTTATATTTTCAGTTTATGGAATATCTTTTAAATTGGTCCAATATTGGAGGAGGAAATAGGCGAGAGTCAAACCTCGAATTATAACTTTTTACTTGAGGAATTCAGTTCATTCTTCAAAGAAATTGAGCGAACGCATTTCCTAATGCGGCACCACAGACAGACACGGACGAAAGCTTTAGCACGGACTTTATTTTATACTATGCATAGATATTCACGTACAACCCGATTAAATCGATAGATATTTAGGTCTCTCATTGCCCCGCTTCAGTTATCAACCTTTAGCGGTACACACAGTGTGTTTAACAAGATATTCGACCGAACACATCAATTAGTAACAATATATTACTTCATAGTTCGCTATCTGATACCAACGATGTTATCCACATTTTTCAATTTCTGTTATCACAAGGGCATTCACGTTGTCCTAGCATACGCACCTGTTCATTTTGGACAAAATATGTTTATAATCGGATTTCATTGTTTCATGCAATAAGCTGAGGAGCTCGTGGCTAAATAATAACAGCCGCACGGGTCGATCTTCAAGGTTAAGCAACAATTGACGAAGTCGGTCCGTGGATGGGTGACCATTTCAACATAGCGAGTTTCCTCCGTGCCTCGGAAAGCACGTTAAGACGGTACCCTGACCAAAAAATCGGCATGAGATATGAGCGTTCGTATTGGTCTAGCGGCACTGGTGGCGCATGAATTACAGCAGTGAATACGCCCAGATTTTAGAATAAAATCTTTATAAAATCGAATTTTGGTCTTTTGAAAAAAATAATTCTACAAAAATTTTCGTTATTAAATTGTCTATCCATTAGTGTTAGTACAAACAATAATCAATGAACACTTTACGAGGAGATGCATAATATCAATAATTATTTCTCATTTTCATGTTTTTTTGGAAGTAGATTAGTGAAATATATACAACATTTAAAAGAAAACTAAATCTACCATTTTAGAATCAATATTATGTAGAAATTTAATGTATTTTTATTAATTGATATTTCTTTTTAAATAACGAGTAGATAGCTCCTAAAAACAGCACAAAAAACGGCTTGCGCGGCGTTTTGCTCGGGGTACCGCCTTAAGCCGTTAGTCCCGGCTGTCATTTGAAGATCTTTGACTGTCGTTACGAGTAGTCAGAAGCTTGAGATCTGACACCAGTCTTGCCAAGGGGTACCGTGTTACCTAGTTACTGGGTTGTGGAGGTCAGATAGGCAGTCGCTCCATGTAAAATACTGGTACTCTTCTGAATCCGGTAAGACTAGAAGCCGACCCCAACAAACAATTGGGAAAAGGCTAGGCAGATGATGATGCAATAAGCTGATTGACAGAAATCTAATTGATGTAATTATTTATTAATGGGCATTGGGAATGGAATTATTAATTTCAATCTTTGACGTATAAATATAAACCTGCAATCTGTTTACATAAATACAATTGACCCATCTATCTAATTAATTCAATGTGATTAATACGAAACTAATAACATTAATTAAAACTTTATTGATGTTTTAACAGTAGTGTCACTAACCATGATCCATTATCGTGGTTCCTGACTTACACAATAGTTAAGTTAAAATATGATATCATTGGTACATATTTAGCATACGGAAAATATCTATTATCTTTACGTTTATACACGCATGAAAAAAGAACTATAGAACGACCGCTTAACTGGGGCCATTCTGAGGTATTGCGCGGTACGGAAGGGCTGTATTTATTTATTTATATATATATTTTATTATACACTAAGAAAAAAACAATACAAAAAGAAACATTAAAATTAAAACAAACATACAACAGGCGGCCTTATCGCGTTCTGCGATCTCTTCCAGGCAACCAGGACACGGCATGGGGTTGCACTTGGTGCAAATTTCAAATCATACTTATAGTATTACTAAGTACAATCAGGTACTAAAAACAAACTACTAAAATAGATACATACATACATCTAAATATACAAACAAGAAAACAATACAGCTTAAACAAGGACAGGATCACAGAGACAGGTGTATTTATTGTTTTATTAAAATTTCATGCAACATAAAAGTATGTACATAAGCGGACACGGGAATAGTGACCTGTCAGTCGATAATTCGCTGCCGGATGACAACATTGTCAACATCTCTCTTCCTACCTTTGGAACGGTGTCAGTTAAGCGGTTGCCCTATAATAGTTTTTATTTTATTCTTTTGTTGTTATTATTATGGATAACTGTCTCGTTGGTCTAGTGGTTGCAAGCGCGACTGCTGAGCATCCTAGATTCGATGCCCGGATCGGGCATAGTGTTATTGGGTATTACATCTGGATTTCTCATATGTAGCCCGGACTCCCGGAGTCAGGATTTGTGCCCGGTTGATGGCGATAGGCTTAATCGTAACTGGCGAAAAGTGGCTGTTCTGAAGGTGCACCTCTGCCTAATACTTAGGGGAAAACAAATTATTTAGGAATAATGTAGCTTTCTACTGGTGAAATAATTTTCAAAATCGGTTAAGTAGTTTTTGAGTTTATCCATTACAAACAAATCTTTCCTCTTTATAATCTTATAGTGTAGATAAAATTGAGAGTAGGCGCAGTCATGTGGCATGATCACTCTAGTTCGGTATACGACGAGTAGGGGCTAGTGATTGATACGCTTTGATGACGGCTCACCTATTGGATAAGCGATAACGCGGTGACATCATCATCATCAGGCTGATTCAACAGCAAATGTCAATACGCCAGTAAAAAATACACACTTTAGTTCCGCGTGTTGCCAATTGCCGCTAGTTAATTTCCCAGTAAGATCTATTACTACAGTTAGTACTGCACAGATAATAATCTGGTACTTTATCCGATGCATTTTATTATTTATCTGCAATCATAGAATGGAATGTGTTATAAATGGTTTTATAAATTACAATGTTAGGTAGTCTACAGTTAATTCAAAGTATTTATTGTTATCTTGTGTTTACTATAAGTATGAGTACCTGTTGACTCAAATACATTTCAAATACTGCGTATAAGTAGGTACCCGAAATATCGATGACTCGCTTACTCACTTTTAACTAAATGCTTCTACTACAAGACGTAGGAAGTTACAGTTAAGTATACCTTTTTTTGGATTTAGCCAACCACACTTTATTGTTATTAATGTTTATCGCAATAAAAAAACATAATACCCAGTCAAGTCCTGCCTTTAGAACAGATGAAAATGAACAGAATGGAAAAGTGAGAAATAAATACAGTAGAGGTGGATTGAAAGTGGCGACAGTCAAATAAAAAAATAAAGGAATCTTTTGTCTTGTTATGAAGATAAATGTAAATGAGGATGGGCAAAAAGAAAGAAGATGGACAGGTTTTGTGAGGAGTTATATAAAAGAAATCGTTTTGTGCCTCAAGTAATATGGGACAAGAGCAGTAAGAGAGAAGGAGGAGGTTAAATTAATTTATGTCTCAAATATGTGCTTCTAGACCTAGGAACCTTAGGCTGTGCGTTGTGCCAGTAATTGTTTACTAAGAATATGTTTTGAATATCCGTTTAGCAGTGGAGATCAACAAAGCTAGTAGTAATTTTTCGTCAAAGTAATCCATTTCGTCGAAAGTAGCGATCGGCCGACGTTTGCGCTACGGCTACGCGATTCGCCTACGCGGCTACGTGTCTTGACCGCGCCTAGGCGTTTGCTACGCGGTGCCTACAATGGCCTACGAAACCTGGCGTAGGCCGTAGTACTGTGTAGGACCTCTACGCGTATTCTACGCATCGTTTTAGCAGCTGCTACGCGACGCAGCGACTATGCATACTATGGTCTTTTCGTAGCAAGTGTAGCAACCACTCAAATACTGTGCAAGTTGGCGTACGTCCGACTGATGCTTAACTTTATCAGCACCAGGTGTTGAGTTTGTGCCGATGACCCTTTAAATTGGGATCTAGTAATTTGACAGTGTTATTATTTTAAGGTATATTTATCAATATATCACTGCAACAAGCACACATCTTAAGGCGGCGATGGTATCGTAACAGAACAAATGTATTCTACGATTACTAACTGTCATATAAAACAATTTACGGGCTTGCCACGTTAAGCTTCGCCCCTTTTGTATATTTATCGTCCATAAATCTAACAACAGCAATCAACTCATAGGTCACACAGTTAATGACCACTAACAAACGTACATGTTGGTCTACAACGCCTTTGTGTAACATTGTTTCATGCGTTAGTACAACATGTGAAATTGTCAAGCCGTACTCGGATTCGTATGTTGCTTTCAGACAGTTTCAACAAGTAGTTTCAGTAACAACTTATAAAAGCGTCTATGACTGTTAAGTTTTTAGTTATCAGTCTATAAAAAAAACATTTTATGTTATTCCCAATTTGTTATCCTAATTATTTGAATCCGTAATCGATATCGGTAAATGCCTTCTTGAAATGATAAGAATCTTTAGGTGGTATCAAATCTATTTGAATCAATTTTAATTTTGCATAATATTTAGTACCGATTATTTATCGATGACGACAGTGATTTGGTATTCAAACATTATTTTTTTATTTACCCGGCTGCAAGGAAAGGGTTATGTTTTTCGCGCGTATCTTTTATGTATGTAATATTCTTTATTACCTCTTTTTTTTCATCTTTCAAATCACTTGACGGATTTTTTATAATTAATACATCGTTAGATTGGTCTTGGCCGCCCAAGTGTTTTTAGATACGAGTAAGTGCCGTTAAAAAAAAGGAACATGGCGGATTTTGAGCGCTTAATTGGAACTTCGGAACCCATCGAGTGCGGTCTAAAAATGAAGGGCTTTAGAGGAGATTACATAAATATTAATCCTACCACTTATATGTTTAAAAGTCATTCGAACAAAAAAAGTATAACTATAAAGTTGTAAATAAAAAAAGTTAATGAAATCAAAAAACCCGACTGCAAAGATATAAACAAGAAGAAAATCATGCTGTGCAGTCGGAGGATATTTATAGTTTTGGTCAGCAAGCTCACGAAAATGTATCCTCCGACTTCACAGCATGATTCTCTTCTTGTTTAAATCTTTGCAGTGGGGCTTTTTTATTTTTTTATACCATGTGGCGTACAAGAAAAGTTCTTAGGCTACATTTTCATCTGCCTCCAGCTCGCATGCAAGTAATGTAGATTACATTGCGGGCTATCGAGGTATAATGTAATCAATCGTGCCATCGTGCCCCTCAATGTAATTAAACTAGCATGCCAGCTGCTTGCAGATGGAATGGGATCTCATTCAAAAAAAATCCCCGGCACATTTTTCTTGCGAAACCACCCCGATTCAAACAGTAAAACATCCATAACTTTTGAACGGCTGCACCGATTTTATTCAAAAATAGCTAACAACACTCTCGACAAAATTACCTTTCAAACACAAAAAAAAACAAAATCAAAATCGGTTCCTCCGTTTAGGCGCTATGATGCCATAGACAGACACACAGATACACAGCAACACACGTGAAACTTATAACACCCCTCTTTTTCCGGCGGGAGTTAAAAAGCCATAGGCATAAATAGATGTATGTATAGTCTTATTGCAAAATAAGTATATAGTGTACTTATATTTTTCAACAGTTGCCTCAAATATAGTATAAAGCCATTTCTGAATTCGCGTGTTTACTTAAACCTCCCCAAGTCCATTATAATTGCCTCTGAAACTGGGTCATATCGTTTACGTTTTGTTCTAGGTTTTAGAACGAATGCCTAGATTCTATAAGTCACGCAACAATATTAGGTGCCACTAGCCTCTACTAGTTCAATCGAACTCATTTCATGAACAAGTTTTTGCTCTTTGGCAGCTAGCAATTACAAAGTTAGAAAAACTTAACACAACCACGGTGAAATGAATTGAAAAGCAGTATTCCTATCTGAAATCGCAGCTGATTCGAAATGTATATATTTATTACTAGCTGTCCCACGCGGCTTCGCTCCCGTCGACTGTCTACCCTTCCCTACTTATATGATTGTTGCGAGATCGTAGCATGATTTTATATTGCCTATAAACTTCCTTGATAAATAGAATATCCAACACAATTGATTTATTTTATTTTTTAGTATAGAATCTATACAGTAGGCACCTACATAATTTATCTATACTATAGATAAATTATGTAGGCGCGTTGATCTTTTTTTCGTTGATAGTTTTGTCGCCTTAAAAATCTACTGTTTCTTGGCAGTGTGTAGATCAGAGTTGTATTCTATTTTTTAGACGAAGAGATTCATAGTTATTTATAAAATGAATGGTTTATTGGCAATCCAAACAATTAATAACGTAATCTTTATTTTACGCTTGGAATTGGATACTACGTGTATAATTACGGTAGATATCCGCTATTGTTATAGCGGCAGGTGTGCGCGTGCGTCCAGTGATCTCACCGTTATTGCTCACTGATGACCAACTGCCGCCCAATGAGTTCATGACTCCACGTTTGATTTGCCGACTGTTTATTATTTGCTGCACACGGATGTCCGACACTGTCCTTTCATTCTTTATGAGATTAATGCGTCTTTACACACACTCATACATTTTTATTGCGTGTCAATATTAAGTTAATACTCGTAAAACCTTGAGATACGTTGACATTTAGCCTAATCTTTTCGTTTATCTATTTCACTATATTGCTAAAATTTTAAGTGGACTTGTGGAAGGATATTTTACCTTTTAATAATAGAAAAATACTAAAGCATTTGCCGTTCCGTACCCAAAGGGTATAAACGGGACCCTATTACTAAGAAACCGCGATCCGTCTGTCTTTCTGTCGGTCCGTCCGTCTGTCACCAGGCTGAATCTTATGAACCGTGATAGCTAGACAGTTGAAATTTTCACAGATTATGTATTTCTGTTGCCTCTGTAACAACAAATACTAAAAACAGAATAAAATAAATATTTAAGTGGGGCTCCCATACAACAAATGTGATATTTTGTCGTTTTTTGCGATAATGGTACGGAATCCTTCGTGCGCGAGTCCGACTCGCACTTGACCGGTTTTTCTTTGGTGTTAATATTTATTTAGCTTGACAAAGGTAATGTACCGGTAGTCCGGTACTGTTTTTGACACCATTAGTACTCGCAAAGATATTTTTGGCAAGTGCCTCATAATATGAACCAACCGGCTACGCCTCATATTGTATTCTTTTACTTTCTACTTTGCCGCAGATGGATTGTACTAGTTCACCAGACAACAAGGCATAATGTGTGTGAAAATAAACTGTTTGTTGAGTGTGTGAAATGTTCATCACTTGGAATAGAATGTTCCCTCATTTTCAGGCAAGTCAACTTATCTCACGCTACAATCACAATGAAAACCGAACATATGTTCGGTTTTCATTGTGATTGTAGCGATTGAGAAAATTTAATTATTTAATAGACAAGTTTATTCATCACAGACCTCTGAACCAAAAATAATTTGATAGTGTGGATAAAATTTTACGGACATTTGATGCATCACGTCGGGGTGCTTGGGAGATCGGGGGGGGGGGAGGGGCCGTATCATTGAAACCGCGCGGTAGCTACGCCCCTGTAGTCAGTGATAGCGTGACGGTTGCCAGGACAGAATAGAAGAAGAAAACGTGTTGCGCCGACCCCAAGTAGCTAGCATGAGTACAAGAGCAATATGAAAACTTCGTTTTAAATAGAAACGATTACGCAAAAAACGCCGTCGTATCTGAAGGCTTTCAGTCACAATCAGATGTTTAGTAAATAAGCGAAACTACACAATGGGCCCTTTGGTTCGGCAAATTATGCATTTCACTTAAAATATTGTTCAGACGTACCTACAAAGGTGTACTATGATAATAAAACTGGATAAATGCGCCTTCAGATCATCCCATTCCTTTAATTTATGTAAATATGAGTCTTTGAGTCGTTAGGTGAATGTAGGTATAACTAGATAATTGTCTTTGTTATCATCGCAGTTGAACTCGTTGTAAATAGCAACCGGTTTCGTGCTACTACATTAAATTGAGAACTATACAATTTAAAATCGCATCATCACGTTGTTGTTGTACCTACTTGTACAAACATTATAATAAGGTTGTCCTGCTGTAGATCTCGTAAGAAATATGCATCTCAAACTTACAACTTAGAAAAAAATTCAAACTGTATGCTTCTTAGAAGGATTGGCTATGTTGACAGGATGAATGAAAGGCGACTAACAAAAGGCAGAAGTGTGTGGAAACACTGGGAGGGGACGCCTTGGAATCTATATCTTATTGGTGATGTTCTTCAGAAAGGCCAGGTGCGCAGTACTCATAACCGGCGTGCGTGTATGACTAGATGTATGAACGTGAGTGAAGCGAAACGAGTATGTTAATATCGTAGCAGGTGGTGTCCTGTAGTTTCTGCCTACCTCTCTGTTCATCGGTAAGCGCATCACTTCAGAATGGCCGCACCGACCGATATGGTTACATTTTTATAAAGTTCGTTATGTACCGAGTTAAGTTCTTAGAGAAAAAATAAAATGGTGAATTTGCTCGGAAAATTCGTGAAAATTTAAAGTGCCTTACTCTATTTTTAATCATTAACATAACTCAAGACTCGAATCGGATAGGACAACGTAAGTCGGTTCAGCTAGTTTTAAATAAAATATGCGGAGATAAAAAGGTTGAGTCACTCTGGGAACACATGCCTTCATACTTCCAAGTTACGTTTGAAAAACACAGTTATTAATACCTATCTAAATAATTTGGACTTCAACCCTCATCGCCCTCATAGGGTGACGTGACTGTGCAAAGTATTTTATTTGTTATTCGATATGAGTCTCGTCTCGCTTGGGTTGGGTTTGTTGTATAAATTACAGACATATATAATTTGTATTTAAATTTGTAATCGCTGGTTCTAGATTATGAATCTCTATAAGAATTAAATAGTACAATCACGGATGTGAACCGACCCTAAGGGCGGTTACGCACTATATCGGATCCGTGTCCGTGAAATTTCAGTTCCGAAGTAGCCGTAGTACTTCTTGTAGGGAAGCTGCAATACATCCGAACTCTATCCGTTATAATCTGTCATAATGCAGAACATTTTGAATTCTGAACTGAAATCACGGTCACGAACGTGTAGTGCGTAACCGCCCTTACACCTACCAAGAAACAAAGAAACATTTGCGAAAACTTAAGAGATCCTAATTTGTGTATTGATAATAAAGCAGAAATATGATCTGAATCATTAAGTTTCTTCGTAGAGCTTGTTTTATTACGAGAATATTTGGTATGACTACTGCTTTATCATTCTGGGACATTAAATTTGCATAATGAGATACGTAGCATCAGTGTACGCTTTGACTTCATATATATAAAGTATGTACCTACAAAATACAGCTAAGCATAAAACATAACATAACATCACCCCTGTAATAGGGTTGTTTCCTGGGTAGAAAAATGATAATTCTATTTAGTCCGTCAGTGAGATTATAAAATAATATTGGACCCGTATTTTTTGCTTTATCAAATAAATAAAAATTGACAAATATAAAGCACATCAAAGTTCAGGAGTGGGGGCTTGTGACGTCACTTTGTCAGTATAAGGTGTAGCACACCGTGACGTGACGTCACACGATAATTTTCATCGCACTATATCTTCGTAATTTTTTGTTTACGCGGCAAAAAAATAAACACGTGTCCAATATTATTTATTGATCAAAGGAAAATTATGCTGACGAACAAAAACTAATTTTCAGTCAACTACCCTATTCCCGAAGGGTTGGTCAGAGACGCACCTGTAGAATACCCACATTTCACCTGTTATGTTCAAGTGAGAGCATCTGCAGCGCGACAAGGAGAAACAGTCTCGCCGTCAGGAGGAGCAGTTAATGGTGATCAGGGCCCTCCCCGCAGCCATCGGTAAGGAGATCAAGGAGGTAAAGGACCAAGTCCAGCAGCAGGAGATCCGCATCGCCGAGTTAGAGAATATTGTTCGTAAGCTCAAATCTGGAGGAGGGGCCGTAGCAGCTACGGTAGTTGCGCCCTCGCCGGGTTGTGTTATAATGTCACCATTCGACGGCTTTTCGTCATAGTCTGCCTACAAGATACAGCTGGAGGTTGTGATGAAATCGAATGGGTGGACCAACGAATAGGCTTTGCCTGCTCTAACTTTGGGCGTCCGCGACTAGGCATTGACTGTATTAGAAACGCTTGGACACGACGTGACCTTTGAGAAGCTTCTGGAGGCATTAGAAGCTAACGGCGACGCACATCTGAAACATATTTTTCGGGCCCAGCTGAAGGACCGATCGCAACGTGTTGGTGAAACCTTACAGCAGGTGGCTTTGGAGGTGAAAAAGCTGGTCCGGAAGGCTTATACAAGTATTCACCTGTGTTAATCGACGGGAATCTCGTACAGGCATTCACGGATGGGATGCGCGACCTGGAGGTGAGGGCTGCCGTAAGGCTAGGCCATTTTAAGAAACTTAAGAACGCCCTAGCCTACGCTTTGGAAGTGGAAGCTGTACGGGACGGGACTATCGAGCTCACCGCATAAGGGATGTGACTTCACCCCGGTGCTATAGCTGTGGAGAGAGGCCACATCCGGATGAGCTGCCCGAAGCGAAGTAGACCCCATTGTGGAAGTCAGTCACCAGCAGCAGGAAAATCAGTAGACGCCAGGACTAAGTGGCGGTTGGTGGCTGGTGATGGAAAGTGCGCCAAGGTACTCGATATCACAAATTGTGTATGAGTCACACAGTCATGTGAAAGGAACAGAACACCACACGGCAATGCAGATGCTCTCTCACAGATCGTGTTCCAATCAATGTAAGTCCTGTGCCAGGCAAGAGGCTGAGCAGGCAAAATTCGCTACGGTCGGAAGGCGAACAATAAGGGCTTCAATGAAGGATCTCTGGTATGGTTACATAACCCGGTACGCAGCAAAGGCAAATCGCCTAAATTGCAAGCAAAATGGGATGGACCATATCGCGTAGTTACCAAGATTAATGACGTGAGGTACATCAAAGGTTGTTCATGTAGATAGGTTGGCCCGTTATCCTGAGTCTAACGATGCTCAGGACGAGCATGTCTAAGAGGGGAGACTATGTTACAAGATAGGGCAATGCCATATCATGTCGAGAGGAAGAACTAGTAGCGCCATCTAGTATCGAATAGCGGAACTAACATTCTGGAAGTTTCTAGTCGCTTCGGGAACAAGTTTCGAAAGTAGATTGTTCTGGAAGATTCCCGAATTATCTAGAACAGTATGGAACGTTCTAGAAACATCTTCCGTGCTACATAAAGAGCGGTCGGGTTCGTCGTGGTTCAGTTTCGATTGAGAAGCGATACAGAGCGATCGGAAAAGGAAAATAGTGCGTAGTAATAGAATTGTTTAATAAGTGTTTTTGTAATAAAGTCTGATTAATTGAAGTCTGCTGTTCAAATAATTTATCCCGGAACCTCAGTTTGTAACAATATATACACACAAACACACACTAATATTATAAAGGCGAAACTTTGTGAGTGTGCATGTTTGTATGTTTGTTACTTCTTCACGCTCAAATGGCTGGACGGATCTGGATAATTTGGCACAGAGATAGATTATAGTCTGGAATAGCACATAGGATACTTTTTATCCCTGGAATATGTTCCCTTGGGATAATTTGCGACATGCACGCGGGTGAATCCGCTGGCTGAAGCTAGTATATAATATAAATCCGTTCAGTAGTTTTTGCGTGAAAGAGTAACACACTCATAAACTTTCGCATTTGTAATATTTGCGCGATGTGATTACCGTAGCGACACTGACTGGACATTGATAGAGAGTACGTGGCAACTTGCTCGTAGTTAAATGTCAATAAAAAAATATAATTACAAAATTAAAAATTTACCTTTTCTCAGTAAAGCCCATGACGATTTATTGGTTGATGTCATTCCAGTATTCCCTCACCTCAGGAAGTATATTTTAATTTTTTAACTGTATTGTTATTGTTTTAGTATTCGAAATGCTGGTCTGCGCGCGGCAGTGCGCCCGCCGCAAGTCGCTCACTCTCACATTCGGAGAATTCTGCGTGTTCGCAGCTGAACTGCGACGGTGTTCGAGGCAAGCCAGGCAGTAAGTCATCCATTTGTTTCTACTTAACTCGCACTTGTTCATGTTGTTTTCAATTCAATCGCGAATGTCCTATTTTTATTTAAATAACATGTCCATTAAAGAATAAAAAAACCGGCCAAGTGCGAGTCGGACTCGCGCACGAAGGGTTCCGTACTTGGTAAATTGCGGTTTACGATTTATGACGTATTAAAAAAAAACTACTGACTAGATCTCGTTCAAACCAATTTTCGCTGGCAGTTTACATAGTAATGTACATCATATATTTTTTTCAGTTTTATCATTCTCTTATTTTAGAAGTTACAGGGGGGGGACACACATTTTACCACTTTGGAAGAGTCTCTCGCGCAAACTATTCAGTTTAGAAAAAAAATATATTAGAAACCTCTATATCATTTTTGAAGACCTATCCATAGATACCCCACACGTATGGGTTTGATGAAAAAAAATATTTTTAGTTTTAGTTTCAAGTATGGGAACCCCCAAAATTAATTGTTTGATTTTTATTTTTGTGTGAAAATCTTAATGCGGTTCACAGAATACATCTACTTACCAAGTTTCAATAGCATAGTTCTTAAAGTTTCGGAAAAAAGTGGCTGTGACATACGGACGGACAGACAGACAGACAGACAGACAGACAGACAGACAGACAGACAGACAGACATGACGAATCTATAAGGGTTCCGTTTTTTGCCATTTGGCTACGGAACCCTAAAAACATTAAAACCTCATTTAACATATAAACTGCATCCAAGTTTAATATGAGGTTAGTTGGTTACCTCACGTTAGAATTCTTGGCGCCCATCACGTCCACACAAATATCCATATTTGGTATGAGTTGTTGGGTCTCCCATGTCCCATATTTCAAACTATTTTTCGTATCGGATTCTTTAGAAAATAATTTTAGTCACCCAGCCCTTGTGACGCGGCCGAGCACATGGTGTAACAGAATTAGTCAGTCGTTAGTCAGTTTCTGCTAATTAACCGTTTCGACCCACATTAGTGCCTTCCGCCCCAGGTTGTTCCAGATCTTACGCCAACTTCTTAGTGTCTTTTTTTGAGTAAATGAAAGATACTCTTTTCCATGTCAGTAAACCCTTCTTTTCCACGATAATTTAGTCAGTACATGACATGTTTTTAAAATAAAACTTGAAAATCGAAATAATAAATAGTTTTCAATTATGAGATGTTATTACACCGATTACAAAAGAAGTTGGTAGTGCCTACGAAAGTCATGAATTTCAGAAGTTTTACAAAGTACTTCATGAATCAAAACTGCCCAAGTTGATCATGCTTTGATTCTACATATTTAGTAATAAGCTTAAATCGGCATTTCAGGTATTTGAAAACTGGAAAAAAGTTGCTCATGGGGCTTGCCTCTGTCAAATCATAGCTAGAGTCATAAAATAAAATGTAATTGAACAGGAAAGTTTAGTAGGCATGCACCTACCTAACAATAAAATTGACTGGGAATTCAATAACGTAAAATAACCTGTTAATGTTATATAGAAATACCTACTACGACATATAATTAAAGAGCCTAGCAATGTCCTTATTGTCCGCAGCCACCACGACATGAATCAGGTTAATATTACCGATGACGTTAAAATAATCTGTCTCCTTTATACCTCGGTCTTGAACCGAAGCTTGGCACTACGTGTGACGCGTGCGTTGACCCTTACATGCAGAACAATCAGATATTTGTCATGCAAGGAATCCCTACATATAAGGACACTTTTGTATAATTTCACCCTTTAGTAATGATTTCATTCATCGCATTATCATGCGGAAACGCCTACGCAAGTTCATCGATTGTGTTTTGTTTCTAATTTCAGTTTTCATTCGCAGGAGTTCGAACAAACCTGAGTCGCCACAATGGAACGTTGACAAGGAGCTCAGAGATAAGGACAGCATTTGTAAACATGTGAACGGTAAGAACTTTGCTTTAATCTTATTTTTAAATATCGAAAATGTAGTGACCTTATTCTGGCCAGTCACGACGCTACCGAAATGGCTATAAAGGTTGACTTTGCGGCAAGTTTGTTGCAAATAATAAAGTTTTTGGCTTCGTGTGGGGCTCCCGTCCCCGCTTCAGGATGCACACTCGTGCTGCGGAAGGTCGATCGTCCCGTGATGAAACAAATGGTGACTAAACTTTCCGCACGGTACCAATCCAGAAATACACATTGGTAGTCCCTATGGCTACGCAACAATATCTCATACACTATAAATTTTGTGTCGCCATCCACTTCCCACGCTATTCTATCTGTTATCAGGTTGTTTGGTAGCTGCTGAATTACTGATATTCGATTGGTCGATACTTATCGAAAATAAATAGATCTTAAATTACTGTTTTAAAATACATGCCTTTATCGCTAAATGATTGAGAGTGTTGATTAGATTTTTCTCGATAGAACGAGAAATGAAGATAAAGTTCCTAGATAGATATTGCTAAACTTATTATGTAATGAGGATTCGAGTCGGGATTTCGTTTTCACCAGTTTGTATATCTCGTTGATTTGTAGCACATAAATGACGTGTTTAGTTTTATAAATCAAATTCATGAGATACAGTGATAGGAGTTCATCAAAGACAGTAAAGAAATAAATAATTTACAGCCACATATCAATCAGTAGGTTATCAAGAATTCAAGAGTTAGGTCCGTGCTCCGCTAAGCACACAGTAAGATGACATCGGTGATGTTCATATTCATAATAACAAATAGGAACTAACTCACATTCGTGGGACATGTGGTCATCACTTATTGCGTATATCTATGTTTTTAATTGTTCTGCTATTAATGCGATTGCCCTATGCTACAGTCATTGTACGTTCGCTCCTATTTGCACCCGCACATGTAATGCTCCGATTTGCGTCAATCTCCCGGCGCATCTGACTAATGTTATAATATTAGAGACAACTAAATTAAGCTTTTGCAGCTTTAAAAATATCAGACATAAACCTCTTTACCTATCTTTGGAATATTAGAGAAAGTTCGAGTTTCATTTTGAAACGAGGCGCTTAGATATGGATCTCGCAATACTTATCGGAAAGAAGTTCCGCTTTCGCACGGTAATTCGTAAAAGGCAGAGATCACTAGGTAAATATGATGCGTGGCCTTCCAGGCTCTTCCGCACATACTATAAACAGAGTACGGAAGCGAGGGCGCGATGCTCCGCTCAGTGTACTACGCGCCCACGAATTTGGCCGCTAAACGCTACGAAAACATAATACAGATGACAACGCACTACTACAACTACAGATATACCTAACGTAAACAAACGATGAAACGATACCACACGATACTGCGTCAACTTCCTTATCTCCCGGAAGAGTTAGTCTCTCAAATGACGACTACTTAACAATAAACAATGGTAATTTTTCTTTATTTTCTATTTACATTGCAATCTTTGTTCCATGCTGAAATTATTCATGAAAGATGATGATGTCTCTTTGAACTTCTTTCAGTTTCATACTTTTAGGAAATATTACAGAATTATCCAAATTTTTAGACCAGGTTTAGTTGTGTATTTCTTCTTTATACTTTTGGGAATATGTTGCAGACTTTTCCAAATATTTAGACAAGGTTTAGTTGTGTATTTCTTCAGTGGTAAAATTACCACTTCCATCATGATGACAAGAATTAGTAGCATTTTGGAAAAAAAATCATCTGTGTACACTTAATCTATTATGTATCATTGGATTGGTTAGATTAATGCAATCAATCCAATCCAGTCCAACCCATAGTTCATAAAATAAATAGTATGACTACGGTAATGTATTAACGTAAGATACCGTCTTCAAAAGTTTGATTCTCTGAACGATGATGACATAGACTCTCATTAAAATCACTTGTGGATGAGATGAAAAATACAGGTTTGCGTATGAGTTATGGTCACCATCAACACCATAAGTCTTTGTGCCATGTCTTTGTAGTGCTATAGAAATAACGGAATATTTTAAAATGCGGAATTGGCTAGTACTTGGGCGTAGATGTAAGTTGCGAACGGACGCCAGTTGGCCGCCGACCGTTCGCGGGTGGACAGCGTGCACGTCAGTCTGCACGATACATCCGCAACCATGCCGCCGACCACAATGATAGTGCCCTGTGCGTTTCTTACTCACTTCTTTAATATTTTCATCAATGAAAAAGTCCGTTTAACCTCACTGTGTATATTCCAATTTGCTGTAATATATTTATCATCAATTCCTCCGCCATAAACATACATGATTTTCTACCAGTGTTTTGTATCATATATTTTACGGAGTGACACAAATAAAAGAGGATGGCTGTGTACACTGTGGATTTTGGTACATGTACCCGAGTTTACGTCGAAGTAGTGACAATTCAGGGACATTCTATTGAAATCTGTGATCTGTGTGCGGGCGGAACAGCCGATGTTAGTGCGTTTGTTGATCTGCCGTTGTGTTTACGTTTTCGTTTTGGCATTGAACGAAGATCCCGAATTGGATTGAGGTGTTTGGTTGGCCACGTTTTGTAAACTGCAGTGTAAACATGAATGAATACTTACCTGTGCGTGTCGTTCTGTGTTGTTCTCAAAAAATCCAAATTAATATTGATGATTAGGTAAAGGTGAATGCAAATTACTAGATTAATCAAGTCGATAATGTCGATGTACACCGTGTAATTTTTTCTGTGTTCATCCCAGAGTGTGGCTAAGATTCCTCTACAATATTATTTGATTATCAATTTATAATTGTAATGCTAGAAAGTTGGAAAGTGATGTATTATGCGTTGGAAGTATAATTGAAAAGTTTACGGCGGACTTATGCGGGAGTAAAGAGAAACTCACTAGGATTTGTTCCAAGTTGGAATGAGTGTACCGACGTGTATACAATACAATGAGTATATATGAACAAAACTTTTTCCATTCAAATATACATCCTCACTTATCTAATAGGCGTGGACACACTACGAGATGAATACGATAAAGATATCACAGTGTAGGCAATAGGTACGAGCTTTTAAAGATCATGATGTGATCAAAAGTAGACACTGCCATATTTTTTTTTTTTTTATGCTTAATTTCTGTCCCGACCGAATGGGCGACCTTTTATGGTAATCATTAATCTTCGAGAATGCAAGTAGGTGTTTAATGTAGTACGGTGGTCGGCCTACATATGTGCAGCCTACGCAGTCGATAGGTCGATACACATCAATAATTGGCGATGAGTATCGCTGGTTGAACGAACCCAGCACCGGCACTCGCCTTACCGTGATGCTTTCTAATCCTTGCCGTATGTACCCATATTGCTATCAACTATCATCAAAATCAATGCACCTATTATTAACACGCAGATCGATATACATTTGCATATTAATTGATTATCACTATTTTTGGTATGCATCTTAGTTCTTTGTATAGCGTGTAATAAGTGTCGGCGCCAAGGTTTCGTGAATTGTTATTGGATATAGAATTTGCTTCTACGTAGATCCGACGTCATGTATTAAACATAAGATACCGGTTTGTATAGGCCACTCATGAATCTTCAACAAATAGCAACAAACCGCTGTGGTTTGAGCTCGTTGCTTGCGTGTCCAGCCGCAGTACAAATTGTTAACAATTAACAGTGGTTCTTTTGCGTGCCTCGAGCCCATCTTAGAAATAGGGTCAACCCATCCTATTATGAGTTGTGTCTCAAAGAACACTTTAAATATTGTTTACATGGTGATTGATTGCTTCGTCCTTCATACAATGTCTATGGCATTATTCATGTTGTTGACGTAGACACTACGTTAGACATGGTGTTTGCTGTGAAAAGCGTGGGCTGATCACCACGTGATAAGATGTTATGTGTACATCAGCTAGAATAGATTGAATGTCGGAGCTTATTTCAAAGCACACATAAGATTCATATATTTTATTCAGCAGTTACCACACAGACCATCCTCTACCAGGCTCCTCAGAAAGTATTGCGAAAAAAAGTTTTTATATATGGGAGACTGGCCAGTTATAATGTTTTTCGAAAATATGATTATTTATAAGTAAAAATAAGTAAGTTCCAATTTCAAAATTTCCCTCCACATTTTTTGCGAGTTAATTCAAAGTATTGTGTCTCACTGAAATATGGATCTGCGCCGGGAACATTTTAGAGCTATGATTTTATACGATTTCAAGTGTCGCCTGAAACCGGATGAATCGTACGATAGACTTCAAATGGCATTCATGGATGAAGGCCCTTCCAAGGCAACCGTGTATCGTTGGTATAACGCATTCAAGCGCGGTCGACCAACTTTGGGGGATGACGAAAGAAGCGGTCGCCCTTTGACGGCTGTTACCGAAGAAAACGTGCTAGCAGTGAAAAATTTAATCCAAGACAATAGGCGAATTACATATCAGGAGATTCAACACATATTGAAGATTGTATCGGGAAGCGTTCACGAGATTCTACACAGCCATCTTCGCGTGAGGAGGATAGTATCACGCTGGGTGCCGCACAACCTCACCGATGCTCAGAAGCAGGCCCGGGTGGAATGGTGCCGTGATATGCTTAACAAATTTGAAGCAGGCTCGTCTCGGCGTGTTTACGACATCGTTACAGGTGATGAGTCCTGGATTTATCAATACGACCCAGAAACCAAGCGCCAGTCGACTGTTTGGGTGTTTCAAAATGAGCCAACGCCTACCAAAGTGAAGCGATCTAGAAGCGGGGGTAAGATTTTGATCGCTAGCTTTTTTAATTTGACTGGCCACTTGGTATCAATTCCCTTACGGGATCAAAGAAGCATTAATGCCGAATGGTATACTACCAAATGTTTGCCAGAAGTTTTCTCTGTTATAAGCAACAAGCGACCAAACACAGGGCTCCGCGGGCTACTGCTCCACCACGACAATGCACCTGCGCACACCGCACTCAAAACGAGGGACTTCCTGGACAGCACGCCAGTCAAACTCCTGGGTCACCCTCCTTACAGCCCTGATCTAGCACCGTGTGACTTCTTTTTATTCCCAAAAATAAAAAATCAGCTCAAAGGGATACAATTTTCGTCGCCGGAAGATGCGCTGGCTGCGTTCGAGCAGGCTGTAAACGAGGTGTCTGCGGCGGACTGGAAAAAGTGTTTTGAAAACTGGTTTAGGCGCATGAATCTTTGTATAGAGGCTGGTGGAAAGTACTTTGAAAAGATTTAATAAAAATATATGTACGTATAGAACAATTTTTTTTAGTTTCGCAAAACATTCTGAGTGTCCCACGTATAATGTACGCCTACTTATTTGTGTGTACTTTGATTGTTGTGACAATTTTTGACGTATGGTGTTGCGCAGGCAGCGAGCCGCTCCCTCCGCCTTGCGAGGTGTTCCTGGGCGGATCCTGCAACCCTACTACATGGAGATCGGACATAGCTATTCCGATGCTGAAGAAGATGGGCATTACCTATTTTAATCCGGTGAGTTGAAAACTGTAAAGTTAATTAAAATATATTTTAATTTCATTTTCATTATCATACTTACAAGGCTCTTTACAAACGGAGATGTGACAACTACGCTAACCTAACATAAAAAGTACATAATGAAAGGCCACGGTAATATTGTTTCCGTAGGTATATTTTAACTGTTGTCACTGCAACAGAAGTACAGGAATGTGTGTCAATGTCCTTAATCGATAAAAAACAAGCGAAAAATTGATGAAAAACGTAGTACAGAATGTGTTTTGCAAAAGAAACAACTTACATATTAACTTCATTATAACTGTGTAAAACCGTGTTGTTATGTAAATAGAGATGACGTAGGTACATAATTATGTCATAAATGGAGGTCCGCTTCGGGCCGTTGGTCCTAGCCCTACGGGCCCCTGCCCAAATCTGGAGAAAATCTCAATAAACCTATCAAATACGGAGTGCGATCATTTTCTACCACTTGCTTGTCTATTGAAGAGTCAAAAGAAAACCTAAACTTTGAGAGGCGGGAAGCTAAAATCTACGAGCTTTCTGCATACCCAGTCGGAAGGACCAATTTAGTACTGCCCGGGCCCCCGACAGGCTTAGGTTGGTCCGCCACTGAATGTCATTTGTAGAGTAGGTAGTTATAATGTGCTAAGTATCTTCAAATGAGCAGTTTCAGTGCTCTTGTAAATCAAAGTCACCTACAATAAGCCATTACATCGATGTGTATGTTAATGCAGTCAACAATCGAACATTGTTCGACATTTACGTAGTCAAGAAACTGTTCAACAATACTTGAAAATAAAACCTGTAAGATCCAATCCAAAGGTCAACCTGGTCAGCTGAGTATTGTCGGCTCGGATCCAATTTAATTTAGATGAAAAAATATGTTCCGTATTGAGCTGGTCACATGTAATTGTGGTGTGACACGCGCAGCTTCAATAAATTTGTCAATTTGTTAATAGACGCTGATCCTGACGCAATATTTATGGTTTGGATTTGGAACTACAAATGTGTAAATAAAAGCGATAGACAAGTTAGTCATCAATGAATGACTCGGAATCACTCAAAAAATACGAGTATAAATCATTCTATGAACGTGAAAAAATAACGTTTATCATGCTTTTATCATTATTTATTCTTTGCAATAGGTACTTAGTGCTTTTTACTCAACTTTATCAGCTAGAATAAATATTAATTACTGAGGATGACGTTATCAATTCGCAAATTGAATTCTCAAACAAGTTTGTTTTTCTTTTGTGAAATATTTAAACAAACTATAATTAGGTACAATTAATACAACAATAAGGTGTGGGCAGCCATTAATATTCATAACGTTGGTTGTTATTACAATAACATCGGGGCACAACTTTAAAAGGCCGCAGATAATGAGTCGATGGACAAAATTAACTGGGCTTACGTGCAAACAATAAAAAATAAAAAAAAAAACACAAGCGAAAACCATCTCAAGTTAAAAACAGATAATGCGTATGATAACGCAAGTTTATTTGACAGCTTCTTTGAATGAGACGTGCTCTTGATAAATATGATTTCGGTAATTAGATATGACACGTCCCATTGAAACGTCTATCACACAAACGTAATAGATATCACTTCAAAAGTAAACGGTTTCGAATACGAATGAAATCATGTACTTACGTCATACCCACTTACTTTTTAGCCGAATGCTCGAAGCCAAAGTGTTTTACGATATTGGTTTACCCGTATTTCTTTTATGTAGACACTGAAACGTGACTTTATACAAGTAGCTAAATGCATGTAAGCTGCAAGTGTACCAAACGCAGGGGCGTAGCTACCGCGGTGTCAGCCGTATCAATGATACGAGCCCCTAATCCACAGGGGCCCCAACATGTGGAAGCATCAATTCGTAAAATGTTGTCCTAAACCTCCCATTTTAATAGATAAGAGGGATGTAATGTAACAGATAAATTAAGATGATGAAAGCTATTTGTTATGATGACAGCTTAATCTATGCGAGTGGGGATAGGCCAATTTTCTAGTTGCCTTTGCTCGTTCAAAATTTTTGCTTATATAAAACAGATGGATTTTCGATTCAAGAATCCTGACTGGGATAGGTTTAGCTTTCCTTGTGCTTTTTTATTTATTTGTAATAAAAACTTGCCTTTGTTTTGCTGTATTCGGGTAAGAAGGGCCCTCAACAAAATCTGATACAGGGCCTCTTTAATATTTTAAGACTAGCTACGCCACTGCCCAGACGGCTAATTTATATAATATATATAAATATAATATTAATATAATATAATTTATAAAGTATGTTATTTATACTACATAGTGCACCCAATAATAATTGTTGCACTACGTGAGATTAAAGACGCGTGTCCACAATAAGCGCTATGTATTGCTTCCCACCCGTCCGATATCCCGCCCATATTAAACGATTGTGCGATTGTTTACTCGGATATAAGTCAGACGCAACCGACTTTTCTCTACACAGTTCTCTGCAGTCTCGAATTGAGAACTGTAAAATTTTCCCCAAGAAAAAATATGGTGACGGAGCATTTCCTTTCTCTGTAATTAGTCTTCTCCTTTCTCTGTGATATTTTTGTTATTTATTATTGTATGTATGTATTTTATGTTATTATGTCCAATATTTAAGATATATTATACACTGACAACCCTAAATTCCTCTCCTCTCGTTCAGTCAATCCAAAGGTTGTCTGTAAGAGATTGCCCTGTGCGATAAGACCGCCCATTGTACACTTACTTGCTTTTATGATTGTTTGTCCTGTATATATATTTTTGTGGTGTACAATAAAGAAAATATATAAATAAATGTAGGTAGCTCCCGTATGAAGAGACGTAGAGAACGTTGCCTTAAAAATCGTTCCGCACACAATGCCCGAATAGGAGCTATATGCTATGCGGATAAGACGTCGAACGAGGCATCAGAAAAGACGTCATCATTATTATAATTTCAGTCGTAAAACCTCCACTGCTGAACATAGGCCACCCCCAAATGTGATGGTGATCATATGACGTGTGTGGTGGACTAGGTGGGATGTGGGTGACTGTAAGAGAAGTATTCAAGTACGAGTACAAACTAACCACGTTCTGTTTTACAGCAAGTCGATGACTGGTCGACGGAGCTGGTGGAGGTGGAGCACCGCGCCAAAGCAGCGGCGCGCGCGCTGCTGTTCGTGCTGGACAGCGAGACGCGCGCCGTGGCCGCCAGCGTGGAGGCCGCGCATCTGGCCGCCGCACCCCGCGACTTGTTGCTGGTGCTGCGCCCCTACAAGCGCCACCAGAACATCGGCCACGAGGCCATCTCGGACCAGTCAGTATTCTTATACATCACACTGTTTGTTCCTTTGATTACTCAACCCCATTTAGAACCGCATTATATACGCAGCGGCATTAGATAATATGAGTATATCCTAAGCTAGTTTCACATTTGAACACATAAATGTGGTCTAGAAGGGAAGATGAATGGCCATAAAATAATACAGAAAAACGACAGTAGGTAGATCGTTTTGATTAGCAAAGATGAGCAAAAAATTAAGCTATCAAGTTGAATGATTAATTTGTCATCAGTCGTCAGTCGATCGTCATCACTGGGATTAGAATGATTCATGTCTTTGAAGTTGATGCGCGATTTGATGAGCGATAGCCGTTTGTCATCATCTCGTCTGACTATCATTTTCCTGGCGTCAAGTTCTCCGAAATCTTAAGCATTATCTGATGACGGTGACTTTACCAGGGTTAACATTAGTGACTAAAACTTGTGTAATTATGTCGTTCCGTACTGGACGGAAACGGGCATGTTTAACGTCTGACGTGTGTAAATAAATGTGCTTTTCATAGTAAGTATCAAAACAAATATACTCAGTGTCACTTGTCTACAAATTTTTGCAAACATTAGCACGTCAAAGCATTCGTAACAGTCGATAAAGGTAGAAACACGATCATCTCGTTAAGTATTGACGTCAGCCCCTCTAACCCGCGGAGTTAAGATCACGCGCAACGATCGCCGCTTCCATGTGCCTCTATTGTGGCAATTTGTATGCAGAATGTAATCTCGAATGATATGTGTATGACTGCAGCGAGTACGTGGAGCTGTCACGTGCGCGGGCGACGCTGCAGGAGGCGGTGGAGCGGCGCGGCCTGCCCGCCTTCACCGACATCCCCGCCGCGCTGCGCTGTGCGCGGGCCGTGCTGCGGGGCGCGCGCACGCAGCCGCGCCACTCGCTCGGACACACCATCCTGCGCCTCAAGCGCGCCTACGACGCGGCAGGAGGGAGGAATTCGAGATTATCGCGCGCGCGCGCCCTGGACGCGCTGAAGGACGCTACGCGAGCGCCGCGCGAGGTGGCCGAGCGCTGCCTGCCGCCCGCCGCCGACCCCGTGGACTTCGAGACCTTCTGCGCCGCCGTCGCCGAGCTCGCTGCCGAAGCAGGTCAGCACGACTCCTACTTTATGTCCGTAACGCTCGTTAAAATGCTGTCGTTTTCTGCCAATATACCATCCATAAACTTATTTTAATGTGGCATAAGCTGTTACCGGTTTATGTTGTTAGTTTTCGATATATTGCTGCATTATCATGGATGATTAACTGTGGAAACAGCAGAAAATTTGGCAGTGTTTTGCCGAGTCACGGTCGCATACGATTGGTTAAGAAAACTTGGGTGGCGGGTGTGTGGTAAGGGGTGGTGTTTGTTGAAGGGCGCAGTAGCCCGCGCGCGGAGGTGGCAGCTCCCGAGGGCGTGGCGTCGCGCGTGCGGCGCGCGTTCTGCTCGCTGCGCGCTTACCTCTCCCCGCCGTCCCCGCCCGCTCCCGGTGCGTGTGCGCACTCATCACTTTACATCATGTCACCCGCGACGCGTCCACATCCGGACGCGCGCCGCACTTTCATAAGGAATGGTTTTGAGCCGCTTGCATTCAACGTCTACCCACGACGTTAACTAAGTCGATTGTGTACGTCAGCCGTCCCACGCTCCACTTGTTTCATATAGTTATCATTATTTTGGGTGCTACTTGCTGCTTTCGTTCACGTTTTACATTTTATGCTAGCTTGAGTCGCTTCATAAATTATGTTTTGATCTCTTAAATTGTATGGCAAAATATGTATTGAAAATTTCAACCTTTCATTCCATGCTTGTAATATTTTTACTTTTAAAAATCAATAATAAATAACACTTCGTCTCGGTTATCTGGACGATGTTTTTGTCGATGTTTCTGAATTTATTGTTCATATTAACACATGAGATATTCCTTTATTTTTTTTCTTCTTAATATTTGTGGCTGCTGTAAATAGATACTGAATTCAATCCTTTTTCCTACACACTATTTCATTTAAACGTTTTTTTTCTTGCAGAGTCTCAAAGTCGAAACGGTACGGAGACAGAGGCGACGGGTGGCGAGCTGCGCAGTGAGACGCGCGGAGAGTCCGCGAGGGACGCCAACAACGGCTTGAGGCTTGTCAACCCCAGGCTCAAAGCTTACGGGAGAAAGCTCGGTTTATTCATTCCTAAGGTACGGATCAATTATTTCATCATCAATCAGCGAACGTCGTCCACTGATGGTAATAGACTTCCCCCAAGCATCACCTCAATGACCAGTCTAGCCTACGGATTCAGGCAATCTTAATTAGTTGTCAGTCTACTTTGTCACAGTATTTGCTACATAGAACCTTGGAAAAAAAATTATATAAACGATAATGAACAGCAGCTGCTTCTAGAAAGTTTTGCGAAAATAATTAATAAATAAATTAATTACGTTCTTCGTAAATTTTGACAGCATGCCGGCAGTTATTAGACTGCCAATTATTTGCTCTGTGTACAGAACTTTTGGGGTAGTTTTTTTACCGTTACTCAATTCCTCTTCCAGAACGGTGGTCACCGGCCGGCGACAGACAGCGCAGGCGTGGGGCCGGCGGGTCCCGGGGGGGCCGCAGGGGCCTCGAGCGGGGACTCCGTGTTCACGCCGGGCACCGAGCGGCGCCTGGAGAGGCTGCCCGCCATGCTGGGCGCGCCCACGCATGATGTCTACCTCGGAGGGACCTTCCCGGTAAGAAATAAACTCATCATCATCATACCTATCAACCGAAAGACTGCTGGATATAGGTATCCAACAAGTACCTTCACATTGGCCGGTCCTGCACATCTCGCAACCAGCGGATTCCTGCAACCTTAACCAGGTCATCGGACTACTTAGTGGGAGGCCTTCCAACGCAGCGTCTTGCAATAAACTATTATGTTCTAAACTATATCAATGTTGGGGTAGTTCAGATCAACTGCACGTCAGTTACGCTAGAGATATAAAAACCGATCTTATTGCTACGAAATTAAGGCACCGTCAAAACCAAATTCTAACAACCATGAGCGTGCAACCAGTCGTTCATTCAGACAACCTTCTGTATCATCAATCTGTTTTTTAGACATATTGTCATTAGGCTTTAGTGTGACCACGTCAGTGCTGTTTATTTTCTATCCACTACGGAGTAGCGTTCAGAGACGGCTATCAAGCATTTAAATACGCTTGAATAACTAATTCCCCCTTCCAGAACCAAATCACCCGACCAGAAGACGTACTTCGAAGGGAAGGGTTCACGTACGTAGTGCCGCGCGCCAACGACTACACGCGCATGTTCTCGACGCCGGCGCGCCGCACTGCGCCCGCGCACCCCGAGTCGCCGCGCCGCGACAAGAAGCCGCGCCCCGCCAGCGCCGCGCTGGAGCTGCCCGATGACGTGCAGCTCCGAGACCGCACGCCCGACGACAGAGCCGACAGGAATGATCGACTCAGTGCGTCTGACTTCTATACCGTCACGGATGATGTCACCCCTCAGCCCTTCAAAGGTAACATTTTTTTTGTTTCTTCTCTTTCTGTACCTTGCTACAGAACAGCAATTTTAGTCGTAGACAAAAAAAAAGCATGATGATAACTTCTATACTCTGGCAAACATGAAAGTACAATATTTAATAACAAAGCACTGACAGCAGGTGTGGTTTTTTTTAATACTCCCAAACTATCATTCATCTGTATTTATTCGGTTCAATCGATTTAAAACTACACAACATTCTATATCGAATTAATTAAATTACTTAAAAAAAATTGTTGTTGTGTAAATCCGGGAGGGTTCAAAATATTTGGTACCATTATAGTATTGATTCAAAATATAGATTACTTTTTCTCCTGATCGTAAGTGATGATGTGGATGACGGTGAAGTACGCTTGACTAGAATTAAACTATACACTCTTGACTTAAAGACCCTCAGGTTATAGGTATCAAGAAACACTGACTCCGGCAGGGAATACCACTCTTTAACTTTTTGTATCATTATTTTCTGCCTCGTTTAAGAGAAGAGGAAGGAATGACAGTTTTCGACGTTTTGGACAAGCCCTCTCCTCCTTCTCTCAACTACTGTAACGCTTGCAAGCCAGGTCATACAATGGCGTCAGAATATTGCCGAGACCCCGTGACATGATTGCAGATGTTTAGGCACACATTGTTCTTAAAGAACCTTGATCTTCGGCCACCGCTTGTCTTATCATTCTCCTAACAATAAACTCCGTTACAGGAACATACGACGAGGACCTATTGCTAGGCTCTCGCGTGCTAGTGTTCGCGATGAGTGCGGATGCTCCGTGCTTTGCTGCGATGGTGCTAGCTGCACACTACATGGGGCTGCGGCCGGCTAACACCGTGCTTTTAGTGCAGCCCATGGACCCGCAGAAGGCACAGGGTGTAAGTTAACCTTATATTTTAGTACCATAACAACACTGGTCATTGTCGCACTTGACATTGCAATTTGACCCTTATGTCAATGACATTAAAGTCACAATGTTCGTGATTCGTACCGATCTTACCTGTTCACAAGCAATAATTGTCTATTAGCAACTGTATGTGAAGCTGTGTCGTCACTAGCTTATGTATGCTGGCTTATCTTCCCTGCCTGGTATGATTATATCAACTTTACAATAAAATAATGATATATTTTGTTTTACAGTATAGTGAAGTAGCCGTGAAGGATTACAACCGAGGCCGCCATTACCTGTCAGACTTAGCGAAACGTTCCGGAGTGCCCGTGTTCGACAATGTTGACTCTGCGATGGCTTGCGTCGTCAGCCGCCTCCGAGCAACGCTATAGCATCAATACGTGATGGTCCTCGGGACTTGCACACCTTAAATCTATTGATGTACGGATGAACTGTGTTATACATCCGAATACCGATTGTTATCGGTATAATTTTTAATACAGGCGGCAATGACAGCCGCCTGATTATACAAAACTCCGCCGCTTCTAATTATAATAATAGATTAAATTAATTGAACACAACGCCAGTTGAAGCGAATCTCATCTCAAGCATTATCATCACATCAGTTTTGATCGCGATTAGATTTCGTATTCGTTATTTCATTGCGATGCTTCGAGAAACGGCTAATCACAACTCACGTAATAAAGACATCACAAATGTAATTCATCATAAAACAATCATAGGGTAATTATTTTTACTTGCGTGGCGAAGAGTCTCATAAGAGTGTACTTATTAATTTCAAGACGTTTAGTTTAGTACAAAGAATGTCTCTCTTTTATTTCATCACTCTCTATTGCATTACCTAATGTAATATATAGATATTAAAATAAATGTAATTCAATGAATGTATGAGCGAGAATGGATGGTGACGGTATTAAGGTAATCTTGATGAGGATATAACAAATCTCTGTGATGAATTTGTCTAGGAAATTTTTATAGTGAACTTTCAATGCATACGCATATAATTAGATGATAACTATACATATTAGTATTGATGCAAACACAGGTACAGGTAGTAGTCACATGTTAGCGCGTTTGAAAGAATTTGGTCATGTCCGATGTACACAAGAAAATTTATAGGTAAAGGAGTCAAAGTCTAAAATGAAGTCGGAAAAATGACCCTTAAATCAGTTTGCTCTCTCTAATGTGACTTGTGCCTTATTTAGAAAGAGTATGATAGACAAAAGAGAGTGAGTAAATTGTTGTCAGAACCATATTTCCTACTGTCCCACTCAACTTTAACCTTTACCTATAAACATGATGAATGCACAGTGTTATGTTGATCATGGTGTACTGGGGCTGATATTGGAATTGATTCAGTAGCCTAGTAGTCCTGGGAAGTACGCACAGTGGGTCTATTAACCAATTTCTAAATCTTGTTAGTACTAAATTATATTGCATTGACGAATGCTTAGGTAGACATCAGCACTTTAGGACAACTGAATGAAGAAAAGTACAAATATCTTGCTCACGTAGCAATTTTAAGAGGTTATAGTAGTTATTATTTGAATTATGACAATGCAAAGTAAAATTTTATAATAATTAACATGTTATACTCATTTTTTAATTATAATAAATTGTACCTTTTCTAAAAATATCTAATATGCATCAGAGTTACGTTTGCAAGTGGATTATGATGAAATTAGGTTAGCCACAATTCCATACCTAATTTAGGTATAACATATAATATTGAGTAGTTTAGTGGTAAACATATTTGACCCACTGTCACTAAAATTTAATTCGTAATTCTAAAATTCAGCAAATATTATTTGCTAGTCACACGCCCATTAACATTTTAAGTACTTTGTTAATATTGATCGATAGTACAAATATCTAATTTATAGAAAAATATGTCATATATATTAATTGTAATTTTATGCCATGTACGCTTATTTTAAACTAAAAATCACATATGTAAATATAGAAATTTATAATTATCCAAGTGTTTTCTTTACACCTATTCTTATCGGAACAGCCAATCATTGCACTGTATCATCATATACCTACATTACTCAACACTTTCACTGCTGTCAATGCGCCAAGCGCGTTTATCATTTTCGCCACGAGTTGAGAACGCGCCAGTCACGTTGAATTATTGCTCTAATATTTGTATGAGCGCATCGCATAAATGACATCTTGAAAATTCTAAATAAATTTGGCCACCTACTGGGCCCTAACAGTATGATTAAATGCACCGCGAGTCCGCTACACAAAAAACAAGAATACCTACGTATAAGAATTGGCCGCAAGAACTTGCGCAGCAGCTATTTTTGTGTCAATGTTGAAGGTGAACATAGCATTGTATAACTGTCTCTTTCACTCGCTTACGTTTATCGCAGTCCTTTTTCGCGTACTCTGCAGTATACTCGTTGACAAACAGTCTCCTGCGCTATGGTTGGCAGAGCCAACTTCAAGAGACACAAAGATCCGCTGTGACTAGAATACATTTTGCTTGACGATTGATAATTTGAGACATCATCATCATACCCATATTCAGGGATGATGTAGGCACAGGTACACCTGTATTTGCCTCTCATACAAAGGATAGAGTCTTTCCTAACAAAATTACATACATAAACTCTTAAGTCATTTGCCCAATGGTGTAGGCAGAAACTATAGAACGTCTTCTGCTACAATCCGCCGGCTTCGTTTACGTTCAAAGATTTGTTGATATATTTCACAGAAGTCTTAAACTTTGTGGAATGTAATATTTCGACAAAATAGGCATGTAACACAAAAACTATGAAAGGATTGGGTTTTCGGATTGCAGTCGAGTTTTGAAACATCTACAACCTTTTTTGTTCATAGCAATAATCGCGATACATCCATGAGGTATTCTAAGCTCTAAATATTTTATAAGGCGCTTTGGGAGTTTCTTGTACGATTATCTTAAAATGTTTTGTATTCGTTTCATAAAAATGTATAAGTTATTCATCAAAATAATGAAAAGGACTCTTATTTAATAATTTATTTATAACATTTACATGAATTTAAATACATAACTCAGTATTGTCTTAAGGGAAAGTTTTCCATTAAAAAACTGTCATTTTCTGTTTGTCTTTTCTGTGTGTTTGCTCCTTAGATATCTGCTTCTCTTTGTGCATGAGATTATTCAGTTCTTTATTTCTTTCTGCAATCTGCATATTAATCGTTCTGTGACCACTGGATCCAGAGGCATGTCTGATTAAGGAACTGTTCAGTTTAACTATCTCCTTTTCAATTCGTTTTTTGTCTTCTGTAATTTTGAATTGCTCAATGTTTAGGTCTTTACTTGAAGACTGCTTTACATCCAGTGAGATTTCAGGTTCGTTTTCTCCTTCCTTTTTATCGCCTAAAGTGTTATTAAGGAAATTGAAGACATTTCGTCTTTCCCTCTCTTTTTCCCGTTCATATGCTCTTTTGTTACGCTCTTCTTCTTTCTTTTGTAACCTTCTCAACTTTTGCTCCACCTAGAAGCAATAACAACTGTTTCTATAATATCAATCGATCTAAGAAAGATAATAAATGTAAAAGTAAATTTCACTGTTTGTTTGTTTCGTTTTGTCGCCTAAACTACTGAACCAATTTAATGCATTTTGCCATAGAGATAAACCTTGTTCACGCGGGCGAATCCACTGGCAGAAGCTAGTATTACTATACTATAATATATTGAAAATATAATATTTTACCTTCAATGGGTCTTGAGCAGCATGTTTCTCAGAAATAGCCATGCACTGGTCGAGACTCTTCCCCACAGGCAAAACGCGAGCTTCAACCGGCTGAACACGGCCGTCGCTTGCTGCGCCAAGCCCAGTCCCCGGTACATAACCCATTGAGAACATTATCTTGGAGCCAATACCCTGTAAGAAAATGAACAAAGATCAATCAATTGGCATTTCAAACCAAGTGATTATAATAAATTTGTATAAACTTTAATACATACTCACTCTAGTATGTTGTTCCCATTTCCCGATAGGGGCGACGTTTGGGTTCACAAGACTTCTTTCAACAATAAGTGCATGATTGTCAACTGCCTTTTCTTCACACACAACCTTGCTTTGTGGATATTCAGTATCACTTAAACTATCATCAGAGTCATCACTTTCTTCATTTTCAGCTAGAAAGTTAATAAAAAAATGTATTTATGTATGTGTTTGTGTATGTTCTGCCTGCTACACAATTTATGATGTAAGGACAATGTATATCTATTTATTCACCACTTATTTTAATTTATTTAAAGATAGACCCGCGTTTGACCACTGTCTCGCCTGATGGTAAGCGAAGATGTGGTCGACGGTGAAGCACGCCTGCCTTGAAGTAACCTATTCATTCTTGACTTAAAGACGCCAAGGTTGTAGCTATCACGAAAAAAAAACTCCGGCAGGGAATTCGACTCCTTAATTACCATTATTATTATCGACAATTATTAATTAACACCTGCCACCAGCCTCTAATCTAACTGACCCATTGTGATGACTTATTTACATAAAGAGATCACCATGCCACAGTAAAATATACAAAAAGTATGGAAAGTACCTATAAACGCTCGAAACGGCACATTAACATAAAAATAAGTGACCACTCGTCGCGACGCGGCACTTAGTACTGACATTACCTTGAAAGTGCACGAATGGTCTCGTTGGTGCATACATTTGTGTGAGTGTGCCATTTCGAGTGTTTATAGGTAGTTTCCATACTGTTTGTATATATGTTTACTGATATGATGTTTACTGTGACCATGCTAACTCAAGGCAGGTACTTTATTGTGTCAGATAAATAGATAAATGATAAAATGAGGAAACTAAAATGAAACTTACTATTCAATGGTAAAATGTCTTCGATTTTAACTATATACTCGTCAGCCCCTTGTTTCCTCTTCTCTCCTGTGTGTACCCCATGCTCCAACTTAGCTGAACAAGTTCTTTTCTCTAAATCTATACTCCTTATTATTGCTCTATGCCATAAGTGATACTTTTCAGTTGATTTTTTTGCTAAACCTATTTCCTGAAATCAACACAAAATTATAGGCATCATGCAAATATTTTCTAAAAAAAATTGAAGTACAAAGGCGCCGAATTGCATCCAAGTGTACCTACTTGCAATTTTGCTTAATAAAAATCGATAATTAGTGAGATATAAATCAAATTGAGCCATCAGTTATGGCTTGAGTGTTGATTAGACTGAGATTGTAATCAGATCAACAATAAATGGTTCATCAGAAGCTATAATTACCTCATCATCAGGGGGTTTCAGTTTCATCAATATTCTACTACCTACTTTAATTGTACTAAAATCAGGTTCTATTGCTTCTTTTAAATTCGATAATTGTACTAGAGCACCATGGGAATATCTGGAACCCAAAAAAAAGCAGTTAAATTATAACATCACATTTAGGCCCAGTTGCATGAAAAAGTTAAATCAAGGGTCAGTTACACAAGGTTAAATTGTCAATTATGATGTGTTAATTTAACCTCATGTTAGCGCTACTAACTTGTGAGTTAAGTTTTTTGAGCAATTGGACCTTAGAGTATGTTTTTTTGACCTTGATATGACTCACCTACATTGTTCGTCACTAAATTTACATTCACCATCAAGGAAGAATGGACATGGCAACATCTCAGCATGTGTTGGATGAGTAAACAGGACACGAACCTGTGGAATAAAAATTCTATGCGTATACCATGAGAGATGGATAAAAAACATGTGGCTAAAAGAGTGATGAATTTAAATGTTCATGGATGAAGAGGGCAGAAGGCCAAAGAAAAATGAATAACTTGCCCAAGAAATATGAACATATATGTATATGTATCTTCATTTTATGTTTTGTGTGCAATAAAGAATAAGAATAAGAAAAGGAAGTGAATGATGGCATGATCATTAATAGGGGAGAAACAAAGAAAACCTAGCTCCAAGTAACATGGGACAAGGCCAAGATAATGTGTAAACTATTTAATTACAGTTATTGAAGAAATTCATTATATCATAAATTATTGAGAAGTTTTGATAAGCCAATTGATATTGAAAAATGGATCTTAACAGACTGTTTTAAATCAAATCCACAGTTAACAACAATTCAATGAAATAAAGATCTACAAACCTGCAAATCTTGGAACTGGTCATCATCTTGTCTAGGCAATACAGCACTGACCATAGCATTGTAGAGACCTGGCTGGCCGCCCCACTTGTGTGTGTGATACACAGCACACTTCATACCCAGCAAAGAAGACAGTTCATCCTATAAAATATTAAATTTATGAAGTACCTAATCAGCAGGAGAATGTTAATTCCTTTGAAGAAAATGAAGTAGAAGTAATCGCACAAAAATAATAGAGCATGTTTTAAAATACTTTTTACCTTTTTTTATGAAATGTAGTAGAACTACTAATAGAATAATTAAAAATTAAATAGCCAAAGTATTACCTCTATATCACTATCATCATTGGCTGCATCTTTAGAGTTATCAGATTTATCCTCTTTAGCTTCTTCATATGCTCCACTTTTAGCCATCTCTTGCTAGAAAAAAATACAATGTTTACAACATCATCTTTAGTAGATTTTTTTACATAAAAATTATGATATCAGTTTATATTTACCATGAACAAAGCATATTCATCATCCAATTCATCTTTAGGTTCAGTAGATTCAGTTTCAATACTTTCAATCGGTTTGGTGTCTTTAGGAACTAGGGCTTCCAAATTCTCTCTAGTTAGTTGTATAAGTTGTTGCAAATCTGATTGCAAGGCTAGCAGGGATTCTCTTTCCGTTGATTCATTAACAGTTTCGAGGGTTACTTTGACCATCGCCAGCTGGAAATACATTTAATGGTTAGTAAACGTTGATTGTCTTTCTTGATAAACTTAAAGAGCAGTTGTATTGCTAAGTACCTGTTCTTCATATTGGTTTAAAGATAGCTGCAAATCATCCATGTTTGATAACTTAAAACTAATATTTGCAGAAACAAATTAAATATCTCACACAGTAAATAATTATTGTAAAGCGTAAACCACTGAAAAAGAAAGAACAACAATAACCAGTAATCTGTGAACAATAACTTTAGTCTTATATGTCTTCCATCCGTTGGTGTCTTGGTGAGTGCAAGCCAAGTAAATAAAATGTACTCTGTGGTGCAAGCAATTTTTTTTACTTATTTATTGACACTTGCTTGAATGACAGTGACATGACATGTGACGTGACACCACAGAGTACATTTTTATTGAAGGAGATGTGACACCATAAAAGATTCTTTAGGGTCGTCGATGGGCCGACAAATTGAACGAGGTGGATCCTAAAAACAGCCAAGTTGTGAGGGATTTACTTATTAAAATATAGTCATGACCAGAGATATCGCTTTTTATTATGCCACAACTGTTATTCGTATCTAAGGTAAAAAGACAAAACGACATGCAGTGTCAGTTCGTACTGGATGGCCAGTACTCACACTCCTCGTCACGGCATCGTCGTGGTCATCAGGAGTTTAGGAAACTCCTAAGCCGCTCCGCAGTTTCATCAGCCACGGACCGGCTAGGGCTTTCGTTAGGATATCTGCCTCCATATCTTCGGTTCGCAGATAACTGACCTGTATCGCTCCATCCATTATGCAATTTCGTATGAAGTGCATTTTTAAGTCAATGTGTTGGTACTTGGAAGAGACCATTGTGTTCTGACTTAACTTGAGGGCAGCTTGGTTGTCGTTTAATATGACTTTGCTTTCATAGTTAGCCCCAAGATCTTTGAATAGATTTTTCAGGTGGATGGCCTCTTTTGCAGCTTCAGTCAAGGCGACATATTCGGCTTCGGCAGTCGATAGCGCTACAGACTTTTGCTTCTTCGACATCCAACTTATGGCCGTTCCAGCATATTTAAAACAACAGCCCAAAAAAGACTTCCGGTCTAGCTTGCATACGCCCCAATCTGCGTCAGCCATGCCATGTAATTTTTGACGAGTTTTTCTGATTATAAGACCAACGTTTTTGGTGCCCTTTGGGTGTAGATGTAGCCTTGCAATCTTCCATTTTGAATTTATTATGAGTGTCTTCTATGAACTTCTCCTGATTTAGTTTGATTTCATCTCCTTTAAAGGTAACATCTATCCCTATTAGCCGTTTAGGTTTTCCTAAGTCTTTTAACTCAAATTTCGTATTTAACAGGTCTTTTATTTCTTAGAGTTTTCTAGGACACGAATAGGCAATTAACAAATCGTCGACATAGATAATTATTATGACTTGAACTCCTCTTTTGTCTAGTAAGTATAGACATGGGTCAGCTTCCGATGCTTTGAAGCCTATGTTCTTTAACTCTGTGTCGAGTTTCTTGTACCATTGCCTCCTTACTTGTTTGAGTCCATATAAAGCCTTTATGAGATGACAAGCTTTCCCTTTGGGATTATCTTTTATGTCTTTTAGCATACTCATTGTTTTGTTGTACAAAGTTAAATTTTCTTGTTTACTTTCTTCAACCATTATTTCAGTTAGATATTCTTCTAAATAGTCAGGATACTTCATAATTATCTTTTCTTCTTATTCGCCATTTAGGTACGCCGTTGTAACGTCCATCTGGTTCAATTTAAAACCTTCTTCCATGGCTATTCCAACAACAAAACTTATTGAACTCAGTTTAGCTACAGGAGCGTATGTTTCGTTGTAGTCAACGCCTGGTCGCTGGGTGAAGCCCCGTGCTACAAGTCTGGCTTTCTTAGTAATACTGTTGTCAGGTCCTATTTTGTTTCTTAAAACCATTTTGTAGTCCACTTCTTTCATGTCTTTGTTTTTCTTTCCTATTTTCCAGGTTCCATTCTTAACATGTGCTCTAATCTCTGCTTTTATAGCATCATGCCAGTAATTATCATCTTCACTCTCATCGGATTTATAGGATATCTCCGGCAGTAGGTGACTTTCTTCAGTCTGGTCCAGTATAAAATCTCTGGTCCAAGCAGGCGGAGGCCTCTCTCTTTGCCGCCTCCCATTTTCAGATATTTCTACAACATCTGATGCGTCTTCGTAAGAATCTATTTCTTCTGTCGAAGAAACTTCTTCCTCCTCGTTGACATTTTGTGATGTATTTTCCTTTTCATTCATTGTTATTTCAATTTCTATTGGTTGTACTCTCTTAAGTTTCATAACATTGTGTTTTTCAGGTTTCTGAGAGTGTTCCATTTCGTTAATAAGTTTATCATAGTTATGACTTGTTTCTTCAAAATACATCTTGTCTATGACTATTATGTCCCTGCTTGTTACTACATCATCGTCTTCGGGTATGTACACTCGGTACGCCTTTGAAGTCATCGAGTACCCCATGAATACGCCTTCTTTGGCATTCTGGGTTTGTTTGCCTCGTTTGTTCTTTTTCAAAACAAATGTCTTCCTACCAGACACGTGAAGATGATGTCCACATGGTATTCGGCCTAGTCATTTCTTGAACGGTGTGTCACCAGTCAGAGCTTTGGATGGATACGATTTATGAGGTAGTTTGCGGTTGCTATCGCTTCTGCCCAGAGCTTTTTAGGTGCCTTGGCCTCGATTAACAGACATCTGGCTTTGTTTAGCAAGGATCTGTTTTTCCTCTCGCTAATCCCATTTTGTTGAAGGGTGTAAACTGTGGTCAATCTTATTTTGATGCCATGCGATTTGAGAAAATCATCAAATTCCTTGTTACGGTATTCTGTGCCATTGTCAGACTGCAGGGACTTTATCTTCTTGTTATGGAACGTCTCAACTTCGTTTTTATATTCTTTGAAAATGTTGAATACGTCACTCTTTCTCTTTATAAAATAGACGTGACAATAGCGACTATAGTCGTCTGTGAAAGTAACATAGTACTTTGATCCTGCCAGTGTGTCGCATTCAAAAGGTCCACGAACGTCGCTAAGGATTATTTCCAGGTTATCGCTTGTATATAGATCATTATGTCTTATGAACGGTAATCAGCAGCCTAATTGTGTAAGTAACAATTAGGCTGCTGGACAATTTACCTTTGATGCAGGTCTCACATGTTTCCATTTTTTCATCATTTAAGTTTAAACCATACATAAAGTTATCTTTCGCCATATTCTTTAAATCTTTTTCGTTTATGTGGCCGAGTTTGCGATGCCATTCCATAATGTCGCTACCATTTTTTAGGTGTGTAATTTGCAGTCTCTTTCCGCGCATATTCAAAGAAGTAAAGCCCATCTCTCTTTCGAGCAGTCAGTGTCATTACACCGGTTTTTTCTACGACGTAGGCTTTATCTTTTTCAAAAACAACCTTATTTCCTCTGTCCGTTATCTTTGCGACGGATAAAAGGTTTACTGATATACCGGGAACATACAGGGTGTCATTGAAATTGAAGCTGTGTTTATCTGTGCTGACTGTAACTCTGCCTTTGCCTTGAATTCTACTAGTATATTTCTCTGATGCCAACTTTAGGGTGCCTTTGTCAAGGATCATGGTAGAAAACATCGATTCGTCACCGCACACATGTGATGATCAGCCGCTATCTATCCGCTCTGCTACCAATTTTTTTAGAGACGACACATTCGGGGACATCTGTGCCCACTCATTGTTCAGTATTCCACGCGCACCTCACTTAGACACACTCCAGTATTCAGTGAGAGGTAATACCTCACACCCCTGCCCCTTTCCCACTTAGCTTTTGTTAAAAAAAACATGTATAAACACCCATAGTGCAAGAGCAAGTGCTGCGAGGTCGAAAGTTTTAAAGGTAAAATAATAACAAAGAGTAAAATAATATTAAGGGAGAATAAGGGTCATGGCTTATTACAAGCACCTCTAGTCTTCCAGCCTGCCACCCTAAACTAGTAAAAAAACTTATCTACCCAAAGCAAATAAAATTTTCGAGCTCGCTTGTCCTTTCACCATTATTAACTACTCTTCTATTTTCAGGTGTGCTAGAGATCGTATATTTATGAATTGTCGACTGAAAATGTAGGTATAAATGCAGATCTGAGGCGATACGTGACTATGTTTGAGCCGTTTGGGGTTGAAACATTAGCTCCATGGGTACCGAGTGCTCATCGAGTTTTTCGAGGTATCAGTAAACAGTAGGCCCCATTTCTGGAGACGCGGGGCATTGCGCGTCGCGTGCAGCCTTAGAGCATTTAGGTTAAATGCTCTAAGCGTGCAGCACGGCGCGGCGTCTCGCAGCGCGTCGGACGCGACGTTGTCCTTTACGGCTAGGCGCGTGCAGCGGACTGCGTCAACGCACATGCAAACACAAACAATGACAATGAACGATGTTGACTATGAATAGTTGAATACGCGGGGAGTGACGCGGTGCTTTGAGCGGGGCGTGACGCGGTGCGTTGAGCGGGGCGTGACGCGGTGCGTTGAGCGGGGCGTGACGCGGTGCGTGAAGAGTAGCGGTGCACGCCACGGGTGCCCACGGCGGCTTCTCTAGCGTGTATAGAGCGAGAATATAATTCTGGGCACTTTTCCCATTGACGCCTAATGAGCCCCTTTTCCTCTACCCTTTTTTAAGGTATGGATATACCTTTGTTATGTACTAGTTTAATTTTTTATTGTTACTATCTATCAAATAATTAAATTACTTATTTAAATAAATAAGAAAAATAAAACTTAATAAAATTTTCAAGGTATGTTCTATAATAAGTAATAATAACTGTATACCTACAACATATTTATTTACATAGGTTACTCTTGAAAATAAAAAATAAGCAAGAATTTTCTGCAATGAAAGAATTAATACATGGAAGGACTGTTACTTAATGGCTAGGTACATGGAATAACCAATAGGACCACAAACAGTAAATTATTTCAGTTCACTTAAAGTTTGTATAGTATTTTTTTTTATTACTGTTGCTATAATCTTTTTCACAGTTTCGCCTGTGTATTGTTCATTATTGTCAAAATTTACAGATATGGTTTGAAATGTATCATTCATTATGTTTTTCACTTTATAACTAATATTATCATTACTGGTATTTGTGACTAAGTTTGCATATTTCTTTTGAATATCTGCCAATTCCTCATCTTTTCCTTTATAGTTGTCTTCTAAATTACTTATTTTTGTTAGTAAAACACCCTCATTATTTTCATGAATGAGTTTATCTTCAGCATTTTTAGATTTTAATAGTTTGATTTCTTCTTGAAGTTTTAAAACTTCTTTGCTATTCTCCTGATTAATCTTTTCAAATTCAGATATTTTATTCTTCATCATTTCAACTTCATTATCTTCTACAGATGTGGTTAAATGTTCATTATTTTTGTCACTTCTAGATTTCAGTAATTCTTCATATACTTTTATTTTATTTTCATACTCCGCTAGCAACTTCAATAAAATCTCTGTTTGTACATTTGTATTTTCTTTTTGTCCAAAATTGGTAATTTTGTCTAGAACTGCGTCTACTTTGTCAGTTATCCTATTCATATTTATTCTTAATTCGCTATTACTTATTCTTTGTTCTGATATAAACATACCCATGTCATTACTAGTACCTGCAATGAGATTGGTACTTGTCATGGGAAATAACTGACCAGCATGTGTTGTATATAATGGAATGTTTGCTATGGATTCTGTTTTTGGCACTATTGTTCTTTGTTGTGACTCTGTAATTTGCTGTGTTTCAGACATTTTTTCCAAATTATTCTTCTTAATAATACTTTTTACTGGTTTGTGTCTAACAGATTTTGGATGAGTATCAGTTTCCATTGTGTCTGAGGAATCACTAGTTTTTCCTACAGATAGAGCTTGAGTGGGTAAAACTGAATGACCCATATTGGCCATTCGATTTAAAATGGAAGCTCTTGTTTTTCTGTTGATCGAAGAGTCTGTATCACTTCCTTTTTCTATTATCTCAATTTGTTCTGTATCATTTCCTTTATCATTTTTTTCTGAAACAGCTTCTGTCCTAATTTCAACATTGGTAGGTTCTGGTACTGGACCTGCTGGGCTTTCAAATTCCTTGTGGTATGATAAATATTTAAGGTTTACTTCAAAACTAGTTAATTGTTCTGCAACCTTTTTCACTTCCTCTTTTGTACCATTTATACTCCAATACTTGCCAATATTATCATAATAAGAGATAAAAGTATTGTTTTTAATGGTGACCTCTAAATTAGGTGAAATTGTGGCACATGACAGGGTGGTTTTATTAGAATTATAGAGTACAATATTATGACTATGAGCACCAGTTTGGTGAATCTTAACAATGGCAAAGCCTAGCAATCTGCTTGGTGTGTATCTCTTGCTGGGTAACCTGAAAATTGAAGATATATATTCATATTTTTTTTGGAGAAAATGTACAAAAATGTTTTAGACTAACTCAATGGATAAGTCTCTAATAATTTGTTGTTCTTGGAGCAGGTTGGTATTAAAGTGTAACTGGACTGCTGGAATGATGTGACTAGAAAAAGATCATGTGTTTTGGTGAATAATGAATATTCAAAAGAAATAAACCCATAATTTGTTTTGTTATTCATTTATGCTAAAATAGGTTAAGTTATACCATTTTTCCTTAAAATGTATATGATTATGCAAATAAAGCTAAATGTCAGTTGATTAACACACATATTTATCAACTTACCACTCATGTCCAGTAAGAGTGCAGGCAAATATACATTCTGTAGTTAGTGGTTGTTCTTGTTTTGGTAGAATGCTTTGAGGCTTTGGAGGTACATATTTCAATGAATCATTTGGTTTTCTTTCATTTGATACATTCCCAAATATATTGGCCAGAGATGTGCTGTAAAGATAAATTGGTGATAAGTTAAGGTATGTTATAGCACGTGAAAAAGAGACGTGTAGTCTAATTAATCAATAGTCTAATCAACACACAGGACTTTACAAAACAATATAACTTACCCAGCTACTGGAGTAAAGAAATCATCATCAACTTCGTCAGTTTCCAACATCGTGACACTTTGAAACTCTAATGATAGGTGACTATTATACTACATTGATAAAAGGTCAACGGTTCCATGTACCCGGCAGACGCTACTTTGTATACCAACTTTATGTAACGGTAAGTTTTATTTTTTTGTAGTATTGTATTATTTTGTAAATCTTCGTGAAATCAATAAACAGTCAGCCAGATGGGTTGTCAGTGTCAACTGTCAACAAAGATTACTATTATATACCTGTCAACCATGTGTCCAGTCAACGAGAAATAATAATGCCCGATCACACTTACGCGGTGTGGCGTGTCGTGGCGCCTTCTGACGTAGTTGATTGGCTACAAACACGTTGCGTTATGAAGTAGGCTGGACCAGAGTCGTTTAATTGGTGGATCCTGCGCCACGCCACGCCACGACACGTTTTTATGGTTTAGTCCCGGAAGCCTCACCAACCACGTAACGTAACCATAACGTAACAGTTTTAATTAAAGTTAGAAACTGGTTTTTCCACGGAACAGATAAAACAGTTTTTTCATTTATAAAATAGTTTTTTGTTTGAAAAACCAGTTTCGGTAGGACACTAACTTTGGGGGACTAGTCCATTCAAGTGGTTATGTTTAATGATGGCCGCTCGTCTGACCAACTGGGTATATCTAGGTTCGAGGCTCCAGAATAGAGTTGGGTACAGGTCCCGTCACGTAAAAAGAACGCTGGCCTTGAATCAGCGCACTAAGCGATTTATCGATCTAACTGGTGGTATGAAGAGGGTGGGAAGAGGGCGCGACGGAGGAATGCTCCGCCAGTGTTTCTGTGCGCGCACGCTATTGGTTCGTCAGTCGACCCATGCTTCCCGCGCTGAGATCACGCTTCGTTCGCTCCCAAAATCTTAGAGCATTTAACCTATGGAGATGGCATATAGTCCTCGCCAAACTTCTTGGCCGCCCTGAAGTTGGCCACAATGGCTGCGCAGTAGGAAATCTTATACAAAAACAGCACCGTTTCGTGCCTCGCGCATCCGGTAAACCAACTTCAGGTCGGCCAAGAAGTTTGGCGAGGACTATAGCTGGGCTTACCCCTCTGCCAAAGTAGCTTGGCCATATGACCATACGCGTTATATAAAACTAGTTCATTCGCCGACCGCCGCCATTGTGTATCGTATTGAGTCGCAAGTAAGTTCGCCGAAAAAATAGTCAATTGTGCGGTTTCCTCTTGCAAAAAGCTAGCTGCCACTTTCAATTTGCGAAGCCATGGTGTTTCCTACCATATATAAGTATAAATTATACATCAACATAGTTTTATTTAAGTACAATGTCGAAATAATGGTTATTGCCTTTACGATAGAAAAATTCAGTGGTACGTTGGTAGCACAAACGCAGTACAGGGGCTGACAGGGTAGCGATGTGCATAGTGCTGGGACAACGTGAATGAATTATTGATAAATTAAATGATTTTTTGAATCAGTATGTTCAGTATCAAAATAATTTTGTTTGTGTTTATATCTGGACAAGACAGGTTGAACTAAAAAAAATATTATTTACAAATGTCTATGAGAATAGATTTAAATTATTTTCTTTTAAAGTTTTAGGGTAATAAAAAGTAAGTTTGTTCGTTTCGTTAGTGAGTTTTTCAATCATTTCTTAACCCCCGACAGAAAAAGAGGGGTGTTATCATTTCGACGTGTATTGCTGTGTATCTGTGTGTCTGTCTGTGGCATCATAGCTCCTAAACAGATGAAGCTTTAGGTTTATGTTTGAATTTTTGTTTGATACCTCTATCGAGAGCAGACTATCGCAACCATGGTGGTTACAATGCCAACCCCACCGCACATCAATTCGAAGCCATATACAATTGCGAATGCTAAAAATACTCAAATGTTTGTATATAATTTTTAACCAAAAAAGTTGATCCACAGAAATGTGTTCGACATGTATATAATAAAGTGGTACATTTCAAAAATCAGTGATTGCCTCTAGTCGTGATCATTGAGACATGTATATGAACTAGATTATGGCTGTGAAACCATATGTTTATGATCAATTAAACAAAAAAAAATGTAGAAATCAGTAAGGTTTAATAAAGACCTTACAATCTTTTTTTTATAATTTTCAAAACGAGCAACGTACAGAGTTGTATGAATGATATAGAACGAGTGAACAGGAATGAAGTACATCGAAGAATGAAAGTTTAAGAATGAACAGCGAATGTGTCGTAGACACCATACACGTATGTTTTCCTATCTAAGATATCAAACTAGCTTAGCTAGGAAACACCGTACTCAAATAGTTAAAAAAACGAAAAACTGACGTGATAAAGTGTTACATAAAAAAGTGTCAAATAAAAGTCTATCCGGTTGATTGTATTATTTATTATTTACGCTTTCTTACTATTTAACACGTATACATAAGATCCGTATTAAATAACGGAGCTCAAGTATGAATCCCGAATGCCCGAACCTAAATAAAACAAAATGTCAGTGACATGAGTGACAGTTTCATACTATTCTATGCTGAAACCTGTAGGTACTATAGTTTATGATTAACATTGTTCCAAGACGTATGTCACCATTTTATTAGGTACTATCCCCAGTTCGTCTACCATGCATGGAGTATTTGGATATTACATTTATTTGTAACGTCATTCATATAGGAAAGACACGGGTCCAACAATATATATTATGTAATTATGAAATATTATTAACTAAAAATAAATTCAATCGTTCTTTTTTTAGTGCATCTTAAATTCTTTCCTACCTTTCTTACCTACCTACGTAGTTTAGCAGACCACAAATAAATCATATTGCGTATTTTTTTTTATTTGTGAAATTAATTACTTAAGTTTATTATTATTTAGTATAACAAAAATAAAACGAATTAACATTTTGCTCATTCATTCATGCATTAAAATGAATTTCCAGTCATTCTTTGTATCACATCACTAGCACTTTGTATTTGTTGTCATAGGATTATTGCATAGATACACACAAATATGTCAATGTATGTGTGTTTTTTGATTGTGTGATTATTATTTTTTCGTGTGCGTTTGTAGCAATAGGATGCATGCATCTGTGAGAGATTGTCATTTTTTGGTAGTGTGCTGTATGTGTTTTCCTCGCCTCCCGCAGAAAGTGGCAGAAAAAGTTGTTCGGTGATTCGCGGCTTGCCGTCTCCATAGGTTAAATGCTCTAAGACGTTAACACTTGTGAGTTTTGAGAATGAGTTCGAGTCAATGTTATTCTTCGTAGTAAACACCTCATGCGAGTCACCGAGTGAGTCCCAAGTGTCAGGTATGCCTGACGACATCGCGAGTTGCGACACAGCTCGCTCGCACACACTAGACCTCCCCCACTCAGAGGCCACCGCCCGCCGCACAGTGGAACGAAAATGAAGCTCCATAGACTTAGCGTCGCTCAAAAATGAAGTACATCATTTTGAAAAAAAAAACATGCCAGCTTATTCCTTTACTGAATAGCAATATTTAATGAAGTGGTTTTTTTTTTGATAAAGCTACTATTTAATAAATAATGAGCGATTTCTTTTTTTTTGTATGGAACTGAACCATTTTTTTTATTTTATTCCTAATTCGTAAGCTTTCTTGTTATATAACTTTCCGTATCATAAAATGCATCATATAAGCTTTATTACCACTAAAGCTTGAATCTCGAAAACCTTCGAAACATTGACATTTTCAACTTTAAAAATAAATAAAAAATATTGTATGCAAGCACATCATTTAAAAGTTACTAACTGCAATGTTATGGCCTTTCTTCCATACCCAAGTAAGGCCCACCCCATACCCACCCACCTACCTATCTACCTACACCTTACCAATGCAACTTTACTCGAAACAACTTACAAATGCAATGTAATTTGTTTGTTATCATTATTTCTCTGACCGAACTTAATTATTACAAAGGATTTAAAGTTAATGTACCTACAACTTTGAATATGTGGTATTATTTTTAGGGGGGGTAGTGGAAAAAATTTTTTTCCTACCCGTAGTAACTGGTTCAGCTATATTATTTTTACTGGGGGTAGTAGAACGGAGAGATTGACGGAAGTTTGTAACCAAATTTTGAGAATTTTCAAAATCATGGAAGGTTTAACTAATCTAGAATATTTTCTGAAACTGAATGAAAGTGGAAGTTTAAAAATTCAATATCTTAATGGAGTTATTACCAGCTCATGTGAGAGAAAATCAAGGTATTTTAAAGTCATTTTGTTCTAAATATTGTTATAATCTACAAAAAAAGTGGGAAAAGTCTGGATCGAAAGGTCCTGTCTTTCTAAAACATTATTCTGACTGGTTGGATTCGGGGTTGACGTTGCCAGATTTTATAAAATCACCCGTTTGTGATGTGACAATTCGGGAATTTAGTGAACCAAGCACATCCATGACGACATCATCCACAAATTCTGTAGGAACTTCAAGTCCCAGAAAACCTTTTGGTGACTTAAGTCCTAAACAAAAGAAAAGGCGCAATGAACATTTCACTGCATAAATAAAAATTAATTAATTAATTTTTCTATCGATGAATTAACCTTGGCTCAGTCAACAAATCTAAAAGTGAGTGAAAGTCAATGAAGATATTGCAAACATTATAGATTATTTAATGAAAAATCCACATGAAATTCAAAGAGTATTTCATTTTTTTCAAGAATAAAGTAAAGTTATCTCCAGAAAAGGCATTACGTACCATGTTATTATTAAAATATTATTGGCAAAGTGGCAATACAATATACTTCGAAAAACCACTCGGGACGAAAACATTGATTTATTTCCATCGTACTATTCTGTATAAAATGCAAAACAGGAATGTTACCCACCTAAGGCAGATATAACAATAACTGATAATTCTGCCCAGATAAAGTTGCAGGCACTTTTAGATTTGACTGCAAACCGATTTTTGAAACACACAAATATGTGACGAATATAATAAATTGACTTTGATTTCAAAATGGGGATTTGATGGTGCATCGAACCAGTCCAATTGTATGCAAACTTTTGACAACGAAGCCAATGATGATTCTAGCATTTTTATGGCAAGTTTAGTACCCATTTGATTGATGTCTGGAGATAAAATCATATGGGAAAATGAGGCTCCTATCTCCACTTTATATTGTAGACCATTTTTTTTCAAATTTATGAAGGAGACCTCTTTCAATGTTACAAATGAAAAGAACTTGATGGATGCGGAGATAAAAAAATTAATACCCTTCATGCCTGGTGGCAAAACAATCACGCATTCATTGATTCTTACTATGATAGACGGAAAAATAACGTCGTTGTTAAGTGGAACCAGAACACAGCGATGTGACTGTGGTGAACTTCTTAGTTGCCACATTCAGACTCTTTAGGAGTCTATGCTTTCTAGTGTTTGAAGTTGACAATATATTACCTAATGTCTCGTTATATTTTAAAGTTGAATAAAGCCAACATTTGGTTCTAATTCGATATTGTTATTTCACAACAATTTATTCAACTTTAATTATGCAAAACACTCTTCAATACTAACTGTAACGATGGAGAAATATCTTCGGCCAAATATTCTCGACGTTGATCCGTCATCGCCTACTGCGGCTCAAGAATGGACCCATTGGGTATCTACTTTTAAAAATTTTCTGATTGCGAATGAAGCAGAGATGAAAATTAATGATGCGGTAAAGATGCAACTTTTGATTAATCATGTATCATCCAAAGTTTACAAATACATAAGTGAGTGCACATCATACGAAACTGCAGTAAGTACACTCAACACCATATTTGTTAAACCAATAAATGAAATTTTTGCGAGACATATTCTGGCCACAAGAAAACAGCAATGCCATGAAAACATTCAACAATATCTTCAGCACCTGAGAATTTTAAGCAAAGACTGTCAATTTAAAAATGTTGATGCAGAAAGTAATAAAAATGATTGCATAAGAGACGCCTTTATTTCGGGCATTATTTCGAATAAAATTCGCGAGCGCTTGCTAGAAAATTTTAACCTGACGTTGGATGAAGCTGCTAACCAGGCACAAGCAATTGAAACTGCTGAAAATAATGCGCAATCATTCAACAATCCGACTATTGGTGAATCTCTAGTCATGGCATTGCCAAAGACGGCAAAAGAAGACAAAAATAAACTACTAACACCAGAATACCATTTGAGACGATGCTTTTTTTGCGGCAATAAAGTTCACCGGCGGCAGAACTGCCCAGCGTTAAATGCCAATTGCCAAAATTGTCAAAAAAGAGGACATTTTGCAAATGTTTGTAGGAATCCTAAGACAAACATTAACGCTGCTACTGCTACTGATGCGGGATCTCCGGAAAATATATTCGATGATGTTACGGCTATTGTTGCTCCGGCTAGTTTAAAGAAATCAGTTGTGACCATTGAAGTTAACGGCAAAAAAGCAAACGCCTTAATTGACTCTGGAAGCTCAAAAAGCTTTATCAATTATGATTTTTATTCGAATTCTTCTTTTATGAAATCACAATGTACTGAATCTGTAACAATGGCCCAAACAACTCACACAATCAATTGTGAAGGGCTACTTCAAGCAAACATTGTTCTTAACGGCAATGTTTACGAAAAAGCTTCGCTTCTCATCGTTAAATACCTTTGCGCTGATGTTATCATAGGACATAATATACTGAAAGAACACTCGAAACTTGAAATTACTTTTGGTGGACCTAGAAAACCATTACAAATATGTAGTGTGCTGGCTTCATCTGTTCCACCAGTTCCTTTATTTTCGAATTTACATTCCAACTGCTCACCAATTGCTGTTAAGTCTAGAAAATACAGTAACGATGATCTGATATTCATAGAAAATGAAATAAGTCAGCTCTTAGCAGACGGAGTTATTGAAGAGAGCAGATCACCTTGGCGAGCTCAAGTTCTAATCACCAAAAATGAAAATCACCGCAAACGATTGGTCATAGACTATTCTCAGACCATTAACAAATATACAGATTTGGATGCCTACCCCTTACCAAATATAGAGAAAATGGTGAACGACATTTCAAAATACGACTTCTTTTCTAAAATTGATTTAAAAAGCGCTTACCATCAGGTATGTATAATGGAAGCAGAAAAACAATATACAGCTTTCGAGGCGTGCGGGAAACTATATCAATTTTGTCGTATCCCGTTTGGCGTAACAAATGGAGTCAGTGGATTTCAAAGAGTCATGGACTGGTTAATAAAAGAAGAATATTTGACAGATACATATGCCTATTTAGATGACGTCACTGTATGCGGAAAAGACAAGGCAGAACATGACAAGAATTTAAAAAAAGTCATGGATGCATTTCAGAAGTACAGTTTAACTGTTAACAAAGAGAAATGTACGTTTTCAATAAACACAATTAACCTACTCGGATACAATATTTCGAAAAAGTCCATTAAACCTGATCCAGACCGACTCCAACCACTTATTAGCATGCCAATACCGACTGACAAAACTTCACTTAAACGAGCTCTTGGCATGTTTTCCCATTATTCAAGGTGGATACCAAAATTTTCAAAAAAAATACATTGCCTCGTGAATCCAGAATTTCCATTAAATGATGAAGCTATATCTGCTTTTGATGACTTGAAGAATTGCATTGCAAAGTCTACAATATTTGCTATCGATGAAAACAAAACGTTTACAGTCGAAACAGATGCCTCTAATAATGCTATTGCGGCTACATTGACTCAAGAAGGACGCCCAGTAGCTTTCTTTTCGCGCACACTATCCACATCAGAAAAACGACATTCAGCCATAGAAAAGGAAGCGTATGCCATTGTCGAGGCTCTCCGTAAGTGGCGACATTACTTGATTGGAAGATCTTTTCGACTTATCACAGACCAACGATCAGTTTCTTTTATGTTCAATCGCACACATACAAGCAAGATAAAGAACGAGAAGATAGAGAGATGGCGATTAGAATTATCTTGCTACAAATATGATATTGTCTATAGACCTGGAAATGAAAATGACGCTGCTGATGCACTGTCACGTATCTGCACTATTCACACGGAATCTAAATTGAAGGACTTGCATAATGAACTTTGTCATCCAGGCGTTACACGAATGTATCACTGGATACGAAGTAAGAATCTACCATTTTCGGTAGAAGATGTCAGAAAGATGACAAATGCATGTTCAGTCTGTGCAGTCGTGAAACCACGTTTTTTAAAAAATAACAGCATTTTGATCAAAGCGACTTCAGCGTTTGAAAGACTGAATATCGATTTTAAAGGGCCAGTACCTTCATCTTCGTCTAACAAGTACATACTGACTATTATAGACGAATATTCGCGGTTTCCATTCGCATTCCCGTGCCAAGACGTTTCCGCTGCGACTGTAATGAAACATTTATCGACTCTTTTCTGCACATTTGGATTGCCAGCTTATATTCATTCCGATCGTGGCTCCGCTTTTATGTCAAAAGAAGTAAAAGATTACTTACACAATAGAGGTATATCAACAAGTCGAACGACAGCATATAACCCACAGGGCAATGGGCAAATAGAGCGCACAAATGGAACAATTTGGAAGACAATACAATTAGCTCTAAAATCACAGGGATTTAAAATAGAGCAATGGGAAATGGTTCTAAATCAAGCTCTGCACTCAATAAGATCTCTGCTATGTACAGCAACGAACCAAACTCCTCATGAAATGATGTTTGTACACAATAGAAAATCTAATAACGGACATTCGGTGCCAACTTGGCTTCTAACACCCGGTCCTGTCCTACTCAAGAAGCATAACAGAACCAACAAATACTCTCCCATAGTCGAGGAAGTCGAGCTGTTGGAGTCCAACCCAGACTATTCTTTTGTGAGACTGAGCAACGGCCGAGAAACGACCGTGTCTAACAGACATTTAGCCCCAACAGGGTTAGAGAGCGGGGAAGAAGGCGAACGTACTGAAACTGTAGAAACAGAAAGCGACTCCTCATTTGTCTCTACAGAGAGTGCTGCCCCAGATACTTCTTCAATTCTACAGACTACCAGGAATAGAAGACCACCGGCCTATCTGCAGGACTACGACACCTCAAGCTAGAATGCAGCGGGGAAGAATGTGGTGAACTTCTTAGTTGCCACATTCAGACTCTTTAGGAGTCTATGCTTTCTAGTGTTTGAAGTTGACAATATATTACCTAATGTCTCGTTATATTTTAAAGTTGAATAAAGCCAACATTTGGTTCTAATTCGATATTGTTATTTCACAACAGTGACATTTGTAAAGCCACACCAAAAGAAATGAATAATTTGGAGTTAATTGCCAACAAAGAAATTAACACAGATAAATGTAAATAAGGCCTATCTTCTCTCCATGCTTGGATTCGTTTTATGGAGTGCATTCTTCATATTTTATATAGACTCGAATTTAAGACTTGGATATCACAGAACGAAAATAAAGATAAATGGAAGCTAAGAAACGGCAGGTTCAGGACGAGTTCAAAAGAAAAACCGGGCTATTGATTGATATCGTGAAACAGGGACATGGTATAACCAATGATGGCAATACGGCCAGACGATTTTTTGAGAATCCTGCACCCACCGCTAGAATAACTGGTGTAGATGAAAATCTTATTCAACGGTTTTCAGTCATTTTAGAAACGCTTTCCTCAAGGTATGCCATTGATACCCAGAAATTCAAAGAATTCGCAGACCAAACTCTATAACTTTAAATGGACTTGTACAGTTGGTATTACATGCCTGCCAGCGTTCACAAAATTCTTGTTCACGGAAAATTAATAATTGAAAGTTTCGGTTTACTTCCAACTGGAAAGTTGTCAGAGGAAGCCTCTGAATTATGAAATAAGGATTTTAGGACATACCGACAACATCACGCCCGAAAATTTTGCAGAAAGGCAACCAATGAGGATAAACACAATTTAATTTTAACATCTGATCCTCATATTTCGGCAAATATACCTAAACTTTGTAGGAAACACAAAATTTTATCAACAGCTGCACAAAGCTTATAAATAACTAGCTGACCCGGCAAACTTTGTTTTACCATAAAAACACCAAACATTTATCTACCCTACCTACCCTACCTTACACTACCTACCCTACACTACCCTACCCTACCCGACCCTACACTACCCTACCCTACACTACCCTACACTACCCTACACTACCCTACACTACCCTACACTACCTTACACTACCCTACAACACCCTACACTACCCTAAACTACCCTACACTACCCTACACTACACTACCTTCCCTACCCTACGCTACACTACCCTACCCTACACTACCCTACCCTATCCTACACTACCCAACCCTACACTACCCTACCCTATACTACCCTACCCTACACTACCCTACGCTATGCTACACTACCCTACGCTACGCTACAAAAATAGCTTATACAATAGCAATAAAGCTCAAATTTACTCTACGTTTTAGTTAGAAAACTTTTGTATTGGAAAAAGAAAAGGGCTGTTTTTATTTTTTTTCCCGGCAGTTATTAGAATTTTTCTCCCCGTAAAAACCATCTTTGAACTTCAACGAACATTTAAAAAAAAGAATTGGCCAAATTGGTCCAGGCGTTGTTGAGTTATGCGCTTACCAACACATTTTGCGATTCATTTTTATATTATAGATTAATGATAATTTGGATGATGAGGCAAATGCCGGGAAAGGCAACATAGCTTTTGTAAATATTAATGAATTCCACGGTTCAGAAAGTGACTCTGACTAACCATTGAACTCAATATCTTTTTAGTTCTTCTTTTTACTTCACTTATCAGCTTCACACTAACTTTATTTCATAAAACAGCTATATTTTTTGTATTGTTCTATGTGGATTAGGCCTCTTGGGGAAACCACTATAAAAAAGACGCACTTAGTTCTTTACCTCATTAGGTGGTGTGGAAGAAAGGACATTTAGTAACATTTAAATGACGCGCTTGCATACAATATTTTTTTTTTTTTTTTAAAGTTGAAAAGGTCAATGTTTCGAAGGTTTTCGAGATTCAAGCTTTAGTGGTAATAAAGCATAAATGATGCATTTTATGATACGGAAAGTTATATAACAAGAAAGCTTAAGAATTAGGAATGAAAAACAATATCGGCTCAGCTCCATACAAAAAAAAAATCGCAAATAATTTATTAAATAATACCTTTATCAAAAAAAGTTCCACTTCATTAAATATTGCTATCCAGTAAAGGAATAAGCTGGCATGTTTTTTTTTCAAATTTATGTACTTCATTTTTGAGCAAGTCTATGGAGCTTCATTTTCGCTCCACTGTGCGCCGCCTCGCCTCATTCGTGGTAGCACAGTGTGGTACCACACTAAGTTAAAAGAGTGCCTCGCACGATCCTCATTTTAAAAGAGTGTGGTACCCATGAAGTTTTAAGGTGGTACCCAACACTACTATCAAACACCCGGATGACACATGACCACAGATGTCAACTATTGCGCACGAAACAGATTAACTGCATAGAGTAAGCGAGATAGGATGATGCGACAAACGTATGCGAGTGAAAGAGACAGTTATACATGCTATTTTCACTTTCAATATTGACACAAAAATATCTTCTGCGCAGCCTCTTGCAGCCAATTTAGAGACACAAAGATCCGTTGAGAGTAATACAGTAAAATATGTTATATTTATTGTGGTTTTAATTTAGTAAGTAATTATTTAGGAAATCAGTAAATCAACAATAAAAATGTATTTGCAACTGAAATAAGTTTATTTTTGTATCAATCGTCAACTAAATATCAAGATTATCAAGTCAAATAGCAATAATGTGCCTTGCACTGCAAATATAATAGCTTCAAGAAGTTCATTTAGATATTTATTACTAATTGTTGGTGGGCTAGTATCTACCAGCCGGCGTAACCTAGATTTGATTTTGTATATCGATCTTTTCACTAATGCGACCAAGTAGGTACCTAGCTACATAATTGTTTTTCGTTGTAATTTGAATGTTCTAAACTAAACGCAACGGATTTACCTGTGGTAGTCGCGGGAGAGGGCTCGCCCGCCCGAACATTCAAATAGTGGGCGCGTTCCGCTACCTACTTATTAGTTTTTTTTTGTGAAATTGTTGTAATTTATTATTTTAGTGTCCTTTTCCACATAAAATAATGTAATGTAACTTTTCTCATGAAAATGTAACTTTTTGATATGTATCATGTAACATTATTTGACTATCTGGTCTGCCACTAGCAGTGGCAGCACTGGTGCTAATGTGCGACACAATCTCTAACTAAGTATTCTGTGGTGCGACATGCGACTGCGTACACATTATCTCTAAGTAGTCTGTGGTACTCATAGACTAATTTAAAATAGATTGTGCGTACTTCTCTAAGTTTTTGTTCAACATATCAGTTTTATCACCGTTCCTTTCATTTCTTAATAGAATATAACCAATTACTAGAGTAAAATCAATACCAGTGTTCATTTAGCTGTGATAACTTCTAGTTTTGAGAAAATTGTGAGAAAGTAACAATGCCAGACACATTTACTTGTATAACCTGCCAGGTAATGTTCAAAACGCCTGAATTACAACGTGAACATTATAAAGAGGACTGGCACAGGTACAATTTGAAAAGAAAAGTGGCTTCAATACCTCCTGTAACTCTTGAGGAGTTTGAACTACGAGCAAAAGAGCACAGAGAACAGAGCCAGAACTTAAATCGTGACGAATCGCAGTACTGCAAGTATTGCTCCAAGTTATTCAACAGCAAGAATGCTTTTGACAATCACTTGAACAGTAAGAAGCACAAGTTGTCTCAAGAAAGGTATATTGAAAATAAGGAAGAGAAGCACAGTGATAATTCAGATACAGACAGTTTTGTGAAGGTAGAGCCTAGTGCAAATGCTCCCACTGTGAACGCGTCGAGCGCAATTGGTTCGAAGGTACCAAGCAAGTTTGTTGTGGTATCTGCAAACGACTCTGCAGATGAGACTATTGAAACAGATTCTGAAATTGAAGAGGTATGATTTACACCACAAATGCATGACCATCCAGAATTTATCTAATTGATAAAACAACTCTTATTGCATTGTATTGTGAAACAGTATGTTCATGCAAAATATTCTTAAATAAAAGGCAGCCATATCCTACCCCCCCGAAAAATATTGTCACCAATGACTTGACAAGAAAATAATTTCCTATCAGTTTAGATATCTTCTGCAGAACATAATTAAATTTATTACTAATTTAATTATAATGGGCAACACTTCTGTTTGTTATAACTTAGTTCTACTACTGGTTAAGTGTATTACCTGAGCAAATGAGAGAATGTTTTTTTTTTTTTAATTTTCAGCTTGACTCTGATGAGTGGGACGAAGTTCGAATCAAAGGCAGTGATTCTTTGATCAAGCCGCGAGATTGTCTGTTTTGTGGCCATCACAGTAAGAACATGGTCAAGAATCTCAAGCACATGTCTGAGGCCCATTCATTCTTCATACCCGATGTTGAATACTGTGTTGACATGAAGGAACTTCTTTTGTATTTGGGTGAAAAGGTAATTTATCTCCATCATCATCATTTCAGCCGAGAGACATCCACTGCTGGACATAGGCCCGCCATGCCTCGCCACACTGATTGATCCTGTGCGTCTTGCTTCCATTGAAATTGATCTTATTTAACTAATTTGTTTGGTTTTCATTTTATAGCATGGGTTGAATAAAAATGCATGCAGTTTTATAATTGCTACTGCATCCCTTTCAAGCTTGTGTGTAAACACAATTTATCAACATAAACATGTTTTTGTGCCACAATACTGCAAAATCTGATGTAATACTCTCAATTCCTATCATAATTTCATTTATTTTGCTATGAAACTAAAGCTTTATGGTGACTTATTATTTGAGTAATGTTTTGTGTTGTATTCCACAGATATCACAAGGTTTCATGTGCCTCTGGTGCAATGATACAGGCAAAACATTTTACTCTATGGATGCAGCCCGGGGCCATATGATTGACAAGGGACATTGCAAAATGTTGCATGAAGGACTTGCTCTGGCAGAGTATGCTGATTTTTATGATTACAGGTAAAATAAAATGTTTTTTGTCCTTAAAATATTTTAGGTATCTTAGCTCCATGCTCTTTTCTCTAGGGTAATTTAATAAGTACTCTGGCACATCCAGTAAACCAGCACTCACATATGCCACTTTCTGCCTGCATCTTCCCCACAGTTTCCTACATACATATTTGTCTTGATTTTTCTATACAATCCAGTAATCTGAATGTTCCAATAATCCAGCAGCCACTGGTTTTACATTGAAAACCAGGGGCTACTTACTGTATACATGAGTCTAGGTTAATTAAAGGAGTCCATAGAATGGGCATCAGTATGGTAAAATACACATATTCTCAAAATGCTAGTATATTCTTAGTAAAGTGGGGTAAAGTGCAAGTATTATAAAAAGAAAGAACCGGCCAAGTGCGAGTCGGACTCGCGCACCGAGGGTTCCGGACAAACCTGTAGGTACCTATATAAGTAAAAGTGGCTGGACGGCCGTTGGTTGACCGGTTTTTATATATTTTTTTTTTAAGTAACTAAAAATGGCTTTAAAAAAACAGCTTCAAGGGACAGTAGACCTAAATATTTGATATAGATTTCAGCTTGATACCACAACTCATTCCTGAGCAAAAAGGTCTTGACAGACAGAGGTTAAGGGTATAAGGATTCCGTTTTTTCCTTTTGAGGTACGGAACTCTAAAAACAAACAAAAGAAATTCTATAAATGAGCTTTGTGTTTATGTTTCAGTGCTTCATACCCAGACCATAAAGAAGAAGATGATGACGAAGGCATGGAGGTTGATGAAGAAGTAGAAGGGCCTGCAGCACTGCAGGGTGAAGACTTCCAACTAGTGCTACCTTCCGGTGTCGTTGTAGGTCATCGATCGCTTATGAAGTGAGTATGATGAAGAACTTCGAAACAAGCCCCATGGTTGGAAGTGACATGTGCATTCATAGTTTTAAATTCTATCTCCCTTTTATATTCAGCCTGTCGGGAGTTAAATGAGACCAATGATAGAACAGTCTATATATCCCTTACACGCACTCAAAATAAACTTACTCTAAGAGCTTATGGGCAAACCTCCTGAACAGGTGGCTAATACTAGTCCAACGTTTAATTTGAGCCAAACGAAATGAAAAAGAAAAGAGATATTCATAGTATTATCAAATTCGTAAGATTCATATAAAGAAATGGAGCTTAATTTTCTTGGGTATTTGCTCCATTATTTAGTACACCGGACAAACAGATTGAATCTATGAGACAGCTGTGCACACAGGGTATATTGTGTTTCTGCAAGTTAAGCCATAGGTTTTGTGATTGTAAATTAATCAAATACAGTAGGTATTGAGTATGTATTTCTATCGATGATAAAAAGAAACGCGCAGTTAAATAAACAACTGTGGCGCGTGCACGGCCCGCGTGTCCTAGGTATGACCTTACCAACGGAAAGTTGATTGGAACAAAATTTATAACTGCTAAAGTAAGAATGTGTACTTAGTTTCCTATCGATTATGTAAGTTGTTTTTATTGTATTATGACGTATAATAACGTTCTCTGATAATTATTAAAGGAATCAGTTAGCGTCATTTTTTTTGGTCATGAAAATTAAATTAACTATGTTTGTCTGTTTGCTTGATTATTAAAATATAATTTTATACATTTATTTTTATATAATTTTTGCGGATTGCTACATTACAACCGAAAATCACGTCCGTATATCTTGAAGGTTTAGACCAGGGTTGCCCGAAGTGGTCGATGTCGACCGGTTGGGGTCGAAATCGGTTTCCCAGGGGTCGACATAAACGAAAACTGATTTTGGGAGACGGCGAGGTCTAAAATCGACCCCTATTAATTAAGTTCTCATTTGAAACTTACAAGATACTGTATAAGTTGTGTTACGTTTATCGTTCTCGGCAAACTTCTGGGCCGCCCTGAAGTTGGCTTTCCGATGCGCAAGGCCCAGATCGGTGCAATTTTTGCATGAGATTTACTACTGCGCAGTCATTGTAGTCAACTATAGGGCGGCCAAGAAGGTTGGCGAGAACTATACCAACTTGTTAACAGAATGACTAATATTTTAATAGGAATTATCATAATTGTACTTTTAAAAAACTCCACGAGTCGATAAGCGTGCACAAGTTCGTACAAGATGAAAAACTCGGCAAGTCAATATGCGGATTTTCAAAGTAATTTGGCTATGGGGGTCTGAGGTAATCAGTTCATTTTGGAAAAGGGGCCTCTTGCCGAAAATAGTTTGGGAATCCCTGGTTTTAAGAAAAGGTGTTTAATTATATCCCACATTTCGCCATTCTCAAAATCATTTTTATTTTGTAACTTTCTGACTCTCGTAAGACTGGCCGGAGAACACTGGGTAACACTGGGAAGATTGAAAGTCCATTGGGGACAATACAGGTTAAATAAAAAATAAACACTTTCTGACTTATTCTGTCTCCATTTTCAGGCACTTTACTAATAGAGATTTTTTCTTATTTCAGATACTACAAACAAAACTTGAGTACGAACAGCCAGGCTCTCGTGAAGAAATCTGACCGTAAGCTGCACAGGCTACTCGGCGTCTACAAGGCCTTGGGTTGGGCGCCCAAGGAACAGGCGTTAGCTGCAAAGTGAGTTTACTACTTACTTGTATCTAGTTTGAATAGAGTTATTACGTGTTTAATATTATCAACAGCTGATACTACTGTAATCTCTGCTATCACATAATATTTAACACCTGATTAGAGCATTCCCAAAACAGATCTTGATATTTTGACCAATTTTTGTTTGAAATTGTATGTCGCGACGTATCGTATTCTGTCTTTATTTAAACTGCACATTTTCTTAATAAAATGTTTTTGTTTTATACAGGAAAGCACGTGACATCCACTTCATGAAACGAGTACAAGCAAAGTGGCAGATGAAGATGTCGCTTAAAAACAATAAGTTCCAGAAGCATTACCGAGCTCAAGTCAACTTCTAATCCGATAAGGAGCCTGTTTTTAGCTATTAATTATTCCTTTTTTGATATATTAGATGTTTTAGTTTAATTTGACACACCTGTTGACACCATTTCTGTAGTTCAGCCATTATGATTAGCCTGTTCATGATAAGTTCAATAGTTGAGTATTTTAAACAGCCAGCTGCAATACAAACCCTCTTCAAGGTTAATTTTAAACTCTGTTAATTTTCTATTTGGTTCTCATTTCTGTGAGGTAACAATTCGAAGATGACTGAAGCAGGCCTGCTTCTCTATTATTTCAGTTGATATGATGTTTCCCTTTTTGTAGAATAGTGCATGATTATGTCGACTGATATTCATATAGATGTTTAGATGTAGGTATATCCTTACTGTTACGTACCTAAATATCTAATTAAAGCGCGATATCGACAATGTTCAAATCGTCGCTCCCCCCCCCCAATAATACTACAGTAATAGTACTAGGGTGCGTTATTTCTTTGTCTCATTGATATAGAATAATATTTCACGGCCCCTAATCTACGGTTAGCGGTTTTTTTACTTTACCTACACCCTACACTGAGTTATTTCATAATATTTGTTATTTTTGTTGGTGCTCTAAATCTAAATAACGAGGACTTACATTTCTTGTAAGAGACGAACTTGATGTGAATGTTAAAACGTGAAATTATCAAATACAAGTGTAAAATTCTTTGTTTTTCTTGTAATTAAAATTTATCATATTTTTTTTAAAATTTTAAGAATTGTTGTGCATTTGATTCTTTATTTGGCTTACTTACATTTCTTGTAAGAGACGAACTTGATGTGAATGTTAAAACGTGAAATTATCAAATACAAGTGTAAAATTCTTTGTTTTTCTTGTAATTAAAATTTATCATTTTTTTTTTTTCTATTTAAGAATTGTTGTGCATTTGATTCTTTAGGTGGCTTAAACTCATCTCATTCATTCCTTTACTGTATTTGCGAAATGAGACACTGTTTATAATATTATCATGTTTTTTTTATATGATATGATATACGCACAAAACTGAATTGGTACAATAGTTAGATAAGTCGTTATTGACAATAATTTTCCTACAAATTTAAAAATTAATACAATAGTTAATCATGAAAATTACAAAGTATATACATATATCCCTACTTTCGTAATGTACAGTCTAGTCGTACAAACCTTTGTCAGCTTTTAAATTATTTTTGAACGAACGAGCGCGAAGAGTCTCCGTTTCAGGTTGGACGAAAATGCTTTCGTATGTCCGGATATCCGTCAAATGTCCGGCTGTTCTCCTCTACAGGTCGCATTTCAAAACCGATTCTCTTGAAATTATGTGAGGTTTGATAATTCAAAGAAAGAAAACACATTTATTTGACACCTAATTCATTTGTCGATACAATAATAAAAAATCAAAAAAATAATCGACAAAAAAATAAAAACAGACTCGTGAGGTCTACAGCTCACAGAGCCACTAGTCTATCAAGTTAGGTCACATAATAATTTTTGAAAATATGGCTTTGAGCAGAATGCAGGATAGAAAAATGATATTTATTCACTTGAAAACAAAAGTCAAAATAGTTGAACTTATCACTAAAATCTAGTGATGTCAAAATAAACACTTCATTAAACTGGCCATTTTACGAAATCTAGATCGAATATGTTTAACGAACCTATTTTTTTTAACTACCTAAAAGACAAGTCTTCTTCAGATATCAAGTTTGTCAATCAAGTTCATATTTTTTTTAATTGAATCACTAAGTGACGAGCACGTAAATATAATGTACACACACATGTGTGAATGTAGTAACATGAACACGTCTATGTTAAGCGGTACGTAAAGATAAAATAAAACAATATAAATAAAAGAACCAAGCAATATGTGTTGTTTTATTGTATTTCAACCATGGTTGGCTCCAACGTGACTGGCGTCGCAGTATTTGACGCCTTGCCCATCTTAACAGGCTTCTCAGTCGACAAACGATTACCGGATACTTTCAACACCTTGTAATGCTTAACATTTTTTTCTTTTGAATCTTCTTGCTCGGACAACTGGGCTCTCTGCAATACAGTATCGCCTTGTGGCTCATTCACTGCAGATAAAGTCCATGGGATCTTCACTGGATTCCTGTCTATCTTCAAGCTTATCTTGTACAAGGGTAGCGATGATATCTTCCCTTTAAAATAGTGATTTATGATGCTTGATAACTTGTCGTTGAGAACATAACGTGGTTCCATATCGGGTATTTTACTCAAGTATTTACCCATGATAGTTTTTATGTCGTTATTTATATCGTTGTTCACCTTTGGTTCTAGACAGTTCACCACCATAATCACGCTTATAATCTGAAAGTAGTGTGTAATCATAATTTAAATTTAATCTGCCTACCTGTCAAAGAATTGAAGCGTGATGTTATGGATATAGGTATTTTCAGTAAGTACCACCAACTGAGTTTCTTGGACACTCAAGAGCTCATTATTATCACTGTATTGTCCCACTGCTGGGGACAAGCTTCCCCCAATCAAGCACCTAAACTCCATTTGCGATAACATTACACATTTAAATAAGCCCATTTTATAGCCCGTTCAACCGATTTTGACTTCTTTTGCGTTGGTGATACGACAAATGGTAGCTGTAGTAAACAGTTGGTTTTGGTAACAGGTTTATGCTTTTTATGTCATCCTTATGTTTACGGGATTGAACTCAAAATCGGTTGAGAGTTTTTGGCGGGATCTTGTCGAGTAAAGTTCAGTGGCTGTTAATATTATTTGCAAATTGATTCCTAGTGGATTTTGTGGTACATTATTGGTGTAGTTTTGTGTCTCAACTGTCTACGCAACTGGACAATTTGTGAAATCATTGACAGAAGCGATCTCGGGATAGTGGAGCGGAGTATTTTATTGTAGTATTGACTGCCTCCGCAAAGCTTACTGGGAAGACTGATTCGATACAATTTGCTGCCAAATACTCCAAAAAACATTAGAATCTGTTACATCCGCATTCTAATGCAAAATAAAGAATAACAGCGAAATAATAAAATGGCTAAAAGGTCCTAGCAACCAGGCCATAAAATTAAATAATAAAAAAAAATAAAAAATCAAAATCGGTTGAACGGAGTGTAAAAAGAGTTGTAAACATGTCCAATGTTATTTCAAATGGAGTATAGGCAGAGGTAATATAATACTACACCTGTGCAATAATTAGTTCGCGGAAAAGCGATTGAACTGGGTTTTTTGTATAAGTCGGTTAAGCTAACAATCCACTAGTTATCTAAGTTAGTTAAGGTACTCACCAGAAACACAATCATGTTGGGTGGGATGGACATGTAAAAAAATTAAATACCATGACTGTCTATCAAACTCAAAAGAAAACCAATAAAATTCAGCTTATGGTTTCGATAGTTACGCTAATTTTCACTTGGCTCTTTTAATGGTTAGATTGTTAGCAATAAAACAAATCTTTTGTTTAATACTTTATTTATTGTGAATCACTGGTATACTATCCACGCGGAACCAATGTTCCTGAAGAATAACATTACTAATCACTAAGTGCACTGATTTAATCTTTGGCGTCAAACTTGCGTGTAAGGTGGTGTTGTTGCTGCAACATCGAAATTCAAATGCTGACTGTACCTATTTACACGGTCAATTGTAGGTACTGTTTAATGTAGAATTGCCTAGATAGATGTGTAGGTTAGGCATACATATCTAGCTAAGTAGCTATCCAGCCGAAAATATTGCAAACTCAGTTTAAATGTTCTACTGACTGTGAAGACCCGTATAGCGTCATCTCTGCCACACCTGTTGCGACAGTCTCTTTTTAGATCGATGTGACACAGTAACGCCTGGGCGCCTGGTTTTTTTTCTAAGGTGTAATTTGCAAATTTAGGTAGATTCGTGATTTAAAAAAAATATACACACATACACACAGAAATAAATATAGGTAACATACATTTATAGGCAGATATTTGGCTTCTATAGATAGAAAGTGTTTTATTGGTAGGACTTAATTTAAGTGTTAATCAGACACCATAAGATTACGGGTCCTGTATGGGCAGGTCCAGTACTCCACGCGGAGCAGTGCCTCGTCTCGAGAAGCCCAGAGCTGCCTTCAGAACACTCAGCCCCGCTTCGATGGTCACCTTCCTGTCGGTTTCGTTTCCTAAAGCAGGGTTGATCTCGACGAGGTCCACCGCCCGCAGGCGACCAGTTTGGTGTATTATCTCCATTAGATTGATGGCTTCGCGAAGAGTTAATCCTCCGCGAACTGTAGAATATCACATAGGTATAATAGCAACCATTGCGCAAGAAACAGTTTGTCATCGAGTATACTGCATAGAGTAAGCGAGATTGGATGATGCGACAAACGTTAGTGAGTGAAAGAGACAGTTATACAATGCTATTTTCACCTTCCACCATTGACATAAAAATAGCAACTGCGCAGGGTCTAGCAGCCAATGATCCGTTGTGAGTATTATATATAGGTCTATTATTAAACGGATTAAACCTACAATATGAAAAAGTGCTGATCGGAATCTGCCCAGCCTTTTCCTAACTATGTTGGGGTCGGCTTCCAGTCTAATCAAATTCAGCTCGGTACCAGTGTTTTACATGGATTGACTCCCTATCTGATCTCCACAACCCAGTAACTGGGTAACACAATATCCCTTGGCTAGACTGGTGTCAGGTATCAGGCTTCTGACTACCCGTAAAGTATGTCAAATATCTTTAAATGACAGTCGGGGCCAACGGCTTCGCGTGCTTTCCGAGGCACGGAAGAACGTTGCTCTGTAAAGATGATCACCCATCCACGGAACAACCTCGGCAAGCTTTGCTTAACCTTGAAGATTGACCCGTGCGGCTGTTATTATTTAGCCAAGAGCTCCTCAGCGATTGCAAAGATATTTGAAAATTTGTAATTCATACGAACCTGGTGTGCCAGTGCTGGGAGCTTCCAATGCATCTAAAGAATCGATGTCGAAGCTGACGTGGATTGGTCTTTTGCCTTCAGGGTCCAACCGCTTTAACACATGTTCAATGGACTTCTTAATACCATGCCTGGAAGGATAAGTTGAAAAGTAATTATGTCACTATAAAACTGCTTCACGTCCGTCATGTCACAGGTCCAGTTGAAAACCAGCGTCGGACACTAGTTGCGCGACATTTTGCTGAACTGGTCCTATTTGGCGCAGCCGTGGGACACACAATGTTATATTTATATTGTTTTTTCTCTTTTTATTATTGTATAGTTTTAAGTTTTCTTTTTGTTTTTCTTTTTTTATATTGTCTGATCTAGTGGCTTGTGACAAATAAATGTATTTTCTTTCTTTTTCTTTTTTTTAAGTAAACAGTTCCTATACGACATGGTTGGCGTATGGCTACTGGGTATAATTTCGCACGGAACAAATATTTGTATGGTCTACAGATAGTTTTTGCGAGTCAGGCTGTTTGTGTAGGTATGTGAGTTTAAATGTTTGAAAACGCACCTACGATACTGGAGTGTTTTTAACTTTATATAAGTATAGGTAGGTACTTACTCTTCAACGTCCTCCATAGCAAATGTGGGTACGTTATACTTTTCTATGGCAAGTCTTTCATAATGGTCCACGGAACGTAGCCCGATGTATCCTAAGCTTTTTATGGAGAACCTGCAATGAGAGAGCTATGTTTATAGAAAAACGTACAGAACACAAATAGGCCATTTATGAATCTTAATTAAGATTCATAAATAACCAAATAAAATGAGGCTTAACTTTTAATGTACGTCTCATTATCTTTCTAAACTAATTGTTTTCCTCAAAAATTACTATTAATTCCTTAGATATAACGGGCTAAACCTCAGAATTTGTTACAAATCTAACACAGTTTCAAAACCTATAAATTTTCTAATTTTCATAAAATCATCACATAATTCGTTGTTCGATAACCCCGACCCAAGTGCATCCTGGAGGCTACGCCATCGTAGCACAACGTAGACAATGCCTACGCCGTAGCACGTCGCGTAGCAAACTACGCAACACGAAACGACTTCGCGACGTTACTACAAAGACAGGGACATCGTAACGAAAATTTTAACTTTTTATTCAGGTCGACAGGTCCCACACCATTCTAGTCCCAAAAGGCTTGCAAATTCACGGTTTAAAAAATATTAACTTTTCACTACGTCTGCAATTTCTACTTGATCAACAAACGTGTATCGAGCAGGTTTCATAAGGTCTAAAACAGGGATCACCAAATGGTGGATCACGGTTTGTTGCCGGAACGCCAACCTATTTTGTGTGGTCTAAATAAGAATGAGATCGCTTCAATGTGCTTATCACTATATCAATCACTGTAGCTTATCTAAATGGAACGAGAACTTTTTGTCAGTTTTAAAATAGAGAATTTACGATTAGCTTATGTCCACACTGTGCCCTTTCATCTTCAACTTTCGTCGTTTTCTATCTATTCAACTTTCGTTTATCGCATTCAATAATTGAACACGTCAAATGACGCGATAGTCAAAGACTTTATACGTATTTCTTAAGGTCTTTGGCGATAGTTGAGTAACTGATAGCTTGTTAGATGAAAACCACGCTGAATGATATAAATCTCATCGGATCCAGCGCCACTATTTTTCATGAGGATCCTTATGTTAATTGGAAAAATATGAGCGAAGATATTTTTTTTAATTCCGTCGACGTCCATATTAATATTTAGAATCCAAAACTTGCAAACCATATTTCTCTTTTCTTTATTTGTGTAAAGATTAATATTTTTCTGCCATAGTTGTGGAAAGCTTCTGTAGTCTTCAATAAACTTCAATGTATTTTTTTTTCTTTGTTCGCCATCTTGTTGTTGAACGTTTTGCGAACATGCGTCAAGGGGATGCCCCACGTGCGCTGTTGAATGCTATGACGCATGCCCTTAATGAACGAAAAAGGGCACAGTGTGGACATAGCTTGGGAGTCAGTGATAGCGTGACAGATAACATAACGGAATGGAAAAGGAGACGACACTGTTGGGGTCAGTGCAACACGTTTCTACCATCCCGTAACATGTGCCAAGGGCAGAAAGATGATGATGAATTGTTGACTTACGTGGGGTGTTGCCAGTCCATTGTGGGTAGATAAGGCCAGTAGTGAGAGAACTCCTTGACTAGAAGAGCGACTGGCATTCCGTGTACTGAGCCAGAATCTGACGTTTTGTTAGTGTTGATATCTGCATGAGCGTCCACCCAGATGAGGATCATGTCATTGTTAACCTGATAGTGCCCGTCAACTGTGCCTGGAATGAAACAAACATGATCAATTTAATTGCCTCTGGTCTAGTGCTTGCAATCGCTACTGCTGAGTATGTCCTGGGTTCGATTGCCGGATTTTTCGAGCAGAGTCGAGAGGTGGGGTTTTCTATCTGAAATTTATTAATAGCAGCCCGGAGTCCGGCAGCCTAATTGCGTAAGTGAATTCAGCAAGGCAAAGAGTTTTTACTCCTTCAATCGATCAATCGAGAGGAGAGAGTGCGAGATGAAAGACGCGATGTGGATTTCCGTCTATGTAATTGGTCGATTGATGGGGGCAAACTCTTTGCTTTGCCGAATTTACTTACGCAGTTAATCTGCGGATTCGTGCCCGAATGATGGCAATAGAACCTTTTTATCATTATAATAGGCTTCTCGCAGATCAATCAAAGTGATTGGCTACTGCTTAACCGGCCTAACCTGTGGAGACTAATCTATATAGCCTCCAGCCAGGCACACAATTCTAAACCTAAGCGACAACGCCGAGGGCTACCCCAGTTGGGGTCGAACCTCGGCTTAGGGCGTCGCTGGGTGGAACAACTATGACTAGATCTTGATTAATGATTTTACCATCCGTTCGTAGGCAATAGGACCCCTATTGCATGGTATTTTAACATAACTGGTGAAGTGTGGGTGCCACCTCTGCCCTATCCTTCGAGTAATACAGGCGTGATGTCATGTATGGCCAATTTGAGCGGCCTACATACACATTGTGGTGTTTTTAAATAGTACGAACCAAACAGTTACACGGCTTGGTTTTTGTTTCCGGATATAATTTCTTTAAAGAAATGAGAAATGTGTCAAACATTAATTGAATATCGATAATATTGCGTAAATTATAAAAACTTTTTATCCTTGTGATTTCTTTTTAATTTGTGTAACAAATATATAAACATACTTATATACAATTGAATATTAAAAAAAAACAAGCCTTTATACAAATACAAAGCTCCAAAAATTTGTCCACATCGATGTCAATGGGAAAAATGCCCAGAACGCTGCCACGTTGGATGGCAAAGCTGATTCTCTGGCCGAAGAAAAGGCCTTTGATTAGTTCGGACGAGGTACATTTTGGTACAAGACAAACGAACCTCCGCTGGGTGAATAGTGGTACCAAAATGGACAAAGATTTACTTCATACGACGACCTAATTAATAAAATCATTGATTAAACATTGATTCACAGATTCTTAATTCTATGGAGAGTATAAGTGATTGCCTTACCGACTCCGATGGAGTGGTCACCCCCTATGGTGACCGCTATCCTGTCGTCCTTGAGGACTTGGGAGACCTTCTGCGACAGCTTCTTGTTGCAGGCTGACACCAGCGCCAAGTGCGCCATGTTCTCGAACGGCACCTCTGGGGTGTTCGCCGTCTCGATGTCCCCATAGTCTTTCACGTCGAGGCCGTCTGAATTTTAATGATTTTTAGTTAATAATAATTAAATTCGTCGGAATCCTTTTTTATTTATGTTCCCCGATTACTCAAAGACGCCTGGACCGTTTCGGCAAATTCTTCTTTTGTTTGAAAGGGTTGGTATACTTCACAGTTGGTCCCATGGTTATCAGGTCAGGATCTGATGATGAGATCCTAGAGAAATCGATGGAACTCCTCAAATATTTTAACAAGATTTTATTGGACTAAAAAGTACGAAAAATTTAATATCGCCTGTATTGTGTTGTAGTGGTCGCTTGGCTTGTTGTGTAATGAGTCCAAACATGATAGTGCTATCTGTCTGGTTGAGGAGTTGCTGTGGCCACCTTCCTGCTCCATCATGAGACCAGTTCCATAGGAAAATATTATTTTAATGTTGCCAAAGTTACGTAAGTAGACCAAGTTTCAGCTTAATTGGATGCCAGGAAGAGTTTGCAAAATTAATTAATAAAAAATACAAAAAAATAAAAAGGTTCTTACAATCAATGATGTTCTAGTAAACAGATATGTTAAGAGCGCGCGCATTGTGAAGACTCGAATACGTCATAATTGTGACGTATAGCCTTTAGTTTATGTCATGCATGGCGAAGAGCGATACGAAAAAAAATGCCATCGTGTGTATTTAGCAAGTGACCCAATTATGATACCAAAGTACATAAAACAGAAGGGATCTCATATATGTAAGTAGGAAAAGTGTGTATGTGTGCTGCTGCTGCTGCGCGGAACACTTTTTTAATTGTTTTGTGAGTGTTTATCGTATCTGTTATTAGAATATCATTGTTTACAATGATAGGCTATATTTAACTGTCATAATTATTTAGCTTCCGGTTTTTGGAATAAACACTAAGCAATTAGCACACTAGGCGATAGTACTCATTAATGCAAACAACTTTTAGAACAGGGTCATCGCTGAAATATTAAAAAACAATTAGTATTTTAGTGGATACCAAAATAGGGTAGTTGACAAAAAATATCTATTTAGTCCGTCAGTTAGATAACCTAAAAATATTAGTAGGTAGGTACACGTATTTTTTTCTTTTGCTACGTTAACAAAATATTACGACGATACAGTGCGTTGAAATATCGTGTGACGTCACGGTGTGCTACACTTTATATTGACTAAGTGACGTCACAAGCCCTACTCACTGAACTTCGATGCGCTTTAAATTTGTCAATTTTTATTTATTTAATATAGCACTAAAATATAGGTCCAATATTATTTGATAATCTCACTGACGCATAAATAGAATTTTCAGTTTTCGACCCAGGAAACATCCTATTGATAACGTTAGCATAACTCGAAAATTTGTAGAGACCTTTTGTTTTCTTTTTGCGAGTTGTTCATATCTATTAATGCATTCTTCCACCCCCTGAAATATTAGCAATCCTACCAATATTATAAATGCGAAAGATTTGATGGATGGATTTAAGTTTGTTTCTCAATCACGCCAGAACGGCTGATCGGATCTGGATGAAATTTGGCACAGAGATAGATTATAGTATCTGGAATAGCACATAAGTTACTTTTCATCCCGATACATTCCCCTTGGGATGAGAAACTTTTTTTACACGGGCGAAGCCACTGGCGGCAGCTAGTGAATTATAAATCATCCTGTAAACGGTAACGAACATAAATGGTATACATTTAACGGTGGATACAATCAAACTCTTATCTGAACTAAAGAAAAAAACTCTTATTCCATACGAAAACTGAAAGTCAAAATGGATAAAGTAGTCGTATATCCGACTTGGTCAAATCAGCCTTCAGGCGCCTCCCCGAGCAAAATGCCGCGCTAGCTAACTAGTTTTTGTGCAGTTTTAAAGAGCTATCTACTCGTTATTTAAAAAGAAATATCAATTAATAACAAATATATTAAATTTCTACATAATATTGATTCCAAAATGGTAGTATACTTTTTTTTAAAGACTAATCTCCTTCCAACAAAACCATAAAAATAAGAAATAATGATTATATATAGATAGCATGCATCTCCTCGTAAAGTGTTCATTAATAATTTTTGTATTAACGCTAATGGATAGACAATTTTTAACGAACATTTTGTAACTTTTTTTGTTTATCAAAAGGCCAATATTCGATTTTATAAAGATTTTATTATAAAATCGGGGCGTATTCACTACTGTAATTCATTCGCCACCAGTGTGCCGCTAGGGCACTAAGAAAGAATGCTCAAGATTTTTTGGTCAGGGTACGGCCTTAAAGCTACGGGATAAACACGTATGTTTCATTCAGACACGATAAAAAAAAAAACTATTCGATATTGTATAGGTGCGAGTTAACAAGGTATCGAAAAAAACTCCGTTTTATTTTCGGTCGTTTCTGTTTCCGGACACATGTTTTATCGGCTCGATCTCAGAATACCAGATAGGTACTCAAAGAACCAGATTATGTAATCACCAGATCATCAGATTTCGAACAGTCGAAATCAAAATATGTATTATAATAATATTATAAAGCCTACCTACTTAGTAATGATGTTGCAGGATGAAACCTATGTGACTAAAATAGGTTTCGTATATAAATATGGATGAATAGAGCGCGAGAGGCTGAAGAACAGTTGGATGGACTGTGTGATGGTTCATCAAACTTATCATCAACACACTATATCCACGGATATAAATGTAACTAGATAACGCGATTGCATGTACTTAGCGTGTCAAAAAAGGGGGTAAAAGAAACTGTACAGAAAAAAAATGGCTAAAGCAATGGAAATATTTTCTTTCATTGGCAAGTAAATTTGTTCTTAGATTGTATATGAAAAAGTGGCAAGCTTGTCTTTCCTACAGATGGAGGAACTTGCGTTATCTAGTTAGATTTATGTCTGTGCCTATATCAGTCCACTGCTGGACATAGGCCTCTCAAATGCCACGGGCATGTGACAGTTGTCAGGGTGGAATGAGAGAAGAAAACGTGTTGCGCCGACCTCAAATATCATAGGACAAGGTCAGGAAGATGATAATGACCTAGAAACCATGCTCTACAATTTAGTCGATGAGTTGTATATTGAAAAAAATAAGAAATTTACCTATTTCTCTGAGTTGTTCTAGAAGACCAGCGCACCGCAGCGCGGCAGGCGCCACGCTAACTCCATACTTCTTCTGTCCCTTCTCAAACGGCACTCCGATGATTCCGACCTTCTTCAACGGCTGCAATTTCTTCCCTTGACTCATTTTTCGCACTAACACCTTACAAACATTCATATTCATTTATTATTTAGACACATTTACTAACACAGAGCAAGGTCTTCACAGACACATCTGACGTTGTGAGATAACTTACTGGAGACTAAAATACAGTGGTGTTATCATCAGGGGGGCAGCCAAAGGTTAAAGTTAATGTTCTAAAGCTATTTTTTAGTTACATCATTTTATCAATACGATTATGGTTATCAGAAAGTCATTGTGTTTGCGATCTAATGAATACGTTATCAATGAACATATTTCCTATTATGTTACAGTAAGTACGTTGATATCTATAACTATCTATGTTGGGTTATTGCATTCTCATCGGTTATAAAGTTCTTTTTTTCATGATATATTTTAACTCAGAGTTAGTTGCTTATCTCAAGGTATTTTTTTTTGTGTCTGGGGCGGAAATCCGGTCGGACTAACACCCAAAGTGCCTCAAAAAGCGAGCCAGTCTGCATAGTGTCAGGCTCCAACTGACTAAAACCAGCTCCTGCCTTACACGTACCTAATCCCGCCAACATTATTGGCACCTATTTAAACCAATTTTTATAATTAATTTAAAAAAATGCTTTTGTGGCCTGTGGGTGGAACTCCCACTTTTTTATGTAATACAGTATTAAGGGCTAGAAACCATTCCTTAGTTTTCTTAGTCATGAGCTCATGCAGGCTCTCCCTCGTTAGTCTCTTGTCCATCTCACATTCAAGTTGGTAGCGTTCCCTGGTAAATATCGGGCAATCTACGAGTATGTACTGGACAGTTTCTGCCACGCTTGGATTGCAGATGCACGCTGGGCTCTCCCATTGAGATAATATGTAGTACATTATTACCTCAATGGGCTCTCCTTACACTTGAAGCGATTCATGTATTCAGAGAACCCACCGTGTTCCGTCAAAACCTGCGTGAGGAAGCCTGTGGGCCGCACCTGTTGTACGGTATGGAATGCCGCTATGGCGTCCGGAAGATACATTTTCGTCAAAAAGGCCGTCTCGCGCGACACATATCTCCGATTCCACTCATCAAGCGATTCCAAAAGGATCTGTCGAATGATATATGAAATCAGACATTGGTCATAGTCCTGTGTGGCGACCCTCAACACCACATGACCCGAGTGCGGGTTTCTGGTTCGCTCCAGTATAAAATTTCCACCTGCTCAGTGGTATTATATTGCATCACGCCCCTTAGCATAACCAGTGGCTTTTTATTTTTAATGTTCTGTACCTTCAGCTCAGGCGCATCCCCTATCTTTTCCTTTAGCTTTCTTCTTTCTTCCTCAGTGCGACAGCCCAAGATAATCTTTCTATCTTTAGCCTTTCTTACCTTTTCCACTGTAATTTGTCCCTCCTTTGCGTTCACTACTTTTCTAATCCTGTCCAGTACTTGCTCTTCCTTTTCTTTTCGTCCTTGGCCGACACTAGTATAGATTATAGCGCGGTTTATTAGCAGGCCGACTTGCCGCTACAATAGTATAGGAGAACTTCTCCACATGTTGTTGGCTAGCTTGTAGTTCTTTCAGCCTGTCCATTTTCTCGTTGTTTACGGCCAAGTTTCTACTATGTTCCTCAAGGGAGTCTACCTCTACCTCTCTGATAACCTCTGGAGAAGGGGAGTGGGCTTTCTCACCCTTATGCTCTTCCTGAATTTGGACGCCCTTGGTTTTAAAGCTCTTTTTGGCTGGGGGTTCTCGCCCTTTCTCCTGCTCACATTCCTTAATCAGGAGGTAGAGCCGGTCCGCCTGTGCCTTAACGTCAGCCTTTATCTCGTTTTTGTTTTTTTTGGATGTGGTCATTAAGGCTTTTATTTTGTTTGAGTACATCCTTGCCTCGGCAACTCTACTTTTTTGGGTAGGCAGGCTCACGATCTCGAAAGATATTTGATTTGATTGTTTTTTTTAAAAAAAACGTTGCCCCTCACTAGGAATTTCTTCCTGTATCGTGGTTGCGTTTACAAACATATAATCTCACATACACAAACACCCAGAGCCGGAACAACTATCTGTAGGTCATACAAATATTTGTTCCGTGCGGGAATCGAACCCGCGACACGCAGCGCAGCAGTCTATCGCTCAACCACTGCGCCAACCGTGCGCCCATATGATCCCCTTGCCGTCACTGCTGATGTTTGGACCGGCTTTTTTGGGAGAGTTCTTTTATTTTAAGTCAGACATCTCTAAGTGAGAAGGGACTAGTCTGTAGCCACTCAATCTGCTCATCTTAATAAATAATTTTAGGGGGTGTCTTTAGATGGTTTGGTTGGGGCCAAAAGAAAGGTCTCCTTCACACGGTTTCAGGGATACCAAACTTGGAGGGTCTGTGACCTTCGGTTGCAAAGTTAGTGCCCGGGAGGGGAGGGGGAGGGGTTAGGAAAACCTGGTAGGGGGTGGATAAGGGGGTATGTCCCGGTGGCTACAATGGGTCTCGGTGGATCAAAAAGGCAAATACTAATATAGTTTCCGGCTGGTACCCCTACCATGAGGGGGACAATTTATTTAGAATTTTGATATTTCCAGCCGTTCCAGAGATATCTTAATATCCACCAAAAAAGTTACAAAGAAAATAATAAAAAAAAAAAACTAGAATTTTATTGCGGGGGGGGGGGGTTTGGGGGATGATGCTTGGATGATTTACCATCCAACAACAAAAAAAAAGGTTTGTCCTTTCAAAGGAAACAATGTTATAGCTGGTTTCTTTCCCTCTACGACTTCCCGTTTGGTATAGCCACTCCTGTGCAACTTTTTAACACGTAGGGATCGGGGAAAAACCCACGATCGGGGACAGCTATAAATGCTAAAATACCTGTTAAAATTTTCTGAATTTTTCTTTACATGAACTAGTAGCTGAGAGCAACTAGTATCCAAAATAAAAAAATCCAGAAATCTGAATTGTTTAAATTTCCAGTTTTAGTTTCCGAGAAAAACCAACTTAGCCTGCTGCCGGAAGTTTTTTCGATACGCACTAATTTTAACGATTTTTGTTTCTTTTTTGTCCGATATTTGTGATCCCTCGCAGGTGGGTTGAGTGACGTCCCAGCCAACTTTTAAAGGAGTTAGAGACCAGATCGTCACTAGGTTTGCGATATTTCATGTTCGGAACAACTTGTTTACTATTTAGCCAACCGCACAGAAATTTTAAAACAATTGTAATGGCTGTAAAACGTGTTCAATTGATTTAATTGCAGTTTTAAAATCACCTCCAGGGTCCTTGTCTGCTACTCCGTCTTTGGGGGTGGTCAGGGGTGATTTCCAGCGCCGAAATCTGGACCTCGTGGGCACGTGGATTCCGGAGTTTACCTTATATTTCCGCGCGCCTGCACGGAAAATTTTGAGTCTATTGCTGAGGCTGGAGATCTCGATGGGGAGGTCCAGATAGCACTTCACGTTTTGTAGGTTTTCGATCTAGTTTTTGAGAAAAACTATGTTTTAGATTGTTCTTAACCTACAATTAGTACTATTTTTGATTTATTTCTCACTGTTTTTGGTTTTTCCTCAAGGTTTTTTTATCACTATCGCGATCACCTCCTTATTGCGCGTGTTTTGGTATATGGCCCGTGTGGTTTCAGCAACTTTTTACTATATTTGCAAATTTTCGCTACGGAGCACGTTTAAAACTGAACTGATCGCAGCGGGGGGCACCAGGTGACTTGCTAACTCAAGGTTAAATTAATATTGGCGGTGTCGACCTCTCGCATCCGGTCCTGGTTCAGGCCATGGCCCTGGGCGTCGGGAGTCGTAAGCCGAATCCCGGCCACCGTAGGTGCGGGTTACCGGACGGCGAGTAACGGGTAGCTCGTCTTCCGATAAGGACCAGAACCGAGTCGACGGCGCGTAGTGTTCCACGTGGGCCTCAAAAAGATGTCAGCAAAAACTTTCTCGGTTGAGGATAAATTTGAAAGAGAGTTACCGCGGCCCTGACGCAAGCAACTGAAGGAACACGAGTGGGTTTTAGTCAGTAAAAGTCTGACACGCCCGCCCGCTTCACCCAGAGTGGAAGAAGTTATTGGATGATATCCCACCAAAAAAGAGAAGTTAAATTAATATACGTCCTACATTAATGTCATAAATAACACGGGGTTAGCTACTAACTCGGAGTTGTAAGAGAACCCAGGATGGCGCAAGCGGGCCTTAATACATTAAATAAGTAGAATTTGTGTTATTTCTATTTGATTTATGTAATCTGTTCACAATACAATATCTTGAGGTCACTTATGTTTAAAATATTATATTAAAAAGAAAACTTCTTTACAAAAAGATACTACCGACTTCCAAATATGAAAACTACAAAGTGAAAAATAATTTAAGTTATGGAGTCGGTGTCTTTGGTAGGTACATTTTTTTTGCGTTATGGACACCGACTTCCAAAAACAAAGTTATTTTTCGCTTTGTAGTTTTCTTATTTGGAAGTCGGTAGTATTTTTTTGTAAAAAGGTTTTTTATTTTTCACTTTTTATTTGTACCTAATAGGCAAGTTCTTTAGTAAGGTGCCTATATTGCCAGAATGGATTTTCCGAATATCATGAAACTGAACATAACCGATGAAATGAGAGTGTAACAAGGTGAACTGTACACATCTGCGTAACCCTTTAGAGCAAACTAGCGTGATGTTATGTTATGAAATGTTATAAACAATAAACAGACATGCGATTGCAAAATCCCGAGAGTTTTGCCGTTATTTATTGAAGAGTTCTGTTGTATATATCCGAAGTTCTTTAATAGATCTTCACCAAATTGAAATGGGACCAATTTCGAAACATACTCTTTCAAACAAAAAATTAATTTTCAATCGTCTATAAAATCGATCCATAATTGACGGAGATATTGGTGAACATGCACAAAAAACAAACAATGTCGAACATAGAACCTCCTCCATTTTGGTAAGTCGGTTAAAAATTACTTCATCGGGCTTATTAATCGACCAGTAATGATAGTGAAGGTACATAAGAATATATAATTAAAACTGATGAACAAATCAAAACCATTTTATGAATAGAATTTTAAATGGTTAGTTTTATTAAATCTGCTACACCAATGCGAGATGAAATACGCGATGTGGAATTCCGTCATGTGATTGGTCAATTGATGGTGGTCAAAACCTTAGCCTTGCCGATTCACTTGCACAAATAGGCTGCTGCTCATTGTAGATTAATGAGCAGGTATTAATTAGGAATTGATAGAAACCACTAGATGACTGGATCTTCTATGAGACTTCACTACACTGCATAGCAGATGAGGGAGCAAATGCGCTCGCAGACATCAAACTGAATTTCCTAAGTAATAAGTCGTAATTCGAGGTTTGGCTCTCGCGTATTGCCTCCTCCAATATTAAAACAAAAACATACTGTGCCCCAATGTTTTCCTTTTTGATGATACATTATCTTTAGAAGCGCTAGAATTTTCAAAAAACGCTCTTTTAACAGAGACCTAGTGTACAAATTTGACAACTATAAATGATAAAAGAAAACATAGACGCACAACATATATATTTTTTATGGAATATCTTTTAAAATTGTCCAATACTGGAGGAGGACATAGGCGAGAGCCAAACCTCGAATTATGATTTTTTACTCAGGAATTTCAGTCGGAGCTCTCTGCCCGCATTACCTCTGAACTAACAACTCTCACGCATAATTATTTTAAAATATTTCAAGTAAAATTTCAAAATTTAAAAACCCCCGGCACATTTATCTTGCGAAAACACCCCGAATCAAACAGTAAAACGCTCATAACTTTTGAATGGCTGAACCTATTTTATTTTATTCAAACATAGCTAAGAACACTCTCGACAAAATCACCTTTCAAACAAAAAAAACTAAATCAAAACCGGTTAATCCGTTTAGGCGCGATGATGCCACAGACAGACACACAGATACACAGACACACAGATACACAGCAACACACGTGAAACTTATAACACCCCTCTTTTTTTCAGCGGGGGTTAAAAATAGGCCCGACAAAGTAGCTATCTTAATGACTATTTTGCAATTTGTGTACATGACGTAGGTACTTACAGGATCTCGTTCAAACAATGTCTGAGCTGCTAACGTTTCTTACCTCTTTTTATTTCCTACCTTAGTATTGTTTACTGTCGCAAGTAGGTCGTAATATATGCTAATTTCCGATTGAATATTGGCGAATAGTGAGTATCACAGAACATACTAATTTAACCATTCTTCAGATAGACAAATAGAAAAATAACATTATTTCATAAAAGTGCTTTACTAATCACTAATAATATACAAACAAGTTTTAGAAATGGACTCGGCTGCAGCTTGCAAGTGTAACTTTCGCTAGTTTGCATCATTTTTAATCCTAGTTTATTACTATGTAATGTTGTTTTCTCTATCCACGGCAGGTACGGCCCGATCACCGTAAACACATTATATTTAATATTCGTGCTCTTCAACGAAAGGGTTCCGCACGGAGTGGCGGTGACGCCCACGACTTGCTGACCGAACAGCACCGGCGCTCCGGTACCGAACTCGTAGTTGTAAGTCTTCGAGTATGTCGAAAACTCAATGCCGCACACGCAATAGTACCACTTCGGGTTGGTGCACGGAATCTGATGGTACGCCTGATGCTGTAATCCTACCATGTCAGACGCATCGAGTCTCCCATAACCAACTGCTACCAGTTTTTTCTCCCTTAACTCTGAAGCATACAAGTTTCCTATATGAGCAGCAACAACAAAAATTTCCAAAACGGGGCGGGTCACGAACACCAAACCTATATTGCTATGCATTCGAGTAACATTGGGATCCGACGTTTGCAGATCAAATATGTAGTCCCCGTGGCGCTTGGTATAGTCCACGTCAAATACAGATTGGTTGCTAATGTGTTTGTGGTATATGGCTGCAGTCATTAGGACATATCTAGGACTGTACGACACGCAGCTGCCCGACGTGAGTATCGACCGCTTGCCGATGATACTACCCGTGCAGATATAATCTTTGGTGCCGCTCAATAAGCCTACCAAGTATGGATGCGCTTCTGCCAGTGATTCGATTACTTGCCAGTCTTGGGGATGTGTCCTTTGGTTTATCTTCATCGACGACACGTGGCATATAAATGCTATAATTATTAAGGCTTTGGTTATATGTCGCCATGTCAGAACCATAGCAGGTCAATAGAACGAGCATTTGATAATTGTATGTATCTGTTTCTAGTATACGAAATAAACCATTTCTCAAAACAATATCAAATTCTGCCAAATCTATAACTGCCAAGTGATAATACTACTGACATCTGTTCTTGATGATTACAATTGTTTTTTTTTAATGTAAAGATCAAATAGTTTCAACTTGTACGCTTCTTGTCTATGCGTTCATCATTTTAAAGATGTCTGATAGTTATTGGTGGCTGGGAATTTAAGTACCCAAATACAAAAAAAACAGATAGTCAAACCTGGACAAACTGTAAGAACGAACTGCTTCAGTTGACGACTTCAATCTTTAATCGAGAACAGTCAGCACAGCTCCTGGCGAAGTTATTTCGTGCTTACAATCGGTTGCTACCACAATTTATAGTTACATATGACTGGTTAATAATTATTGTGTTGTAAAGTAACGGATCGCCTACCGTGAGAGTAGATATGGGTCCGTTGGTATGTTTCAATAGGATTACGTCCGTCTGCATGAGCGGAGGTTGACAAATATGAAATTGTAGCAACTAATTGTTTACTATGCTCAAGCTAAATATCGCTCAATAGCTAAATATTAGTGATATTTTTACCCGTAGTGTTAGGTAACTGGGCTTATCCCAGTTGTAAACGAACCTTTGTGCCTATTGGCCTTGTTTGTCCTGTCTCCTGCTTGATATGGAGGGAAATGGATGTTATGTTTCTTTGCTTACTTCTCCGTTATGGCGTTTGCTGATTATTTGGCAACATTAAAAATAAAACTCAAGATTTTAGTCGAGAAGTTTATTCAAATAGAAAATCAACAAAACCTTCGTTCCTTTCTTTAAAGAAAAAAACCTGAAGGAGTTCTGGTTATATTAAAAAAAGCAGGTATTCTTAGGGTCGTGAAGTGTGCTTGTATTTCAATTCCGCCAGTCAGCTCGGCACGGCGCGGCTGCGTGTCGTATCTAGACGATCTCGGGTAGTAACTTGCGGTGCACTCTGCACGGCTGGGCCTGGAAACTAAGTTGTGCTGTGTCGTGAGGTACCCTCTTAGGTACGCCCTTTTTATACGCTCAGCATATTGAAGCACTGGCAATATCGATACTATCGTGATCGTGACACAGCTCAGTAGCAGAGTCCAAAAGATACGATGTGATTTTTTTACGCTTTCATTGAGGTTATTATGAAGTTTGGTTCCATACTAAGTAAGCAAATTATTTATAAGTTGGTTGGTGCAATTTTATTATTTCTGATTGTTGGAAGTTGTAACCATTTGAGCTTCCGCAAACTACAGACTGATTCATTGGATTGAAAAGTTACATTAATTATCGAATCGTTGTAGGTAATATGCGCACTTGTATACTGATTAAGACCCGACCACAGATAATATAATACTAGCATACAGATGCTTCATCCCATACAAAGAAAGCGTGCCGTCGTAACTAGCGTTTTTCATCTGATTAATCTTGTTATTTTTGTGAGTACATCAATTGCGTTCGATCCCGTTTCACGGCAATAGATGGTGTTAGCAGCGGCTTGCAAGTAAAAGGGTTTACTAGGTTCGTGAACATATTTTTATTTAAATTCAGTGAAGGTTCGTTTTATAGTATTTTTTTGCACGTTTTTACAGCTTTTTTTGTACCAAAATGTGTTACAATGCAAATTTTAACAATCGAGTGGAATGCCTCAGAAATTTAAAAATGCGCCATCTATTGTCGTCATTTTTAAATGATCCGTTCAAATAATCTTTGAAATGTGAATTAAGAGCCCAATATTCCATAATTTTGTACTTATGAGAGTTAATTAAACAAGAACATACAATTTAAATGTTCAATTCCAGAAAATGTTAATGTTACACATAATTCTATTGAATTGTGAGTACATGTCGCGCCATCTAGTAAGATTTATTTGAACCAAATATTCTTTCTTAGCAATGAGACCCCGTGACCCGACTAAACTAAAGGCCGATAAAAATTCTGTAGTTTGCCCTGCTCTTCCATATAATAAGGAGTGAATTCATCGTAATACACGGTCTAGTTAACTGAGCACCCGAAATGTCAATGTCAATCTGTTGTTCGATTCTCGCTATTGGCTCTAGAAGCGAACGCGGGGCGTCGCGCGGGTAGGCGGGGGTGGAGTCGTTTGACATTTCGGGTGCACAGTTATCTTGACCTTGCTGTACTCTATCACAAAGTATGTAAGTGGCGGCGCTATATTGTGACTCTACCTAGATTTTTCTTTTGGCTGTCATGTAGCACGAAGGGGCTACCCAGCTGCTAGATATTACAGACTTAGTCCGTCGGCTTAAAATAACCAAACCTTTTGAATTAGTGTAGTGTATAAAATGAATGAATAATAGTGACAACGCTGTGCTTATACATATAACACATGAACATAGTGTTTTTATAAATTATATCAGACTCTAAAAACGTGCTACGTACTTGTGTAAAAGTGCAAATGGACACTATTCTTAGTTTTAACATAATCTATAACGTAACATATTAAGTTAGAGTTAAATTGATTATTAGTCTTTTAGGCTAGATCGTAATTAATCATTAAGAATTTTGTACTTACTAAGAAAGTATAAAAAAAAAAACAAATTTCGTAAGTACTTTCTATTTAGTGCATGTAGTTTACCCAACTGCGGTGAATTAGCAAACTGCTTTCCATTAGCCAATTCATTTAAAATTACATTGAAAGTTCATAAGATGGTATGTAGTATTTGATTATAATTGGCTTATACTAGCCGGCCAACTCATTGTAAGTATATATATACAGTAGTGCAGGTGCTGGCTACGAAACGTTGCCGTTGCTCCATTTACTTAGTATGAAGTTCGATATTTAACTTGCAAGATAAGTAAACATTAATTTATGCATATTCCCACGTATGTGTCAGGAATAATTGAAAAATCGAGGGTAGGAATGATTCAATATCATTTACATGTCGGAGGAAGTTCAGAGTTTGCAAGAACGACTTATACACTGACAACTCTACAATATATTAGATGGGTATAGCGTACTTTAACCGCTTACGCAGCGCACCCAACACAAAAAGATTTTTCTCTTCCGACCAGTAGTTCCTGAGATTAGCGCGTTCAAACAAACAAACTCTTCAGCTTTATAAAATTAGTATAGATGTCACGTAAAGCTGTGATCATATTTAAAAAACTGCGTCTGGGCATGTAATTGAAGAACTTTGCCCAAGAAAGTCATAGGCGATACACAAAAGAAAAAAAAAAACATACAAAATCAGCTGTCAGCTGAAAACAGTTTTTAGAAAAAGAGGGGTGTTATAAGTTTGACCTGTGTACCTGTGTGTTTGTGTATTTGTGTATATGTCTATTTGTGTATCTGTCTGTTACATCATAGCTCCTAAACGGGTAACTGATGTAATTTTATATTTTTTATTTTACTTTATCGAGAGTGTTTTTAGCAAGTTTAATGAAAATCGGTTCAGACGTTCTAATAGTTATGAACGTTTTAATGTTTGAATCGGGCTGTATTCGCAAGATATCGAGTCATAATTACGTGTTCAATAGATTGTCGATCGAAGCGTGTCTATTACTAGATTACTTATATAGGGGAAAAAGGGGTAATGGGAGTCACTTAAGCAAGAAATTAAATAAAACACAAAATTTTTGTATAAACTTTATGAAAATCAACACTTAAGATAGCATTATTATTAAACTATCAGTCTCAATTAGTTTCATTACCTTTGGAATGATAAATTACTAGCAATCAAACTTTAAAAAAAAATCAGCTTTGACCACAATTGTCCGCATATGAGGGTAATTATAGTCACTATGCGGACAATGGTAGTCAGACCACCCCCTAACAATTATCACATACATATCCACGTGGTGATTCCCACCCAGTGCAGTCTTGGTGTGTCTCCCACAATCCGCAAGAGGTGCACCTGTACCATAGTTCGTTATTGCGACCAAATTCATCGCATACGAGGCATTTATTTAAATCATCGTCTTCGTCATCGCAAATCTTGTTAAGACTGATGTCTGATTCCGAAGAGCTGTTTGACTCCTGCAGCACGCGCCTTTTGGCCTTATTTGCCACTTGTTTTTTCTGTTTTCCTTTAGCTTTCCTTTCTTTCTTCCTTTACCTTCAACTCTCATTACCCGAATCGCAGTGACTCTCATTGCCCGATTTTACCTACTGCGAAAAAACGAATCGTAAAAAAATAACCTGACGTTAGAACACCTTCAACGATTTCAAAATATATAATTTAAGATTACAGTTACTCAATATGCTACATTAAATAGTCAGATTTGTCGTAATAATGTACTCACCGGTTATTTTGTGCACTCGTAAAATTACATCGAAAGCGCGCCAAAACGTGTAACAGCCTGCCTCCGCAAACGACCGATACGCACTGAACAGGCGATCGGGCGGCCGCTAGGTGTCACGTGACGCGTCGTTTAAGTCGACATTCGCTTGTTTAATTTCTTGCGTTTGGGTGTGGTTACACTGACCACCATTACCTGCTGACTCCCATTGCCCCTTTTTCCCCTAGCATAAAATAAAAATGTGTTGGTCGTTTTTCAAATTTAATTTTTACTTGTTAAAATATGGTCACGCCTTTCCATTATACTCTGTATTATAAAATGAGTGTTATATTTAAAGTTGTCAGTAAAGGGATTGAACCGCGGTAAGTGCGAGGGTGTGGAACTGTTCTCTTTCGATGGCTCTTCAATAAAAATGTTAAGTCTGAAGAGCCCTGAAGGGGAGTGGGTCGACTGATCGCACGTCAACTGGTTGAAGATTTACATATTAGAAAGGATTTTTTATTGCTTTATTTTATTGGCTTTACTTTAGAAGTTTATTGAAAGCCGTTTAGGGTGGGGAAATACTGTCATTTTTCTAATATATCATGTGGATTAATACGTTCAAAGTTTACAGTAAGTTTCCTTTCTAACCGACTTTAAAATCAGGAATGTGGTTCTCAATTCGATTGTTTTTTTTTAGACAAGTATTGGTGATGAGATGACGACATGTTTTGATTCGTTGTATCGTCGTAAATTGTATTCTAATCTAACTACACGACTCGGCTATGATGCAAAAAATTCAAATGAAAATGAGTACCTCAAAGCGAGATATTTGGTAAATATATGCCTGTACCGTTTGCCGGATATGAAAAAAATATAATGTAAATAAAACTACATTGCGAAATAAATGATATTTTGATTTGCAATTCCTTCGCCAATTTTATATTGGTTGTGTTTAATCTTTCTTAGACCTTACAAATTGTATGTTTGCACGGCTTGTCTTCAATCGATTGGAAATTCCTTCGGCAATGAGTGTACAGAGGGAAGAAATTCTCGGCAGGAAACTAAAGGCACGCGCGACAAAAAGTCGATGCGAATAAAAAAACTAATTTCCGTTTGCAGAATGACAAGCGAATAGAATTACTTATCTGCGAATAGAAGTCATATCCTTAGAATACGATAAAAACAATGTAAGGCATTTGAATCATCTTTATATCTGGGCGAAAATATACCCTGGGTAGTGTGGTGGGCGTACCGGAGTATGTCGCTACACACACTTAAGAGTCTTCAAACCTTAACTCTCTTACTAATAAACGCAGAATAAAGTTATACCAGGTATAAACCTATGAAAATGTATGGTTATTTCTTTGTTATACCTGGTATAACTTTATTCCGTGTTTATTAGTAAGAGGTTTCAAGATTAGACACAGACACAGTAGTCTGATTTTAAGTTCAATATATCCATTCTAGTTGTTTTTTTTTTAGACCAATGGATTAACTTACAAAGTCAATTTTTTTATTTTATTTCACTTAGGCATATATGGGCACATATAAAACGTCGACAAAAGGTGCACGGTTCGGGTTGGTCGTTTCCTATGGAGAAGCATTGCCGGTTGCAAGAAACTCCACGGTTACTCTTTTAAAAAATGTTTTGGTTTTACAACACTTCCATGTTTCAAAATCTTATTTTGATCTTGTTTATCATAAAATTACATTTCCATTTCTGAACTTAACTCAGATTTGGTGTCATGTCATTAAAAATACACATACGTGGGACACTCAGAAAGTTTTGCGAAACTAAAAAAAATTGTTCTATACGTACATATATTTTTATTAAATCTTTTCAAAGTACTTTCCACCAGCCTCTATACAAAGATTCATGCGCCTAAACCAGTTTTCAAAACACTTTTTCCAGTCCGCCGCAGACACCTCGTTTACAGCCTGCTCGAACGCAGCCAGCGCATCTTCCGGCGACGAAAATTGTATCCCTTTGAGCTGATTTTTTATTTTTGGGAATAAAAAGAAGTCACACGGTGCTAGATCAGGGCTGTAAGGAGGGTGACCCAGGAGTTTGACTGGCGTGCTGTCCAGGAAGTCCCTCGTTTTGAGTGCGGTGTGCGCAGGTGCATTGTCGTGGTGGAGCAGTAGCCCGCGGAGCCCTGTGTTTGGTCGCTTGTTGCTTATAACAGAGAAAACTTCTGGCAAACATTTGGTAGTATACCATTCGGCATTAATGCTTCTTTGATCCCGTAAGGGAATTGATACCAAGTGGCCAGTCAAATTAAAAAAGCTAGCGATCAAAATCTTACCCCCGCTTCTAGATCGCTTCACTTTGGTAGGCGTTGGCTCATTTTGAAACACCCAAACAGTCGACTGGCGCTTGGTTTCTGGGTCGTATTGATAAATCCAGGACTCATCACCTGTAACGATGTCGTAAACACGCCGAGACGAGCCTGCTTCAAATTTGTTAAGCATATCACGGCACCATTCCACCCGGGCCTGCTTCTGAGCATCGGTGAGGTTGTGCGGCACCCAGCGTGATACTATCCTCCTCACGCGAAGATGGCTGTGTAGAATCTCGTGAACGCTTCCCGATCCAATCTTCAATATGTGTTGAATCTCCTGATATGTAATTCGCCTATTGTCTTGGATTAAATTTTTCACTGCTAGCACGTTTTCTTTGGTAACAGCCGTCAAAGGGCGACCGCTTCTTTCGTCATCCCCCAAAGTTGGTCGACCGCGCTTGAATTCGTTATACCAACGATACACGGTTGCCTTGGAAGGGCCTTCATCCATGAATGCCATTTGAAGTCTATCGTACGATTCATCCGGTTTCAGGCGACACTTGAAATCGTATAAAATCATAGCTCTAAAATGTTCCCGGCGCAGATCCATATTTCAGTGAGACACAATACTTTGAATTAACTCGCAAAAAATGTGGAGGGAAATTTTGAAATTGGAACTTACTTATTTTTACTTATAAATAATCATATTTTCGAAAAACATTATAACTGGCCAGTCTCCCATATATAAAAACTTTTTTTCGCAATACTTTCTGAGGGGCCTGGTAATTAACTACCTATTTTAGATTAAAATATTGTGCGGAGTTTCATAAGTGGGCAGCCATTTTAAGTGTCCTTGGTAAGCTCTTGAATTAACACTAAGCAGGGGACAGAAGCGACATTTTTTTACCTAGGTACTAATTACATTTGCTTGCCTTAATTACGAGTCTCTTTCATCTTGAGTGTAAATTATATTTTTGTAAGTAGGTACTCTGTTTAACTTTTTATCACAGTCTTTGCAGTGAGGTTTTGTTATAGGAAATGTTTCTGTAATGTTATTCTAGGTTCTTGTAACTTCTTGGCTTTTTAACCAACGACGGACAAAGTAGGGTGTATGACGTGTGTACCTGTCGGTTTGTGTATTTGTGTATCTGTCGGTGGCATCGTAGCTCCTAAACGGATGAACCGATTGAGAGTGTTCTTAGCTATGTTTGATAAATTATGTTACAAGAAATAAAAATGTTTTGGGGTTTTCTTTAATTTTTTAATTTATTTTGAACAAACGAGCTATATTTTGAGCTGTGATGCAACAGGGTCATGGTTTAATGACTCGTATATGCACAGGATAGGGTGATTCATTGAGATGGGTATGTGAAAACCCGGGCTTCCATTTTTGAGGTAAAGATTAGTATTTATTTTTAGGAACCACATAAAACTTTAGAACTCGATTTTCTTCAGTCCTTAATTGACAATGAAGTTCTTCGAATATGTATCTCTTTCTCGGATAGTTTCAGATTCAACAACACTGGCTTATCTTCATTATAATTTAATTTACACGTACAGTTTAACACTTGTACAGAGTCAACAAATAAATCATTCATATTTATTTTATTATAGTAACTAAAGTAGGTATGTAATGTTTAGAGAGTCGCCTTATCAATCGCATACCTAGCTATTTATTTTGTCCTTGACGTTTGAGTATTACACGAACAAGTATTATTTTTATAACCGTTTCGGTTGTTAGCATTTCTATAATAACCTTATTATTTGTACATCGTAAATTGAAATCGTATTTTTTACATCAATAACAAACCTATTTATGTACATTACCCATTTCAGTTCTGACCTATATAGCTTGGTATATAGTCAAACGTCCATTTGTGAGGATCGTAATTTTATTTTATTCTCCTGTGTTAAAATTGGACATAAAAGGTACTCTGATAGAATTAATGCGAGTTCTATTCGTGCTTTTGAAATAGAACTTTATTGAATAATAAAAAGGTCAATTGTTATTGAGTATTTAGACTGAAGAATATTCTTTACTGACTGAATAATAATATACAGCTTTATGTTTTAAAATAAGGAGTAGTGATAAGAATTGAAACGGTTATGTTTGGGACGAACAAAATGTATTTACAAGACGGACGTGAGTGGAAAGGCCGGGAGGACGCCATGTTACAGACAAACACGATCCTATTGGTGATGTTCTTAAGAAAGGCCAGGTGCGCAGTACTCATAAACGGCCTGCGTGTATGAACGTAGATGACTCAAGAGGAAGTATGTAAGGATAGTAGCAGGTGGCGAACCGTTTTAAGAGCAGTGGTGATGAAATAACCACTGCTGTTTACACAAAGTAAGGCGCCTACCTGGGTTCGAAACCACGACTTACCACTTGCAAGTCGCCGACATTAACACTGGGCCCCCACTTTTGTTAGACTTGTTTATACAAACTATATAGATGTTTTTCCAGCATACAAAGCGAGTAAGTAACTTATTTTGAGCTGGTTTAAAAGTTAAAATACTACCGTGCAGACTACATACTTACACGAATCGAGTACGATGTAGGACACAGATATAAATGTAACTAGATGATGCAGTATTATGTACTTGGCGTGTAAAAAAACGGCGTAGAATTACGATCAATGATCGTAATTTTAAGCCGTGTGTGAGCTTTTCATTTAGCATTATCGGCGCCGGAAATCCACCGAAATCTAGAAAAATGCCCTTTTATGCCATATTGAGCTGTAAAGACTGTATATAAAAAGTTGGCCGAGGCATTGGAAATGTTTTCTTTCATTGGTAAGTAAATTTGTTTTTAAATTGTATGTGAAAAAGTGACACGCTTGGCTTTCATACAGATGGAGGAAATGGAATGGAACGGAATCTAGTTAGATTTATGTCTGTGATGTAGGACGTATGGTTATCCTACAAGTCTAGTACAGGGACCGTACTAAAATGTGTTAGCCCCATCATGATTCCGTTGTGCTCCGTCTCTGAGTCACAGTGTACCCATGGCAGTATTTTACAAGGTTTTCATTAACTTGCAATGTATGTATGTAAGTGTGTTCGAATCAAATCTTGCAACTGAATTTGAAAGCAGTTATCCTCCACCGATTAAGATGAAATTTTGCATACACGTTTAGTTTGGATGACAATGCAATTAGCTAAGTGATGTCATTCTTTGCCAATATGGCGGACTACCCAAGATGGCGGACTAGTTATTTTTAGTGCACTGCCATGATATGGGTATCAAATGAAAGGGTTTGCTGAGAAGAATAGGAAAAAAGGCTTGTTTTAAAAATAAGATTTTTTTATGAATAAATTATTTACATCTATTTGCCTAACGTGTGACCTAGGCCCCTGAAACGCAAAGATATCAAGATAATAATGACATTTATACGTAATACTAGGGTAATAGGCGTAAGCAAACTGGAATTATTACATATTCACGCTTTATTTTTACAACAGCGCGTGATTATTCAATAAAGTTCGCCGATGTTTGCGTACTCCTAATTAATTTAATTATATGCGAAGGCCCTACCGAGTGGGCGGTGTGAACAACATAATACCCACATGTGTTTATTTAACAATGAATAAACATGAAGTATTCTTAGGACATTTTTAAAGAACACAAAATTTGTAAAACCTTGTTTAACATTTTGATTGAGGATTAATTAGTTTTAACTCTTACTGTTTGGGTTAATAAAACTAATTACTGTTTGGGTTATTCTTGTATTGGGTGTAGATATTAAAATATATATACTTTTCAACAAAATTCGTCGAAATGTGGCTTTATCTATACACTGCTTAAAGGTCCTAAATGCAGCGTACTTTTCATCCGTGCAGCTTGCTTTTTATGTTCGTACTCGTGCGTAAAAAAGTGTAACAGATAATTTTCTAGATACGACCTTTTTTCAGAGATGTTCGCTTATTTAGAATACTCGTAAATAAAAGCCTCATGCATAATAGGCCTCAAAATCTTGTGAATTTATGAACTTGGTAAATACATACCTACATACATAAAATGTGATAATTATACATATAAATTATATTTCGTCAAATTGAATTAATTTTATCTGCTCTCATATCGTGTAGTATAAGTTTGAAATAAACAACAGTTGGTACATAACTGGTTTAAAGTACTAAAAAAACCGGCCAAGTGCGAGTCGGACTCGCGCACGAAGGGTTCTGTACTTGGTAAATTGCGGTTTACGATTTATGACGTATAAAAAAAAACTACTTACTAGATCTTGTTCAAACCAATTTTCGGTGGTAGTTTACATGGTAATGTACATCATACATCTTTTCTAGTTTTATCATTCTCTTATTTTAGAAGTTACAGGGGGGGGGGAACACATTTTACCACTTTGGAAGTGTCTCTCGCGCAAAAGTTTCATTCAACTTAGGAACTTTAGAAAAAAATGATATTAGAAACCTCATATCATTTTTGAAGACCTATCCATAGATAACCCCACACGTATGGGTTTGATGGAAAAAAAGAAATTTAGTTTCAGTTTCAAGTATGGGGACCCCCAAAATTTATTGTTTTTTTTTCTATTTTTGAGTGAAGATCTTAATGCGGTTCACAGAATACATCTACTTACCAAGTTTCAACAGCATAGTTCTTATAGTTTCGGAAAAAAGTGGCAGTGACATACGGACGGACAGACAGACAGACAGACAGACAGGCCGACATAAGGAATCTATAAGGGTGCCGTTTTTTGCCATTTGGCTACGGAACCCTAAAAAGCATAGTCTGACATAGTGACTTTGTACACAATTTAATTATTTAAGACCTGTATTATGTACCTACCTATGATCCAAAATAAAGATATTGATTGATAGATTGTTTGTAAGCCCGCATCATCTTCGCACACCTGCATGAAAATTTGGGTATATGTATTCTACAGCACTGCGTTGTCCGAACGTGCTACTTGCTCGTCTACTTTGTAACTAAACTCCATTTGCGATAACATTAGACGTTTAAATTAGGCCATTTTACAGCCCGTTCAATCGATTTTGACTTCTATTGCGTTGGTGATACGAAAAATGGTAGCTGTATTAAACAGTTGGTTTTGGTAACAGGTTTATGCTTTTTAAGTCATCCTTATGTTTACGGGATAGAACTTAAAATAGGTTAAACAGACTGTAAAAAAATTTGAAACATGTCTATTGTTATTTCACTCATTACTAATTATTAGTGCAATCCTTACTAATGAAAATCTTAATAATTAATCATTATTTATCTAGTGTAGATATTAAGCTTTGTAGCAGTTTCTTAATAATTCGAAATCTTCATATAAATTTGAATTAAGAATCTGCTAATAACTATTTTAACGGAGTTTTGGCGGGAACGTGATGGCGTCTATGTTGCTTTTCTGTTTTATTTTCTTAAAAATGTGCCAAGTTGAATATTAATAGTGTAAAAATGGTGGTGTTTTATTCTAATAATATTAGTGAATGTGCACGAGTGTGGGCAAGTAAAACACAGTGGCAGAACATGAGTTTGTGCATGTTGTCGACAGAAGTCCGTGGAGGCTTCTAGTAAAGTTACTGCCATTTTACTGGGGCCTGACTAGGACATTGGACTGAAAACTAAAGAAACGTGACACGGGCTAAATGCACAAACAGTGCGAAGCCATAAAAAATACAACTATTTTAACCAATTTTAACTAACATATATTATGGTTAATATTTTTTTTTTAAATTTATTTCAAATTTAGAAGTGCTTACTACTCCATTGTTTCCGGTTGTGTGACGTAATTACTGAAACAATTTCATTGTGTTTAGCGTGGATCCACGTTTTAGGCGGTCAAGAAGCAGATTTTATTGCTACGTTATCGAAAGTTACGATAATTTATTAAAACAATAAACGAAGGAAATTTTTATTTTACTCGTCACATTCCAGGCAAACTTGAGATTGTAAGCTAGGAAAAACCGAACAAGTGCGTGTCGGGCCACGCGCAGAAATAGGGTTCCGTTGTTGCACAATAATGCGGACTACGAAGAGGGCTTTTTGTTGTTTCGTGAACATTTAAACGGTTTCGGCGACTCATGCCAAACGCCGCCTATACGTTATTCGAGCGTAAACATGATTAATTTAGTAATAATAATGATTACTAAATTAATCATGTTTACGCTCTTAAGGATGTTATGATTTTATTTTTGTATGTTATTACTTGGTTCATAAACTCATATATTTACTACCTATTTTACACAACTAACAACGTAATATCAATATATATATGTATATTTTCATTGGAATTTGTAAAAAAAATACTTTTCCAAGTACATGAAGTTTGTCGACTATTACGCGTAAACTTGTAAAGTCCACTTAGCTGTGATAGTTTTCTTTTAAGTTCGATATACTACCGCCGTAATTTTTTTACATATCCAAAAGCAACTATTTAGCTGGCAGGGCGGGCACACGTGACTCTAACAAAAATTAGCAATTTAAAGCTTAATTTTACGCAAACGGATCATTGAATCGAATATATCCAACGTTACCCCACACTATGGGACAAACGAGAAAAATAATCCCCACTTTACTTTACTTGTTCAGCAGGTGCCATAACCATTTTGTCGGCGTGATTAATATGTATATCCATGGCAATTTATAGCTTTCTGGTACTAAGAGTCTCTGAGCTAAGCTGCGGATGGACAGACGGACATGGCGTATTCCGTAGTCAACTACGGAACCCTAGAAAAGAGAGAGATATTTAAAAATGAACAACAATGCGACTCTGCAGGCATTTCCGCTGTTCACGAGTCCCGTCGAAGCCTTTTAAAACTGCAGGGGCGTTTGATTTTATTTTATTTAAACGTAGCTTTCACGCCCGCTGTCGCCGGCAGACACAACACGACACCTCGGCTGAAGTGGAATATAAACTTGCTTTTGTACTTTAAATACTCTGGGTTTTCTATTATTAACAGTGAGCGAGTATTCAGCTGATAAATAAGACCAGAAATATAGAATTCAATTTTCAGGAAGTTGTTTGCAAGGGTGCTTGAGAAAAGCTACAAGATGTCATGCCCAGATTTTTGTCGTGAACTTATTACAATGTTCCCTACCTACTTTATGTTTGGGAATTTCTGTAGTTTGAACATATTTTTCATCACGTCATGCACATAGAGGCTGGGAGTTGCGGTATAATAACATCTATTCGATATTCTCTCCTTTAAAAGCACTTGGGCCGAGTTGGGCCTTTCTTTCCAAAGCGCTCAAGGAAAGGGCTTTGGGTTTTCATAATACACAAAAAGGACCTTTTATAACGTAGCACAATGAAGCCCAAATCACACACGTGCCTATCTTAGGAGGGACAGGCAGCGATTGTTCTCCCACGGGGTGCCCGCAAGATTTTCACAGCTTTATATGTATCCAGCCTCTCTCGGGCATAGCTTTCATTTGAATGGGTCGTCAGATTATAATAACTTGTGCGTACGCGGAAGGGACGTGATAAAGCTGGTAGAACAAGTTTTTGCGTCCAGCACACACCCGCGGGTCGCGACTGAACCTCTATTAGGTGCAGAACCCATTAACGCGTTTCGTTATTTACCGAATGTCCAACGCCAATGTGAAACTGGGTAAAACAAAAATGCTGTAACCGTTATTATCACTCCGTATATTTGAGTTGTTGAACTATAAGTTTGTATGTATAACCGACTGCATATCGCGAGACGGTGCGGGTGGAACACTTGGTGTGTGTACAGTGTATGTGCTACACGAAATTGTGATAGAATACGAGGCCAGTTTATAGGTACTAGTAATGTTAAAACATTTTTTTTTCTATGTTTAAAACTTATGTGCGGCCTAGGTATCTATCATGTACTGTAGTAGTAAAACACGACATCCGCGACGTATAGACACGACAATTCAATTAGATCAATTTAATATCTGACCTGACATAATATTCCGTTTGTTTTCATTGCCAACACACCCACATTTGGCAAAGTGTGTCCTTAGCGTTACGAACCTTTATAAAACTCAGCCATTCGTATGGGGAAACTTTTGCTCTTTTAAGATGCAAATATATGGGGCGTTCGTCATTTGTGTATTCTGGCAATTTCGGAGGGGCCGAGGCAGTTGGCTTTCGTATTAGACTATGCTATTTATGTGTACGTGTAGTGCAGAGTGTGGTGGTGCAGGCGAGTATAACTTAGGTATGTTTGAGCGCTCTTACTCGATAATAACTATCTATCTACCTAATGGAGAGCAAACTTGAAGTGACCTACTGAGCAACTTGTCAAATAATAAAATAAAATTCCCTGAACATCTCGACGTCGCTCCTTCATTAGGACGGTTAAAAAACTTTTGAGGTTTGAGTCTATTTAATTTCCTCTCCGCAGTCCGTCGGGGATTTACTCCCATTTAAATAAGAGGACGTTTTGCTAAAAAGAAAGCCTGGGTTCGGGAATTCGTGTAATTTTAGTGGAACACGTAAAACTGAAATGGTTGGAGGTTACAGGGTCGTGGCGCGAAATGTGACTGACGTAAATGCAAATTGTGTGTCTGAGATTTTATTCGAAATCGAAGTATCGCAGTTTATTGATATTTGTTGAGAGGCTTCTGAATTTTAAGTGTTGGAGGTTTTTGGAACAAAGGGTGCGGCGGTAAACTGAATTTCTTTTTTATACGTTTTGGAATGCAATAAAATATTGGCGTGATATTCCCGTACCTATCTTACCTCTCGCTACTTATTTATATGCACGCTGTAGGACTTATTTTTATCTAACAAACAAGACTGTTAATGATTCCTTTACAATTTGGTGGTGGACGTGTCGACCCAGCATGTCCTAGGTTATGTAGAACTTTATCATTATTTTAACGAGCATAGCGGAACATCCTGCTGGTCAGACATATAACCGCGAGGACGGAAAATACTGCGACAATATTGCTGTAATAAACCGTGTGGTTTGCCATTATTTGTTCACAGGTGGTTGCCGTGCATTAGCTCATCGTCCTTTAATAATTTTGCGGCGAGATTGCAATGGAGAGGTATTTTGTAACTGAATACAAAACTGTTTTATATAGTTGATATTCCGTTGTTTTGATTGTGAAAACAGGAAAATGTAGCACATATTACTTCCCCCACACTGAAGGAGACACTTCATTCATAAAAAAAGCGTAAAAGAGAGAAAACAGCGATAATAATTCTGTATATTCATTCTCACATTCTGTATACAAAACATTTCCATTGATGTCGGAGTAGGTAGGTATATTGCTCCGTTTGATGTTCGCTTATGGCCAGTGTTGTTGTGTGGAAGGTTTTACAGTCGCAATAAACGGCTTCGGTAAAATACAGCTCTGTGGAATTTCGGGAAGTGGGCCATGGTAAGGAAACTTTATTTAGAGCGTCCTGTTTCAATACGTCGCACGTGACTCGTCCTCCACGGCAACCTTGTGATTGCTCTCGTTAGAGAAGGACATAAGGACGCAAGGACGTAAGTGAGCAGGCGACTTAATACGATCCCCTGAAAGGGTCCGACGAATAAATACACAACTGTGCGCAGATCTGTGATGATTTGATTTTTCTCGACTGAGATTTCAATGTTATTGTGATATTGGAGATATATTTGTACGCTTTTATCATGGAATCGTTTTCGTTTGAGTACGAAACGTGATCTCGTTTCTTAAGTATTTCATTATATTTATACTAAAAGATGAGTTGCTATAAATATTGCTAGATAGCTCTTTTTGAGATATTAACAAAACTGTAAATAAGTAAACGTAATCAAGCCCGAGTGTAAATCAAGGAAAGTTAAAAGATTGATAACGCCTCGACCTCTATAAAAAGGAAATTAACTAGGAACCCATCTCTAATTGAAGTGGAGACGATGGAAAAAAGGTGATGTAAGTAGGTTTTGGTAGGTGCTTAGAAACAAGGGCACATTTAAATGAGAGAATCGATCGTTAGCGTAGCAGTGAGAATGAGAAATGGTCATGTCGATTAGACTAGGATTTATGGAACCGAGTAGAACTTACTAGGGCCATTCTACTTTTCGAGAGGCAATCTGCAAGTACTAAGGTCGAGTGACTTCAAAAGAACAACGTTGTTACCGTATTTCCGCTCGCAGCCTTATTTATAAAAAAATATCTAACCTAAACCTTATGGATAGTTTAAATACCTACGATTAGCGGATTCTAAATTCAAATTATCCATAAAGTATTAGGATTATGCTCATCAGTGCTTAAACCAATCATACGGTTATGTTTTTATTTATAAATAAGGCCTTTACGCATTAAATAAGATAAGTTTTACATAAAAGTGAAAACGTTAATAGGAAAATTGGTATTTTCATATAGAGACAGGTTATTGTCCCGCGAAATATAGAATAGCCCACCAATCGTTGAAGAGAACGATTTACTGGTATCTGCAAATGCGATACGCTGCAGCAGACTCCAGTGAGATACAGCGAAAATACAAAAATATATCTATAAAATGGGAACCATTTTAAATTGTTTATTTGTAACGTTCGATTTTCAGGATCCGGTGATCGCGTTAACATTGTATATGTCATATGATCAATCAAGGCACTATGTATAATGCCCGGGCAATATGATGAATACTGATTTAAACTTCATTATTCGGATAGGTTAGTTTCGAAGGGGATGACGGGAGCTGAAGCCAATTGTCTGGGCATTATGAATAACGCAGTATTAATCACTTGGTCCATCACATATGCATTTGATTGGGATTCAGTAACTCGCTATACCAAGGTAACTCTAGGTATTTCTGTGGTTGGTTGCGGAAGGGATCGTACGTTCCCGCGACCCCCAGCGTAGTTGTGAGATGGAACACCGGGGTGGTTTTAAGTCAGTAGGAGTCTGTCAGGCTCCTCTGCCCATGGGCGAAGTACATCTAATGGGGATTTTCCAGCCTGGAAAAAAAGATACATAAACGGATAAATGTGGGCTAGATATGAGCACTCTGAGCATTTTCGACCGTAGCGACATATATCGTCTGAAAATTTCTAAATCGATGGCGGTTTTAAAAAAAACCGGCCAAGTGCGAATCGTACTCGCGCACGAAATGCAATTGTCGCAAAAAAATGCAAAAAATCACGTTTTTCTGGTTTTATCCTGTTTTTAGTATTTGTTGTTATAGCGGCAACAGAAATACATCATCTGTGAAAAAATTTCAACTGCCTAGCTATCACGGTTCATGAGATACAGCCTGGTGACAGACCACCAGGCTGTATCTCATGATCTTTTTCACCCTTTGGGTACGGAACCCTAAAAAATACTGATATTTTCTACGATCAACATGAGTTTCAATCGATAACTATATACCAACAGGCATGTACTAAACCCCTTAAAAATATTTGAGCACTTATATACCTTGTTCAAGACAAAGACAAAAGATATTTATTTCAACTGGGCCACCAAGCGGCACTTTTGAATGTCACAATTTAAATTTACATGGAATAAAAGTTGATTCTACCGTGCATTCGGTAAGTAGCTTGTCATGGAGAAGAATGCACAAGAAATTCCATACTTTTTTAAATTTACATGGTATAAAAGTTGATTCGGATAGGTTAGTTTCGAAGAGGATGACGGGAGCTGATGCCAATTGTCTGGGCATTATGAATAACGCAGTATTAATCACTTGGTCCATGACATATGAATTTGATTGGGATTCAGTAACTCGCTATACCAAGGTAACTCTAGGTAATTCTGTGGTTGGTTGCGGAAGGATCGTACGTTCCCGCGACCCCAGCGTAGTTGTGAGATGGAACACCGGGGTGGTTTTAAGTCAGTAGGAGTCTGTCAGGCTCCTCTGCTCATGGGCGGAGTACCTCTAATGAGGATTTTCCAGCCTGGAAAAAAGATACATAAACTGATAACTGTGGGCTAGATGAGCACTGTGAGCAATTTCGACCGTAGTATTTATTATACTTTTATTATACTATAGTATATATCGTCTGAAAATTTCTAAATCGATGGCGGTTTAAAAAAAACCGGCCAAGTGCGAATCGTACTCGCGCACGAAATGCAATTGTCGCAAAAAAAGGCAATAACTTTTTTTGTTGTTTTATCCTGTTTTTAGTATTTGTTGTTATAGCGGCAACAGAAATACATCATCTGTGAAAATTTCAACTGCCTAGCTATCACGGTTCATGAGATACAGCCTGGTGACAGACGGACAGACAGACTGACAGCAGAGTCTTAGTAATAGGGTCCTGTTTTTACCCTTTGGGTACGAAACCCTAAAACATACTGATATTTTCTACGATCAACATGAGTTTCAATCGATAACTATATACCTACAGGCATGTACTAAACCCCTTGAAAATATTTGAGCACTTATATACCTTGTGGAAAATCTAGACAAGAAAAGAAAAGGCTCTTAGTAAATCAAGGTACGTAACAGAGAGTGCCTGCCTAACCGACTTAGTGCTTACGCAAAAGTTATAAAAACGACCGCCGCATAAAAGAGGCTTGAAAAAGCACCTAGCTATGAAAAGGTAAACATCATCACTGGAGTAAATTAACTCGTTGCTGTGAGGGGCTTACTCGGGTTTTATTAGGATGCTCGGGTCCGAACCTACTTCAGAATCACGGTTAATGGTGAAGATGGTAAGGTGTAGGTCACAGACACACTCAGCTGTACTTACAATGAAGGGTCATGCGGTTATCAATGTGGACCAAAGAGACTCGATTCGAATTCTCTGAATTTCGGCAACTAGGATAGATAACTATATAAATAATAATAAGCCAATTAAAGTATTTGTACTTGACTCGCGAGGTTGTCGACATGTGGGATGTGGACACAGCGATCATTGTACCGATAGTCGTGTCAGCCAATGGCTTATTAGCCACGAGCCTCGAACAACCCCTTAGGAGGCTCTCGTTAGGCGGCTGGGTCAAGGGCCTGATCCAGAAAGCAGTACTGCTGTACAAGGCTCGTATTGTTAGGAGGTTCCTCTCTCTGGAGCCCTGACCACCGGTAGCTTGGACCCTGTTCCCGATACCGGTGGGCCTCTATTATTTATATTTTCAAATGTTTTTTTTTGTATGATTTATGCAATATTTAAAAATGTATTTAATAAGAATAAAAGACATAAAAATAAAGTTTATTAAAATTATATTAAAATATTTTAAGTAAAACAATAAGTACAATTTTTATTTAAATTTATAGATTTCAGTTACGATGACGGCAATTAAGCAAATTTAAAGTTTATCGAAGATGGTATAATTATACTAAGGCTTAATTGCTAGAGATCTTGTGAGATGCTGATAGATAATTCAGCAAGCACGACATTATACCACAGTTATTTGAATTAAGGATTAAATGTTGAGGATATTTAAAAAAAAAATAAGCTGTAAAACCTATAAAAAGGAGTCAAAATTGCAGTCACACTATCAAAACAGCAGCGGCAATATTTTTTAGGGTCTTGAATTTCAACTTTTCACGGTTATTAGGTACTAGCTGTCCCCCGCGGCTATACATTCCGTCAACTGTACCCTACTCTACCTTATCCTACCTACGCTACCCTACCTATTTACCCTACCTACTTACTATTTTTTTTGTAGCCTATATCCATCCCCAGGATGTCATCTATCTCCTTGCCAAATTTCGTTGAAATACTTTCATAGACGTGAAAAGGTAACAGATAGACAGAGTTACTTTAGAGTTTATATTATTATAATATGGATAATCTACGTATACTTTAATTTCTATACAACATATTAAGGCGGTACCCCGAGCAAAACGCCGCGCAAGCCGTTTTTTGTGCTATTTTTAGGAGCTATCTACTCGCTATTTAAAAAGAAATATCAATTAATAAAAATACATTAAAATTCTACATAATATTGATTCAAAAATGGTAGATTTCGTTTTTTTTTAAATGTTTTATATATTTCACTAATCTCCTTCCAAAAAAACATAAAAACGAGAAATAATTATTGATATTATGCATCTCCTCGTAAAGTGTTCATTAGTTATTTTTTGTACTAACACTAATGGATAGACAATTTAATAACGAACATTTTTGTAGAATTATTTTTTTCAAAAGACCAAAATTCGATTTTATAAAGATTTTATTCTAAAATCTGGGCGTATAAAATACTGTAATTCATGCGCCACCAGTGCCGCTAGACCAATAGAAATGCTCATATCTCATGCCGATTTTTGGTCAGGGTACCGTCTTAAACCAGTTGTGGATAATTTAACTTCTGCTACAAAAACTAGCCATTCGAATTTTGGGAGAGAAAATTCTAAATTCAGAACGTCAAAATCAAAATATCATTAATGTTTAAGTATGATTTTATAAACTTTCTCTCACACATACTGTTTATGAATAGCTTATCATATTGTATGGTATTTATCCTAAACTTTTTCCTTTAAAGAAAACTCTTGACGATACTTCAGGTAGAGCAAAGATGCGTGTAAGTATAACAGCAAAGTTTGAATGCTGCAGAACTTTATAATTATCGGCGGAGGGAATTAAGTCAGTGCTTGAAGCAGAATGTTCTTTATTACCGCACTTAGCGAGTAGTGGCGTAGTGTAGTGGAGGGTCCGCAACGTGTGGCTCGCAACTCCTTCACAACTGACTTAATTAAGTGAGCACTGAGCACCTCGAATGTCATTAGCTCCTGGTTACGATGAAGTGCCTTCCAGATTTCTGTAGCTGTGTTTTTGTCTTGGAGCTGTCAATGAGATAGTTCCTTATGTTATGAACGTTTTGGCATATATGTTTGGGTTTGGTACATTGTACAGAGTTACTTTAAGATATTTTTTAACAAACGGAAGTTACCAGATATTTTCCATAAGAAATTACCAGATATTTTTCATAATTAATGTAATTCGTTTAGTCCATCCAAAGGTTGTTGCCTAATGCGATAAGACCGCCTATTGTACACTTGTATTAGTGAAAGTTTGTCCTGTACGTATTCTGTGGTGTACAATAAAGTATAATAAATCTATACTAATCTATACTTATTATTGTAAAGAGGAAAGATTTGTGTATGTAAAGAATAAACTTAAATTAAAAATTCTTTCACCGTTGGGCAGCTACACTATCCCCGGGTGACATAGGCTACTTTTTATCCGTATATTCCCACGGGAACGGGAACTACGCGGGTGAAACCGCGAGCCATCTGCTAGTAAATAAATAATTATTTTATTCAATCTAAATCTTACTAAATCATCAACTGTTTGCTATTTAAAAATGCGATCGATTTTATTGTGTTGAATTTTTGCACCTACTTTATTGGCCTCTTAACAAAATGGTGGCAAAACAGTGTAGTATTCTTTGAGTTGACAACTATCATTGTAATGCTTGTGTTCAAGTATTGTCATTTTTCGTAAGGAATTTAGAAATAGAAAAAATACGCTCTACATTTTTATAATTCTGAAACACTCTCGAGGCGCAGCGGCCTTGAGCGAATGTCTTATCCACAATGATATGCCGAATTCAGCAAGTTCAAACGCGACAAACTTGGCATCGGTTATCGCGATTTTCTCAATGCTTAGTCAGCTGAAAAATAGACGGCACCCTCGGATCCCAGGGATCTTGGTTCAGTTATTCGTAATAAAACAGTCCGAGAGTTTTGCGTCTTTTGCAGTCAAGTAAACTGAATATATTATGTCTTAATCGTTTCAGAATCATTATATTCCAGTGATAAAACTCTTTGTTACATCAAACAATATCACTCCAAAAATTTTATCAACGCACTATGAAGACTCGCAGCGTTACCAGATAATATAAATAAAACTGCCATATGCATAAATACGGGATATGCTGCAGTAATACGTTATGCAGATCCTCGGACATGACTTACGGCGTTGTTGTAAATCAAGTTCAATTTAACATTTTCATATAAAGTGTTAAAGGGAGTGCGTCGCGTCGGTGCGCGCGCGCGAGATCTGTCATCGACTGTGGATTTATAGCGCATCGTTCGACGGGATTTGCTTTTGCTTCACGTAATGGATTGCTTTAGAATTCCAACGGTTCCGCTCGAATATATTTTTTGTCCATTTCCCATATGTCTACTTCAGTGTGAAACACCAGGTTATTGTTTTCCTGATGTATTGGATCGTTGGTTTTATGGAGGTATAAACGACCTTACATATTCCTATTGTTTTTACCAAAAACATTTTCACGCATAAAGCTTGATTCAAAGTGTTTTACCCTGTATATGGAGTGGTCATAAAAATATTTGCAATAAAAGTGGGCATATCTATTGAAAAAGTGGACAATGAAGTGATATATTTTTTTAAGCGAGCTCAGTTTTTTCACTCAATTACAGTTTTCAACTTACATTCGATACGTATCCGAACGAAGTTGGCGAGCAAAGGAAAAAGGAATGTTTATTCATGTACTCGTAATTGAATTCTGTTGGGAGTGCGGTTGGGCGCAAATTGAAGTGGAGCCGGCGACGGCGACGGACGGGCGGCGCCGGGACGAGGCTAGAGGCGCGCGGTGACCGGCCAGGCAGCGGCCGCTGCAGGCGACGCGACGTACTCGGCACAGACCAAACCCTTGATATTTTAAAGTACAGAGGTACTTTTGTATTTGCCTGTATTTGTTTTAGTCTGTTGTTTTACCCCGTTTAGAAAGATGTAATTAATTTTACATTTCATAAATATAATGAGAATGTTTTTGCAACAATGTTTTAATTAAACAAGAGAACGCACAAAGCACCTCTTTCATTAATGTGGCTAAAGGGTATAAAATAAGAAAAATCTTTCTAATCCTTTGTTGGAGATTTCTGAAACAAAAAATTACAACTTTATACAGTGTAGTATTTTATACAAAAGCTAACTGGTCTCGAATGCTGTCTGCGGATCTCGATAAGTAACATTTTATCAAAGAAAGCGTTGCGATAGCGTTTGGCATTTCGACAATCGTCTTCGCTGTTAGAATGACAATTATCTCTTAAGCCACCTTTGTATGATTACTGTGCATAAAGTTTAGTTTATAGATGGCAAGATATTTAATTAAGCTGGGTGCAAAGCTGTTTTGGTGCACCGGCACCGGCTGGGGCGCGTTATCGTTATTAGGATATCTTCAGAGCTGCGCTAATGGTCACCCGCTCAGCGCTGCAGATGCTACAGAAACTAAAATTCGTGGTAAGTGCAGATTCAGAATGATAACGCCCGTCATCCACACTATTATTATAAATGCAAGAGTAACCATGTATGTCTGTTTATTTGTAACCTTTTCACGTATAATGCGTAGGTATAATGTAGTTGTTTGATGCAACTTGGCATACGGCTACATCATCTCTGGATTAGGATAAAGTTTACTTGTTTATCTCCCTAGTGGGCACTAGGGAGATAAAAAGTTTTCGCAATTATATTTGAGTTTTATTTTTATATAAGTTGATTGAATAAAAGTTATAATGCGGTTTACGATTTATGACGTTTAAAAAAAAAACTACTTACTAGATCTCGTGCAAACCAATTTTCGGTGGAAGTTTACATGGTAAATTAATAATGTACATCATATATTTTTTAGGGTTCCGTAGCCAAATGGCAAAAAAGGAACCCTTATAGATTCGTCTGTCTGTCTGTCTGTCTGTCCGTCCGTATGTCACAGCCACTTTTTTCCGAAACTATAAGAACTATGTTGTTGAAACTTGGTAAGTAGATGTATTCTGTGAACCGCATTAAGATTTTCACTCTTAAATAGAAAAAAAACAATACATTTTGGGGGTCCCCATACTTGAAACTGAAACTATTTTATTTTTTTCCGTCAAACCCATACGTGTGGGGTATCTATGGATAGGTCTTCAAAAATGATATTGAGGTTTCTAATATATTTTTTTTTCTAAACTGAATAGTTTGCGCGAGAGACACTTCCAAAGTGGTAAAATGTGTCCCCCCCCTCCCATAACTTCTAAAATAAGAGAATGATAAAACTAAAAAAATATATGATGTACATTACCATATAAACTACCACCGAAAATTGGTTTGAACGAGATCTAGTAAGTAGTTTTTTTTTTAATACGTCATAAATCGTAAACCGCAATTTACCAAGTACGGAACCCTTCGTGCGCGAGTCCGACTCGCACTTGGCCGGTTTTTTTAGTATTATAATGATATTCTCTTATTTTAGAAGTTACAGGGGACACACATTTTACCACTTTGGAAGTGTCTCTCGCGCCAACTATTCAGTTAAGAAACAAAAAAAAAATTAGAACCCTCAATATCATAGACACTAGACCGATAGCGCTAGGTTTTGAGGTTTCAAAAATATTAAAGTTGTTTGTGTTTCGCATATAGTTTCCAGACCATTTGCCCAACCTAATACCTTAGTTTGTGTCATCTTAGGTATTTGCATATGTAGAAATTTAGGTATTTGTCTTTTCGACCAGTATTGGACGAAAAGAAAATTAGAGATGAAAATTTTACTTTCACGATAATAACGAAGTAGTAAATGATGTACTTAGGCATTTTGTGTCACATCTATCCACGATAATCCTAATACTTAACCAATACCTAACATGTCGGCCAACTAGCTCAAAAGAATATTACAATAGGTTAAATAGGTGTTACGCGTTTTAGAGTACTGATATCTGTTGGTTAAAATATTTTGTGTCGAATTCATCCACGACTTTTATAGATATTTTATTTTTTTATTACAACACCCTGTAAAATCCACAAAAGAAAATGCAAGTTATTAGAGTTTACTTGTTTTTGATTATTATGGTGTAACAAAACCCTGTGCATAATTTGTGTCGTTTTTATCCACGAAATCTTATGATTTAAAAAAAATACTAGACTTCTTCGCACGAAGGGCGAGCGCGGAGAAAAGCGCGGGAATGCGCGCGGCGGGTGCCGGCCAGCCAGACTCGCGACGCGTATATTTATTTACATTAGGTCTTTGCGAGTTGCAACAAACAAGTGCGTACGTTATTTATGATGTATTTGATTGATTAATACACACTTGCACTAAAAACTTAACTAAGAATTAGTTGCTAACACGAGGTTAAATTGACATTAATGTATAACAAACTGTCAATTTAACCTAGTGCTAGCAACTAAATCTGAGTTAAGTTTTTTGCGCAAGTGGGCCTTAACAGTTTGTTATGAAGCCGTGAAAGACTAAAATGGAATATAATCTAAATATAATAAATGTGTTATATCGACACCCAATATATAACCCAATACAAAGTAACTCAATATGGCATGGTTTTCAACACAGTTTTTTTTTTTTTGCAAGGTTTTTTTGTTTAACAGCTGCAGGCATAAGTTGTTCTGTACAATTTCAGGTTTCATGTTAATAATTTTAATTGCTTTCTCAGTTTTAATAAAACTACTGCAAGTATGATTTTTGATTTGATTTGATAAGAAAATCATTGTAAATACCGTTACAATGCAAATTGTCCAGAATCCAGACCGATACCAGTGGTGTCTAATCCCATACAAAGAAACCGAGCCGACGTACTTTACTGATTATACTGATTATTTTATGTACACCAATCGCGTTCGGTTCCGTTATACGGATAAAGATGGTGATCTATCTATCGCCGTGGAAAGGCACCGAACGCGATCGATTTACAAAAAAATAATTGGTATAATGAGGTGAAAAACGCTAGTTACGTCGGCACGGTTTCCTAGTATGGGATGAGGCATCTGTATGTATATAATACTAGATTATATTATCTGTGTCGCTACTCTGTGTCGACAAGTTCACCTTGGGTAACGGCTAACTTATGCCGGAAAATAAGGCCTTCAACAGCGCTGCCAAGTCCTGCAAAAAGGTGTTGCAAAGGTCTCGGTCCGACCACATTACTAACATGCCACATAACTACAGTCGAATAGGGACATAACTTGCGTCTTACCCAGTAGGTAATAAAGAGTTTCGGTCCCTGGGTAAGTCGGTTGAGTTGAACTTCTGCCATCCCTCACTACCACCACTGCTGAAACCCGACTTCGCTGAGGAGAAAGCAAACTTATTTGCCTTTTTTGCGGAATCTTTGCGTCTGCATTCTGGTGATGCGTGGCCCCTTATTTCTCCTGGTGAGACATATATGTCGGACATTCGCATCCATCAAAATGACGTTCGTAGAGTGCTGGGCAACCTCGACTTGAACAAAGCTGACCCCGACGGTATACTAGCACTTGTTCTTAAAACTTATGCGCCCGAACTGTCTACGATCTTGACACTTCTATTTCGCCTTTCGTATGAAACTGGAAAAGTGTCGAATGCTTGTAGGTAAGCTAACGTACAACTCCAAGAAGGACAGTTGAGCTGATCCGGCCAATTACAGACCTCTACGTGTGCTTAATATTAAGCTCTTGGCATACCTAGAAGCTAATGACATCCTAAGTGATTGCCAATACGGCTGCCGCCGAACTCGTTGTATGCCATTCACATCTGGAGTGAGGCAATCGAAAGGCACTGGGAGGCGCTTACCGTCTCCCTCAAAAACTCGAAAGCTTTCGATAGGGTCTGGCACGAAATCCTTATTAGTAAGCTTCTTTCATTAGGTCTGCCTGGTGATGGTATGTGTAATTGAATTGTAGAATTCGAGTGGTTATAGATGGGTGCTCGTTGGACCAATTGGATATTAATGCTGGGGTCCCTCAAGGGTTGGTACTCTCAGCAACGTTATTTTTGCTACATATAAATGATCTGCTAAAAACTTGGGCATGCAGACGACAGCACTGTTGCTGAGAGGTACTTGTCCTTTGTGAGGCTGTGGTGGAGCGTTTGAGCTTATCCTTGAAGCCAGTATCCAAATGTGGTGATGCCATTTTGGCCAGGTTCTATGCTGCTAAAACCCAGGCGTGTCTTTTCTCTGTTAAAATGAGCTAATTCCACTCGGCTCCTTCCTTCCGAGGTGTAAACGTACCAATAATGGACCATCTTGGAATCCATCGGAGCTTCTTGTCGCAACTTTTAGCACGATCCTCAATTTTGGGCCATACATTGAGGCAAAGGCTCAGCTGGCTGCTATAAAGTTGGGTATCCTCGCAAAGGAGAAAGAGGAGGAGAGGGGTATGCTCGGAGTTTCCTTGCGTGATCGAATCAGAAATGTAAAGATCCGCAAGGGAACCAGGGTTACCGACATAGCCCGAAGAATTGCCAAACTTAAGTTGCAGTGGGCAGGGCACATTGCTCGCAGAACGGATGGCCGATGGGGCAGATAGGTTCTGGAATGGCGACCGCGAACCGGAAGACGATACGTTGGAAGGCCTCCCACCAGGTGGACCGATGACCTGGTGAAGGTTGCGGGGATCCGCTGGTTACGAGATGCATGGGACCGGTCAATGTGGCGACGCTTGGGGGAGGCCTATGTCCAGCAGTGGACGTCATTCGGCTGATATGATGATGATGATGATCCTCGCAAAGGTGAGACGGTTCTTCACGCCAGAACAGTTTTTCAAGTTGTATCAAGCGCAAGTTCGATGATGTATGAAGTACTTATCTCATTTCTGGGACGGATCTGCCAAATACCAGCTTGATGCACTTAAGTTGATAAAAAAACCGGCCTCAGGAAGCTCATCAGCGATGAGGCACTGGTAGAGTCAAAGCTCTAGAGCCTTGAACATCATTGCCAGCTTATCGGTTTTTTATCAGCTGCATTTCGGGGAGTGTGCAATGAAATTACATGATCTCATTCCGCCTAGCTCGTTTCGTTCCATTCCCGTTCGTAGAACATAGAGCAGTGATGGCCCAGTGATAACAGATTACATAAAGTTAAACCAATGTGTAACTAAAGTTACAATGTTATTCATATTGGGTGTCGATATGTGGTCTCATACTGGACGTTAATACAGTGATTGTTAAAAAAGGGGATTATTAAAGTTCATAGAATCGAGCATTGTAAGGGATGACGGAAAAGCCGAAAAAAAGTCCTTGTTTTAAGGACCGCGATGAAATAAAACTACCAGGCCCCTCAGAAAGTTTTGCGAAAAAAAGTTTTTATATAGGTATGGGAGACTGGCCAGTTATAATGTTTTTCGAAAATATGATTATTTATAAGTAAAAATAAGTAAGTTCCAATTTCAAAATTTCCCTCCACATTTTTTGCGAGTTAATTCAAAGTATTGTGTCTCACTGAAATATGGATCTGCGCCGGGAACATTTTAGAGCTATGATTTTATACGATTTCAAGTGTCGCCTGAAACCGGATGAATCGTACGATAGACTTCAAATGGCATTCATGGATGAAGGCCCTTTCAAGGCAACCGTGTATCGTTGGTATAACGAATTCAAGCGCGGTCGACCAACTTTGGGGGATGACGAAAGAAGCGGTCGCCCTTTGACGGCTGTTACCGAAGAAAACGTGCTAGCAGTGAAAAATTTAATCCAAGACAATAGGCGAATTACATATCAGGAGATTCAACACATATTGAAGATTGGATCGGGAAGCGTTCACGAGATTCTACACAGCCATCTTCGCGTGAGGAGGATAGTATCACGCTGGGTGCCGCACAACCTCACCGATGCTCAGAAGCAGGCCCGGGTGGAATGGTGCCGTGATATGCTTAACAAATTTGAAGCAGGCTCGTCTCGGCGTGTTTACGACATCGTTACAGGTGATGAGTCCTGGATTTATCAATACGACCCAGAAACCAAGCGCCAGTCGACTGTTTGGGTGTTTCAAAATGAGCTAACGCCTACCAAAGTGAAGCGATCTAGAAGCGGGGGTAAGATTTTTATCGCTAGCTTTTTTAATTTGACTGTCCACTTGGTATCAATTCCCTTACGGGATCAAAGAAGCATTAATGCCGAATGGTATACTACCAAATGTTTGCCAGAAGTTTTCTCTGTTATAAGCAACAAGCGACCAAACACAGGGCTCCGCGGGCTACTGCTCCACCACGACAATGCACCTGCGCACACCGCACTCAAAACGAGGGACTTCCTGGACAGCACGCCAGTCAAACTCCTGGGTCACCCTCCTTACAGCCCTGATCTAGCACCGTGTGACTTCTTTTTATTCCCAAAAATAAAAAATCAGCTCAAAGGGATACAATTTTCGTCGCCGGAAGATGCGCTGGCTGCGTTCGAGCAGGCTGTAAACGAGGTGTCTGCGGCGGACTGGAAAAAGTGTTTTGAAAACTGGTTTAGGCGCATGAATCTTTGTATAGAGGCTGGTGGAAAGTACTTTGAAAAGATTTAATAAAAATATATGTACGTATAGAACAATTTTTTTTAGTTTCGCAAAACTTTCTGAGTGTCCCACGTATACATAATCACCATCACCACACATAACTGGAGATTTTTTTTTTACTTCGTGTATTATTTGTTTTGCTAACTGTACACTACCTACTCGAAGTGTGGCACGGGATATTGAGAAGCAGTATAACGAAAAAGCGGTGGGTAGGTAGGTGTATCTACCTACATACCGCTTTCAGGTTCAAATTGGAAGCGAATCGAAGCGTAAATACAAGAAAATAATTGACCACATTGACCGTCTTCTAAGCATTCGTAGGTAAGACAGATTGCAGACGCATGATTTGTACAAAATTCCCACGTCATTATTTTTATCTCTATAGGTTACAAATTTGTTCATTACGTAGCGGAGATAAGAGTCAATCAATACTCAATATAATAGTTACGCATCGCTACGCATCTAAGAAGAAATCGTACTGAACGAACGTGTGTGCATGCGTATGCCGCCTGGGCCTCCTTCGCCCGGCCTCCTGCGCCCGCTTCGACCGCTACCATGTTTTTGTGTTTTATTCATATAAAGGTACATATCGTGCATGAAAATGACACAAATTTACAATGTCGATTTTTCATGCATTTATGATATTGATTATGTTAACTCTAATGATTGTAATATTTTTTTGAAGCGTTTGTAGCTTGGAAAAACAAAATAATTAAAAATCTTAATATTGCGTGGCCTAATTTGGCACAAATTTAATTAATTGGGATATGTAAGTGATCCGAGAAAGGAAATAGTAATTTCATAAATTGTAATATTTTTTTTGCACTATTTTTACACACTGACCCCTATGCCAGTTTGCACTGGACGAATATGACACAAATTGGGTTTACACACTCCGCAGACTATCCTAGATATGATAGCATAATTATTTTAAACTTTAATTTAATTTTGCCAGTTTTGATTTGAATAAAAATAATCAACCACAAATCATCGAATTACTGAAAATGCAAGTAACAGATGTGACACAAAACGCAAAAATAAGCTACATAGGTACGACTGTATCCACAGGCAAGAAATAAGCAACTTTAGAATTTTTTTAACTTATGACATCAAAATAGCCTAGCGCTATCGGTCTACACGTATGTATGTATGGGTTTGATGAAAAAAAAATTGAGTTTCAGTTCTAAGTATGGGGAACCCCCAATTTTTTTTGTTTTTTTTTCTATTTTTGTGTGAAATTCATAATATAGTTCACAGAATATATGTACTTACGAAGTTTCAACAGCATAGTCCTTATCGTTTCGGAAAAAAGTGGCTGTGACATACGGGCGGACAGACAGACAGAAATGACGAAAAACTCGTAAAAAGTAAGCAACGTAAGTTACTTCTACGTACATTCAAACTAAGAGTTATTCATTTATCGAGTTAGATTGTAATTAATAGATTATTTCTTACCCAAACCACAGTCTAACCACTGATATGTGGTCGCCGTGTGGTTTGTGGTTAGCCATAATCGTAACAGAATTTAGATGAAAGGGTGCATCCATCTTGAGAATATTCCTGTTTACCTATTTCATGATCATGAAGTTTTAATAAGGCTTTCATATCATTTTCAGGAAAACACATACATGTATAAACTCACTTATTTCTCATGTGGGTAGGTAGAAACAACACAACGCCACCTACCATTTCCTAGAATGTAGACTAATTTTTAATTCGTATCAATGAATCTACTTCACAACTACAATTTTCTTAATGCATTTCAGCGCAGGTGGATTTTATTAGGATTTAAAAATAAAATCTCAGTGCAGTACACAAGTAGCGTTATCCTTTAAAATGTCGAGCAGGCTTCCTATGCCGGTCGTCGTAAAGAGATAAGCCGTACGGAGCTCCTACATTTTTCCAACTCACCAGCTTTGCTACAAGTGCAAAGGCAATGAGTCTCCCTATGCAGCTCTCAGGCTGCATTAAATTGAAATTCTGTTTGGATGTGTTATGAGAGATTAAATTATGGATGTTATTTAAGGGTATTATAGTAACATTTAATGATAAATCAGAAAACGTAAGATACATTTTGATACAAGTGACTAAATGTCATTGCATCTGAGGCAACTGTTAATTATAGAGACGAGATTGCAAATACCCATGTGAATCAAACGACGTTTTTCAACACACTATAAATAATATAATAATTTATTTCCAGTTTCACAGACTCATTAAATTAAACATTCATACACACATAGTCACATTCAATAATCAAATACATAGTTCATAATAATATAAATAGAAATTATTCAAACAACAAACTATTCAAACAAAGCAATCAATAAGTCATAGACTTGTTGCGGTAGGTTTTAGATAAGGTTAAAACGGGCTGGTTTCCGCAACTCCACGACCAAGCGCGTATTTTGCGTACGGGAAAATGTCGCAGTATTGCCAAATTACCTGCGCTCAATGTGTAACCTACAGCAGTGATTAATGTAGGCGCAATGAACCCTTTCCGCGAGCGCGGCCAACATGCTGTTGGAGCTCTCTCGCACTCGCCGCACCATCGAGGTGCCTCTCTTGCGCATTGTTGTATAAAAACAATCTACGCGCGCCTCCGCAAATATTGTCGAAGCGCTGCTAACGGGGGAGACCCAACAACAACCTCCTATTATAGTTTTCGATTGGAACTGAATGTTACCGTCATTCATAATAGTTATGGCCCATTTTCTTCATGAAATCCAAGAGGTGAGTCCCTAATTTGGAAGTTCTTGTTAGATGGGTCGCGGTCTAGTCAACTTTGGGATCCACTGCTATGAGTAGTTTGGTTGAACGATAGTGACGAGATAACTTCTTATCAAACAATATCAAGACAATTCCAAAAGCGTGCAGAACTCTTTAACATGGCAATCACCTATTGTACACTAAGTGCTAAGTTACAAATGTACCGTGATATTCTACAAGGGTCACCTAGGGAAAAGTCTTGCGTCGCGTGACTTGAAAAGTAAAACAAAGTGAAGATCTGTCAGTGGATAAACCAGCATCCGGGTGCTTACATTCGCGAGATCCCGCGTTGTCCCGTAATCCCGTAAAGCCAGCTAAATGCGGGACTTGAATAATCCCGGGGACAGGTGAGCTGCTGTGCTTCACTTCGAGGATTTGAGGTCGAAAGTTTGTTTAGATTCTGTAACTATACAAACATTCGACCCGATATGTTGTGTAAATGGGATGTCAACAAAATTATAGTTGGAAAACTTCGTTTTAGACAAAGGAATGGCCTTTGTAGTGGTGTTTTGAGATAAGATAAGATAAGATATATTTATTTTGTAAAACATGAGTGTAGTAAGAAGGTCTTATATTAATATGAGGTGGCTGTGGCGTGTGGTGGTGGTGGTGAGGTGGGTTGTAGACTTTTTCATTGCATTTTTTTGCATTGTCCTCACATATGTGAATTTATTAATGTATGTACTCATGTACCTAAATATTTGTAAAAATCATTTTTTTTTTAAAAAGAGTAAGTATGGAGTTTCTTGTGCATTCTTCTCCATAACAAGCTACTTTCCGAATGCACGGTAGAATCATTTTTTTTAAAAGAGTAAGTATGGAGTTTCTTGTGCATTCTTCTCCACAAGCTACTTTCCGAATGCACGGTAGAATCAACTTTTATTCCATGTAAATTTAAAAAGTATGGAGTTTCTTGTGCATTCTTCTCCATAACTAGCTACTTTCCGAATGCACGGTAGAATCAACTTGTATTCCATTTAAATTTAAATTGTGACATTCAAAAGTGCCGCTTGGTGGCCCAGTTGAAATAAATATCTTTTGTCTTTCTATAGTTATTGGGTACTAGCTGTTGCCCGCGACTACGTCCGCGTTAAACTCGTTTTTTTTTTTTCTCACATTTATTGTGACTTTTGTCAGGACAAAAAGTTATGTAATGGTGTAAAAAACTAAACACACATGCGATTGCAGCAATCCCGAGAGATTGGCCGTTATTGTATATTGAAGAGTTCTATTGTATAGTAGGACTACCAGGATATCTATATATAGGCTTGGATAAATAAACTGGCAAGCAACCAATTGTGGTCAAGGATAGCGGATAGAAGACTACTCAAAGAGTAAATAATAAATACTCACATTAAAATCACACACCGATTTATTCCTACAACAATCAGTTTATCAAATTAAAATTAAATATAGACTATTTCGTAGGTACACTTTCGTAATATTTAATCTCCAGAGTTTATCACACAAACACGAATCGTGCTAAGAACTAACTCCGCCCGCCAAGCTTTTTTCCCGCGTCACATTCATTTTTTTTATATTACTTCCTTTTTTTTAAAACGCGGCATCGTTTTTTTTTTTTATAATTATTTGTGGCTAAGCCACTGGCTTGGTTACGAGACCTTTAAGCCAAGTCTTTAATAGAAAAGTCTTAATTTTAAGTTTTAAGAGTTTACACACTTGATTTGTACACTACACACTTCCACAACTGTTTTTAATAAATTTAAAAATGGGCACAAAACATTTCTTAGTTTTTAGAATATCGTTCAGGCGGCGGGAGGAATTATTTGGTAAGATATCACTCAATTCACTGGCAAGTATCAGTCTTTCTATTGTAAAATTTTGACAGTTCAAAATCAGGTGTTCAGCGTCAGCTTGCGGTGCGTTACAGAATTTACAAGAATCACTTGAAATTATGCCCAAACGGGATAAGTGGGCAGGTGTGGTGGTATGGCCAAAGCGAAGCCTGTTAATCGTGGTGATAAAGTGCCGGCTGGCTGACTCCAGGTCGTTGTACCAGGGTTCTGTTGGTAAGTCTGTTTGGATACTTCCGTACCACTTTCCTTTCTGCTCTTGGTCTTTCTTCCACATTTCAACCCAGAGATTTTTCAGTTCTTCGTTTATGAAGCTATAATAATCTGTATGTGGTACACTAACATATTGAACATCCAGTGAATTTGTCCCCTCATTTGCAGTTCTATCTGCTACTTCATTTCCAGATATACCTTTATGCGAAGGGATCCATATAAAGGATATCTCAATATCTTTACAATTTAACTTATATAATAAATCTTTAATTATGTACAAAATATAATTAGTTTTAAAATGAAATTTCAATTTTTTTAAAGCTTCCAAAACACTCAATGAATCAGTTAAAATTAAGAAGAACTTATAAGACTGGTGAATATGACTTATTAACTTTAACGCTTCTAGGATTGCATAGGCTTCTGCAGTAAATATTGAGCATTCATTGTCCAGAACAAAGCTTTGAGTGAACCTTGTTTGAGGATCATATAAAGCAGATCTCACATGGTCATCTCCCTTACTGCCATCAGTGTATAGAGTATAATACTTATTATTTTCTGTCAAAAATTCTAGCATGTCATTATTACATATAACTCTATGTTCTAGAACATGAATCGGATGAGTTATACTAACATAGTTGTGGGCATAGCAAGGCCACTGTGACTGTTTTTTAATCCTTGTGCATTTATGAAATATTTCCAGATATATCCGGCATAACTGTGGAGTTATGCCCCTCAACAGTTCATCTGCTGAGGACATTGGACCAGAGACATTAACCAGGTGAGGGACTATTCTGTTGATAACATCATTATTAGATGATGATAAAAGTTTGATGCAATATCTTTCACATAGCAATATTCTCCTCAAAATAAGGGGCATGATTTTGATTTCAACTTCCATGGCTCTTATGGGAGTTGAACACATTGCTCCAGAGATGATTCTCAAAGCTTTGTTCTGAATTATATCCAATCTATGTACATATGTACAATTAATATAAGCTAGAGTGCTATAATCAAAGTGGCTTCTTACAATTGCTTTGTACAGTATTGATAATATTTTTGGATCAGCTCCCCAAGATATCCCAGCAAGGCATCTTAGAACATTTAGCCCTTTGTAAGAATTTTTAGAAATATATTTAATGTGCTCTTCGAATTTGAGTTTTTGGTCGATGACAATACCTAAGAACTTATGCTGGTTAACTCTTTGAATGCTCTCTGTAGCATATGTAACATCAGTAGTAGGGTTGTCATCTCCAAAAATCATAACACTGCTTTTTAAAGCATTAATTTTAAGATGCAGCCTATTATTATAATAATCATAAAGTTTTCCTAGTGCTATATTTACAGTATCAATAGCTGTACATAAATTAGAATTTGAACTATATAGAACTAAATCATCAGCAAATTGTAATATATTTACATTCTGAGTATCAACATATTTCACAAGTGTACAAGTTATAGATCAAGGGCGACAGAGTTGCACCTTGCATTGTACCTTTACTGGCCCACTGTGGTCCATAAAGGATGTTATTGTGTTTGACAAAGAGTTTTCTGTTACTCAAGAAATCATAAATCCATTTGGACACAAGTCCAGGTAAACCTAAACTACCAGTTAATATTTTGACAAGTATGCCAGGGTCAACATTGTCAAAAGCACCTTGTACGTCCAAAAATACGCAAACGGTATGTAATTTGCTATTTTCTGCCCTTTTCAGGTCTGCTATTAAGGAAGTGAAACTGTCAGCACAGCTATGACCGCGCCTAAATCCATATTGCACTGGTGGAATAATGTTTTTGGATTCAGAGTACCAGTCCAAACGATTCTTTAACATATTCTCAAAGATCTTTCCCAGACATGAGGATAACGAGATTGGACGATAGCTGCTAGCTAAATTTGGTGGTTTGTTAGGTTTTAATATGGGAATCACACACTGTGTTTTCCATGATTCTGGTATTATTTGCTTACACCAAAGACTGTTAAGAATTTTTAAGAATAAATGTTTTACATCATCATTAAGATTTTTAATAAGTATGTAAGGGAAATCATCTAAACCTGGGGTTGTATTTTTTCTAGATTGCAGACTCATTAAGAATTCAGTCCATGTAAAAGGATCCAATAAAAATTTGGTGTTTGGGTTGTCATTATTGAGATCAAAATAATGCTTATATTCACTGCTATCTATAAGGTTACTATTATCAGATATTTTTGTCAAAAACGGTTGAATAAATTCATCCCTGTATGATTTGTTACCAGATCTGATGCTTTTAAATCTCCTAATAAGGTTCCAAACTTTACTTAGTGGAGTAGTTCTATTAAAAGTGTTACAAAAGTTGTTCCAACCGATCTTCTTCTGTTCTGAAATTGTACGTTTTTTTAATGCATCTAATCTCTTATAATTAATGTAATTATCTATAGTTGGGTCACTTCTGTACAGTTTCAGAGCAGTATAAGATGTAATTACACTTTGCTCACAAATAGAATTCCACCAAGGAGCTGGAATTCTACTTCTAAAATCACTAGTTTTAACCAACTTTGGAATCACCATTTCCTTCAAGGCATCAAGGCGAGTACAAAATTCGAGGTAAGTGGACATTGGATCCTCTTCATCAACCTTAAAGTCATGGAAAACATTTTTGGATATTTCAAAAAACTTACTCCAATCAGTTTGATTGTAAAAAAATCTGTCAACAGGTGGATTAACTTGATATTTGTCAGCACAAATTGCAAGTTTTGTAATAGTTGGGTAATGATAACTACCCATTGTGTCGTCATGAACAGACCACTCACAAAGCGGCGCAAGATTTGGACTAACGAAAGTGACATCAATTGCCGATGGATTACAATGAGGGCGATTGACTGTAGTAAAGTCACCGTTATTAATTATACATAAGTCATTATCATCAATTAAATTATATAAATCTTGCCCCCTGCCTTTTGTGGACACGCATCCGAAGGCAATATGGTGGGCATTCATATCACCACTAACGAATATAGGTTTAGGGAGGTTCCTGATAATATTCTGCAATCGATTTAATCTTATATGCCTAGATTTAGGTGGACAATATACACATAAAACTGTTATGTCGCCTATTTCTGTAAATACAGAAATTGCAATAGTCTGAATATCTTCATAGAAACGGGTGTCTAAAACCTTATACTTTAAATATGGTTTTATTAAGATAGCTACTCCATTATGACTGTTAGCTGAATTTTTGTGGTGGAAGTTATAGTCAGGTATTTTAAAACTCTGTTGGTCTTTTAACCAAGTTTCATTTATTAGACAAATATCTATATTTTGATTTCGTAGAAAATTTATTAATAAAGGTTTTTTTATGATTTAAACTTTGAGCATTATACTGTGCAATACTTATGGAAGTTATTATGTTGGACAACAAATCCATTAAGTTATCAGATTTTTGATGAGCATTTCTTTGATAGACAACGTGGTTATGGGTACATCGTCCGATTTACCCACTCTTTGTAAGAGTGTTCTCCAGCACAGCAGCTGCAGCGCTGTTTATCATTACATATATTAGCAGAATGGTTGAATTTGAAGCAGCGATAGCACTGCAACAGGGGTTGAATGTAATCAAAAACTCTATATGAAAAAAGGTCATATTGAATTGAGTCTGGTAATGAATTAGCCAAGAATGTTATGCTGACTGTCTGAAGTGGTACCCTGTTCAGGTTCTGTCCCACTTTCTTTGTAAATCTTCTGATTGCCACAATTTCGTAGACAGAAGAAAGCTTAGTGTACAATTCTTTATTGGCAATATTTGTTGGCACGAACCTGATGATGCCAACTCGTTCTATCTGGGCTACGGGGATATATGCCCTCATCTTATATTTTTCTAGGAATGTTACGTTGTTGATGAAATTGTTGGCCGTGTTGTATTGCTTGAACATGACTACTATTTTATTCGCATTGACACGGCGTATCGCCACCACACCTTTAACGTCCGCTGCGAAAATGTGATTCAAGTATATGGGACTTTTATTTCCTAATCGTTCTTTATCCTGGCTTTCTACAAACACTTTAAACTCCGTGCTACCCGAATGTTCTGGGTACAGTCTTTTGTAATTAGGTTTAAAATAGGGTGCGTAATTAATAGAGTCACTTACCTCACCGCCGCCGACATGGTCCTCAGCATCAGCGCCAATATTCCGCTTTCGAACTTTGGGATTCGGGGGATCAGCCCCGCTCCCCTCATTCCCGTCCATATTCAGGACAGGAACAAACTATTTACAGGAAATATATACAATTTACAGTATTTAAAGTCAATGAAAAAACTTGGACAAAAATTGAAAAAGCGCGCTTTGGTTGAAATTCCCGCCAAGAAGTCCCGCGGCATCGACTCCATTTCAAAATGTTGCCAGTGCGAATAATATTAGAAATTAAATCAAATTATTTTTTTAATAAAACCTAACAATTGTATAACTCCGAAGTTCTTCATCTGATTTATACCAAATTTAAATGACCAATTCGGGAATATACTCCTTCAAACAAATAGTTATTTATGCTACAAGTGCGGAAGGTAGGTGATTTCCGATGAGTGGCATTGGTTTATTCACGAGCGAGCGAAGCGAGTGAGTGGATAAATCGACACGAATCGGAAATCATCTTACGTACGTGTATCATACAACATTTTACTATGCATTGTGCGAGGAAATAAATAAATTAGTAAAATGAAATTAATAAAATGGTGGGCTTATTCAAGCGCGTTCAGCATATCCACAGATTAACTAATAGTTCCTCGGGCATATCTACTGCGCATGTGCAAATAGCTGTCACATCGTAACGCAATAAGGCATGAGCAAAATATACGTTCTGCCAAACATATTTAATAAATATTTAAAATTAATTTATTGATCAAAATCTACATCTAGAGTAATTAAAAACGCCTAAAATGAAGTATTAGTTTTATTTTACCTTTTATATGAATGATAATCTGTACATAACTAATTTTTAAAACTTTTCTCAAATAATAAAAACTCTATGCGACGGGCTGACGTTGGAGTTAAAAATAAAAAAAATACAGCAAAGTAAAAAGCACTAGTGAAAAAAAGGGACACTTTCCGCACAGTATGTCTGCTTGGAAAACCGCTCTTTTCGAGGACATGCATTGTAAACATAATTTTCAAATTCCGTCCACAATTGACGGAGATATCGCTAAACATAAAAAAGTAAGTATATACACCTACAATACATTCTGCAAAGTAGCATACGACCACGGTTATACTCTGAACAACACTATGAATATGTATGAATTACAATAAAATATTTATTACATGTGAGTAGTTTATTTAATACCCGATACAAATAGAATATTGTGTACATAACAATTTCAGATGAGATTATTTTCTTGTTTCATACTTTTTAGAGCGTGATTTTTCAGTAGTCGGGTTTTTGAACTTATTTTTTATTTAAAGTACCTATTTTGGGTTTTTTGCACAGCCACATCACATTTTTTTCCTGTTTAAGGTTTATTGTTTTACATTTATCTAGATAATGCATGCGTTACAAACAACTCTAGATAACATATAAAGATAAAGTTGTTGATTTAGGAAAATTACTATTCACTATAGGAGAGGTATTTATAGGTATTTGATATCTGTGTGTAGTTATGTTAGCAAACGAATCATACACTTAGGTTTATGATTCGAAATTCAAGAGATTCAGTTATGAGGGAACAATTGAACATAAATTCATACGTGCATACATACCGATCAACAAACACTTTGCGACGCCGTCGTAGTCGGGTAAAAAAATTGTTTTCATGACTTTGACGGGATATATCTTGCAAACAGTACGCTTGATAATAATATGATGTAACAAACCCTACATTCGTTTTAAAATCCCTGTTCAAAGATACCACACATGATGGGGTGTGGCGAAAAAAAATTGTTTTGTTCTTAACTTCGGGCCTCCTAGCGGACACCATGTTGAATTTAATGTAACGTCACATAGCTTATGACTAGTGGACAAAGAAGAAGCTTCTAACGACACCTCATTTTTGAAATTATAATAAGTAGTTTAGAAGTTATGAGGGAACAGATGAACATACATACATACACACACACCGGTCAAAACATAACCTGCCTTTTGCTTCGCCGTAATCGGGTAAAAAACCCAACACAAACATAATGACGAACATAGAACCTCCTCCTTTTTGGATAGTCTGTTAAAAAATACCTTATCCGTTTCTGCGAAGTAAAATGCTAGTACCTCATATAAATACGTAATTCAACTATCAGCTGCATTTATTTGGATAAGTAACTTAACGATTTGGTTACACTTAATATTAAGAGCATGCTTGTCGGAACCACAAGTTTATTAATAACCAAACTTAGTTCACTTCAAAGGAGAGCGTTGCTTGGCGACAAGTTTCCGACTGCTTCATGTTGCATGTAGCGTTGCACGAAATGCAATTTCAGTTGGGCTTCCAACGGCAACGCGCAACGTTGAGACGGGAGGTGTTCCCTCTTGCAACTAATAACGTACCTACATTGGCCTCGAGAGCAGTTTACAACTTCACTTAGGACTTGCTATCGCTTCCTGTAATTACCTTCCTGTTTTCTTCTTTCCATTATATATTTTTATTCAGCCGTCAAAAAATATCAAATAATTTTAGTTAGTCAAACATGAGTTCCATACATACATAACAAATTGTCAGCATGAAGAGATGTTAGGATACAAAATTATAGAACGTTAAATAAAGAATACAAATCGAAATAATTATTAGAATGTCATGTTTAATAACAAAAAATAAAAATAAATTTCGTGCAAATGTCAAAAAAACAATACAAGTCAAAATTTTGACAATTAATGCCAGAGTAAAAAAATAAAATAACGTCATTTAAGACGGTACCCTGACCAAAAAATCGGCATGAGATATGAGCGTTCCTATTGGTCTAGCGGCACTGGTGTTGCATGAATTACAGTAGTGAATACGCCCAGATTTTGGAATAAAATCTTTATAAAATCGAATATTGGACTTTTGAAAAAAAAAATCTACAAAAAATGTTCGTTATTAAATTGTCTATCCATTAGTGTTAGTACAAAAAATAATCAATGAACACTTTACGAGGAGATGCATAATATCAATAATTATTTCTCATTTTCATGTTTTTTGGAAGTAGATTAGTGAAATATATACAACATTAAAAAAAAACTAAATCTACCATTTTAGAATCAATATTATGTAGAAATTTAATGTATTTTTATTAATTGATATTTCTTTTTAAATAACGAGTAGATAGCTCCTAAAAACAGCACAAAAAACGGCTTGCGCGGCGTTTTGCTCGGGGTACCGCCTTAACTTAATAATAATAATTTAATGTCGAACCGTCTTATGAAGGTTTTACCGTAGAATCTACGGTAAAACCTTCCTCAGACGCATTCTATCGCATCTAGAGCCTACGTGTTTTAATTATAACTTAAATGTTGACGTCTTGGGTTGACGTGTAGATAAAGTCTGAAAATAAATACATTTAAATATATACAAGTAAAATTTCAAAATTTAAAAAACCCCCGACACATTTATCTTGCGAAAACACCCCGATTCAAACAGTCAAACGCCCATAACTTTTGAACGGCTGAACCGATTTTATTCAAATATAGCTAAGAACACTCTCGACAAAATCACCTCTCAAACAAAAAAAACTAAATCGAAATAGGTTCATCCGTTTAGGCGCTATGATGCCACAGACAGACACACAGATACACAGCAACACACGTGAAACTTATAACACCCCTCTTTTTCCGGCGGGGGTTAATTAAAAATAACCGAAATTAAAGTACATATCCTTGAAATAATTTCTCATTTCACGGTCCTTGTGAGGAACAGGTTTCTTAAGACATTTAATTGAAATCTATTTAAAAATCGATGTGAGTAGGTATGTATGTTGCCTATGGACTTCAAAACGGCTGGAGCGATGAAATCTTAGTGAGTTGTTATGAGTACACCGTGAAGGTTGTTCGGCCATTTCTCTTTACTTGTTATGGCAACGCATGCCAGGTATCTTTATCTAGTTAGTAATAATTTCTGAGATAACAAAAGGCAATTGAAATGTTTCACGACCGTTATCTATCAATTCAAACAATGTAAGTGAAAGTTAAAAGAACACGCGTGTTCTACTAATTGCATTGTTTCAGAGTCACGTTTTAATCACATCTCCGTTTTGAACCAGTTTATGACGATCCTCGATGTTTCAGGCAGCTGTACTGGTATCCTATTACCGATGGAGATCAAGCGAGTTGGCCGCTACTGCAGCCATGATGAATTCAATGATTGCAGTTGACATCGTTTGCGGGGAAATTGGACTAATTAAGTCAGGAATCAAGCAGACTGTAACACTGAAATGGTAATTGGTTGGTAATGTAATGATATTATACAGCGGTAACGAGAAGCATCCTATTGTTTTGTTGCCTGTTTTTCTATAGAACGTGATCATTCAGGTGACTGCGTCATTAATTTTGATAAAATTAAACATGTCTCGAATTACTTATGACTTTTCGTTAGCTAGCTGTAAGTTATCTAGGGTTAAAAATAAGCCGAGTATTTGGTATAAAACCTACCTATTCTTTGTTTCTCACTCTGGAGCTGAAACACTAAAGCCGGAAACACACGTACATGTCGTGGCGTGGCGTGGCGTGGCGCAGGACCCACCAATCAAACGACTGATCCAGCCTACCTCAAAACCCAACGAGTTTAGTAGCCAATCAACTGCGTCCGAAAGCGACACGCCACGATACGTAAGTGTGTTTCCGTCTTAACTGGCCGCCTCTTTAGGCAAAACATATCGAACTGGAATACATAGGCAGCCTGGCTCATAAGGCAGGTCGTCTTCCTCATCATCAGCCTTTTATTGTTTCCACTGCTGGGACCCAGCCCTCCTCTCTGTGAGATGGATTGGACCGTAATACACTACGCAGGCCCAGTGCGGGTTGGTGGATGTCAGATGTCGTAGAATTTTTGGTTCTAAGTCATGCCGGTTTCCACACGATGTTTTCCTTCACCGTTTTGAGAGCAGTGGTGATGAAATAATTTACACAAAGTTAAGCGCCTGTTTGAGTTCGAACTCACGACCCACAACTTGTAAGTCGCGGCCGATACCACTAAGCCACCACTGCTCTCGGTTGTCTTCCTACTCATACTTTAAATTGTGCCTAATATAAAAGAAAACTTACCTTGTTAGAAACCTACTTCCAAAACAAAACACTCTAAACCGAAAATTTACTTTCTTTTCGGCGATCAGTGTCTTTGGTAACAATTTTGTTTTCTTTTTTTACACCCGGAAGACGGTGTAAAAACGAAAAATAATAGGTACCAAAAGAAATAGTTATTTATGCTACAAGTGCGGAAGGTAGGTGATTTCCGATGAGTGGCATTTTTATTCACGAGCGAGCGAAGCGAGTGAGTGGATAAATCGACACAAGTCGGAAATCATCTTACGTACGTGTATCATACAATATTTTACTATGCATTGTGCGAGGAAATAAACAAAATTAATAAAATGAAATTAATATCATGGCGGGCTTATTCAAGCGCGTTCAACATATCCACAGATTAACTAATAGTTCCTCGGGCATATCTACTGCGCATGTGCGAATTGCTTTCACATCGTAACGCAATAAGGCACGAGCAAAATATACGTTCTGCCAAACATATTTAATGAATATTTCAAATTAATTTATTGATCAAAAACTAAATCTAGAGTAATTAAAAACGCCTAAAATAAAGCATTAGTTTTATTTTACCTTTTATATGAATGATAATCTGTACATAACTAATTTTTAAAACTTTTCTCAAATAATAAAAACTCTATGCGTCGGGCTGACGTTGGACTTAAAAATTAAAAAAGTACAGGAAAGTAAAAAGCACTAGTGAAAAAAAGTGACACTTTCCGCACAGTTTGGCTGCTTGGAAAACCGCTCTTTTCGAGGACATGCATTGTAAAATATTTTTCGCTTTGCAGTGTTTATTTTGGAAGTCGGTTTATATTTTTTGTTAAAAAGTTTTTTATTTTTCTCTTTTTAGTTTTGGTACCTTATATTACCATGTAAATACGCATTATTAAGGATAACTCAAAAAGTACTCGTCAGATCTTGATCAAATTTAAATGGGACTTGAGTAGCACCAGCTTTCAAATAAAAAAAGAATCATCGAAATCGGTTTTCTGCGGTGACACATAAATAAATGGCCGAATTGACAACCCACTCTTTTAATTACTTTTAAAAATTGTTAGTAAACTATCAATTTAAAAATGGAAACGAAAGCCATTTGTCACGCATCTTTATATTTTCCATAATAACAAAGATATATGTGTTGGTCTTTTGCTTTAATAAAATATAATCCACAGAAGTAAAAGTATAAAAAGTTTTTCGTTGTTTCCGAAAAACCTTTACCTGGTTATTACAAACTTGGTTGGTAATGTATGGTTTACTTTTACTGATTTTTACAATTTCGACATCATTTTGTACCTGTATAATTAAATGATGTCTAATAAAATAAAAAAGTAATGGTAAGCGTAACTAGGTAAAGATTTCGCTGACAGTCTTATTCTGTTCGTCTTGATCAGTGCTCGAAAATGTCGGAGCGAGAAAACAAAGTTGCACGGGAAGAAATCCATGAAACATTGAACCTTTGCAATTTTTGTATTCGCATCATAGGGCTTTCGTTCTTAGATGACGCCCCAAAAACTTGGTACAACAGTTTGAAGTCTTATCTGTCGTTCATAGTGTCATCATCTCTGTTGTTTCTGATGCTGGCCAGTGAGATAGCGTACGTTGCCGGACAGATGATTAATACAGCAACTGTCGAGGAATTTGTCGGCAGCTATTTACACATCGCTGGATACGACACTATGAGTGAGTATGTGATGTCTTCATAGCACATTATGGTGACGTATTACATTGTAATTAGGTCATTAGGGATGACGTACGAGATCATAGCTAGATTAAGGCGTTATTGGTAGCGTTGAAAACAAAAAGCCAGCGAAGTGCCAGTCGGACTTCCGCACCGAGGTTTCCATAAAAACAGCTATTCTCTACTGCAGAATAATTAGGTTTCATAACTGAAGTTCATAAACCCATTTATTGTTCTAAAATATAAATTGAAAAGATTAACTTGGAAAAACATTTTAACAAAAAAATTAAACCGACTTCCATAACAAAAAACTACGAAGCGAAAATTTACTTTCTTATCGGAAGTCGGTGTTTTTGGTACCGTTTTTCTCGTTTTTTAGACCGATTTCCAAAAATATATATTTCTTTCTTTTTTATTTCTTGCTTTGATTCGGAAGTCGGTTTATTTTTTTGTTAGTTTTTTAATTTTGTCTTTTTGGTTTTGGTTAATTTATAGCCAGAGGGGCTTCTCATAACAATTCCAACAAGCCTAAACACGACTGGGATACATTGTTTTATTTAGGAGAACCTTGCGGCTTCATCACCAGATCTGTTCGATGGTGCCATTTTCTTTAAAACATTTTATATTTTGCTTCATCACAATAATTTTTCAGCTATTCGTGATATCGTATACCCAACACATATTTATCATTGAGTTCCAGTGGCTTGGCAGTTGACTTTACCAAACGATACTTTCTGTATGCAAATGCTTCCCATGTTGATAAAAATACCATAATCGCCATTTGTAAGGCTATAACATTTTAGTAGTTTCTTCGAATTGTATCCCCTCATCAGATCCTGACTTGGTGACAATGGGACCACCTCGAGAGTATACCTGAAAGAGTTTTCAAACAAACAAATAATTTTCAAAATCTCGCTATAATTGTCGGAGTAATTGGTGAAAATACATAAAAGAAAAATTACATACAGTCGAACGTGTGTAATGTGTAATGTGTGTGTGGCTTTTTCTTTACTTTTGCTATAATCATTGCTTCTAGCCAAATTTCATTATTCTATTTCAACGGGAAGTACCCTATAGGTTTTGATTCCCTTTGGAGTGTCAAAACATTCGGCATAAACAATATATAACAATACAATATTAAATACTCAGGTCGGTAATACCTTGGACCTGCCAATGTATTGCCGACCTGAGTATTTGATATTAATTTCAATTTGATTCCTCCACCCGTTCCTGAGAAAAAGGTCTTAAAAAACGAACAGACAGATAACGAAGTCACAGATAATATAATACTAGCATAGAAATGTAAGGTTTCCTTGTTTTCCTTTTGAGGAACGGAACCCAAAAAAGCAAAAAAAAACTCGGTAGGAGTACCGGATTTCTTTGAATGGTACGAAGAGCTCCTAAAGAGTGAGATTAATAAAAGTCCTAGACAAAAAAATCTATCACGAGCTCTTGTGTAAAGCCGAAAAGAAGAGTAGGTATAGTTTATTTTTGTACAATACGTGTCCGTTGAAAATAGAACAACTTATATTCAAAATTACTTACGAAGCCAATTGTAGGAAAAGTTCGTGAGGAAAAAATTATTTGGAAGATTGAGATTTGGGAGTGACAGAAAAACTTTCCGAAGAACCTCCTACCTGATTATTAAAACTTTGAAGGCCAGAACGGTTCACTTGTACATATTTTACCAGTACCTACTACGTATTTTAGTACATAATTACATATTGAAACAAAGAATAAGGTAGCGGTGAGTGAGTTAAAAGTATTCCTGGCACAATAATATTCTATTCGTCGTGGTCAGTATTCGAAAATGTTGGGAGAAGAACAAGAAGTTGCTCGGAAGGAGATTCAAGAAACGTTGAGTCTTTGCAGTTTTTGCATTCGCATATTAGGGCTGTCGTTCATCAAAAATGAAAATGTAATGACTAATGTAACGCTGATTATATCGTCAACCCTATTGGTTCTGATGCTGGCCGGTGAGATAGCGTATGTGGTCGGACAGATGATTCACGCAACGTCTGTTGAGGAATTTGTCGCTAGTAATTTACACATCGTTGGTTACGGAACTATGAGTGAGTATATCGTACTACGCGGTGTTTTAACAGTATACTACACCCTTATTTATAAAAATCTCGGTATTGCTTAGCAACTGCTTAGTGGGTTCTTAATTCAAAATAAAATTCGACTGCTTATCAGATTCTCATTTCAAATTTATTTGAATTAAGAATTAAGATTACTTGCAACTGACTTGCAATGTATATATCCTCAAGCGATTACAGTAAAATTTTGCATACCTGTTTGGTTTGGATGACAATGCACGGTAAGCTTAAACGCTTGTTTAAAAAAAGATTAATTTAAATTGGAAACAAATATTATAAATAAGTCCCATCATGGTGACGTGTTTGATAGTAAGTAGGTCATCAGGGACAAAGCTTGTCATAAGTAGCTTATGGAACAGAAAGCAAAGATAAAACTGTGCTTGTAGGTAGGTACCTCATTTGAATAGTACATTTGCTAAGAGCTCTTAAAGAACGGGTGCTCAAAGTCAGACGGAATGAGTAAGTAATATTTAAAGTGTAAAGGGTAGATGACCGTCGTAAAATCGAGACTTTCGAAATATATAAAGTACGGAACGCTATTTGACTTATAGCAGAAACCTTTGAATCTCTTTTATCTATAGCTGTTAAAATTCGTTCGAATTTCTTTGTCCTAGATTTAATTCAGTTTACATTTTACAAAAACAAATTACGACTATGTTTCAGGATCAAAAGTGTGTGTCTTTTTTGTGTTTCATCCCGTATCTGTAGGAACATCCTGTGACTAGTTTCCAGATAAATCCTAAACAATATCGATGTAACCGCTTTGCATTTCAGGTTTTGGCAAATTGATAACCATCTGGTACAAGAGACATACGTTTAGGCAACTGGTGGTTGAGTTGGCAGAGATATGGCCTGTTCATATCAAAGACAAAGAGGGGGTCGAGATAAAGCGGAACAGCCTCTCAGCACTCAAAACGAGACAGTTGAGTAAGTACATATATCTACGAGTATCTACATCGAATCTGATGATTGGTGTAATTGCACAATAATTATTTAAGTAGTTTGATACCTGATGAACAGCATTTTCGTCTGTGAGCGAAAAAGGATGCTTGGGAACTGTGACAAGTAAAACGGTGACAAATCTGTCTGCTATTTCAATGAAAAACAATTTTGCAATGTTATAATTATTGTTATATTGGTTGATTCAACAATATCAATAATAAAATGAAATTGTTCAATAAATCATTGGTAAATCAATTTTTCACGTTTGCTGTTTGCGGGTAAATCTCTGAAAACAAATAATCCAACAAATATTCCCTCGTTTAGAAAATCTTTTCCTTTAGTTACAAAGTCTTCGCTTTACCGAACCGCAGACGCTTCGCTTTTTCAAAGTTTTCTTCCAGACAGTGAATCGCGTTGAGGTTGCTTTTAACGATCTTTTTCAGTGTACGCCTTTTGGAATATCTTGGGCGTGTGGCTATACAACTTGACGCCGATCGCCGTGCTCGCGTACCGTAAGATTCGCGGTATGCCGTCAGCTCTCGGCTACGTGTGGCAGATGGCGTACCCTTTTGATAAAACCAAGCCCGTCATCCATGGCGTGGTGTACGTTTTTGAAACGTGCTCTGGTTTGTATTCTATTGAATGTTTTTTTATGTTGTTTCTTATTTTTCTAAGTATTTATATAAACAGTCAACCTTGGAAAGGGAGTGCTCGGAGTATTAATGCGTGATCGAATCAGAAATGTAGACATCCTCAAGAAACCAGGGTTACCGACATAGTCCGAAGAATTGCCAAACTTAAGTGGCAGTGGGCAGGGCAGATTGCTCGCTGAACGGATGGTCGATGGGGACGAAAAAATCTGAAGTGGCGACCGCGTGCCAGAAGACGCAGTGTTGTAAGAACTCCCATCAGGAGGAGCGATGACCTGGTCAAATCTGTGGCAATTCGGTGGATGCAAAACGCACAGGACCGACCGATCAGTGTGGTGACTCTTGGGGGAGGACTATGTCCAGCAGTGGACGTCTTTCGGCTGAGATGATGAGGATGAGTCAACCTTTGGGTTGATGGAGTTAAAAAATATAAAGTTTTGGTTTTAAATCTTATTATCTGGTCATCTGTCGAAATACCCATTGTGGCGGAAGACAATGGTAATTTCTATTATGTCTGCTAATTAGCGGGTCACTAGTTATGTGTTCTAGGTCAGTTTCGTGAAAAGAAATGAAGTCCTCATATTTTGATGACATAAATCTATTTTTATTACTTTTTCAGGATGCATTTCAGTCTGTTGTATGTTGATGGAGTTAAAACATATAAAGTTTTGGTTTTAAATCTTATTATGTGTTCTAGGTCAGTTTCGTGAAAAGAAATGAAGTCCTCTTATTTTGATGACATTAATCTATTTTTATTACTTTTTCAGGCTGCATTTCAGTCTGTTGTATGTTGGGTTCCGATCTGCTATTCATGACCATGGCGAGCCATATCAGCATGCTTCTGCGTCTACTGCAGGACCAAATACGCCATTTGGGAACCGTCGAGAGTAAAGACTCACTTGAATCTGGAAGCAATGACTGTTATAACGATATCGTTGAAGTTGTCAAAATACACCAAAGACTCATCAGGTTGGTTTACCCATTATGATAAACTAGGTGAAAATATTATGTGATACTTTAAAAATAATGCTAGGCTAATCTAAAGGTATAAAATAGAATAAAATTCATTAATTATAAGCTTTTAGTTAGTTGATTAGTATCATCATCATCAACCTTGATAATGTTTCCATTGCTGGGAAACAGGTCTCCTCTCTGTAAGGTTAATTTTTAAACAGGTATACCTAACCGATTAAGCAGTAATTTTACATACACGTTAGGTTTTAATGACAAGGTATGATACAACTGAAATATTACATTAAATCTTCTTTAATAAAGTTACTTTTTTAAATTAATAATTTATTTTTCAGGTATATAAATGATTTGGAGGACGCATTTTCAGTAGTAAACCTCATCAATGTGCTGCTAAGCTCAGTAAATATTTGCTGTGTCATGTTCACTATTGTTGTAAGTAATATCACCATTTGTCTATGCCTTTTCACGTGGTTTGGCTTTGGTTCCGTGGCCTTTGGCTTAAAACCTCACAAAATTTCCTCACGTGAGGATTTTTTTTGTCGAATATGTACTTCTTAAAATTACCTAACCTTCACAAATTGAAAAAAACAATCAATTGTACTTGCTGTTCATCGCGACTTCTGCCATTTTCGTCTTTTCTCTCAGCTCCTAAAGGTGAACGCGCACCTAGACGCACCGCACTCGCCGCACGCGCCGCAGTCATCGCATTTTATAAATCTTTATATTAAATCGTAAGCAGCCTCGCGCACCTATCCGCGCCGCACGAGCCGCATTTCAGCAAAATGCTGTAGGTATACGGATTCCACCAGCGCGTGCGGATGACGTCATCAGACTCGGCGGGCGATGCGGGCGGCGCTGGAACATGATCCGTATCCGTATGAAAATATAGTTCAAGATGTACAGAAGTGGATACAATGCGTGCGGCGCGTTCGGCGCGGATAGCGCGGGCCCAAGAGAAAATGCGATGACTGCGGCGCGTGCGGCGAGTGCGGTGCGTCTAGGTGCGCGTTCACCTTAAGGCAATATCGTATTTTTTTTTTGGATTTTTAATTTTTACTACCTTACTCATTTGGGCTATCAAATGCATAAATAATTATTCAAATCGACTGGTATAGTTTCAGAAATTAGCCCGGACAAACAAAGAAACTCTTCACATTTAATACAAACATCTTTTTATAGGTTTAAAGATTACTTAAGATTTCTTTGTTTTGCAGTTTCTAGATTCCTGGATGGAAATGAGCAATAAGTTTTACCTCGGAGCGGCTCTAACTCAGATGTTCGTAATCTGCTGGTACGCCGACGACATTTACAGAGCAGTGAGTGTCAGCCTTTATTGATATCGATTTTAACACATACGACATAAACTGACATAAATCACGACACGACATAAATCTAACTAGATGACGCAATTGTATGTACTTTGCGTGTCAAAAAACGGAACAAAATTACGATCAACGATCTTAATTTTAGCTTTTCATTTAGCATTATCGGCGCCGGCAATCTACCGAAATCTAGAAAAATGCCTTTAATGCATATTGAGCTGTAAAAACTGTTTAGAAAATGTTGTCCGAGACATTGGAAATGTTTTCTATCATTGGTAAGTAAATTTGTTTATGAATTGATTGTGAAAAGGTGACACGCTTGGTTGAGCAAGATGGAGGGACTTCCGTTATCTAGTTAGATTTATGTCTGTGGATTTCAAACCCTGAATTTGAGTATTTTGTAGAGTTGCAATATTTTAGTTGTGTAAATTTAAATAACAGAGGAATGCATTTCCCTAACATAACAAAAACGAGTGCAGTGTGATATGTAAATTAACTCAAATAAACTCACAAATACGGCAAACTTTTTCGTACACTCTCAAAGTGAATTTGTTTAACCATTTCAACTTAATAGCTTACATGCAAACTGCACCAGACGTGGGTATATTTTAAGTGTGTTTTTCAATGAATCCTACAGAGCATGGGAGTGGCCGACGCGGTGTATGAAAGCGGATGGTATAAAAGCAACACAAGATGCCGACGCGCGATGCTCGTGGTACTTCGACGGTATGCTCTTTGACTTTATTTTACTTTTGAACTAGCTTGCTGCCCACAGCCCACTCGCGTTTATATGCTGTTACAATTAGATTGCCCGTATTGGCTTTATTACATTCTGATTTCTTATCTATAAGCTATGTTACTGTAAAGTTCCATCAAAATCCTTTCAGTAGTTTTTGTGTGAAATACAAGTAAAAATTAAAAATGTCCAAAATACCGTTATTTTTGAACTACATAATTTATCTAGTTGTAGACAGGCATCAATCAATAATCTATCGAACACGTAATTATAACACGATATCTTGCGAAAATACCCTGATTCAAACATAAAAACGCCCATAACTTTTGAACGGCTGAACCGATTTTCATTAATCATAGCTAAGAATAATGTCACTGTTCAAACAAAATAAATTGTTAATTTTTTCAATAAACAGCTTTCTATTTGCAAGCCAGTTTGAAATTTAAATAAAACCTTTGATAAGTTACCTCCTTGGTCGCCATGTTTCGGGGTAAAATATCGTTCCATTTTTAAATTACACGACAGAAATGAGTTAAGAAATGTAATTTTTTTGGCTGCTAAACACGACAGAATAGATATGGATTTTCACACAACTTTTGCCGGCCGCTGTTCGTATGTATATGGCCAGTACAGCAATTTCGATTTATCTCGAAGAAGGTTGTCAAAATAATGCTCAAATTTCCAAGCATGTTTGAGGAAAAAGTATTGTTGTTTGCTACAGCTACTCTTCTGCTTTACACTTCAGCGAATACAGACATATTAATCATATTTATGGTTAGCGAGTTTTTATAAATAAGGCAGTATTTACACATGCTGGTTACCTATTAGTGTTGCAAGCACTAAAGAAGCTCATATGACATGGCTTAAGTTGAACGCTCATTAGCAGTTTCCAAATTCAAAGTATCTATGCAAATAAATTATGCGATTGAAAAGTGTTTTCTTATCCCAAGGGAAGTTATATCCGGAAGAAAAGTAGCATAGGTGCTATTCCAATTAATCAATGTGGCAAATTTCATCCTGATCCGTTTAGCCGTTCTGGAGTGATTGAGTAACAAACAAACGTCCATCCAAACTTTCGCTTTTACGATATTAATATAGTAAGATGAATCTGCTAACCAATGTTTAAAATATGCTTTGATAGTTTTTTTTTTATAAATAAAGCTTTTAGTGTTTAGCATTTGTGCATCTGTTAGTAGGTACGAGTAAAAGAAGCTGATTTTTACCCGACTTCGGCGAAGCCAAAAGGAACGGTTATGATTTTAGCAGTCTGCGTATGTATGTATCGTAGTGCCAAAACTATTGATCCGATTTTGATGAATAAGGTATCAATCGATTCTTTATTATAGCCCGGGTAACATAGGCAAAAAAAAAATCGTGGTCGAGTTACAATTTTTAACTTTTTTATTTATTTAGAAGCAAGCCAACAAGCTCTGAGTCAAACTTTTCAACTAGGCCTACGCCTAGGTAACTCTATACATTTGTTTTATGTGGATCGATGTTTTTTACGTAGTGTTTGATAGGCAAAGCCCAAATATCCGCTTACAGACAACCCGTGTTTTATTCGGCGTATAAAATTGTGAATGTTGAAGTGAGTTTTGTTTGCAGTTCACAGAGGCCTTTGTACTTCACAGCCCTCAAATTCCGAGCTATCACCATGATGACATATAGTTCAGTAAGTATTATTAGCTTTAAATGACTTTTTTATTTGAAAAAAATAATAACTAATGTTTACATTAGTATTTGAAAATATGGCTATACCTATGTTTAATTGTTTGGTTGGTTGGTTTTAAAAGCAGCTTGTTTTGCAGTATATAATAAAGAATAATAAAAAAATCAATTTTATGAAAAAAATTACGACGAAAATTTATTTTAACGCCAAACGTTTGTGAACAAATCGTCAAACGTTGATCTTTTAATGACCTACTTACAGTGAAAAGGATCTCCCACACCTGGAGCGTTCGCCTGTAATGTAACATTTGAGATTCGATTTTGAGCATTACATTACAGTACTGCTGCCCAGGCATTACGTGCATTCGCCTGTAATGTAACATTTCAGATTTAATGTTCTCAAAATGTAGCTGCATGATACCTGTAAATGCTCGGTTCTCTTCCCTCAACAATGTAATGAATCATAAATGCAATGAATCTGTATCATTAGAGGTTGCGCACTGTAATGCTCGGTTCCCCTCACTGATGTAATTAATGCCCGACTCTGTAAAGTTACATTACAGGCGAATGCTCCAAGTGAGGGAGCACCTTAATATTTCATGAAATGGTTAATTCAATTATCTAGCCAAGATATATTAATATCGATCTCCCCACGATGTATAACCCGACGTAAAATACTTATTACTAATATTTAATAAAAAACCGCATATTCATTGTTTCAGATCCTGACGACTTCGTATTCATACTTCACACTGCTGTACACATCATACAGCCAGGATTAAATATTAGTCATTGGAATGTGTGGTTGTTAATACTCGTATACCTAATCGACAGTTGTAATTTGCTTTCATACATTTCATGCTTTACTAAAGAGCACATGTGACAAAAAAATTGACAATGTAATTTTTGAAAAATAAGTCGCATTGTCAGATTATATTTTAGCAAAATATTGGTAAAAAATTATGTTATAAGCACACATTTTCGCGACAAAAGCTGTTTTAAAGCTCATCGGCGATGAGGCGCTGGTCAAGTCAAAGCTCCAGAGTCTTGAACATCGTCGCCCAGTTTCCAGCTTGTCGGTTTTTTATCGGTTACATTTCGGGGAGTGTGCGATGGATTTGCACGATATAATTCCACCTAGCCCGTTTTATCATCGGACTACCAGACGTACGGCGAAGCGCCATCGATACATGGTAGACATCCCACCCATACGTACAAAACGTTTTGGGAACACTTTTATTATGCGTACAGCTAAGGAGTGGAATTCCCTGCCGGAGTCTGTGTTTCCCGATAGCTACAATCTAGGGGTCTTTAAGTCAAGAGTGAATAGGTTACTTCTAGGCAAGCGTGTTTCACCGTCGACCATATCATCGCTTACCATCAGGTGAGATTGTGGTCAAGCCCGAGCCAACAGGTTACAAAAAAAAAAAACAAATTGTATTATCTTTCATAATAACTTATAATATTATTGAATTGTCACCTTTTACTCGTCGCCTGTTATTGCACCTCTTAGTATGTAAAGTGGTTTGATAGTGGTACCTGCAGCCTTATTGCGTAATGAATTCGCAAAAGGCAAAGTAAAAAGTCTATGAAAAATCGACCAATCACAAGCGAGCTGAATGACGCGATGTAGATTTCCGATTGGTCGATTTTTTTTAGATATGTGTTGACACAGTTTTTGTTTATATACGATTTGATTTATAAAAAAAATTGATTTGATTTGATGTTTAGTATCTAGTTTTACTAACGTTACTTAAGTAAACACATACTTCTACATTAACTAAGTAAGGATTAATTCAGAAAACCTAGTCATACATTTTAATTCCATTTGTAAATCGCGTTCCCATAGCTCCTTACCACGCAGTCAGTATAGATATGTCTGTATAGATATGTTCAAAAAAAGTGTAGTCAGGAAAAACGAATATAATTTTACGACTATAAATTACACATTACATTAGAAAGTTTAAATACATAGGGCGGGACCTAAATGTTCGCGGAATGTTTTCCTTAAACATCTTCTTTTTAACGAAAATATTCCGTGAACTTTTTGACCTCCCCTAAATAGGTTCCACCAGTGAAGTAAACATTGTATTTGCCGAACTTTAACGTTTACATAGTATGTCTTAGTAATACTTAACGTTATAATTTTAATTCTGTGGGTACTTTATGCCTCCAGACAACGAAAACAGAGTATTCCAATATTAACACCTTAGCCCAGACTTAGTAACCACCCTAAACTATTACACCATCAACTATACGGACAAATAGTTACCTAAATAGTAACGAAGCGGAATATCTGTGTCGTCCCAAATCACAGAACGGCTATTAAATGAGCATCGAAAATTAGTGAGCTGGAATAGCTTGGCGACGAGGACGCTCGAGGAGGACGCGGTAAAGGGGGAGCCCGAATGGTTTTTGGGCAACCTTATTGGACATCGTTGATAACGGTAAAGGAAAACGTCGCGAGAAAACCCAGACTTATCCATACATTAACTAATTGTAATATTATAAATGCGAAAGTAACTCTGTGTGTCTTTTTTCTGTCTGTTACCTTTTCACGCTCAAACCGATTTAGATGAAATTTGGTATGGCGGTAGTTTGAAATGCTGGGAAGGATATAGGATATACTTTTTATCCCTGCAATCATCCTTAAAAGGGTGGAAAGGAGGTGGATGTTTGTATGGAGAATTAATATTTTTACAATATTTTAGTGCAATATAGAAAATAGGCTATTTGAAGTACTTATACCTACGCAGACGAAGTTACGGGCAACAACTAGTAGTTAATATAAATATGAATCACCCACCTGCATTGAGCAAGCGAGGTTATTAGTGCCTTCTCTACATGAGAAGAGGTCTTTGTTCTGCTCTGGGATAGTAACAGGCCGGTATTATTATATTCAGACCGAAAACTGGACAGCTGAGTGAGTGGGTGCGGCTTGCTGAGAGACCTCCACCGAGAAAAGTCTGAAAAGTTTCAGATAGGAGGCCTTTTGTAAGGAGTCCACTTTCAGTTACACAAAAAGGACACTTCACGTGCAAGGCCGTTCATTTGAATGATTCAAATAGGCAAATCTGACGAATTACTGTTCGAATTGAAGTTTATAAAGACGTCAGATATATTGTCGGTGTTGTTTAGCAAGCCACACCTTTCCAGCTATCATCGTTTCAACCTTGATATGGTTGCTCAAAAACCTTGCCAGCTCCTCCTCTACGGGTCGTCGCGGCGCGCCAATCACTCGCCGCTAATGCCCGGCCTCCAAAGTTAACGTCCAGCCATAAATCAGAGTGTCCTTGCTCGTTCCCATCCACCATCACCCCATGCGACAGAATAATTTCCTACTCTCGCAAAATAAATACGAACGCACTAACGACACAAAATCGTGTCCCAAAATTCCCATCCGAAGATAAATGTGTTATCACGCTGACGAATTGCGAATTTAATTAAATTTTAGAACGTAAATCTCTTGTGCGAACATTAAAAAGTAATTTCAATAACACGGCACTGGGGCCCACTGCCTTCTAGCGTGACTGTACACGAATAGCTAATAATATAATCTGAAATTTAAATTTTGGTTTTATTTACATCAGAAGTAACTGTAATATTATGAACTTTCTATAAATACTAATTATAGTAATGTACAAAGGCGTATAAAAAGGGAAAAGGAAGATATCATTGAATAGTTCGAAAATAATCTGAAAAATGTTAATTTCATGTATTTTAATGAGTGAGTATGAAATAGATAACTTCTTCGTTAAATTTTTGTTACCTCTGTTTGGTCATGTAGGCTTGCTGTGGTTTTTAGCTCACATCACAAAAACCATGAACAATTCATCTAATATTTACGCACTCTTTGCTCTTCTAGCAAAATAATTAATAATAGTATTCTCTTGCCTGTGTTTTATTTTGTAAGATTTACCTTATTTATTAACTGCCGCTAGAAAAAGAGGGGTGTTATAAGTTTGACGTGTGTTGCTGTGTATCTGTGTGTCTATCTGTGGCATCATAGCTCCTAAACGGATGAACCGATTTTGATTTAGTTTTTTTTGTTTAAAAGGTGATTTTGTCGAGTGTTCTTAGCTATGTTGAAAATTATGGTCTTTTTACTGTTTGAATCGGGGTGTTTTTGCAATATAATAGTGCCGGAGGTTTCTTTTAAATTTTGAAATTTTACTTGTTAATTCAAAATAACCAAATAGGCCCCTTATGTTGCAATGACAGTTTGATAAAGAATTAGTCACGACAACATTAAAATGGAAATAGCAAGCTAATAAACAAAGGAATAAAGCTGGAAACAAATTATCGGACGCGGCTTACGGACGCGACTGACAGCCGCGACTTGTAGAGTATCTAGGTAATGAATGTACATTACATTGTGCAAACTACCGGACGTAAGTCGCGGACGTGACCTTGGGCGTTCGGACGTCTGGTAGAGATCTGGCAGCCGCGTCCCATACGACTGTGCACACATATCAGCCGCGGCTGTAAGTCGCGTCCGTTAACCGCGTCCGATAATTTGTTCCCAGCTTTATGCTCTACCTACTTCTTTTCAGCGTCATTGATAATCTCGACTTTTGGAAAAAAATGTGCCATACGCTGTTCTAATATTTTAGACGAAGTTTGTGCAGTCGCGGAGATAAAAAACCGCACTTCAATTAAAATGAAATTTATAAATATTTGCCATATGAAAAAGGCGGCATGTGAAGAAGAATCTTTTGTAGGTTCGTTATATATACGTTTTTAGTTTATAAGATATACGACTTAGGCCGAGTTTCCCACCTTTAAATTTTCGCAGAAATAATGTGACAAATTGTCAAGGTGCTGTTGAAAATTCATTCAACTATATGCGATAATTTAAAGATGAGAAACTCAGGGTTAGTATTCAATGGGGCTTTGATACAAAAACCATTTTATAGGTAGATTTTATACATGCAGCCTAATTGCGTAAGTGAATTCGGCATATTATGTGATTGGTCGATTGATGGCGGTCAAATCCTTGGCAGGGGATGGCGAACTTGTTGATGAGTAATTCTTGTCTTATCTGGATTTTATACTTATTTATTTAAACTTCATGTAAACTTCATGAAGAGCTCGTGACTAAATTATAACAGCCGCACGGGTCGATCTTCAAGGTTAAGCAACGCTTGACGAGGTCTGACCGTGGATGGGTGACCATTTCAACATACCGAGTTTCCTCCGTGCCTCGGAAAGCACGTTAAGCCGTTGGTCCCGGCTGCCATTTGAAGATCTTTGACAGTTGTTACAGGTAGTCAGAAGCCTGAGATCTGACACCAGTCTTACCAAGAGGTATCCTGTTACCCAGTTACTGGGTTGTGGAGATCGGATAGGCAGTCGCTCCATTTAAAACACTTGTACTCAGCTGAATCCGGTAAGACTGGAAGCCGACCCCAACAATAATTGGGGAAAAGGCTAGGCAGATGATGATTTAAACTTCATGTACAATAGTGGTACATAGGCGGACTTAATGCCACATGTCATTCTCTACCTTTGGGTTAAAAAGGACAACGTTGTGAACAATTAAAAAAAAAACAACTTGTATACGAAAATATACTTACATATATATTAATAATACACATATACAAATAAAATACACTAAAAACCAATAAAAACACCAAAAACCTATTAATAATTATTATGACTTGACTTCTGTCTCTAGATGAGAGCTATTTAGTCTGACTCAAATAGTGGTCACGAACTTTTCTCTTAAAAGTGAACTTATGCTAATAAACAAGGTTTTTTTTTTATTCGTATAATGATAAAAATATTTGAAAATAGTTAAAAAAAAATGAGTGGAATTCATCTAGAAAACGAGAAGTGTTTTACGATTTAGATAAGCTTTAAAACACAAATAATACATTTATTAAATATTGTAGAACTTAATCAAGTAGAGAATGAGGTGTGCAAAAATAACAGATCCGACGACAATCAAGATGCTGCCGATGCTCGTCGTAAAACTGACTTTACCATAGTGGGGGCCCACCAGGCTTGCAACCACACCTGCCCCATCGCTTGCCCCGACATCTACGAGCCGGCATGTGCTCAAATCTGGCATCATAACAAGCAAACATACACGCACAAAACCATGCTAAACCATTGCCATATCGACTTGTTCTCCTGTGCAACCGGACTCAGTAAGTTTTACTATTTTAGTTTAGTTATTTTTTTATTGGCTTGTCTTACGTTTTTAGGCATGCCGATTACGGTGGTGGCCCAGTGGTAACGGGGTGACATACATGTTGTAGGCCCGGGGTTCGAACCCAGGCAGGTGTTACACTTTGTATAAATTATTTCATCATCACTGCACTCAAAACGGTAAAGGAAAACATCGTGAGGAAACTGGCATGAACTAAAAACTCAACAAATGTGATATCCACCAACCCGCACTGGGCCCGCGTGGTGTAATCCACCCAGAGGCGTAGCTAGATAACCAAAGACTTTGTAACTAAACTGGGGCCCCAAGTCAAGTTTAAGATTGATCAAAATATAATTTATTTAGATTACTTGAAAGGTGCAAAGTTACTTTATAATTAGCTCTTTCTCTTTGCCAGACAAGTAAGCAGTATGATAGAAGAAAAATAAAATAAAAGAGACTGAGAGAAATAAGAGAGAGATAAACCGAGAGAGAGATTAGAATTTTAAAACTTGCTAGGAATTCCCTTGTATTTTTTAGTAAGTTGCCATGATTGAGGTCTTGTTGCAACATATTTTAATTAGTATCCGAAGGACGTCGAATTTTTCGCTAGTTAAATTTGAGGTTTACTGGTCAGGGTCCCAGGGGCCCCTGAGCTTGGGGGTCACATTGCCCTCAGGTAGCTACGCCCCCGAATTCACCCCATTCCCTCACTCACAGAGAGGAGGCCTGTGGCCCAGCAGTGGGAACATTAAAAGTCTGATGATGATGTTGATTTCGGTGGCAATAAATGCTATTTCTTTATTTGCCATATTTTTCCCTCAACTTAATTTTGCAATTGATTTTTGTTGCAGGTGTTACTATAGACAATCTTAATTCATGCCTCACAAATGCGTTAAAACTGCAGCTACCGTTCATTAAGAGTGCAGCAGCCATGAAAACTCTCGGGTTAATAACTGACGACAATAATAACGATGGTGCAAAGAAAAGTCGTAGAACAAATGTAACTGCACCTGCTGCGGATGACGACATCCCTCTCAAAACTCAATTAATAGATGTCGTAAGAAGAATTTTCGACAAATATCGTGACGTAAATGGCTCTTCGATATCTTAACTAAATCTGTATTTTATTTTTGTTATCTGTAAATTTAATAATTTCCCAGACAGTGGAATGGCTTTTTTATTTTTATTGCCTACTCTATAACGCCTAGAAGACTGAGCATAATCAAAATGTTGAGACTTTAGAGGAACATATTCTGTATTAGCATATCTGATTGAAACGTGACCCGAAAAATTTGTTTTGATTTTTTTTCATAGATTAGAATGTCGTCATTTTAAAGAACAAATCGAACACTAATTCTAACATACTTATCATAATATTAAAAAGTTATGAGCATACTCCTCAACCACAGTACACCCCTGCCTATTACAAGTAGAAACGTAAAATCGCAACAATAGTTTCTGCATTGATATTTCGCAATGGCAGGGTGTTAAATCGTGGAGCGAGGCTTAAATCCTCTGCCTCGTGATTAATGCTCCCGTCCGCTCCGATTTACAGCCCGCGGTTTTCAGGGCCAAATTAGCCAACGGGCTCATAAATCCTCAAAGGTACCCGTGATGTTTGCCTAGTTGCCAGTTCAGTGTTTTGGCGCAATAGTGCAGTGTGCGCTAAGGAAATAGAAAACCTTTATCTGCATTGGTTATGGTACAAATTTTTAAGAAAAAAATAAATCAATCGTATGATTACTATAAACACAACACTGATTAGTAGATTCTAAATTCAATAGGGAACTATCCGCAAAGCTGAGCTCAGATGGCGCCACTGAAAACAAAGGATAACCACAGAACATATATACCCTAAGCCGGGAGGTTAACAAACTATACCAAAGAGTATGTAACACTACGTTTTTTTTTATACTGTCAAAGTCGAGCGGCAATATTTCGCAATTTAAGCATACAAAAAATATAACTAATAGCATGTGCTAATAGTGAAAGAAAAATGGAGCTAACTAATAATTGAGGAAATCAGACCATACTGTACCGAAAAACCCGGCTTCAAGAGCGCGGTGCATCAGTAAAAGGAAAAAGAAAACGGATTTAGTTGAAAGGTACGAATATGAATGCGAACATTGGAAATCTTGTGTAACTTGCAGATATTATATCAATTTAATGTGTAATGAGATCAATGTACTTCCAATTAATATTCAAAACAATACTTCCAGGTTGATTTTATATGACTTACATAATTACTTTGCAGTGGAACCGTTTTGCACACGGTTACATTTTGATGGTGGACAGCAGTCCAATGCACTATTAATTGCCAAAAGCTAAGGCTTTAGGAAGTCAGCGTTTAGGTCTTTGGTAAGCCAAAGACCTAAACGCTGACTTCCTTACCTTTTATCATTTCGAATAAATATATATATTCTTTTAAGAAGGTGATTTGTAAAAGCAGATATTAAATATCTTTGTTTTGATAGTTCTTACTCTATAATTAGAAATCATAAATAAGTTTATTGGCACTTGATATTATTACATTTCATTTACATCTACTGTCTTCATTCTTTCAGGTTTGATCTAAACATAGAAAAAGGACTGAAAATGTATCTGCGTATCTGCTGCACGTTAGAATGGCATTTGCAGCTAATGCTTGTTATTATGTTTTATTGCACCACCCGGTCTAAGGCCTCCATGAAAATATCAGTACCTATTTTTACAACAACAAAATAGATATTATTATTTTTATGTGTCACCTGGATGAAAACTGAAATTAACATCTAGAATACACACAAAATTTGTTTTGAGTGGTGTTATTTTCCATTGTCAATATTGTCATAACATAGGATCACACCTATTTTCAAGAAGAGTCAAGGGCTAGATAGTTGTGTATAAAATAAGTACCTACATTTACCTAAATTTCAGTGCTGTGCTATTAAAATGTACCTACTGTGTGTTACTTAATTATAACAAGAAATAAATGAAATAGGATTGATTACTAATACAATTCATATGCAATGTTGTCTGCCAATATAATCGGAGAAATCCTGGTCAACCTGAGTAATGTGTCAAAACCGTTAAAAATAGACCAACTGTTAAAGTAAGTAACCGGTGAAACTTATTATTTCTGAGAGTAGTTACTGAATCTATATTATTGTCCAAGTATCAAATTAAGTTAAAAAGAAATATATTTCTTTATTTACAATATTTCACATCAATTAACAAGAGTTTTAGAAGGGTTATTGTCATGAAACTTAGGTCCAGAGTTGAGTCTAAATCTAGGCTATCTGGGTATATCCATGATATCAAAGTAACATTCTTAAGGGCCAAGTTATTCTACTTACAAAAGGTGTTTTCTTATTGTTTTACCACAAATGAAATTTAGCTTTTTGAAACACTATTTTTAAGACATTATTGTGAAACTTATTCCAACAGCACCGGAAATTTAAAGTGCTGATTGTTTCTCCTCAATTTGTTCAAAGTTTCTTTTTCTGTTTATCTTTCATCGACTATTTTTTCTCCAAACAATGTTATGTAACCCCCTTATTTAATATTTTTCTATTTAGTTTCAGTCCTGTAAGTATAAATTAGGTTTTATTAACACCATATGGTTAAACATGCGTATTTATGTAGACATTAAAACCATTTTGTAGTTGTGTTTAATTAGTACACAATGTTATGTACCTTCTTTTAAATGTCTATAGCATTAAACATAATAATTACTGTTATTATTTGAATAAAGGTTGCCTTAGGATAATACACTGACCTGTAAAATACTTTCTTTATTAAATATTCCGCTTTAGAACGGTCAGGAAACAGCCTTGACTTTTTTGTAAAATTCCTGCGACGAGTAGTAATTTCGGGTCTCCCTTGTTTGACCGAAAGGAATTTGACAAATTTTCACTTCCCAAAAAAATTTTCGCATAATTTCATTAGCCAAATTATTACTTAGCAATAAATCTATTCACAAAAAATTGTAACGCAAACCTAATGTTTGGGAAATGAACGTTTAAACTATAACTTGTTTACCAACTAGTACTTTTAACATTTTTTATTTAGTCAAATATTTCAGTTGGAATAACAGTTTTAACGCAAAATCAAATAAGCCAAATATTTATACTTTTTTACTTTCCTTTTTTTATATATATTTTTTAGTTTTATTTATTTATTTATTATTTATTTAACCATTAATATACACACACACAGTAAATAGACAAGAAGAAGGAACAGAAAATAGGTACAAAGGTATGCTTATTTCTATCGAAATCTCTTCCAGCATATCTGCGAGAGGAGAATTGCAAAAAAAGATATGTAATTTAATGTAGTCGTTCAACATTTTTTTTTAAATAAGTTATTATCCTAATCTAAATAGTTCAGTTCCGGGTAACCTACTAAAAACAATCTCTTTTTTTTCTATTAATGCAAGTCGTTTCTGGCACTCGCCGGCCGCTGCCGCGGCACCGCTCGCTTCGCTCGCTCGGCTCGTGCGTAGGAGGTCACAGTTTTAACCTAACCTAACCTAACCATTTTTTAATAATTAACCTACTCTAACTACTTCCTTAAATAAACTAATACCAAGTAACCATAAATTTGACTTGTTTCAGACAAATTGAAATAATTAATCGAATTCTGCAACACAAGACTAAATACTCCGAAATAAAATTGCTAACGTCCTTTGCAATTTTTTTTAAATTGTAATGTAAAAATATTTTGCATTAAACAAATGATTATATTAAAATAATTTTTAAATTAAATAATTCCCAAAACTTCTTATTTTTTTTTGCCTTAATATTTTTTGTCTTAACAAATCATTTCACCAAACGTTTATTGTCTGAAGATTGTTTGCTGTAATAAATCATTTGATTAAAGACCAAATGCCATAATGACATTATACTTGGTAATATTTTGCCAAGTAAAAATTTGACCAAATAAAAATATGCGTCCTAAAATCATTCGACATATTGCAATGGTATAAAAAAAGGTTGCTAAAATTTGTTTGGGTAATGAAATTTTGTCAAAATCTTTTCGGCAAAACGGCAGGATCCCAGTAATTTCCCATTGCTTGCGAATATTGGCGTTTTCTGGGATCATATGGCCGGTTTTATTTCTGCATCCATAAACACAACACTGATGCATTCTTGACCAACAGCTAGCAATATTATTATTTAGTTTTTGAACACAAGTTATACTTAAAACAGTAAAAATAGTTCGGTAACCACTAACACAAACTGTAGTAGACGCCATGTTGTTATGTTTTTGTTTACTTTTATCCTTCAAGCGCCATCTGGCGGGAGCAATTGGCAGTAATGTTCCCTATTGTTGTACGGAGAATTTAAATTAAGGAAAAAAAAAAAACATGGTGATATTCTAAATTCAAATTCTGTATAGACAATTTGGATTAAACAACAGTTTGTAGTTGCTTACGCAAAATACGCGCTTGGTCGTGGTGTTGCGGATACCAGCCCGTTTTAACCTAACCTAACCTAGTAGTTGCTAAATAGCATCGAGATTTTAAATAAATGTAAAGGATAATAGTCATAGAAATATAAAATACAGTTGTTTATTATAACTATGGTAATAATTAAAAGTTTTTATAGGTAATGGGGGATGTTTCAGAGAATTTGATCTATTTCCTGACGATAATAGTGATAAGATTGCACAGACTTTTAAAATTTTCAGGTAACAGTCTAACTGAATACTGGACATATCAATAAAGGCGATTCTTTATGTATAATGCTAGTTTAATATAAAAATACTTGTCTGTAACGAATATTAAAACATAATTTTACTATACGACCGGTCTTGGGCTAGCACTGCTCTTGTTGAATTGAAAGGGCAATTTCGAGTTTTAATTAAATTTTCTTACTAGAATAACATTAAAAATTATTAACTTCTGCAGCTTCAGTAAAAAGAAGATAAAAATGTTGGATGTTTAGCATTAGGTAGCTAGCGAAAGAAAACCTTTCGAACTTTTCCCCTTTCATTTTATGTTTGTGTTTGCAAAGTTCAAATTATCATTATTCTATTAGCGAAGAAAAGAACTACGGAACAATTCCTGTCTACATGATTCATAAATATATATTGCAGTTACCTATATAGTATGTATAATTTTTTTGCTGTACACGTTTTTGTGTAGTCTATTTAGTTAGAATTAAAAATTTCAAGTGCTTTTAAGTGTTTGTTGTGCGCTTTTGCTTACTGTGCTAATTGTGTAAATCTCACTATGGCACTGAGGTTTGCATTCAGATAACCCAATAATGGGTTATGCTCGCCTTTGTACATGAGTTGTCATTCTGTTTTTGTGTACATAAGTTTGTTTTGTGTTGAATAATATGAATATGAGGTATAGATACTGCGGCACCCGGGGCTGTACTACTACGTGTGTACTAACGGCATCATGATTCAAGGGACAGCGCTCTTTGTCATGTATAGCTCCATCTCCCTAACAGTAAAACCATGATAGTTTTGACACGTCAAAGTAAGCACAAAGTTCATAAGCGGCGGCGTGCCGTTTCTATTTTGTGGTGTAAAGTACATGTTTGTCGTTACTGATGGTGTCTCTAACCTTTGTTAATATTATCAATTTGTTAGTTCAAATGGGCAACGTGCGTGTACTAGATTTGTGAACGTAAAACGAAGGAAATGGAGTATTTTAAGATAAAAGCAGCATTCTGTCATTTCTGCCTCATCATGTCAGCCGAAAGACGTTCACTGCTGGACATAGGCCTCCCCCAAGCGCCCCTTATTGACCGATCCCGTGCATCTCGCATCCAGCGCATGCCCGCAACCTTAACCGGGTCATCAGTCCACGTAGTGGGAGGCCATCCAACGCATCGTCTGCCGGTTCGCGCTCACCGGTCCCATCGGCCATCCGTTCTGCAAGCAATATGTCCTGGCCATTGCCACTTAAGTTTCATAATTCTTCGGGCTTGTTCGGTAATTTTGATTCTCCTGCGGATATCAGATGCCTACATAATTATCATGTATGATGAATTACTGCCTACCGCTATAAAAATGATTGAGTTTATTTGTAAGTATGTATGTAGTTCAAATGGAAGTCTTGCAACGAGATATTTTGTTATTCAGACTAGCTCTAAAAAAAAGCAATTAATCGGCAAAAAACTCGAATCGTGTTCTACTTGATATTCAAGAAACCTTTTTACGAATTTTCGAATGCCAAACCTTTTAATACATTTGAAAGGGCCGAAGGTCAGCACGGTTGTAAAAACGTGAAAATATTTCAGTTATACAAAGTAACAGTAAAAATTATTGCAGGATAATTGCCTTACGTAACTGAAAGTCTTTCAACTTCTCATTTAAAGTTTCTTTCAACTCCTATTTGTTCTGCTAATTTATTTGTCATGTTGGTTTCCAATGTTATGTTAAAGGAGCTCGTGGCTAAATAATACCAGCCGCACGGGTCAGTCTTTAAGGTTAAGCAACGTTTGACGAGGTCGGTCCGTGGATGGGTGACCATTTCAACATACCGAGTTCCCTCCGTGCCTCGGAAAGCACGTTAAGCCGTTGGTCCCGGCTGTCATTTGAAGATCTTTGACAGTCGTTACGAATAGTCAGACGCTTGAGAACTGACACCAGTCTAGCCAAGGGGTACCGTGTTACCCAGTTACTGGGTTGTGGAGGTCAGATAGGCAGTCGCTCCATGTAAAACACTGGTACTCAGCTAAATCCGGTTAGACTGGAAGCCGACCCCAACATAGTTGGGAAAAGGCTAGGCAGATGATGTTGGTTTCCAATGTGAACACAAGATATCTCTACTACTGAAGAGTTCCGTGGAAAGTTTTTCTCGAATGTGGGGTGAATAAACATGCGGGCGAATCGAAACAGCCCGCATTAAACAAGGCCGACAGCCCGACAGGTAGAAACGTAAGAGGCAAAACTTTTGTACAACTATCTGTGAAGCGATCTAACGCACCCCAGGAACTATGTTCCCCAGTTGTTTATTTAAAGAATGGCATGCGCGACATTACCCTGCCACTCACTTCGTAAATGTTTGCGCCAAACTACGTGAAACAAATGGTGTTTTGTAAATAGGATTTACCTTTACGAACATCGCAAATTCGTCTCTAAACCATTCTCAATGACTGTTTAACAATATCGTTACCTATAGTTTTGACTTACTTGACTTAAGACGGTACCCTGACCAAAAAATCGGCATGCGATATGAGCATTCCTATTGGTCTAGCGGCACTGGTGTCGCATGAATTGCAGTAGTAAATACGCCCAGATTTTAGAATAAAATCTTTATAAAATCGAATATTGGTCTTATGAAAAAAAAAAATTCTACAAAAAGGTTCGTCATTAAATTTTCTATCCATTAGTGTTAGTACAAAAAATAATTAATGAACACTTTACGAGGAGATGCATGCTATCTATAATTATTTCTCATTTTTATGTTTTTTTTGGAAGGAGATTAGTGAAATTTATACAACATTAAAAAAAAACTTAATCTACCATTTTAGAATCAATGCTATGTAGAATTTTAATGTATTTTTATTAATTGATATTTCTTTTTAAATAAGGCGTAGATAGCTCTTAAAAACAGCACGAAAAACGGCTTGCGCGGCGTTTTGCTCGGGGTACCGCCTTAAGATCCTATGGCCCCTAGCTGGGGCAGAGGGCTTCCACAGTAGTCCTCCCTCGAGACCGGTCTTGAGCTTCGCGCTTCACCTCGCTCCACGCCATTCCGATACTCGTCGCTTCAACCAATACGGTGCGTCGCCTGGTTTGACGGGGACGGCCTCGCTGCCTTTTTCCTTGAGGATTCCAATCCAAGGCCTGTTACCACATGTTGTGAGCTAGGTAGACCGAAAAATTAAAGATTGTGGTACCTATGTTTAAGAACATCCAAGTAAATATCTCCATAACGACTGGACTGTTATTGGTGGGACTATACTGTAATATATTAATTGAGTATTTAGTCTATGGTTTTAGAATATGATGTAAGTCGTCTATGGTAAGCCCTCTCTTCTCTCTGCATCCTGGAACCACAGCAATGTCGTAGGTTGAATTAATAATAAAAGTGATTTATCTTAATGCAGAAACCCTTTTATTTAAACATATTTACATGGCGCAGCCGGTAAGTGACAAATGTTTATGAAGTAACCTAGTAATACTATCATTGTCACAATAAAATGGAAAACCTCAAACAACCTCCGCCATTGCAATTTCATGGCGAACTAAAAGAAAATTGGAAAAGATTCAAGCAAAAATTTATGCTTTACTACAAGGCTAGTGGCTATGAAAGTAAAAAAGTTGTTACCAACGACCAAAAGGTAGCACTCCTATTACACACAATTGGTGATGAAGGTCTAGAGGTATACAACACGTTTGAAAAGGAGCAGGGAGTGGATGAGACGCTTGAATGGGTACTGGAAAAATTCGAGTCCTACTGTACACCATTTCAAAACGAAACAATGGTGAGACATACATTCTTCAAAAGAGAAAAGAAAGACAATGAAACGTTTGACGAGTTCGTGACGTCGCTGAAGTCGCTATCAATGGATTGCTGTTTTGGGGATTTAAAAGAAAGTCTCATAAGAGATCAAATAGTTAGAGGCATTAGAGACGCAAAAATCGCAGAAAGATTACTCAAAGAACAGAATCTGGATTTAAAGAAATGTATACAAATATGCAAATCCTCAGAAATGGCTAACAGACAGGTGAAACAATTACAAGACGAAGAAAATACAGTTGGAGCAGTGATAAATACAAGAAAAGCAAAGAAGAATACTAAAGGGATACATCAAGAGACAAAATCAGATATTCAGCAACAGTCAACTTCTAAAGAAGAAAGAACTTGTTACAGGTGTGGCTACAAGCATGGTTTTAGGTGTCCAGCCTACAAAGCTCAGTGTAAATTCTGCAATGGATACGGGCATTATGCTAAAATGTGTAGAAATAAAAAAGTGAAAATGATTAATAGAAATAGTGAAAGTGAGTCTGACGATGATCCTGTGTTAGGTATGATCATGGTAGGTAGTGTAACCAAATGTTTAACAGAAGCTCTTCAGATCAATAACAAAATTATAGACTTCAAAATAGATACAGGGAGTGATTGTGATGTGTTACCCCTGAGTTATGTAGAAAAGTTGAAATGCAAGGGCATGATTAGAGAAAATTTGAATAAGTTATATAACTATGATGGTTCTTTAATAAACTGTGTTGGTACTATTACGTTGAAATGCAAGTTAATCAATGGTAAGAATGTGACACTATTTTTTCATGTAGTAAATAACAAACAATCTTGTCCAGTGTTAGGTCATAGTACAGTATTAAAATTAGGTATTATAGAAAGAAAATACTTGAATAAAATAAAAAAGGAACAAATTGATAGTAACTACAGTGAGATGATTAGTGAGTATAAAGAGTTATTTGATGAAAATAGAATTGGTGCATTGAAGGGAGTAGAATATTCTATAAAATTAAAAGAAAACAGCATGGGAAGAATCTGTCCACCAAGAAGTATACCGATAGCTTTACATAAACCTCTAAAAAAAGAACTGTTAAAATTAGAAAAGTTAGGTGTTATAGAAAAAGTCACTGAACCCACAGAATTTGTCAGCAATATTGTGATAGTCGAAAAGCCCAGTGGTCAAATTCGTCTATGTTTAGACCCTAGTACTTTAAATAATTGTATTAAACGTGAACACTTTAAATTGCCTACTTTTGATGAAGTGTCCGCTAAGATGACAGGGGCAAAAATATTTAGTAAATTAGATGCTTCAACAGCATTTTTTCATGTGAAATTAAATGAAGATAGTTCAAGGCTTTGCACTTTCTGTACTCCTTATGGAAGATACTGTTTTAAGAGACTACCTTATGGTCTGTCATCAGCACCAGAGATTTTCCATAGGCAGTATTGTCAGTTATTTGAGTCAATTGAAGGCTGTGAGGTATTTATCGATGACATTGTTATATATGCAGAAAATAAAAAGTTACATGATAAAATACTTAGACAAGTACTAGAAAAAGCAAAAGAAAATGGTATTCAGTTAAACTTTAGTAAATGTCAATTTGGGGTGTCTGAAATTACATATCTTGGTCACATTTTGAGTCAGGAAGGAATAAAACCAGACCCAAAGAAAATAGAAAGCATATTAAATCTAGAAAAACCTAAAAATGTTAAAGAACTTCAAAGAATATTAGGGATGATAACCTATATAGCAAAGTTTATTCCATCTATGTCTCAGGTGTGTAACCCATTAAGGCAATTAATTAAAAAGGGTTCAGAGTTTAATTGGACCAGGGAACATGATGTGGCATTTCGTGAACTTAAGGAAATATTGTCATCTGAGCCAGTATTACAATTTTACAACCCAGATAAAACATGTGTTGTCTCTGTTGATGCTTCAAAAGATGCATTAGGAGCAGTGTTATTACAAAGCAACTTGCCAGTTGCATATGCTTCCAAAGCTATGACCAATACACAGAAAAATTATGCTCAGATTGAAAAGGAACTACTGGCCATAGTCTTTGGTTGCACTCGTTTCCATCAATTTATTTATGGTAAAACTGTTCTAGTACAAACTGATCATAGGCCATTAGAGTCCATATTTAATAAACCTCTGTGTGAAATACCATTAAGGTTACAGAGAATGAGAATGCAATTACAAAAATATGATTTGGTTGTAAAATATAAGCCAGGTAAAGAATTACTTTTGGCAGATACATTGTCTAGAGATGTTAATAATATGTCAGAAGAAAACATTGTTATTGAAGATTTGTATGAGTGTCAGGTTAGTATGGTGAAAACTAACTTAAGTATATCTAACTATAAATACAATCTATTTAAAGAAGAAGTTAGAAAAGATAAAGATTTACAATTACTACTAGAATATATAAATAATGGTTGGCCAAATAGAGTAGATAAAATACCAGAACCTCTAAAACCATATTTCAATTTTCAAGAACAGCTTTTTGTATATGACAATTTAATTTTTAAAAATAGTTGTTTAGTGGTACCAAAGTCTCTGAGAAATGATATGTTACAAAGAATCCATTACAACCATCTAGGCATAGAAAAGTGTAAATCAAGAGCAAGGGAATGTATTTACTGGCCTAAAATGAGTAAAGATATTGAAAAAAGTGTTTTGGAATGTTCTGTATGTGAAAGATTTAGAAAGAATAACAGTAAAGAACCAATGATTATAAGAGAAATGCCCAATAAACCATGGTCTATAGTAGGAAGTGATGTATTTTATTATAATGGAGATCCATATATTATAATTGTAGACTATTTTAGTAAATATTTTGAAGTAATTAAACTTTCAAACTTGTCAACAGAAAACACAATTAAAATTATCAAAACCAATTTTTGTAGATTTGGCATACCAGATATACTATAAAAAGATAATGGTACTAACTATGTTAGCTATAAATTTAAAGAGTTTGCCAAAGAGTGGAATTTTGTTCATAAAACCAGTAGTCCATATCATCACCAATCTAATGGGTTAGCGGAAAGATTTGTACAAACTGTTAAAAATATATTTAAAAAAGCAGACTATGAAGGAAAAGACAAATATTTAGCATTGCTGGAATACAGAAATACACCTATTTCTAAAGAATTAAATTATAAGTGTCCTTCAGAATTATTAATGGGGAGAAAAATTCAAGGATTGTTGCCTACTATATGCCATAATGATAAAGAAAATTATGAAAATTGTATAAGAATGCATTGAAACAAAAAGTATAATATGATCAAAGAAACACAAGAAAATTGAAGCATTTAGCTAAATACCAAAAAGTTCTTATATCAGATGAAACAAGCAAAAAACCATTATCATATGCTCAAGTTCTACATAGGAATGAGCGTCCAAATTCATACACAATTTTGACTGAAAAAGGTAAAAGGTTAGACAGAAATAGAAGGGATATAATAGAGAGTAAAAATACTGATAAATTTATTATAAAAAGGGAAGTAGATATAGATGAGAGTCATACTGATTGTAATGAAGATAACATAGATAAAGTTAATGATACAGAAATTACAGACATGACATCTGATAGTAAAATTGATTCAGAAAATACAGTTAGTAATTATGTAACTAGATCAGGCAGAAATGTAAGAAAACCTAGTTATTTGTCTGACTATCTTTAGTTTACTTTGTCTAATTGGTACTTATGTATTTGTTTAATTGCATTGCTTGATTGTTACTAGTAGGTAGATGATACACAAACTTAAATCTACAGCAATTATATTTGATAAATACATAAGATAACTAATTGAATTATACTGCTATAAATATATATATAAAATACTATTATTCTACTACTTATAAAAATATCATCTTTACTCTAACTGAAGAAAAGGGAGATGTAATATATTAATTGAGTATTTAGTCTATGGTTTTAGAATATGATGTAAGTCGTCTATGGTAAGCCCTCTCTTCTCTCTGCATCCTGGAACACAGCACTGTCGTAGGTTGAATTAATAATAAAAGTGATTTATCTTAATGCAGAAACCCTTTTATTTAAACATATTTACATTCACTGGCAGATTGCTGATGTTTTAAGGAGTAACTTAGCCCACTTTTTATTAATTAGAGAGCCGCGTATAAAAATTAAAACATATTCTTTTTTTTTTGTTTTACCAGGGTTGACGCGGACGAAATCGCGGGTAACAGCTAGTTAGATATATTGTAAGAAAGTAAATAAGTCTAAATTACCCTATATACAAGTTACACCAACACGTTATCAAGCATCTTCGTGCATTGTCCCGTTTCCCACCTCTAATTGTTCTAACTAATCGGTTAATCAACGGGAATAGCTCTCGTTGCCTCGGCTTCAAACAAAAGAGATCGTGTTAGCAACAAACTAACAAGGTGTATTTGTGCTGTTAATTTGTGTGTGAGGCAAAGTTAGGACTATCCAAGAATACATACATAACATCACGCTAGTATGCCCGAATATTAAGGCAGACGTGTATATACCCACATTTCACCGGCTGATATATTTAAACCGACTTTCCAAAAATATGGAGGTTCTATTGATCGACTGTGTTCATTTTTTTGTCTCTTCACTGATATCTCCTTCAATTGCTGCAACTAAAATCTGGTTTTGGTCAGCCAGCTCGCGAATATGTTTCATGTTTTCGTCTTTTTTTTTTAGTTCGCTTTTAAAGCAGTCGGGTTTCTTGATTTTAAGATTTTTTTTTTATTTAACCCTTTTTAGTAAACATATTTTTCGAATTAGGTACATTTAAACATATAAGTGTTTTATATTTTTGGAATTGCCTCTTAATACCCTTTATTTTGATACCCCACACAAAGGGAATGCAAGAAAAAAATTGGTCCCCACAATATAGCGCCCAAAAGCCACCATTTCTCTATTTTCCAAATTTAATCTAGCCAGTGACTGCGAGTGTCAGATTAAGACGTATCGATTGACGTACGAATCATCAAAATCGGCCAACGCGTTTGGTCTCTGGAACGCCACATAGGAACAAACATACATACATACATAGACTGATAAACACACTACCCTCCTTCGGCAGTCGGGTAAAAAAATATATAACCTTTGACCAGCCACTTATTTTGTGATTGCACAGGACAAAACGCCCGCCCATCGCGAGATCACGATCGATATTAAGCGCGCAACACACCATTGTGTGAATGTCTCGCAAGCGCTTGTAGCTTGTCAAAAAACCGATACTCACCAGATCGGCGACAAACTTGTTCAAGCTCATGCAATCCAAGCCAACCACCGCTCACACGCTTGTGCTTGTGGACGTTTGTCGAGGCTCGACAAGCTTGTACAGCCAGAATTAATAAAAAATAATAAATTTAATAAACCTGCTAAATTTTGGTTTACAAGCTTATCTCAAACACCTTTCGAACGTACCTTCGGTCAAAAGAAGCTTTTTATGTTATTAAAATATGACCCCATATTTGAGAATCCGTATTCTCAAAAGAACGTAATCGTTGTCTTCCATCCCAATAGGTGATCGCAGCGTAGGTGGCCAAGTTATTGTCAGCCCGAAAATTATTGGTCCCTCCTCCCACTAAATTGTATTAGGATGCCTTTATGTGCAAAACTTCCACGTTTAAAGAAAGCATTGTTCTGCAAATTGATGTTCCAGGCTTCCACACACGGTCATCACCGAATATTCTTTCCTCATCGGTCTAGTGGTAGTATTTACTGCTCAGCATGAGGTCTAGGGTTTGATTCTCGAGTCGGGTACCTGTTTGGGTATTTTTAACCTACTTCAAAAAGGAGGAGGTATCAATTCGACTCTATTTTTTTATGTACGTCGCCTCAGAACTTTTTAGTAGGTGAACCAATTTTGATTGTTCTTTTTTCATTTGAAAGCTGGTGCTTCCGATGTGGTCCCATTTAAACTTGGTACAGATCTGTTGATTAACTTCGGAGATATAAAACAGAACTCTTCAATAAACAACGGCAAACTCTCGGGATTGCTGCAATCGCATGTCTGTTTATTCTTTACGCCGTTTCATTAAATAACATCACGCTGGTATGCTCTTAAGGGGTACGCAGATGTGTACAGATCACCCTAGTACACTCTCATTTCACCGGTTATGTTCAAGTTTTATGTTATTCTATTCTGACATAACTTTGTGCATTAAGTATAGGTAACTTACTATAGAACTTGCTCATTACCTATGAACCTAAATAAAAATTTAAAAATAATAATATGTATTTTTTGTAAAACTGTTTTCATCTAGAATACCGCAGTAGTAGCGTGGAGTCCGAACTTGTGCTAGGTTGCTAGCAAGCCGTTCGCCCCCTGTACATCGGATGTATTGATTTGAAAAAAAAATACAACCGAGTTCCAAAGTGAAAAATAGCTTCAATTTTGGAAGTTGGTGTTCCTGTTTACGTTTCTTTGTTTTATAAGACTGACTTCCGCAATTGAAGTTATTGTTTACTTTTTAGTGTTTTTTGGAAGTCGGTTGTATATTTTGTAAAAAGTTTTTTATTTTTCTCTTTTCTCTGTTTAGTTATAGTGAATAATGGGCAAGTTCTATTAAGTTACCTATAATGCTTAAAATGATGCAAGCATAGATTATAACAGAACACATAAACATACGGTGGGATGAGAGCGAGCGTGAACTGTATATACCTGCTTACCCCTATCGAACGTATCGGCGTGATGGTATGTTATGAAATGATGTAAACAATAAACAGACATGCGATTGCAGCAATCCCGAGAGATTTGCCGTGATTTGTTGAAGAATTCCGTTGTATATCTCCAAAGTTCTTCATCAAATCTTCACAAAATTTAAATCGGACCAATTCGGGCACAAACTCTTTAAAAAAATTTTTTTTTTTAAGTCGGGCCGCAATTGAAGGAGATACCGGTTAATAGAGAAAAATAACCGGCCAAGTGCGAGTTGGACTCGCGCACGAAGGGTTTCGTACTATTACCGCAAAAAACGGCACAACAAACGTGATAGTTTTTGCCCCTTAAATATTTATTTTATTCTGTTTTTAGTATTTGTTGTTATAGTGGCAACAGAAATACATCATCTGTGCAAATTTCAACTGTCTAGCTATCACGATTCATGAGATACAGCTTGGTGACAGACAGACAGACAGACAGACGGACCGCGGAGTCTTAGTAATAGGGTCCCGTTTTTACCCTTAGGGTACGGAACCCTAAAAACCAACACAGTCGAACAATAGAACCTCCTTCTTTTTGGAAAGTCGGTTTAAAATATATCAGCTGGCGAAATGTGGGTATATACAGCTCTGCCATAACCTTCGAGTATACTAGCGTGATGTTATGTATGTATTCTTGTATAGTCCGAACTTTGCCTCACACACAAATTAACAGCACAAATCCACCTTGTTAGTTAGTTGCTAACACGATCTCTTTTGTTTGAAGCCGGGGCAACGAGAGCTATTCCCGTTGATTAACCGATTAGTTAGAACAATTAGAGGTGGGAAACGGGAGAATGCACGAAGATGCTTGATAACGTGTTGGTATAACTTGTAAATAGAGCGATATAGCCTTATTTACTTTCTTACAATATATGTAACTAGCTGTTACACACTATTTCATCCGCGTCGACCCTGGTAAAACTAAAAAAAAGAATATGTGTTTTAATATATTTTTTACGCGGATCCCTAATTCTTGGTCTAAAATAAAAAGTAGCCTAAGCTACTCATTGAAACATCAGCTATCTGCCAGTGAATAGTATAGTCCCATCAATATCGGTCCAGCCGGTTTGGAGATAATTACTCGAATGTTCCGAAACATACGTACCACCACAATCTTTCTTTTTTCGGTCTATCTAGTTCATAACATGAAGAAGAAACCCACTGGAGCTTTGAGGTAGTAAATAAGTCTATTATTTGAGCAGATTTATCGCGGTTCCGGAATTTAAGGCACAACATAGTTTTCGGTTGAACTCTTTTTAGGGTTCCGTAGCCAAATGGCAAAAAACGGAATCCTTATAGATTCGTCATGTCTGTCTGTCTCTCTGTCTGTTGGTCTGTCTGTCCGTCCGTATGTCACAGCCACTTTTGCCGAAACTATAAGAACTATGCTGTTAAAACTAGGTAAGTAGATGTATTCTGTGAACCGCATTAAGATTTTCACACGAAAATAGAAAAAAAAACAATAAATTTTGGGGGTTTCCCATACTTGAAACTGAAAAAAAAACATCATACTGATACGTGTTCTACTGTGATCTATGGATAGGTCTTCAAAAATAATATTTTTTTCTAAACTGAAGTGTTTGCGCGAGAGACACTACCAAAGTGGTAAAAAAGTGTCCCCCCCCTGTAACTGCTAAAATAAGAGAATGATAAAACTAAAAAAAGTATTTATGATGTACATTACCATGTAAACTTCCACCGAAAATTGGTTTGAACGAGATCTAGTAAGTAGTTTTTTTTAATACGTCATAAGTCGTAACCCGCAATTTACGAAGTACGGAACCCTTCGTGCGCGAGTCCGACTCGCACTTGGCCGGTTTTTCTAGTTGATTCAGCACAGTTTGGCAAAAGCATTTTTCTATCCATTTTCCTTTCACATTAATGATAGCCATCAAATGAACACGAAGCTGACTACTGGATTTAAGGTGATGGAATATAAGCCATAATCAGTAGAAATAGCCGCATACTGACTAAACGAGCAGCCTCGCGAGGCCTCGAACGTTTGCCGCGCAAGGTTTGCCGCGCGGGTTCGCCTCAGTCTATAATTTTTAGCGTGAGGCTGCCGCGTGCGCCATGGCCGAGCCACGGTGAGGCTGAGGCAGCATCGAGCGCTCAATTTAACGAGAAGTCGCACAGAGACTGCGCGTGCCTGACGCGGCTTACAGCCAGTTTTTTTCCTCCTATAAGATCCTAGCAAAGAATCCATCTTTCTTTTTAAAGTCCGCTGTTGGAATGTTCATTTCCCGGTTTATGTGCCTCACATAATTTATTCACTATTTCGTTCTCGAAAGTTCTTCGCTACTCAATTAGTGATGTAGTCGGGTGTGTAAATTAATTTAGAAATCATTATTATTAAGTATGTTATGAATTTATTTTTGTATATCATTACATGGTTCGTAAGCATATATTAACTATGTGTTTTACAGAACTAATAATGTTATTTAAGTAATTTTTCAATGGCATTTGTACAACATTTTTACTGTTCCAACTGTCGTCTATAGTTATAGACGACAGTTTACGAGTTCGTAAATTTGTAAAGCCTACTTAGCTGTGATAGTTTTCCTTTTAACTTCGTTATATATACTACTGCCGTGATTTTTTTCACATAGCCAAAACATACAAAAATCTCTAACTCTCTTGACTCTAACAAAAATTTGCAATTTAAAGCTTAATTTTACGCAAACAGATCTCTAAATCGAATAAATCGTTTGAATCACAGAACAGAAAAAACGCCTTCTACAATGTGGTTTGAATAGACCCGTAATATTTTAGAATGACCTATTCAATGATAGTCCGCAACGGAAAGACGAGAAAAATAAAATCATTCACCTCTAAAGGAGGAAACCCGAAAAAAAAAGGAATCCTGATTTTATTTTACCAATTTGTCAGTATTATTAATTTATTTTTATAACCATTATATCCATGCCAAATTATAGCTTTCTAGTACTAAGAGTCTCTGAGCTAAGCTGCGGAAGGACAGACGGACATAGCGAAACTATATATAGGGTTCCGAAGTCAACAAGGAACCCTTTCCTTTTTGACTTCTAATTCAAACTGTACAAAATTTGGTTAAAAAAAGTATAGTCCAAAACACCACTTAAAAATATTAATAATAATGAAATTCCTGTTTCGACCGGACGAAACTCAGCGGCCGAAACGCTTACTACCTATTACCATTTTAAAGAACAAACTCAAATAGCTAGTTAAATGGTCACAATGTGGCTAATTATTTTTTTAAAGCGTCTCAAAGATATTTAAATAAAAAGGCCAGCGTTTCGTTGAAAATATTCTCTGATTAGTTTTCTTTCGTTTTGTCATCTTTACTAAACTCGTTGCGGTGAGGTACTTATTTTTAAATTTATAAAGAAGTTAAAATTGCTATATGTAATCTACTTTATAAAAAAACTACAAGCGTATTTTTTTTTTAAGTTATTTCAGCAGCAATCTTTGCAGCTAACAATGGACACACTTTAAAATCCCAATGACTGACTAAATACAATACGAGGTTTCAGTATAAATGACGACAGAGCCAAGTAACGAAGATAAAGATGACAAGTGAAGCGCTGTCGGAAATGTCCAAAATATATAATTTTTTCTGGTTCTTGTCACTCTGTTCCATAAATTAATTGACTAATTTCATGTATTTTCTCCGCTCTTCCCCTTTATGGAAGCAGCCACATCTCTTGGAAAAAATTGACGAAATTATTCGATGTGGCCTTGGATGATCGAGCCTGGATGCAGGCTACTCTACCCATTCGCTTCGGCGGGCTCGGCATCCGCAAAATTTCTAGTATAAGCCTACCCGGCGTTCTTGTCTTCGATCCACGGCACTAAAAAGTTAACCACAAAAAATTTATCCCTTTCACTGGTTAACTTTGAAGTGCCGTGCTCGACCGACGCAGTGTGCGCCTGGAAAGTGGCTTGCCCGAATACGGCGTTGCTCGAGAACCCATCTTCCCAAAGACAGTGGGATGAGCCACTCTGCAGGTTGGTACGGAATAAACTTATGAATACGTCCACCAATACTGCTAAGCGTGCCCGCCTGCTGGCTGTGGGAGAGTGGGAGTCGGGCCTCTGGCTACAGGCTCTACCGTCACTCAACATAGGTACTATGTTGTCCATGTGGTGAAGCAGTCGACCGCCTCGGTCACCATGGCTTATCCTGCAGTAGGAGCGCTGGCCGAATAGCACGGCACGCCAGCATTAATGACATCATACGTCGGGCTCTTGTCACTGCCGGGGTGCCAGCTGTTTTAGAACCCAATGGCTTGGCACGCGACGATGGGAAGAGACCAGACGGGATGACCATAATGCCTTGGAAGGTGGGTAGGCGTTTGGTGTGGGATGCAACATGTGTTGACACCCTTGCGCCATCCCATCTTCTTAGCAAGGCGGGCTGTGCTGGGGCGGCTGCTGCCGGTGCAGAAAACCTCAAACGGCGCAAATATAACAACCTTATTGGGAGTTATATGTTTGAGCCGTTTGGGGTTGAAACATTAGGTCCATGGGGTCCGAGTGCGCATCGAGTTTTTCGAGAAATTAGTACAAAGCTCGTCGACTCTTCACTTGACCAGAAGGCTGGCCTTTTCTTCGGCCAGAGAATCAGCATTGCCATCCAACGTGGCAATGCTGCCAGCGTTCTGGGCACGTTTCCCATTGACATCGATGTGGACGAATTTTTTGATGCACAATGAGGTCTTTACCGTCTCCCTTTTGTATTTGTATATAGGTTTGTTTTTGTTTTTAGAATTTTCAATTGTATATATGTTAATAAAACTGTTACCTCTTTAGGAAAAAAAAAATGACTAAAAATAACAAATTAATTGTATATAAATATTTTATATAAAATAATATAAATATATTTTCTTTCTTTCTATATATTAATCTGTGTAAAGTCATGGCGAAGACTTGTAAACGTCCAACATTCTCGCAGTTGCATAAAATTGTATAAAAGTGTATTAAATTCCACTCCAGTTTGTTGCTGTATAATATCCGGGATGTCAACAGTAACTTGTCAGGGTGCGAAGTAAATACATTTTAAAGGAGGAGGCTTGAATTGTGACGTAATAAACATTACAAATTCTTCACTACACTGTTCAAGAACTCCACGACCTCATCCCACCGGCCCCTTTCTACCATCGGACATCTAGGCGCATTGCAATTTACCATCCTTACCTAGTTGCCATGCCATGAATTCGCACCAAACGCTTCCAAACATCTTTCATAATGCGCACAGCAAAAGTGTGTTACTCACTGCCTGCGTCTGTGTTTCCGTACGTATTCAACCAGAATTTCTTCAAAGTTAGAGTGAACATGCTTCTTCTGGCTAAGCTCACTCCGTCGTCGACGTAGTCCCTGTCACCTCTGCCCTAGACTAGGGTAAAGAACAAACCCACGTCAAATAAAAAAAATATTATAAATAAGCATGGCGCAATTTTTAAGTATTTTCATAATGACTCTGTTTTCAATTAAACCGTGTTTTTAAACTATTTTTTTTTTACTTCAATCCCTAATCCTGAAGATCCTGGCAAGGATAATGGGACCTATTGTAGTACTAGTGCGTAAAGTTTAAAATTAATCCGATGTTTCGATGGGGGTGAAAATCACGTGCGAAGATTCCGTTACATAGATTCATAGATACATACCTACCAAGCTAATAAAAGCGTCTTAATAATAACAAATACTGCTACACAACATAAACATCACGACTATTTTCCCTGAAAGGTTAAGCAGAGCTGCACCTACGGAACACGATATTTCGCAAGTTATGTAGCTATACATAAGTTCCATGTAATAGCAGGGTGGGTCTATTGTCATCAACCGGGAACGAAGTCCAGACTACGTACGGCCTGCTACTGAACAATTCCAGACATGAAAACCCAAAAACACTTTACTAACACACACCACACATTACTAACAGAACATATAAAAAATGATGTTATCTAAATACAAAGCAAAGCGAATAAATAGATAACCAGCCCTAACAAAGGATATCTTTTGATGGACATCACAAAACTGCGCCTACAAACGGGATGCGCGAAAAACATTTCCCCATGTTTTCCTTTTTAATCTTAGAAGCCAAACGGGGAAAGCTCGAAACGACCATTAATCAGATGTCAGCACACATGTCCCCGTATTGAATGAGGCGTTCTCTGAACTTACGTAAACCGCCCGAAAAGATAGTCGCAAAGAGGAATGTGTCACTTTGACCCGATAGCGAATCTTTCAATATTGTAGACGCGCATTGTGCCCAGAAAACGCGAAGTACAAAAACATACGTGCTGAGGTTGACATGTTATATCCATTTGTTAAGACCTGCAGCGCAGTCGAATTTCAAAATAGTTTACCCAGTAGCTCGAAAATTCTAAAATAAATTTAGTTTAGACCGAAAATATAAAGAGCCACGTTCAATTGGATTCTAGTAAGCCGATCAAAAAAAGATTAGGAAAGGCACTAGGGTAGGTAAAAACAAAGTACGCAAGTAGTTATCATGTAGGTCGTGACCCGTAAAAGTTGTCTCACTTGTTCTACGTATCTTTAACTGCGTCCACAATAAACTTAATTGGCACAAACAAAAGCTTTAGCTTCACTAACGTAAATAAACTTGAGTAAGTAGAAATTGGACTCACGTTCTGTATACACGTGTGTACGGAAACAAGTGTCTCGAAATGTGTGCCTTATTAGTGCATTACAATTGCTTGTCATATAATTCTGCTTATTTGAAGATTTTTGTAACATTTTCTCTCTGTCTTGAAATCAAACGTTGAGCAGGCTTCACAGTTTGTCAATAAAACATTATCGATATTAAATTCCGGTAACAAATACGTCGGAATCTATCCGGACGGAGCCGGACGTGTGCGGATAACGAGCGACGATTATTAGCCAGGATTTGTCAAGTCGAGATTGTTTTGTCGGGCCCGAATTTCGGTTCGCGTTCATCTTGCTATGTACAAATAAATCCTTCAGATATAGCTATGTTGTGGGAATAGGCAGCTGCGGAAGTTATTACGACAGCTACGTTTTGAGTGGGCTTAAAATGCTCTTAAGTATGCTTGAGATGTGAAAGGCCTCACTTGCTATTGTGCGCAAACTCCGACGGGTTCTGTTAAAAGGCCAAACTACAGTAAAACCTAGAATTTAATGGTAAAACCTAAGAATTACCAAGTCTCACTGGTAAAAATCCGAAAAGAACTATTATAATAATTAATTTCGGGCTTCTACAAGTAATCACAATCGTAAATATTAGGATTTACGTCGAATACTTGTACAAATTGAAAAATTATGATGTGTATGAGTTATATGACACTATGATACGAAATGATGAGAACAATATTAAGTTCTGATTGATTACTTTCACCAAAGTAGATATAATGTTTGATACATGTCTTTTTATTATTAAATTTCTTTGTTGTAAAATCATGTTGGTACCTAAGTATCTTTTTTTTAATCATGTCAATTTGCCCTTAATTGTTCTTATTAAGATTTAACGTGTGATTTCTGTTAGAAGGCCAAAATTTGCGATTATTATATGTAGAACATTTCGGAGTTTTACCAGTAAGATATGGTAAATCTTAGGTGTTACCGGTAAGTCCTAGGTTTCAACGCAATTCGGGCTTTTACAGTAACATAATATGTGTATTTTAGTACTCATTTTTATATTGGAAGGTCACATACAGAAACTAGCTTTTGCCAATGGCTTCGCCCCGCGCCTGCCCCTGTCTTTTATTAAAACACGAGAGTGAAATACGGTAACAAAATTATCCTTTTACTAATCCAGGTCAAGGTGAAAACTTTCATCCAAATCCGATCAGTTGAGGCGTGATTGATTAATAAACTTACAGACTTTTTCACATTTATAATACAACCAGCTTCAGCCCGCGGCTTCGCCTGCGTACATGTTTTATTATTTCCAAGGGAACGTTATACCGGGATGAAAAGCACCATTCATCAATCCAGGCTAGAAACTATCATCATCATTTCAGTCGTAAGACGTCAACTGCTGGACATAGGCCTCCCCCAAGCGGCGCCACACTTATCGGTTATTTAAAAACTATCTGTGAGCAAAATTTTATCTGTTTTTGTGTGAAAAGTACCAAATTTCACATTTATGATATGAAAAGGAGTATGATACATACGATGATGCTAATGTCTACAGAAATAATTAGAGAAAAAATTGTTGCAAAAATGTAATTTTACATAAACCTGCTCCCAGGATGATATTTTGAATCTCATTATAAGCTCTCAACGCTCGCAGGTATCCAATACCTCAGGGCATATAAAAAGTACACAAAGCTTATAAGATATTAACTTTAAAACTTTCGCATTTCATAATTGAATAACAATATATCACAAAAAAAAACGCGAAATCATCGCGTTAAATATTTGAAAAACATAGCATAAATAATAGTAGTTTATGCAATGGTCATATATTAGGGGTTATTAAAACACGAGCGTGGGTTTATCACATGAGGCGAAGCCGAATGTGATAATATTAAATATTCATTATATGCCGTTGCATACACTATTTTATCTTCACTCATACAGTTAAAATAAAATAAAAGTGGAAAAGGAAAAAATATGCAGTATGGCGGGCAATTTACATTGCACCATGACTGCTGTCAATGTCAATGAGCCCAGCGCCAACAAATTAAAAAGTAAAAGTGTGATATAAAAATTAAAAAGTTTTTTTTTTATTTTACCTATCCACGAATATAAAGTACGTGTCTATACAATATTTTTTAAATTCATATTTGGAACATTACGTTGTAAGTGTAGATAAAGATCAGTATATACCTATGTCGAAAAACAAGACATTTACGTTATTATTTAGTTTCAATGCCGCAATGTATAAGCACGTGTTATGTATTTTTAATTAACACCTGCCTTAATGTATGAGGATTTTTTTTTTTTTTTTTCCTATTTTGCTCAACGAAAAACATAGCCCGGCAAAGCGCTGAAAAGACACGAACAGAAAATACAGTCACTAAACATTTTACGTAATGGACCTTCAGTTGAAGGTACAGCCTTTTTTCAATAGCGGACTATGAAACTGACTTTTGAGGAACAAAACATGATAATCCTTCATATACCTAACTAAAACCTCGTTGCAATTAAATATTTTCATGAATATTTTAATACACACATTTTGCCTATATTTAGATGCCACTGATTGGACTCTAGCTTATATAAGCCAATAAAAATAATGCATTTATTTGTTTGATAAAAAGCGACCATTACGAGTATAATATTTGAGGCTTTATTATTTTTCAATAACTCCAACCTTTTAGTAAATCGTAGCAATTTTCGATTGACTGACATCGGACACATCTATTGTCTTCTCAAAGAGAAAAGGATCTCCGTATTTGACAGATTTCATGTAGAGATAAAAGAGCTATCCGAGAATAACGATCCATATCGGAACATAACTCGTATCCCCAAAAGGTCTTTTATTTCCGAAATAGCAATGTATCCTTTATAAGGATTGACAAATGTCATACACACCGCCTTTGTTTCTTTCGAGCCGCGGTACAGATCGGTGGCAAATGGAACCGTTGAACAAGATAAATAACACACTTCACAAAAAGGGATGCTGTGGTTTATTACAAGCTTCAGAATACTGATTATAACTTATATAATATGTAACCTTTTCTGATACTAAGCAGAAAAGGCCGCGACTTACAAGTTGTAGGTCGTGGATTCGAACCTAGGCAGGCGCATTACTTTGTTTAAATTATTTCATCACCATTGCTCTCAAAACGGTGAAGGATAACATCTTGAGGAAACCGACATATCTTAGAATCAAAACTTCATTTGCATTGGGTCCGCGAGGTGGATTACGGCCCATTCCTTCTCTCAAAGAGAGGAGGCCTGTGTCCCAGCAGTGGGAACATTAGAATGATGATGATGTTGAATTTATCTAGAATTAGACACGTTTCAATCGACAATCTATTGAACACATAATTGTGACACGATATCTTGCGAAAACACTCTGATTTAATCAGTAAAACGCCCATAACTTTAGAACGGCTGAACCGATTTTCATCATTATTTTCATAGCTAAGAAAGAACACTCTCAATAAGACCTTTCAAACAAAAAAAAAACGTTCTACTATCTTTTTCTCTTTTATCACCAGTGTTGATGAAGCAAAAAAGTTTAAGCACAGGTAGATCCTACCTACTACTATAGTGCGTGCGGAACTAGTTGGCCGCGCCTTAGGTGGCGCGTCATCTCGCTATTGCAATCTCATGTGCGTTTTGTCTAAACAAGTGCGGCGCCGTACTTCGCGACGGCAACCAACTCGCGTTGAAAGTTTCGTTTCTATGATAAAACGTGTATTTGTGAGGTTGGGCGGATGTGTGTTTTTGGGATAAGTATACTCTCGCAAAACTACTCAATGGCTTTTGACGAAACTTTTCAGTAATAGATACATCATCTTTTATACATCAGAGTAACAATATCCTAACAAACATTATAAATGCGAATGCGAGTTTATTTGTTACTGGATGAAACTTGGCTTATGGTTACACCACAATCTGGGTTATGACTTAGGTTACCTACTTTTCATCCTGGTATATGTTCCCTTGGGATAATAAACCACTACTCACGCGGGCGAGGCCGCGGCAAGAAGCTAAGTTGTAATTTATATTGATATTGGGGCAGTACTAATTTCATGCAGGCGGCCGCTAGTCCCTACATAAATGGCAGTTTTGAAACAATGTCCTTCGTTCATAAATTGCGTTTAGATACCGCTATGCTAGATACCGGTAATTTTCTTCTCTTTTCCCGACAACAAATTCTAAATTTTATTACTTTACAGTAGATTGTTTTGACATAGGTTGGTACCTACCATCTCAATCCAAAATCAGCCAGAATGCGGCTCCCTGTGAAGATAAATATTTAAAGTTGAACCTAAAATATTTAAATCTACTGGAGATTTGCCCAGGCTTCCTTGAGTTTTCTAGTTGGCCTCTCATCCATGAATGCAGTGGGGAAATCATTCCGGGCGTCGAAAAAATTACGAATTCTCTCCGAGGAAAAGCATTTCCTTAGGGGGCATTCGAACCGAGGTCATGATTGGAATCCGACTGACCAGCACATAATCAAGTCATGTGGTCTAATATATGTGCCTATATTGTTTGTTTTATACGTGTGCTACGGACACAGAATGTACCTTTGTATTCTTGTTTGGTATAATTGTGTTGTACCAGTTTTTCTTCACTAGATTAGAGAGTACACACTCCTCGCTTGACTGAATGTTAGGGAAGTATTGGACTCAAAGGCTGAGATGTCAACCTACAAGCAATCAAGGGTAAACTATATTTCTCAAAGATAAATCGGCTTTGACACCTTCTAGGTGATTTCTTAGCAGTTCATGAAAAAATACGTCAGTACAGGTTGCTCATTTGGCTAATACGTTTTCGTGTTTTTTTATGGATCCTGAAGCCTTATTGCGTAATGAATTCGGTAGGGCAAAGAGCTTGAAAAATCGACCAATCACATGCGAGATGAAAGACGTGATGTGGATTTTCGTCTATGTGATTGGTCGCCTTGCCGAATTCATTACGCATTAGGGCTGCTGGAAATAAATGTAGGCATTATTATTATATTAAAATGATTTCGTACGTATATATGATGATTGTGTGGAACATCCATGTTATTATGTAATATGGATGTATCCAGCCCATCGTTTGCTTATATTGTGGGTGTAAGTATGGTACTGCGTATATCACATGTATTGTTCACATCCATTACAAAATTGTACCTTCTCGGTAACGTTGAGCACTCGGTAGCAAAAGTTTACAAGGTCGTGGTCGCCAGAAAACAAACTGAATACTACCTAACTGCCCGTGACCACCGACATGTAATTTGGTATATATTGTTGATACAATATATACCAAATTACATACAAAACTTCTGTAACACAATTTCTTTTACTTTTAAAGAAAAATAAATGTTATAGCGGAAGAAATCTCGGGTTCCGCCAGAGGTTTACAGAAAGCCATAGGCGTAATTGTGTTTTTATATGCAAAGGTCCATATCTGAAGGGATAAATCCTGTTTTATGTCCCGTAAACAATTGAGCAGGGGCCTTTTAAAGGTAAAATATGTTTATCTATGATATTATCGTGACAGGTAAATATAAAGGTAGTAAGATATAAGTTTATAAATATAAGCGCAGTTGGATGAAGTAGGAAAAACCGGCCAAGTGCGAGTCGGACTCGCGCACGAAGGTTCCGTACCATTATCGCAAGAAAACGGAAAAAACACGTTTGTTTTATTCTGGTTTTAGTATTTGATGTTACAGCGGCAACAGAAATACATCATTTATGAAAATTTCAACTGTCTATCACGGTCTTGTGTATGTATTCTTGGATAGTCCTAACTTTGCCTCACACACAAATTAACAGCACAAATCCACCTTGTTAGTTAGTTGCTAACACGATCTCTTTTGTTTGAAGCCGAGGCAACGAGAGCTATTCCCGTTGATTAACCGATTAGTTAGAACAATTAGAGGTGGGAAACGGGAGAATGCACGAAGATGCTTGATAACGTGTTGGTATAACTTGTAAATAGAGCGATATTGACTTATTTACTTTCTTAAAATATATGTAATTAGCTGTTACACACTATTTCATCCGCGTCAACCCTGGTAAAAATAAAAAAAGAATTTGTGTTTTAATATTTATACGCGGCTTCCTAATTCTTGGTCTAAAATAATAAGTAGCCTAAGCTACTCATTGACACATATCAGCTATCTGCCAGTGAATAGTATAGTCCCATCAATATCGGTCCAGCCGGTTTGGAGATAATTACTCGGATGTTCCGAAACATACGTACCACTACAATCTTTCTTTTTTCGGTCTATCTAGTTCACAACATGAGGAAGAAACCCACTGGAGCTTTGAGGTACTAAATAAGTCTATTAATTGAGCAGATTTTTCGCGGTTCCGGAATTTAGGGCACAATATAGTTTTCGGTTGAACTCTTTTTAGGATTCCGTAGCCAAATGGTAAAAAACGGAACCCTTATAGATTCGTCATGTCTGTCTGTCTCTCTGTCTGTCTGTCCGTCCGTATGTCACAGCCACTTTTTCCGAAACTATAAGAACTATGCTGTTAAAACTTGGTAAGTAGATGTATTCTATGAACCGCGTTAAGATTTTCACACGAAAATAGAAAAAAAAAACAATAAATTTTGGGGGTTTCCCATACTTGAAACTGAAAAAAGAACATCATACTGATACGTGTTCTACTGTGATCTATGGATAGGTCTTCAAAAATAAACATTTTTTTCTAAACTGAAATGTTTGCGCGAGAGACACTTCCAAAGTGGTAAAAATGTGTCCCCCCCCTGTAACTGCTAAAATAAGAGAATGATAAAACTAAAAAAAATATATGATGTACATTATCATGTAAAATTCCACCGAAAATTGGTTTGAACGAGATCTAGTAAGTAGTTTTTTTTTAATACGTCATAAGTCGTAACTCGCAATTTACGAAGTACGTGCGCGAGTCCGACTCGCACTTGGCCGGTTTTTCTAGTTGATTCAGCACAGTTTGGTAAAAGCATTTTCCTTTCAATTTTTCTTTCATATTAATGATAGCCATCAAATGAACACGAAGCTGATTACTGGATTTATGGTGATGAAATATAAGCCATAATCGGTAGGAATAGTCGCGTACTGACTGAGCGAGCAGCCTCGCGAGGCAGCCTTGGACGTTTGCCGCGCAAGGTTTGCCACGCGGGGCCGCCTCAGTCTATAATTTTTTAGCATGCGGCTGCCGCGTGCGCCAAGGACGAGCCACGGTGAGGCTGAGCCAGCATCGAGCGCTCAATTTAACGAGAAGTCGATCAGAGACTGCGCGTGCCTGACGCGGCTTATAGCCAGTTTTTCCCCTCCTATAAGATCCTAGCAAAGAATCCAACTTTTTTTTTAAAGTCCGCTGTTGGAATGTTCATTTCCCGGTTTATGTTCCTCACATAATTTATTCACTATTTCGTTCTCGAAAGTTCTTCGCTACTCAATCAGTGATGTAGTCGGGTCGGATGCAACATTATTAATTTAGCAATCATTATTATTAAGTATGTTTTGAATTTATTTTTGTATATTTTTACATGGTTCATAAGCATATATTTACTATCTGTTTTACACAATTAACAATGTTATTAAAGTAATTTTTCAATGGCATTTGTACAACATTTTTACTGTTCCAACTGTCGTCTATAACTCGTAAATTTGTAAAGCCTACTTAGCTGTGATAGTTTTCCTTTAAATTTTGTTATATATACTACTGCCGTGATTTTTTTTCACATAGCCAAAAGCAACCATGTAACTGGTAGTGGGGGGCACACATGACTCTAACAAAATTTTGCAATTTAAAGCTTATTTTTACGCAAACAGATCTCTTAATCGAAAAATGGTTTGAAAAGACCCGTAATATTTTAGAATGGCCTATTCAATGATAGCCCACAACGGAAAGATGGGAAAAATAAAAACTCCTTTAGAGGTGAACTCTAAAGGAGGCACCCTGAAAAAAAAAAAAGAAGAAGAAATTCTTGTTTCGACCGGCACGGACGAAACTCAGCGGCCGAAACGCCTACTACCTATTACCATTTTAAAGAATAAACTAACTAGTTAAATGGTCACAATGTGGCTAATTATTTTTTTATAAGCGTCTCAAAGATATTTAAACAAAAAGGCCTGTGTTTCGTTGAAATTATTCTCTGATTAATTTTCTTTCGTTTTTTGATCTTTACTAAACTCGTTGCGGTGAGGTACTTATTTTTAAATTTATAAAGAAGTCAAAATTGCTATATGTACTCTACTTTATAACAAACCTACAAGCGTATTTTTTTAAAGTTCTTTCAGCAGCAATCTTTGCAGCCAACAATGGACACACTTTCAAATCCCAATGACTGACTAAATACAATACGAGGTTTCAGTATAAATGACGACAGAGCCAAGTAACGAAGATGACAAGTGAAGCGCTGTCGGAAATGTCCAAAATATATAAATTTTTCCTGGTTCTTATCACTCTGTTCCATAAATTAATTGATTAAAAATAACTAATTAAATGTATATAAATATTTTAAAAATAATATAAATATATTTTCTTTCTTTCTTTATATAAATCTGTGTGAAGTCATGGCGAAGACTTGTAAACGTCCAACATTCTCGCACTGTACAATAGAACGCAGTTGCATAAAATTGTATAAAAGTGTATTAAATGCCACTCCAGTTTGTTGCTGTATAATATCCGGGATGTCAACAGTAACTTGTCAGAGTGCGGAGTAAATACATTTTAAAGGAGGTGGCTTGAATTGTTACGTAATAAAAATCACAAATTTTTCACTACACTGCTCAAGAACTCTACAACCTCATCCCACCGGCATCATTCTACCATCTACCATCGAGACGCATTGCAAGTTACCACCCTTATCTAGTTGCCATTCCATCAATTCGCACCAAACGCTTCCAAACATCTTTCATAAAGCGCACAGCAAAAGTGTGGAACTCACTGCTTGCGTCTGTGTTTCCAAAAGTATTCAACCCGAATTTCTTCAAAGTTAGAGTGAACATGTTTCTTCTGGCTAAGCTCACTCCGTCGTCGACATTGTCCATGTCACCTCTGACCTAGACTAGAGTCAAGAACAATCCCATGTCAAATATTTAAAAAAAAAATTAAATAGCGCCCCACTTTTTAAGTATTTTCACAAGTAAAATTTCAAAATTTAAAAAACCCCCGACACATTTCTCTTGCGAAAACACTCTGATTCAAACAGTAAAACGCCCATAACTTTTGAACGGCTGAACCGATTTTAATCAAACATAGCTAAGAACACTCTCGACAAAATTACCTTTCAAACAAAAAAACTAAATCGAAATCGGTTCATCCGTTTAGGCGCTATGATGTCACAGACAGACACACAGATACACATATACACAGCACACGTGAAACTTATAACACCCCTCTTTTTTCGGTGAGGGTTAAAATTACTCTGTTTTCTATTAAACCGTGTTTTTCTAACTATTATTTTTTTACTTCAATCCCTAATCCTGAAGATCCTGGCAAGGATAATGGTACCTATTGTAGTACTAGTGTGTAAAGTTTAAAATTAATCCGATGTTTCGATGGGGGTGAAAATCACGTTCGAAGATTCCGTTACATAGATTCATACATACATACATACCAAGCTAATAAACGCGTCTTAATAATAACAAATACTGCTACACAACATAAACATCACGCCTATTTTCCCTGAAAGGTTAAGCAGAGCTGCACCTACGGAACACGATATTTCGCAAGTTATGTAGCTATACATAAGTTCCATGTCATAGCCGGGTGGGTCTATTGTCATCAACCGGGAACGAAGTCCAGACTACGTACGGCCTGCTACTGAACAATTCCAGACATGAAAACCCAAAAACACTTTACTAACACACACCACACATTACTAACAGAACATATAAAAAATGATGTTATCTAAATACAAAGCAAAGCGAATAAATAGATAACCAGCCCTAACAAAGAATATCTTTTGATGGACATCACAAAACTGTGCCTACAAACGGGATGCGCGAAAAACATTTCTCCATGTTTTCCTTTTTAATCTTGGAAGCCAAACGGGGAAAGCTCGAAACGACCATTAATCAGATGTCAGCACACATGTCCCCGTATTGAATGAGGCGTTCTCTGAACTTACGTAAACCGCCCGAAAAGATAGTCGCAAAGAGGAATGTGTCACTTTGACCCGATAGCGAATCTTTCAATTGTAGACGGGCATTGTGCCCAGAAAACGCGAACTACAAAAACATACGTGCTGAGGTTGACATGTTATATCCATTTGTTAAGACCTGCAGCGCAGTCGTGCAGAATTTCAAAATAGCTTACCCAGTAGCACGAGAATTCTAAAATAAATTTAGCTTAGACCGAAAATATAAAGAGCCACGTTCAATTGGATTACAGTAAGCCGATCAAATAAAGATTAGGAAAGGCACTAGGCTAGGTAAAAACAAAGTACGCAAGTAGTTATCATGTAGGTCGTGACCCGTAGAAGTTGTCTCACTAGTTCAACGTATCTTTTACTGCGTCCACAATAAACTTAATTGGCACAAACAAAAGCTTTAGCTTCACTTACGTAAATAAACTTGAGTAAGTAGAAATTGGACTCACGTTCTGTATACACGTGTGTACGAAATGTGTGCCTTATTAGTGACTTAAGACAGTGCATTGCTTGTCATATAATTCTGCTTATTTGAAGATTTTTGTAACTTTTTCCCTCTGTCTTGAAATCAAACGTTGAGCAGGCTTCACAGTTTGTCAATAAAACATTATCGATATTAAATTCCGGTAACAAATACGTCGGCATCTATCCGGACGGAGCCGGACGTGTGCGGATAACGAGCGACGATTATTAGCCAGGATTTGTCAAGTCGAGATTGTTTTGTCGGGCCCGAATTTCGGTTCGCGTTCATCTTGCTATGTACAAATAAATCCTTCAGATAAAACTATGTTGTCGGAATAGGCAGCTACGGAAGTTATTACGACAGCTACGTTTTGAGTGGGCTTAAAATGTAATGTGCTCTTAAGTATGCTTGAGATGTGAAAGGCCTCACTTGCTATTGTGCGCAAACTCCGACGGGTACTGTTAAAAGGCCAAACTACAGTAAAACCTAGAATTTAATGGTAAAACCTAAGAATTTCCAAGTCTCACTGGTAAAAATCCGAAAAGAACTATTACAATAATTAATTTCGTGCTTCTACCAGTAATCACAATCGTAAATATTAGGATTTACGTCGAATACTTGTAAAAATTGAAAAATTATGATGTCTATGAGTTATATGACACTATGATACGAAATGATGAGAACAATATTAAGTTCTGATTGATTAGTTTCACCAAAGTAGGTATAATGTTTGATACATGTATTTTTTTTAATTTCTCTGTTGTAAAATCATGCTGGTACCTACGTATCTTTTTTTTTAATCATGTCAATTTGTCCTTAATTGTTCTTATTAAGATTTATCGCGTGATTTCTGTTAGAAGGCCAAAATTAGCGATTATTATATTTAGAACATTTCGGAGTTTTACCAGTAAGACATGGCAAATCTTAGGTGTTACCGGTAAGTCCTAGGTTTCACCGCAATTCGGGCTTTTACAGTAACATAATATGTGTATTTTAGTACTCATTTTAATATTGGAAAGTCACATACAGAAATAGCTTTTGCCAATGGCTTCGCCCATGTCTTTTTATTTAAAAACGGGAGTGAAATACGGTAACAAAATTATCCTTTTACTAATCCAGGTCAAGGTGAAAACTTTCATCCAAATCCGATCAGTTGAGGCGTGATTGATTAATTAACTTACAGACTTTTCACATTTATAATACAACCAGCTTCAGTCCGCGGCTTCGCCTGCGTACATGTTTTATTATTTATACCGGGATGAAAAGCACCATTCATCAATCCAGGCTAGAAACTATCATCATCATCATCATTTCAGCCGAAACCGTCCACTGCTGGACATAGGCCTCCCCCAAGCGTTGCCACACTGATCAGTTATTTAAAAACTATCTGTGAGCAAAATTTCATCCAAATTCGTTAAACTGATTTTGCGTGAAACGTACCAAATTTCACATTTATAATATGAATATGAGTATAATACATGCGATGATGCTAATGACTACAGAAATAATTAAAGTAAAAATTGTTGCAAAAATGTAATTTCACATATACCTGCTCCCAGGATGATTTTTCGAATCTCATTATAAGCTCTCAACGCTCGCAGGTATCCAATACCTCAGACATACAAAGTAGGCAATTTATGACCAAAAACTCAGAACTTAGATTGTGTTATTTATCAACAGTACAGTCGCGTTTGCAAACAAAAAACTAACAATCGAAGAACACAAACAATGCTTGAAAACAATACAACTTTAAAACTTTCGCATTTCATAATTGAATAACAATATATCACCAAAAAAAAAACGCGAAATCATCGCGTTAAATGCCCGTGATATATAGTTTTTCGACATACAAGATGTCTGGAAAACATATAATATTTTATTATATTTATAATATTTTACTATATTTTATTATAATTTATTGATGTATTTTTGTTGCTATTAACGAAATAAATAAAGATCAGTATATATGTCGTGATATATTGTTTTTCGGCAAACAAGATGTCTGAAAAACATAGCTATAATTTATTTATTTATTTATGTACACACAAAACACATAAAAGAGAAAGTACATATAAAGAAAGTATAGCACAAAGGTGCTGCTTATTTCTAAAGAAATTTCTTCCAGCAGACCTACGACAGGAGAATTTGATAAGACACATAGACACAGTGTGTATAAGTACAAGGAAAGATAATAACACTAAACTAATACGAACATAATCTATATATATAAAATCAATTGCTGTTCGTTAGTCTCGCTAAAACTCGAGAACGGCTGGACCGATTTGAATAATTCTTTTTTGGTTATGTTCGACAGAATACAGGGAAGGTTTAAAAGCAAAAAAAAAAAAAAAAATGTTTGGTTGGATAGGGTAGGTAGGTAGAGTAGTGTAGTGTAGGTAGGTAGGTAGGTAGGGTAGGGTAGGGTAGGGTAGGGTAGCGTAGGGTACGGTAGGGTAGGGTAGGGTAGGGTAGGGTAGGGTAGTGTAGGGTAGGGTAGTGTAGGGTAGTGTTGGGTAGAGTAGTGTAGGATAGGGTAGTGTAGCGTAGGGTAGGGTAGTGTAGGGTAGGGTAGGGTAGTGTAGGGTCGGGTAGGGTAGGGTAGGGTAGGTAGGTAGGGTAGGTAGGTAGATAGGGTAGGTAGGTAGAGTAGTGTAGTGTAGGTAGGTAGGTAGGGTAGGGTAGGGTAGGGTAGGGTAGGGTAGGGTAGGGTAGGTAGGTAGGGTAGGTAGGTAGTGTAGTGTAGTGTAGGTAGGTAGGTAGGGTAGGGTAGGGTAGGTAGGTAGAGTAGTGTAGTGTAGGTAGGTAGGTAGGGTAGGGTAGCGTAGGGTAGGGTAGTGTAGGGTCGGGTAGGGTAGGGTAGGGTAGGTAGGGTAGATAAATGTGTGGTGTTTTTATGGCAAAACCAAGTTTGCCGGGTCAACTAGTATATAAAATAAAACAACATGCCTAAACATTATTATAAATTATATAAAAATACACAACTACTATAAAATAAATAAAAACCTATAATATATAAGATTACGGGATAGAAGAAAGATAGTGTTCTTTGACTTGCTTTTTAAATATAGAGATACTTTTTGCGTCACGGATTTTAGGTGGAAGTGAGTTCCACAGTCGCACTGCATGAACAGAGAAGGAGTGGGAATAGAAACGAGATTTATGGGATGGGCAATTGAGATGGAGTTTAAGGCGGGATCTACACAAGACGCCAGCAGGGCGAGTAAACGAAAAACGGTCGCGTAGGTAGCCAGGGTATGCAGGGTTAAAAAGAGTGTTGAACAGGAGACATAATATGCGAGTGTTCCTGCGAAGACGGATAGGGAGCCACTTGAGATCCTTGCGGAACTGAGAGACATGATCGTATTTCCTAAGACCAAAAACAAAACGAATACACAGGTTTTGCAAGCGCTCAAGCTTATTTAAGAGCTCCTCAGTAGCATCCAGATAGCAGGCATCGGCGTAGTCTATGATCGGCTGAATTAAGGTTTGGGCTAAATATATTTTAGTTTTAAATGGCAGGAAACGTTGAAGAGTTTTTAAAGAGTGGAAGGAGAAATGTACCTTACGACTAACTTCATTTACTTGCGCTCGCCAAGTAAGATTGCTGTCAATTAAGACACCGAGATTCTTTGCCGTATCGGTGTAAGCAATGGTCGAGCCGTTAAGGGATAATGGTTTCAAGGTAGTTGTGTCAAGCGCAGTGCGATAACATCGACTGCCTATGATCATGGCCTGGGACTTGGAAGGGTTAATCTGTAAGCCATAAGACTTAGCCCATTCACTGATTCTCTCCAGGTCACGATTCATGTCATTAATCGCTGAGTCCGCGTCTGCAAGCAGAAAGTGTCCATAAAGCTGCAAATCGTCTGCGTAAAGATGGAAGTTGGAGGTGATAACCTTGGTAACAGTGTTTATGAAGATAGAGAAAAGAAGAGGAGAGAGAACGCCACCCTGAGGAACACCAACAGTGAGATCACACCAATCAGAGAAGATCTCATCAAGGTGGACACACTGAGAGCGACCCCGAAGATATGAGTCAAACCAGGCTAATGCAGAAGAAGAGAAGTTAATAGATTGCAAGATTCCAAGCAGAATGTCGAAATCCACAGAGTTGAACGCACAACTGAAGTCAAGTAGGACTAACACGGTTAGAGACTTATTGTCCATAGCCCTGCGGATGTCATCAGTGACCTTCAGAAGTGCAGTTACAGTACTGTGGCCCGCACGAAAACCAGATTGGAAAGGACAGATAAGTGCATTAGACAAAAGAAATCTGGAAATTTGACCATGAACAATGTGCTCGAGAACTTTAGACAGGAAAGGTAGAAAAAAGGTAGTTATTTAAGTATTTTTGTTGCAATTAACGAAATAAATAAATATCAGTATATATGTCAGTGTGTTTCAATTCCGCAATATTTAAGCATGTGTTTTAATTAACACCTGCCTAAATGTTTTTTTAAAAATTCATTCCTATTTTGCTCAAGCAAAAACATATCCCGGAAAAGCGCTGAAAAGACACGAATAGAAAATACAGTCCCTTAACATTTTAGGCAATGTACCTTCAGTTGAAGGTACATCCTTTGTTCAATAGTGGACTAGGAAACTCTGACTTTTGAGGAACCAAATGTGACTACATGTCATTTATCTCTATATTTTAATATTTTAAAGCTACGCATGGCCGGCCAGATGTGTTGAACACATTGAGACACGGACCTTCAGGTTTAACAGGCTATGTCATAAACTATGGAACACGAACCCAACCTTTTCAAGATGCTCATAAATTGCCTTTCAAAGTGGAAGCTGTCAAGACAAAAGTAATTCTAAAGAGGTTTGGAATATCTGATTTCTAACACGAACCAGACCCAAAACAATTAAACGATGCACAAAAAACTGAACTGAAAAGGAGATTGGTAGAGATGGGCGACGTGCTGGTAGAGGCGTGAGTGGGACACTTGATTTGAGGCAGGGAGAGAAGACGGTCGGTTTTCGGAGGAGCGGAAGGAGACGTACGGATGGTGTTAGAGACATAGGGTTTAGCTTTGGAAACGAATAATCTAAAGTCGAGTCGTAGTAGTTTCGTGTAACAAAGTTAATTATTAATTTAATTATAATTTAGTCTAATCTCGTATTAATATGGTGTGAGTGAGTGCCAGTATGAATGGGGTAAGTCTTAATCATTATATTACATAGGTAGGGACAATTCACTAATGTACTATTTATTCTAGTGTGGCGAACCCTTGTATTTACTTCCTGAATCCACCCTTTGGCAGATATTTGTGGCTAATATTTGGTTTAGGGAAACGGCGAAGCCTTTCGTCACACGTTACATGCCCTAATTCATAATTTATACACTACACAATGACTTATTTGATTATGGACTATTATTGACTTTTAACTGACATTACATACATGGAAAGCGGAACCGCTAAAACTCATTTCTGTATAAAATAGGCTAAATATGGCCGCTCTTGATTGAGCACGTAGGACAACCAAATGTTAGTTGTTAAATACTGCTTCCTATAGAAGGTCTGACTACGGTCTCATTGCATTGCCATGTTGTATGTACACTTATAAACTAAAGGGGGTAGTCATCGCTGAACATCACAAATTGGGATATGATCAATTTAATGAATGTTAGTGTCGTGTCTCGTTAAATCGCACCAGGCTTTCGGGCCAATATCTGAATAAAAAAATAATATTTGCCGAGACACGATGGAAGCCTAGTGGAAGACCCCGCTGTTGACGTCGCACGGCTGTTATTTACACTGGAGCATCCTCGAAATTGGGAAGTTAAAAAAAGTGTGAAATGACGAATTATTCCATTTCAACGTATAACAAGGCAATTGTAGTGAACCTGTTTCAGACTGAGTCTACGTTACGCTTGCTAGTTTTGTATTGTTTTAGTAAAGGGTGTTAGGTCGAGGGTGAACTATTTATTATAGTGCGCGTCCAGTAATTCTGGAAGCATGTCTCGCTCAATGGCAGGACACTTAGGCACAAAACCGTCCTTGTCTTAGGATTGTGTAAGACATGTTTAAGTTTAGGGAAACTTGTACTGTATGGACCGCCGCAAATCCTTCCTAGGACGCGCATTCGAGGCCCTGCAGTACACGTATACGACGTGTGTGCTTTTGAAAGGCAATCTCACGTCACTTGGGTGGGAATCTAGACTATTGCCAATTGACGCATTAACGTAATTCAAATAAACGTGTTAATGAATGCAAGCGTAGCGATCCTACCAACTTCCTTTCGTTAGGTAAATAATGCACTTTGCAATCCCTTTGTCAAATTAACTTCTTACTTCACTATTGTTTTACTTATTTAGCCCGTAAGGCTATCAGACAGAAATGTGTGCTGGAAGTTTGTTTCATCATTTCTTCTTACCAGCTATTACACTACGAAATGATGGCGGGGTGGGCGCTTTTGGGGCTGTCTGTAGGCGAGTTGATATTATCAACTCCAGTTACTTCCTGAGTTAAACTCTCTGCTAATTTAGTTATTTGTATTTGTAGTAATTCATGAATGTAAGTTCATTATCCGCGACCATTATTCGGTCTTTGATAAATACTCTATACATTAGTGTAAAGAGTTTCTCACACAAGCTTTAGTTAATAGTAACAATTTTAGTTTATATCCCTTTAGTTATATTTTATCCTTCTAAACCACTTCCAAGTTATAATTTTATAACTGTGAATTCCAAGACAAAACAAAAACATAATTTGGAATTCACTTATGTCGGAAGAGAATTGACCAAGCTAGGTGACGAGATTCATTGTGCAGCACGGAATGGAGGGGCGCTTCACCTCTTTTATAAAAGGGCCGACATTAACACTAAATCTAGAAAATTTTAGGAAAAACGAAATTTTTATCAGCCTAGGGTCATTTAGGAACAGTCACATGTGGTGCCGTGACCAGGATTCTCGTCATTAAATGTACTGACTAACGTCAGTGCAACGAGAAAAAGCAATTATGGGTTATTTTGAAACAACAACGTAAGTCAAGCTTCTATTAATTGTTAGGCACAAAAAGATTTACTACGGTTCAAATGTACTGACTAACGTCAGTGCAACGAGAAAGAACAATAATGGGTTACAAAAAACAACGACGTAAGTTTAAGCTTCTTTTATTTGTTATACACAAAAGGAGTTACTACGGTTAAAATATTTTAGATAATACAATCGAATGTTTTATGACACAAATAACACAAAGTGTTAGGGTTATATAGAATTGTTAACGATAACGGTTACAACGGCGATCGATAAAGATCTCATTATGTTAGATGAATTTGTCAGTTACATTTAACGGCTTCAAGTCCTGGGTGTTTTGGTTGATTGAGAGTCAACGTGGTCTGTATTGTCATGGAAGTTAGGGTTCAATTCCCGCCTGACATACTAGTAAACGATTGGTTTCATAATATTATGTGGGTTAGATTCCCACATGTATACATAATAATGATTGATAAAATTTTGGTGCTTGTGTTACGGTGGGTGGGACTCCCATAAAATAACGCAACGTAACTAAGGCTTTTAAAGAATTGATAGGCAATAAAAATTACAACGACTTATAACAGATAACTAGCTAGTTAAGTTGGTTGAAATCGACAACTACATTTAGCGGGTTCAAGACCCGTATGATTTATTTACTTAAGGATATACATGAATTCTATTGTCATTGATATGGGTTCGATTCCCTACAAACGTGAGTTTTGTATCTGTCAGGTTGTGCAAATCACACATAGTACGTATATATATTGTACCCGGAATCTATAATTATGTGATCAGTTTGGAAACAAACAAAATTTCGCCCACAGAGGCGTTCGCCTTTTTTGCGTTGACCCTAGCCAAATGACTCCTTTGTTTTTTTGCCGGGTTTTTAAATTACAAAAACAAGGGTCTGACTGTGTTAGTTAGCCTCGCACACCACACGGTTTTTCAAGTTTTTTATTGAAAGTAATCTTGCACAATATTCTTAAGTTTAATTTGCGCTTTTATTACAAAATAAGGGACTGGCAGTTATTACGAATACAGTCACAGATAGGACTTGGGTATTTGAGTGTACGTAGAAACCTGAGTACATATCCTTAGTTGTTAGTATATTATATACCCGTATGTATTTGTTACTTCATAACATAGTACTCGTTACAAACGTATCGTTACTCGTTACTTTCGTTACAATCTCGCTTCGAATTAATTGCTTTGCCTTACGATTTCGTTGCTGACAGCAGTATTGTACAATTTGAATAGAATTTGTGTTTTAGGTTACAGTATCCACATCTGGAACAGTATAATGGTCACTGGCTGGCTGTTAAGATCGCAAAAGTAAACCAAATGTGTCGGGTTTAAAGGCTTTTGTAATTCTCAGAAACAAAAAAAAAACACGTGCAAGCAATATAATCAAAGACTGCTTTCTCATAACTTTTCGGTCGGTTTTGTTATGTACTATTGAAGCAGAGGAGATTATTGATGATTTGATGAATTTGGATAACTCTATTGCAATTTGTGACGAACAGGAAAAGACTGAAGAACAATGTATAGTGCAGACTTCGATTGATGGTCTAAGCTCAAGTTATTGTATTACGAAAAATTGTTCTTTTATTGAAGACTTTCACATCCAGAAAAATTATGACGTACACTAATTAAAATCCAGACGTGTTCACTTCGCAAAACAGACTAAAATTACAGATTTTATGAATACAGAAAAATTATTATACGTTTTATGTACTTAATAAAAAAAAAATATATATGAACTTAATTCGAATAATAAAGTAGACACGTAGCAAAACGAAAATAATAAATTACTTTTCCATTGTGTCTCATTTTATTCTACTTGCCAGGCTACCTGTACCTAATATTAGATATCCGAAATGCAGTCTATTAACGGTTACTAAACAATAGCCACACAAAATTAAAAAAGAGGCATTCTAGGAAAACAAAAGGTGACCATAAAATTAGCAAGAAGGTACGTTAACACAATTATAATTATAGAAAGCTTCACTAAATACTGGTGACTAGACAAAGTGTTCACGTTATAAGAGAATAGATACTTGTGTGGCTTTATTTCAAATTCCAGGATACCAAGTCACCACATAGCTACTACTACTCTGTGTCTAGACCAACGGCGTGTTCTTGGCCCAGAGCTTCATCCAGGTGACTGACATCAGCAGAATCCGGTAGAAGCTGTAGCATGGCCTCAGTCCCTAAGTTAAGTTTCCTTTTTTTAACGCGATGCCTCAACGGCCGCGACACCTGAGTCAGGTGTGAAACAATAGGAAAACAATTGTTTCCTAATTATGACCCATGAAATTATAACCGAAGGTTGGAACTATAGCAAGTTGTCTTTTATGTTACAATTTGAGGGGGGCCTGATTCTGACTTTCCAATACGTGACCTCGTTAATAAGATAAACTTATGAATAAATCTATACGATTTATATTTAGTGTGGAAAATCTAATGTAGCTACAGTTTACGTATGACTTTCAAACCATTATTGGATTATTAGAAGTCTCTGATCTCTTAAATCAGTCTGATATAACTCTCAAACTCGTGTTAGAATTCTAACAACCTTGTTTAATTTGTAAAGGTTGATGTACCTAATCTTCTAATACTTGTTTAATTTCAGAACTGCCAATCCTCTTAAGGTCAGAGGGGGGGCTGTTTCATCTTATTGGTATCAAATTCTAATAAGCACATGGGCGAACTATTCCAGCTATTCCTGAAAACGAGTTCGGCAGCTGACTCGGCATTAAGGTGCTCAAGCAGAGACCGCTGTCCAGTGCAGAGCGCCGTCCAGCGCAACTGCGATAGGCTGAGTTTAGAACGAGAGAGTACCGTAGGTAGTACTAATAGGAGATAACCTGGTATGTAAAATTAAAATAATAGGCATGCACAGGTCTTTTGAGATCTTTACTAATAAGATTAAAATATTTCAACGAAATATAAATTAAAATACAAAAGTATTGTTATGACTTAAAGCTAAGAAGACTCTGGTATGTAAAGCTAACCAAAAGGCATACCTACAGGTCTATTGAAATTAGTCACTTGTTATTGGAATGGATAAGCGTCATTATAAAAGACTAATTCAGACAGCAAGTTCGCAACTATCGTTAGGAGGAAGTACGAGACTGTGATAGGTGAAATTAAAATATAAACATGCACAGATTTACACGCACTTTGTTACTTGAACATGACAAGAAAATTCGTACCATTCGAAATAGGTACAACAATTGTGACTCGAATGTTGCTGTTACTGCGTAATACTACAAAGTAATAGCAGATATTGAATCTTATTGGATTAATGATCCAACTGGAATAATTTTAACAATCCGAATAAGTTAACCTGGCATTAGAGTATGAGGTTATAATCTATGAATGTTTTATGAGACAACAGAGATCATCCTATTGTGAAAGCTCATCCGCTGTACTACGTCACGCGTCTGATTTTCAGAGGGGGGAATGTGACTACATGTCATTTATCTCTATATTTTAAAGCTACGCATGGCCGGCCAGATGTGTTGAACACATTGAGACGCGGACCTTCAGGTTTGACAGGCTATGTCATAAACTATGGAACACGAACCCAACCTTTTCAAGATGCTCATAAATTGCCTTTCAAAGTGGAAGCTGTCAAGACAAAAGTAATTCTAAAGAGGTTTGGAATATCTGATTTCTAACACGAACCAGACCCAAAACAATTAAACGATGCACAAAAAACTGAACTGAAAAGGAGATTGGTAGAGATGGGCGACGTGCTGGTAGAGGCGTGAGTGGGACACTTGATTTGAGGCAGGGAGAGAAGACGGTCGGTTTTCGGAGGAGCGGAAGGAGACGTACGGATGGTGTTAGAGACATAGGGTTTAGCTTTGGAAACGAATAATCTAAAGTCGAGTCGTAGTAGTTTCGTGTAACAAAGTTAATTATTAAGTTAATTATAATTTAGTCTAATCTCGTATTAATATGGTGTGAGTGAGTGCCAGTATGAATGGGGTAAGTCTTAATCATTATATTACATAGGTAGGGACAATTCACTAATGTACTATTTATTCTAGTGTGGCGAACCCTTGTATTTACTTCCTGAATCCACCCTTTGGCAGATATTTGTGGCTAATATTTGGTTTAGGGAAACGGCGAAGCCTTTCGTCACACGTTACATGCCCTAATTCATAATTTATACACTACACAATGACTTATTTGATTATGGACTATTATTGACTTTTAACTGACATTACATACATGGAAAGCGGAACCGCTAAAACTCATTTCTGTATAAAATAGGCTAAATATGGCCGCTCTTGATTGAGCACGTAGGACAACCAAATGTTAGTTGTTAAATACTGCTTCCTATAGAAGGTCTGACTACGGTCTCATTGCATTGCCATGTTGTATGTACACTTATAAACTAAAGGGGGTAGTCATCGCTGAACATCACAAATTGGGATATGATCAATTTAATGAATGTTAGTGTCGTGTCTCGTTAAATCGCACCAGGCTTTCGGGCCAATATCTGAATAAAAAAATAATATTTGCCGAGACACGATGGAAGCCCAGTGGAAGACCCCGCTGTTGACGTCGCACGGCTGTTATTTACACTGGAGCATCCTCGAAATTGGGAAGTTTAAAAAAGTATGAAATGACGAATTATTCCATTTCAACGTATAACAAGGCAATTGTAGTGAACCTGTTTCAGACTGAGTCTACGTTACGCTTGCTAGTTTTGTATTGTTTTAGTAAAGGGTGTTAGGTCGAGGGTGAACTATTTATTATAGTGCGCGTCCAGTAATTCTGGAAGCATGTCTCGCTCAATGGCAGGACACTTAGGCACAAAACCGTCCTTGTCTTAGGATTGTGTAAGACATGTTTAAGTTTAGGGAAACTTGTACTGTATGGACCGCCGCAAATCCTTCCTAGGACGCGCATTCGAGGCCCTGCAGTACACGTATACGACGTGTGTGCTTTTGAAAGGCAATCTCACGTCACTTGGGTGGGAATCTAGACTATTGCCAATTGACGCATTAACGTAATTCAAATAAACGTGTTAATGAATGCAAGCGTAGCGATCCTACCAACTTCCTTTCGTTAGGTAAATAATGCACTTTGCAATCCCTTTGTCAAATTAACTTCTTACTTCACTATTGTTTTACTTATTTAGCCCGTAAGGCTATCAGACAGAAATGTGTGCTGGAAGTTTGTTTCATCATTTCTTCTTACCAGCTATTACACTACGAAATGATGGCGGGGTGGGCGCTTTTGGGGCTGTCTGTAGGCGAGTTGATATTATCAACTCCAGTTACTTCCTGAGTTAAACTCTCTGGTAATTTAGTTATTTGTATTTGTAGTAATTCATGAATGTAAGTTCATTATCCGCGACCATTATTCGGTCTTTGATAAATACTCTATACATTAGTGTAAAGAGTTTCTCACACAAGCTTTAGTTAATAGTAACAATTTTAGTTTATATCCCTTTAGGTATATTTTATCCTTCTAAACCACTTCCAAGTTATAATTTTATAACTGTGAATTCCAAGACAAAACAAAAACATAATTTGGAATTCACTTATGTCGGAAGAGAATTGACCAAGCTAGGTGACGAGATTCATTGTGCAGCGCGGAATGGAGGGGCGCTTCACCTCTTTTATAAAAGGGCCGACATTAACACTAAATCTAGGAAATTTTAGGAAAAACGAAATTTTTATCAGCCTAGGGTCATTTAGGAACAGTCACACAAACATGATAATCCTTCATATACCTAATTAAAACCTCGTTGCAATTAAAAAAAATCATGAATATTTTAATACACACATTTTGCCTATATTTCGATGCCACTGATTGGACTCTAGCTTAAATAAGCCAATAAAAAAATGCATTTATTTGTTTGATAAAAAACGACCATTATAATATTTGAGACTTTATCATTTTTCAATAACTCCAACCTTTTAGTAAATCGTTGCAATTTTCGATTGACTGACATCAGACACATCTATTGTCTTCTCAAAGAGAAAAGGATTTGACAGATTTCATGTAGCGTATAGAGATAAAAGAGCTATCCGAGAATAACGATCCATATCGGAACATAATTCGTATCCCCAAAAGGTCTTTTATTTCCGAAATAGCAATGTATCCTTTATAAGGATTGACAAATGTCATACACACCGCCTTTGTTTCTTTCGGGCCGCGGTACAGATCGGTGGCAAATGGAACCGTTGAACGAGATAAATAACACACTTCACAAAAAGGGATGCTGTGGTTTATTACAAGCTTCAGAATACTGATTATAACTTATATAATATGTAACCTTTTCTGTTACTAAGCAGAAAAGATTAAGAGCAGTGGTGCTCCAGTGGTAACGGCCGCGACTTACAAGTTGTAGGTCGTGGATTCGAACCTAGGCAGGCGCATTACTTTGTTTAAATTATTTCATCACCATTGCTCTCAAAACGGTGAAGGAAAACATCTTGAGGAAACCGACATATCTTAGAATCAAAACTTCATTCGCATTGGGTCCGCGTGGAGGATTACGGCCCATTCCTTCACTCAGAGAGAGGAGGCCTGTGTCCAGGTAGTGGGAACATTAACATGATGATGATGTTGAATTTATCTAGAAGTAGTAGACACGTTTAAATCGACAATCTATTGAACATATAATTACGACACGATATCTTGCGAAAACACTCCGATTCAATCAGTAAAACGCCCATAACTTTTGAACGGCTGAACAGATTTTTAAGAACACTCTCAATAAGACCTTTCAAACAACAAAAACGTTCTAATAACTTTTTCTTTTTCATCATCAGTGGTGATGAAGCAAAAAAGTTTAAGTACAGGTAGATCCTACTACTAATAATATGCGTATTTGTGAGGTTGAGCGGATGAGTGTTTTTGGGAGAGTAGGTATACTCTCGTGACGAAACTTTTCAGTAATAGATACATCATCTTTTATACATCAGAGTAACAATATCCTAACAAACATTATAAATGCGAATGCGAGTTGATTTGTTACTGGATGAAACTTGGCATATGGTTACACCACAATCTGGGTTATGACTTAGGTTACCTACTTTTCATCCTGGTATATGTTTCCTTGGGATAATAAAACACTATTCACGCGGGCGAAGCCGCGGCAAGAAGCTAAGTTGTAATTTATATTGATATTGGGGAAAGTACTAATTTCATGCAGGCGGCCGCTAGTCCCTACATAAATGGCAGTTTTGAAACAATGTCCTTCGCTCATAAATTGCGTTTAGATACCGCTATGCTAGATACCGGTAATTTTCTTCTCTTTTCCCGACAACAAATTCTAAATTTTATTAACTTTACGGTAGATTGTTTTGACATAGGTTGGTACTTACCATCTCAAACACATACATATTTAATCCAAAATCAGCCACAATGCGGCTCCCTGTGAAGATAAATATTTAAAGTTTAACCTGAAATATTTAAATCTACTGGAGATTTGCCCAGGCTTCCTTGAGTTTTCTAGTTGGCCTCTCATCCATGAATGCAGTGGGGAAATCATTCCGGGCGTCGAAAAAATTACGAATTCTCTTCGAGGAAAAGCATTTCCTTAGGGGGCATTCGAACCGAGGTCATGATTGGAATCCGACTGACCAGCACATAATCAAGTCATGTGGTCTAATATATGTGCCTATATTGTTTGTTTTATACGTGTGCTACGGACACAGAATGTAACTTTGTATTCTTGTTTGGTATAATTGTGTTGTACCAGTTTTTCTTCACTAGATTAAAGAGTACATACTCCTCGCTTGACTTGAATGTTAGGGATGTATTGGACTCAAAGGCTGAGATGTCAACCTACAAGCAATCAAGGGAAAACTATATTTCTCAAAGATAAATCGGCTGTGACACCTTTTAGGTGATTTCTTAGCGGTTCATGAAAAAATACGTCACTATAAGGTTGCTCATTTTGTTAGTACGTTTTTGTGTTTTTTTTAAGGATCCTGAAGCCTTATTGCTTAATGAATTCGGCAGGGCAAAGAGATTGAAAAATCGACCAAGCACATGCGAGATGAAAGACGTGATGTGGATTTTCGTCTATGTGATTGGTCGCCTTGCCGAATTCATTACGCAATAAGGCTGCTGGAAATAAATGTAGGCATTATTATTCTACAATAATAATGTGTGTATGACTAGATGTATGAATGTGTGTGAAGCAAAAGAAGTATGTAAGGATCGTAGCAGGTGGCGTTCTGTAGTTTCTGCCTACCCCCATGGGAAAAAGGCGTGATTTTATGTATGTATGTGTGTATTATTATATTAAAATGATTTCGTACGTATATATGATGATTGTGTGGAACATCCATGTTATTATGTAATATGGATGTATCCAGCCCATCGTTTGCTTATATTGTGGGTGTAACTGTAAGTATGGTACTGTGTATATCACATGTATTGTTCACATGCATTACAAAATTGTACCTTCTCGGTAACGTTGAGCACTCGGTAGCAAAAGTTTGCAAGGTCGTGGTCGCCTGAAAACAAACTGAATACTACCTAACTGCCCGTGACCACCGACCTACTAACTCCAACATATTAACAATATATGTATACCAAATTACATACAAAACTTCTGTAACACAATTTCTTTTACTTTTAAAGAAAAATAAATGTTATAGCGGAAGAAATCTCGGGTTTTTATATTCAAAGGTCCCTAACTGAAGGGAGAAATCCTGTTTTATGTCCCGTAAACAATTGAGCAGAGGCCTTTTAAAGGTAAAATATGTTTATCTATGATATTATCTTGACAGGTAAATATAAAGGTAGTAAGATATAAGTGTATAACTACAAGCGCAGTTGGATGAAGTAGGAAAAACCGGCCAAGTGCGAGTCGGACTCGCGCACGAAGGTTCCGTACCATTATCGCAAGAAAACGAAAAAAAAACACGTTTGTTTTATTCTGTTTTTAGTATTTGATGTCACAGCGGCAACAGAAATACATCATTTATGAAAATTTCAACTGTCTAGCTATCACGGTCAATGAGATACTGTTAGAAAAAAGGTTTTTATACCTCAATGAAAGTACTATATGGTCGAGTGAACTCATTAGACAGAGTTTAAAATGAGTTTAAATCTGACATCTATTGTATTTCTTTTTTCACGTTTTGTCATGATTTTTCTGATGGTATAAAATAAATCTATTCTTTAACAAAATCCAAGTATCAGTGAATACATTCCACATCTTTATTCAAGATAACTGTATTAGATGTGGATAACAGGATGTTCTTAATATTATTCGTACTGAAGCACTTTATATTGAGGTATTTTATTAATATAGGTTTCTACAGAGAGCAAGTAATGGCGTCCACGATGCCAACCTAAGTGTCACCGTGCTTACATGTCACCCAGTCACCCAGGTTAACTTGTGAGCGTCTGCACTGTAATGTACTCAGCCACGTGTGACGCTTAGTAGTGTTTTTAGTCATTTCAAATAGTGTACATGCACAATGTACTTTCTACGTTCCTTTTCACACTATGTGGCTAACTACATTACAATAACTGCGTGCAAGTTAGTTGGTGTGAGCAGTGAGCTATACAGCCATAGGCTTACACCAACAGGTTATGGACCATTCGTAAGTTTTTTCCTGATAGAGAATCTTGGTCAGATATCGTGATCGAAGACACAATTATGGTCAAAAGCAGTACAAGTACGAGTAGTACGACAACTAGTACGATGTCTAGTAGTAGCTTACCTGCATTCGAGACGTTAGAAGGCTCGTCAAATTATTCGACGTGGACATTTTAAATGCAGATGTCATTAGTTCATAACGATCTGTGGACCTACGTAGCAACTACGCCAGCTGCCACAGACGTAGAAACTACGAAGAAAGACCAGAGGGCTCGCGCTAAGATCTGTTTTATGATAAATACTAATCTACTAGTAAACGTACAGGAAGCTAAGACTGCCAAAGAGGCTTGGCAAGCATTAGAGAACTATTGCCAAGATAAAGGAGTAATAAATAGATGTGGGTTGTTGGGAAACCTTGTCAGCTTGAAACTAGAGCAATTCAGCTGTATGAAGGACTATGTCACCACTATGATGAAGGTTGCTCAGCAGTTACGTGACATCGGTACGGAAGCAGACGATGAACTGCTAGCAGCGATCATGTAACAAGGCCTTCCTGAAGAATATGCACCGCTGAAAATGACAATAGAGAATGCCAACATCAAACTGACATCAAATTATGTCAAAACCAAACTGCTTCAAAAGGATAGTCCAATACCTTTGACATCCAACGAGAATGGTTTGATTGCAAGAGATAACCGTTCAAGATACAAGGGTAGTTCTTCGAACAGTGGAGACAATAATAAGCAAACGCAGTAGAAGCGTAAGAAAGAGATAAAATGTTTTGTGTGTGGAGGACCACTTAAAGCATTGGGTTTGTCCCAAGAAGCCTAATGTAAACAAAGCCAAGAAGGAAACTACATTGCTTGCATACAGTACCATGGACAGCAGCAACAATGAGGTGATAGTAGACTCAGGAGCGTCATCATGATCTATCGGAAGGATTGACTGACTTATTATAAAGACTTTAGTAAAGTGTAGGACATTCATGTAGCTAATGGTCAGAAGTTGTATGCATATGGTTCAGGCGATGTCATTAATGCTGGTAGTATGCAATTCGGAGTAAAAGAGGTAAAGTACGTTCCTGGATTGCCTGCGAATCTATTAAGTGTGGATACATTGGTGAGTAGAAACAAAGTAGTCATATTTTCCGAGAGAGGGTGTGATATTTATGACAATGATGAATGTTGTATAAAAGGAAGAGTGCGTTACAACTGCAAAAGTGAAAATGGAATTTACAAGTTTAAATCCAATATTACAGAACCTGACTCAGCATTTGCAGTTTCCGTGCCTGATGAGTACGAGCTTTGGCATAAGAGACTTTCACACCTTGGAATACCCAACATGAAGCTGTTGAGAGATAGCGACAGGAGTAAGTTTCAAAAATCCGGAGCACTTACAATGTGAGCCCTGCTTGAAAGGTAAGCAAACACGAACACCATTTAATAAGAATAGTACAACGATATCAACTGAAGTACTTGAGCTTATATATTCAGACATTTGTGGTCCAATGAGTACGGACTCATACGGCGGCATGACATTTTTCTTTTAATTATTGATGATAAAACGCGGTACACTTTCGTTTATTTCTTGAAGAAGAAGAGTGAAGTTTTTTTCCAAGATAGTGGCATTCAAGTCACTTGTAGAAAATCAAATGAATAAAAAGATAAAAGTATTTCGTTCTGATAATGGAAAGGAATTCGTTAACAAAGAGGTTAGTCAACTATTTAGAGACAAGTAAAATTACAAAATTTAAAAAACCCCGATCCATTTATCTTGCGAAAACACCCCGATTCAAACAGTAAAACGCCCATAACTTTTGAATGGCTGAACCGATTTTATTCAAACATAGCTAAGAACACTTTCGACAAAATCACTTTTCCAAAAAAAAAAACCTAATTAAAATCGGATCATCCGTTTAGGCGTTATGATGCCACAGATAGACACACAGATACACAGACACACAGATACACAGATAAACATATACACAGATACAAAGATACACAGATACACAGCAACACACGTGAAACTTATAACACCCCTTTTTTTCCGGCGGGGGTTAAAAAATGGGATTATTCATCAACTAACCGTTGATTACTGCCCCGAACAAAATGGCGTTGCAGAACGTGCTAACCGCACTTTAGTCGAGAAGGCTAGGTGTATGCTAGAGGAAGCATGCTTAGACAGAAAGTACTGGGCAGAAGCTGACAATACAGCAGTGTATTTGAAGAAAAACTCACCCACAAAGGCTGTTGAGGTGACTCTCTATGAAGTTTGGTCAGGACAAAACCCGACTTACGTGAGCTGAAAGTTTTTGGTTGTAAAGCTCATGCACATGAAAGTGTTTGGTTCATGCACATCGACAAAGCTAAATGCAAGAAGCTCGATGCGAAGAGCAAGGAGATGATCTTCGTAGGATATTGCGTAGAATCCAAAGGATATAGGCTTTGTGACCCCATCACAGCTAAGCTTCAGAAGTCAAAAGATGTGACTTTTTTCGAGAACCAGTTCTTCAATAAAAAGGAAAAGGTAGTACCAGAAGAGAACGCTCTTAGTGAATTTCTAAATGTTGAAATACATGGCAATGAAAGGCAGCAGGAACTGACGCAAAAAAACAGTAACTCTGGTGAGGAAATTACTACGACAGAAACTATGGATTACGAAGATAACTTTGAAGATTGTACTGGAGATGCTACAATAGAAGAGATTCAAGTCGAAAGAGACGAGACACTTGAAACCGTAAACGTTCAGGAGGAGCGATTGCCACCTGAAACACAAGTGGATAATAACAGGAGAGATCTACAACGTGATAAAAAGTCCAAAACTTTTACTTGTATAATGCCACGGAAGGACACAGTGATGATCCAATCACTGTCGAAGAAGCTCTCAGCAGACATGATAGAGACAAATGGCAGGAAGCCATTAATGCTGAACTAAATGCCCTGTAATCACACGCCAGTAAGATCCTCTTACATATAATTAATAACAGAATTCGCTACTTCTTGGACTGGCAAATACCACAGGAGCAGGCCGGTTTCGTTAAGGGCAAGGGGACTCGCGAACAAAAATATTCGCCAACTGATCGAAAAGTCCTACGAATTCAACACTCCTGTCGTCTTGTGTTTTATTGATTATAGTAAAGCTTTCGACTGTGTCATCTGGTCGGATCTGTGGAAAGTATTAGAAGAACTCGGAGTACCTAAGCACCTGGTTTTGCTGATCCAATCGCTCTACCAAAACAACCAGGGCGTTGTGAAGGTTGAAAGAACGTCATCGGAGCCTTTTAGGTTTGAAAAAGGTGTACGCCAGGGTTGCATCCTATCCCCCATTCTATTTAACGTGTATGGAGAGTACATCATGCGGCGTACTTTTGTGTACTGGGAGGGAGGTGTCACTGTTGGTGGCAGTAGGATCACAAACCTCCGTTACGCAGACGACACAACGCTATTAGCGGCGAACGAAGCTGAAATGGTAAGGCTGCTGGAGAGGATTGAAAGGATCAGCAAGGAATTGGGTCTTAAAATCAACCATTCCAAAACCAAAGTAATGGTGGTAGACCGCACCAACTCACTCCATATCACAGGTGACCTGTCCCTCGAAAAGGTAGATGAGTTTATTTACCTGGGCGCTACCATCAGCAACACAGGGTCTTGCGAGAAGGAAAGAGACGAATCGGTATGGCCAAAAGCGCAATGTCCCAACTGCAGCGAATCTGGAGAGACCGTAACATATCTCGCAAGACAAAGATGAAGTTGGTGAACTCTCTTGTGTTCTCCATCTTTAGTTACGGCTCGGAAACGTGGACGCTAAGGAAGGCTGATCGTGATCGCATTGACGCTTTCGAGATGTCGTGTTGGCGAAGGATGCTTCAAATTACATGGACTGCGTTCCGCACAAACGAGTCTATCCTTCGACAACTGAACGTCAAAGCCAGGCTCTCCACCACCTGCCTGCGAAGAATCCTGGAGTTCTTTGGTCAAATTGCCCGTAAGGATGGTCATAACCTCGAACAGCTGATGATCACAGGCAAGGTCGAAGGCAAGAGGCCGAGGGGCCGTAGCCCGATCAGATGGTCTGACCAAATACGTACAACGCTGAACACAAAGCTGCACGATGTACTCCACGTCGCCAAGGACAGACACAGATGGAGAATTATCGTCAGTGAAAAGTTGATCTCCTGTCAGGGGAATCACGACCCTCAGTAATGAGGAACACGACGCGAGGAGGAGGAAATGCCCTGAAGAAGAATGGCACTTGGAAACTAGTCAAGCTGGACTTACTCATGTTAATTTTAATGTGGTGGATTCCAAATGGATATTTAAAATTAAAAAGGAACAAGGGGGGAAAGAAAGATATAAAGCTAGACTAGTAGCTCGTGGCTTTACACAGAAATTTGGACAAGACTACACGGAGACTTTCTCGCCTGTGATTTGGCACAGCACATTGAGACTATTATTCGCTATTGCTGTTGAGAATGACCTTTTTATTGATCAGATGGATGTGGTTACAGTATTTTTGAATGGAGATTTGACGGAAAGAGTTTATTTGAATCAACCTAAGCTTTGTGAAGAGAAAGGCAAAAAAGACTACGTATGTCTGTTGAAGAAAGCCCTTTATGGTCTCAAACAGGCACCCAGAGCATGGAATAAGAAACTACATGATGCTCTCATTGAGATCAAGTTCAAGAGATCTGAAAATGAAACATGTGTTTACTTCAGAAAAAGAGGAAATAACATTGTCTACATTGCAGTGTATGTGGATGATATCTTGATATTTTACAACAATGATACTGAGAAAGAAAAAGTCAAGAACGAATTGATAACCAAGTTCGAAATGAAGGATTTGGGCAAAGTAGATAACTTTCTAGGAAAAAAGATACATCAACATGGTAGTAATATTACTGTTGATTAGGGTGAATACATTCAGAAAATTCTGAAAGAGTTCGGAATGTCTGACTGTAAACCAGTGAAGACACCGTTAGAGACTGGTAGAAAACTGGAGAGACCCGTGGAAGAGAATTTCATCCCACCTAAAGATATTCCCTATCAGACACTAATTGGTTCTCTTATGTATCTAGCTGTTTGCTCGAGACCTGATATAAGTTATGCTGTTGACTATCTTAGCCAGTTCAACAGTTGTTATACAAGTGAACATTGGAGTGAAGGAAATAGATTATTGAGATATCTGAAGGGTACAATCAATTATAAACTTAATTTTGAGACGACAGGGAAACGTCTAGTTGGATACGCAGACGCTGATCATGCCAGAGATGTCAGTGATAGGAAATCTTTTTCTGGCTACGTATTTTATATATGGAGGAGCTTCTGTATCATGGGAAAGCAATAAGCAACGTGCAGTAGCCCTCTCTAGTGCAGAGGCTGAATATATAGCCATGTCTGAAGCATGCAGAGAGTCAACGTTCCTTAAGCGGCTTATAGAAGAACTTACCGGAAAGGAACGCCAAGCTATCATGCTATATTCTGATAGTCAGTCAGCTATTCAGATAGTTAAGAATCCAGTTCATGATCAATGGACAAAACACATAGATGTGAGATGGCACTACATACGAGATGCATTGAATAATAACATTGTTGGCGACTGGCTGGAAAGCCACCTTTTTTTTAAGAGTTTATATTTTGAAAGGTTTTGCTTTTTGTGTTTTTGTGACGCTTTAGATTGGGTTGTCAAGTGTCAGCGTTTTTCCATTTGCTTTGTACATAGTTTGTTCTATTAATAAATAGTAATTAATATTATACTAACAGTGTTTCTACCATCTCCAACCCATCCTAATAATCTAGGCCCACGTGGGTGAACGGCCTCTTGTGATGGTCGAGTCGCTCTTCCGGAAGATTGCCGATTTGAGGTCGAGCAGGTTGGTGGCGAACGTTCACGGGGCGGCGACCGGCCGGCTTTGGCCACAGCAACTAGCTCGACCACACAGCCCGCGGGCGCTGAACCTTGCGATCAGGCACAACCTAGTCTCGCAAATCGCCCAAGTTTACGATCTAATTTGGATTTAGACGCAAAAGCAAAAGCACCTTCACGCAGCGCACATAGTGTTCATAGTACACATTCGTGCAGTGAACGCACTCATTCCTCGAGGTCTTCGGCGACCGTCCGCGCTCAGAAACTGGCCATCGAAGCTGACGCAATGCGGCGCCGAGTGGAGCGCGAGCGCGAGCTTGCACGACAGCAGGCGGAACGCGAGCGCGAGCTTGCACGACAGCAGGCGGAACGTGATCGCGAGCTTGCTCGCCTCGAGGTTGAGGCGGAAGAGACGGAATTACAAGCCAGACTAGCCGCTTTAGAAGCATCGAATAAGTCATCTAAATCCCATTGTTCACGTTTGTCTAGTTGTCATTCCGCAAAACGCACCGCGACGTGGGTTCTCGAGCAGAACATGACCACGGTAAGTAACGCGAACGTGCCTGGTGAGGCACCGACTGTCACCTTGGGCAACCCCCAAGGACAATATTCGCAGCCGGCCGCTCCTACCAACACGGTATCGTTCTACGTACCAAATGTCAACCATGCAGCCCCGTCGTCAGGTACACGCGCCGCCTGTAACATCTACCACAACGATGCATCACAACAATTAAATACGTCTGAACGTCCTATCTCAGACCCCGTAACTCAGCTTACCCAAGCTATAAACGTCCTTTCCAGCAAACCAAAGAGACCCGAACTCGTCACGTTCTCGGGCGAAGTTAGTCAGTGGATGGCCTTCAAGAGTAGTTGCGAACGAACTAAATCTAATTTTTCTCCGTCAGATAATTTAGATCGCTTAAACAACGCTGTGCGCGGTCCGGCGTACCAGTCCGTGGCGTCTCTCCTGTGGACTTCTGGGGAACCGGATGACATCATGAGCGCCCTAGAGCAGACGTACGCGCGCCCGGAACTTTTCGTCGCCCGCGAGGTCGCCGAGCTGCGCAACAGTCCTAAGCTAAGTTCTCCCGAAGAATTAAACCGTTTAGCAAATAAATTACGCAATTTCGTGACAACGCTTAAGCTACTTAATCAGAGCGAGTACTTATGGTCACCAGAGCTCTTTCGGTGCATATTGATGAAGTTGAGCGAGCACACGCGCGCTCGTTTTACGGACTTTGCTTCCGTTAATGCACCCAATCAACCAAACTTCACAAAATTGGATATTTTGTCACGCTTTCTTTTAGCAGAGGCTGATAAACAGTTAAAATACAACTTTGTTGCCGACAATACAGTTAAGGCACAGAACTCAACGCATCCTAGTAGATTCCAATTGAAGAAGGAAACAATTCATGCCACCGTATCTAACAACAAAGTGCCCGAGCGTTGTACCTATTGTAAACAAGGGGGTCTCCCTTGTTTGACCGAAAGGAATTTGACAAATTTTCACTTCCCAAAAAAATTTTCGCATAATTTCATTGGCCAAATTATTACTTAGCAATAAATCTATTCACAAAAAATTGTAACGCAAACCTAATGTTTGGGAAATGAACGTTTAAACTATAACTTGTTTACCAACTAGTACTTTTAACATTTTTTATTTAGTCAAATATTTCAGTTGGAATAACAGTTTTAACGCAAAATCAAATAAGCCAAATATTTATACTTTTTTACTTTCCTTTTTTTATATATATTTTTTATTTTTATTTATTATTTATTTAACCATTAATATACACACACACAGTAAATAGACAAGAAGAAGGAACAGAAAATAGGTACAAAGGTATGCTTATTTCTATCGAAATCTCTTCCAGCATATCTGCGAGAGGAGAATTGCAAAAAAAGATATGTAATTTAATGTAGTCGTTCAACATTTTTTTTTAAATAAGTTATTATCCTAATCTAAATAGTTCAGTTCCGGGTAACCTACTAAAAACAATCTCTTTTTTTTCTATTAATGCAAGTCGTTTCTGGCACTCGCCGGCCGCTGCCGCGGCACCGCTCGCTTCGCTCGCTCGGCTCGTGCGTAGGAGGTCACAGTTTTAACCTAACCTAACCTAACCATTTTTTAATAATTAACCTACTCTAACTACTTCCTTAAATAAACTAATACCAAGTAACCATAAATTTGACTTGTTTCAGACAAATTGAAATAATTAATCGAATTCTGCAACACAAGACTAAATACTCCGAAATAAAATTGCTAACGTCCTTTGCAATTTTTTTTAAATTGTAATGTAAAAATATTTTGCATTAAACAAATGATTATATTAAAATAATTTTTAAATTAAATAATTCCCAAAACTTCTTATTTTTTTTTGCCTTAATATTTTTTGTCTTAACAAATCATTTCACCAAACGTTTATTGTCTGAAGATTGTTTGCTGTAATAAATCATTTGATTAAAGACCAAATGCCATAATGACATTATACTTGGTAATATTTTGCCAAGTAAAAATTTGACCAAATAAAAATATGCGTCCTAAAATCATTCGACATATTGCAATGGTATAAAAAAAGGTTGCTAAAATTTGTTTGGGTAATGAAATTTTGTCAAAATCTTTTCGGCAAAACGGCAGGATCCCTAAACAAGGACCTCATAACATAAAATCCTGTAAAGTTTTTTTAGCGCTCTCAATAGACGACAGATGGCGTTGGGTCCGTGAGACAAAAATATGCTACCGGTGTTTGAACTCCAACCCACACACTTGGAATTTTTGTCGCGCCAAACGTTGTGGAGTAGACGGATGTCCAAGACGTCACAACGCGCTCCTTCACGGCACAATGACAGCGAACTCCAAACCTAGCGTAGCATCCAGCAGCCAATGCAACAATACTCAAACTTTGTTTGCTGAACCGACCACTCTTGTCAACGTGGACAATTCAACCAAAGAATTTGAACCATCTGTCAAAATTGGAAATACATATTCTGATACCTTAATTGATGTCACAGAGACTTCGCGGTCAACCGATCGCCCTCGCGGACTGCTGAAGGTAGTCCCGATCGTGCTCGAGGGTCCAGACGGCGAGTTCCACACGACGGCGTTACTCGATGAGGGCAGTACTGCGACGCTCATTGACGGCGAGGTTGCTGCGCGCATCGGCGCGAAACCCACCTGTCAGGAGCGGCTACGCATCGAAGGCGTCAGTGGTATGACGAAAGAAGTTGACTTAAGTTACGTAGACTTTTATATTCGAGGTCGAAATTTGTCTGACCGTTATTTAATAAAACACGCGCGGGCGATCAAACCTTTGGGGTTGCGCGCGCAACACCCAGGCAAAATTATTTTCTCAGACTATGATCACTTGGTAGACTTATCCGACGAACTTTCATACACTGACGTCACCCCTACTGTCCTCATTGGTGCGCCCGATTGGCACCTGTCTTTAAGTCGCGAAGTGCGATGTGGCAAAAAGAGTGATCCTGTCGCCTCGAGAACTTTGTTAGGTTGGGTACTTCACGGCGCGCTTTCCGTTTCGTCTAAGCCACTCGAATTTGTGAACCACGTATTGGACGATCTAGACATTCTCATCAAAAGTCAATATGACATCGATGCCTTAGGCATAACGAAAAGCGCCCCTCGCCCAAACGATGACGATAAACGAGCCGTAGACATTATCGAATCATCGGCACGCCAACTTGATGACGGACATTTTGAAGTTGGCCTACCCTGGAAGAAAGAACTGCCAAAGACTATACCTGACAGTTATCCGCAGGCATTATCGCGCTTCAGGGCCCTTGAACGCCAGTTGGCAAAAGATAAATCGTTCGCCACAGCCTTTAACAAATTCATAGACGACGTCATAGCAAAAGGCTACGCTGAGGAGTGCGAACCAACCACCTATCACCAATGGAAACCACCGAATGTTTCCTGCGTTGACGTAGAAGCTGGTATTCGTTGGTACCTGCCTATTTTCGGCGTACTTCACCCCCAAAAGAAGAAGCTCAGAGCGGTCCAGGATGCCGCCGCGGCGACGAAGGGTGTAAGTTTAAACAGCCTGCTCCTACAAGGTCCAGACTTACTTTGTTCTTTACTAGATATCTTGTTCCGCTTTAGAGAAGGCACCGTTGCTCTAAACGGTGACATAAAAGAAATGTTCCCACAAATAAAAATCGCGCCAAGAGACAGAGACGCCCAACGTTTCCTCTGGCGTAGCAAAGAAGGCGAACTGAAAGAGTATCGTATGTCCTCTATGATTTTTGGTGCAGTTTCGAGTCCGTTCATTGCACTCTACATTAAAAATAAAAATGCAAGAACACTCCAAGCCGATTACCCCGCCGCCTGTAAGGCGATAATTGACGACCACTATATGGACGACTATTTAGGTAGCCATTCCAGTGTCGCCGATGCGGCGCAGCTGGCCGCCGACGTAGTCACAGTTCACAAAGCCTGTGGTTTCGAGATGCGCGCCTGGACGTCAAACGATCCGGAGGCACTTTCGCTTATCCCAAAGGAACTTCGAAGTAACGCAACCTCCGACGTCTATTTACCGCCTAGTAGCGAGGTTGGCGTTTTGGGTGTTAAGTGGAACCCACGTCAGGATTCGCTGGGTTTTCGAGCAGTGTCGCAGTTACCGGCCGGTACCTTAACCAAACGTAGTCTTTTGTCAAACGTCATGAAGGTCTATGACCCCCTCGGCTTAATTATGCCGGTCATTATCTGGGGCCGCATTCTGATACAGAAACTATGGAGGGCAGGGGTCGGTTGGGACTCACCGCTTCCCGACACGTACGTAAATGAATCTGAAGACTGGTTTTTACAATTGCAGGTCGCGTCCAACATAAAAATATCTCGTTGGTATATGAATAAGACAGATGTAGTGGATACCCAACTGCATGTATTAGCCGATGGTGGCGAACAAGCTTATGCATGTGCTGCCTATTGGCGTTTTAGATACGATGACGACTCCGTGTCGACAACTCTAATCGGCAGTAAAGCACGCGTTTCGCCCTTAAGGCCGGTCTCAATTCCACGCATTGAGCTACAAGCTGCGCTTATAGCCTCTCGTTTCGCGCAAACAATTTTGCAAGCACATCGAATTAAGCCCTCCGAGATCACTTTTTGGACAGACTCAACCACCGTCCTTAAGTGGATTCGGAGTGATGCTCGGGCTTTCAAACCATTCGTGGCGCACAGGTTGGGAGATATATTAGAAACCACCAACCCGTCCAACTGGAGGTGGATCCCTACCTCTCTCAACGTCGCCGACGATGCCACAAAACCTAAAAAATTAAACCTCACACAGTCTCATCGATGGTTTACGGGTCCTCCATTTCTGTTACAGCCACCAAACGCTTGGCCGACCGAGCGAGTTGCTGACATCGAGGAGACTCTACCAGACCTCGAGTTGAAATCGGAGCTGGTGGGGTTGCTCCTCGACGTTCCGTTCTCGAGTCCAGTACCTGACGTGGGGCGTTTTAGCTCTTGGCTGCGCCTTTTGCGTGTTACCGCCCGTGTTCTCCAGGGTGCGCGATTATTCCGGCTTAAACTGTCTCGGTCAATAGATCAAAATTCAAATATATACATCGACAGCACCACATCTCCTTCACAAGTTCACGCGGCGGACATCATAACAGCTGAGAAGATGATACTCCAACGAGCTCAGAGAGACAGCTTCCCCGACGAGCTGAAAGCAGTCGAATCTTCACAGCCCGTACCCAAAAATAGCCGAATAACAAAACTCGCGCCAATTCTTGGCCAGGATGGCTTGCTGCGACTGGACTCACGGACAAAGTATGCGCCAGGAGTGAGTGAGAGAGCCATATCACCTGCAATTCTGGATGGTCGCCATCACGTCACACGACTCCTCATCCTTCACGAACATATTCACGCCGCACATTGTTTTAACGAAATTGTACTTAATGAGCTCAGGCAGAAGTTTTGGATACTCAAAGCAAGAGATAGCATCCGTAGCGTCGCCAAAGCCTGTCTGCAATGCAGAAGGTGGAAGAGCCAACCTGCTCGACCTCAAATCGGCAATCTTCCGGAAGAGCGACTCGACCATCACAAGAGGCCGTTCACCCACGTGGGCCTAGATTATTTCGGTGCGATCACGGTCACAATATTACGACGCCACGAAAAACGCTACGTCGCACTTTACACATGCCTAGTAACGAGAGCCATCCACTTAGAACTTGTATCTTCACTTTCATCCGATGCTGCCATTATGAGCCTAAGACGTTTTATTGCTCGCCGAGGATCGCCTTCAACAATATTTACAGATAATGGCACCAACTTTGTCGGAGCCTCCCGAGAGCTACGCTCATTACAAGACGACGCAGTTCAAGAATACGCCACAAACCACAAAATCAAATGGCGTTTCATCCCACCGGCATCTCCGTTCATGGGTGGAGCATGGGAAAGATTGGTAAGAACCGTGAAGACAACCCTGAGAGCCTGCCTCGCCGAAAAAGTTTTAAAAGAAGAAGTCCTATCCACACTACACCTTGAGGCAGAGGCCATAATAAATTCGAGACCTCTCACGTATGTGCCATCTTCAACCGACTCACCAGAAGCGATCACTCCTTTCAATTTCATCCTGGGTTCCTCTTCAGTCGTACCTTGGACCAGCACGCTCACAGACGCGGACTTAGACAGAAGGTGTGACTGGCGTCGAAGCTTACGTCTGGCAGATCATTTTTGGGCACGATGGCTGCGCGAGTACCTGCCCACGCTCCGAGCAAGAGGACCCTCCACCAACACATGCAGTTTTAGTGAGGGAGACGTGGTGCTGATCGCCGACCCTACCCTTCCTCGTGGCTTATGGCCGCTAGGAAGAATAGTGTCGATCTACCCAGGGCCAGATGGAGCGGTCCGCGTGGCAGACGTCCGCACTAAGGGCGGTATACTGCGCCGACCGGCCCGTAAGCTCATTTTGATGGAAGCTGCTTCCCAGCCAGTAGCCACCGGTTGTTAGTGTTCCACTGGGGGTCCGGTATGTTGGCGACTGGCTGGAAAGCCACCTTTTTTTTAAGAGTTTATATTTTGAAAGGTTTTGCTTTTTGTGTTTTTGTGACGCTTTAGATTGGGTTGTCAAGTGTCAGCGTTTTTCCATTTGCTTTGTACATAGTTTGTTCTATTAATAAATAGTAATTAATATTATACTAACAGTGTTTCTACCATCTCCAACCCATCCTAATAATTACAGTCCACATTGCTCACCAACAAACATTGTGAAGGTGGAGTACCTGCAGTCTGAGGCAATGACTGCAGATATTTTGACAAAGTCCTTGCCATGATGTATGAATGAGTTTTGTGTGAAAGATATGAATTCGAGTGCTTGATAATAATTAATGTTGTGGTGCTATGAGAGATTGATGATTGATGATGAGGATGCGGATACTATATAGTTATTTCATTGAGGAGGAGTGTTAGAAAGAAGGTTTTTATACTACAATGTAAATACTATATGATCGAGTGAACTCATTAAAATCTGACTTAAATTGTATTGTGTAATATTTTTTTTTCACTTTGTGTCATTATTTTTCTAATGGTTTTAAATAAATCTATTATTTACCAAACTCCAAGTTGAGTGAATACAATCCACATCTTTATTCAAGATAACGTGCAAGTTAGTTGGTGTGAGTTATACAGCTAAAGGCTTACCTAACAGATACAGCCTGGTGACAAACAGACAGACGGACAGTGGCATCTTATTAATGTCCCGTTTTAACCCTTTGGGTACGGAACCCTAAAAATAATGGGTTCTTGCTGATAGAGAGTTTCAGAAAAGTAAGTTACATCAAGGCAATATTATGCTGACTTCTTATTTTCCATTAAATGCAAAAGGAAAATACAAAGACAAATACATCAATAACCACGACGAAATTTCAGTTTTTGTAAATTGATTGGATATTTCCGGCATGATAGATTTGGGCCTCTACCCTATACCTTCGTTTGTTTACTCAATTACGTTTCAATAGACGTCAAGGAAACTTTGCACAAAGGACGCCGACGTCACGCAAAGACACGTTCCACCTCCAAAGGATAAATAGTTCCATTGGAACGTAAACCGGGTGAACTAATCCACTTACAAAGAAATTAGTAACAAGAAACGTGCTATTACAGTTAAGTTCAAAGGCTTCAAGTCAACTATCCGGTAACAATGATGAAGTTTTTGAAGACTTCAATAACACCTATTTAAAATAACTCGGCATGTTCCCGGTAACTGGAATAATTACTCGACAAATAAGCTGTAATCCTGGCTAAATTCATTAACTAGTATCGCTACTGAAATTTTCTGAGAATCTGTTTGAAGAGCAATATTACCAACTAGAATTAAATTTACTTTTAGCGGGAAAACACGGCAAAATGTGACCTTATCAAATTCTTATAACAAGCTATTTATAGGTAGCAATAACTGGGGACTTCAGAACTGGAAAATCAATAAGTAAGGTGGCAATCCAATAAACATCACCGAGGCCCAACACTAAACTTAATTACGTTGTTTTCTGTCGAAGTTGGTTAATCTCAATAGGCCAGTTTGAGCAGGCCTGTTGGGCGCCACTGAGGTCGCGTTTTTGTTCAGCTTCTTAATGAAGAGGGAAGATTATTGTAAAAGTTTGTCACTGTCAGCCTGAACTTCAAACACTTTCATTAGACAACAAAAAAGAAGTTCGCTGACAAGGTGTCGACACCGACAGACTTATGAAATAATAATGTTTGTAACAGTTAATCGAGAAAACTGTGACTTTCATAACAAAGGACCAGGTGCGAATACTTCAAAGCTGGACAAATAACTTGTAATATTTTCTTTTCATTACGAATCAAGTAGATATTCAATGGTTCGAGCCCTGATATCATTCTATTGAGTTTCTTCACAGCTCAAAAAATAACACCTGTTACAATTCTCATTTTTCCCGGATCGTAGGTACGAAAAATAAATCAACCGAACGTCATCTAAACATGAAAAATATTTTAAATTCTCTTGAGATTTTATTAAATACCCGAAATGATATTGCTATGGCACGACAATATTGGTACTTTCTTAAAAATAAAATTATAAGCGTACCTAATGAAAATATATCGAATTCTTTGAAGTTGAATAGCAAGGAAAAATTATTAATTTTGTTTACTTTAAAGGCATTCCTGAATAAAGCCAATGTATAATTATATATTGTTTAAGTTGATAATATTAAGCTGATTTATATTACGTCGCTCGCTAAGAATATCAGTCATTTATATTTTTCTTGTTTCATCAAAAGACGAAAAACCTTATTTACCTATATTTTTAGGTCTGTGGTCCAACTCTTATTGCATTAGTTAAAACCAAGAAATTATAACTGGATTCGGTTTATCGAGACAAATAAGAGAACACAATAAGACGGAATACGTTTTCGAATTCGAGACAGAGTAGATAAAAATAATATCATTAGACCAATGGATGATAATGTAATTTTATATAATTGTAATTTTTATTTTTTGTACAATAAAATTAAATTAATATTTTTGAATTGGCATGCCATGTACAACATGACAAGGCCAGGCTCTCCACCACCTGCCTGAGAAGAATCCTGGAGTTCTTTGGTCACATTGCCCGTAAGGATGGTCATAACCTCGAACAGCTGATGATCACAGGCAAGGTCGAAGGCAAGAGGCCGAGGGGCCGTAGCCCGATCAGATGGTCTGACCAAATACGTACAACGCTGAACACAAAGCTGCACGATGCACTCCACGTCGCCAAGGACAGACACAGATGGAGAATTATCGTCAGTGAAAAGTTGATAACCTGTCGGGGGAATCACGACCCTCAGTAATGAGGAACACGACGCGAGGAGGGGGGTACAACATGAGAACATAATCGTTCTTATCGATTCTATTCTCATGTTGTGCCCATTGCTACCTGATAAATAGTACAGAAAACAGTATATATACGTACATGACAGTAGGTATGAGTGTATATTTTTCTTTCTTTCTTTCAGTCAACAAAATGCGTTCAAACGAAAATTCTTCATATAGGTTCAGTATTTAAACACTTCAAGCAGCTGACCACTAATCCCGCATGCCAGTATCAAACATTTGACTGTCGGGAACTTTCCGACCCGAGTCAATACTCAAATCGGACCACGACTGCCCGAGTCCACACTACCTAACTTTAACTGTAACTTTTTGAATGTCCTCCAAATTAGTCTGTACATTCGAGTCTGTACATTTAGAGTACGCAAATAGGTGTGGCGGTCCGTAGTACATCATCAGTCGTAGACAAGTGATACTAACGAGGCTTTAAACACGGTTCGTTAGACAAACCCGAGTGCCTGCGGACTGCGAGCCAGAACCTTGCTTTTAGAGGTAAGGGATGTCAAGATACGTTTATTAGGTTCTATTTTTCAGTCCCGTTTGGGTATATGCCTATGGAGCTGTGAAAAAATCTCCCCATAGCCTTCCATTCCTCTCGGTGTGTTGCCTTTTCGGACCAATCTGTCGTAAACGCCTCTAAATCGTCCCGCCCGCTTTGCCTTCTTGATAATTGCTAGGTCTTCCTTGACGCTCGTTCTCTGGCTCCCATTACATAACGACTCTGACACATCTGCCCTGATACATTCTACAACTGTATATGACAAAATATTAATAAAGGATTATTTTACCTATATTTCATAATCTCACTCAAGAATTTAGTGGCAGCCCTAAGATTTAAAAGGCGAGGTTGGCATGATAAATGCAAGGATAAATGTCTGTAGATACGTTTTCGTTGAAAAATATTCGGTTTGAAACACTTGGCTCCCTAGAGGCTCATCATACAAGAATAATAGCCAACAACTCAATGGCGCTGAGATTTGACTGACGTTCTTTTCATATAAAATTTCAAGATCGAGAGTAACTTTGAGCCACAGCCACTGAAACAAAATTATAGGAAATGTTTTATCTGATTCGTTCAGTTAGGTACCTGGAAAAGGGAAAAATAGATACAGAGATGTTCTTGTATAGAAATCTATTGCATTATATTTGCCTGCTATCAGTAACGTAATAAGGCTAGTGATAAATCTTAAGGTATCTGTTGGGCTTTACTGTTATCCCCAACTCATAAGAGAAATAGAAACCCAAACACACCATAAGCTAGTATTATTATACTATCTATGGTATAGGTGTCTAATTCTATGTATCACCCATTTACATAATAAAGGTTGGTTTCGAAGAAAACGATATTAATATTACGTTCATGAAATACACTCTGGCATATCGTCAGATTACTCTCTGTAGAGGTTTCACCAAATGGATGTGGCTAGATGGAATGAGCACTCTGATAAAATAACTTTTTTTTTTCCGTTCCAACAAAGTGAATAACTTCCAAAATTGATATTTGATTAAAACGTTTGTGAGCGGATTTTTTTAACAAAATTTCATTTTATCGTCGGCCACAAAATGGTAAATGGGAAAATTCTATTTGTAGACCTTTTTATATATTCCAGTTTACAGAGCTTTTGATCGTGGGCGTGTGGGTATGTTACTACGTCTATTGGATGAAATTGATGAGATACCTGCACAAGCTCCGGAACTCACTACCATATCTGAAATGAATGCAATCAGGGAAGTGAATGTATGAATCACAATGCTGGAGCAAGTCAATATCAGTTCGTACGCTCCCATACATTAGCCGTTTCCGTTTGAGACGGAACTTAAGCGGGGCTTAATATAAAAGCAGTCGAGAGACGCCCCCTTTTGTCTATAAAACAAAGGATATGAAGTCGGCGAGTAAACTTAAGTGTTCGCTTGTAATTAAATTTTAAAACACTTTTCAACCGACTTTAAAGTTTATTTTGGTTCATCTTTGCTGATAAATATATCTTTTGCCGCCTAATCTTTATTGCCATTGCCAAGAACAAGGAAGTCCCCTCAATGCGGTTGCCTTAATTCGCTTTTTGATGAAAAGAATGTCAGAAAGCTTTTAACAACAAGCCTTTGTTAAAGGGTCCATTTCATTAGTCATTGGTGCAAGTAAATGAATAAAACTCCCCCTGTTTTCTTCTTCTTTGCTTCCCCCCACAGGAACGATTAAAATGGAAGTTGATGAAAACGTAGAATCAAAAGAAAGCCGTTAATGAAAGTGAAGTATATTTAAACATAACTGATTATCATTTACAAATGGTTTTTAATTAAATAGATCTTTGAAGGTGTGTATATCTTACGAAAGTAGAAATTAAAAAGCTTAATGCTTTGTTTTTAATTTTGGGGGAAATAAAACGGCGTAAATGTTTTCATCTCGGATAAATATAGCAAAATAAATTTCGTTTTGAGTTATCACTAAGACTCAGAAACTATTTATGTTATGAAATACATTCTACACAAACGATGTTACCAGTCACAATACAATGTTAGTGAAGGCGGGTCATGTATCTGTAAACCCAAAGGTGTGTAATCCTGTCATGGAGACTCGACAAAGTATTAACCTGTACCTACATACTTAACATAACCTCATCTCATTCGATGAAACATTTCAATACAATAAATCGCTCCAAATAGTCTCATTTAGCGGAAAATATTCTAAATTCGCTTACGTTTTATAATTTCTGTAAAACAAAAACATATCAGCCTATTGTTTTAAAGGTAAACACCCGTTAAATTCAATCGATCCGTATGCTTTTTATCGACTATGTTGGGGAAGCCGACCCCAACATAGTCTAATAAAACTTCCAAAATCAGCAGCAAATACAGCGTTCTGATTGGTTGAGACCGCTGTGAAACTACCAATCAGAACGCTGTATTTGCATAAACTGAGTTTAGTTGAACTAATCACGATTCGTTTTATTGGTGAAATCTGCTCTTAGAAAGCAATGGATGGTCTCCCATCCGATGACCTACCTCGGCAACCGTCGCTAAACTTGAAGATCGACTGGTGCAGCAATTATTATTTTCTCGTAAAAATAAAACATACAACAAACACTTAGGAACAATACACAAATGAAAATATCAAGTAGGTACAAAGGTGGAATTAATGCTTGGATTATAATAAACAAGTACCTGGGCTCGGGTGAAAATAAGGAAAACGACGTTTTCTAAAAATTAAACCTAGCTAGATCGATTTATTTATTGCTCGTTTAAAGCTGTTCGAATTCGCAATGTGTATCCACTGACGAATAACCGGAATAATTTTTTGAATGCCCAAATATGATTAATTTACGAACGAAATTTGTTCTCGACGATCGAGTTTCTTGCCAATGAATGATGTAAAAATCTGTCACTATGCAAATACATGTTTATTATTGAACAAAGTGCAGTACGAACATTTAACGCTGATTGGCTCAAAATTTACATGCGAGCCTGAAAATACGCCGGCAACATGAACGATTTATGAACGCGATACGCGTCACATGCCGAAGTTTAATCGACATTACCAGTTATCGTGTTACCCAGTTACTGGGTTGAGGAGGTCAGATAGACATTCGCTCTATGTAAAACACTGGTACTCAGCTGAATCCGGTCAGACTGGAAGCCGACCCCAATATAGTTGGGCAAAGGCTAGGCAGTTTGATTTAGTTTACCAACAATATGTCAAAGCCAGCAAAGGCTTCTACAGAGAAAGCACGTGCAATAATCACCACGCTTACTCTAAGGTGGGCTGGTGATTTTAAACTTATATTAAATAAAAGTCCTGGTCCTGGTTACCTTCACCAATGTTCGGGCGCACGGATGGCGCAGTGGTTGAGCGATTGACTGCTGATTCGTGTTGCGGGGGTTTGTTTCCCACACGGAACAAATATTTGTATGACCTTCAGATAGTTGTTCCCGCTCTGAGTGTATGTGAGTTTATATGTTTGTGAACGCACCCACGATACACGAAGAAATTCCTAGTGTGAGGACACTTTACAAAAAGAAAATATCAGCGATGTTCAAAATAAACTAAGACATATGAATTGCCCTCAAGAACAAGATCAGATAGCCACTGGGCCACCACCATAATTGAGGTAACTAGTTACCAAAAAATCAGCATAATATAAAGTATCACTGAATTATAGCACTCGCAAGTACAGATATAACAAAACGTCATAAAATATTACCATCTTCGCCGAAAAAAGTACAAATCAGAGTCAATTTATGTAAGTGTATTAGGATAATTGCGCGAGTGTCATCTTGTCACCTACTGCAAACAAACAGAGTGTCTGCTGGCGCGAAGGGGGGAGGAGGGGGGGACGTAAGGCACTGAACATTATTTAAATTGGGCCAATTTTTGCGCCTACCTCTAAATGGAAACGTGACTCGTTCCAGAAACAATTTGTAAACAACATACCGTTCGCATAATTTGATGACTTATCTCTCAGCTTCAAGAGCGAAAGAACTCAACGTTGATAAAAGAAAGAGAATATTCCTTTACGTCCCATCTCCAAAAGTAATTTTTCAACAAAACTTCGCTTGTCTTAGCATCTTCCTTTGTTGATGTGTAATTCAACATTTTCTGAGAAGCACTCTCGACTCGAACTTGTATTAAAAATGATTGAAACCTCGTGTGTTACTTTTGATGCGGTCGAACACTTTTTATATTATCTTCTGGCCTTAAGCAATTTGCGGAAAAATCGCTGAAAATTCGTCGGCGAAGGTCGTATTCTTGTCTCGCACTCCCGCTTCGCTTTATTTATTTCCGGCACACTTACTCTCGAATGAATCGTGGAGAGAAAAACAGTTCTCAGAGCTTAGTATAATCCTGTACGTGTAGCGCAACATGAGCTCACTTACTGAGGGATTTACGAAAATTGCTGACCCATGAATATCGCGCTGTGCTCCCCTTACTGATATGACGTCCCGCTCTTTGAGACGTCTGTGCCTCGCTCAGTATTCATTAGTACCGGTAAATATATTCTAAGGCTTTTGTAAATACAAATAAACGAAAAATAATAGTGTCTCCCACGATCCCGTAAGACAACTGAAATTTTCTCCATAGTAATGTCGCGTATGGAATTGCACATTTTCGCAAGAGAAAAAAACGAAGCAGTAAATTCGCTTTATTGGCGATAAAAAAGATATCATCACGCTTTAGTCTTTGGGTCTAATGTTATCTGAAGCGCTATGAATTCTTGGCATTTCATGTATTCATGTTACGGTGAAAGATCCTGTTTTGAATCTTGGATAGGGCGTGACAGGTGTCGCCACCTGCCACGATTCTCAGAGCGCTTTCAGGTTTCAAAATAACGATATCCGCTCGTCTTTGTTGGGAGCAAAGTATTTTTATTTTCTTTTGAAGCTGTTTCTGTTTTGTGCGTGGCTGTAATATAAGAAACGATGATAAAGTTGTCCTATATGTTTTGTGTTGAAAGAAAATATTCCTATTCTGGAAATTGGATCAAACAGAAAAAGTGAATCCTTATGAGTGTTACCAACATCAATTGATTTCTACTGATAGCTCTTTCAAAGAACGGAAACTGCAATGGTTTTCGCAAAAAGTAATGCATGGTAGTTTATCTCTTAGAAATCAAAATACACCAAATATTTTGCAAGATCTACGTTTCTAATTTCTAAAACCCAACGTCAGGTACAGACACGGTCAAAATCGATTCAATCTGTTATTGTTTGCTCTGTGCACGGTTGATTCTGCAGTACCGACTCGGTATTATCATAATATAAATGTAACAGAATTACACGCAAGATTTTAGCAATGAAAAATGTGACACTGACAATTCAACGAAACAATTTAAAATAGCCAATCCATTAAAAAGGTTTTATTCGTAGTTTATAAACAAACAAATCATTGGTAAAGGTAGAATCGCAGCAACAAACAAAGACTAAGGCTTATATTTTCAGTCCATTTGAAGGAACCTCTCACACGCTACGACAACGGAAATACTCTCGATTAATTTTTCTTAAATTTAATAAATAACAAGCTGTAATTGTACATTTGAAGATTCAAAATCGAGGGTCTTAAGAATTTGAAAACTGACAAAGGTATTATATTGACTCGACTATACTTACGAGTCAAATTAAATACTTATTTTATAACCAACCAACCATTAACTTTTTCTTATAAACAACTTCAAAATCCCACATGACCTAGTTATTCAATTCAAAGCAGATAATTTTGGCTAACTTGTGTGTATAAGTTGGTTAGTAAGACAACAAACCCTTGCAGGCACTGGCTGCATGCGACACGGAACTAAAGCGGAGTACTCACCAGGCGAACAACCGACAAACGTTCGCAAACGCGCCTTGCGTGTGACACCGCCATTCATGGACCGGACATTGCACTTCAGTACCTTTATTTGAATTTAGTTATTTTGAAAATGACTCAAAAGAAAAAAAATACGTAAAATATCATTTTTGTTAATTGACCGGGTGTCAAATGCCAGTTGCTAATGGTCATTATATAGATAGAATTTAATCCTTGTCTTCGTATCCAGGGCAATTTCAAAACATGTCAAGGTATCCGTACGGACTTGCCCGCAAAAAAGGAGAAATGAGCTTGAAGTGCTGCCTGCCATGCTTGATATTGACTACTCACTTCACTTAAACTCCATTTGAAATAACATTAGACATTTTTATAACCCCTGTTACATTCTATTCAACCGATATTGAGTTCTATTTCGTAAATATAAGGATAGCATAAAAAGCATAAACCTGTTACCAAAACTAACTACAGCTGCCATTTGTCTTATCACCAACGTAATAGAAGTCAAAATAGATTGAACAGGCTACAAAATGGGATTATTTAATGTCTAATGTTATGTCAAAGGGAATATAGGTCCAAAGACCTTATACTTCTTACAAGAAATACGTATAAGGTCTTTGTATAGGTCACCTTAAAGCTGGGAACAAATTATCTACTCTCTCTAAAATTCATTACCTAGATACTCTATAAGTCGCGGCTGTCAGTCGCGTCCGTAAGCCGCGTTCGATAATTTGTTTCCAGCTTTACAGCCGCAATGATATGTGTGCACAGTCGTATGGGACGCGGCTGCCAGATCTCTATCAGACGTCCGAACGCCCAAGGTCACGTCCGCGACTTAAGTCCAATAGTTTGCACAATGTGATGTACATTCATTACCTAGATACTCTACAAGTCGCGGCTATCAGTCGCGTCCGTAAGCCGCGTCCAATAATTTGTTTCCAGCTTTAGTCTGCCATAGCACTTAGATTGGATGGATTGACATCTCATTTCGTGTTCAATTCTCCTAAGCTTTCAAAGAGAGATTTATACAAACCAGCACCACAGTAGCCATTATTAAACAGCTAAAAGTCAGCAGAACGAATGCTTCTATGCAACTCATGTGGTGAATGCACGCCTTTAGAAAGTAGATATTCAAATCACGTGACAAGATCCAAGACTGCTGGATAAAGTTTTAAACTTATACTCACTTGTAGTCTTTATGTTTCACTCAGAACGGATTTCACTAAAGCGTACTGTAAATAACAGCACATTATGTCAAAGCTTTTCGTTCCTCATATTCGTGGAGGAACTGTAAAGGTTGCATGCTCAAAAACCTTCTTGCAGTGTTAAGGCTGGTAATGCTTTTTACTGCTTTTGAAGGGTCGTGAAACTTTAGAATTGTATTTTCATATAGATATGTTTGTTACTGTAAAAGCCCGAACTACGGTTAAAACTAAGATATACCAAGACGTACTGCTAAAAGACCAAAATGATCTATCATAATTGCTAATTTCGGGGTTTAACCAGCTATCATACGGAAAATCTTAGAATTTTCTTCAAAGACTTGATAAAAATTGTAATTAGACATTACGATTTTAAAAAATTTTTGACAGCATGCAAAAATATTTTAATATCATGTTAGTAATTTACTGTTAATTTTCTAAAAATTAAATGTTGAGATCAATTAATAATAATCAATCTGCCTATCCTTGTTCCCAATTATGTTGGGGTCGGCTTCCAGTCTTACCGGATGCAGCTGAGTACCAGTGTTTTACATGGAGCGACTGCCTATCTGACCTCCACAATCCAGTAACTGGGTAACACGATACCCCTTGGCAAGACTGGTGTCAATTCTCAGGCTTCTGACTACCCGTAACGACTGTCAAAGATCTTCAAATGACAGCCGGGACCAACAGCTTAACGTGCTTTCCGAGGCACGGAGGAAACTCGATATGTTGAAATTGTCATCCATCCACGGACTGACCTCGTCAAGTGTTGCTTAACCTTTAAGATCAACCCGTGCGGCTGTTATTATTTAGCCATGGAGATCTAATAATATTAGTAAAATAATTTTAATAGGTTAGCGAATCTATTAATATTGGCTTGCAATCATAATGGATGGTCAATTGCGAGAAAAACAGGTCTGATCGATGTGGCTATTCATGGGGAGTTATACGAGTATGATGATACAAATAAATTTGGCTAACGACTATAATATCTAGTTACCTTGGTGAAGCTAATCAATCCGGCCCTTAATTATTCTCATCGTTACATATGATGTTATAACATATTATAAGTCTCATAAGAGAATCCTAAGATATACCGAGTGATTGCTAGTAAAACCAAGAAATTAACGATCATAGAGCATTTCGGACTTATACCTGTAAGACTGAGTAAATCTTAGGCTTTACCGGTAAATCCTAGGTTTTGCGCCACTTCGGACTTTTACAATAACAGATAGAGAGTATTGTCAGGCGGCTGATAGGCCGCGCGTGTCATTAAAATAATGTAAAAGTCATTTTATAGGAAAAAATCCAATATCAATATATCAATGTCGGTCAGTAGCTGATAGCGAAGTGAACTGAATTTTAATAGCGCCACTTCAAACTACTATAGATAAATCACTTAAGTTTTATATGCTGTCCCGGAAAACTTTGTTTTGCCATAAAAACACCAAACATTTATCTACCCTACCTACCCTACCTTACACTACCCTACCCTACCCTACCCTACCTTCCCTACCCTACGCTACACTACTCTACCCTACACTACCCTACCCTATCCTACACTACCCTACCCTACACTACACTACCCTACCCTACCCAACACTACCCTACCCTACCCTACGCTACACTACCCAACCCTACCCTACCCTACCCTACCCTACACTACCCTACCCTACCCTATTCAACCCTACCCTACACTACCCTACACTACAAAAAAAAATATATACGTAAAAACCATCTTTGAACTTGAAAAGAACATTAAAAAAAAGAATTGGCAAAATTGGTCCAGGCGTTGTTGAGTTATGCGCTTACCAACACATTTTGCGATTCATTTTTTTAATATAGATGTATATTCTTCTTCAAATTAATACCTGCCATGTTTTCACTTGCAAGCAGCTCTATTGCAAATTTAATTACATTGCGCGGCCCGACAGAGCAATTGATCACATTAGCCCGCAATGCAAATGCAACTTGCATGCGATGATGCGAGCCGGTTGAAAATGGAAACGTGGCCTTAAAACAATCATTCTAATTGAATGAAAATAATAGGATCCGATAAGCCAGATGAATGGTTTCAATTAACAGATAATACCTACATATTTAGCATCGTGATATCCTGATAATTACTAGGATCTGTTACTGAGTTCGGCAGCACATTATAATTACGCCTGTGATTGAGATACAATTATGTATTTTGGCAGATAATTGGGAAACATTATCAGTATCTAGAACATCGTACTATTGGTATTTCTTGAACAATTTAGTAAAAGGTTCTGACATGTTATTCGTGAAACACAAGAAATGTCTATCAATATCATGCCTTTCTATATAGAAGTGAAATTGGGCTAAAGCGCTGAAAAACAGCCTGAAAAAGGTACCTATTGTAGAGATTTTGAACAGCGTTCAACGGTTTAAATCTTTTGTACATGGTTACATTTTTCACTTAGTTAATCCGTAAATCATTTAAGATTAATAGTTGGTGCTAACATTAAAACGTGCTACGATGGGACTGCAGCGTTCTTCCGTTTTAAAACAATTTGTTTAGTGAGTGAACTCAATATATTTCAGTAGCGTTACCGTCCCGAGAGCGCCACTGTTGGACAAACAAAAACACACTCGGTCCGTCCTCGAGGGCGACCGCCTGATTGATGACTGCTTCGCCGACTTTTTTCGATGACATTATCTTCTCGATTAAATCGTAAAATAAGTTTAATGATGCGAATACGCTTTTTTCCATTATACTCAGTACGATTTAATCGTTTTTATTTGGATGATTGTTTTTGAGAAAATCTCGTTTTCATGGGTAACAAAATCTTGAGATTATTTTTTACGAGTAAAAGTGTTATAAATTTAAAAGTATATCTGCCTTATTAAAAAATAAACTTAACAATATCATGATATTCAGAACCCCTATAAAACTGGCTTATCTCGACCAAAATTCATGCATCAAAGTTGAGAACAAACATATAATCCTTATTCCATTTCGAAGCAACTTTCAGTTTCCGTGTTTCAGCGGCGAGAGCCCAGCTGGTTTTACGCGCAGTTACGACGGATTTTACGATCGGACCGAAAGCCACATCTCTTTGTGCGCTTCCATGGCGGAAAGCGTCTCCTATAACGCCCACAAAAAAGCCGTCGACAAACATCCGCAGTCGTATCGAATTCCACCCGACTTTTGTCAATCACGCCTCAGACTTAGATAAGATTTTAAAATCGTCGTCTTTGAGAACCGCTCGTCGGCGCTTTGTTCCTCCGCCGTTCCTCATTCTTATTTATGAGATCGAGGTCACATTGGAAAGCGGCAGCTATATGACCTTTCTCGGCTCAGATTTGTTTTGGAAAAATTGCTTCCACCTTGCTCTATGTTTTTACCTTGACACACGATAAAAAAAACTGGCAAATTGCGAGACCGAAGGTTTCGCTTCTTGGTAGGAAAAATATTTTACACCCGTGACTCCAACCGCGAGGAATTAGTATTTTTAGACAATATCTTTATAAATAATGTTTTATTCTGATTTAGAATTTGTATTACCTCAAAGTTATATCAATCTAATATATAAAATTCTCGTGTCACAGTTTTCGTTGCCAAACTCCTCCGAAACGGCTTGACCGATTTTGATGAAATTTTATATGTATATTCAGTAGGTCTGAGAATAGGTCAAAATCAATTATTATTATTATTTTTTTTTATGGTTAAGGTAGGTATGTAGGGTAGGGTAGGGTAGGGTAGGGTAGGGTAGGGTAGGTAGGGTAGGGTAGGGTAGGGTAGGTAGGATAGGGTACGTAGGGTAGGGTAGGGTAGTGTAGGGTAGGGTAGGGTAGGGTAGGGTAGGGTAGATAAATGTTTGGTCTTTTTATGGCAAAACAAAGTTTGCCGGGTCAGCTAGTATCATATATGTTCATTAGTTATTCTGTGAAAGAGTAACGAATATACATGCAACTATCCTTACAAATTTTTGAGCTTATAAGTACAATTATTACATTTTTAATGTTTTTTTTGCTATTTAGGCAGACAAGTATTGCTTTTAATTACAAAAAGATCAAGCAGCTGTACAAGACTGTATGCTAGATAAATTTGAATACAGAAATTCGAATGTAGCCTTTACAGAAAATATGAAACTTTTTACAAAAATTATCGCCTCGATTCAACGTCCATCCAATAAAAGTGAGTGAAGTCAAAGGTTTTTATCTCTGTCAATGGAAGTAAAAATTTGTTCAAAAATCTAATGAAAGCGCGGCTAGTATCCGGTGAGCACGTCGTGTAGGTCGTCGGCTAGAGACCAGAGAGAAAATAAAGCTACGTTATAATACTAGTAACATCGCGTCAAGCGACACTGACAAATCGTCACCGGCGACAAACGGCGCGCCGGAGCCGTATCGCGGCCGCCATCCGGTGGAGCCGCATGACACCTGTCACGCCGCGCCCGATGTGAAGCTAACTACCCTCATCTACATACATTAGCTCGCTAGCTTGCTTCCTGGAATCGCACACATAACACGACAACATGGCCGACGGCATAACTGTCAAATATGACAACCGAGATGGTTCAAGGCTTCAAATGATAAAGGCAGATCATTATAAAGATCACATAGATCACGTATTACTCCACGAATTTGCCTTATTCTAAGCTTTACAAATAGGTAATAAAACAAAACAGTATTTGCCTATCTACTTGTTAGCTCACACTAAAATAAAATTTTCTAGCTTTCGAGCTTGCCGACAAGCGACCTTGCACTCATTTTAATCCTCACTGACGGAGTGACGTTTGGGTACACAACACATTTGTTCACTTCAGCTAGTGCAAAGGACTCCTTTGATACATTTTTAATAGGCTCAATCCCGCTAAGAGCGTCCTTGTAACATTAAAAGCTTAAAGTTACGAATGATGAGTAACCGTGAATTAATTTCACAAATTCATAAAATATGAGACGTTTTATTTTAAGTTATGGAAACCCTTATTTGCATTTCTACTGCTTCAGTGGGTCTAGAGGTCCCAAGCGCTTCTGCTGAGCAGAAGTCCTGGAATCGATTCCCTGGTCGGGCACTGTTATTGTGTTTTAACCGCTGACGGAAAAATATGGGGCCTATAAGTTTAACGTGTGTACCTGTGTGTTTGTGTACCTGTCTGTGTCATCAAAGCTCCTAAACGGATGAACGGATTTTTATTTCGAACTGTGCTTTATCAAGAGTGTTCTTAATTATTTGATTAAAATCGGTTCAGTAGTTCAAAAGTTACTGTTTGAATCGAGCTGTTTTCGCAAGATATCGTGTCATAATTACGTGTTCAATAGATTGTCGATCGAAGCGTGTCTACTACTAGAAAAAATATGTAGCATGTTTTAAATTTTACTTGTTCACTACTTGTCGAACTATTTTATTATTTTTTGTGCACTGCCATGAAATGAGTATCAAATGAAAGGGTTTGCTGGGAAGAATACGAAAAAACCTTATTTTATAAAAAGATTTTTTAATTCATAATTTTAAAGCTATAGGTACATCCTGTTCCGTAGGGTTCTTGATTGCTTCCTATACAAACTCATTATGAATATTAATTAGAAAATATCCTTTCATACGATTATTTTATAATAGCGCTCAGAATATCCGTTTGAGCTGAATGGTTTCCAGAAATAATAACAGTTCATTGAAAGCTCAAATTAATCCATTAAACGAAATGATAAAACTTTCAGTTTGCAGAAATATTTTAGTATAATTATTTTATGCTTTTACTGACTAGATCTCGTTCAAACCAATTTTCGCTGGCAGTTTACATAGTAATGTACATCATATATTTTTTTTAGTTTTACTATTCTATTATTTTAGAAGTTACATGGGGGGGGGACACACATTTTACCACTTTGGAAGAGTCTCTCGCGCAAACTATTCAGTTTAGAAAAAAATTATGTTAGAAACCTCAATATCATTTTTGAAGACCTATACATAGATACCCCACACGTATGGGTTTGATGAAAAAATATATTATTAGTTTTAGTTTCAAGTATGGGAACCCCCAAAATTCATTGTTTTATTTTTATTTTTGTGTGAAAATCTTAATGCGGTTCACAGAATACATCTAGTTACCAAGTTCCTTGGACGACCGAGCATGGCAACAAGCCACGCTTCCCATTCGCTTGGGTGGCCTCGGCGTCCGCAAAATTTCAAGTATAAGTTTGCCAGCCTTCCTCTCCTCGGTCCACGGTACTGATAAATTAACCAGGAACATCTTACCTTCCTCACTGGTTGATTTTGAGGTACCGTGTTTGACCGATGCGTTGAACGCTTGGAAAATGGCCTGTCCCAATACGGATCTGCCCGACAACCTGTCCTCCCAGAGACGATGGGATGTGCCGCTCTGCAGTATTATACAGAATAACCTTATTAATACATCGTCTAGTACTGCTGAGCGTGCGCGTCTGCTGGCTGTGGGGGAATGGGAGTCGGGTTTGTGGCTTCAAGCACTCCCGTCATCCACCATAGGCACTATGATGGATGACTCTTCGTTTCGGCTAGCGACCTGTCTACGCTTAGGCGCACCTTGTGTTGCTCCGCATCGGTGCCATTGTGGTGAAGCTGTCGGCAGCCTTGGGCACCATGGCCTGTCTTGTTGCAAGAGCGCAGGACGCATAGCACGGCACGCCAGCATCAATGACATTATTCGTCGGGCCCTTATCACCGCCAGCGTACCAGCTGTATTAGAACCTAGCGGTTTGGTACGTGACGATGGGAAGAGACCAGATGGCATGACATTGGTGCCGTGGAAGGTGGGTAGGCCTCTGGTGTGGGACGCAACCTGTGTCGACACCCTTGCGCCATCTCATCTTCCTAGTTCGGCGGGCTGTGCTGGCGCTGCTGCTGCGGCTGCTGAGGCCCTCAAGCGGCGCAAATACTGTAATCTAATTGGTAATTACAGTTTTGAGCCGTTTGGGGTCGAAACGCTTGGGTCATGGGGCCCGAGTGCACGTCTCCTTTTTAAGGAGATCTCTCGCCGACTGATCGACACTGTGCGTGACCAGAGGGCTGGCTCTTTCTTTGCGCAAAGAATCAGCATTGCCATTCAACGTGGCAATGCTGCCAGTCTTCTGGGCACGTTCCCGGATGACAGCGATGTGGAGGAGTACTTCGACGCCTAAGTGTACTTTTCTTTTGCATATAGTGTAAGTATTTATGTTTAGTTTTTTTTTTTTTGGATAGTTTACTTTTGTTTAGTGTTTAAGTATGTACATATTTACACCATTGTTTTTACAAATAAAATTAGTTACCAAGTTTCAATAACATAGTTCTTATAGTTTCGGCCTAAAGTGGCTGTGACATACGGACGGCAAGACAGACAGACAGACAGACAGATAGACATGACGAAACCATAAGGGTTCCGTTTTTTGCCATTTGGCTACGGAACCCTAAAACGGCTAAGTTCGTGTCGGGCCACGCGCATTAATAGGGTTCGGTAGTTGCACAACATTGCGACCATTTACAGGCCCGTAATATTTTTGAATGGCGCATCCAAATAAAAGACAACCCCACTTTACATCTACAGGAGGAAACCTAAAAAAAACTTTTTTCCAAATTTTATTTCCCCACTTTGTTGCAGTGTATGGTTTCTCTGAGCTAAGCTGCGGACGGACATGGCGTAACTTTAAGGTTCCCTTGTTGACTACGGAACCCTAAAAACGCGATTACGACGATATCGCCTCTCATCTCGTTGCCGGCTTGTTGTCAAAACGAGCTGTTACATTTCTACCCAAAGGCCTGCGAGCCAATCGTAGAGAAATAAAAATAAATTACATTGATAGCGCTGCCTTAAAACAATTGTAACCAGTGAAAGGGGTTCGTGATCATTTTATAATCTGCGCGGCCGGACGCGTTGATGGCACTTCCATTATCTAAATAGCCAGGTGTCATTAAATTTCCTTCGTTGTGCTGAAAGAATTATTCTGTTTTAGCACCTATTCTCGACATTGAATGTTCTGTAACAGAACTATTATAACTGGTAATAAAATTGTTTACAATGGTTTTTGACGCACAATAAGAACCTATATTGCATATATCAAAAATCACAGTTACTACAATATCATAGATATAATATATCTAGGACCATTTTATTTTATTTGGAAAAACAAACATTCGTACATTGTATATTATATCTAGATACACAGTATGCTATGATTAAATGTACAATTCATGCGTTTCCACATGTTACTAGCTTACATTAGAAACAGTTTTGGTAAAATTAAATTAAAACAATATATAACAACAATACATCTTTTTCGTTGTCTTAGATTCTAATACATACATATAAAAATAATACATAAAAATTAAATATAATTTTTTTTAGCTTGGTGCTAAATAATTTATTTTACAATGCATGTCCTCGAAAAGAGCGGTTTTCCAAGCAGCCAAACTGTGCGGAAAGTGTCACTTTTTTTCACTAGTGCTTTTTACTTTCCTGTACTTTTTTAATTTTTAACTCCAACGTCAGCCCGACGCATAGAGTTTTTATTATTTGAGAAAAGTTTTAAAAATTAGTTATGTACAGATTATCACTCATATAAAAGGTAAAATAAAACTAATACTTTATTTGAGGCGTTTTTAAATACACTAGATTTAGATTTTGATCAATAAATTAATTTGAAATATTCATTAAATATGTTTGGCAGAACGTATATTTTGCACGTGCCTTATTGCGTTACGATGTGACAGCTATTCGCACATGCGCAGTATGATATGCCCGAGGAACTATTAGTTAATCTGTGGATATGCTGAACGCGCTTGAATAAGCCCGCCATTTTATTAATTTCATTTTATTAATTTATATATTTTTTTGTTTCCTCGCACAATGCATAGTAAAATTTTGTATGATACACGTACGTAAGATGATTTCCGACTCGTGTCGATTTATCCACTCACTCGCTTCGCTCGCTCGTGAATAAAAATGCCACTCATCGGAAATCACTTACCTTCCGCACTTGTAGCATAAATAACTATTTCGTACCACTTGCTTAAAAAAAGTGACATTCTATGCCACAAAAAGCGAACATAACAATAGTCATTTTTAATCTGTTAAAAACAGGGAAAGAAAATTGTACTGAATTTCATTCATCCTCTAGGGGGAGAATGTGATTTAAATTTGGAATACTTACCGAAATTTATACTGAACTACATCTGAGAGACCGAAGGTTTCGCTTCTTGGTAGGAAAAATATTTTACACCCGTGACTCCAACCGCGAGGAATTAGTATTTTTAGACAATATCTTTATAAATAATGTTTTATTCTGATTTAGAATTTGTATTACCTCAAAGTTATATCAATCTAATATATAAAATTCTCGTGTCACAGTTTTCGTTGCCAAACTCCTCCGAAACGGCTTGACCGATTTTGATGAAATTTTATATGTATATTCAGTAGGTCTGAGAATAGGTCAAAATCAATTTTTTTTTTTTATTTTTTTTATGGTTAAGGTAGGTATGTAGGGTAGGGTAGGGTAGGGTAGGGTAGGGTAGGGTAGGGTAGGGTAGGTAGGGTAGGGTAGGGTAGGGTAGGTAGGATAGGGTACGTAGGGTAGGGTAGGGTAGTGTAGGGTAGGGTAGGGTAGGGTAGGGTAGGGTAGATAAATGTTTGGTCTTTTTATGGCAAAACAAAGTTTGCCGGGTCAGCTAGTATCATATATGTTCATTAGTTATTCTGTGAAAGAGTAACGAATATACATGCAACTATCCTTACAAATTTTTGAGCTTATAAGTACAATTATTACATTTTTAATGTTTTTTTTGCTATTTAGGCAGACAAGTATTGCTTTTACTTACAAAAAGATCAAGCAGCTGTACAAGACTGTATGCTAGATAAATTTGAATACAGAAATTCGAATGTAGCCTTTACAGAAAATATGAAACTTTTTACAAAAATTATCGCCTCGATTCAACGTCCATCCAATAAAAGTGAGTGAAGTCAAAGGTTTTTATCTCTGTCAACGGAAGTAAAAATTTGTTCAAAAATCTAATGAAAGCGCGGCTAGTATCCGGTGAGCACGTCGTGTAGGTCGTCGGCTAGAGACCAGAGAGAAAATAAAGCTACGTTATAATACTAGTAACATCGCGTCAAGCGACACTGACAAATCGTCACCGGCGACAAACGGCGCGCCGGAGCCGTATCGCGGCCGCCATCCGGTGGAGCCGCATGACACCTGTCACGCCGCGCCCGATGTGAAGCTAACTACCCTCATCTACATACATTAGCTCGCTAGCTTGCTTCCTGGAATCGCACACATAACACGACAACATGGCCGACGGCATAACTGTCAAATATGACAACCGAGATGGTTCAAGGCTTCAAATGATAAAGGCAGATCATTATAAAGATCACATAGATCACGTATTACTCCACGAATTTGCCTTATTCTAAGCTTTACAAATAGGTAATAAAACAAAACAGTATTTGCCTATCTACTTGTTAGCTCACACTAAAATAAAATTTTCTAGCTTTCGAGCTTGCCGACAAGCGACCTTGCACTCATTTTAATCCTCACTGACGGAGTGACGTTTGGGTACACAACACATTTGTTCACTTCAGCTAGTGCAAAGGACTCCTTTGATACATTTTTAATAGGCTCAATCCCGCTAAGAGCGTCCTTGTAACATTAAAAGCTTAAAGTTACGAATGATGAGTAACCGTGAATTAATTTCACAAATTCATAAAATATGAGACGTTTTATTTTAAGTTATGGAAACCCTTATTTGCATTTCTACTGCTTCAGTGGGTCTAGAGGTCCCAAGCGCTTCTGCTGAGCAGAAGTCCTGGAATCGATTCCCTGGTCGGGCACTGTTATTGTGTTTTAACCGCTGACGGAAAAATATGGGGCCTATAAGTTTAACGTGTGTACCTGTGTGTTTGTGTACCTGTCTGTGTCATCAAAGCTCCTAAACGGATGAACGGATTTTTATTTCGAACTGTGCTTTATCAAGAGTGTTCTTAATTATTTGATTAAAATCGGTTCAGTAGTTCAAAAGTTACTGTTTGAATCGAGCTGTTTTCGCAAGATATCGTGTCATAATTACGTGTTCAATAGATTGTCGATCGAAGCGTGTCTACTACTAGAAAAAATATGTAGCATGTTTTAAATTTTACTTGTTCACTACTTGTCGAACTATTTTATTATTTTTTGTGCACTGCCATGAAATGAGTATCAAATGAAAGGGTTTGCTGGGAAGAATACGAAAAAACCTTATTTTATAAAAAGATTTTTTAATTCATAATTTTAAAGCTATAGGTACATCCTGTTCCGTAGGGTTCTTGATTGCTTCCTATACAAACTCATTATGAATATTAATTAGAAAATATCCTTTCATACGATTATTTTATAATAGCGCTCAGAATATCCGTTTGAGCTGAATGGTTTCCAGAAATAATAACAGTTCATTGAAAGCTCAAATTAATCCATTAAACGAAATGATAAAACTTTCAGTTTGCAGAAATATTTTAGTATAATTATTTTATGCTTTTACTGACTAGATCTCGTTCAAACCAATTTTCGCTGGCAGTTTACATAGTAATGTACATCATATATTTTTTTTAGTTTTACCATTCTATTATTTTAGAAGTTACATGGGGGGGGGGACACACATTTTACCACTTTGGAAGAGTCTCTCGCGCAAACTATTCAGTTTAGAAAAAAATTATGTTAGAAACCTCAATATCATTTTTGAAGACCTATCCATAGATACCCCACACGTATGGGTTTGATGAAAAAATATATTATTAGTTTTAGTTTCAAGTATGGGAACCCCCAAAATTCATTGTTTTATTTTTATTTTTGTGTGAAAATCTTAATGCGGTTCACAGAATACATCTAGTTACCAAGTTTCAATAACATAGTTCTTATAGTTTCGGCCTAAAGTGGCTGTGACATACGGACGGCAAGACAGACAGACAGACAGACAGATAGACATGACGAATCCATAAGGGTTCCGTTTTTTGCCATTTGGCTACGGAACCCTAAAACGGCTAAGTTCGTGTCGGGCCACGCGCATTAATAGGGTTCGGTAGTTGCACAACATTGCGACCATTTACAGGCCCGTAATATTTTTGAATGGCGCATCCAAATAAAAGACAACCCCACTTTACATCTACAGGAGGAAACCTAAAAAAAACTTTTTTCCAAATTTTATTTCCCCACTTTGTTGCAGTGTATGGTATCTCTGAGCTAAGCTGCGGACGGACATGGCGTAACTTTAAAGTTCCCTTGTTGACTACGGAACCCTCAAAACGCGATTACGACGATATCGCCTCTCATCTCGTTGCCGGCTTGTTGTCAAAACGAGCTGTTACATTTCTACCCAAAGGCCTGCGAGCCAATCGTAGAGAAATAAAAATAAATTACATTGATAGCGCTGCCTTAAAACAATTGTAACCAGTGAAAGGGGTTCGTGATCATTTTATAATCTGCGCGGCCGGACGCGTTGATGGCACTTCCATTATCTAAATAGCCAGGTGTCATTAAATTTCCTTCGTTGTGCTGAAAGAATTATTCTGTTTTAGCACCTATTCTCGACATTGAATGTTCTGTAACAGAACTATTATAACTGGTAATAAAATTGTTTACAATGGTTTTTGACGCACAATAAGAACCTATATTGCATATATCAAAAATCACAGTTACTACAATATCATAGATATAATATATCTAGGACCATTTTATTTTATTTGGAAAAACAAACATTCGTACATTGTATATTATATCTAGATACACAGTATGCTATGATTAAATGTACAATTCATGCGTTTCCACATGTTACTAGCTTACATTAGAAACAGTTTTGGTAAAATTAAATTAAAACAATATATAACAACAATACATCTTTTTCGTTGTCTTAGATTCTAATACATACATATAAAAATAATACATAAAAATTAAATATAATTTTTTTTAGCTTGGTGCTAAATAATTTATTTTACAATGCATGTCCTCGAAAAGAGCGGTTTTCCAAGCAGCCAAACTGTGCGGAAAGTGTCACTTTTTTTCACTAGTGCTTTTTACTTTCCTGTACTTTTTTAATTTTTAACTCCAACGTCAGCCCGACGCATAGAGTTTTTATTATTTGAGAAAAGTTTTAAAAATTAGTTATGTACAGATTATCACTCATATAAAAGGTAAAATAAAACTAATACTTTATTTGAGGCGTTTTTAAATACACTAGATTTAGATTTTGATCAATAAATTAATTTGAAATATTCATTAAATATGTTTGGCAGAACGTATATTTTGCACGTGCCTTATTGCGTTACGATGTGACAGCTATTCGCACATGCGCAGTATGATATGCCCGAGGAACTATTAGTTAATCTGTGGATATGCTGAACGCGCTTGAATAAGCCCGCCATTTTATTAATTTCATTTTATTAATTTATATATTTTTTTGTTTCCTCGCACAATGCATAGTAAAATTTTGTATGATACACGTACGTAAGATGATTTCCGACTCGTGTCGATTTATCCACTCACTCGCTTCGCTCGCTCGTGAATAAAAATGCCACTCATCGGAAATCACTTACCTTCCGCACTTGTAGCATAAATAACTATTTCGTACCACTTGCTTAAAAAAAGTGACATTCTATGCCACAAAAAGCGAACATAACAATAGTCATTTTTAATCTGTTAAAAACAGGGAAAGAAAATTGTACTGAATTTCATTCATCCTCTAGGGGGAGAATGTGATTTAAATTTGGAATACTTACCGAAATTTATACTGAACTACATCTGTGTTTACACCATTGAGTTTGTATATAAAGCATTATACATCTTTTTGAAATAGGAATACGCATTTATTATGCAGTTATGATTATTAAATAAAATTACGAAAACCGACGAGGCCGTATGAGCTTGGTGCCTTTGCTTTTCCGAAAAATAAATATTAGTCTAGGAATTTGCCGCGTTTTTTTTTTCTTCAAATACATAAACGTTAAGTTTATTTTACTTTTAATTGTCATTGTTTTTTATAAATGCTTATCTGATATTATTATTGTGTTAATTTTTTCGCAAATGGTACGAAAAGTAGAGTATTTTCCTCGGTGATAAAGCTGTCTTAGTCTTGGGTGAACTTAAATCCCTCGCTACACTCAGGACTCGTCTTAAATCCCTCGCTTCGCTCGTGATTTAAGTTTTTAACACCCTCGCTACGCTCGGGAGTAAACCTCGAGTCCTTCGTTACGCTCGCGTTTTAAATCGTCACCCGCGACAGAAGACACTGCTTTATCCCCTTGGTTAATAATCTACTGTTAAATCTATGTTTTTACATACATAGGATCCTATCGCTTATCCTTAATATATAACTTCTAGAATCATATCTGTTTATTTGATCCTATTTTGTCTTACTTGGTTGCAATGGAGGACCAGTTGGTTGTGTGTACTACTATTGCTTCGGCAGTGTGTACAGCAATGTTCTCAACAATAATTTTAAAATTCCACATCCACTAAGCATATTGTGAACTACGCAAAACTCATAAATCATCTCTTCTCTTATGGCTGTCTGGAAGAAAATAAGTTACAAGTAACCTCAAATGTGGAATAAAACATACATGGACATTTGATTAACCTTGTACAATCCTTGAATGAGTTTTGCCCTGAGAAGATTCAGGACATCGACTGGGAACAGTATACATTCGCCAATCTTACCAAACCGTTGATGGTAACTGTGGTAGAGTATGAGAATTTAATTGACATTAAGTGTTCATCCCTAATAAAACTAAAAAATCCAGTCAGTAGATTCTAATCTGAATGACTTTTGGATTGGAATTAAAGAATAATACCCGGCAATCTTCGAGAAAGATCATGTTTCTGCTTCCGTTTGTGATGACTTACCGATGCGAGACTGGTTTTTCAGCATATGCTTACACCAAAAACAAGAACAGAAACAGACTGGATGCCGCTCCAGATATTCGCGTTCAATTATCAGACATAAAGCCTTATTTTAGTGCTATTAAAAGATAATATGTGACTAAACTTCATTATTCACATTAAATAATTATCTATATTGTATTTCTTTGTACAACAATAAAGGATTTGAAATACTTCTAATAAATATTTTTCATCTATAATTTGTTCATTCTTCGAGTCTAACATGAATATATTCAAACTACAAGGTAAACACTGTAGTTATCAAAAATCTAAAAGCTAGGGTTCCGCCAAAAAAAGTATGATTAATTAGGGTTTCATGGACAAAAAAAATGTGACCCTCTGGTTTAGAAGATGACAATATACGTAGCCAAAACTTTATGAATAAAATATTTCAGTGTTTTTTCATGAACCATGGCTCCTCCATTATATTTTTCATCGGCCTATTTTACCCGGGATAACGCAACGCTTCTAACGATCATCTGCCTAACCTTTTCCCAATTGTTATTGGGGTCGGCTTCCAGTCTTACCGGATTCAGCTGAGTACTAGTGTTTTACATGGAGCGACTGCCTATCTGACCTCCACAACCCAATAACTGCGTAACACGATACCTCTTGGTAAGACTGGTGTCAGATCTCAAGCTTCTGACTACCCGTAACGACTGTCAAAGATCTTCAAATGACAGCCGGGACCAACGGCTTAACGTGCTTTCCGAGGCACCGAGGAAACTCGGTATTTTGAAATGGTCACCCATCCACGGACCAACCTCGTCAAGCGTTGCTTAACCTTGATGACCAGTGCGGCTGTTAATATTTAGCCACGAGCTCCTCAACAGCAACGCTTCTAACGATACAACATACATTGATATCAGTTAAGACGTTTAGAAGTAATGGTCGAATAAATAAACTCACAAACATACATGAACCATGAAAACATAACACTCCTTTTTTGGAGAGTCCTGTAAAAATAAAAAGTTAAATACTTACTTTGTACTCTTTCACGAACCTTTCTAAACAGAATCGAAATAACATGTAGGTTCCTATTTAAGTACCAATGAGCACCTACTGTTTTCATTATAAAGTCCATAATTTTCTCATTAAATATTCGTGAAAAGGCGACAAGCGACAAACCCTCTTCACATTCATACACGATATTTGTCATATCGCTGCCTTGACCACATCCCGCGTCCGCCATTGTATCCTAAAACATCGTCAAAATTGTAATTCGTATCGTGAACAATGCTTTCCTGAAACCGTGAAATATATTGTTTTAAATTCTTCATTGTATGAAATGTTTGCAGAAGAATTTTCTACGGGTAACATTTTAGCGGGGAACTGCGCTGAATTCTCTACGCTTCCTCATATTTGTGAAATAAAAGTAACTGGATCAGCACTTCAGTAGTAGCTTTGAAATTCGTCCGTCCAACTTAGGTTTAATCAAACATCGGACACCGGAAGTTGTGTAATGCGACCCTTGTCAAATACCTTCGATCTATCACCTCATTGAGGGGGAGTGGGCAGTTATATATAATATTATACATTACCATAAAATAAACTGCGCGCCTGGCTTATCCTTACGAATATAAATTATTCCAGTCAAAATCGTGTCTTCACATAATTTTTGCTCTGATGTTATTGAAAAAACAGCCGGAATGTTGAATGTAAATTAAAATTTCACGCTCACGGATTCCGAAAAGAAAATAAGTTCTTTAAATACAAACAAATTGGTCCCCGACTCAACTCTCCTGTTTACTGGGTTCGTATTTTACGTACCTTGTTCAGAAAAATATCGTGATTACGTGCAATGAACGCTGATAATATTGGTGGTCATGTTAATATCATTATTAGGTTTAACCAAGGTAACCTACCTAAGCTGAAGAATAACTGGAGGTACATTGCTCGCAGAACGTATGAGGCCGAAAGGTTCTAGTCACTCTGGAGTCTGGAGTGGCGAGTGTACCTGAAGACGCAGTGTTGTAAGGCCTCACAAGGCTGAAAGAAATGTTTCTTTCGAATGAAATAATGTTAATTGAATGTTGCTAATGTAAACTTCTAATGACACATTTTTCACCTGAAGCTGTTTACCTATTTTACATAGGTAGTAGGTAAACAGCTACTTACTTACCTACTTTACGCATCGCGCACTACTAAGTCGTTAAACTGCATCATAATTCTTAGTTAATTGGGTCCCATAACATCGGCTAACTATTCTCATTTTAACAGTAAAGCTTGCCAAAAACGCGTCTAATAGCGTTAAACGATAATTAAACCCTACGAGGGGATCCATTGGAGAGCGAATAAAGGGCCAGCCACAACCGATGGATAATTTACTGGTAGAACAATAATTCGCCGGCGCCATTTATCCAGGGCATTGGAGCGCGGGTCGCTCCGCTCGCTCGCTCGACTCGTAAACAGACGTAATAAACGCTAATGTATTCGCACAATGTTTTTAATATCGGAAATAATATTCTATATGATACCGTAGTTTTGCACGCTTCAGTATTGATTAGGTTTTAGCTGGTCTAGTGCGAGTTTTTAACCGACTTACCAAAAAGGAGGAGGTTCTATGTTCGACTTCTTGTATGTTTTTTTTTTTTTTTTTTTTTTTTATGTATGTTCACCGATGTCTCCGTCAATTGTGGACCGATTTTGAAAATTCTTCTTATTCTTTTTTGTTTGAAAGAGTATGTTTCGAAATTGGTCCCATTTTAATTTGGTGAAGGTCTGATGAAGAACTTCGGAGATATACAACAGAACTCTTCAATAAATAACGGCAGAACTCTCGGGATTGCTGAAATCGCATGTCTGTTTGTTGTTTATACCATTTCATAACATAACATTACGCCAGTACGCTCTAAAGGGGTACGCAGATCTCTCATTTCATCGGTTATGTTCAAGTTTCATGTTATTCGGTTAATCTATTCTGGAGTTATAGGGACCTTAATAAACAACTTGCTATTAGGTAGGTAAAACCAAAAAGGGAAAAATAAAAAAAACTTTTTTGCAAAAAAATACTACCGACTTCCAAATGAAAAACTACAAAGTGAAAAATAACTTAACTTTTGGAAGTCGGTGTCCATAATGGCAAAAAATGGTTCCTACGAAAGACACCGACTTCCAAAAGTTAAGTTATTTTTCACTTTGTAGTTTTTCATTTGGAAGTCGGTAGTATTTTTTTGCAAAAAAGTTTTTTTTATTATACTTACTCGATTGCGTAAATCCCGGCAAAACCGGATAAGCGTTTAGACAAGTGACATTCTACCAAGGAAAGCGTCGTGATAGTGATTGAAAAAGTAAAAAAATGTATGGGAATGTCATCATCATCATATCAGCCGAAAGACGTACACTGCTGCACTTAGGCCTCCTCCAAGCGTCGCCACATTCACCGGTCCCGTGCATCCCGCGTCCAACGGATCCCCGCAACATGCGTACAGCTAAGGATTCCCTGCCGGAGTCTGTTTCCCTAAAACTATGGTTAACTAACCTTTATCAGGTCATCGGTCCATCTGGTGAAGGAATGCCAAACCCTATCGAAATATCCCTTAAATTTTCACATTTTGACCATCGCTGACGCTGTTAGAATGGAACTTTGTCTGGTGCCATTGGTGACAATATAGTGAAACTGTATTTACTCCACACGGTTTGACATATGCAAATGTTTACGTTAACGCAATCAAGTACGTTACAAAACTCGCACTAAGATCTCTGTACGTACGTACTATGTATTAAGTTATCTGTGCTTTAGCTCTAGTTAATGTTCGAGCCAGCAATCGTCTTGAATCCGGGTATACGGTTCTTTTAATGGAGAAATATTGTCGTCCCCGAATAATGGCAGCTTTGCGCCGTTCTCAAGATAATGCGAAAGTAATTAAATTGAATACAGTAAAATGGTCTCATTAAGAATAAGGGGCTCATTGTGGCCAGATGATATTGATGAAATATTAAAGGACGAATACTTTTCCTTGAACTTAATTCAGCGTCTGCATATTCGTAAGAAAGTTCTGAAAATTTGGGTTGGTTTAATATATTACTTCAGTGCTCTCCAGTGGCTCTTAGACCTCGCGAGTCTGTCTTTTTGATATTGCTGGTGCTTTAGGATTCACTTTTTGGCTTATTTAAAAAAACTGAATAATTAAAAAAAATCTGGTCAAGTGCGGGTCGAACTCGTACGCCGAGGGTTCCATACTTAACCGTGATACCGCCATAATAAAATTGGTATCATTTTTATTGGCGGTTAAACCTACTAGGGCCACTCCTTCCTGAGAAAATTGGTGGTGAAACACGGAAAGACGGACAAGAAAGTGATCTTATAAGAGTTCCTTTTTTACCTTTTGAGGTACGGAACCCTAAAAACCATGTAATTATCGAACCTGCTCACAAAATTTCGCGAGATCCTATTAAGAGCGGACTCTAGTCAACAGGCATTTGAAAAATAGGTATTTGAAGAAACTATTGCCGTCGCGTCACCTCCAACCTCACCCCGTAAAGTGCGAAAGGGACAACTGCAGCTCAGGCTGATTTTACCTACAAAAACTTTGACTAAAAGACGTTTCGTATTCTGCTGTTTTCTTCATGAAAACTGGTCTGATCTAAAAAATTCTTATATCAAAATTTAGAGGAAAAGTATATCTATGCTCCTATCATTTCCTTTTTTGTTAAAAACTTATAAATTTTGTCTGAAAGTCTTCTGAACATGGCGGTAAAAACATACAGGCACGTATTAATTAGACCTAGATTTTATGGAAAAAAATCATTGCTCTAGAGGCATTATCCACGAAGAAAACAGCAGAATGTGTTTGTATGGAGAAAGTCTCACTAGAGTCCCCTCTTAAGAAATGCATACATTTAACACGTCGATACGCATAAATAAGGGCAATACCCTGGTTTTGCCCTTATTTATGCTTATCGATGTTAAAATTCTCTTCCATGAGCTATAAAAAGTAATTCTGCGCCAATCGCTTCCTGCCGGTAAGCATTGGAGCAGTAATCGTTTCCGTTATCGATAACCTTTAAAAATGGAAAAGCCTGACATTCGGCAGTTGCTTTTTGGATATTTTATGTGCGTTACTTTAACGTTAAACGTTAGTAAGGGGTTGGATTTAGTAGTTAACCGTAATTTTTTGTCGATAACTGCTTTCAACATTATGCCCTCCAGTCCAACTAGGCACTGACATCTTGCCACATGGTGATTGCATTAAGTACCTAGGGTTCCACCTAGATCGCTGCCTTTCTTGGAAGACTCACATACAGTGCAAACGCAACAAAGTCAACCTGAAATTCAAAAACTTGTACTCGCTGATGAAACGGAACTCAATTATTTCCTTGGAAAATAAATTACTGTTGTACAATGCAGTAATCAAACCCATATGGACATACGGCATCCATCTTTGGGGGCTTGCCAGCGACAGCAATATAACATGTTTGCAAAGGGCACAAAATGCAATTTTGCTGACAATTGTAAACGCACCCTGGTTTACTCGCAGTGACGAGATACATGAATACCTCAGCATGCCCACCTTAAAGGAGGAAATTAAAGAACACACAAGACGTTACGCCGAACGCTTAGCGATACACCCAAATCCCTTGGCTATCAAATTACTTGACACCTGCCCGGACGTAAATTTTAAAACTTTTTTTTTCCTTAAACGGAAGCAAATTTCGCTTGTATTATGGTGGGTTGAGGCGATGGCCTCCAAAACCCAAAGTCCTGTTGAAATACAACCGAACTGATTATAGTCGGTATCGACTGATGACAGTCAAAAGCGAAAAAAAAATGCAACGTTATGTACATATAAGAATGTTGATCTGACCACCGAGGCAGTAACCCTAAAAAAAAAAAAATAAGCTCAAAAAATAAAATTATAATAAAACCCGTCAGCAGAAGTTTGCTTATTCCTTCGCTTCTTCTTCATCTTTTCGAGTCGATGGAAAACTCTTTATAAATTTTGGACCTAGTAGGTGGCCACGCCGATTGCGGCGTCAGTGGTGAGCATAAGGTCTGCCAAATTGCAGGTGTATGGGCACTTCAGACGGGTCTATAAATCCCCACTTTGCCAAATTGATTTGCCAAATTGTGTGTGTGGCCAGCGCACCCTCGACAGCTAGCACTCGGTAACGCGGAGTCTAACTGACTAATCCTTTCACCACTATGGTAAACTCAATTCCTTCGCTTAGTCTACCAAATGTGCTTCAAAGAGAAATTCAGCGTATTGTATTTCACTGAGTAGTCGATCTGCCCCATCTATCCACACTATAACAACATTGGACACTAGTACAAACAATGGTTTTTCAGCCTTTCACATCGCCTCCGTAGCGCCGCGTAGTACAACGTACATGTTGCACGTCGTAGACTTCGTGTAGCGCCATGTAGCCCTCGCGCAGCTTATGGTAAGCTCCGCGGAACATCACGTAGGCCTCGCGTAGCGTAATAAGTACATTATAAATACTTACGCTGCGCAAATATTACACTAGCTGCAATACCATCATTAGCAGAGAGCATGAGATGCCGAGAAAGAAACGCTATTTAATTTATATATGGGATAACTATATTTTTATTCCAAATGGGAGGTATATACTTCATATCTGATCCGGCCTCATTATAAAGCAGTTGATCGCGACGATAGGTCGTGGTAGAGGAATGAAAGAGAGTGGACTGAATAACAAGATGAAGTATATTGAAATAAAGAAGAAGAAATTATAAAACAACGGTCGGTTAAAAAGTAAACAAAGGGAAATGATATTATGCGTGAGCGCAGCCGTGCGTGGAGGTGTGCAGCAGCTGACCGTCGTGGCGGTGTGTCGCTCGCTCGGCCGTCGGCCGGCGGGCACCCCGCTGCCCCGCGTCCCTCGTTCACTGCTGCTGGCGCGCGACGGTGTTGAGAGGAGCGGGTCTCAACATGCTCCCCCCGTTGAAGAGTCTTCAACAGTAGAAACCGGCAGCGGGCAGATGGTGTTGAAGGCGCGCCGGATGACACCCTTTCTTGTGTGGATGTCAGCGACCCTCGCGACGCCATCTCTGCCTGGGAGGACATGTTTGATGCGTCCTAAAAGCCACATAAGAGGAGGTAAGTGGTTGTCCTTTATGACAACTAAAGTTCCTTCCTTGAGCTCGCCAGACGACCGGCACCATTTCGTTTTCTCTTGGAGCCACATAACATACTCGTGTGAGAAACGAGCCCAGAAGTGCTGCTTCAGATATTCGATACGGCGAAATCGTTTCAAGCTGTTGACATTGACGTCCTGGATCTGTGGATGAGGCAGCATGATTAGAGAACGACCAATAAGGAAGTGTGCCGGGGTTAATGGAGCGAGGTCGGAAGGATCGCTGGACAGTGGAGTTAAGGGCCTTGAGTTTAAAATAGCCTCAACTTGAATTAAACAAGTCGCCATCTCCTCAAAGGTCAGGTTTGTTAAGCCCAAAGTGCGTCGTAGATGATGCTTGGTGGATTTAACTGCAGACTCCCATAGGCCTCCGAAGTGTGGAGTATATGCAGGTATAAATGAAAAGTTTATACCAGGGTCGATTTTATTGAGGTTTAAGTCTTGCGAAAGTAGCCGGGCTAACTCATTGAAAGCACCGACAAAGGTTGTACCGTTGTCGGAAAAGATGTTACGGGGTTTTCCCCTTCGAGCAATAAAGCGGTTTAGTGCGGCTAAGAAAGCTTCCTTTGTAAGGTCCGACACAAGTTCGAGGTGGATGGCTCTCGTAGCTAGGCACACAAACACACAAATAAAGCATTTGATGAGTCTACACCCTCTGCCTTTCCGGTCAGCTATCATGATGGGGCCGGCGTAGTCTACTCCTGTGTCTAAAAATGGAAACTCTAAATGTAGACGCTGCTCTGGAAGATTACCCATGATAGGCTGAATAGTGTTGGCCTTGATCCTACAACATTTCACGCATTGATGTGTGGTCTTTTTTGCTAAGTTCCTACCCCCAATAGGATAATAGTGATGACGAACAGTGGCCAATAAAAGTTGTGGCCCAGCATGCAAGAGGCGTAAATGAAACATGTTGAACAAGAGAATGCAAATTGTATGAGAACTAGATATTAGAATTGGATGCTTAACGTTATAGTCATAGAATGAGTTATTTAATCTTCCTCCAACACGAATTAGATTAGAAAGAGTATCAAAGAAAGGTGACAAAGATAATAGCTTATTCTTTGCTGGTAACTGTTTACCTGATTTAAGTAAGTGGTACTCTTCCGGGAAAGATTCCATTTGACTAAATCTTAATAATAAGTTTAAAGAATTGTTAAGTTCAGTAGAAGTTAGTGAACCAGTTTCAAGTGATTTTTTATTGCATTTATTAATGAATCGCATGACGTATGCCGTCACACGCTGTAATGTGCTGAAGCTTGAGAATTTTGAAATTAACGCATTAATTGGATTTTCTATAATGTGATTAGAAATCTGAAAAGAAGCAACTGTTTCCGGTAATTCAGAATTATTATGATGTGATTCAGGGAACTGAGGCCATGAAGATGTATCTTTGCTAAGAAATTGTGGTCCTGACCACCACAATGAAGACGACAAAAGCCTGTCAGTACTAAGCCCACGCGAAGCGAGGTCTGCGGGGTTTTCAGCTGACGGAACATAGTGCCATGCCTCTCCTGCTACAGTTTCCTGAATTTCAGACACTCGATGACGAACGAATGTCTTTAATTGATTTGGTGAAGTAGATAACCATCCCAAGACGATGGTGGAATCACACCAACAATGGACTTCATCAAATTGTAAAGTAAGTGACTGACGAACCTTTGAGTATAATCGTGAACCCAACAAGGCACCACATAGCTCAAGTCGCGGTATAGTTGTGGATTTGATTGGAGCTATCTTGCTTTTAGCGGTAAGGAGGTGTACAGTGATCTCGCCGTCTCTCGAAACACTGCGAACATAAACACACGCCCCATAAGCCTTTTCGGATGCGTCAGTGAATATATGCAGCTGTAGACAGGACGCTGATTCACACAACACCCACCGAGGTATCATGAACTCGTTTAGAAGGTGCAGGTTATTTTGAAAATTATTCCAAGCATACTGAATATGCGTAGGAACAAGCTAATCCCACGAACATTTGGCCAGCCACAGAAGCTGCATAATAATTTTGGCTTCCACTATGCATGGAACGACTAGGCCAATGGGATCAAAGATTTGTGCTATGGTTGACAAGATATGACGTTTAGTAGTTTTGTCAGTGGAGTTTAAGTTAATAGAATAGGAAAACGTGTCACTTAAGCTCTTCCATAGAAGCCCCAGAGTCTTCGACTGCTCGTTGTCGCTCAGGTCCACAACATCAGAAACGTCATGTTCACCGCTTAGCGCCTGTAGTACCTGACTAGAATTGGACCGCCATTTTCGAAGGTTGTATTTTGCTGACCGAAGGATGTCGTCAACACGGCGGCTTTTTTCTAAAATTTCTGAAACAGATGGTCCACCCGACAAGTAATCGTCCACGTAAAAATCATGTGCTATCGAAAACTTAGTTGAAGAATCTGAGCACTCTTCAGCCAATTGCAGCAAACATCTGGTAGCTAAAAAGGGTGCTGATGCCGTGCCATACGTTACGGTGTCAAGCGTGTATTCCTTTAACGGATGAGTTGGTTCTTCCCTCCAAAGTATTTTTTGTAATGGACGATTACTGTCGTGAATAAGAGTTTGTCGATACATTTTTTCAATGTCCGCGCTTATGACTATTTTATGCTGACGGAAACGAAGCAGTATTGACAACAAATCATCTTGGATAGGGTGACCAACCATCTGTATTTCGTTAAAAGACCTACCTGATGAGGTTTTGGCGGAAGCGTCAAAAACAACTCTTAATTTGGTGGTAGTTCTTGACTCCTTCAGAACACCATGATGTGGTAAATAGTTAGAACATGTTGAGTCTAATGGGCGCTTACTTGACTCAGACATATGTCCCAGCTTTATATACTCACTAATGAAGTCAACGTATAGGCTTTTAAGGCGAGGATCTCTACCCAAACGACGTTCAAGTGATAGAAATCGCTGCTTAGCCATCATGTATGAATCACCCAATACGTCCAGTGACTCTCTAAAGGGGATACTTACCACAAATCGACCATCAGAATTACGATATGTGGTATCTTTAAAATGTTGTTCACAGGATCTCTCTTCACCAGAATGTTTATGTATGGATGTCACTGAATCTAACTCCCAAAACCGATCTAAATCTACTTGTAAGTTATAAGTGTGCATACAAACATGTGAAGAGGAATCTGACGGATAATATGCACCCGAAATGAGCCAACCTAATTTTGACTCAAGTAAAGTGGGCTTATGAGTACCTAATGCGATACGGCCGGTGCCTATGATACCCCAAAAGACTTCTGCACCGACAAGGACGTCGATGGAAGACGGAACGTGATAAGTGGGGTCGGCAAGTCGGACGTTCGTAGGTATACGTATGTTGCTAGTATCAACATAAGTATGAGGAACTGATGCTGATACTTTCGGCAATACGAGGCAATCGATGTTCAGTTCGTACTCACTGTCATCAATTGATTTTAATGACACTGAGCATCCCTGAGTACAACTAGATGTTTGAGAATTAATACCTGTTACCTTGGAATTGGTAATGTAGGTAGGAACGTGTAGCTTACGAACAAATTCCTCCGAGATGAAATTCGTTGTACTTCCACTGTCCAGCAATACTCGTGCTGTATGGCGGTTACCGTCAGCGTCGGTCATCCTCACGAGCGCTGTGGAAAGTAAAATTACTCGAGATGTAAAAGATTGACTAGCTGATAATGCGGTGTTGTGTGCACTAGGAAGAGCATTGTCACTATCGATGTGTAGAAGGGTGTTATGTTTTTGACGACAATATTTACAATGACCAAATTTGCATCTGGAAACATCATGACCTGGACGAAGACAATTCATGCACAGATTTGAACCCTGAGCTTTTTTAATACGAGCCTGTATCGAGAGACCTTTAAACTGCTCGCATGTATAAATAAAATGATCCTGACGACACATGGGACATGACAAAGGTTTTGAAAACTTGTCAGGTACCACAACACTGCTCTTAGAATTGGTCGCAGGTGTGTTGGGTTCAATCTTGGCTGATACTATAGGCTTAGACTCCTCAAGTGTCTCTAGTAAGTCAGCCCTGCTACTGAGTTGACGAACGCAGATAAAGCTGGAGGTTCAGAAAAGGTGTTTCTGTGTTCTTCCCACTGACGATTTGTAACGTGATCGAGCTTACTGGTCATTATGTAAATGATAAGAACATCAACAAAAGCGTTTTGAACAGGTTGACCAAGGGTTGCTAAAGCCCTAAGATTTTTATTAGTTGAGTCAATTATGTACCGTAGTGACTTACTTGACTCTCTTTCTATTGGCTGAACGTTAAAGAGTGCTTGCACATGATAGTTGACAAGCAATCTTTTGTTATCATACCTCTCACAGAGTAACTTCCAGGCAGCATCGTAGTTTTCTGACCTGAAGTCAAGGTTATCAACAACAAGAGAAGCACTACCCTTTAAAGAAGCACGTAGATAGTGTAATTTATTTATTTTATCCAAGGATGTGTTGTTATGTACTATTGAAATGAAAGTGTCTCTAAATCAATCATGATAGCTACCTGAAAACTTGGGTAAATCAATTTTGGGTAAACGAATTGAATTGTGTTTGTGTGTACCAGTACTACAAGAATCCACCTCGCTTGCGGAGTCCCCCTTAAGAAGCCTTCTTGCGCCGGTGATCAGCTGGCGTGCAGAAGCCACCAAGCTGTAGTACAGCTTTTCAAATTCCTCGCGTTCCGCATATTGCTCGCTGGGGTCATCCACCATTGCCTCCAATTCGTCCTGCAACGCATCATATTTTTCGTACAAGCTTTCAAATATATTAATTCGATATTCGATTTCGATAACTTGCACCTCACTCAACTTTTCGCAAGTCTTAGAAATGTTTAAATAATTATTAAACTGCGTTAGCTTGGCTTTAATTGAAGCTCGCTTCTTAACTAAGCTTTTCATGTCAGCCATGACAATTAAAAAATAATTAGCAGTTGCAGAAAATAAAAGAAAGAAAAAATAAAAAAATGAGGGTATGTGATATTATTCAGTGATATTTTTTAATGTTAGATAAAATTTACTGGTATTATAAGATTAGCAGTAAGTTGCGAAGTGGGCACAGAGCTATAAGCAGTAAGCAATGAGATTGCTATCACAAAAGCACTAGGCGTTTCCGACTGAATCTGCTGAGTAATACTAAGCGAATGATGCAATGTTTTCTTTACACAAAACAAAATAAATTCAAATTAATGCACTGGAATAAAACAAAATATATCCATTAATAATTAAAATAAGTAAGATTTAGATTAAAAACCGTTACAAATAACGGAATTGTGACTAGTACCTACCTACTATTAATAAATTATTAAAATCACTTTTTTTTTTTTTACGGTTTATTTAAATTTTAAACCTGTGTAGGTACTGAATAAGAAATGGAAACTGTTTAAACAGGTTGATAGGCTGAAGATTATGGATAGACTGAATTTTAACGGAATTGTAACTATTAAATAAGTTCAAATTAGGAAAATAATTTAGCAAAATGATGGGAAAAAGGAATTGGAACGTTCTCACGGTTTTATGCTGTCAACCTCTGATGATGAGCTGATGACTGTGGCCGAATGTTGAAGTCTTCTTGTCCCGTAGTCTCGACGATCTATTCATGCGCCGTCCGTTGGTTTGAAGTCGATAAGACGGCTGTTGCCGTATCGACGTTCACGATGCCCAATGCAGACGATGAGACGCGAAGAATGAAGATCTCTTGAACCCGAAGAAGAAGTCCTTTGTTCTTCAACCGACGAACCGTTGAATTTTTGAATTCGAAAATTCCGTTGTCTTCTTCGTTTGGCTCGAAAGTTAACGGTAGAAGGACCAATGATCGCGACGATAGGTCCTGGTAGAGGAAATGAAAGAGAGTGGACTGTATAACAAGATGAAGTATATTGAAATAAAGAAGAAGAAATTATAAAACAACGGTCGGTTAAAAAGTAAACAAAGGGAATAGTTATTTATGCTACAAGTGCGGAAGGTAGGTGATTTCCGATGACTGCCATTTTTATTCACGAGCGAGCGAAGCGAGTGAGTGGATAAATCGACACAAGTCGGAAATCATCTTACGTACGTGTATCATACAATATTTTACTATGCATTGTGCGAGGAAATAAACAAAATTAATAAAATTAAATTAATAAAATGGCGGGCTTATTCAAGCGCGTTCAACATATCCACAGATTAACTAATAGTTCCTCGGGCATATCTACTGCGCATGTGCGAATTGCTTTCACATCGTAACGCAATAATGGGCACGAGCAAAATATACGTTCTGCCAAACATATTTAATGAATATTTAAAATTAATTTATTGATCAAAAACTAAATCTAGAGTAATTAAAAACGCCTAAAATAAAGTATTAGTTTTATTTTACCTTTTATATGAATGGTAATCTGTACATAACTAATTTTTAAAACTTTTCTCAAATAATAAAAACTCTATGCGTCGGGCTGACGTTGGAGTTAAAAATTAAAAAAGTACAGGAAAGTAAAAAGCACTAGTGAAAAAAAGTGACACTTTCCGCACAGTTTGGCTGCTTGGAAAACCGCTCTTTTCGAGGACATGCATTGTAATAGTTATTTATGCTACAAGTGCGGAAGGTAGGTGATTTCCGATGAGTGGCATTTTTATTCACGAGCGAGCGAAGCGAGTGAGTGGATAAATCGACACGAGTCGGAAATCATCTTACGTACGTGTATCATACAACATTTTACTATGCATTGTGCGAGGAAATAAATAAATTAATAAAATGAAATTAATAAAATGGCGGGCGTATTCAAGCGCGTTCAGCATATCCACAGATTAACTAATAGTTCCTCGGGCATATCTACTGCGCATGTGCAAATACCTGTCACATCGTAACGCAATAAGGCACGAGCAAAATATACGTCCTGCCAAACATATTTAATTAATATTTAAAATTAATTTATTGATCAAAATCTAAATCTAGAGTAATTAAAAACGCCTAAAATAAAGTATTACTTTTATTCTACCTTTTATATGAATGATAATCTGTACATAACTAATTTTTAAAACTTTTCTTAAATAATAAAAACTCTATGCGTCGGGCTGGCGTTGGAGTTAAAAATTAAAAAAATACAGGAAAGTAAAAAGCACTAGTGAAAAAAAGTGACACTTTCCGCACAGTTTGGCTGCTTGGAAAACCGCTCTTTTCGAGGACATGCATTGTAAATGATATTATGCGTGAGCGCAGCCGTGCGTGGAGGTGTGCAGCAGCTGACCGTCGTGGCGGTGTGTCGCTCGCTCGGCCGTCGGCCGGCGGGCACCCCGCTGCCCCGCGTCCCTCGTTCACTGCTGCTGGCGCGCGACGGTGTTGAGAGGAGCGGGTCTCAACAGCAGTTAAAACCCTAATTATTATTAGGCATTTTTAATTAGGGCAAATGTATCAATCAGTCAAAAACACACACGCACAGCTCAACCATAAAGAAATCCTTACCCGCCACTTCGTCATCCGACGAAATAACATCAAAAGTGTTTATATTGTTATGAATTTACGTCTGCATACATAATATAACAGCCTTACCGTCATCTGGGCCGTTGATGTATTTCGACACGGGCCTAATATACCCGGACAAGGCACAATTTCGTCTAACATACTCTAATAAAGTGATAGATTGAACACGATCACCCTTCAGGATAATACGCGGCCCACGGCCGAATATTCGAGAACGAATTGAAAAACAACAGATCAGAGCATTTTTGGGAACTGCCCATTGTTTTACCGTTTATTTGATTCCGTGATACGTTATTGCATCTGCCTTTTATCTCTCTTTTTAATTATGAGGTTTCGGTTTTGACCAATGTTTGTTTCAAATTTCCTATGTAGATTGGTTAAGGAAGGAAAAGTTACTATTTTTCTTTCGAGATGTACATTTTCCTTGAGCTTTCTCACCAACAGTACCTATCTGGTTCTTATTAATTGTAAAGCCGACAAAACCGAATTTTATAATTTATAAATTGCTGCCTGCTTCTTTATAAGACAACTAAAATAATATAATAAGTAAAACGTAGAACAATGTTGATTAATCTGGGGGGTGACCACAAGCTCTTAGAGTAAGGTTATTTTGAAATCGAGTAAGGGACAGATGTATCGGACTTGTATACATCTGTCACTTACTCGATCTCAAAATAACCTTACTCTAAGAGCTTGTGGTTACCCCCCAGATAGTGACTATGAATCAGCTTATCTAAAACTAAAAAGCCTCATAGAATTGAACCATTTTTGTACCTACATATTCAAATTGACTCTCTGTGCAGCAAAAAATATATTCTGCCAACTCCTGCCTAATCCCAAGGCAACATACTACCGGGATAAAACTATCCTATGACTTTCTCCAAGACCTAATGCATCTCTGTACCAAAACTCATCAAAGTACATTGTTTGGGCGTAAAACGCAACCATCAGACAGGCAGAGTTATTTTCAGATTTGTAATGCATAATGTCACGCCTGTACTCTAAAGCGTAAGCAGAGATATATCGTACACCCACTAGCAAAATTGTAATAAAATGTAAAAGAGGTAATAACAGTGGCAAGTTGTGGTCGTAACATGTTTTATTTATCCGTCTGTCAAAAGAACGATGTAGGGTAGTGTTCCGAGCCATGAACAAGTCTGGCGATCGCAAACAATAATACTTTACTAAAGTCTGCGGAGGTTTACGAGACGAGCTGTAACTCATATTTCATTTGTTTCTCACAAAACAACCATTGAGTGAGGTTCATAAAGATTTATTTAAAAGTGTTAAAGTTAAAAATTGTTTTGCTGAGTGACTTAAGGAGTTTTACGGCCACTTCTAAGCCGCTACATACGACTTGACCTCACACAAACTTCTGCATACTATTCGGTGCAATTTGAACACATATAACAGTCCGAAAACAACCGTCGAGCAGTTACACAGACCAAACCCAACACCCGTCTTGTCGCAGAACCCTTCCTTTTGTGTTACTGTTCTGCCACCAACACCGTATCATACCATGACCGTACTAAAATCGTGTCAAGCAACAAATTCTTATTTGTTTCGTAAATAATGAGACTAAAAAGCCGGGCAAATTATCGGACGCGGCTGACGGACGCGACTTACAGCCGGGCTGATATGTGTGCACAGTCGTATACTGCCAGATCTTTATCAAACGTCCGAACGCCCAAGGTCACGTCCGCGACTTACGTCCGATAGTTTGCACAATGTAATGTACATTCATTACCTAGATACTCTACAAGCCGCGGCTGTCAGTAGCGTCCGTAAGCCATGTCCGATAATTTGTTTCCAGTTTAAGTCAGACTAGGCCGGTCTGTCACTGACTTCGACGGTGACGTGTCATGCACGGAGCGTATCGCCACTGGCAAAATATTCTTGATTTAAATTGTTAACTCTAAAACCGTTATGCACCGGAATGATACGCTGTTAAGTTCTAGTGTGCATAGTGGTCATGTTTCTTTCCATGCATAGGATGGTCATAGTATGATACGGTGTAGACAGTAGACGCCTATAAAGCAACACAATTTTTTTATATCGCGTAGAATTTTTGGTAAAGTCCCCACGTAGTGTCGCGTAGCACTTCGTAGCACAGCGTAGTGAACCTCTGCGGTCGATTGTGTAACGCCGCGTAAAACCCGCGTAGTGTAACACAAACTTTACTCACCTTTTTGTTTTAATCTCAATATTTATTTGGGCGGTTTTCTCAAATACAAACGTATTTCAAATCAAAAACGCGGAAATAAATACATTATTTATACATTCAGCGTTGTTAATAGTCCATATGTTAACGCTTGATTGAAATAATCAGTTTAGGAATAAATTTTATTAAATCGTGCACGACCTGTACGCTGAAATTGTTTTAAATTATTCATGACTTTGTTTTGTATGCAGTCATCAACGTGCATATTTCATAAAGCTTAAATATTTGCGATGACGTTCCTACGCAATAATTCAAATTCGAACAAGCTTTTGTTGTGTTATTGTTATGGGCAGGTATTAAAACTAGCAACCGTAAAGCCAATCTGAACTCTACTTAAAAACTTTAGAAACGACTGAAGCTATCAAAGCAAAAAATAATCACAATAACTTCGCAGATCCGCTAGGTAAACTCAGGGAACTAGCCCGGGATAGCACTAATATACATATAGGTGGATTACAAGCAGGATTTATTTTCAAATCTGACTATAGTTTCAATTTGCCTAAACTGCAGCTCTGTTTCAGTGAAACAGAGTGCGCTGTACTGGGCTTAGCATTTGCATTCTCATTAGAATATTTCTCTTAACAACCTTCAGTGCTAATGTATAAGGGAATTTTGAATGCCCTGGCATGTTGTGCTGGTTTATAATGTAATCAGTCGCCAACATAAATTAATATTTATTGAAAGCCAAGCCTTACATATGTATGCAAACAATGACGGCTTAATGAGACTATACGATGGCAAACGCATGTATATGTCCAAGATCATGTTTGTCCTATATATAATCCAATTATTAGTCATTTTAATTCGTGTTTCATTACACTAAAAGCAAAAAGAAATATGTTAATTAGCCAGCGTTAAGAAAACAAACGTTAATTACTAAAGCGCAGAGCCTCCCGTCACATTTAAACATATTTTATAATCAGGGCATGGTACAACGGGAGAGGAAAAGCTTGCAGCTATACAATATTTTATCCGGGATTATGTCGCAGAAACACAACATTCCGAACTCAAAGCTCACTAACAGGAAAAAGTTTTTAGCGAAAAAATGTAGTACAAATTGCCACGTTCAAGTGTAGTTATTACCCCATTACAGTGAGTAACTGAACCGCTCCGCTTGCCCCCCCACTACCCCCACCCCTCACGCGCCCCTCGTCAAAGTAGCGGAGATTGAAGGAATAAATCTCGTAAACTATGTTAAAGTGCATTGCGGTATGAGCGCAAATCATTGCGGGACACCGCAATTGCTCAAGTTCGGTTGTTTCACATTGTAGAAGAATTTCATTGTCGCCCACAAACTGTTGCGGCTATTAGGCGCTTTCTCATCTAAGTCATGGTTACAAATAAATGCACATAGCTTAAGATAGCTACATACCTTTCTTACCCAGCTTCCGCAACTGTAACCATTAACTGTAAACTATTATTTTCGTGTGGAATCATTTGAAAAGCAAGTAAAATCAAAATGTATTAGTTGAACAGTATTTCAGGTTTCCTCACAATGTTTTCCTTCACCGTTGCCCGTGATGTCCAAGATAAACTTAGAAAGTACAAATGATTTTGAAAAAATCACATTGGTACTTGCCCAGATGAGACCCATGACCTCAAGCACGATAGGAGAAGGCTTAGCCACTGGGCCACTATGACATTCCTGCTTGTAATCCACCTTTATGTATATTAGTGCAATTCCGGACTAGTTCCCTGAGTTTACCTAGCGGATCTGTGACGTTATTGTGATACGCTTTTGCGTTGATAGCTTCAGTCGTTTCTAAAGTTTTTAAATAAACTTTGGATTGGCTTTACGGTTGTTTGCTTTTATATCTACCCATAACAGTAACAACACAAACGCTTGTTCAAATTTGAATTATAGCATAGGAACGTTATCGCAAATATTTAAACCTTATGTAAGAGACAAACAGACAAGCATGCGTGTTTATGTTTTCCCCACCCATACCCCATCATCAAGCATTCGACGTAATGACTCCAAAATACATGCTCGACACAACAATGGGACAATGCATAATAAAAAAAAAACTACCAATCTATACATAACCTATAGTAGAAAAGTCGTTTTTGTACATCGAATATGGATATGGGAAACCAATGTAGATAACTTTTTAACGCCCGCCGGAAAAAGAGGGGTGTTATAAGTTTCACGTGTGTTGTATCTGTGTGTATGTGTATCTGTGTGTCTGTCTGAGGCATCATAGCGCCTAAACGGATGAACCGATTTTGATTTAATTTTTTTTGTTAGAAAGGTGATTTTGTCGAGAGTGTTCTTAGCTATGTTTGAATATAATCGGTTCAGCCGTTCAAAAGTTATGGGACGTTTTACTGTTTGAATCGGGGTGTTTTCGCAAGATAAATGTGTCGGGGGGTTTTTTAAATTTTGAAAATTTTACTTGTTTATATAAAAATTGTGCGTAACTTGAAGTATTACTTATTTTTTGTTTCATCGCAATCGGCACACTCTATCAAAAGTTAGATGAATTTAAAGTGTTCAAGAAGTAAAATTATCACAACACACGCAATTCAGATACAGGACAGATGCACTCCATATTCCATAGATGGCGTTGTTCATTTGATGTCATTTTCTGAATGGCGGTGTTAAGATTCTCCGTGAAAGAATGACCAGAGAATAAAATAGTAGGGAAGGTAGGAAGGTGGGTAGGGTAGAGGCTTAGGCAGTTGACAGGAGCAAAACGGCGGGCACAGCTAGTTAATAAAAATAAAAAATAAATTTCTATTTCTCGTTGGTCTAGTGGTCGCAAGAGTCACTGCTGACCATGAGGTTCTGCGTTCGATTCCTGGGTCGGGCACAGTGTTATCAAGTTTTCCATCTGCTAATATCTCAGAAGCAATCCAGAGTCTGAATTTATCCGGTTATAGGCTCGCCCACTATTATATGGGGCTTATATATAAATGGCATGGCGAAATATGAATTTACAAAGAAGCACCTCTTAATTACCCTTCAGGAAAAAGGTCACGCTTATTTTATTATGTTTTTAGTATTTGTTATTATAGCGGTAACAGAAATACATCATCTGTGAAAATTTCAACTGTCTTGCTATCACGGTTCATGAGATACAGCCTGCTGACAGACAGACAGATGGACAGTGGAGTCTTAGTAATAGGGTCCCGTTTTAACCCTTTGGGTACGGCGCCCTAAAAAAAGAATAAGTAGGCTTGAGTTTATTTTGTTTCTATTTTCAGTGCAACAATATAAGCGAGAGCATCCGCAATTCAACCATTTAAACTCACGACATTTTACGGTAGCTGTATCGAGCTACGCCAATATACGTACAGAATGGGCCATGCATAGAGCGCAATCACCAATACACGTCGAGCCTGTTGTTACTGGCGCCACGCCAATTTCTATTTCTATAATTTTCAGTTCCATTTTATGTTTTATGTTAGTGTGTTCGATATCACTGCTTATATCCTCGCCTATTTCGATTCTGTACATTAAAAATAAGATATGTAATTCAATTTGAGAGTACAATGGTAATTTGAAATGTTTGAATGAGGAATTTTGTGAATGCAGTTCTTAAAAAACCGGCTCAACTTTAATTGAGTTTAGAGATATTATCTGACTTTAGAACTGATTATGAATTCCTACGATGTCAAATAGAATGTTCAGAATACGAGGAGAGGTCCAAAAGTTCACGTATTATTTTCCTTAAAATACATCTCCTTTTTATGAAAATACTACCTTCTGCCAGCGGCTCCGCCCGCGTGAATGTCGAAAATTGTCCTGCTATTCCAGTCTACAATCTATCTCTGTGCCAAATTTCATCCAAATCTGTCCAACCGTTTGAGGGTAAAGAAGTAGAAAACATACAAAAACACACACACACACACATGCACTCACAATCTTTCGCATTTATAATATTAGTGTGATGTGAAGTGATGCTGCGAACTTTTTGGTAAGCTAAAGTAGATAAGCTTCTTAAGGTTAGCGTAAGCTAGTGCGGACTGAAACCAGCTGCACTCATGTGATCAGCACAGATAGCAGCTTTGTTCATTTTTAACCGACTTCAAAAATAAGTAGATTTATCTGACAATACGACTTCAAATCCACTGTATCAGTCAATAATGAACTCCTATTTGGTCCCTAGAGCAAAAATAATGCTTTCCCAAAAGCTTAAGAGGTCAAATACAAACCGTTCCTCAGAAAACCAACTAGGTAAATAAACTTCATAAATACCTTAACTCCTACGCTCGTGAAATCCAATACCAGACATATAGCTACCTAAACAAATAGGATGAGTTCGCCACAATCTCGATTGACTAAACAATTCATCAGTCACATTAGAACCGATCTATATTTAGCAGTGTGCTGAGGGAAAATCACCGTAGATCCACCGAATAATTATAACTCGACCCGTGATTCATGATGACAGAACATCCCTAAGGGAGCAATGAATTAGGAATCGGCAACCTATCCGGATCAATGCTTGAGATCCCTAAATATATTATTTGTGTTTGTTGTGAGTTAATTGGAGAGATTTATAGACCTTAAGAACATTTTTTCATTGTTATCTAATTTTTTCTAACAGGTGACATGGAGAGCTGGAAACACGAAAGAAAATAAAAAGAAAGAAAACTGTAACTTTCTACGGTGTTTTAAAGAAAATATCGCCCGCAGCACTCCCGTAGAGCCAATTAAAACAACATTGCAAGTGCACTATCATTAGCGAATAAGTATCCCTGCATCTGAAACTTTGCAGAAATCGGCAAAGACGTGGCTTTGAAACATTCTAGCCGAGCTGCCGAGCACATTACTTTTAAAACGCGGACGCAAGCCGAGAAAGAATCACAAATTCAACCATAAGTGGGGCAAAAAGGGATAAAATGCGTTTTTACGGACGGTTCGACGGAGGGGCTAAATAACAAAAGCATTTGTGCGATGAGATCAGCGCTTGCATACCTACCTGAATTTAGGAGAGTAGCGTCCCGAGAGGCTTAGGCTGGATTCGCCTCGCATTTATCATATCTACTACACACTTCATACATCATATTTCTCAGCGCTTCGTCCACGAACGTAATATCAGAAAGGATTTAGGAGTGACTTCTCGCTTGTGCCACGTTATATAAAGACTCAAGGTTTTACGATGAGAAAAAAGGTAACGACCAAAAACTTTTAAGTAATTACTTTCATAAAACTATTTTTCTTTTCATAATTATGATTAAAAGAGCTTTTTGTGCCTTTCCTTTTATCTTATCTAAGACTTGAGACTACGAAGTGTAGGTAACAAGTGAAAGTTTAAGCAGTCGTAAGATGATTATGTCTTGAAACCACATCCTCATATCCACAACCTTAGAATTTACACCACGAGTAGCTTCGTGTACCACCATGTTGAGCTATAATAATCCTAAGGGAAAGCTTGTGACCTGCGTTGTATTTTAACCGAAATATGAGCATGGCACATTATTTAACCACGCAGATTGATCTCTACAGTATATTTAGTGAGACACAGATCATTTTTCAAACACTGTTGTCTTGGGATAATTTCCACGTAATCGGTGTGACTCGCTCTAAGCCGTCACCTGCGCCACTTCTTTAGATATTTTCGTTGGTTGACAGGTAACAGGGTGTGCGTTAGCGTGACACCGAGCAATCCCCACGTAATTGTTTCCGACTGAACTGTTAGCGAGTGATAAACAATTACCTGGCACGTCAGGCTTTTGTTAGACAGTCACGCCGCACCGCCGCCACCGCGGGCCGCCGCCGCCGGCGAAGCGCACTGATAAAATCATTTTAGTATCGGTAAATAACAATATCGATAAGGCTGTATAATTTTTCATTCTATACCAACAATAACACTGCCAACATTTAATTATAATTACTCAGATCTCAAACAAATGAATAAATGATAAATGAACTAATGTTTAACTAAGATTGTTCGCGTTTGTTTTGAAATCGATCGCGCAAACAACTCGAGAGCCTTCGTCTATCCAAAAATTTTATCAATTTATCCCTGTGTTCGGCTCGCTTGTCTAAGTAATTACGAACTCAAAACCAATCTAAATGCTGTCGTTAAGGCCTCTCGATCAAAAGAAGAATATTAATTGAAATTAAGATGCCCTGACAGGCTTTAATAAGATTATCTTATTTAGTGAAACAATACTGGGATAGTTTCAAGTTGTATTTCATAACAATAAATACTTTAGATAGCTTTGAGATTAAATTTTGTTGGTTTGAGTTCATCAAAAGCAGTGTTACCAGACACCTTTAGTCAAATGTGCGTATACATTGGCAGTACCTATTTCCATTGAGCAGATTCCCACAAATTCTAAACGCGTAACGCTACCCAATTCATCGAAGCATTAACTGGAAACGGGCATTATTGTTCGCTTCAGCAAGCCTTGTGACGGAGCCGGGGAGAGCTTGATATGATCGTCAAATATTGAATAAAGATATGTGCCATATATCGGACCAAAAACCATCGGACTTTACGACGAATGGATATATCTTTAGGGAAAACATTAGATGAGTAAACGTTCCTTTTATAGCGGTGGAAAAACATCAAAGAAACATTGATCGTACCTATATTCATGTATGTCACTGCATTATTGCAAACACCGTCAGTTTATTAAAAAATACCGTGGGATTGTAAATAAGCAGCATAACATATATTTTAAACTATCGAATTTGGATAGTATTTATTGAATTTGAGACTTGTTACTAATATATCGAGTATTTACAATTTTGCAAGATATTACAAACTTTCGGTGTCTGGAATATTCCACTGACATATCAAATAACATGCATCTTACTTCTTACTTATCTTACTAATAAAATAGACGTGTGTGTGGATGTATGTCACAATCATGTCAAAACGGCTGAACGGATCTGGAATGCTTATAAGCTTGTAGCTTATCAGAGCTAACCTAACCTTGAAGCGTGTTAGAGTTAACCTAGCCTTAAAGCCTACTACTACTACTACCAGAGTGGTTTTTAGTCAGTATGAGTCTGACAGACCCCTCCACCCTCCCCAGGGCGGAGGACATCCAATGAGGATTTTACACCAAGGAACAAAAAATAAATAAAAAAAAGTGGATATATCTTTGTTACTTAATCATGCCAGAACGGCTGACCGGATCTGGATAAATTATAGTCTGGAGTAGTACATAGGATACATTCATGACGGTATAATATTCCTTTGTGATAAGAAAACACTTTGCACGCGGGCGAAGCTGCAAGCAGAAGTCAGTTCTTTAAAAAAACTACGTAAAAAAGTCTTTACAAAAACGAAACAACTATCAATTGTAACAGAAACTATGGTTATAAATGGTAGAGTTTAGATTAAATATTATGCTTACATTGTGGCCATTCTGTTCGGTTATTGACCGCTGCAGACAAATATTTGTGTATGCGGAATCAATCGCTGTTCCGATCATAAATTGTTCGCTGCGGGTTTTCTTACGAACGGTACTTTTTTATATTCTATGGGCTCGCGCTTGACCACTATCTCACCTGATGGTAAGCGATGATGTGGTCGACGGTGAAATACGCTTGCTTAGAAATAAACTATTCACTCTTGATTGAAATACCCCTAAATAGCTGTCGGGAAACACAGACTCCGGCAGGGAATTTCACTCCTTTGCTGTACGCATAATAAAAGTTTTCCCAAAACGTTTTGTGCGTATGGGTGGGCTATCCACCATGTTTCGATGGCGCATCGCCGTACGTCTGGTAAACCGATGATAAAACGGGCTAGGGAGAATTAGATCGTGCAATTCCATCGCAAATTCTCCGGCATGTAACCGATAAAAAACCGACAAGCTGGCAAATCGGTGACGATGTTGAAGACTCTGTAGCTTTGACTTCCAGCACCTCATTGCCGAAGAGCCTCTTTGTTCGCTTTTCGATCGACTATAGTGCATCAAGCTGGTATTTGGCAGATCCGTCCCAGAGATGAGAACAGCACTCCATGCATGATCTAACTTGCGCTTGATACAAATTGAGGAACTGTTCCGGCGTGAAGTACCTTCTCACATTTGCAAGGATCCCCAACTTTTTGGCTGCCAGCTGAGCCTTTGCCTCAAAGTATGGGCCAAAATTGAGAGTCGATGTCAACGTAACGCCAAGAAGCTCAAGATGGTCCGTTTTTGGCACGGTCACATCAGAACACTTTGGATTTTTTAGGTTTAAATCCATCAGACATCCTCTTCAGGTACGCTATTAATTTCGAATATGTGTCCAGTTTTACATCGTTATTAGAACTGAATGTTGATTTTAGCATTGAGTATGTACTCCAAAGAGTGGAAGGTTGTTTAGTTTTGGCTAAGTACTGGCAGTAGGCCAAAAACACAGATTCTGAAAAATTCTTGGCGCCTCTTGCATTTCTCCATTCAATAAAATTACCATAGGCTTTCATATATTTCTCCCGGGATTTTGCAGGTAATAGATTATCCATCACATTTCTTGCGTCAGTTCTAATGCTTTCAGGAGTTAATTCTATACTTTCACTGTCACTTGAAGAACTAATTTTTCAAAACAAATCAAAACAATGAATTTCTAACAATCCGTGAAAATTTACGAAAACGCGGGCTGTAGTTCGCGCTTTTTTAATTTGTTTTTTTTTTTCATTCATCCGGCGGCGTGACTATGGGCCGTCGTACCAGCCAGTCTTTAGAACACTAAGTTGTTCCAAATTCAAAAAGTGCGCGGCAAAGATAATTGCGGCGCACTTATAAAGAGGATTAAAAACTCATTACTGCCCGCTAAAAGTTTCTTATAGGAAACACCACCTTTGGGTGCACATAAAGACGAACCAAGTCGTCCTTTTCGAATAGATGGGATGAAAATAATATAACGCCATACTCCACCGATGTAAAAACGCGACTTGGCCATCAAAGTACAAAAAAATGGTCGGCCACAGTCTCATAATGAGAAAGAACTGGTTGAACATTAATTAACTAGCTGGCGGCCAGTTCTTGCACATCAAAGTGAACTCTGAATGAGGAAGACTCACAACTACACATATGGAACAGCTACACCACCACATATACATACACACACATATGTGGCAAATATACGCCATGGTCGTTTATATTCGCTGGATATTTGATCTGCTCGGGAACGTCTTCATATTGCCTCCCTATCTCTCGCATGTATCAGCTTGGAATATATTATTTTCTATCGAAATAAGTTGGGATCCGGTCGCGAGTGCCCGAATCTAATTTAGAACGATTGATGCGGCATTAGGGAAGGGTGTCCTGTCCTAACCGCCCGGGCCACAATTAGTGTGTAACACTTAATTGCGTCGATATTTCTTCACAAACAATCGATAAAGGAGATGAATATGTCTGCTATATAATATGTCAGCTCTCTTGTATTTGGAAAAGATGTCTGGACCGATTTGGATAATTCATATTTTGTTTAAAAGGGTATACTTCTCAGGTGGTCCCATGTCAGGATCCTTCAGATCAGGATCTGGGGAAATCGGGGGAACGCCTCAAATATTAAAGGGATACATATAGCGATTCTGGTATTTTCACCAACAATGCAATCATTTTCATTCAGAAAGTATCATTTGGTGAAGTGGAACTGATAAAGAAGACCACAGATTAGAACTCCTTAATGCTGTATGTCACGGATATAAGATATGTCGAATCGTTAACCGACTATGGCAAATAATATAAATAAATGGTACTGATGAAAATGGTACCATTGAACTAATCTGATAATGAAGCCCGCAGGTAGGCATTAGAACTCCGAAATAAAACAATGTATCCTAGTCGTGTTTGGGCTTATTGTAATCGTCATAACGTTTATTTTGGTTTTAATTGATTTTTACGGTAATTGGACGTGTTAACCAAAAATAAAAGAGATAAATTAAACACTTTTTAACAAAAAATCAAAGCGACTGTCAAAACAAAACACTACAAAGCGAAAAATAACTTTCTTACCGAAGTCGGTGTCGAAAAACGGCAAACAATAGGTAGCAAACACGTAAAAGCACCGACTTCGGAAAATTAAGTTATTTTTCGCTTTGTAGTTTTTTGTTTTCGAAATCGATTTGAGTTTTTGTGAAAAAAGTGCTTTAATTATAAGTCAAATTGTTATTTATTATTTTCCAAAACCTACCTAATTACATAGCGTAAATCAGCATAATTATCATGTTCCCACTGTTGGGACGGTCTGCTCTCTGTGAGAAAGAGTGGGCTGTAGTCCACCGCAGGCCCAATACGGATTGGCAGATGTCTTGAAATTTTTAGTTCTTGTATATGTTCGTTTCAGTTTTCTCGCTTCCGACGACATTAACGACTATCTGAATCTACAAATGACAGGTGGGGCGAGCAAATTAACGTCATTTCTCGGTAAAGGATGGTCACCCATGCACGGACCCACCTCGGCAAGCGTTGCTTAACCTTGAAGATTGACTCAGGCGGCTGTTATTACTTACCACCTAAATAACTATTTCAAATAGATCGATGCAGCACGCCTGCCTGGTTGTTATCAATATTTATATTTATTTTATGACGGTGTTTGTCAAGCACGTTTCTGGTCTGATTCGATTAGAATTAACGGATTTCACTGTTGATTAACAAACACTTGGTCAGTGATCCCACCTCATAGTCGTAGAACTAATCAACTATTTTAGACACCTATTAGGTATTGAGTAGATACTAAAGTTCATAAAGTTTTTAGCAGTGTTACTATTTAATTAATTATTTAGGTACTTTTTTTTATTCAATATAGGCTCGCGCTTGACCACTATCTCACCTGATGCTAAGCGATGATGTGGCCGACGGTGGAGCACGCTTGCCTAGAAGTAACCTATTCACTCTTGACTTAAATACCCCTAGATTGTAGCTTTCGGGAAACACAGACTCCGGCAGGGAATTCCACTCCTTAGCTGTAGGTACGCATAATAAAAGTATTCTCAAAACGTTTAGTGCGTATGGGTGGGATGTCTACCATGTACCGATGGCGCTTCGCCGTACGTCTGGTACTCCGATGATGAAATGGGCTTGGTGGAATTAGTTCATGCAATTCCATCGCACACTCCCCGAAATGTAACCGATAAAAAACCGACAAGCTGGCAACTCGGCGACGGTGTTCAAGGTACTGAAGCTTTGACTTAACCAGTGCTTCATCGCCAATGATCCTCTTGGCCCGCTTTTCGATCGACTCTAGTGCATCAAGCTGGTATTTGGCATGATCGAACTTGCGTTTGGTACAAGCTGAGCTGCTGTTCTGCCGTGAAGTACCTCCTTACCTTTGCAAGGATCCACAGCTTTTTGGCAGCCAGCTAAGCCTTTGCCTCAATATATGGGCCAAAATTGAGAGACGATGTCAACGTAACGCCAAGAAGCTCAAGATGGTCAGTTATTGGCACGGTCGCATCTCGGAAAGTTGGGGCTGGGTAGAATTGGCTCTTTTTAGCGGGAAAAAGACACGCCTGGGTTTTAGCAGCATTAAACCTGACCAGATTGGCATCGCCCTATTCGGAGACTGCCTGCAAGGAAAGGTTCAAGCGCTCCACCATGGCCTCCCGGAGAGACTGAATCTGAGGCCCGGTAGCACGAAAGTTGAATAAGTGCAGCAACAGTGCTGTCGTCTGCATACCCAAAGGTGCCCGGTTTTAGCAGATCGTTAATGTGCAGCAAGAATAAAGTTGCTGAGAGTACCGACCCCTGAGGATACTCTACTTATACTCGTACTTATTTGGATCTCCAACAAAAGATACACAGATAGTCACCGGATTATCATCAAAGGGTTCTTTGCATTTGTGTTCATTTGCATTTGGAGCCGCGTGCTCCTTTAGCAATAGAACACGGAATGCAAATTTGAGAATTTTTTGATAGATAGATCACAAATACGATGATTCATCATCATCATTTACAGGCCGACTTCGCCCACTGCTGGGCATAGACCTCTCTTTTCTTGAGCCAAATCCCACATTCCTGTGCCAACCTCATTCTACCCGGCCGGTTTGCGGTGCTGCCTTATATTTTGTATTCCCTCAATGCATGGCTTGTTGCATACTTTATAAAGTAAATTAGCCAAATGTGAGTCCAGCTCCGCACGTTTCTGGAGACTCGACGCATTACCCGACGTTTTCGGTTGCTGATGTTCGGCTAGATTACCTGCAGTGCATACGACATTTAGGTGAATATATTTTTTTAATCATACGAACCGTAGTTTTTAGGTATTCTGTCGATAAAACAGTTCCAGAACCAAATAACCAGATCCTCAGTCGAAATTAGCATTTAATTTAGAATACGCGAAACTTTACTTTTTTGAAAATCCGACCAAGATTTACCTTAAAACAAAACAAATTGCTCTCTACAAAATTTTCTTGGTACGAATAAATAAAATATTACTTACCTACGTGATATTATGTTCGTATATAACCATAATAGGAGCCTAACGTAATATAATACGCAATAACTTCCATAGTAACACAAGTTTATTAAGAGATACGAATAACTATGACATGAGTATATTATTATATGTGTTTATATATGTATATGTGTGTGTGTGTGCGCCTCCGGGACCGCTCGTTAAAACTTTACGGCTGATCTGATCCATATCCACTAATGATGAACAGCATCGCACAGAACACGCCATTATTATGGCAAAAATACCATTAGACTTAAGTTTTCCAAATATATTCGTACAAGTTACTGCCCGCGGCTCCACCTACACGGAATTAGTACTTTCCCTGATATATTCATATATATTAGTTATTCTGATGCGTAAGCCATAACTATTAAAGTTTAAACCCGTTTAGTTTTTGCGTGAAAGAGTAACAAACGTCAATAGTCACAAACTTTCGCATTTATTAAATACTAGTGACCCGCCCTGGCTTTGCCTGTGTCATAATAATTTATAGCCATATGTTTAAATATGATCCAATATTGGAGTAGGAAATATACGAGAGCCAAATCTCGAATTATGACTTTTAACTTGGGATATTCAATCAGATGTCTGCGACCGCATTTCCTCTTTAGTCCTTGAAAAATTAAAAGACAAATAAAATCAGTACCTATCTTAAAATAGGTAAAAATACATAAGAAAGAATTCAAACAAAGAAAATTCACCTCCCTGCTTACGCAACTCGTAATTCCTTTCTTCCGAGGCCATTTATGGGGCACAAAAAACAAACGAGCAGACTTTCCATTATTCGATTTCCTTTCACTTCTATATAAATTCCAAAATAAGTTATTGCTGCGTTTGAAAATGTGGCTGAATTTTTCCTCGTGGGGGAAGTGGAGTACAGTACTGGGCACATAACATTTATAAAACAATATATCTAAGTGATAGCGCGGCACAATATATGCGCTGTGAGTGCGAAGTGTTCAAGCGTGGGTAGAGATTGCAACGGAAGCTTTACTATATATCCAGCGGAGCGCGAAAACGCCACCGATAGCGCGGGCCGCACGCCCCTTCGCGTGACTCACCTAGTGCTGCCGCAATTAGCATACTAAACCCGGACACTGGGATTTAGGCGCAAATTGTTAGAAAGATCTTTATGACAGTTTGAATCTTTGCTTCTATTCCGATTAGCATTTAGATACAAAACATTACTTAAGTGGCAATGGGCAGGCACATTGCTCGGCGATAGAATGGTCGTTGGGGCCAAAAAACCCTGAAGTGGCGACGGCGTACCGGCAGACGCAGCGTTGGAAGGCCTCCCTCTAGGTGGAAGGACGACCTGGTCAAGGCTGCGAGAGTCCGTTGGATGCGAGACGCACAGTACCGATCTGTGTGGCGACGCTTGGTGGAGGCCTATGTCCAGTAGTGGACGTCTTTTGGCTGCAATGATGATGAGGATGACGTCCACAAAGATCTTTATGACAATATTAACCCTTACTTCTACAATTTGCAATCAAAAGTGAAATAACCATACCCACCATACTTGACACAAAAATAAACATGGCAGATGCAAAAACACACAGGAGGTACATGCTGGTCCTGCTTCATAGGGGCAATCTTTGGTGTAGACAAAATCAAATTTGTTAATTAATATTCCCATTCATAGTTATTGTATTCATTGTTTTTTTTTTAGAAATTGACTCACACACTGTTCCGTTGTTGTTGAATTAGGTATTTTACCTATGTTTGTAATATTTGTAAGTATGTGAGAACCATGTTCCTACTTATCAAATTAAATAATTTTCCTGTTAATGCTTTTTAATACTTTATACCTGTGTGTAGAGCTATTCTGGGTGCATCGTCCTCACATATATTAATGTATGTACGTATGTTAATATTGTAAAACACCATTTAAAAAAAAAAAAGAGTAAGTATGGAGTTTCTTGTGCGTTCTTCTCCATAACAATCTACTTTCCGAATGCACGGTAGAATCATTTTTTTTTATTACTTTAAATTTTTTTTTTATTACTTTTAAATTTTAATTTATGTTACGTTCAAAAGTGCCGTTTATTGGCCTAATTGAATAAATATATTTGACTTTGACTTTGGAGAATGCGGCTGATTCTTGACGTGGAAACTTACTTTACGAATATTTTACGCTACGGTGCCGCGTAGCACGCCGATTACGGTGTCGTAGTACACCGGCTACCGTACCGTAGCACGCCGGCTACGGATTCGTAGCAAATAATAAGGACGGCTACACGCTCGAGCAAACGTTGGCTCATTGGCCAATATAAAAATAAAATTACAACACAGAAGAAATAGTCCTTAATTGTGTCATCAGATTAGTGATAACAGTTTGATACTTAATCAATTTCGTCGCAATTCATAAAGCAGGAACATTTACTTTTACCCGTAGTTTCCGCGCAACGACCCGCATCCCTAGAACGATTCACCCAACAAGTATATGCCACAGCTATGTGCTTTTTGTTTTGTGATACCCTAGTCTTTGTTTCACATTTGCATGTACCTCTCGATTCGCCTATAAATCCCACTGAATATAACATAATTATTCGTACTAGTAACGTATTGAATAAAACAGAGTTACAAAATTTTCTGTTGGTTTGGGTTTGGCCAGTTATGTTATGTTCCGGTTCAAATGCAAATATAGAGGCTTTTAAAGGTTTGTTTTTCTATTAAAATGGCCGGGCTTTATGTCACGTGATGCATGTGCTGTGCTTACTGTTTGGCCAGTTTTTCATACTAACAGCATTAAAGAAAAGTTATTTCTGTATTTGTGGTTTCCGTACGTCACCTCCTAGGCGACCACTGAAAATCAGCACCGTTTTGTGGGCCCCACGGCACAGCATTGTGTACGTTACCCCAGCAGGAAAGTGACTCCTACAGTGGTATGACTGGAACGTATAAATAGTGTGTAATCTGCTGTGAATGTGCGCCACATAAAAAATAAGTGTTTTAAAAAAAACCCAAAAATGTATTCCTGCTGGGGTAACGTTGTTCCAGCAAGAAAATTCTAAACGATTGATCGGAATGAGAAATATTGTGCATGGGCAGAGGGCTTAAAGTTGTGCAAAAATGAGCGGCGAAAATGTAATTGATGCGTGATCAGGTTTTCGAGATATTGCATTTTCTGCTGGGGTAACGTTTTGCAGAATCGTGTATCTCTGAAACCATGGTACGTGCGCCTGTAGAATAAGCATACATGTGTAGACCTGATTTGTGCGTATTTGTGCCGGAATAAGATTTAAGAAAATATTTATAATTTTCAAGTAATTGCGCTTTTTTGAAAACCCGAAAAACAATTCGCAGTGCCTAAATGAGAAAACGTATAAGCTCGCTGAAAACTGTATTCAGTTCATCTTGACGCTTGTAATAACCATAAAAAGTTTTAAAAGCATACATGCTTTCGTTATCGAATAATATTGCTAAAAGTCAAAACGAGGGTGTCATAACTTTGATGGAAAAATACAAGAAACCGACTCAACCCAAGATAGGTAAGTGTGTGTGAAAATATTCAGCTTTGATTCTTTCGCATTAAGTAGATTTAAACAAAAAACTAAACATGTAAACAATGGCTTGTTATCGGACCAAATTCAAAAGACTACGGAAAAGCGACAGATTCATACATATCATCTACACCAACATAATTTCAGCCAAAAGACGTCCACTGCTGGACATAGGCCTCCCCCAAGCGTCGCCACACTGATCGGCCCTGTGCGTCTCGCATCCACCGCACTCCCATTCATACATCAAATCATATACGCCCGCCGGTTATGAATACTGCCTACCTGGCCTTTCTGAAGAACATCACCAATAAAACTCTCACATAATAAATTATAGATCTCTGGAATGAACCCAGATGCTGAATATTTAATGCCACTATTCACCTACAGCTACCATATTCTCCCAACAAAGCTAGGGGCACAATGAATCAGGACTCAAGAAAGGCATACCTCAATACACAAGTCAATGCATAATGTTCCATTACCCCATTGTCCGGAGAATTAATATTCCACCGACAGAGGCCGCTCCCGGGCAGTTCTATTACTATTTAATCTAGGCTATTATTTACTCGGCTAAGATACGGAGCTCAGGTGGTCCACTTCGCTAAGTTACACCCTCTCACCTTAATATATAAATGGGATGCAAAATTGAAGCTTGGCCTGACCTACAAACGAGTCGCCGGGAGGCAGCTAATTCTAACATAAATTTTAGCTTCCCGCAACATAATACCGATATAAATAGATTCATAAACGTACGCGTGTATATGAATAGAATGAAACAGGGATTATATTTAGCTTTGAGCTATTTTGTCCCCCTTTTTATGGTTGAATTATAACCTTAATAGGGATCGGTTAAACGTTACATAAAAGACCAAAGCTTATGCTCCCTTCAAAAATATAATTATGTTGAAACATAAATAAACTCAGTTTTTTTCCATTGGGCATGGGAAAAACCACCTGCTACGATCCTTACATTCTCCTTTTGCTTCATTAAAGTTCATACATCTAGTCATACACGCACGCCAGTTATGAGTACTGCGCACCTGGCCTTTCTGAAGAACATCACCAATAAGATCCGTGTATGTTCTTCTAGGGCGTCCCCTTCCAGCGTTTCCAAAAACCTTTTGTTATTTGCCTTTCTTTTATCTTCTCTATATGACCAAACTATCATAGTATACTCTGAAACGTAATTATCGTGCTTTATTTACAGGCCAAAGTTTCACGCAATCATAATACATCATCATAATTAAAATGACGTGATCGAGAAGTCTGCAGCAGCAAGTAATAAAACTTTGATGTTTATGAATCCGAGAGCAAGGAACACACCGAACACATCATCTGTTTAACTTACCTCAAAACTTCAACTAAGAATTGAAGAACATAAGTTGGACTCAACTCAGAAGCTCGTTGCTAAGTGGGGTATAACAGTGTACCGTGTAACTTACAGCTGGCGTAGGTACCTATGTACTATGCGAAATTAAACTATTATTATGATCACTAAACTTCAATTTATAATTCGAAAAAAATTAATTCCATCGCCACTAAGTATCGACTTTAGCCTTCTGTATTAAAAGTTAAATTTTTAAGTGACTATTTGAGTTGAGATTCAGCAAGTTAGTAAATAAATAAAAAGCAATTTTGGTGAATTCAGCAATATTGTCAGTAAAAGTTTTCCTCATAAAGGTCATCCATTAATGGATCTCTAGTTCGATGGACCTTTTGACATACTATTATGTCAAAGGACGTTGAAGCGGGTCGCACTTCGACCATTAGTAAAAGGTAACACGACAATATACCTACTCTCAGAATAATCAACAAAGTGAAGTGGCTGTGTAATATGAATATGCTCAGGCCTTGCCCAATGTTGGGCTCGGCTGCTAGTTTAACGGATGCAGCTAAGTACCAGTATTTTGCATGGAGTGACTGCCCACCTGACCTCTACTCGGTAACACGACACCCTAACTAAGGCAAGGCTTCTGACAACCCATAACGAGGCACGCAACCAAAGCCACAAACAGTAGTGGCCTAGTGGTATTGACCGCGACTTAGAAGTTGTAGGTCTTGTGTTCGAACCCAAGCAGGCGCTTTACTTTGTGTTATTATTTCATCATCACTGCTCTCAAAAACGGTGAAGGATAACATCCTGAAGATACCGGCATTTCCTAGAACCAAAGCTTAGATGACATGTGACATCCACCAAACCGCACTGGGCCCGCGTGGTGGCTTACTACAGCCGATCCCCTCTCACAGAGAGGAGGCCTGTGTCCCAGCTGTGGTAACATTAATAGGCTGATGATGATGATGACCAATGGCTTAACGTATATATTAAGATGATCACCCATCCACGGCAAGCCGACGACTTCGGCAAGCCTTTTGCTTAACCTTGAAGAACGACCCGTGCGGCTGTTAATCTGTTATTAACTAAAGCACGAGCTGTATAATAAGTTCGTAACATAATCAGCGGCGAGATAGCAACCGAGATTGCTCTTAATAGACTACGATGACGGAGCGAAGTGAAACGTAATCTCACAGAAGCCTGAAATATCACTGATCTGCGCCAAGAATATAAAACTGATACATATACACAGATATCGTATCGGACGATAAATGATTCAGGGAAGAAAGGGTCCTCCTATTTATGATTTTCCTACGTGTATAAAATTCAGGATGCCCCGACATAAGTAATTTTGTACCGCTCAAATATATAGCACAATTTCCTGTTAGATTCGATGGACGATAATACTATTATATACACTTTCGTCTGGTAATGTGATATGTTATTTATTTCAGTCAAAGTGTTTTTCTATATTGTTTGATTACTTTGATTTTAGTATTTCTTTCATGTAAAGTGATGATTTGATCTCACAACCCTGCGCTTTTTATCAAATGTGAATAATGAAAAGTTGGATAAGAACCTATTAGTCAAATAAAAAACTAATAGACCAGGGAAAAAAAAATATAGTAAGATGAAACCCATTGGAAAAGGAAGAGAATATAACAAAAATGAAAGGAAAAATAGTTTACGGGCGATCTGAGGTCGGGAAGTGCAACGGGGTGAGATTTTAGGGGAAGGATTTCCGGCAAAACTACAAGTCCTTTGGAAAAGAGTTAAATGGCAAAGTTATAGGTAATAAACCTCAGATCAGCAGATTTTTATTTTAATCCGACTGCCGAAGGAGGGTAATGTGTTTATCAGTCTATGTATGTATGTAAGTATGTATGTATGTTTGTTCCTATAGGGCGTTCCAGAGACCAAACGCGTTGGCCGATTTTGACGATTCATATGTCAATCGAGTCGTCTTAACCCTGCGAGTGTCATAGGCTATATTAAAATTGGACAATAGAAACATAGCGGATTGGTGCCATATTGTGGGGCCCAAATATTTTTTTTCTTCCAAACCCATCGTGTGGGGTATCAAAATAAAGGGTATTAAGAGGTGATTTCAAAAATATAAAACACTTATATGTTTAAATGTACTTAATTCGAAAAAAAACTAACTAAAAAGTTATAAATAAAAAAACTTATAATTCAAAAAATCAAAAAACCCGACTGCTTCAAAAGCGAACGAAAAAGTCGTAAACAAGGAAAAAATCACGCTGTACAGGCCATAGATTGAGAATTTTTTTTGCTACGCAAAACAGTACATACTATAACTATGGTGCAGGCGGAGGATACACCAGATTTTGGTCAGCCAGCCCACGAATATGTATCCTCCGACTGCACAGCATGATTTTCCCCATGTTTACGACTTTTTAGTTCGCTTTTGAAGCAGTCGGGTTTTTTGATTTTTTGAATTTTAAGTTTTTTTTTTCTTGTTTTTTTATATTCTCTTCCTTTACCAATGGGTTTCATCCTACTATTATTTTTTGGCACTTTTAACCATTTTCAAAGTCTTCGGCCCTGGTCTGTAGCCTATACAGGATGGAATTTTGTAATGCCACCTGAAGGGAAAGTACTCTTAATACTGTAGATAGAAAATTTTACTCAAAGAAAACATTCCTTTATTTTTGAAAAGTAAGACTGCGTTCAAAGATTTTCGAAAATTCGCTTGCCACACACTGGAATCGAACAGACTAAAATCTTTAAAATTACATCTTGTACTTTTATTGCATAGATCATTAGGGTCAATTATAAGGATAAAATCTCTCTAATAAACTTGATAAATTAAATGAAAGAAAAACCATGTAATCTTAAATTATATAAATTATTTACAAAAAATGATGAACTAACTAATTAGTTGCTCGAAATGAATCATTAATTCAGAATCGAATTCTAGTCTTATCTAAATAGTAATTCGTCGTTTTAATGGATAAATGATGTCAATGATAATTATTAATTACTCGAGAAAAAGTTCTTTAACATGACCCATTTAATTTATAAGTCTAGATTCCATGGTTTTCCTTTCATTTAATTTATCAAGTTTGTTAGAGAGATTTCAGCCTTATAATTGACCCTAACGATCGATGCAATAAAAGTACAGGGTGTAATTTTTTAAGATTTTAGTCGGTTCGATTCCCGGATGTGGCAAGTGAATTTTCGTTAATCTTTGAATGCCGTTTTCTTTCTTTCCAAAAATAAAGGTATGTTTTCTTTGAGTAATATTTTCTATCTACAGCAATTTTTAAAATAAAACAATAAAGCTTGTGCTAACAATATTTGAGATTAGTTTATTACTTTAGTTTTACAAAAAATCGAGTCAACCGCTCCTTCCGTCGCCACCGTCAAAAGTCATACGTCACGTTACATTTCTTTTTTATTCTATAACTACCCGACATTTTATTACCACAGATCATAAAGAAGTTTATATTTTAATCGATTACAATTTAAAATCTGGTATTTCTATTCGATACAATTTGCAAATCTTAACAGTCGGCCATCCTGTAACTGTGTCTGTCCCAGACACAAATTATGGAAAATATGATTTGATGTACATACAATAGCAATTTTATATAATTACATAAGATTGAAAGTTTGAGTATAACAATACTTCATGACTGATATTGATAACTATTAGAAACAAAATAGAAAAAAAATACCATTAGGTACTAATATTAACTTATAATTTTAAAAAATCTAGTTATAAGTTTATACATAATATAAGCAGCACATATCTTAGGTGAACATAATAATATAATTTTTAAGTCATATTTATTCAATTCTTAGTACCAGATAAGAGAAAAGTTAAATAAACTTTAAACTTCTACCTCTCGGCCATCCTATTTAAAAGGAATGACCTCATTCCGAGTTATGATTACTTACATAAATATTGTACAATTTAAACGATAAAGCAATTCAATACTTTCCATTAAATAATTTCAACTAATCAACGTGCCAAATAAAGAAAGGAAATAGGTATCCTAATTAATAATGCACCTATCTACATAATAGTAAAATTATGGTAATAATCTCGAGTGAAGTAAATTTCTGTCGTAAGTAAAAAAATAATGATACCAAACCGCACAATTCTTGCTTCCGAATTGTCGTCATAGTCTTCATTAGAGCTGGTCATGTGTGGCTATGATTTTGTCATGATACACAAGGAGGCATACCGTCTTCGACTTATGATGTCCAATGCCCATAAGGTAATTGCCGCATTGCGCACACACAGGGTCGTTGTCTGACGTCAGTCAGCACCAGGCACCAATTTCTTCAACCAGATCACTGCACATGAAGGTCCTCGGCCTTCATAGATGGATAGGTATCCAAACAGCTTATTGCATTCCCACACAAGGAGATCGGGCTACAACCAACTGCCCATCGATTGCCCACACAAGGAGCTTTGGTCTTAACAATCTGCTTACCGCTTGCCCACACAAGGAGCTACGGCCTACAGACAGAACACCGCTTGCCCACACAAGGAGCTTCGGCCTTAATAATCTGCTTACCGCTTGCCCACACAAGGAGCTACGGCCTACAGACAGAACACCGCTTGCCCACACAAGGAGCTTCGGCCTTAATAATCTGCTTACCGCTTGCCCACACAAGGAGCTACGGCCTACAGACAGAACACCGCTTGCCCACACAAGGAGCTTCGGCCTTAATAATCTGCTTACCGCTTGCCCACACAAGGAGCTACGGCCTACAGACAGAACACCGCTTGCCCACACAAGGAGCTTCGGCCTTAATAATCTGCTTACCGCTTGCCCACACAAGGAGCTACGGCCTACAGACAGAACACCGCTTGCTCACAAAAAGGGGCTTCGGGCGCTTCAGGCTGCTAACCGCTTGCCCACACAAGGAGCTTCGGCTGCTTCTGACTCCAGTTGAGGATTGCTAGCACACACCAGGTGCTCGGACGTTCTCCAGGTTGTTCATTGTCTCAAAAGGTTGGAAGGAAAATAGGAAGTTAAAAATGACAGAAAAGGAAGGGTAATGATTACTATGTATGTGCACTTTAGTTGTCACTATCATCGTACTCGGACGATTCAGATTCTGTGAATCTGATTCATGGTTTAATTTTATCAACCGAAAAAACATTGCGATACTTTTTTTTTGAATTACCATCAACACTACTTACTTCATAACGGTCATGATCCAAAACTGTAGTTATTATATAGGGACCGCTAAACGCGGGTGCTAGTTTATTACTCTCACCGGGCGTCTTAATGATTTTCTGGACATATGTTTGAAACTCTTTGGAAGTGAAACTTGTACCTCGGTCAGAAATTACATTTTTAGGCGTGCCAAAAAGAGAAAATACATCATTAAGCACGTTTATCGATGTTTTGCTTTTCGTATTTTTAACGGCACGAAGAACTATAAACTTTGTGATACTATCTATAATTCCTAAAATATATGTGTTTCCCTTCTTGCTTTTTATAAAAGGTCTAAGTGGTCTATGTGGAGACTATGGAAAGGGACATCGGGTTTTGGAATTGTATGGAGAAGCCCTTGTTTCTTCCCACCAGATTGCTTAGAGTAGGCACATGGGATACACGCTCTTACATATTTTTTTAATAAATTGCGTCATTCTTGGAAACCAGTAATCGCGTTTAACCTTTTCCATAGTCTTCTCATATGCGAAATGACCAGCATCATCGTGACACAATTGGCAAATTGTCCACCGGGCATCTTTAGGTACAGCCCAACGTAATTCTACCCCTATTTTCCTAAATATTTTACCATCCTTTAATTCATATTTGCTGCGGACATCTGTAGCTCCAATTGAATTTGTAAACCCTGACACCCGGTAACTCAGTTAATGAATGTCCTATAAGAGCATCTGTTGTAAGTGAGCCTCAACCAGATACACTACAACATTCTCATCGAGACCATCAAGTCTAATTCTGACCGTAATACGACCACTTGGCAGGACGGTTCCCTTACCAAATCCATTCAATGTCGGTAAATTACTGTAATCAATGGGAATGCCGAGTTGTTCTCCGATATCCTTTCTTAATAATGTACAGTGACTACCGAAATCGACAAATGCTCTAATAGACCTATCGTTTATAGTTATTTGTTTAAGATATTTATCGCCCTTATTACTACCCTGGGATATACTAAGTATATTTTTTTGATACGTTATTAGTTGTATTCGTGGTCTGTCGTGTGTCAATCGCGGTGCCCGAAACAATAGTACAATTCTGCTCTAAATGGCCGTATTGCCGACATCTCTTACATCTAATAACGGGTTTTGTGCAGTTGGTTACTACATGTCCTTGTTCCTTACAATTATAACAAGTTACTGCCAATCCAAACTGGTGCTTCGATTGTGAACTTACTGCTTTACCGAGATTAGAGTTAGACTGGCTAACATCACGCGTATTGGATACAATTTTATTGGATGGTTCGTTCAATTTAGAATAAATATTCCGAAAATATTTTAATATTTCTTCGGGCTCCTGGAAATTCGCTCCCTGAACATTCATTCGAATATTATTATCATAAATACCATGACTAAGACAATCTACTGCTTGCTTGCCTTTCAGTTCACATCTATTTATAAACATGACTTTATCATAATAATATTCTTCTAGGGATTCATTCCTCCTGGAACGTCTATTAAGCATTTCGAGGAGAAGTTCACCATAATTTTGCTCACACGGAAAAGCAGCTATAAGTTTTTCTTCCCACTCAGCCCATGTGTACTTTATGCTAGTCAGACCGTCATACCATCTTTTGGCAAGTCCTGAAAGTCTGGGTAATGCATAAAAAATTGTTTGCCTCTCCGACCAGCCATACACATGAGCTGATTCGTTGACTTTAGCTAACCAATTTTTCATGGTCTGTGTTTTGGTCTGAGGGTCAAAGTTTGGTATTACGTTTTGAGACCCGTGAAGGCCAGATTCACCAAGAGACCCAGCGATATTGCGATCGTTTAGAGCAACCACTAATTTTTCCAAAACAGATGTTTCTGAATGACTGGTTGTAGATTCACAAAATTTCCGTTCTAACTTTCGATGTTTATGTCTAATCGGTGATGAATCACTCGAGCTTGATGGAGATTCGCTCGAATAGTATTTTGATCTCTTATGACGTCTTCTTGATTTGCCCGATTGTTTACGAGATTTACGCTTACTATCACGTGAACGAGACCGCGTACTCTTATGAGAAAAGTTTTTACGGGTACTACGGCTCCGTGATCGAGACCTAACAGGAGAAGGTGTACCCATTTTGGATTGGTAAGGTGAGGATAGCAAAGGAAAAGGAACGACAATAATAGATTACTGTAAATGTTATTTGGCATTAGTGTAACATTCACTCATTTCATATAGACATTTTAAATTAAATATTATTAAATGGTCGCATAACTAAGAAATTATTATTAAACTTTGTAATTATTTGAATAAAAATATTGTAATACAATCGTTTTGTGATAACTGATAACAGATACAAGTTACCAGATAACTAAACGTTTGGAAATATTTATGTAGTTAAATGGATAATTAAAAATAATTCTGGCGGTAGGTGAAAATATGCTAAATATACACCAAATTCTGTTTTTGTTTGTAGTACCTACCAATGTAGGCCCATAAGTGTTAAAAATATCATGGATGTTTTCTTTTATATAAACATAAGTACCTAACGAAAACAATGTATCATAGGTACTTACTTGGTACACAATGTTTGCTGAAATAATTTTGACATGAGCATTCATAAAATCAAGCGAACGATTTAAATATTTTGTAATAAAATTGAAGGTAGGTATAAAAATGCTCGAAACAAAAGAACATCTCATAATGCATTATAATGTACTTACATAATAATTACTCTTAGTTCGGTTGTTATTAAAATATTAGACACATAATGAGGCAACATCAATACTTTTTATAACAGAATAAGCAGTTTTGAATGTTAGTCGAGCAAAACACTCGCATAACAACAAAAAAAATATAATTAAAGACTCACCCAATTTTCTGCAACCTTTACCTTAGACCGCTCGGTTGACGCGGTTTATCCAACTTCTGAACTTTTAAAATAAAACAATAAAGCTTGTGCTAACAATATTTGAGATTAGTTTATTACTTTAGTTTTACAAAAAATCGAGTCAACCGCTCCTTCCGTCGCCACCGTCAAAAGTCATACGTCACGTTACATTTCTTTTTTATTCTATAACTACCCGACATTTTATTACCACAGATCATAAAGAAGTTTATATTTTAATCGATTACAATTTAAAATCTGGTATTTCTATTCGATACAATTTGCAAATCTTAACACAATGATATTCAAATAAACAGATATGTTATAAGCGCGCGCATTGTGAAGACTCGAATAGTAGACAATTGTATGATTTAGTCTTTAGTTTATGTCACGCATGGCGAAGAGCGATACGCTTTGTTGAAAAAAAAACAAAATTAAAAAATGCCATCGTGTGTATTTAGAAAGTGTACCAATTATAATACCAAATTACATAAAACAGAAGGTATCTCATACCATATGTAAATACGCAATACACCTCAATTTACTAATTTATTTCATTTTTTTTTCCTAATTTTCTGATATTTGGAGGTTACAAAAAGAAAAAACATTGGTTGTCAGAATAATGTTTGTTTACATTCACACGCAAGTGTCAAACACTAGCTGTCTCTTTTTTTCTTGTTTGTTTTATCAAGCCATCTCTTTCGACATTGTAGTGAAATGTCAGATGAATGAAAAGTGTGTATGTGTGCTGCCGCTGCTGCGCGGAACACTTTTTTCAATTGTTTTGTGAGTGTATAACGTATCTGTTTATTTGAATATCATTGATCTACAGTATTAAGAGTACTTTCCCATCAGGTGGCATTACAACATTCCACCCTGTATACCTAAATATGATATGGTAGCTTTTGATCTGCAAAATAAAGAAAAAAAACTGGCAGTCCACCCGTGAGATGGCAGCACTGATGTAAGGTCCGTCAATGTTATTAAGCTATCATAATAATTGTGCTTTTGCTGTTATATCGTTTCATTAAAATTTTAAATTAAATAATGAAAATGTGCTCGACACTTGTAGAGTCATTAAAATATGAGTTGTGGAAAATTAACCGTCTGCCATTGGTAAAATAGCAGATATAGTGAAAAATACCGTATTTATTCTTGCAGAGCGTTCTCCCATTGTTTTCTTATATCAGAAATAAATAATATCCATGTAATGCAATTTACGGCTGCGCGCACGATAAATATTTATTAAGTATTTTAGGTAAAAGTTTGTACACAAACAAAACATGGATACTTGGATAGTGACAGGAGAAGTCAAATTATGGAATAATAATGGTAGCGACATCTGAAGTGAGCAAGTATCGATTTACCTGAAGGCCTCGTGTTTACAGCCGTTAAAGCCGCAATCGAAAGCTACATCAGCACACACTTAGACCTAAGCCCGTTGAAACTACGACCCTTGGTCCAAGCCATAATCAACACACTGAAATGCGTCACAGCCCACTTTGTTGCTTATTAAGGCCACCGATCCCTGGTTACTTTGCTGTAATCCTGAGCTGTAAACAGAATCCTCCTCCCACAACGATCTTAGCCGGTGATTCATATAGAATATCGGATGAGAGGGGCCACCGCTGATTATAATCGAGTGACTGTCAATCCGGTTGCTATTTCATGACGAGGATTTATGGAGCTTAGGCTTGATATCGGCAGTAAATTATTTACCGTCCGTCGATCTCCTCGCCTCGTGATTAATGCTCGACAGTAATGTAAAAACGTACTATGATACGACGCTCGTAACTATTTTAGGACGTTATTACATCAAGGGTATTATAAATTTAATTTCGCCTCATAATTCCTTGAGCGCATATCGTAACAGCACGTTTTATTTCGGCCGCTGTAAAACCGCTACAGATATATGACAACATTAACTCGCTTTTAAGCTACGTAGCACCTATTCAATTGCTAATAACGCGTTTTCGCGTAACGTGTGATTAATTTTAACAGCTTTTGAGGAAATACGATTATGTCCTGTTTGTTTTCCATCATTTATCTGCCCGTAAATCTGTTTACGTGAGACAATGGCAGTGGAAACTCAAAAGATATTAAACAAGTTAAGTGACAAATGGAAATTACAAACATAAATAAATAATAAAACAATCGACTTCCAAAACAAAACACTGCATCATTCATAGGAAAATAACTTTAGTTTCGGAAGTTTGTGTCTTATTTCTTCATTTTCGATAATATTTTTTTAATGCTTGGTACACACTTTCCATTCCATATCTGAAGATCGATTTTGAAGAAACTTGCATTAATCTCTAAGTTGCAATATACTTAATACAATAGAAAATAGTTATTACAATCCAATTTCTAGCTTCCGAGAGACACGTGGACAAAAATATACGTACAAGCATAAGTATTAGTACAACATTTACAAACATTGTTCAATTCTAAAAATATAAAATACAGGTACCTATTATAATATCTCATAATTAGTAAATAAAAACACAAAAAAATAACAAGTTTCGACACGACATAAAATTGTAATAAAAAGTATTTGTTTAGTTACATCATTCTTTTTACACTTTCGATGAAGTCATCTTACAGAAATAAACTAAACCAAAATCAGTACTTCGGTTTGGGAAATATGATGCCACAGACAAGTACACCACACCTTTTTTGATCGTAGTTAAAAACCGCACTGAACCGTAGTTCACACTATTGAGAAGGTTTCATCGTTTAATTTATGGTGACCGCTTATCGTCGCAACATGCATTCATGTCGGACAGTCGCCTAATCCTCACAAAATGTAACGTGCGAGTTGGAGAGCTGGTGAACGTCGGCGGCCAGTATTATCGGAGCGGAAGGCTCCCGAAGTGACAGTCGTGCGGCCAGCCGCGACACGCTTCACCCCCGGGACGTTTTAATTAGCCTCTAACAGGCGCGGCACTGATGTGTCCTCCAACACTACATAAATGCAGTTTCTTTTCTAAATACAACTGATAAATGTTCCTCGGGCAATGTTTGTTGGGCTTGAAGTATTTTAGTTGCCTATGTTTCGCTACCTTACAAAAAAAACGTGCACATAACCTACTTTAGAGGAGCTTTAACAAGCCATAACTTCGTTTGTATTTTATATAGTATAAGTGGTATCTTATAGAGGTACAAGTACCACTCAAATCCCTATGAATAATTTAGATAAGGTCAAACCTACTCATGTGTTCTTCCATAGTTCCCAGGCGAAGTTGCAGTGAGATGCTTAAAGTAGGTAACTATTAGATGACCTGTTCTCCAACTACAAAAGTTTCTTTCAATTCGGAAAGTTAAAAATTGAATTTCCTAAAAGCAAATCAGAAAAATCTGAAGCCTCGCTGTTCACTGACAATGAAGTTTCGTCACAGATTAAAAAGTTTTAAAGTGTTGCCGACTATTTCCCGTCGGCGATTTCTATTATTAACGCTGAAGTCGACACCATGATAACCGGTGTTAAGAAAATGTAAACAGAAGTATGCAAACACTTATGTAGCTTCATTTTTACATTAAAACTGCTAAATACCCTGAAGCACAAAAGTTGTCTTTAGAGTTACATCTACTGAAATAAGTGCCGGAAACTCGATACTATCTCAAATTAAGTTAGATAAAGTTGTTTTACTTATATCAAAGAGATGCAATTTAAATTGAAGTAGTTACCTTTGAGATTGAAAGCGAAACTTTTCCCTTTGAAGTCGAGATAATCCTTCATTTAATCGTGAAGTGTGGGTACTTCCTACAGTAAATTGTTCTCCGAATAGAAGCAACGAGTACCTGCACGGAAACTAAAATTGTTCACGTATTCAATATGTGGGTATGATAATAATTTAAAAGTGTTCATAAGGCAGTTTAAATGCATGTCGGCCACTATAATGGTTATATCTCAAGCGGCCACTCCGCCCGACTGCACGGTAACTGCCCGTTACAATGTAAATTTATATTACGATCAATGTTGCAGAACTTACCAGGATCCTACGGTGAAGATAATTAAAACAAGGCACGAACTAGCCCATCAACTAACATTTATCGACGTGAAAATTTTGAAAAAATCCCTATTCGAAGTCTGGAAGTGCCTCGACGATGGTATAAGTAGTGGTTCAGAATAGTAACTGTCTAAAGTATGTTTCAAGTTTACCGGTGGCGGTGTTATGCTTTTAGCGCGCCACGTTAATCTTGATGGTCTCAGATTAGAGCATTTTGCCGCGTAACTTTTGCTAACACCCTTAGTAGTAAAGTATTAACAGAAAAGCACTAAATTAAGAGAACTTTAAGATAAGAGGCTTATTTTCAAATACAAGTTAACCTAACTAAAAAAACAAATATTTTGCCATTTGGATCCCAAACAAACAACTCTCGTTTGTGCTTTGTTTTTACACTGCTGTTTTCATTTTTATGCATAGCAACCTATAAACAACCTACGCAAAAACTCTACATGCAATAAAAACATACGAGAACAATGTTGTTAGTAGATTTGCATTGTGGACAGCGTTGTGTTTATGCACTACAGTGTACACAAAGCTGAGCCATGTTTTAGTTAGCAGCAACTTGCCGACTGCGAAGGTCATTCCGTGCGGTCAGCCTGCAAACTGTAACAATCTTAGCGAGGAATATTAACAATATTGCAAGTATGGCTTGGTGCGATGGACGCTCAACTTTGTATATTACTACAGTCGACTAGCATTTGAAACTAAATCTGAACTATGGACACAATTTGCAGGCTTATTGGTACCTAAAATTCCTTCTAAATCTATACGGAAAGGTTGTTTAATTCTTCCGCAGTACTGTTACTCCAGTAATGAGATTTGTAGTCATCTGTTATGGCGTTAGGCGTAAGTCATTTTGATATCATAAACAATTTAAAATAAATTATGTTTATCATCTCCTATTACGCCATTGCTGTGAAGGATTATTCTGTTTGCAATAATGAATTAAATGACATGCGTGGCTTCATGCCATATTCACTAAGACCTCAGTTAAACGACGCGATTGTATTCTTGGGGCTGCCGCGCGGCGATCACCCGGCCCTATAAACGAGTTGTTAGTGGCGAATGTGGATTCTGTTTAGTGATAACATTAAATTCCTTGGAACAATGTTAATGTGAGGTGGCGCTGTGGCAACTGTCTAAACAGAGTCCTGAGACGGTACTAAGATGCACGACGTGCATTTGTTTGTCTTGTGCCGTTTCTTTGCTATTTCAATTAAAATCTTAGCAGTCAAATAAAGAGAGTGGATTTTGCTGTAACAACGTGGTTTCAACGCAGGTATTCGAGGTGAGACAGGATTCGTCTTATGAACGCGCCCTCATCGGATAAGCAACATATCGACCTATTGATTGAGTATCAATCATTCACGTGAAGGCTTGACATATGTCATGTCCAACATGACAGGGCGTCCCGTACCGATACCGGTTTTACGACAACACAAGCATCGGCTTTTTACGATGATTATATTGACTTCATCTCGGTACTTTTCCCCACGTAAATATAAGTACTCTATGAACAAATTACGATATCTTTCCAGAACCACTCGCGGTAATTTTCATAAGTATTTTTCCAGTGGAAGGGATACGAAGAGATATATCAAACCGACTTTGATTAATATTAAGGATGTTTGCGCGCTGTGATATCAACCAGGTGTCTCCGACCAAATTAAATTTCTGTCACAGGAAAACAGGGCGAATGTTACTTATACACGTCGTAACATAAAACTACGTTATTAGGTACGTCTCAAATTGCCTAGTAAAAAACTAGGTAACGATGATTAGCTGCCGAATTTGTAAGCAAGGTTTCCTTTTGATAAATAAAAACATAAATTCCTCATTTAACCGTTGAACTCACAGTTAGATATAATCAAATTTCAATAATGTTATTATCACAAAAAAAGGATTAATTTGTAAGTTTTATACTGGTTGCTGTTAATTTTCAGCTTACCTCGCGTAGCTAAGGTAGTTTTTACCTGAATACGGTAAAGCCAAAATGAGGATTATATTTTTGACCGGTATGTATGTAGGTATGTGTTCATCTGTTCCCTCATAATTTCTAAACGACTTATTATAATTTGAAAAATGAAGGTGTCGTTGGAAACATCTTGTTTGTCCACTCGTTATAGGCTATGTGACGTAACATTAAATTGAATATGGCTTCCTCTAGGATGCACGAAGTCAAAAACTTTTTTCGCTTTTAAAATTAAGGTAGGGTTTGGTAGATCATATTTTTGCCAAGCGTATTAAGTTTCAAAACTACGGGTTTTAGTTTTGGAACTATTTTTTTTTGTTTTATCCGTTTACGATGCAGCTAATAGGAGGGTTATGATTTGAACCGGTTTGTATGCAGGAACAGGTTATTCTATCTGCTCAGGTGATACTGAGCGCTCCCAAGCTTACGCACGAAAAATCAAAGTAAATGTGCATCTGCACACAAGACCAACCGGCCCTCGTGAGATAGCACAACTGTTTGTAAGTTCATCTGTTCCCTCATAACTTCTAAACTACTTCATGTGGCGCCCTCTAGAGGAGGTAAAGTCATAAATTAAAAAACATGACATACGACCATGTCTATCATTTTAGAATACTTTCATGTTTCATACTTTTCAGAGATTTTTTTTAGTCGGGTTTAACTTTTTTTTTTATACTTTTGTACTGACTGCAAACGATGTATGAAGTATGAAGAAAATACCTTAGCTATGTGAGCTAAGCCAACGTAGCTTAGTTCTTGGTGTGCACCCGGGATTAATCTCAACGCAAGTTACATCCTATTTATCTTGCTAATTAGTTGTCCCCAGTGGTTGTCTATACTAAAAGATATTAAATAGATTCACCTGTGTGAGTAACAACGCCTGTATAATATGTACCTAAATAGTACACTAACATCACAAACATAATATAATGATCCCTCATGTAGAATAATAGTAAGCCCGCTTGTTCGCCTCAGGGGGATTGTGCCAAAGCATTGCATCAAACCACATTTTCCGTAATGCGTTCATAACTGAAACCAACATTTTCTACCATTGCTGCAGATATTTTTCTTCGGGATTATCTCCTTATTCAGTTTCCACCTACAAGATGAGAAAAATATCACCGTTAAAAATTGACAAGCATTTAATCAATAGGTACCTACGGCAATTCAAATACACATACATATCGTCACGCCTATAATTCCTCGAAAGATTTGTTAAACAGTTAAAAAAAAATTAGGACCTACCAATTATTGCTTGCTTAAAATGAATCTAAACTTATATATACGGGGTGCAAATGCAAAAACACCTTACCATTAACTATTGTAAATGCAATGCAAATGTCTGTGTAATGTAAAATATCAATGAGTGCCAACGGGCTGGAATCAAGAAATAAAAATGCAAGTTGTCCGATCCAAACCGCGTCTATTAGAACACTAAATTAAATATTGATACAAATGCATCATCAATACTCTGCTTGCTGCCGCTGCATCATTATCATAAAATCTAATGTAGGTCGCACGTGTAAGTGCAAAGGTGCGAGCCTACTTATTGCACAACTCCTTACTTACTTAACAATTTTAAAACCCTTGTACATGCACCGTACACAGGCACAGATAATATAATACTAGCATAACATAGGTGATTGACACCTTTCGAACATACCTTCGTCCAAAAGGTGCTATGCTGTTAAAATATAAGTTCTAAACAAAATAACCCATGTTTAAGAAGCCATATTCACCAAAAACCGAATCGATGTCTTCCATGCCTATAAATGAACGCAGCGTAGGTGCCCACGTTGTCGGACCGAGAATGATTGGTCCCAAAACGAAAAGGAACATAAAAACACAAACAAACAGGACCGATCGACGCTTGGGGGAGGCCTATGTCCAGCAGTGGACGTTCTTCTGCTGAAATGATGATGATGATAGTTTTCGGTTGAAGTCGTTTTTCTAGCTGATTCAGTAGTTTGGCAGAAGCATTTTCCTTTCAGTTTTCCTTTTCTAAAGGTACTTTAATGATAGCTTTGGAAATTTAATGATATATATGGTGATGGTTACTGGTTACCTACCTATACAAACCATTACATAACTCACAGTCACAATATTGTAAATGGTATTCAGAATATACGGTGATAACTAAGAGCGCAAGAAGTAGACGTCTCTTTGCATCAGCTCATTTTCAAGATTAATAGGGGACTCGAGTGAGACTTTCTCCATACAAACACATTCTGCTGTTTTCTTCGTGGATAATGCCTCTAGAGCAATGATTTTTTTCCATAAAATCTAGATCTAATTAATACGTGCCTGTATCATTTCCTTTTTTCCAAAACATAATCACAAAAAGAAATATGACAATCCAAAAATCCGAAAAAAGTGCCCGTTTTTACCGCCATGTTCAGAAGACTTTCAGACAAAATTTATAAGTTTTTAACAAAAAAGGAAATGATAGGAGCATAGATATACTTTTCCTCTAAATTTTGATATAAATTTTTTTTTGATCAGATTAGTTTTCATGAAGAAAACAGCAGAATACGAAACGTCTTTTAATCAAAGTTTTTGTAGGTAAAATCAGCCTGAGCTGCAGTTGTCCCTTTCGCACTTTACGGAGTGAGGTTGGAGGTGACGCGACGGCAATAGTTTCTTCAAATACCTATTTTTCAAATTCAAACTGCTAAAATACAATGCAAACATTTTTACATTGAAACTGCTAAAATACCCTGAAGCACAAAAGTTGTCTGTAGAGGTACATCTACTGAAATAAGTGCCGGAAACTCGACACTATCTCAAATTAAGTTAGATCAAGTTGTTTTATTTATATCAAAGAGATGCAATTTAAATTGAAGTAGTTACCTTCGAGCTTGGAAGCAAAACTTTTCCCTTTGAAGTCGAGATAATCCTTCATTTAATCGTGAAGTGTGGGTACTTCCTACAGTAAATTGTTATCCGAATAGAAGCAACGAGTACCTGCACGGAAACTAAAAATTGTTCACGTATTCAATATGTGGGTATGATAATAATTTAAAAGTGTTCATAAGACAGTTTAAATGCATGTCGGCCACTATAAAGGTTATATCTCAAGCGGCCACTCCGCCCGACTGCACGGTAACTGCCCGTTAAAATGTAAATTTATATTACGATCAATGTTGCAGAACTTTCCAGGTTTCTTCGGTGTAGATAATTAAAACAAGGCACGAACTAGCCCATCTACTAACATTTATCGACGTGAAAATATTGAAAAAATCCCTATTCGAAGTCTGGAAGTGCCTCGACGATGGTAAGTAGTGGTTCAGTATAGTAACTGTCTAAAGTATGTTTCAAGTTTACCGGTGGCGGTGTTATGCTTTTAGCGCGCTACGTTAATCTTGATGGTCTCAGATTAGAGCATTTTGCCGTGTAAGTTTTGCTAACACCCTTAGTAGCAAAGCATTAACACAAAAACACTAAATTAAGAGAACTTTAAGGTAAGAGGCTTATTTTCAAATACAAGTTAACCTTACTAAAAAAACAAATATTTTGCCACTTGGATCCAAAACAAACAGCTCTCTTTTGTGCTTTGTTTTTCCATTGCTGTTTTCATTTTTATGCATGGCAACCTATTAACAACCTACGCAAAAACTCTACATGCAATAAAAACATAAGAGAACAATTTTGTTAGTAAAATTGCATTGTGGACAGCGTTGTGCTTATGCACTACAGTGTACACACAGCTGAGCCATGTTTTAGTTAGCAACAAACCTGCCGACTGCGAAGGTCATTGCGTGCGGTCAGCCTGCAAACTGTAACAATATTAGCGAGGAATATTAACAATATTGCAAGTACGGCATGGCGTGGCCACGCGGTGCGGTGGACGCTCAACTATGTATATACTACAGTCGACTAGCCTTTGAAACTAAATCTGAACTATGGACACAATTTGCAGGCTTATTGTTACCTGAAATTCCTTCTAAATCTATACGGAAAGGTTGTTTAATTCTTCCGAAGTACTGTTACGCCAGTAATGAGATTCGTAGTCATCTGTTATGGCGTTAAGCGTAAGTCATTTTGATATCATAAACAATTTAAATTAAATTATGTTTATCATCTCCTATTGCGCCTTTGCTATGAAGGATTACTCTGTTTGCAATAATGAATTAAATCACATGCGTAGCTTCATGCCATATTCACTAAGACCTCAGTTAGACGACGCGATTGTATTCTTGGGGCTGCCGCGCGGCGATCATCCAGCCTTAAACGAGTTGTTAGTGGCGAATGTGGATTCTTTTTACTAAGTGATAACATTAAATTCCTCGGCAACATGTAAATATGAGGTGGCGCCGTGGCAACTGTCTAAACAGAGTCCTGAGACGGTACGAAGATGCACGACGTGCATTTGTTTATCTTGTGCTGTTTCTTTGCTATTTTAATTAAAATCTTATTAGTCAAATAAAGAGAGCAGATTTTGCTGTAACAACGTGGTTTCAAAGCAGGTATTCGAGGTGAGACGGAATTCGTCTTATGAACGTGCGTTCATCGGTTAAGCAAAATATCGACCAATTGATTGAGTATCAATCATTTACGTGAAGGCTTGACATATGTCATGCCCAACATGACAGGGCGTCCCGTACCGATACCGGTTTTTACGACAACTCAAGCATCGGCTTTTTACGATGATTATATTGACTTCATCTCGATACTTTTCCCTACGTAAATATAAGTACTCTATGAACAAATTACGATATCTTTCCAGAACCACTCGCGGAAATTTTCATAAGTATTTTTCCAGTGGAAGGGAAACGAAGAGATATATCAAACCGACTTTGATTAATATAAAGGATGTTTGCGCGCTGTGATAACAACCAGGTGTCTCCCACCAAATTAAATTTCTGTCACAGGCAAAGAGGGCGAATGTTACTTATACACGTCGTAACATAAAATTACGTTATTAGGTACGTATCAAATTGCCTTCAAATGTTCATATTTGCATAAAAAACTAGGTAACGATGATTGGCTGGCGAACGTTGTAAGTAAGGTTTCCTTTTGATAAAGAAAACCATGTTTTCTATTTCCTCATTTATACTTATGTTTGAATTCACAGTTAGATACAATAAAAATTTAGTAATGTCGTTTTTAACCCACGACGGAAAAATAGAGGTGTTATAAGTTTGAAGTGTGTGCCTTTGTATTTGTGTATCTGTCTGCACACAATATCAAAATCGGTTTATCCGTTTAAGAGCATCAGCTCCTAAACGGATAAACCGATTTTGATATTTTGTTGTTATTGTGTTGTATTGTTGTCAGCCAGTAAAAGTTATGGGCATTTTACTGTTTGAATCAAGATATTTTCGCAAGATATCGTGCTATAATTACGTGTTCGATAGATTTTCGATCGAAGCGTGTCTACTATTCGATAAAGTATGTAGTTTAAAAAGCATGAAACAAAAATATGTAGGGGGATTTTTAAATTTTTAGCTTTTACTTGTGTAGCGTTGTGAGGATTCCAATTGTAAATAGTCGAGTGATGCTAAAATATCACAATTATTAAGTTCCTAACCACATCAATTAAAACGCGTTACAACACTGTTTTGCCGGGGACGCTAATGCTCTGTCATTCTGATCCCGTTTGTTTAGTTGATGAATGCTATCCCCTGACCCTCAGGACTATATGTGCCCCGACCTAGGGTGAGTTCCACATTAATTATTATAACCTATATTGATTTCATCACCTATGTTTTTATCTGATTTTGTCAATGTCGGACGCGTGGCTCGGAGTTTTTCAGCGCACAGGAGATTGTAATATGTTTGTATTTCTACTGCATCGAGGTGGTGTAGTGCATCACTGTGTTATTGTAAGCGATCAGTGAGCCATCTGCTATAATCATGTTTACTTTTTAATATGCTCGCGTGTTCATCTTAACCTAATTTTGCATCTGTCAATGTGTACGCTATGTTTGGATGTACGAGTAAACCGCTGCGATGTGCTAAGCTTTCCCCTACAATGCTTCCCACACCGTTCCTTGGCTTACAAAGGGGAAGAAGCTGGTACACATGCAGCTTACTGCTAATTGCATCGCATCTAACATGCGAACCATATGGTGCTTCCAGGGTTCACCGTACGGGCTGAGGGCTAGACCCCTTGCCCGATGCTACACGATGCTAGCTATCTAAACGCTACCTACGCACGCTGCCAGGTCTTGGACTGCCTACCTGCGGCCTACCGCCGCGCGAGCTGGTTCTGACAGTACTATCTGTTGGGGATACGAGGGCCGTCCGCCCTACTGCTGAGCCTGTGCTGAACAGGCTCCCACGTCTGACACATTCTACCCAAGGATGGTACCCTTCCTACCTATACATACTGTGCGTGATAGTGTTCGGAACAGAACAGATTGACATTATTTAACCGCGACCTAGATGTGGATCTACTTAAATATATGTATTAACTTGTCCAGCTGTTTCACTTATCATCTACCTAACTACCTACCTATCGGTTAGCGGCCTGCGCAGCTCTAGCCGTAACACTTGTTACGAAAAATGGTTAAGTAAGTTTAAAACTGGTTGCAGACCACGAGCTAAGCTTAGCTCGCGTAGCTGATGTAGCTTTTGTTTTACACGTCTACGACGCAGCCAATAGGAGGGTTATGATTTTAATCGTTATGTATATAAATAACTTGTAAACTAATTATCATAATTTGACAAATAAAGTATATTTTAAGCGTCTTGATCGGCCGGTGATAGGTCACACTAAATTTCATGTGGCGCCCTCTAGATGAGGTAAAGTCATAAATTAATAAATGTGACATACGACCATGGCTATCCTCTTAGAATACTTTCATGTTTCATACTTTTAAGTAAGAAGTATGAAGAAATACCTTAGCTATGCGAGCTAAGCTAACGTAGCTTAGTTCTTGGTGTGCACCCGGGATAAATCTCAACGCAAGTTACCTACATCCTATGTATCTTGCCAATTAGTTGTCCCCAGTGGTTGTCTATACTAGAACATATTAAATAGATTCACCTGTGTGAGTAACAACGCCTGTATAATATGTACCTAAATAGTACACTAACATCACAAACTTACTATAATGATGCCTCATGTAGAATAGTAAGCCGGCAGGCTTATTACGTATCTTTTGCAATAGCAAAACGATTGCGATCAAACGCTTTATGTCATAAAAGTCGGAATTACCTGCTGTTTAGGTATGGTAGGTCATACACAATCGTTTGCTAATCGCTCGCTGTTTGTCAAATGCACTTATTTAAAAATAAAACCGTCGACATTTCTAAAACTTTTGTATTGAAGAGCAATTATTGCCCAAAAATCGCTATCGTCTTGCTCTTGCAAAAGATACGTAATAAGCCTGCCGCTTGTTCGCCTCAGGAGGATTGTGCCAAAGCATTGCATCAAATCACATTTACCGTAATGCGTTCATAACTGAAACGTATTACCTACATTATCTACTACTAGCTTCTGCTAGCGGCTTCGCCCGCGTAAATTGTGTTTTCTTATCCCAAGGGCACATTATACAGGGATGAAAAGTAGCATATGTGCTATTCCAGGTTATAATCTATCTCTGCGCCAAATTTCATCAAGATCCGTTCAGCCGTTCTGGTGTGATTCAGTAACAAACATAAATAAAGTAGAATAGCTGCAAACATTTCTCCTTCGGGATTGTCTCCTTATTTCGTATATATCCGTCTAATAGATGAAAAAAGTTTCACCGTTGAAAATTGACAAGGATTTAATCAATAGGTACCTATGGAATATCAAATACATATACATATCATCACGCCTATATTGCCCCGAAGGGTCATGATTCGATTACACGCTTGTCAAGCCTCCACAAACGTCCACAAGCCCCAAGACAATACAAATGCAGGATCGCATTTCGAAGTCGTTTACATGCTTGTGAAAGCGTAAGTGCGCTACGTTCAGGCAAGGCTAGTTTATAATAATTTTATTCGAAATACAAGTAAACTGAAACAATAGCAAGAAAAGTCATCAGTATTTATTTTTTCAGCTTTTAATTATTTTTCTGGCTTTTGCATTAACTCGGCAAGATGACTCAAAGCGTCTGCTACTTTCTTTTAATCTTTATGGTTTACCTTTACATCTCTAAGTCTCCAAATAAATACAAGGTTCTCGCCACTAACATCTTGTTTATAGGGCCGGGTGATCGCCGCTCGGCATAGCCAAGAATACATTCGCGTCGTCTAACTGAGGTCTGAGTGAAAATGGAACGAAACTACGCATGTGATTTAATTAATTATTGCAAACAGAGTAATCCTTTACAGCAATGACGTATTAGGATATGATAAACAGAATTTAATTTAAATTGTTTATGATATCAAAATGACTTACGCCTAACGCCATAACAGATGACTACAAATCTCATTACTGCGGAAGAAGTAAACAACCTTTCCGTATAGATTTAGAAGGAATTTTAGGTAACAATAAGCCTGCAAATTGTGTCCATAGTTCAGATTAAGTTTTAAAGGCTAGTCGACTGTAGTATTATACATAGTTTAGCGTCCACCGCACCGGGTGGCCACGCCAAGCCATACTTGCAATATTGTTAATATTCCTCGCTAATATTGTTACAGTTTGCAGGCTGACCGCATGGAATGACCTTCGCAGTCGGCAGGTTTGCTGCTAACTAAAACATGGCTCAGCTTTGTGTACACTGTAGTGCATAAACACAACGCTGTCCACAATGCAAATCTACTAACAATATTGTTCTCGTATGATTTTATTGCATGTATAGTTTTTGCGTAGGTTGTTTATAGGTTGCTATGCATAAAAATTAAAACAGCAGTGAAAAAAAATAACAACAACCGAGAGCTTTTTGTTTGGGATCCAAATGTTTTTTTTTACCAATATATTTGTTTTTTTAGTTAGGAATAAACTTGAATGACTGCTTTAATCCGAGACCATCAAGATTAACGTAGCGCGCTAAAAGCATAGCACCGCCACCGGTAAACTTGAAACATTCTTTAGACAGTTACTATACGGCACCACTTCTTACCATCGTCGAGGCACTTCCAGACTTCGAATAGGGATTTTTTCAAGATTTTCACGTCGATAAATGTTAGTTGATGGGCTAGTTCGTGCCTTGTTTTAATTATCTACACCGTAGGATCCTGGTAAATTCTGCAACATTGATCGTAATATAAATTTACATTTTAACGGGCAGTTACCGTGCAGTCGGGCGGAGCGGCCGCTTGAGATATAACCTTTAAAGTGGCCGACATGCATTTAAACTGCCTTATGAACACTCATCCATGTAGGTACTCTTAGCTTCTATTCGGAGAACAATTTAAACATTAAATGTTCTTGAACAAAAAATCAAAAAAATAAATAAAAACATAATAATAACAAAACACACTGCAGCATTAAATGTAGGATATCTGGACTTCAAAGGGAAAAGTTTTGCTTCCTAGCTCGAAGGTAACTACTTCAATTTAAATTGCATCTCTTTGATATAAATAAAACAACTTGATCTAACTTAATTTGAGATAGTGTCGAGTTTCCGGCACTTATTTCAGTAGATGTACCTCTACAGACAACTTTTGTGCTTCAGGGTATTTTAGCAGTTTCAATGTAAAAATGTTTGCATTGTATTTTAGCAGTTTGAATTTGAAAAATAGGTATTTGAAGAAACTATTGCCGTCGCGTCACCTCCAACCTCACCCCGTAAAGTGCGAAAGGGACAACTGCAGCTCAGGCTGATTTTACCTACAAAAACTTTGATTAAAAGACGTTTCGTATTCTGCTGTTTTCTTCATGAAAACTAGTTTGATCAAAAAAAAAAAAAAAACTATATTTAGAGGAAAAGTATATATATGCTCCTATCATTTCCTTTTTTGTTAAAAACTTATAAATTTTGTCTGAAAGTCTTCTGAACATGGCGGTAAAATTTTTTTCGGATTTTTGGATTGTCATATTTCTTTTTGTGATTATGTTTTGGAAAAAAGGAAATGATACAGGCACGTATTAATTAGACCTAGATTTTATGGAAAAAAATCATTGCTCTAGAGGCATTATCCACGAAGAAAACAGCAGAATGTGTTTGTATGGAGAAAGTCTCACTAGAGTCCCCTCTTAATCTTGAAAATGAGCTGATGCAAAAAGACGTCTACTACTTGCGCTCTTAGTTATCACCGTATATTCTGAATACCATTTACAATATTGTGACTGTGAGTTATGTAATGGTTTGTATAGGTAGGTAACCAGTAACCATCACCATATATATTATTAAATTTCCAAAGCTATCATTAAAGTACCTATATAAAAGGAAAATTGAAAGGAAAATGCTTCTGCCAAACTACTGAATCAGCTAGAAAAACGACTTCAACCGAAAACTATCATCATCATCATTTCAGCAGAAGAACGTCGACTGCTGGACATAGGCCTCCCCCAAGCGTCGCCACACTGATCGGTCCTGTTTGTTTGTGTTTTTATGTTCCTTATCGTTTTGGGACCAATCATTCTCGGTCCGACAACGTGGGCACCTACGCTGCGTTCATTTATGGGCATGGAAGACATCGATTCGGTTTTTGGTGATTATGGCTTCTTAAACATGGGTTATTGTGTTTAAAACTTATATTTTAACAGCATAGCACCTTTTGGACGAAGGTATGTTCGAAAGGTGTCAATCACCTATGTTATGCTAGTATTATATTATCTGTGCCTGTGTACGGTGCATGTACATGGGTTTTAAAATTGTTAAGTAAGTAAGGAGTTGTGCAATAAGTAGGCTCGCACCTTTGCACTTACACGTGCGACCTACATTAGATTTTATGATAATGATGCAGCGGCAGCAAGCAGAGTATTGATGATGCATTTGTATCAATATTTAATTTAGTGTTCTAATGGACGCGGTTTGGATCGGACAACTTGCATTTTTATTTCTTGATTCCAGCCCGTTGGCACTCATTGATATTTTACATTACACTGACATTTGCATTGCTTTTACAATAGTTAATGTTAAGGTGTATTTGCATTTGCACCCCGTATATATAAGTTTAGATTCATTTTAAGCAAACAATAATTGGTAGGTCCTAATTTTTTTTTAACTGTTTAACAAATCTTTCGAGGAATTATAGGCGTGACGATATGTATGTGTATTTGAATTGCCGTAGGTACCTATTGATTAAATGCTTGTCAATTTTTAACGGTGATATTTTTCTCATCTTGTAGATGGAAACTGAATAAGGAGAAAGTCCCGATGGAAAAATATCTGCAGCAATGGTAGAAAATGTAGGTTTCAGTTATGAACGCATTACGGTAAATGTGGTTTGATGCAATGCTTTGGCACAATCCCCCTGAGGCAAACAAGCAGGCTTACTATTCTACATGAGGCATCATTATATTATGTTTGTGATGTTAGTGTACTATTTAGGTACATATTGTACAGGCGTTGTTACTCACACAGGTGAATCTATTTAATATGTTTTAGTATAGACAACCACTGGGGACAACTAATTGGCAAGATACATAGGATGTAGGTAACTTGCGTTGAGATTTATCCCGGGTACACACCAAGAACTAAGCTACGTTAGCTTAGCTCACATAGCTAAGGTATTTCTTCATACTTCATACATCGTTTGCATTCTCTACAAAAGTATAAAAAAAAAGTTAAACCCGACTAAAAAAAAACTCTGAAAAGTATGAAACATGAAAGTATTCTAAAAGGATAGACATGGTCGTATGTCATGTTTTTTAATTTATGACTTTACCTCCTCTAGAGGGCGCTATATGAAGTAGTTTAGAAGTTATGAGGTAACAGATGAACATACAAACAGTTGTGCTATCTCACGAGGGCCGGTTGGTCTTAGTATTGTGTGCAGATGCACATGTACATTGTTTTTTCGTGCGTTAGCTCGGGAACGCTCAGTATCGCCTGAACAGATAGAACAACCTGTACCTGTATACATACTGGTTAAAATCATAACCCTCCTATTGGCTGCGTCGCAAACGGGTAAAACAAAAAAAAAATAGTTCTTAAACTAAAAAAAAACTAAAGTTTTGAAACTTAAGTTTTATAAAAGTATTTTGGGCTTATTGCAGAGCCACTTCACATTTTTCTGTTTAGGGTTTGTTGTTTTACATGTATCTAGATAATGCATAAGTTACAAGAATGGACTTTGCGACGACGTAGTCGGGTAAAAAAATTGTTGACCGCAAGGCGCAAACAGTATACGCTTGACAAAAATATGATCTACCAAACCCTACCTTTTTTGACTTCGTGCCTCCTAGAGGGAGCCATATTTAATTTAATGTGACGTCACAATAAATTCGGCAGCTAATCATCGTTACCTAGTTTTTTACTAGGCAATTTGAGACGTATCTAATAACGTAATTTTACGTTACGACGTGTATAAGTAACATTCGCCCTCTTTTCCTGTGACAGAAATTTAATTTGGTCGGAGACACCTGGTTGATATCACAGCGCGCAAACATCCTTAATATTAATCAAAGTCGGTTTGATATATCTCTTCGTTTCCCTTCCACTGTAAAAAATACTTATGAAAATTACCGCGAGTGGTTCTGGAAAGATATCGTAATTTGTTCATAGAGTACTTATATTTACGTGGGGAAAAGTATCGAGATGAAGTCAATATAATCATCGTAAAAAGCCGATGCTTGTGTTGTCGTAAAAACCGGTATCGGTACGGGACGCCCTGTCATGTTGGGCATGACATATGTCAAGCCTTCACGTAAATGATTGATACTCAATCAATTGGTCGATATTTTGCTTAACCGATGAACGCACGTTCATAAGACGAATCCCGTCTCACCTCGAATACCTGCTTTGAAACCACGTTGTTACAGCAAAATCTGCTCTCTTTATTTGACTAATAAGATTTTAATTAAAAAAGCAAAGAAACAGCACGAGACAAACAAATGCACGTCGTGCATCTTCGTACCGTCTCAGGACTCTGTTTAGACAGTTGCCACGGCGCCACCTCACATTTACATATTGCCGAGGAATTCAATGTTATCACTTAGTAAATAGAATCCACATTCGCCACTTATAACTCTATAAAAGGCTGGATGATCGCCGCGCGGCAGCCCCAAGAATACAATCGCGTTGTCTAACTGAGGTCTTAGTGAATATGCCATGAAGCTACGCATGTGATTTAATTCATCATTGCAAACAGAGTAATCCTTCACAGCAATGGCGCAATAGGAGATGATAAACATAATTTAATTTAAATTGTTTATGATATCAAAATGACTTACGCTTAACGCCATAACAGATGACTACGAATCTCATTACTGGCGTAACAGTACTGCGGAAGAATTAAACAACCTTTCCGTATAGATTTAGAAGGAATTTCAGGTAACAATAAGCCTGCAAATTGTGTCCATAGTTCAGATTTAGTTTCAAAGGCTAGTCGACTGTAGTAATATACATAGTAGAGCGTCCACCGCACCGGGTGGCCACGCCATGCCGTACTTGCAATATTGTTAATATTCCTCGCTAATATTGTTAAAGTTTGCAGGCTGACCGCACGCAATGACCTTCGCAGTCGGCAGGTTTGCTGCTAACTAAAACATGGCTCAGCTGTGTGTACACTGTAGTGCATAAACACAACGCTGTCCACAATTCAAATCGTTTTATGTATTGTTGTCGTATGTTTTTATTGCATGTAGAGTTTTTGCGTAGGTTATAGATTGCCATGCATAAAAATGACTGAAATGATGATGAATGAAACAGCAGTGAATAAAACAAAGCACAAACGAGAGTTGTTTTTTTTGGGATCCAAATGGCAAAATATTTGTTTTTTTAGTTAGGTTAACTTATATTTGAAAATGAGCCTCTAGCTACCTTAAAGTTCTCTTAATTTAGTGCTTTTCTGTTAATACTTTGCTACTAAGGGTGTTAGCAAAAGTTATGCGGCAAAATGCTCTAATCCGAGACCATCAAGATTAACGTAGCGCGCTAAAAGCATAACACCGTCACCGGTAAACTTGAAACATACTTTAGACAGTTACTATACGGAACTACTACTTATACCATCGTCGAGGCACTTCTAGACTTCGAATAGGTATTTTTTTTTCACGTCGATAAATGTTAGTTGATGGGCTAGTTCGTGCCTTGTTTTAATTATCTACACCGAAGAAACCTGGCAAGTTCTGCAACATTGATCGTAATATAAATTTACATTTTAACGGGCAGTTACCGTGCAGTCGGGCGGAGCGGCCGCTTGAGATATTACCTTTATAGTGGCCGACATGCATTTAAACTGCCTTATGAACACTTTTAAATTATTATCATACCCACATATTGAATACGTGACCAATTTTTAGTTTCCGTGCAGGTACTCGTTGCTTCTATTCGGAGAACAATTTACTGTAGGAAGTACCCACACTTCACGATTAAATGAAGGATTATCTCGACTTCAAAGGTAAAAGTTTCGCTTTCAACCTCAAAGGTAACTACTTCAATTTAAATTGCATCTCTCTGATATAAGTAAAACAACTTTATCTAACTTAATTTGAGATAGTGTCGAGTTGCCGGCACTTATTTCAGTAGATGTACGGACGACTTTTGTGCTTCAGGATATTTTGTAGTTTCAATGTAAAAATGAAGCTACATAATGTTTGCATACTTCTGTTTACAGTTTCTTAACACCGGTTATCATGGTGTCGACTTCAGCGTTAAAAATAGAAATCGCCGACGGGAAATAGTCGGCAACACTTTAAAACTTTTTTAATCTGTGACGAAACTTCGTTGTCTGTGACACAGCGAGGCTTCAGATTTTTCTGAATTGCTTTTAGGAAGTTCAATTTTTAACTTTCCGAATTGAAAGGCACTTTTGTAGTTGGAGAACGGGTCATCTAGTTATCTGCTTTAAGGACCTCACTGCAACTTCGCCTGGGAACTATGAGAGAACTTTTGAGTAGGTTTGACCTCATCTAAATTATTCATAGGGATGTGAGTAGTACTTGTACCTCTGTAATATAGTTACCACTTATACTTTTTTAAATATAAACTAAGTTATGCCTTGTTAAAACGCTTCTAAAGTTGCTAATGTAACGTTTTTCACACTATTTTGCGGTTTTAACCTACGATAAAAAAGGTGTGGTGTACCTGTATGTCCGTCTGTGGTATCATAGTTCCCAAACCGACGTACTGATTTTGATTAAGGTTATTGTTCTGTAAGATTTCTTCATCGAAAGTGTAACAAGAATGATGTACCTAACCAAATATTTTGTAATAAAATTTTACTGATGGAAAAGAGTCTTCGTGGAGTTTCTTTTGCTTGACAACTCAAAAGTATGTTTTGAAATTAATGATTTGAGTAATGTAATGAGTTTAAGTGATCTATGTTTAATGAAAATTGATTCAATCGTTAAAAAGTTATATTTATATATATATATTGTAATTTCCATTTGTCACTTAACTTGTTTAATATTTTTTTTAGTGTCCGCTGCCATTGTCTCACGTTAACTGAATTACGGGCAGATAAATGATGGGAAACATACAGGACACAATCGTATTTCCTCAAAACCTGTTAAAATTAATCACACGTTACGCGACATAGGTGCTACGTAGCTTAAAAGCGAGTAAATGTCGTCATATATCTGTAGCGGTTTTACAGCGGCCGAAATAGGCTCGGCAAGTTTTGCTTAAGAGCGGACTCTAGTCAACAGGAATTTGAAAAATAGGTATTTGAAGAAACTATTGCCGTCGCGTCACCTCCAACCTCACCCCGTAAAGTGCGAAAGGGACAACTGCAGCTCAGGCTGATTTTACCTACAAAAACTTTGACTAAAAGACGTTTCGTATTCTGCTGTTTTCTTCATGAAAACTGGTCTGATCTAAAAAATTCTTATATCAAAATTCAGAGGAAAAGTATATCTATGCTCCTATCATTTCTTTTTTTGTTAAAAATTTATAAATTTTGTCTGAAAGTCTTCTGAACATGGCGGTAAAAACTGGCATTTTTTTCGGATTTTTGGATTGTCATATTTCTTTTTGTGATTATGTTTTGGAAAAAAGGAAATGATACAGGCACGTATTAATTAGACCTAGATTTTATGGAAAAAAATCATTGCTCTAGAGGCATTATCCACGAAGAAAACAGCAGAATGTGTTTGTATGGAGAAAGTCTCACTAGAGTCCCCTCTTAATCTTGAAAATGAGCTGATGCAAAGAGACGTCTACTACTTGCGCTCTTAGTTATTTATTTATTTATTTATTTATTGTAACGTTGTACTCGGCTGCTAACGCATCTGAATCTGAGTAGAAAAAAATAGGAAATAAAAAGTACCTAATTGCGCTTGCAGCTGATGTTTTTAACTGGCAATACTGCAATGAGTAATTAAATACTGTCGCAGACTCCGCGCACGGAACTGTTTTGTTGAATGTTGGTAGTTGACTTCCCTCTCAATAGGTATGACTGACGCTCGCGGACTTCCTGCGGTTCGAGAACGGTCAGTCAGTCTCGACCGGCGTTCACTTGACACTACGCAGCAGAGAGTGACAGTGTCGGAATAGGCTAATCATACCTCTGCCACCTTCTTATAGTCACGTAGAAAGAAATATTTCTTGCATTACCTGCACATTACCGTGGACAATAGAAAATTAATTAATCTCAGTGTAACCCCAAATTGGGTGAGTGTTGCAAAACCTATATTATCTAGATATAAGTGATCATTGCATGACTTGCTAAAATTTCGCTATTCGTAAATTTTGTAATAATACCTACTTCAGACACTTGAATCTTGAACCGTTGATTTACATAAATTGCGCTGGTGTATCAACGGTGATTGTTAATTTAAACACCATATTTTAACTTTTATGTTTTCACCGAATGACCGTAACATAGGTGTAACGGGTCATGACGGTTAAATAATCTTCATCCTTTCATCTATTATTTTCCTTGTTCAAGTAGTATTGGTGAGTGGTAGTAAGTCAATGGAAGTAATTGTTTTGTAAAATTCTGTTAATCATTATTGTTATAAAATTTTCCATCTACCTCACATCACTAGATGTTATCATTTTATAATTCATCATGCTTTTAAATTGTACCACGCTGCTTAGACTGCTTCATCTTGATGGCTAATTGATGCTAGATCACCGCTTTCCACCGTAGATTCCATGTTCGACGGTTGTCAGGATGTTGCAGTCAGTGGTACGAATTCGGTCATTTTCTAAAATGCCTAATTCGGGATATTCCAGGGTTCTTCTATACCGGACAATCCTCCGTGTTGCTACAAGGGCTGAGGCTGGACTACCCTACGTGCTACCCTCCGATACGAAGATCGACCTACCTACCTGGCTGCCACCAGTCACCTACGTTCTGGAACTACAGGATAGTGGTTTTCTTTCGGCGGTCTAGAACCTAACACGCGCTCGATGTCGAGAACTCACACCAGTCTCTTGCTGGGTTTCTATTTTTTATTTTATATAATATTTTTTTAAATAAATTTTTGTATCTACCCTCTCTTCGAGAGTTTAATTTACCTGCCTGGCCCCTAACCGTTACATTATTTAAACTTCATGTACAATAGTGGTACATAGGCGGACTTAATGCCACAAGGCATTCTCTACCAGTCAACCTTTGGGTTATAAAGGACAACGATGTGAATGGGTACAAAATAATATTTAAAAAAACAACTTGTATACGAAAATGTATATACTTACATATAATAATACACATATACAAATAAAATAGACTAATATATACCAATAAAAAATAAATAAACGAGAAACCTATTAATAATTAATATGACTAGACTTCTACCTCTAGATGAGAGCTATTTAGTCTGACTCAAATAGTGGTCCAATGGTCAATACCTTTCTTTTAAAAGTAAATTTGCTTTCAGCGTTTTTAATGCCAAAGGGTAGCGCGTTCCAGAGTTTTATTGTTGACACAGCGTATGAATTGGACATAAAACCGGTGCGGTGTGAAGGAATTTGGAGGAGTAGATTTTTGAAAGCTCGAAGGTTACGACTGTGAGAACTGCCCAATACTTTAAAATAAGTTTTTAGATAATCGGGAGCACAAGGATCGTTCATAATAGTGAAGAGCAAGCAGAGAGATCTGAGGGACCTCCTGAGGCGGATAGGCAGCCATTTAAGCTGAGAACGGAAGGAAGAAATGTGATCGTATTTACGAAGGCCATAAACAAAGCGAATACAATTGTTGAGAAGTCGATCCAATTTATTTAGAAGTTCTTGGGATAGATCAGGATAACAAACATCAGCATAGTCGATAATGGGAAGCACAAGTGACTGGACCAAAGTGATTTTGGTGCTGGATGGGAGGAAATGCTTGAATCTATAGAGAGACCGCAGCGAGAACGCGACTTTCTGGCTCACCTGAGCCACGTGTTTATTCCAACTAAAACTGTCGTCAATGTACAGACCTAAATCTTTTACATGAGGAGAAAGAGAAATGACGGAGTTCTCGTACATCAGTGGCATAAGTTGGCCAGTGTTCACACTTCTCAAATAGTACGAACTACCTATGAGGATGGCCTGACATTTCCCAACGTTAACAGAAATTCCAAATTTGCCAGACCACTCACTGATAGCATGAAGATCAGCATTGAGTAATGAAATGCAATTGTCAATGTTGGCAATGTCTGATTGAGCGTAAAGTTGCAAGTCATCAGCGTACAGATGGTAAGAACATTTAAGGATAACAGTAATGGAGTTTATAGCATAACACCGCCACCGGTAAACTTGAAACATTCTTTAGACAGTTACTATACGGAACCACTACTTACCATCGTCGAGGCACTTCCAGACTTCGAATAGGTACTTTTTTTTTAATTTTTACGTCGATAAATGTTAGTAGATGGGCTAGTTCGTGCCTTGTTTTAATTATCTACACCGAAGAAACCTGGAAAGTTCTGCAACATTGATCGTAATATAAATTTACATTTTAACGGGCAGTTACCGTGCAGTCGGGCGGAGCGGCCGCTTGAGATATAACCTTTATAGTGGCCGACATGCATTTAAACTGCCTTATGAACACTTTTAAATTATTATCATACCCACATATTGAATACGTGAACAATTTTTAGTTTCCGTGCAGGTATTCGTTGCTTCTATTCGGAGAACAATTTATTGTAGGAAGTACCCACACTTCACAATTAAATGAAGGATTATCTCGACTTCAAAGGGAAAAGTTTCGCTTTCAACCTCAAAGGTAACTCTTCAATTTAAATTGCATCTCTCTGATATAAGTAAAACAACTTTATCTAACTTAATTTGAGATAGTGTCGAGTTTCCGATACTTATTTCAGTAGATGTACGGACAACTTTTGTGCTTCAGGATATTTTGCAGTTTCAATGTAAAAATGAAGCTACATAATGTTTGCATACTTCTGTTTACAGTTTCTTAACACCGGTTATCATGGTGTCGACTTCAGCGTTAAAAATAGAAATCGCCGACGGGAAATAGTCGGAAACACTTTAAAAGTTTTTTAATCTGTGACGAAACTACGTTGTCAGTGAACAGCGAGGCTTCAGATTTTCCTGAATTGCTTTTAGGAAGTTTAATTTTTATCTTTCCGAATTGAAAGGAACTTTCGTAGTTGGAGTACGGGTCATCTAGTTACCTGCTTTAAGGACCTCACTGCAACTTCGCCTGGGAACTATGGACGAACTTTTGAGTAGGTTTGACCTCATCTGAATGATTCATAGGGATGTGAGTAGTACTTATACCTCTATAAGATACCACTTATACTTTATAAAATATAAACGAAGTTATGCCTTGTTTAAACTCGTCTAAAGTTGGTAATGTGGACTTTTTTTGTAAGGTAGCGAAACATAGGCAACTAAAATACTTCAAGCCTAACTTCCGAAACTAATGTTATTTTCCTATGAATGATGCAGTGTTTTTCTTTTGGAAGGCGATTGTTTTATTATTTCTTTATGTTTGTAATTTTCATTTGTCACTTAACTTGTTTAATATCTTTTGAGTTTCCACTGCCATTGTCTCACGTAAACTGAATTACGGGCTGATAAATGATGGGAAACAAACAGGACATAATCGTATTTCCTCAAAAGCTGTTAAAATTAATCACGCGTTACGCGAAAACGCGTTATTAGCAATTGAATAGGTGCTACGTAGCTTAAAAGCGAGTTAATGTTGTCATGTATCTGTAGCGGTTTTACAGCGGCCGAAATAAAACGTGCTGTTACGATATGCGCTCAAGGAATTATGAGGCGAAATTAAATTTATAATACCCTCGAAGTAATAACGTCCTAAATTGTTACGAGCGTCGTATCATAGTACGTTTTTACATTACTGTCGAGCATTAATCACGAGGCGAGGAGATCGACGGACGGTAAATAATTTACTGCTGATATCAAGCCTAAGCTCCATAAATCCTCGTCATGAAATAGCAACCGGATTGATAGTCACTCGATTATAATCAGCGGTGGTGCCCCTCATCCGATATTCTATATTAATCACCGGCTAAGGGCGTTAGGATTCTGTTTACAGCTCAGGATTACAGCAAAGTAACCAGGGATCGGTGGGCTTAATAAGCAACAAAGTGGGATGTGACGCACTTTGGTTTATTGATTATGGCTTGGACCAAGGGTCGTAGTTTCAACGGGCTTAGGTCTACGTGTGTGCTGCTGTAGCTTGCGATAAACGCGGCTTTAACGGCTGTAAACACAAGGCCTGCAGGTAAAATGCCACTTGCTCACTTCAGATGTCGCTACCATTATTAGTCCATAATTTGACTTCTCCTGTCATTCAAACCATGTTTTTTCTGTGTACAAGCTTTTACCTAAAATACTTAATAAATATTTATCGTGCCTGCAGCCTTAAATTGCATTATATCGATATTATTATTGGTCTGCAAGAAATAATTTGGTATTTTTCATTAAATCTGCTATTTTACCAATGGCAGACGGTTAATTTTCCTCAACTCATCTTTTAATGACTCTACAAGTCTCGAGCACATTTTAATCGTTTAATTTAAAATTTTAATGAAAACGATACAACATCAGAAGCACAATTATGATAGCTTACAGTGCTGGCAGCACTGATTTAAGGTCCGTCTCACGGGTAGACTGCCAGTTTTAACTTTATGTTGCAGATCACAATTATTTCAATCGTAAAATATCGTATTTAGTTATATAGATTAGTTTTTGATTTGCTATAGACCGAAGGGTTGTGAGTTCAAACCATCACTTTATATGAAAGAAATACTAAAATCAAAGTAATCAAACTATATACAAAAATCATTGAATGAAATAAATAAAATATCACATTACCGGATAAAAGTGTATATAATAGTATTATCGTCCATCGAATCTAAAAGGAAATTGTGCTATATATTTGAGCGGTACAAAATTACTTATGTCGGGGGATCCTGAATTTTATACACGTAGGAAAATCATAAATAGGAGGACCCTTTCTTCCCTGAATCATTTATCGTCCGATACGATATCTGTGTATATGTATCAGTTTTATATTCTTGGCGCAGATCAGTGATATTTCAGCCTTCTGTGAGATTAAGTTTCACTTCGCTCCGTTATCGTAGTCTATTAAGAGCAATCTCGGTTGCTATCTCGCCGCTGATTATGTTACGAACTTATTATACAGCTCGTGGCCTAGTTAATAACAGATTAACAGCCGCACGGGTCAATCTTCTAGGTTAAGCAAGGCTTGTCGAAGTTGGTCCGTGGATGGGTGATCATCTTAGCATAAAGGTTAGGCCATTGTTATCAAGAAATAATTACACAAAGTAAAGCACCTGACTGAGTTCGAACACACGACCTACAACTTGTAAGTCGCGGACAATACCACTGTACCACTACTGCTCGTGCCACTGGTCCCGGCTGTCATTTTAAGAGTTTTGACAGTCGTTACGGGTTGTCAGAAGCCTTGCCTTAGTTAGGGTGTCGAGTTACCAAGAAGAGGTCATATTGGCAGTCACTCCATGCAAAATACTGGTACTTGGCTGCGTCCGTTAGACTAGCAACCGAGCCCAACGTTGGGCAAGGCCTAGGCAGCTTTATATTACACAGCCACTTCACTTTGTTGATAGTTCTGAGAGTAGGTATATTGTCGTGTTACCTTTTACTAATGGTCGAAGTGCGACCCGCTTCAACGTCCTTTGACATAATAGTATGTCAAAAGGTCCATCGAACTAGAGATCCGTTAATGGATGTCCTTCATGAGACATCATTGCTGTTTATTTTTATAACTTGCTGAATCTCAACTCAAATAACCAATTAAAAATATAACTTTTAAGCAGACAGAATGCTAAAGTCGATACTTGGTGGCGATGGATTTAAATTATCTCGAATTATAAATTTAAGTTTTGTGATATTTATAATAGTTTAATTTTGCATGGTACATAGGTACCTACGACTGCTGTAAGTTACACGGTACACTGTTATACCCACTTAGCAACGAGCTTCTGAGTTGAGTCCAACTTAAATGTTCTTCAATTCTTAGTTGAAGTTATTAGGAAAGTTAAACAGTTGATGTGTTTAGTGTGTTCCAGGTTATTCCTTGCTCTCGGATTCATAAACATTAATGTTACTTGCTGCTGCAGACTTCTCGATCACGTCATTTAAATAATATGATGTAGGAAAACTTTTGCCTATAAAAAAATATTTGAAAACATGATAATTACGTTTCAGAATATACTTTGTTGATTTGGCCATTTAGAGAGGATGAATGAAAGGCGACTAACAAAAGTTAAATACAAGGCAGACGTGAATGGAAACGCCGGGATGGGTTGCCATAGAAGGACGTACACGGATCTTATTGGTGATGTTCTTCAGAAAGGCCAGGTGCGCAGTACTCATAACCGGCGTGCGTGTGTGACTAGATGAACATTAGTGAAGCAAAAGAAATATGTCAGGATTGTAGCAGGTGGTTCGGCTTTTCTGTAGTTACTGCGTATGCAGAAACTACAGAACGCCTTTTTCCAAAGGGGTAGCCTCAAGAAAAAAAGGCGTGACTTTATGTATGTTTCCACATAATTATGTTTTTGAAGGGCAGTTTAACCAATCCCTATTAAGGTTATAATTCAAACATAAAAGGGGGACAAAATAGCTCAAACATAAAAATAATCCCTGTATAATCTATTCATTATACATGCGTACGTTTATGAATCTATTTATATCGGTATTATGCTGCGGGAGGCTAAATTTATGTTAGATTTAACTGCCTCCCGGCGAATCGTTTGTAGGTCAGGCTCCAAGCTTCAATTTTGCATCCCCTTTATATATTAAGGTGAGAGGGTGTAACTTAGCGAAGTGGACCACCTGAGCTCCGTATCTTAGCCGGGTAAATAATAGCCTAGATTAAATAGTAATAGAACTGCCCGGGAGCGGCCTCTGTCGGTGGAATATTAATTCTCCGGACAATGGGGTAATGGAAAATTATGCATTGACAATGTGTATTGAGGTATGCCTTTCTTGGGTCCTGATTCATTGTGCCCCTTGCTTTAACTATGCAGCATCTGGGTTCATTCCAGAGATCTATAATTTATTATGTGCGAGTTTTATTAGTGATGTTCTTCAGAAAGGCCAGGTAGGCAGTATTCATAACCGGCGGGCGTATATGATTTGATGTATGAATGGGAGTCCGGGTAGATACGAGACGCACAGGACCGACATCTAAAAACAGATTAAAAGTGCTCCTTTATTATATATTATTTTATACTGTGTAATATTCGAAACACACAACCAAACATACCCACACACACACTCACACATACACTCTCACACACACACACACCCACACATACTCCTATTCCTTGTTTACATAAATTTTGATAAGTGTTATGTAGGTATTTATATTAAACTAAGTTTATGCTTATTAAAACTACTACAAGGTGCAGCAAATTGTTAATGAACTGTAAGAGGAAGGCGCCTGTGTCTGTAACACAGTTTATACTAGCACAGACACAGACGTTCACTCTGTCTCAAATAATGTATAGTGTTGTACATCATAACATGGCGTTTTTATGTGTAATTGAGATGGAAAAATTTTATTAGTTTTTTTTTTTTATTAAACTTTATTCATTTATTATTTATTTATTTAGATTAGTGTGCGACGCTTGGGGCCTATGTCCAGCAGTGGACGACGTTTGGCTGAAATGATGATGATAATAATGAGTGGTTGTACTGTTTGCCTATGTCCCTTCTAATATTATAAATTCGAATGAGACAGACAGAGTTAGTCAGTCTGTTTGATTAGGATATAGGAAACTTTTTCCAAGTGTTTGTATGATCCCTGCGGATAATCATTGAAATTCACGTGGGTGCAGCCGCTGGCAGAAAATTGTTAACGATAAACGAATGATGGTAGTATGAAATACCTATAAAACAGCATTTATTGAGATCTACATAAATAAATCGTCTTGACGAACATTAAAATATATGCACAATAAAGAAAAAAGTAATAAATGAAGTAAAGAAAAGTGTTTATTTGCCACAAAAACGACATATAAATTAATAGATTTTTCATAAATTAAACCCTTAACGATATAATTAATAAGTAGTTAAAATATGTTAGTATAGAAAAGTAAGATTAAAAATAAAATACCATATTTGAGTAAGATGATTGATGAATAATAAAAAGCAGATTCATGTCGTGACTGTGACAAGAAGGCTTCCACTCAGCATAATGCTGTGCCGTGGGGCACCCAGAGCACGTTGCTGATTTTCAGTGGTCGGCTAGGAGGTGACGTACGGAAATCAAAGTCTGTGGCGTATAAGTTAATACAAAAATATATAACAAATACAGAAAGAACATTTATTTTATGTTGTCAGTACGAAAACTGGCCGAACAGTAACCGCAATACATGCGTCACGTGACATAAGCACAGCCATTTTTATGGGAAAACAAACCTTTAAAAGGCTCTATATTTTGCACTTTAACCGGCACATAACATATCTGGCCAAAACAACAGAAAATTTTGGAACTCTGTTTTTATTCAGTACGTTACTAGTATCTACGAATATGTTATATTCAGTGGGATTTATAGGCGAATCGCGAGGTACATGCAAATGTGAAACAAAGACTAGAGTATCACAAAACAAAAAGCGAATAGCTGTGGCATACACTTGTTGGGTGAATCGTTCTAGTGATGCGGGTCGTTGCGGGGAAACTACGGGTAACGGTAAATGTTCCTGCTTTATGAAATGCGACGAAATTGATTAAGTATCAAACTGTTATCACTAATCTGATGACATAATTAAGGACTATTTCTTCTGTGTTGCAATTTTATTTTTAAATTGGCCAATGAGCCAACGTTTGCTCGAGCGTGTAGCCGTCCTTATTGTTTGCAACGAATCCGTAGTCGGCGTGCTACGGTACGGTAGCCAGTGTGCTACGACACCGTAGTCGGCGTGCTACGGTACGGTAGCCAGTGTGCTACGACACCGTAGTCGGCGTGCTACGGTACGGTACCCAATGTGCTACGACACCGTAGTCGGCGTGCTACGGTACGGTAGCCAGTGTGCTACGACACCGTAGTCGGCATGCTGCGGTACGGTAGCCAGTGTGGTACGACACCGTAGCCGGCGTGCTACGGTACGGTAGCCAGTGTGCTACGACACCGTAGTCGGCGTGCTACGGTACGGTAGCCAGTGTGCTACGACACCGTAGTCGGCGTGCTACGGTAGGGTAGCCAGTGTGCTACGACACCGTAGTCGGCGTGCTACGGTACGGTACCCAATGTGCTACGACACCGTAGTCGGCGTGCTACGGTACGGTAGCCAGTGTGCTACGACACCGTAGTCGGCGTGCTAAGCGGCACCGTAGCGTAATAATGTGTGTAGTGACTTTAAAAAAATGAATGATTAAAATATTCGTAAAGTAAGTTGCTACGTTAAGAATCAGCCACATTCTTCTGTGTACTTCTGCAGCTGCCAAATTTACTTTTGTGCCAAGAATTGTCGATATGGTGATATCGCTTTTGTTTGCAAATTCTGGAAGTAAGGGTTAATATTGTCATAAAGATCTTTGTAACGTCATCGTCATCATCTTTGCAACCAAAAGACGTCTTTTCACACCCAAGCGTCGCCACACTGGTCGGTCCTGTACGTCTCGCATCTAACGGACTCCCGCAGCCTTGACCAGGTCGTCCTTCCACTGAAGCATCAGCCGGTACGCGGTCGCCATTCCGAGTTTTTTGGCCCAACGACTTCTTCTTCTACGAGCAATTTGCCCTGCCCATTGCCACTTAAGTAATGTGTTGTGTCTAAATGCTAATCGGTATAGAAGCAAGGATTCAAACTGTCATAAAGATCTTTCAAACAATTTGTGCCTAAATCCCAGTGTCCGGGTTTAGTATGCTAATCGCGGCAGCACTAGGTGAGTCACGCGTAGGGGCGTGCGGCCCGCGCTATCGGTGGCGTTTTCGCGCTCCGCTGGATATAGTGAAAAGCGTCCGTTGCAATCTCTACCCACGCTTGAACACTTCGCACTCACATCGTATATATTGTGCCGCGCTATCACTTAGATATATTGTTTTATAAATGTTATGTGCCCCAGTACTGTACTCCACTTCCCCACGAGGAAAAAAAAAGCCGCATTTTAAAACGCAGAAATAATTTATTTTGGAATTTATATAGAAGTGAAAGGAAATCGAATAATGGAAAGTCGGCTCGTTTGTTTTTTCTGCCCCATAAATGTCCTCGGAGGAAAGGAATTACGAGTTGCGTAAGCAAGGAGGTGAATTTTCTTTTTTTGTATTCTTTCTTATGTATTTTTACCAATTTTAAGATAGGTTCTGATTTTATTTGTCGGTAATTTTTTCATGGACTAAAGAGGTAAAGCGGTCTCAGACATCCAACTGAACATCCTAAGTAAAAAGTCATAATTCGAGATTTGACTCTCGTCTATTTCCTACTCCAATATTGGCCGAATTTAAAATGAAAAAGAAAGATATCTGTCGTGCCCGTATGTTTTCCGTTTTGATGATGTATTATCTTTAGAAGCACTAGAACCATCAAAAGATGCTCAAAATTGCGCTGTCAACCGAGGCCTTTTTTATTTATTTAGTTTTTTGGGTGCGCAATCATCCAATGACTTCTCCCGCTCTGGGTGAAGCAGCCCTTCTGCTTCACCAAGAGCGGGTGTCAGAATTTTACTAACTAAAACCTAGCGAAGTTCCTTCAGTTGCTTGTGCCAAGGCAGCGGTAAATCTCTTTCAAATTTATCCGCGACCTAGACAGTGTCAACAGAGGCCTAGTGTACAAATTTAACAACTATAAAAGAGTAAAGAAATACATAGAAGCACCACATAGTCATCATTAATTTGACATTATCTTCTTTGTTAAATTTATCGAATATCTTCTTAATTGGTCCGATACTGAAGGAGGAAATAGGCGACGGCCAAACCTCGAATTATGACTTTTTACTAAGGAAATCCAGACGGAGCTGTCTGTCCGCATTTCCTCCTAATAAACTGAATATCCTACTAATATTACAAGTTAAGACTATCAAACTATCCTAACTTAACTAATATAATAAGTTAAGACCCCAAATTTTGTAAGTTTGTTCTTACGTGTAGGATTATATCTGGAACCATTTCAACTATTTGAAAAAATCATTCACCGTTTGCAAGGTACATTATTTCTGTTGGATATTAAAGGATGGATGGATAGTGATGGCTATAAATTATTATGACCCACGCAAAGGCAGGACGGGTCACTAGTATATTATGCGAATGTTTGTGAGTATTGACGTTTATTACACTTTCGAGCAAAAACTGAACGGATTTTTTACTTTACAGTATTTATTGCTTATGCATCAGAATAACAAATATCTATGAATATATCAGGGAAAGTACTAATTCCATGTAGGTGGAGCCGCGGGCAGTAGCTAGTACGTATGTATTTGGAAAAATTAAGTCGAATGGTATTTTGTTCCATAATAATGGCGTGTTCTGTGCGATGCTGTTCATCATTAGTGGATATGGATCAGATCAGCCGTAAAGTTTTAACGAGCGGTCCCGGAGGCGCACACACACACACATATACATATATAAACACATATAATAATATACTCATGTCATAGTTATTCGTATCTCTCAATAAACTTGTGTTACTAAGGAAGTTATTGCGTATTATATTACGTTAGGCTCATATTATGGATTTATACGAACATAATATCACGTAGGTAAGTAATATTTTATCTATTCGTAACAAGCAAATTTTGTAGAGAGCAAATTGTTTTGTTTTTAAAGTAAATCTTGGTCGGATTTTCAAAAAGTAAAGTATCGCGTATTCGGAATTAAAGGCGAATTTCGACTTACAATCTGGTATTTTGGTTCTGGAACTGTTTTACCGACAAAATACCTAAAAACTACGGGTCATATGATTAAAACAAAATATTCAGCTCATCGTCGAATGCGCTGAAGGTAATCTAGCAGAACATCTGTCGGGTAATGTTTCGGGTCGCCAGAAACGTGCGGAGCTTGACTCACATTTGGCAAATTTACTTCATAAGGAATGCAACAACGAGGGAATTCAAAACATAGCACCGCAAACTTTAAAAAGTCCTCAAATAATCATCGTCCCTGTTATCAGTGGCGGGATAGTCAGACGACATTGTGGCCTTTGCGGGTAGAATGAGGTTGAACAGGAACGTGGGCTTTGGCACAAAAAAGAGAGGTTCGCCTTCGCCCAGCTGTGGACGATGATGATGATGAATCATCATATTTGTGATATATCCGTCTAAAAATTTTCAAATGTGCATTCCGTGGTCTATTACTAAAGGAGCACACGGCTCCAAATTCAAATGAACACTAATGCAAACAACCCATTGATGATACAAAAAGAGCTTTTTGCGTCTTTTGTTGGAGATCCAAACAAGTACCTAAATAATTAATTAAATAGTAACACTGCAAAAAACTTTATTAACTTTAGTATCTACCCAATACCTCATAGATGTCTGATATAGTTGATAATAGGCTAATAGGAAACGCATCACTGGCCAAGTGTTTGGTAATCAATATTCCGTTAATATTAATTGAATCAGAACAGAAACGTGTTTGACTAATACACCGTCATAACATAAATATAAACATGGATAACAACCAGCCAGGTGTTCTGAATCGATGTAATTGAAATATTTATTATTTTAATAAGTTATCTACGTGGTAAGTAATAACAGCAGATTGGGTCGATCTGTAAGGTTAAGCAACGCTTGCCGAGGTGGGTCCGTGGATGGGTGACCACCCATTACCGAGACTCCGTTATGCCTCTGTAACCACGTTAATTTGCACGTGCCGGCTGTCTTTTGTAGATTCAAACAGTCGTTACCGTAGTAGGAAGCGAGAAATCTGCAACCAACATATCCTAGAACTTTCAATTATTAGTTTTAGTTATTTTTCGCTTTGTAGTGTTTAGTTTTGTAACGTTTTAATAATCTCTTTTCATTTTGGTATGCACGTCCAATCACCATATAATACATTTTTATCTTATATCCAAGACATACTGAGCATTAAGGAGTTCTAGTGGCCATCTGTGGTCTTCTTTATCAGTTCCACTTCACCAAATTATACTTTCTGAGTGCAAATGACTGCATTGTTGATGAAAATACCAGAATCGCTATTTGTATCCCTTTAATATTTGAGGAGTTCCCCCAATTTATCTAGGCTCCCATCACCTGATCCTGACCTGAAGACCATGGAACCACCTGGTAAGTATATCCTTTCAAACAAAATATGAATTTTTCAAATCGGTCCAGGCGTCTTTGAGTAATCGGGGAACAAATATATTTAGTAGTTGCCGACGAATTGAGAACGTCCTGCTTTTTTTGAAGTCGTTTAATATTTAACCTAGGCATAGCCACAAAATTCTTGATGAAATCACAAAGTAACTAACTTCGTTTGGTCACATATTTCTTTAACTATACTATCTTTTCTAAATACAAGAGAGCAGACATATTATATATCAGACATATTCATCTCATTTATCGATTGTTTGTGAAGAAATATCGACGCAATTAAGTGTAACACACTAATTGTGGCCCGGGCGGTTAGGACAGGACACCCTTCCCTAATGCCGCATCAATCGTTCTAAATTAGATTCGGGCAATCGCGACCGGATCCCAACTTATTTCGATATAAAATAATATATTCCAAGCTGATACATGCGAGAGATAGGGTGGCAATATGAAGACGTTCCCGAGCAGATCAAATATCCAGCGAATATAAACGGCCATGTTCGTATATTTGCCACATGTGTGTGTGTATGTATATGTGGTGATGGAGCTGTTCCATATGTGTGTAGTTGTGAGTCTACCTCATTCAGAGTTCGCTTTGATGTGCAAGAACTGGCCGCCATCACCAGCTAGTTAATTAATGTTCAACCAGTTCTTTCTCATTATGAGATTGTGGTCGACCATTTTTTTGTACTTACGAGATGGCCAAGTCGCATTTTTACATCGGTGGGGTATGACGTTATATTATTTCTTCTTACAAAATATGATTTTAATGACTTCCGATTCGCAAAACGACCTATGGGCAGAATGATTTATTCTCAAAATTACATAGTAACAAAAGTCCTATTAGCTAAAGGTCCTTTTGTCAAAGTAAATTATTATCGATATTTCGCCAATATATAATTTATTCTAAATTAAAATTGAAATAAAAAAAGAAGAATTAAAGCATTAATGGATTATGGCGAGTCAAGTCAAGTTTGGACATTTCCTATTGAGAAAAGCCGACATGAAACTCCACGGTTACTCTTTTAAAAAATGGCTTGGTTTTACAATATTTCCATGTTACAGCATTAGTACTTTATATGGGGAGACAACGTAGGCCCGACAACACGTCGTAAGAAAAACAAAAAAAGATTATATATTAAATAAACAAAGAAAATAAAACGAATTAAAAAGTTAAAAAGCATCTGGAAGGCCTACAATGTTCACACATTTACAAAACTATCGGTAAAAGAATCTATACAAAGAAAAATAAAAAAGTATAACAAGACTAAATTTAACATGTGGCACAAATGTTGTTATCAGTTTAGCGTTGTGAGTATCTCAACTGAAAATAGTAGAATGATACTAAATATCAAAATTAGTAAGTTAATACGGTTATTAGTCACATCTCTAAAAACACGGAACAACTCTAACTTTCCGGAACGCTGTCGCTCGTGCATTTTGATTCCGGTGGCTTAGCTGAAAACTATCTTTCGATCCTCGCGACTCTGTGTGTCCCGATTTAGGGGCTCTTCGTACGGGCTGAGGGCTTGACCTTTTTCCCACTGCTGCACGCTGCTAACTACCTGCACGCTGCCTAAGCACGCTGCCAGGATCTTGACCTGCATACCTGTGGCTTACCGCCGTGCGAGCCTACGCACGCTGCCCGGTTTTTGCCTGCCTACCTGCGGCCTGCCGTCGCGCGAGCTGGTGCCAGCGCAGCCTACCCTGCGCAACCCTAGCTGCTACAGTTCCGGTGACCTATGGCTGAGCCTGTGCTGACTGGTCCCCGCGTCTACCACGTGCTGCCAAGGGACGGTACCTCACTTATATTTTAACCGCGTGTGGTTATTTGGTACAGAACTGAGTGGCGCTTTGAACCCACGACCTAGCTGTAGGATAGTATCTAAATTATATGTAACTTGGCAAGCTGTTTTCTTTAACTTACTTCTAACTACCAGTTAGCGGCCTGTGCAGCTTACCTAGCGCAGACCTAGCCGTTACACAGTGCTGTAACTATTCTTAACAAAAGGCTATAAAAATGATGGAAAGCCATTTTAAAAAGACTAATTAAAAGAAGGAAAAAAAAACAAAAAGAAGTAATGAGATTGAGAGTAGTTAGAGACATCCACATATTTGTGCCGTTTATGAGTTACCAAGAAGCCGCATGCGCAGAAGGAGCCAATTTTTTTTATCTTCACCGTAGTCCTTGATTTTATAATATGCTTTTTTAATAAGGACACGTTTGATGCAGTTTTTGAACTTTTTCTGTAACTGACTTTGGCAACTGGAAACTGAGTATTACAATTTCGTGCTTACTGCGTGTATTTAAATTATGGAAGTCGCTTCTAGTTTTGAAAAGCCCTTGATTTTTGCGGACATACAAAATACATTCCAAATTATAAAGTGAAGGTAGAGTCAGAATATCGATCATTTTAAATTTTTCTCTGAGGGACTCGGGACCCATTTTATAGATCGCACGGATTGCCCTCTTTTGTAAGATGAAAATTGAGTCAATATCAGCCTCAATTTTCATCTAAATAATCCCCACAGCAGAATGCCATAAGACATAATACTGTGGAAATAAGCATAGTATACTAAACTAGCTATGGCTACATCGGTTAATTGCCTTATTTTCCTTACTGCATATGCAGCTGCACTTAACTTACCCGAAAAAGTTCTAAAGTGCGCGCCCCACTGCAATTTTGAATCGATAGTAATCCCTAAGAATACAGCTTCCATTATAACTTTAAGATTTTTGCCGTCAAGATTTAAATTTAGGTCACGTTGTGGTACATTTGGTGAAGAAAAATCAAGACATTTAGTTTTTTTCGCATTCAGTACAAGATTGTTAGCTGCGAACCATTTTGAGAGAATAATTAGACTTTCGTTGACATGTAAGACACCCATATCTATCCTATCTATTTAAAAAAATAGCGAAGTATCATCAGCAAATAGAATTATATCCGATAATTTGGCCATTATAAAAGGGAGATCATTAATGTAAACAAGACAAAGGAAAGGGTCGAGAATTGAAGCTTGGGGCACGCCCATCTTGACTAGAGACCCGGAGGACGTCGCCCCATTAACATTCACTTTTTGCTGTCTGTTTGATAAATATGAAAGCACAAGATCAGCAGCTTGTCCTCGAATTCCGTAGTGGTGTAATTTCCAGATCAGTGTGTGTTTGTCGACGCAGTCGAACGCTTTTGAGAGATCACATAAAATGCCTATGGCATCCTGGGACGCCCAAGATTCTAAGATGTGGCTGATGAGTTTTACTCCCGCGTCCGTTGTCGACCTAACTTTCGTGAAACCAAACTGCTGATTATGCAGGATCCCATTTGAATCGAAGTGAGACAACATCTGATCCAGCATGATTTTTTCATAGATTGTACTCAATGCTGAAAGCACGAATATTATTGGTCTATAATTAGAGGGATCACTCTTACAACCTGATTTGAAAATTGGTACTACTTGACTGTGTTTCATTAAGTCAGGAAACGTGCCGCTGTCCAAACATTGATTGAATATGCCTGTTAGGACAGGAGCAACTGGGCTGTTGAATTAAAAAAAATTGACGATTTTTTTATGTATTTTGAAACTTTACATATCATAAATTATATTGTCGTTGCAAAAAACTCTTAAATATATTTTTTCAATTAATAATAAGCATTTGAAAATCGATAAAATGTTTAACAGGACCACATGACTACGAACGGGCCACGATTGGTCGCCATGTTGGTGACGTCATAACGTTCAAGGAATTTCACGATAATACAGTGTCAACTATACGTGGATTGACTAAAATATCCGATTTGAGCAAAAATATGACTTATATAATAACAGCAAATTTTATTCAGTCATGTGTGATCAAGGATTCATATAGGCTTATTTCGATAATATACCCACCTGATGGACGATATGGAAGTTTTGTGCATAAATAAAGTAGTCGTAATGAATATTACCTACGTGTTAGTGGACCGGTGTTTGCTATTGTTGTTTAGGTACCAGGTACTTTTTAGAAACATAATTGTCCTAATGTAATCGTTTTTACATATGGGTATGTGATATTAGTGTAAAATAAAAAGTAAACAAACACGACTGGCGCGAAACTTTGACTTTGGATATCAAAAAACTTAATTAGTTAGATGCCACTAAATATGATATATCCCGAAAACTTTGGAGCCTTTGTTTTTATTATTTTTTGCATAAAATCCTTAAAAGTTTCGGTATTTCCCATTATTTACACATCCCTTAATAATATTAAACACTAATATCTATATTACATATTTACAAACACTAAAAAACTTTGTAGAACAAAAACGTGATTATCTCGGTACATATTATTATTCTTTCACTAATTCTTCAGTAAATATCTCATAAATGCGTCGACCGATTTTCACGATTCAAACTGATATATGAGTTTTTCGTACCACTTGCTCAAAAAAGTGACATTCTATGCCACAAAAAGCGAACATAACAATAGTCATTTTTAACCTGTTAAAAACAGGGAAAGAAAATTGTACTGAATTTCATTCATCCTCTAGGGGAAGAATGTGATTTAAATTTTGAATACTTACCGAAATTTATACTGAACTACATATGTGTTTACACCATTAAGTTTGTATATAAAGCATTATACATCTTTTTGAAAACGGAATACGCATTTATTATGCAGTTATGATTATTAAATAAAATTACGAAAACCGACGAGGCCGTATGAGCTTGATGCCTTTGCTTTTCCGACAAAAAAATATTAGTCTAGGCATTTGCCGCGTTTTTGTTTTCTTCAAATACATAAACGTTAAGTTTATTTTAATAAATTTTTAATAAATGCTTATCTCATATTATTATTGTGTTATTTTTTTCGCAAATGGTACGAAAAGTAGAGTATTTTCCTCGGAGATAAAGCTGTCTTAGTCTTGGGTGAACTTAAATCCCTCGCTATACTCAGGACTCGTCTTAAATCCCTCCCTTCGCTCGTGATTTAAGTTTTTAACACCCTCGCTACGCTCGGGAGTAAACCTCGAGTCCTTCGTTACGCTCGTGATTTAAATCATCACCCGCGACAGAAGACACTGCTTTATCCCCTTGGTTAATAATCTACTATTACGCCTATATCTGTCATTTAAGATTAAAATAATTAATATATCTCCATTAACAAAAATCATGTTTTCAAGTTAGTGACGTAATTATACAACAATGTAAGTTTGCTGGAAAGTTACCATAATTTACTTTTTCAGTCTTTTGTGATTAAATAAAGAAATTAATACGAATCTAAATTAGAACAAGATAACAACATAATTAACATTTTCTAATTAGATTCTACTTAGACATAGAACATTTCTCAAAACTTTAGTACATCACATATAGTGGGGAGTTTTTTTTGTAGTGAGCAAGCACGAAAACTTTTAAGGTTCGATATTTTCTATCAATATATTTGATATTCATCAATATATTGACGATAATAACAAGATTGAATCGTTTAAAAGTCAAAACACTGTATCAGCTATGTGCTATAATGATTAGAAATGAACGTTGTGACGTCACACGGGCTCGGGTTTGGTCGGGAACTATCGGCGTGTTTTCGGTACTGGATTCATCAAAATATTTGAAATTTGATAATAATTTGTAACTAAAGCGAATAAAAAAAACTAAAAATAGTTTTGTGTGAAAACTTATATGTAACGGTGTTGCAATAATGCGGTGACATACATGTATATACGTATAGGTACGACCAATCTTTCTTTGATGTTTTCCACCGTTATAAAAGGAACGTTTACTCATGTAATGTTTTCCCTAAAGATATATCCATTCGTCGTAAAGTCCGATAGTATTTGGTCCGATATTAGGGCACATATCTTTATTCAATATTTGACGATCATATCAAGCTCTCCCCGGCTCCGTCAAGAGGCTTGCTGAAGCGAACAATAATGCCCGTTTCCAGTTAATGCTTCGATGAATTGGGTAGCGTTACGCGTTTCGAATTTGTGGGAACCTGCTCAATGGAAATAGGTACTGCCAATATACACGTACATTTGACTAAAGGTGTCTGGTAACACTGCTTTTGATCAACTCAAACCAACCAAATTTAATCTCAAAGCTATCTAAAATATTTATTGTTATTATAAACAATTTGAAACTATCCCAGTATTGTTTCACTAAATAAGATAATCTTATTAAAGCCTGTCAGGGAATCTTAATTTCAATTAATATTCTTCTTTTGATCGAGAGGCCTTAACGACAGCAACTAGATTGGTTTTGAGTTCATAATTACTTAGACAAGCGAGCCGAACACAGGGATAAATTGATAATATCTTTGGATAGACGAAGGTTCTCGAGTTGTTTGCGCGATCGATTTCAAAACAAACGCGAACAATCTTAGTTAAACATTAGTTCATTTATAATTTATTCATTTGTTTGAGATCTGAGGAATTATAATTAAATGTTGGCAGAGTTATTGTTGGTAAAGAATGAAAATTTATACAGCCTTATCGATATTGTTATTTACCGATACTAAAATGATTCTATCAGTTTGCCGGTGGCGGCAGCGCAGCGTGACTGTCTAACAAAAGCCTGACGTGCCAGGTAATTGTTTATCACTCGCTAACAGTTCAGTCGGAAACAATCACGTTGGGATTGCTCTGTGTCACGCTAACGCACACCCTGTCACCTGTCAGCCAACGAAAATCTCTAAAGAAATGGCGCAGGTGACGGCTTATAGCGAGTCACACCGATTACGTGAAAATTGTCCAAAGAAAATTGTGTTTGAAAAATGATCTGTGTCTCACTAAATATACTGTAGAGATCAATCTGCGTGGTTAAATAATGTGCCATGATCATATTTCCGTTAATATATAACGCAGGTCACAAGCTTTTTCACAGGATTATTATAGCTCAACATGGTGGTACACGAAGCTACTCGTGGTATAAATTCTATGGTTGCGGATATGAGGATGTGGTTTCAAGACATAATCATCTTACGACTGCTTAAACTTTCACGTGTTACACTTCGTAGTCTCAAGTCTTAGATAAGATAAAAGGCAAGGCACAAAAAGCTCTTTTAATCATAATTATGAAAAGAAAATAGTTTTATGAAAGTAATTACTTAAAAGTTTTTGGTCGTTACCTTTTTTCTCGTCGTAAAACCTTGAGCGTATATTTATAACGTGGCACAAGCGAGAAGTCACTCCTAAATCCTTTCTGATATTATGTTCGTGGACGAAGCGCTGAGAAATATGATGTATGAAGTGTGTAGTAGATATGATAAATGCGAGGCGAATCCAGCCTAAACCTCTCGGGACGGTACTCTCCTAAATTCAAGTAGGTGTGCAAGCGCTGAACTCATCGCACAAATGCTTTTGTTATTTAGTCCCTCCGGCCCTCCATCCGTAAAAACGCATTTTATCCCTTTTTGCCCCACTTATGGTTGAATTCGTGATTTTCTCTCGGCGTGAGTCCGCGTTTTAAAAGGAATGTGCTCGGCAGCTCGGCTAGCATGTTTCAAAGCCACGTCTTTGCCCATGTCTGCAAAGTGTCAGATGCAGGGATACTTGTTAGCTAATGATAGTGCACTTGTAATGTTGTTTAAATTGGCTCTACGGCAGTGCTGCGGGCGATATTTCCTTTAAAACACCGAAAGTTACAGTTTTCTTTCTTTATATTTTCTTTCGTATTTCTAGCTCTCCAAGTCACCTGTTAGAATAAAAAATATAACAATGAAAAAATATTCTTAAGGTCTATAAATCTCCCCAATTAACTCACAATAAACACAAATAATATATTTAGGGATCTCAAGCATTGATCCGGATAGGTTGCCGATTCCTAATTCATTGCTCCCTTAGGGATGTTCTGTCATCATGAATCACGGGTCGAGTTATAATTATTCGGTGGATCTACGGTGATTTTCCCTCAGCACACTGCTAAATATAGATCGGTTCTAATGTGACTGATGAATTGTTTAGTCAATCGAGATTGTGGCGAACTCATCCTATTTGTTTAGGTAGCTATGGGTCTGGTATTGGATTTCACGAGCGTAGGAGTTAAGGTATTTATGAAGTTTATTTACCTAGTTGGTTTTCTAAGAAACGGTTTGTTTTTGACCTCTTAAGCTTTTGGGAAAGCATTATTTTTGCTCTAGGGACCAAATATGAGCTCATTATTGACCGATACGGTGGAATTAAAGTCGTATTGTCAGGTAAATCTCCTTTTTTTTTGAAGTTGGTTAAAAATACCAAAGCTGCAACTGTCTGTGCTGATCACATGAGCGCAGCTGGTTTCAGTGCGCACTATCTTACGCAGTAATCTTAAGAAGCTTATCTACTTTAGCTTACCTAAAACTTCGTGGTATCACATCACACTAATTATGCTAATATTATAAATGGGAAAGTTTGGACTTTAAAACTTTCGCCATATACAATCAAAATCATCGCGTTAAATGCCCGTGATATATTGTTTTGGATGTATGTGTGTTTGTTACTCAATCACGCTAGAACGGTTGAACGGATCTGGACGATATTTGATACAGAGATAAATTAGAGTCTGAATTAGCACATAGGTTACTTTTTCTCTGGGTATAATGTTCCCTTGGGATGAAAAAACTCTTTTCACGCGGGCGAAGCCGCTGACAGAAGGTAGTATTTTCATAAAACCGGCCAAGTGCGAGTCGGACTCGCGCACGAAGGTATCCGTACCATTATAGCAAAAAACGGCAAAAAAAAACACGTTTGTTGTATGGGAGCCCCCCTTAAATATTAATTTTATTCTGTTTTTAATATTTGTTGTTATAGCAGCAACAGAAATACATCATCCGTGAAAATTTCAACTGTCTAGCTATCACGGTTCATGAGATACAGCCTGGTGACAGACAGACAGACAGACAGACAGACAGACGGACCGCGAAATCTTAGTAATAGGATCCCGTTTTTACCCTTTGGGAACGGAACCCTAAAAAAGGAGATGTATTTTAAGGAAAATAAAAAATTAACTTTTAGACCTCTCCTCGTATTCTGAACATTCTATTTGACATCGTAGGAATTCATAATCAGTTCTAAAGTCAGATAATATCTCTAAACCCAATTAAAGTTGAGGCCTTGTTTTAAGAACTGCATTCACAAAAGTCCTCATTCGACATTTCTAATTACCATTGTTCTCCGAAATTGGATTACATATTATAATATTTTTAATGTACAGAATTGAAATAGGCGAGGAGTTAAGCAGTGATAACGAACACACTAACATAATATGGAACTGAAAATTATAGAAATAGAATTTGGCGTGGCGCCAGTAACAACAGGCTCGCAGTGGATTGGTGATTGCGCTCTATATGTACGGTCCATTCTGTACGTATATTGGCGTAGCTCGATACAGCTACCGTATAATGTCGTCAGTTTAAATGGTTGAATTGCGGATGCTCTCGCTTCTATTATTGTTAATACTATATACCTATACATAGTATAGTGTGTAGTGCCATTCTGGGTACATCGTCCTCACATATATGAATTTATTAATGTAAGTAGGTACTTATGTAAATATTGTAAAAAAATATTTATTATAAAAAAGAAAGTATGGAGTTTCTTCTCCGTTCTTCTCCATACTTTTCCGAATGGACGGTAGAATCAATTTTTATAACTTGTAAATTATAATTGCTGACGTTCAAAAGTGCCGCATAATGGCCTAGTTTAAATAAATATATTTAACTTTTAAAATAATAAAATAAATATTTAAGTGGGGCTCCCATACAAGAAATAGTGATTTTTATAACCGCAACAGTTCGTGGCCGACTGTGAAGTTCTTCTACAAAGAGAAACTGCCGAAGTTGAGCAATTGTGGTGTCCCGCAATGATTTGCGCTCATACCGCAATGCACTTTAACATAGTTTACGAGATTTATTCCTTCAATCTCCGGTACTTTGACGAGGCGGGACGGTGAGGGGTGGGGGTAGTGGCGGGGCAAGCGGCGCGGAGCAACTACTCACTGTAATGGGGTAATAACTACACTTGAACGTGGCAATTTGTACTACATTTTTTCGCTAAAAACTTTTTCCTGTTAGTGAGCTTTGAGTTCGGAATGTTGTGTTTCTGCGACATAATCCCGGATAAAATACTGTATGGCTACAAGCTTTTCCTCTCCCGTTGTACCATGCCCTGATTATAAAATATGTTTAAATGTGACGGGAGGCTCTGCGCTTTAGTAATTAACGTTTGTTTTCTTAACGCTCACTAATTAACATATTTTTCTTAATGCAGCTTTTTTGCTTTTAGTGTAATGAAACACGAATTAAAATGACTAATGAATTTAATGTTTTTTGGTTTATCTATAGGACAAACAAGAGCTTGGACATATCCATGCATTTGCCATCGCATAGTCATATTTGGCCGTCATTGTTTGCATACATATGTAAGGCTTGGCTTTCAATAAATATTAATGTTTGTTGCCGACTGATTATATTATAAACCAGCACAACATGCCAGGGCATTCGAAATTCCCTTGTACATTAGCGCTGAAGGGTGTTAAGAGAAATATTCTAATGTGAATGCAAATGCTAAGCGCAGTACAGCGCACTCTGTTTCGCTGAAACAGAGCTGCAGTTAAGGCAAATTGAAACTATAGTGAGATTTAAAAAAAAATCTTGCTTGTAATCCGCCTTTATGAATATTAGTGCTATCCCGGGCTAGTTCCCTGAGTTTATTGTGATAAGCTTTTGCGTTGATAGCTTCAGTCCTTTCTAAAGTTTTTAAGTAGGTAGAGTTCAGATTGGCTTTACGGTTGCTAGCTTTAATACCTGCCCATAACAATAACACAATAAAAGCTTGTTCGAATTTGAATTATTGCGTAGGAACGTCATCGCAAATATTTAAGCTTTATGAAATATGCACGTCGATGAATAGCATACAAAACAAAGTCATGAATAATTTAAAACAATTTCAGCGTACAGGTCATGCATGTTTTAATAAAATTTAATCCTAAACTGATTATTTGTTTCAAGCTTTTACATATTGACTATTTAACAACGCTGTATGTATAAATAATGTATTTATTTCCGCTTGTTTGATTTGCAATACGTTTGTATTTGAGAAAACAGCTCAAATAAATAATGAAATTAAAGCAAAAAGGTGAGTAAAGCATGTTTAACGCTACGCGGGATCTACGCGGCGCTACACAGTATACCGCGGAGGTGAACGAAGCCTACGAGGTGCTATGCTCTGCTACGCATTGCTACGCCTTGCTACGCCTTGCTACGCCTTGCTACGCCTTGCTACGCCTTGCTACGCCTTGCTACGCCTTGCTACGCCTTGCTACGCCTTGCTACGCCTTGCTACGCCTTGCTACGCCTTGCTACGCCTTGCTACGCCTTGCTACGCCTTGCTACGCCTTGCTACGCCTTGCTACGCCTTGCTACGCCTTGCTACGCCTTGCCACGCTGTGCTACGCAGGGACTTATATTAGATTCTACGCGATATTAAAAATTAGTGTTGCTATAAAGGAGTTTGCTCTCTACGCCGAATCATGCTATACCCGTCCTATGAACGTATCTCGCTCGGAAATAAACATGACATGGTAACTCTGCTATCTAGGACTCTACCGAGATATTTAACTGAGCGGCTCCAGGGTATCGAATGATTTTTAAAATAAATGCGCCTTGATGGTAGTGATCGTTTACGAGTGAAAAGAATGTCTTCCGTTTTACTTGAGTTTAATTTCAGCTGTGATGAAACCAGTGAAAAATGCATCGAGTAGATTTAGTGCAAGCTGAAGTCGCCCAATTATGAAGTCGATATGCTCTGAAGAAGTATATGAGGCAGTTTCGTCAACATATATCGCAAGTTATGTTCTTGGTTGCTTAGGTATGTTATTAAGTAACAGGATGAAGAGAAATGATCCCGAATTTTAATATTGTGGTACACAAGATACTATAGATTTAGACATAGAACGGTGTTAACCTATGAAAACTGGCCTGGTTAACTGCTCGACCGTTGTTGTCTGACTGTTGTATGACGTCAAATCATTAGTTCGTATGTAGCGACTTTGAAGTGGCCGTTAAACTCCTTATGACACTCAGCAAAACAATAATTGGTCACTTCTGAGTTCTGACCATCTCTTTGAAATAAATCTTTATCTACACTCATAACGTAATGTTCCAATTATGAATTCAAAAAGTATTGCATAAACACGTACTTTATATTCGTGGAAAAATATAATTTAAAAAATAAACCATTACAGTGCAACATTTTCCTTCGATTTTCAAACAACTGCATCATAAACTAACTTTTTAATTTTTATAGCACACTTTTACTTTTTAATTTATTGGCGCTTATGAGCTAGTGTCACTGTCTATGGATGCGCTCGCTGCGCTGTCATGGTGCAATGAGAATCTAAATTGCCCGCCATACTGCATATTTTTTTCGTTTCCACTTTTATTTTATTTCAACTGTATGAGTTAAGATAAAATAGTGTATGCAACGGCATATAATTAGGTATTAAAACACTCGCGTGTTAATATATTATATGTTATACATTCGGCTTCGCCTCGTGTGATAATAACGCTCGTGTTTTAATAACCCATATTATATGACCATTGCATAAACTACTATTATGAACCCCACCCAATGGTTGTTTTGTGTGAAACAAATGAAATATGAGTTACAGCTCGTCTCGTAAACCTCCGCAGACTTTAGTAAAGTATTATTGTTTGCGATCGCCAGACTTGTTCATGGCTCGGAACACTACCCTACATCGTCCTTATGACAGACGGATAAATAAAACATGTTACGACCACAACTTGCCACTGTTATTACCTCTTTTACATTTTATTACAATTTTGCTAGTGGGTATACAATATATCTCTGCTTACGCTTTAGAGTAGAGACGTGACATTATCCATTATAAATGTGAAAATAAATCTGTTTGTATGTTGATTACTTTTAACGCCTAAACCACTGAACAAATTTTGATGGCAAAAAGATGCATTAGGTTTCGGAAAAGGTCATAGGATAGTTTTTATCCCGGGAGTATGTTGCCTTGGGATTAGGCAGGAGTTAGCAGAATATAATTTTTGGTGCCTAGAGAGTCAATATGAATAGGTAGGTTCAAAAATGGTTCAATACTATGAGGATTTCTAATTGTAGATAAGCTGGTTGATGGTATGGTCGTTACCTGAGGCTCTAGACACATGATGTCAGCGAAGGCGATAGTAGAAATGTCAAAATTAAGGGATTGATCACGTGATTTTTCGATATCGCTTGTCAATGTCATACAATTTTGACATTTACAATCACTATCGTCACGCTTTCGATGATAGAATGTCACTTGTCTAGGGCCTCTGTTTTATTAACATTGTTTTACGTTTTACTGATTACATATTTTTGTTGTGTTATAAAGAAGCAGGAAGCAATTAAAAAATTATAAGATTCGGTTTTGTCGGCTTTACAATTAATAAGAACCAGATAAGTACTGTTGATGAGAAAGCTCAAGGAAAATGTACTTCTCGAAAGAAAAATAATAACTTTCCCTTCCTTAACCAATCAAATTTTTTGAAACAAAAATTGTTCAAAACCGAAACCACATAATTGAAAAGGGAGATAAAAGGCAGATGCAATAACGTATCACGGAATCGAATAAACGGTAAAACAATGGGCAGTTCCCAAAAATGCTCTGATCTGTTGTTTTTCAATTCGTTCTCGAATATTCGGCCGTGGGCCGCGTATTATCCTGAAGGGTGATCGTGTTCAATCTATCACTTTATTAGAGTATGTTACACGAAATTGTACCTTGTCCGGGTATATTAGGCCCGTGTCGAAATACATCAACGGCCCAGATGACGGTAAGGCTGTTATATTATGTATGCACACGTAAATTCATAACAATGTAAACATTTTTGATGTTATTTCGTCGGATGAAGAAGTGGTGGATAAGGGTTTCTTTACAGATGAGCTGTGCGTGTGTGTTTTTGAATAATTGAAGCATTATCCCTAATTAAAAATTCCGAATAATAATTGGGGTTTTAACTGCTTTATAATGAGGCCGGAACAGGTATGAAGTATATACCTCCCATTTGGAATAAAATGGTTATCCCATAGAGCATCTCATGCTCTCTGCTAGTGATGGTATTGTAGCTAGTGTAACATTTGCGCAGCGTAAGTATTTACAATGTACTACGCTACGTGAGGCCTACGCGATGTTCCGCGGAGCTTACCATAAGCTACGCGAGGCCTACATGGCGCTACACGAAGTCTACGACGTGCAACATGTACGTTGTGCTACGCGGCGCTACGGAGGCGATGTGAAAGGCTGAAAAACCATTGTTTGTACTTCACGCACGAGTGTCCAATGTTGTTATAGTGCAGAAAGATGGGGCTGATCGACAACTCAGTGAAATACACTACGCTGAATTTCTCTTTGAAGCACATTTGGCAGACTAAGCGAAGGAATAAGCAAACTTCTGTTGACGGGTTTTATTATAATTTTATTTTTGAGTAAACACATGGTTACTGCCTCGGTGGTTAGATCAACATATTTATATGTACATAATGTTGCATTAGTATCATATTTTTGATATGAGAAAGCACTTATCGACAGAAATTGAGGGTTAACTACTAAATCCAACCCCGTACTAACATTTTCTATCAAAATAATCTTAAAGTTACGCACATAAAATATCCAAAAAGCAACTGCCGAATGTCAGGCCTTTCAATTTTTAAAGGTTATCGATAACGGAAACGATTACTGCTCCAATGCTTACCGGCAGGAAGCGATTGGCGCAGAATTACTTTTTATAGCTCATGGAAGAGAATTTTAACATCGATACGCATAAATAAGGGCAATTCCCTGTTTGAAATAATTAATTCTTATTATTTTTTTATTTAACAGAAGAGTTTCTACATTAATTTGGTAATACATTTTAGCTAATTATGAACTTGAGAGGTAAGCAACGAGTCTCAAACTTGACACAGCCTGGATCTTGGTAACTGGCGATAGTTGGTCGCAAATGACAAGGTAATTATCAAGGAAGAAAGGACCTTATAATGAAGGCAGAAAGTCCCAGCCGTAGTCTATGTTTCCTAACAGCTATACAACTTGTGGGTGTTTAAGCCAAAAGCGTTACTTCTAGAAGTAACCTATTCGCTTTTGGCTCGACCACATCATTGCTTACGTCGAGATAGTGGTCAAGCTCGAGCCTATCAAAGTTAATACGAAAATATTTGTATTTATTGACCGAGCGCAAGCGAAGCGTCTCCGTTTCAGCTTGGACAAAAATGCTTTTGTATGTCCGGATGTCCCGTTGTTCTCCTCTATGGGTCACATTTCTCAACCGAATCTAGTGAAATTTAGTGAGCAGGTTCCATAATTACAGGGCTTTTTTGTGTATTCAGTTTTTGAAAAATATCAAAAACACAGACTCGCGTGGTCACAGAGCACCTGAAGATCACTGGAGTAATATACTAAAATACCCAAATTTTCAGAATTTCACTCACGAAAATATAGACGCAGAATTAAGTCCAAAGAAAAATATTCGTCCTTTAATATTTCTTCAATATCATCTAGCCACAATGAGAATCAATATTATGTAGAAATTTAATGTATTTTTATTAATTGATATTTCTTTTTAAATAACGAGTAGATAGCTCCTAAAAACAGTACAAAAAACGGCTTGCGCGGCGTTTTGCTCGGGGTACCGCCTTAATACATAGTACCTACGTACAACGTACAGAGATCTTAGTGCGAATTTTTAACGTACTTGATTTTGTTAACGTAAACATTTGCTTATGTCAAACTGGGTGGAGTAATTACAGTTTCACTATATTGTCACCAAAGGCTCCAGACATATTGTCATTCTACCAGCGTTGGCAATGGTCCAACAGCCAAAATTTAAGGGAAATTTTAAAAGCGTTTGGCATTCCTTCATCAGGTAAACCGATGACCTGGTGAAGGTTGCGGGGATCCGCTGGATGCGGGACGCACGGGACTGGTGAATGTGGCGACGATTGGGGGAGGCCTATGTCCAGCAGTGGACGTCTTTCGGCTGATATTTATTTATTTATAATAAGCACACCAACAGCACTGTCATTTAAAATTAAAATAAAATAACATCTAAAATCGGCATTTCAGTAACCAAGCAAATAACAGGTATGCATGACATTGACACAATGAATATTAGAGACAAAGGAAAATAAATAGTGTGTCCAGTAGACCCAAATCTAGAACACTACAAAAACAAAACAAATTGAGAAAAAACGCCTGTGCGAACAATGTACGTCTATATAAGACGTACATTGTTCGCACAGGCGTTTTTTTCTGTTCTGTGGTTCGCACTGTTTAGATAGATAGATAGATAAACCATTTATTCAGTGCACACAAAAGACACAGCACAACACACAAAATCACATACATGTGGGTATTTGGAAAAAAAAGGTGCCAAAATACAAACAAAAAGAAGAAGAAAAAACAACATAATACAAATAAAAGTGACACAAGTAACATACTTCTTCAATTAAAACACAGAAAACTCATAGAGAAAACATCGATAGGGTTATCCGTCAAGTTGGACCTATCATTATATAGCCATGCCATACGTGTTAGGGGGCTATTCAAGGTAGTATTTAAGAGGCGAGTCCTTAAGAAACACCTAAAAAGGCACTTACAGTTTTCGTTATTTCTAAAGATTCACCGCGCTGAATTACACAAAAAAAAATATGAAGAACCTTAACAGATGTGCCAACAGTTTCACCGCGAGATATTTGTAAAACCATCCTAAATTTCTAAAAAAAAAATTGTTGAAATCTCTCAAAAACATCTAAATCGACCTTTTCTATTTGCACTATTGTCATAATTCTAGAAGATTTTTTATAAATCTCTTTAGATATATCGTGACACGAAAGTATGAATATGACGTTCACCGTTTTATTTATCTAATAAGTCACACCAAATGATAGTAATCCACGTTTCAACATTGTTATTTTTTCTACACAAATTGTTTTCTATTCCCCATACATTTTAGTATGGAGCGTTACGCTCCAGTAATTTGTTTTATAATCGACCACGCGCGCGAAAAATTTTCAGTGCCGTCTTAGACTCCAAGGTGAGAGCACGTCCGTTTTTTTTTTCCGAGCCGAGTTCGCAAAACGTCTACGCACACATACACAATAGGCATAGGGTGGGTCGCGAGTGTCGTGACATGACTGTAGCACTATTCAAGCAATAAGATAAAATGGACCAAATCATGTTTTTGGTAATCATGTGTCTTGTAAGCCATACTATTGCAAGCAACTGAATTCAACAAATATAAATGGTGAAATTGGCACTGATAAAAAAAATTGCCGGTAATGAAAGCTTACACCTTTTTTATTGCCGTAATAAAACTTGTCTCAAGATTAGTCAACAATGCTAAAAGCTTAATTTATAAAGTCAATAGTAATATAGCAGAGGTTTTTAAAAGTGTTGTTGCAAAGTTCGCAGGAGGAAAACTAATTAATTTCTCAACTAGACAATCTTACGCAGCTCGTTGTGCAACGTGCGTTGTGGCATTTAACATTAAGCAGCCACAAACCTACTTGTACAATAAAATCATACACAAAATACCTAACATATTTATAAGCCATCATGAGTTGAAAAAACCGGCCAAGTGCGAGTCGGACTTGCGCACGAAGGGTTCCGTACTTGGTAAATTGCGGTTTACGATTTATGACGTATTAAAAAAAAACTACTTACTAGATCTCGTTCAAACCAATTTTCAGTGGAAGTTTAGTTGGTAATTAATGTACATCATATGTTTTTTTTAGTTTTATCATTCTGTTATTTTAGATGTTACAGGGGAGGGACACATTTTACCACTTTGGAAGTGTCTCTCGCGCAAACTATTCAGTTTAGAAAAAAATATAATAGAAACCTCAACATCATTTTTGAAGACCTATCCATAGATACCCCACCCGTATGGGTTTGATGAAAAAAAACAAATTTTGTTTCAGTTTCAAGTATGGGCACCCCCAAAATTTATTGTTTTTTTTTCTATTTTTGTGTGAAAATCTTAATGCGGTTCGCAGAATACATCTACTTATCAAGTTTCAACAGCATAGTTCTTATAGTTTCGGTAAAAAGTGGCTGTGACATACGGACGGACAGACAGACAGACAGACATGACGAATATATAAAGGTTCCGTTTTTTGTTTGCCATTTGGCCACGGAACCCTAAAAAAGGTTCTAGATCTAAGCAATAAAATAAATAAATTAGAGAACATCATTCAATCAAGCATTATTTTTTCTAACAATCAAACTACACAACCGATTACACTGTGACCCCACCCTTTATTCACGACTATATTACTATGGGCACGCGTGCCGTGCGGAGCGGTGAATCAATAGCTAATACATTGCGCGTTTTTGAGACAAGCTTACAAATCCTTCAGAAGCGAACGCGCATTGAAGCTATATCATGCCCGTCGCGCCGCATAATTTTTCACTTGTTCTTGGGTGCGTGTACACTACAATGTGTGATGCAAATGTGTTAGTGAAAATGTCGATGTGTGGGTTCTAAAATAAGTTCCCACGCTCGCAAACCTGCCTCTTAAGGTAAATGTAGGCAATTGAAAAATGCGATGATGTCGCTTGCTACGTTGGCTAGTCCTAAAGCTTTAATAGTTAATCAATTGCGCATCTATGGAACCATTTATAATTTGGTGCAGTAGAAGTAAGTCAGAATTGAACCTTCTTTCTTTTAAGCTAATAATCGTGTAGTGCCCCAGCCTATCACTGTAATTAGGCACAGCTTTTCGGATCCCATTCTTTGCACATAGATACCTATCAAAACGGGCCTGAACTGATTCAACATTATAAATATAACGAGGGAGACCAAATAGTGGAACAATACTCCATGGTGATGATGATGATGGCTTTCCCATACATTTTTTTACTTTTTCAATCGCTATGATGCTTTCCTTGGTAGAATGTCACTTGTCTAAACGCTTATCCAGTTTTATCCGGTATTTACGCTATCGAGTAAGTATAAAAACTCGCACTAGACCAGCTAAAGCCTAATCAATACTGGAGCGTGCAAAACTACGGTATCATATAGAACATTATTTCCGATATTAAAAACATTGTGCGGATACATTAGCGTTTATTATGTCTGTTTACGAGTCGAGCGAGCGAGCGGAGCGACCCGCGCTCCAATGCCCCGGATAAATGGCGCCGGCGAATTATTGTTCTACCAGTAAATTATCCATCGGTTGTGGCTGGCCCTTTATTCGCTCTCCAATGGATCCGCTCGTAGGGTTTCATTATCGTTTAACGCTATTAGACGCGTTTATGGCATGCTTTACTGTTAAAATGGGAATAGTTAGCCGATGTTATGGGACCCAATTAACTAAGAATTATGATGCAGTTTACCGACTTAATAGTGTGCGATGCGTAAAGTAGGTAAGTAAGTAGCTGTTTACCTACTACCTATGTAAAGTAGGCAAACAGCTTCAGGTGAAAAATGTGTTATTAGAAGTTTACATTTACAACATTCAATTAACATTATTTCAGCCGAAAGAAACCTTTCTTTCAGCCTTGTGATGCCTTACAACACTGCGTCTTCAGGTACACTGGCCACTCCAGACTCCAGAGTGACTAGAACCTTTCGGCCGCTTACGTTCTGCGAGCAATGTACCTCCAGTATTTCTTCTTGGTTACCTTGGTTCTCCGGTCTCTATTAGGTTCCAAACATAATAATGATATTAACATGACCATCAATATTATCAGCGTTCATTTCACGTATTCACGATATTTTTCTGAACAAGGTACAGTAAATACGAAACCCGTAAACAGCAGAGTTGAGTCGGGGACCTGTACCAATTTGTTTGTATTTAAAGAAATTATTTTCTTTTCGGAATCCGTGAGCGTGAAATTTTAATTTACATTCAACATTCCGGCTGTTTTTCAATAACATCAAAGCAAAAATTATGTGAAGACACGATTTCGACTGGAATTATTTATATCCGTAAGGATAAGCCAGGCGCGCAGTTTACTCTATGGTAATGTATAATATTATATATAGCTACCCACCCCCCCCAATGAGGTGATAGATCGAAGGTGTTTGACAAGGGTCGCATTACACAACTTCTGGAGTCCGATGTTTCATTAAACCTAAGTTAGACGGACGAATTTCAAAGCCACTACTGAAGTGCTGATCCAGTTACTTTTATTACACAAATATGAGGAAGCGTAGACAATTCAGCGCAGTTCCCCGCTAAAATGTTACCCGTGAAAAATTCTTCTGCAAACATTTCATACAATGAAGAATCTAAAACAATATATTTCACGGTTTCAGGATAGCATTGTTCACCATACGAATTACAATTTGACGATGTTTTAGGATACAATGGCGGACGCGGGATGTGGTCAAGGCAGCGATATGACAAATATCGTGTATGAATGTGAAGAGGGTTTGTCGCTTGTCGCCTTTTCACGAATATTTAATGAGGAAATTATGGACTTTATAATGCAAACAGTAGCTGCTCATTGGTACTTAAGTAGGAACCTACATGTTATTTCGAATCTGTTTAGAAAGGTTCGTGAAAGAGTACAAAGTAAGTATTTATCGTTTCATTTTTACACGACTGCCCAAAAAAGGAGTGTTATGTTTTCATGGTTCATGTATGTTTGTGAGTTTCTTTGTTCCATCATAACTTCTAAACGGCTTAACTGATATCAATGCACGTGGTATCGTTAGAAGCGTTGCGTTATCCCGGGTAAAATAGGCTGATGAACATAAAAAAATATAATGGAGAAACCATGATTCATGAAAAAAAAACGGAAATATTTTATTCATACTACGGCTACGTTTATTGTCTTTGACTAGACCAGAGGTTCCCAGTTTTTTTTTGGCCATGGAACCCTAATTGATCATACTTTTTTTGGTGGAACCCTAGCTTTTAGAATTTTGTTGAATAAAATGTTTACCTTGTAGTTTGAATATATTCATGTTAGACTCGAAGAATGAATAAATAATATATGAAAAATAATTATTATAAGTATTGCAAATCATTTATTGTACAAAGAAATACAATATAGATAATTATTTAATGTGAATAATGAAGTTTAGTCACATATTATCTTCTAATAGCACTAAAATTAGGCGTTATGTCTGATAATTGAAAGCGAATATCTGGAGCGGCATCCAGTCTGTTTCTGTTCTTGTTTTTGGTGTAAGCATAAGCTGAAAAACCAGTCTCGCATCGGTAAGTCATCACAAAAGGAAGCAGAACCAGGATCTTTCTCGAAGATTGCCGGGTATTCTTTTTTATAGACCTAAACAAGAAGAAAATCATGCTGTGCAGTCGGCGGATACATATGCGCGAGCTGGCTGACCAAAACGAGATAAAGAAAGAAAGAAAGAATACTTGTTTATTTGGCACACACAGATACACACAATGTACAAATATAAGGAAAAAGAATTTAATAAAAACAATTACATACATAGTGTGCCCCGCGGCTGCGCCAAAAAGGTCCAGTTCAGCAAAATGCCAGACAACTGGGAGTTGCCTGACGCTGGTTTTCAACTGAACCTTACGTTGAAGTGCACGGATGTGAATCAGTTTTGAGATGAGATTTATCCTCAGACTGCGCAGCATGATTTTCTTCTTGTTTACGTCTCTTTAGTTTGCTTTTTGAGCAGTTGGGTTTTTTGTTATTTTAATATATTTTATTTATTTACAGCTTTTAAGTTATTTTTTTTAGGATAAGGTACTTTTAAACATATAAGTATTTTATATCTTTGTAATCATCTCTTAAAACCCTTCATTTTGATACCCTACACGATGGGTTTGGAACAAAAAATTGAGACCCCACAATATGGCGCCCAAAATCCGCCACTTTTCTATTTTACAATTTTAATGTAGCCAGTGACACTCATAGGGTTAAGACGAATCGATTGACGTAAGAATCATCAAAATCAGCCAACGCGTTTGGTCTCTAGACCGCCATATAGGAACAAACATACGTACATACATACTTACATACATACTTACATACATAGACTGATAAACACATTACCCTCCTTCGGCAGTCGGATATAAAAAAAGGATCAAAGAACAATGAGAATATACTACACAGATATGATTCTACAGATCATATATTAAGGCTAAGAGATAGGGCCCCATGTATGATCCTAGATATAATTATGATAGTATAATACCCAATTAGTAGAAACGGTGATTTTTGACGCAATATAGGTTCTGTGTCCAAAACCACTGTACAACATTTATATTACCAGTTATAATAGTTCTGTTATAGAACATTCAGTGTCGAGAATAGGTGCTAAAACAGAATAATTCTTTGAGCACAACGAAGGAAATTTAATGACACCTGGCTATTTAGATAATGGAAGTGCCATCAACGCGTCCGGCCGCGCAGATTATAAAATTATCACTAACCCCTTTCACTGGTTTTACAATTGTTTTAAGGCAGCGCTATCAATGTAATTTATTTTTATTTCTCTACGAATGGCTCGCAGGCCTTTGGGTAGAAATGTAACAGCTCGTTTTGACAACAAGCTGGTAACGAGATGAGAAGCAATATAGTTGTAATCGCGTTTTTAGGGATCCGTAGTCAAACAGGAACCCTTATAGTATCGCCATGTCTGTCTGTCCGTCCGCAGCTTAGCTCAGAGACTCTTCGTACTAGAAAGCTATAATTTGGCATGTATATACATATTAATCACTCCAACAAAGTGGGCAAATAAAATTGCGTAAAGTGGGGTCGGGACGCCATTCAGTAATATTACGGGCCTGTTAATGGTCGCAATATTGTGCAACTACATTACTGTTACTTAACAACCCTATTACTGAGCGTGGCCCGACTCGTACTTGACCGGTTTTTACTGCTTCGATTTGGTATAGAATAGATCTACGTGACAAAGGAAATCGTTTCTGTGATTTATTGTTTACGTGATGTTTTATTAAATTTTAAATAATGGACTTCCTTAAAGTTATTGTTTAGGTACTACAAGATTTTACATTTTCAAGCTACCCAAATATTAAAAGCATAAAATAATTATACTTAAATATTTCTGTGAACAGAAAATTTTATTACCTAAGTCATTTTTCGTTTCATGGATTAATTTGAGTTTTCAATGAACTGTTATAATTCTCGAAACCATTCACCTTAAACGGATTTTCTGACCGTTATTATAAAATAATCGTATGAAAGGATATTTTATAATTAATATTCATAATGAGTTTGTATAGAAAGCAATCAAGACTCCTACGGAACAGAATGTATTGCTTTAAAATTATTCATTTAAAAATCTTTTTTAAAACAAGCTTTTTTTGTAGTCTTCCCAGCAAACCCTTTCATTTGATACCCATACTATGGCATTGCACAAAAACTAACTAGTCTGCCAAGTAGTGAACAAAGAAAATTTAAAACATGCTACATATTTTTTCTAGTAGTAGACACGCTTTGATCAACAATCTATTGAACACGTAATGATGACTAGTTATCAAGCGAAAACACCCCGATTCAAACATTAAAACGTCCATAACTTTTGAACAGCTGAACCGATTTTCATCAAACATAAATAAGAACACTATTGATACTTATAGTTACGTTTCGAAATCAAGATCGGTTCATCCGTTTCGGACCTATGATGACACAGATAGATACACAAACACACACATACACACGTTAAACTTATAGGCCCTATCTTTTTCCGCCAGGGGTTAAAACACAATAACAATGCCCGACCAGGGAATCGATTCCAGGACTTCTGCTCAGCAGAAGCGCTTGGGGTCTCTAGACTCAACGAAGCAGTAGAAATGCAAATAAGGGTTTCCATAACTTAAAATAAAGAATCTCATATTTAATGAATTTGTGACATTAATTCACTTTTACTCATCATTCGTAACTTTAAGCTTTTAATGTTACAAGGACGCTCTTAGCGGGATTGAGCCTATTAAAAATGTATCAAAGGAGTCCTTTGCACTAGCTGAAGTGAACAAATGAGTTGTGTACCCAAACGTCACTCAGTCAGTGAGGATTTAAGTGAGAGCAAGGTCGCTTGTTGGAAAGCTCGAAAGTTAGAAATTTTTATTTTAGTGTGACCTATAACTAGATATTACCTATTCGTAAAGCTTATCTTATTAAACATAAACCATAGAATATGGAAAATTCGTGGATTAATACGTGATCTATGTGATCTTTATAATGATCTGCCTTTATCAATTTAAGAAGAGTACCATCTCGGTTGTCATATTTGACAGTTATGCCGTCGGCCATGATGTCGTGTTATGAGTGCGATTCCAGGAAGCAAACTAGCGAGCTAATGTATGTAGATGAGGGTAGTTAGCTTCACATCGGGTGCGGCGTGACAGGTGGCATGCGGCTCCACCGGATGGCGGCCGCGATACGGCTCCGGCGCGCCGTTTGTCGCCGGTAACGATTTGTCAGTGTCGCTTGACGCGATGTTACTAGTATTATAACGTAGCTTTATTTTCTCTCTGGTTTCTAGCCGACGACCTACACGACGCGCTCACCGGATACGAGCCGCGCTTTCATCAGATTTTTGAACAAATTTTTACTTCCATTGACCGAGATGAAAACCTTTGACTACACTCACTTATATTGGATGGACGTTGAATCGAGGCGAAATTTTTTGTAAAACTTTTCATATTTTCTGTAAAGGCTACATTCGAATTTCTGTATTCGAATTTATCTAGCAGAAGCAATTTCGGTCGGCAAAGTCACGAGGTGAAATTGGATGGAAGAGACTTTGATCATATCTGGCCCGAAAATTGATTGTCGCTGTTTTACCTGACGGTCTTATTAGGGTTGCGTACTAAAATGGTAAAAAAAGAATCTTTTTAGTACCATTTCTTCTGTAAATCTTGTATAGCTGTTTTTTTAGGAATTGCATAAGCTGTTGTCTTGAATTTTTTGTTACTCAAAACAATATTTGAATGCAAAAAAAACCATTATAAATTTAATATTTTACTACTATTTAATGCGCAAATTTGTGGGCGAATATATGCATGTGTATTTGTTACTCTTTAACAGAATAAATAATGAATAGATTTTGATATAACACTGAGGTAATACAAATTATAAATAGGTACATCAGAATAAAACATGGGCTATATTTATTTATAAAGATATTGTCTAAAAATGCTAATCCCTCGCGGTTGGAGTCACGGGTGTTAAATATTTTTCCTATCAAGCTATCAACCTTCGGACTCGCAATTTGCCAGTTTTTTTTATCGCGTGTCTAGGTTAAAACATAGAGCAAGCTGAAAGCAATTTCTCCAAAACAAATCTATGCCGAGAAAGGCCATATAGCTGCCGCTTTCCAATGTGACCTCGATCTCATAAATAAGAATGAGGAATGGCGCAGGAACAAAGCGCCGGCGAGCGGTTCTCAAAGACGATTTTAAAATCTTATCTAAGTCTGAGGCGTGATTGACAAAAGTCGGGTGGAATTCGATACGACTGCGGATGTTTGTCGACGGCGTTTTTTGTGGGCGTTATAGGAGACGCTTTCCGCCATGGAAGCGCACAAAGAGATGTGGTTTTCGGTCCGATCGTAAAATCTGCCGTAACTGCGCGTAAAACTAGCTGGGCTCTCGCCGCTGAAACACGAAAACTGAAAGTTGCTTCGAAATGGAATAAGGATTGTATGTTTGTTCTCAACTTTGATGCATGAATTTCGGTCGAGATAAGCCAGTTTTATAGGGGTTCTGAATATCCTGATGGTGTTAAGTTTATTTTTTAAAAGCGGACCAGGAAGATATGCTTTTGAATTTATAATACTTTGCCTCATAAAATAAAATTTCTCAAGATTTTGTAACCCTCGAAAACAAGAAACGATTTTCTCTAAATCAATAATCCGAATAAAAACGATTAAATCGTACTGAGTGTAATGGAAAAAAGCGTACTCGCATCATTCACCTTATTTTACGATTTAATCGAGAAGATAATGTCATCGAAAAAAGTCGGCGAAGCAGTCATCAATCAGGCGGTCGCCCTCGAGGACGGACCGAGTGTGTTTTTGTTTGTCCAACAGTGGCGCTCTCGGGACGGTAACGCCACTGAAATATATTGAGTTCACTCACTAAACAAATTGTTTTAAAACGGAAGAACGCTGCAGTCCCATCGTAGCACGTTTTAATGTTACCACCATCTATTAATCATAAATGATTTACGGATTACCTAAGTGAAAAATGTTACCATGTTGAAAAGATTTAAATCATTGCGCGCTGTTCAAAATCTCTACAATAGGTACCCTTTTCAGACTGTTTTTCAGCATTTTATCCCGATTTCACTTCTATACAGAAACGCATGATATTAATAGACATTTCTTGTGTTTCACGAATAACATGTCAGAACCTTTTACTAGTCCAGTAGATTCCAATGGAAATTGTACGATGTTCTAGATACTGATAATGTTTCCCAATTATCTTCCGATAATTGTAGAGAAATGATCCGTTCTGATATACCTCGAGACACGTTCTATCTCAATCACAGCCGTTAACATAATGTGCTGCCGAACTCAGTAACAGATCCTAGTAATTATCAGGATATCACGATGCTAAATATGTAGATATTATCAGTTAATTGAAACCATTCATCTGGCTTATCGGATCCTATTATTTTCATTCAATTAGAATGATTGTTTTACGGCCACGTTTCCACTAGCAACCGGCTCGCATCATCGCATACAAGTTGCATTTGCATTGCGGGCTAATTTGATCAATCGCTCTGTCGTAACGCGCAATGTAGCTAATTGAATTTGCAATAGAGCTGCGTGCAAGTGAAAACATGGCAGGTATTTGAAGAAGAACATACATATTTACATTAAACTAAAGTGATTAATCTGTGGTAGTTTGAAGTGGCGATATTAAAATTCAGTTTACTTTGCTATCAACTGATATATTGATATAGGATTTGTTCCTTTAAAATGACTTTTACAATTATTTTAATGACACGCGCGAACTATCAGCCGCCCGACAATCCTATCTATCTGTCACTGTAAAAGCCCGAAGTTCGGTAAAACCTAAGATTTAATTTAATTTTGTCCAATTATGACACACAACGTTGGCCTAAAGTAGGCTGCCAGTATGTAAAAAAATATACGGTGATGAGACCGAACAAATAGATTCACTAACCTTTTAAAATTATTTAACTAATATTATTAATTGATTTCATCTTTTAATTTTTAGCAAATTAACAATAAAGTACTAGCATGATTATAAAATGTTTTTGAATGGCATCAGTAATATTTAAAAATCGTAATGTCTAATTATTAGTTTTCAAAATTTACAAATCTTTTAGGACAATTCTAAAATATATTTACCGTGGTTTTTTATATTTTTTATAGGCTCGCGTTAGACCACTTTCTCGATGACTGCTCGTAAAATCCCAAAATTAGCGATTATTATAGATCTTTTGGACTTTTACCAATAAGTCTTGGTCAGTCTTAGGTTTTACCGTAGTTCGGGGTTTGACAGTAACATACATATCTATATGTCACAGTCAAAACCCGTTTTGCGTTAGAACTCATTTTCCCTAGTTAACCTAGTTTTTACTAAATGCCATTGTTAAAACTAGAAATACCTAGTCAAAACTAGAATTTACTACTGATATATTTGATTTTCAGATAAACCTAGTGGTCACTACGAGCATGGACCAAGTGATTAATCAGGGCACTAAGTATCATCGCCGGGCGTTATGAATCAAGTCGGGCAATGTAATGAATACTATTTTTAACTTCTATATTTATCACATTGTCTGGTTATTATGAATATTGTGACGTAACGGTTGGCAATTTGATAATTATGGTGGTAAGTATGGTATGTTCGAAGGAGATGACGGGTAGATGTTAGGTAACTTTAGACCTTGCAGACAGAAAAAGGAGGCCAGCGCAGCGGGGCTCCGTCGAATTCTTACTTACCTATTCTATATTAAAACCAATGTCAACATTAAAGTATAACATTAAACTAGTTTTTATCAAATTGTCTACTCATATTGGGCGTTACACTGTTCAATTTTGAGCATAAGTTATTTCAAGCTTTAACAAAGATATTTAGTAAAAACTAGTTCTAACTAGGGAAAACGCGTTATATCTAAAAACTGGTTTTAACTGTAACATATTTTTATAAATCCTTCAAAAGCAGTAAAAAGTATTACCTACCAGCCTTAACACTGCAAGAAGGTTTTTCAACATGCAACCTTTACAGTTCCTCCACGCATATGACGAACGAAACGCTTTGATATAATGCGCTGTTATTTACAGTACGCTTTAGTGAAATCCGTGCTGAGTGAAACATATAGACTACAAGTGAGTATAAGTTTAAAACTTTATCCAGCAGTCTTGGATCTTGTCACGTGATTTGAATATCTACGTTCTAAAGGCGTGCATTCACCACATGAGATGCATAGAAGCATTCGTTCTGCTGACTTTTAGCTGTTTAATAACGGCTACTGTGGTGCTGGTTTGTATAAATCTTTTTTTGAAAACTTAGGTGAATTGAACAAGAAATGAGCTGTCAACCCATCCAATCAAAGTGCTATGGTAGATCTAAGGTAACTTATACTCCATTTGAGATAACATAAGACATTTAAATAATCCCATTTTACAGCCCGTTCAATCTATTTTGACTTCTATTACGTTGGTGATAGGACAAATGGCAGCTGTATTAAACAGTTAGTTTTGGTAACAGGCTTATGGTTTTTATGCTATCCTTATATTAACGGAATAGAACTCAATATCGGTTGAATGGAATGTAAAAGGGGTTGTAAAAATTTCTAATTTTATTTCAAATGGAGTTTATGTGAAGTGAGTAGTGAATATCAAGATGGCAGGAAGCACTTCAAGCTCATTTCTCCTTTTTTGCGGGAAAGTCCGTCCGGATACCTTGACATGTTTTTAAATTTCACTGGATACGAAGACAAGGATTAAATTCTAATGAATATTAGCAACTGACATTTGACACCCGGTCAAATAACAAAAATGATATTTTACGTCTATTTTTCTTTTGAATCATTTTCAGCATAACTGAATTCAAATAAATGTGCTGAAGTGCAATGTCCGGTCGATGAATGGCGGTGTCACACGCAAGGCGCGTTTGCGAACGTTTGTCGGTTGTACGCCTGGTGAGTACTCCGCTTTAGGTCCGTGTCGCATACAGCCAGTGCCTGCAAGGGTTTGGTCTCTAACTAACCAACTTATCCACACAATTTAGCCGAAATTATCAGCTTTGAATTGAATAACTAGGTCATGTGGGATTTTGATATTGTTTATAAGAAAAAGGTAATTGTAGGGAGGTTATAAAATAAGTATTTAATTTGACTCGTAAGTACAGTCGAGTACTTACAGTACCTTTGTCAGTTTTCAAATTCTTAAGGCCCTCGATTTCGAATCATCAAGTTACAGCTTGTTATTTATACATAATAATCGAGATTTGTCGTGGCGTGTGAGATGTAAAGGTCCTTCAAATGGACTGAATATATAAGCCTTCTTGGTCTTTGTTGTTTGCTGCGACTCTATCTTTTATTTATTTATTTAGACTTCATGCACAAAGGTACAAAGGCGGACATAATGCCTTAGGCATTCTTTACCAGTCAACCAAGGGTGGTGAAGAGATTACATGGCAGATGCATTGTTTAATACCAATTTTTGTTGAATTTAAACTACGAATAAAATCTTTTTAATGGATTGGCCATTTTCAATTGTTTCTTTGAATTTCAGTGTCACATTTTTCATTGCTAAAAGCTTGAGTGTCATTCTGTAACATTTATATTATGATAATACCGAGTAAAGGAAAGAATGAACCGCAGAATCAACCGTGCACGGAGCAAACAAAAACAGACTGAAACCTACTCTGCCGTGGTATAACTAAAATGCCGTTATCTGAATTTTTTTAGTATTTTTACTTTTGATGCTGAGAAAAAATAAATCTATAGGTCGATATATATTTTTAAAAAATCTACCAGATGTTTAGTTGTTCTTTAGTTATACCACGGCAGTACTTTTTATTACTTTTTGCCAAAACCATTGAAATTTCGTATTTTGAAAGAGCTATCAGTAGAAATCAATTGATGTTGGTAACAGTCATAAGGAGTCACTTTTTCTGTCTGATCCAATTTCCAGAAAAGGAATATTTTCTTTCAACACAAAATATAAAGGACAACTTTATCATATCGTTTCTTATATTACAGCCACGCAAAACAGAAACAGCTTCAAAAGAAAATAAAAATACTTTGCTCCCAACAAAGACGAGCGGATATCGTTATTTTGAAATCTGAAAGCGCACTGAGAATCGTGGCAGGTGGCGACACCTGTCACGCTCTATCCAGGATTCCAAACATGATCTTCCACCGTTACATGAATACATGAAATGCCACGAATTCATAGCGCTTCAGATAACATTAGACCCAAAGACTAAAACATGATGATATCTTTTTTATCGCCAATAAAGCGAATTTACTGCTTAGTTTTTCTTTTGTTTTTTTCTCTTGCGATGTTGTGCAGTCCCATACGAGGCATTCCTATGGAGAAAATTTCAGAAGTCTTACGGGATCGTGGGAGACACTATCCTGTTTCGTTTACTTGTATTTACAAAAGCCTTAGAGTATATTTACCGGTACTTATGAATACTGAGCGAGGCACAGACGTCTCAAAGAGCGGGACATCATATCAGTAAGGGGAGCACAGCGCGATATTCATGGGTCGGCAATTTTCGTAAATCTCTCAGTAAGTGAGCTCATGTTGCGCTACACGTACAGGATTATACTAAGCTCTGAGAACTGTTTTTCTCTTGACAATTCATTCGAGAGAAAGTGTGCCGGAAATAAATAAAGCGAAGCGGGAAAGCGAGACAAGAATACGACCTTAGCCGACGAATTTTTTGCGAATTTTCCGCAAATGGCTTAAGGCCAGTAGATAATATAAAAAGTGTTCGACCGCATCAAAAGTAATACACGAGGTTTCAATCATTTTTAACACAAGTTCGAGTCGAGACTGCTTCTCAGAAAATTTTGAATTACACTTCGACAAAGGAAGATGCTAAGACAAGCGAAGTTCTTGAAGAAAACGTTGAGTTCTTTCGCTCTTGAAGCTAAGAGATAAGTCATCAAATTATGCGAACGCTATTTTGTTTACAAATTGTTTCTGGAACGAGTCACGTTTCCATTTAGAGGTAGGCGAAAAATTGGCCCAATTTAAATAATGTTCAGTGCCTTACGTCCCCCCCCCCCCTCCCCCCTCCGCGCTGGCAGACTCTCTGTTTGTTTGGAGTAGGTGACAAGATGACACTCGCGCAATTATCCTAATACACTTACATAAATTGACTCTGATTTGTACTTTTTTCGGCGAAGATGGTAATATTTTATGACGTTTTGTTATATCTGTACTTGCGAGTGCTATAATTCAGTCATACTTTATATCATGCTGATTTTTTGGTATTAGTTACCTCAATTATCGTGGTGGCCCGGTGGCTATCGGCTCTCGTTTTTGAGGGCAATTCGCGTTCGTTTTTTTTTTAAAAAAAGAAAAGGAATGAAAAGAATTCATATGTCTTAGTTTATTTTGAACAACGCTGACATATTTTTTGTTTTTTTTTTTTTTATGTAAAGTCTCCTCACACTAGGAATTTCTTCCTGTATCGTGGGTGCGTCTACAAACATATAAACTCACATACACAACACCCAGAGCCGGAACAACTATCTGTAGGTCATACAAATATTTTTTCGCGCAGCAGTCAATCGCTCAACCACTGCGCCATCCGTGCGCTCGAACATTGGTGAAGGGAACCAGGACTTTTAGTTAATTAATATAAGTTTTAAATCACCAGCCCACCTTAGAGTAAGCGTGGTGATTATTGTACGTGCCTTCTCTGTAGAGGACATTGCTTGCTTTGACATTTTGCTGGTAAACTCAATCAATCTGCCTAGCCTTTTCCCAACTATATTGGAGTCAGCTTCCAGTCTGACCGGATTCAGCTGAAAACCAGTGTTTTACATGGAGCGACTGTCTATCTGACCCCCGCAACCCAGTAACTGGGTAACACGATAACTGTAAATGTCGATTAAACTTCGGCATGTGACGCGTATCGCGTTCATAAATCGTTCATGTTTCCGGCGTATTTTCAGGCTCGCATGTAAATTTTGAGCCTATCAGCGTTAAATCTTCGTACTTCACTTTGTTCAATAATAAACAAGTACTTGCATAGTGACAGATTTATTACATCATTAATTGGCAAGAAACTCGATCGTCGAGAGCAAATTTCGTTCGTAAATTAATCATATTTGGGCTTTCAAAAGGTAGGTAGGTATTTTCACTTGTGTATTGTTCCTAAGTGTTTGTTGTATGTTTTATTTTTACAGAAATAATTGCTGCACCAGTCGATCTTCAAGTTTAGCGACGGTTGCTGAGGTTGGTCTGCGGATGGGTGACCATCCGATTTCACCAATGAAACTAATCGCGATTAGTTCAACTAAACTCAGTTTATGCAAATACAGTTTTCTGATTGGTAGTTTCACAGCGGTCTCAACCAATCAGAAAGCTGTATTTGGCAGATTTTGGAACTTTTTTCGGCTATGTTGAACCCAACATAGTCGATAAAAAGCATACGGATCGATTTAATTAAAAATATGTTTTAGGTTTACAGAACAATTAAAAATAAGCGAATTTAGAATCTCAGTCCCTAAATGAGACTATTTGGAGCGATTTTATCGTATTGAAATGTTTCATCGAATGAGAAGAGATTATGTTAAGTATGTAGGAACAGGTTCATACATTGTCGAGTCTCCATGATAGGATTACAGACCTCCGTGGGTTTACAGATACATGTCCCGCCTTCAGTTACATTGTATTGTGACTGGCAACATCGTTTGTGTAGAAAGTATTTCATAACATAAATAGTTTTCTGAGTCTTAGTGATAACTCATAACGAAATTCATTTTTTTTATATTTATCCGAGATCAAAAGTAAATAATGAAACAGCCATGAAAAAATATTTACGCCGTTTTATTTCCTCCAAAATTAAACAAGCATTAAGCTTTTTAATTTCAACTTTCTTAAGATATACAGCTTCAACAAACTATATAATTAAAAGCATTTTTAAATGGTAATCAGTTATGTTTCAATAAACTTCACTTTCATTAACGGCTTTCTTTTGATTCTACGTTTTCCTCAACTTCGATTTTAATCGTTCCTCCTCCTGTTTTAGTCATTTACTTGCACCAATGACTAATGAAATGGACCCTCTAACAAAGGCTTGTTGTTAAAAGCTTTCTGACAGTCTTTTCATCAAAAAGCGAATTAGGGCAACCGCATTGAGGGGACTTCCTTATTCTTGGCAATGGCAATAAAGATTAGGCAGCAAAAGATATATTTATCAGCAAAGAGGAACCAAAATAAACTTTAAAGCCGGTTGAAAAGTGTCAAAATTTAATTACAAGCGAACACTTAAGTTTACACGATGGACTTCATATCCTTTGTTTTATAGACAAAAGAGGGCGTCTTGCGACTGCTTTTATATTAAGCCCCGCTTAAGTTCCGTCACAAACGGAAACGGCTAATTTATGGGTGCGTACGAACTGATATTGACTTGCTCCAGCATTGTGATTCATACATTGACTTCCCTGATTGCATTCATTTCAGATATGGGAGTGAGTTCCGGAGCTTGTGCGGGTATCTCATCAATTTCATCCAATAGACGTAGAAACATACCCACACGCCCACGATCAAAAGCTCTGTAAAGTGGAATTTATAAAAAAGGTCTACAAATAGAATTTTCCCATTTACCATTTTGTGGCCGACGATAAAATGAAATTTTGTTAAAAAAATCCGCTCACAAACGTTTTAATCAAATATCAATTTTGGAAGTTATTCACTTTGTTGGAACGGAAATAAAAAGTTATTTTATCAGAGTGCTCATTCCATCTACCCACATCCATTTGGTGAAACCTCTACAGAGAGTAATCTGACGATATGCCAAAATGAATATCATATACGAAATATTAATATAGCTTTCTTTGAAACCAACCTATATTATGTAAATGAACATACATAGAATTAGTTACCTATACCAGAGATAGTATAATAATACTAGCTTATACGGTGAAGAGGTTTTTATTTCTCTTATGAGTTGGGGATAACAGTAAAGCCCAACAGATACCTTGCAATTTATCACTAGCCATATTACGATACTGATAGCAGGCCAATATAATGCAATAGATTTCTATACAAGAACATCTCTGTACTTATTTTTCCCTTTTCCAGGTACCTAACTGAACAAATAAATTAAAACATTTCTTCTTATACAGCTGTGGCTCAAAGTTACTCTCGATGTTGAAATATGAAAAGAACGTCAGTCAAATCTCAGCGCCATTGAGTTGTTGGCTATTATTCTTGTATGATGAGCCTCGAGGGAGCCATGTGTTTCAAACCGAATATTTTTCAACGAAAACGTATCTACAGTCATTTATCCCTGTTTTTATCATGCCAACCTCGCCTTTTAACTTTAAGGGTTGTCACTAAATTTTTGAGTGTGATTATGAAATATAGGTAAAATAATCCTATATTAATATTTTGTCATATACATTTGTAGAATGCATCAGGGTAGATAAGTCAGAGTAGTTACGCAATGGGAGCCTGAGAACGAGCGTCAAGGAAGACTTAGCAATTAGCAAGAAGGCAGTGTTCGCGGGACGATTTAGAGGCGTTTACGACAGATTGGTCCGAAAAGCAGTGGCACATCGTAGGTTAAATAAAAAAAAACATTTTTCCACATACGGTTGAAAAATTGAACCTGATAAACGTATCTTGACATCCCTTACCTCTAAAAGCAAGGTTCTGGCTCGCAGTTCGCAGGCACTCGGGTTTGTCTAACGAACCGAGTTTAAAGCCTCGTTAGTATCACTTGTCTACGACTGATGATGTACTACGGTCCGCCACACCTATTTGCGTACTCTAAATGTACAGACTCGAATGTACAGACTAATTTGGAGGACATTCAAAAAGTTGTGGACTCGGGCAGTCGTGGCCAGACTTGAGTATTGACTCGGGTCGGAAACTTTCCGACAGTCAAATGTTTGATAGTGCTATGCGAGATTAGTGGTCATCTGCTTGAAGTGTTCAAATACTGAACCTATCTGAAGAATTATCTTTTGAGGGCATTTTGTTGCCTAATACAAAAAAAAACAAAAATATACACTCATACATAAACCTATTGTCATGTACGTATATAAACTGTGTTTTGTATTATTTATCAGTTAGTAATGGGTATATTATTTTTGCAGTACATAAGAAGGGGCGCACGGTTGGCGCAGTGGTTGAGCGATTGACTGCTGCGCTGCGTGTCGCGGGTTCGATTCCCGCACGGAACAAATATTTGTATGACCTACAGATAATTGTTCCGGCTCTGGGTGTTTGAGTATGTGAGTTTATATGTTTGTAAACGGACCCACGATACAGGAAGAAATTCCTAGTGTGGGGCAACGTGTTACAAAAAAAAAAAAAAAAAAAAAAAAAAAAATTTTGATTTTGTTCTCATGTTGTGCATGGCATGTTAATTCAAAAATATTCATATATATTTTTAGTCAATCAATCTGCCTAGCCTTTTCCCAACTATGTTGGGGTCGGCTTCCAGTCTAACCGGCTTCAGCTGAGTACCAGTGTTTTATATGGAGTGACTGCCTATCTGACCTCCACAACACAATACTGGGTAACACGATACCTCTTGGCTAGACTGGTGTCAGATCCCAGGCTTCTGACTACCCGAAACGACTGTCAAAGATCTTAAAATGGCAGCCGGGACCAACGGCTTAAAGTGCTTTCCGAGGTATGTAGGAAACTCGGTATGTTGAAATGGTCACCTATCCACGGACCGGCCTCGTCAAGCGTTGCATAACGTTGATGATCGACCAGTGCGGCTGTTATTTTTTAGCACGAATTCATTTATATTTTATTATTCAAAAAATAAATTAAAAAACTACAAAAAATTAAATTATATTCTAATGGCCTAATTATATTATTTTTATCTACCTACTCTGTCTCGAATTCGAAAACGTATTCCGTCTTTTCGTATTCCCTTATTTGTCTCGATAAACCGAATCTGGGACTTGAAAATGTAGGTAAATAAGGGAATTATCTACCTATTTGGCATTTTTCGTTTGTTGTTGAAACAAGAAAAATATAAAATCATGACATACTTAGCGAGCGGCGTAATATAAATCAACTTAATATTATCAACTTCAAAAAATATACCCTGTCCTTATTCTGGAACGCCATTAAAGTAAACGAAATTAATAATTTTTCCTTAAGCTATTCAATTTCCAAGTATTCGATATATTTTCATTAGGTACTCTTATAAATTTATTTATAATAAAATATCAGTGTCATCGTACCCATAGCAATAGAATTTCGGATATTTAATAAACCCTCAATAGAATTGAAAATATTTTTCATGTTTAGGTTTTTATTTTTTCAGCTGTGCAGAAAATCAATAGAATGATATCAGGGGGGTAACCACAAGCTCTTAGAGTAAGGTTATTTTGAGATCGAGTAAGGGACAGATGTATCTGACTTGTATACATCTGTCACTTACTCGATCTCAAAATAACCTTACTCTAAGAGCTTGTGGTTACCCCCCAGGGCTCGAACTATTGAATATTTGATTCGTAATGAAAAGAAAATATTTCAAGTTATTTGTCCAGAATAATCGGTTTGAAGTATTCGCACCTGGTCCTTTGTTATGAAAGTCACAGTTTTCTCGATTGACTGTTAAAAACATTATTATTTCATATGTCTGTCGGTGTCGACACCTTGTCAGCGAACTTCTTTTTTGTTGTCTAATGAATACTCAAAGTGTTTGAAGTTCAGGCTGACAGTGACAAACTTTTACAATAATCTTCCCTCTTCATTAAGAAGCTGAACAAAAACGCGATCTCATTGGCGCCCAACAGGCCTGCTCAAACTGGCCTATTGAGATTAACCAACTTCGACAGAAAACAACGTAATTAAGTTTAGTGTTGGGCCTCGGTGATGTTTATTGGATCGCCACCTTACTTATTGATTTTCCAGTTCTTAAGTCCCCAGTTATTGCTACCTATAAATAGCTTGTTATAAGAATTTGATAAGGTCACATTTTGCCGTGGTATTTTTTTAGTTGGTAAATTGCTGTTCAAACAGATTCTCAGAAAATTTCAGTAGCGATACTAGTTAATGTATTTAGCCAGGATGACAGCTTATTAGTCGAGTAATTATTTCAGTTACCGGGAACCGAGTTATTTTGAGTAGGTGTTACTGAAGTCTTCATAAACTTCATCATTGTTACCGGATAGTAGACTTGAAGCCTTTGTACTTAACTGTAATAGCACGTTTCTTGTTACTAATTTATTTGTAAGTGGATTAGTTCTCCCAGTTTATGTTCCAATGGAACTATTTATCCTTTGAGGTGGAACGTGTCTTTGCGTGACGTCGGCGTCCTTTGTGCAAAGTTACCTTGACGTCCATTGAAACCTAATTGACTAAAAAACAAACAAGGTTATAAGGTAGAGGCCCAAATTCATTATGCCGGAAATATCTAATCATTCTTCAAAAACTGAAATTTCGACGTGGTTATTTATGTATTTGTCTTTGTATATTTCTTTTGCATTTAATGGAAAATAAGAAGCCAGAATAATATTGCGTTGATGTAACTTAATTTTCTGAAACACTCTATCAGCAAGATCCCATTATTTTTCTACTTCACCCAACTACGTTTATATTTATGCACTTATATCTTACCTTTATATTTACCTGTCAAGTTAATATCATAGGTAAACTTATTTTACCTTTATAAGGCCTCTGCTCAATTGTTTACGGGACATAAAACAGGATTTCCCCCTTCAGATATGGACCTTTGCATATAAAACACAATTACGCCTATGGCTTTCTGTAAACCTCTGGCGGCACCCGAGATTTCTTCCGCTATAACATTTGTTTTTCTTTAAAAGTAAAAAAAAAATGTGTAACAGAAGTTTTGTATGTAATTTGGTGTTTATTGATAATATGTTGGAGTTAGTAGGTCGTTGGTCACGGGCAGTTACGTAGTTTTCAGCTTGTTTTCTGGCGACTACGACCTTGCAAACTTTTCCTGTTGGTTCTCCTACCGAGTGCTCAACGTCACCGGGTAGGTACAATTTTGTAATGCACGTGCACAATACATATGAAATATATACACAGTACCATACTTACACCCCCTCAATGCTGAGTTGGTAACCCTTTCGGTATGGGCACGTTCAGCGCAATTTGTCTTTGCATTTCTTTTTTGTCTTTTGCTCCATGTTTGTTGCTGTTGTGTTGTGCCTGTGTCGAATAAATATATTTCTATTCTATTCTGTTCTATTCTATATAAGCAAACGATGGACTGTATACATCCATATTACATAATAACATGGATGTTCCACACAATCATTATATATACGACGTACGAAATTATTTTAATATGTTATAATAATGATGCCTTTATTAATTTCCAGCAGGCTTATTGCGTAATGAATTCGGCAAGGTGAACAATCACATAGACGAAAATCCACATCGAATCTTTCATCTCGCATGTCGTTTTTGTGTTTTCGTCACATTGGTCGATTGTTCAAACTCTTTGCCCTGCAGAATTCATAACAAAACACGAAAACGTATTAGCCAAATGAGCAACCGTGCAGTGACCTAGAAGGTGTCAAAGCCGATTTATCTTTGTGAAATATAGTTTACCCTTGATTGCTTGTAGGTTGACATCTCAGCCTTTGAGTCCAATTCATCCCTAACATTCAAGTCAAGCGAAGAGTATGTACTCTCTAACCCAGTGAATAAAAAATTGGTACACCACAATTTTACCAAACAAGAATACAGAGGTACATTCTTTGTCCGTAGCACACGTAAAAAACAAACAATATAGGTACATATATTAGACCACATGACTTGATTATGTACTGGTCAGTCGGATTCCAATCATGACCTCGGTTCGAGTGCCCCCTAAGGAAATGCTTTTCCTCGACGAGAATTCGTAATTTTTTCGACGCCTGGCATGATTTCCCCACTGCATTCATGGATGAGAGGCCAACTAGAAAACTCAAGGAAGCCTGGGCAAATCTCCAGTAGATTTAAATATTTCAGGTTAAACTTTAAATATTTATCTTCACAGGGAGCCGCATTGTGGCCGCTTTTGGATTAAATATGTATGTGTGTTTCATTGAGATGCTAGGTAACAACCTATATGGGAAGAGAAAAGAAAATTACCGGTATCACGAGGTCCCAAAGCTAAAAAAGAAAATTTGGTTCACATAAATGTCACTAGATGGCGCGATATGCATCGATTCGTTATTGAATTGTGTGTAAACTTAACATTTCCTAGAACTTAAAAGATAAAAGTTGCATGTTCTTGTTAAATCAACTCTCCTAAGCACAAAATAATGGAATATTGGGCTCTTAATTCACATTTCAAAGATTATTTGAACGGATCCTTTAAAATTTATTCCAATTGATGGCGTGGTTTTAAATTTCTGAGGCGTGCTACTCGATATTTAAAATTTGTAGTGTTAGACATTTTGGTAAATTGAAACTGAAAAGCATGCAAAAAATAATATAATTCAAATTCGTACTGTATTTTTTAACCCTTTTAATTGAAAGTCGCTGCTAACACCATCTATAGCCGTGGAACGGATCCGAAGCGAACTGGAGCGATCCAAGTACTTATAAAAATAATCAGTATAATCAGACGAAAACGCTAGTTACATCGAAACGGTTTCTTTGAATGGGATGAGGCATTTGTATGCTAGTATTATATTATCTGTGCCGGTATCTAGCTAGCGTAAACACAATTTATGAACGAAGGACATTATTTCAAAACTGCTATTTATATAAGGACTAGCTGCCGCCTGCATGGAATTAGTACTTCCCCCAATATAAATATAAAAACAGCCTAATAAGCTTCTGCCCGCAGCCCCGCCCGCGTGAAGAGTGTTTTATGATCCCAAGGGAACATTATACCAGGATGAAAAGTAGGTAACTTAAGTCATAATCCAGATTGTGGTGTAACCATATGCCAAGTTTCATCCAGTAACAGAATCGTATTTATAATATTTGTTAGAATGTTGTTACTCTGATGTACTCGTAAGAGATGATGTATCTATCTATTACTGTAAAGTTTCATAAAAATTAATTCAGTAGTGTTTGCGAGAGACATAGGTGACAAACATCCATCCAGCCTCACAAATCGCGTTTTATTAGTAATAGGATCTATCTATATCAGTCTCTTAACGTTCCCACTGCTGGGACACAGGCTTCCTCTCTCTACGAGAGGGAATAGGGCGTAAACCACCACGCGGGCCCATTGCGGGATTGGTGGATTTCACATGTCTTCGAAGTTTGATTCTAAGATATGTTGGTTTCCTCACAATGTTTTCATTCACCGTTTTGAGAACAGTAGTGATGAAATAATTTACACAAAGTAAAACGCCTGCCTTGGTTCGAATCCACGACCTACAACTTGTAAGTGGCGGCCGTTACCACTGGGGCACCACTGCCCCTTAACCTTTTTTGCGTAGTAACAGAAAAGGTTACATATTATCTAAGTTATAATCAGTATTCTGAAGCTTGTAATAAACCACAGCATCCCTTTATGTGAAGTGTGTTATTTATCTTGTTCAACGGTTCCATTTGCCACCGATCTGTACCGCGGCCCGAATGAAACAAAGGCGGTGTGTATGATATTTGTCAATCCTTATAAAGGATACATTGCTATTTCGGAAATAAAATACCTTTTGGAGATACGAGTTATGTTCCGATATGGATCGTTATTCTCGGAAAGCTCTTTTATCTCTATACGCTACATGAAATCTGTCAAATACGGAGATCCTTTTCTCTTTGAGAAGACAATAGATGTTTCCGATGTCAGTCAATCGAAAATTGCAACGATTTAGTAAAAGGTTGGAGTTATTGAAAAAAGATAAAGCCTCAACAAAACAAATAAATGCATTTTTTTAAATTGGTTTATTTAAACTAGAGTCCAATCAGTGTCATCGAAATATAGAAAAAACTTAAGTATTAAAATATTCATAAAAATGCTTAAATTGCACCGAGGTATATGAAGGAACGTTTGGTTCCTCAGTCAGAGTTTCATAGTCCGCTGTTGAACAAAGGCTGTACCTACCTACCAAACGTTTCAATTGAAGGTCCATTACCTAAAATGTTAAGAGACTGTATTTTCTTTTCGTGTCTTTTCAGCGCTTTCCCGGGATATGTTTTTCCTTGAGCGAAACAGGAATTAATTTTTCTAAAAACATTTAGGCATGTGTTATTTAAAAAAAAATACACCTGCAGTCAAACTAAACAGTGACGTAAATCTCTTGTTTTTCGACATCTACTGATTATTATTTATTTCTTTACTAGCAACAAAAAGACTAAAATAATTTATAGCTATGTTTTTCAGATATCTTATTAGCTTTGTTTGTGTTGTTCGATTGTTAGATTTTTGTACGCATACTCGACTGTACTGTTGATAAATAACACAATCTAAGTGCCGTGTTTTTGGTCATATATTTCCTACTTTGTATGCCAGAGGTATTGAATAACTGCGAGCGTAGGGAGCTTTTAATGAGATACGAAATATCATCCTGGGAGTAGGTTTATGTAAAATTACATTTTTGCAACAATTTTTACTTTAATTATTTCTGTAGTCATTAGCATCATCGCATGTATTATACTCATAAATGTATGTGTGTGTTAGTATGTTTCACAAAAAAACGGTTGAATGAATTTAAAAATGTGAAAGTCTGTCCGTCTTACAAATAAACGCGGAATAAAGTTATACCGAGTATAAACCTATGAAAATGTATGGGTATACCTTTGTTATACCTGGTATAACTTTATTCTGCGTTTATTTGTAAGAGGGTGTAAGTTTATTAATCAATCACGCCTCAACTGATCGGATTCGGATGAAACTTTTTAGCTGGACTTGGAATAGAAAAAGGATACTTTTTGTTCGCGTATTTCACTCCTTTGTTTAAATACAAGACAGGGGCGAAGCTATTGGCAAAAACTAGTTTCTGTACACAGAACAGAGAAATGCGTTTTTTTCTGTTCTGTGTTTCTTTAAATGACTTTCCAATATAAAAATTAGTACAAAGATATACTTCATAATATGTTACTGTAAAAGCCCGATTTGCGGTTAAACCTAAGATTTACTGGTAACACCTAAGATTTACCATGTCTTACTGGTAAAACGCCGAAATGTTCTTTAATAATCGTAAATTTCGGCCTTTTAACAGAAATCACACTTTAAATCTTAGAATTCTCGAAGAAAATAAGAACAATTAAGGGCAAATTGACAAGATTTAAAAAAAGATACGTAGGTACATGAATTAAAAACATTTGCTGTGAAAATGTAAAAAAAATCGTCAAAAAAACAATACCTACCTACTTTGGTGAAACTAATCAATCTGTACTTAATATTGTTCTCATCATTTCGTATCATAGTGGGTTCTAGAACTCATAGACATCATAATTTTTCAATATTTACAAGTATTCGACGTAAATCCTAAGATTTACCCTTGTGATTACTGGTAGAAGCCCGTAATTAATTATTGTAATAGTACTTTTCGGACTTTTACCAATGAGACTTGGTAACTCTTAAATCCTAGGTTTTATCGTAGTTCCTTTAACAGTAGCATATACAGTAAATCGTAAAGAACAGTACCCGTCGGAGTTTGCGCACAATGGCAAGTGAGGCCTTTCACATCTCAAGCATACTTAAGAGCATTTTAAGCCCACTCAAAACGTAGCTGTCGTAATAACTTCCGCAGCTGCCTATTCCCACAACATAGCTATATCTGAAGGATTTATTTGTACATAGCAAGATGAACGCGAACCGAAATTCGGGCCCGACAAAACAATCTCGACTTGACAAATCCTGGCTAATAATCGTCGCTCGTTATCCGCACACGTCCGGCTCCGTCCGGATAGATTCCGGGTATTTGTTACTGGAATTTAATATCGATAATGTTTTATTTACAAACTGTGAGGCCTGCTTAACGCTTGATTTGAAGACAGAGAGAAAATGTTACACAAATCTTTAAATACGCAGAATTATGACAAGCAATTGTAATGCACTGTATAAAGTCAGTAATAAGGAACACATTTCGAGATACTTGTTTCCGTACACACGTGTATACAGAACGTGAGTCCAATTTCTACTTACTCAAGTTTATTTACGTAAGTGAAGCTAAAGCTTTTGTTTGTGCCAATTAGGTTTATTGTGGACGCAGTAAAAGATACGTAGAACTAGTGAGACAACTTCTACGGGTCACGACCTACATGATAACTACTTGCGTACTTTGTTTTTACCTACCCTAGTACCTTTCCTAATCTTTATTTGATCGGCTTACTGGAATTCAATTGAACGTGGCTCTTTATATTTTCGGTCTAAACTAAATTTATTTTAGAATTTTCGAGCTACTGGGTAAACTATTTTGAAATTCGACTGCGCTGCAGGTCTTAACAAATGGATATAACATGTCAACCTCAGCACGTATGTTTTTGTAGTTCGCGTTTTCTGGGCACAATGCGCGTCTACAATTGAAAGATTCGCTATCGGGTCAAAGTGACACATTCCTCTTTGCGACTATCTTTTCGGGCGGTTTACGTAAGTTCAGAGAACGCCTCATTCAATACGGGGACATGTGTGTTGACATCTGATTAATGGTCGTTTCAAGCTTTCCCCGTTTGGCTTCCAAGATTAAAAAGGAAAACATGGGCAAATGTTTTTCGCGCATCCCGTTTGTAGGCGCAGTTTTGTGATGTCCATCAAAAGATATCCTTTGTTAGGGCTGGTTATCTATTTATTCGCTTTGCTTTGTATTTAGATAACATAATTTTTTATATATTCTGTTAGTAATGTGTGGTGTGTGTTAGTATAGTGTTATTGGGTTTTGTTTTTATATCTGGAATAGTCCAGTAGCAAGCCGTTCGTAGTCTGGACGTCGTTCCCGGCTGATGACAATAGACCCACCTTGCTATTACATGGGACTTATGTATAACTACAACTTGCGAAATATGGTGTGCTGTAGGTGCACCTCTGCTTAGCTTTTCGGGGAATACAGGCGTGATGTTATGTTATACGCTTTTATTAGTTTGGTAGGTATGTATCTATGTAACGGAATCTTTGAACGAGATTTATACCCCCTTCAAAACGTCGGACTAAATTAAAACTTTGCACACTAGTACTACAATAGTTTTGTCCTATTATCCTTACCAGGTTCATAAGAATTAGCGATTGAAGTAAAAAAATAATAGTTTAAAAAAACTTTAACAAAAATTAATAGAAAACTAAATTAAAGAATTGAAAGTTATATCCAATAAATTCAAGTTTATAATAGTGTGATTGACAGATATTGTTAAAAGTAGAGTTATTTTGGTAATAGCTTAAAAAGCACCTTTCGCTGTGCGATTTGGCGGAATGGCAACTAGGTAAGGATGGTAAATTGCAATGCGTCTAGATGTCCGATGGTAGAAAGGGGCCGGTGGGATGAGGTCGTGGAGTTCTTGTACAGTGTAGTGAAGAATTTGTAATGTTTATTACGTCACAATTCAAGCTTCCTCCTTCAAAATGTATTTACTTCGCACTCTGACAAGTTACTGTTGACATCCCGGATATTATACGGCAACAAACTGGAATGGAATTTAATATTCTTTTATTCAATTTTATGAAACTGCGTTTTATTGTACGGTGCGAGAATATTGGACGTTGACAAAGCTACGCCATTACTTCACTCAGATTTATATAAAAAAATAAAGAAAATATTTTAAAAGTATTTTATTTAAAATATTTATGGACATATAGTCAATTAATTAATGGAAAACCAGAAAAATATTTATATTTTGGACATTTCCGACAGCGCTTCACTTGTCATCTTTATCTTCATAACTTTGCTCTGTCGTCAAATGTCAAATATACTGAAATCTCGTATTGTATTTAGTCAGTCATTGGCATTTGAATATGTGTCCATTGTTGGCTGCAAAGATTGCTGCTGAAAGAACTTAAAAATAAACTTGTGTTTATAGGTTTTTTAGATAATTAGAGTATATATATCAATTTTGGCTTCTTGCCTCGCTTCGCAATGCAGGCAGTGGTAACATTAAAAGCGATGATGATGTAGCCAGTTCATTTATATTATCATTTTAATTATTTGACTTGGCTATTTGCATCAAAACGTTCGACATTTTGGTGCAAATAGCAGCAGAATTGCTAAATGTCTATTTGAATATTCCGGTTAACATTAGCAGCCTACTTTGTGATTGAATTAGAATTCCCCGTAAATTGTACTCAAAGAGTACTGCAGTGGTAGTAGCACTAATTGATTATGCCAATTTTAAGAGTTAAAACCTCAAGTATGCCCTCGTAAACTGTACTCGTAAACCAAATTAAACATGGTTTGCTCTATCATAGAATAGAGTAACGTATTTGTAGTGTAGATTTGTATTATTAATATACTGTTGCGATAAGTCAGAAAACACTTAAAGTTATTGTTTCTAATGGGTGTTTATTATACTATAATAACAGATAGTATAATATCACTTGATATAACGTTAACATGATATAATTTTCATCCATTCTAATATTATAAATTCGAAAGTAACTCTGTCTGTCTGTTACCTTTTCACGCCTAAACCATTGAACGGAATTGAATGAAGTTTGGCAAGCGGATAGATGGCATCCTGAGGAAGGACTTAGGCTGTTTTGCTTTTTGTATAAAAATATACAAATTTACAGTTACATAATATACAATTGAGGCAGCCCCAGTAAGTAAGTAAGTACACTTGTGTTGGGCCTGACTCGCTCCTACCTTCATTTTAAACATGCAATTTGGAAACTAACATAAAAAAACCGGCCAAGTGCGAGTAGGACTCGCGCACGAAGGGTTCCGTACCATTATCGTAAAAAACGGCAAAAAAATCACGTTTGTTGTATGGAAGCCCCATTTAAATATAGATTTTATTCTGTTTTAGTATTTGTTGTTATAGCGGCAACAGAAATACATCATCTGTGAAAATTTCAACTGTCTAGCTATCACGGTGCATGAGATACAGCCTGGTGACAAACAGAGAGACAGACAGACAGACGGACCTATTACTAAGACTCCGCGTCTTAGTAATAGGGTCCCGCTTTTACCCTTTGGGTACGGAACCCTAAAAACTAATCTACTATATAAAAATGAGTCGGGTTTCTTCCTGACGCTATAACTCCAGAACGCACGAACCGATTTCCACGGTTTTGCATTCGTTGGAAAGGTCTCGGGCTCCGTGAGGTTTATAGGGTAGGGTAGGGTATGATAATGTAGGGTAGGGTAGTGGTGGGTTGGGTAGGGTAGTGTAGGGTAGGGTAGTGTAGGGTAGTGTAGGGTCGTGTAGGGTAGGGTAGGGTAGTGTAGGGTAGGGTAGTGTAGTGTAGGGTAGGGTAGGGTAGGGTAGGTCACGGTAGGGTAGATAAATGTTTGGTCTTTTTATGGCAAAACAAAGTTTGCCGGGTCAGCTAGTAATAAATAAATATATAAAAGAAGCAAATAGGGTCAACAAAATAAATTCTATGTTTAAATGGTTTAAAAGATTCTCTGCAACAAACTAGTGAGCTGATAACGAACATTCTTTCGTCAATAGAAAGGTACACTATCGCTAAAGCCCATACATTTTTTATTTGTATTTACCGTTCACTGTCCCTGCTGAGACCCATATCACAGTCTACTATTTATCCTGAAAAAATGCACGTAACAATTCAGCATAATTTGTAGTGCTTGCGAGTTGTGAAATGATACGCTCGTACGATGCACTATTTACAAATAGTACCAATCTAACAAAAATAATGTTAGTGCTCCATAACTTTCTAGAAATTCCACCATCTACTCTACTCCAGCTCATTCTTTAACCTTATCTCTGGTAACCTGAGCAAAAGAGCGGTATTTTTTACAGAAAACTCTCGAAATTGGGACAATATCGGAATACTTTTTAGATTCCAAATTGGGTATCTCCGCCTCAAAGCCATTGGCATGTAAATACCGAAATTTATATCGTTCCGAAATGTCTGTCGCGACATAAAAAAACTTTTCTTTTCTTATTACAATTGATGTTGATCCCTTTCATATTTCTTCCATCCAAATTGAGTCAGTTTTTTAGGAATAATGTGGGGGTTCTTTTCGGGGTGCTTTTTTGCCTTATGTAACATGGCTTTGGTGTGAAGTTAATTACGTTTTGGGTTTAATCCATATTCTAAATCAGCTTGATGGAAGACCACCACTCCACTCGACTCAGTTGTCGTGACATCAGAAATACGTGGGACACTCAGAAAGTTTTGCGAAACTAAAAAAAATTGTTCTATACGTACATATATTTTTATTAAATCTTTTCAAAGTACTTTCCACCAGCCTCTATACAAAGATTCATGCGCCTAAACCAGTTTTCAAAACACTTTTTCCAGTCCGCCGCAGACACCTCGTTTACAGCCTGCTCGAACGCAGCCAGCGCATCTTCCGGCGACGAAAATTGTATCCCTTTGAGCAGATTTTTTATTTTTGGGAATAAAAAGAAGTCACACGGTGCTAGATCAGGGCTGTAAGGAGGGTGACCCAGGAGTTTGACTGGCGTGCTGTCCAGGAAGTCCCTCGTTTTGAGTGCGGTGTGCGCAGGTGCATTGTCGTGGTGGAGCAGTAGCCCGCGGAGCCCTGTGTTTGGTCGCTTGTTGCTTATAACAGAGAAAACTTCTGGCAAACATTTGGTAGTATACCATTCGGCATTAATGCTTCTTTGATCCCGTAAGGGAATTGATACCAAGTGGCCAGTCAAATTAAAAAAGCTAGCGATCAAAATCTTACCCCCGCTTCTAGATCGCTTCACTTTGGTAGGCGTTGGCTCATTTTGAAACACCTAAACAGTCGACTGGCGCTTGGTTTCTGGGTCGTATTGATAAATCCAGGACTCATCACCTGTAACGATGTCGTAAACACGCCGAGACGAGCCTGCTTCAAATTTGTTAAGCATATCACGGCACCATTCCACCCGGGCCTGCTTCTGAGCATCGGTGAGGTTGTGCGGCACCCAGCGTGATACTATCCTCCTCACGCGAAGATGGCTGTGTAGAATCTCGTGAACGCTTCCCGATCCAATCTTCAATATGTGTTGAATCTCCTGATATGTAATTCGCCTATTGTCTTGGATTAAATTTTTCACTGCTAGCACGTTTTCTTCGGTAACAGCCGTCAAAGGGCGACCGCTTCTTTCGTCATCCCCCAAAGTTGGTCGACCGCGCTTGAATTCGTTATACCAACGATACACGGTTGCCTTGGAAGGGCCTTCATCCATGAATGCCATTTGAAGTCTATCGTACGATTCATCCGGTTTCAGGCGACACTTGAAATCGTATAAAATCATAGCTCTAAAATGTACCCGGCGCAGATCCATATTTCAGTGAGACACAATACTTTGAATTAACTCGCAAAAAATGTGGAGGGAAATTTTGAAATTGGAACTTACTTATTTTACTTATAAATAATCATATTTTCGAAAAACATTATAACTGGCCAGTCTCCCATATATAAAAACTTTTTTTCGCAATACTTTCTGAGGGGCCTGGTAATCTCTCGAATAATGTCAATGAATAGTAAGCTATTAATGTCAATTTCGTGATTCGAGGTGGAGTCGTTTTGGAGGATATATGGCTTGCAATTTAGCGGTTAAAGCTTTTTTTGCCTTCTTGTCTATTATCTACATAGAAATAATATTCATTCGAGTGCAGTTAAAATCAAAATAAACAATTTTTATCATGAATACATATATAATAGTCATTATAATGCTCATCCTCCCCATCGTGTCTTGTTTCTCATTACTGAGGGTCGTGATTTCCCCGAACTGCAAAATGCTCTCCACGAAACAATAGACAGGCATAGATCGCACAAACTAGTGAAGGAAAAGTTATTTCCACGCTGGGAGATAGTGCTCATATACCTCAGTAAATAAAAGTAAGCTAAGGTTTCTGAGGCGATATACATTATAAAATTTGTATTAAGGATAAATATTTATTCTTGTGTAAATAACGTATATTTTTACATAGGCACATAATTATACGGATACGCTTTTTGGAATTATGTTATTATTCGATATTATATCATCATCATCCTATTAATAATAATAATAATCATTTATTCTCAAGTTACACAGACTCATTAAATTAAAACATTCATACACACATAGTCACATTAAATAATCTAATACAAATTCATTATAATGTAAATAGAAATTAAGAAATAATTAAAACAACAAATTATTCATACAAGCAATCAATGGGTATCACTATTGCCTAATTACCTGCGCTCAATATGCAACCTACAGCAGTGATTAATGTAGGCACACACCTCTTCTCTGTGAGAGGAAATGGTCCGTAATCCACCACGCGGGCCCAGTGCGGGTTGGTGGATGACACATGTCTTCGAACTTTTGTTTCTAGGACATGCCGGTTTCCTCACGTTGTTTTCCTTCACCGTTTTGAGAGCAGTGGTGAAGAAATAATTTACACAAAGTAAAGCGCCTGCCTGGGCTCGAACCCACGACCTACAACTTGCATAGACTACTATTATATACTACAACTTGTAAGTCGCGGCCGATACCACTGGGCCACCACTGCTCACTATATTGCTATAGCTTTAGGATATTATATAGCTTCTTCTTTTTTCTATTACTTAATTGTATCAAATCTTAATTTACATTGTGGAAACACAAGTTGCCAGATTTAAAATCGTTTTTTTCGTAGAAAAAGTTCCGACAAACTGTCTTAGTAATAACATATAAAAAATAGATTACACGCGACGCGACACAACGATATTTTCCAAAAAAATTGAAACTTTATTGCCTATATTAATATTATTAATTATACACTTAGACCAGTATATCCTAGATCGTTACTTCGATCTTGTAAACTGCAGTCGCAGTACAATTTTACAGCTCGCTGATACGAGTTTTCATCTCTAGCATATTTCAGTAACTTTTAAATTCAATTAATAAAAGTTTTCAACGAAGAACGTCATTTTAAAGATGTTAATTTTTCTTTAGCTTTTTTTTTCTCATCTGCTTTTGAAAGGTATTTGAAAACTTTTATTTCATTCATCAAAAGGGGTGTAAAATCGCGGGGAAATTCGCTTGAAATGCTCTGCTGCAAGTTGTTGTACTTAAAACGAAAATTTTACAGGTGTTAGATGTAATAATAAATTAACTTATTATACCTACTCATTTTCTGACTGATCTTGATTGTTTTTAATATATTTATGTCCTCATCCGCCTAGCCTTTTCCCAATTGTTGTTGGGATCGGCTTCCAGTCTTACCGGATTCAGCTGAGTACCAGTGTTTATCAGAGTTGTACATGGAGCGACTGCCTATCTGACCTCCACTACCCAGTTACTGGGTAACACCATACCCAGGCAAGACTGGTGTCAGATCTGAAGATTCTGACTACCCGTAACGACTATCAAAGATCTTCAAATGACAGCCGGGACCAACGGCTTAACGTGCTTGCCGAGGCACGGAGGAAACTTTGTAGGTATATTGAAAATGGTCACCTATCCACGGACCGACCTCGGCAAGCGTTGCTTAACCTTGAAGATCGACCAGTGTGGCTGTTATTATTTAGCCACGAGCTCCTATAACTAAGGTATTATATTTCTAAGATTGTTTACGTACCTAAATATAGAACCGTCTCAATGAACCTTAAACATTTTTTTTTGAAGCTCGAATAAAAATAGGAACTGGAAACTAAAACTAAGGCTTAAATTTCAGTGCAACCCTATTGCACATCAAACTCATTAACAATATTAGTTGTCAAACAAGATAAAAAAGATTTTATGTCGTCCTTAGCAACCGTGTCACCACCATTGTTGCGAAACAATTTCAACGCTTTAATCGCTCCCCTGAACAATTTACCGCTCGACTGTCGCCAGCACGCGGTTACTTATTGTTTTGTACTGAAAACAGCCTTTTTGTTTCCTTTGCAGCACTACCGAGCTTTATGAATAATAACAGTTCTGCACTACAATCATGTTTGTCGACATAATTGTCCAAATAACTTGTTTTTAAAACAAGTGAAGCCTTTTATGTTGAGTGTCGTTTGTTTTTGGAACAAAGCTGAAGTTTGTTATGACGAATGTGTGGTATATTACACTCCTATACGTGAAGCGAATTCCACAGAAACAACTAGCTCAATTTTCAACTTCCACCATTTTATTCTCACTTTATTTATGTTATTATATACACGGCCTACACCTGTAGCCAAGTTGACAATCTACAATCGATAACGCTAGTAGAAAACGAATCAATGTATGGGAATGACACTTCTGAACGTTAAGTCACGTGGTCAGACCATACAAATAACGTTAACGATTGTAGAAAGAGATTCGATACGAAAAGTTTGTAAGTTGGCTTGCGGGGCTGTACCGGGGTCCGGATATAGGGGCTTGTATTGTCCCTCTGCAAGGCAAGGCTTCCCCCCCCCCCTTATTGTACTTTACGCAGAGTGATGCAATTATGGGCCAATCTTTTGAAAATGTGTCAACCGCATCCGACTATCTCCAAAAGAAAGAAAACTGCACTTTTCACAAACTTGTTTTTTTTACTCTTTATTAACGTAGCGCCATCTGCTCGCTCGGTTTTGCGTAAACTTCCCTATAACATTAACAACATTTAGGAATGAAGGCGTTACTCCAAGTTGTCACTATTCCCCTCCGTTCACTTGTTCTGTAAAGTTTGGTTATAATTAAGCGTCATCTTAGGCGTCATAATAGTTATCGTTTGTCAGCCTTGTGGTTAATTAGAAGCAGAGAGGGCTCGAGGAAACTGTTTTGTTGTGAAATATTGTAACACCTCCATGTCTTAATTAATTGTTTCTTAGTAAACACCAATATCAGTTATTGTTGTTTTAATTAGGTTAAGAGTTTGTTGTTTCTTACGTTAAGTTTTGTGGAAGTAATTAAATAATGTATTTTATCTACATCCATGCTATAAATCCTCTATAAAAGTTGTTGAAACAGTTAGCTTATAGCCAACATTAAAACAGCCAGTGTCATAGTAACCATAATATCATCCAAACGGGTGTTATAATGTTGTACTAAATTTCATAATGCAACTCCTTTTTTTTACTCAACGAACAGCCACATTCTCATGGCATCTTTATGAATTTCAAAAAAAGAATATTGTCATGCACGCGCGTTTCACTACCACAGCGCCGTAATTTAAAAAAAAACTTATACGAATTTTTGAATTGACGTCGTATCCCGCCAATTTTGTGCAATATTAGTATTGAAAAATAAATATATTTTGTTGTTTACAAAAATGAGCGATACAAGCTTTGATAACACACCACCAGATATTTCTAATGCAGCAAAGGACATTTCTAACCAATTATTACCAGAAAAGTCGAGAAAACATTATGAAAAGACGTACCAAAATTTCAAGAATTGGAAAATATCAAAGAGTAATACATCATTTTCTGAAGATGTGCTATTAGTATATTTTCAAGAATTATCAAAAAATTCAAATCTTCATCCATAAGGACCTTCAATTCAATGCTGAAAAGTACGCTAAGTATTAATACCCTAGATGGTTTCAGAACCTTTATAGATAGAGGATTCATATCATGGGTGTAGATAAAGTGTTTTATGCAACTGTTATAATTAGGTATTATATAGGTACCCCTTATTATACAACAGTTGCATAAATAACTATTAGTCGTCACGTCTTTCATAGGTGGTATGGATTTTTGGAGTTCACATAGTTCAATGGTCAAGTGATTTTGATAATCACCGTATGTCAAACTTTAGAATGGAAATATAGGAAAACAAATGAGTGAGAAGCCAACAATGTCAGCTTTTTTATAATAATTTGTTCTGAAGAATTTTTTAACTGCCCATTGACCTATGTACTTAAAATTTGGTGAGAATGTTTATTATTACGTATATTTTACTGACAAATACCAATATATCTATTGATAAATCAGATTTTTCTTTGATATTCCCTCATTCTACTATTACAACAAACTTGATTTTGCTTTGGTACGGAACCCTAAATGTGCGAAGTCCGACACGCACTTTGCCGGTTTATTAATAATTTTTGTGACTCCGTATCAAAACATCCTGTTCGCAAAACGACCTATTTTCAAAATTAACTATTAGCTTAGTGTCCTTTCAACGTCCTACTGTCATTTAAATGGATATCTAGGAGTTATAGCAAAATAATAATTATAGCGTGAGAAAATTAAACCAAGCGCGGGTCTCACACCGATGTTAAGACTCGCAAGTACCGTTATGATGAAAAATGCAATTGATTTTTCACCCTGGCTCATTACATAATTTATTTTTAAGTAAAATTCAAACAAAAATAAGAATTAAAGCAATATTGTATTATGTCGAGTCAACCGTCCGATAATGCTAATTTCGAGAATAGGACGTTCTTTTGCAAATAGGATGCGGAGTCATTTTTATCACCTCCAATTTTTTTTCAGGCACTGGGTACAAACCAAAGACACGATTTATGGCAAAATCCACTTTAAAAAATATAGCTGTTCTCGACATTTTGTCGAGGTAGGTGAATAAAAATGTACTGTATAGCTGTTTTATTTTTCCATAAATATAATTCACAAATTACATTCAATGTCTTTGTAGATACAGAGTAGTAAAACAATCAGCACATATATGTGTGCATATATACAAAGAGTTTAGTGCGCGTTCAATTGTTCATTTAGACTCTCCCCGAGGGTGCTCTTCGGGCAAATCCCTCTGATGGAAATTGTATGTTGCGGTTGGTTGCCCGTTACTGTACAATTAATTTCACCTAAATCTGCCGCCGCAGTGAAATTTTCAGGCTCACAAAAAATTAAAATAGATTTATTTTCAGCAAAACGATTATTTGAATGCGAAAAACCTATATATTGCGGTATTATGAAAGTATTTATGGACAAATACACATGAGTAAGGCTTTGCAAATAATTTAAAGGACTATTACTTTCATTTTCATGTCGCGTTTATGAAAATAAGTCCTCTGAATGGTCCCGTAGATATTTATATGAAGGCGATTCATGAGTTCACCGTTTGTCCTTTCTACACATAGATCACGTATAAAAAAGCCTTTAGTCTACTATTTAAAAATTTTTTTTCTAAAATTGCTCACACTTAATTTTATACCAGTCTGTCCCACTGCAGGGCAAAGGCCTCTTCTCATACAGATAAGGCATGAGCATTCATCACGCTTGCTCAAGACGGATCCGTGATTTCAGATTTACATTAACTAGAATTCCAGGTTTCCTAACGATGTTTTCTTCCACCGCTGTCAATGATATCCAAGACAAACTTTTATTATGAAAAGCATTATAAATTTGAAAGTCACCTAGGTATTTGCCGGCTTTGAACCCACGACTTCAAGCACGAGCAAGCGAGTTCTTAGCCATTAAGGATTTTATTTACAAAATGATTCTAAAGTAAAAATATTGTACGTGTGTGTAGGTACATAAAAATAAGGTCATGTGTGTACATAAAAATAAGTAAGTACATAAACCTACATAAGACACCAACCTATACAGGGTGAGTTTTTCAAGTGGGCGTGGATGGCCAAATCCGAAACTACGAGGAATAGCGAAGAACACTCAAAGGAGTTACGAGGCTGATTGGTAGTGATAGTGCCGCTAATAAGAATACATTCTGGCAAGTAATGCCATACGGCAAACTCAAGTTGAAAGACCTCATTGTTAAAAAATACTTTCTTTATGTAGACAATCTACGAAGACTCATAACAAACAATTGGCGACATGATTTTTTTTTTGAGAATATTCTAAACGGAATCGAAATGATCGTAATGCTGAATGTAATACAGTGCTTGAGTTGTCGAATACGCATAATTTCATCACTTATGTTTTATTACTTAGCTTATATAAAACATAGGAGGGTCCTTAACGTAATAAAAATAAGTATTTTGTTAAAAATGAGCCCTTTCTATAAGTTTGCTATATGTTATTACATCACAGAAATTTATCCTTATTAGCGACACTATGAAATCGTATAATAAGCATGTGTTTTTATAAAATCAACGGTTACGATTCCCAGCTAGGAATATAGATTTTTAAAAAATCATTGAAACAGTTTTAGTTTTCATGAAAATCGGCCTGGAGATTCCTTTGTGTGTTTTCGCTATTCCTCGTAGTTTCGGATTTGGCCATCCACGGCCACTTGAAAAACTCACCCTGTATATAAGCCATGAAAAAGGTCCACCTGACTGTTGAGCAATTTAATTAATATTTTTATTCATGCAATTAAAATTTACGTGTCCGCGTGATAATTGAAAGGCACGTTCGCATTTCATTCGTGTCAATTAAGATGGAGTGGCAATGCGCGGTGGAAGTTAAATCAGTGTTACATGACGATATTGACGACTTCATAAAGGTAGGTTTGTAGGTACGGTCTAGCGTATGAGAACAGCGGGCTTAGTGCGAGTTTTTGAACGTACTCGATCACGTAAACGTACCTCTTATGACAATAATTTAGTACCTATATAAAAAAAAACCCGACTGCTTCAAAAGCGAACTAAAAAGTCCTAAACAAGGAAAAAATCATGCTGTGCAGTCGGAGGATACATATTCGCGGGCTGGCTGACCAAAATCTGGTATATCCTCCGCCTGCACAGCATGATTTTTTGATTTTTTGAATTAAGTTTTTTTATTTATAACTTTTTAGTTAGGTTTTTCCGAATTAGATACATTTAAACATATAAGTGTAAAAATAAGTTTTATCAATAAAAAAAACTTAATTCAAAAAATCAAAAAACCCGACTGCTTTAAAAGCGAACTAAAAATTCGTAAACAAGGAAAAAATCATGCTGTGCAGTCGGAGGATACATAATCGCGGGCTGGCTGACCAAAATCTGGTTAGCAAAATCTTTTTAGTTAGTTTTTTTTTCGAATTATACACATTTAAATATATAAGTGCTATATATTTTTGAAATCACCTCTTAAAACCCTTTATTTTGACACCCCGCACGACGGGTTTCGAAGAAAAAAAAATTTGGACCCCCACTATATGGCACCCAAAAACCGCCATTTTTCTATTGTCCAATTTTAATGTAGCCTATGACACTCGCAGGGTTAAGACGCATCGATTGACGTATGAATCATCAAAATCGGCCAACGCGTTTGGTCTCTGGAACGCCATATAGGAACAAACATACATACATACATAGACTGATAAACACATTACCCTCCTTCGGCAATCAGGTAAAAAGGAGTTACCCGTTACTGTCACCAGACAGCGCTTATTTAGTAAAAACTCGTACTAAACCCACTTAAGTCACCGTTCTTTGATCCCTAGTTAACTCAACCAAATGGTTAAATATGCTAACCAATGGTTACAAATTTCGATAAAATTCGTTTCTTCATCAATTGTTAGCCTCACAAATGGTCAAATAAGTTGACGAGTTAATTATTTGATAATTTCATAGACTATAAGTTGATGAATAAAATCGTTCTAAGCGATATATCTAATTATTGGTTGAGTTAACTTCTGCTTAAGCAACCATAACCGTGTACCGTAAACGTATTTGCTTTTAAGGCTCGACACAAACGGGTCACCGAACACTGCCACCGGTGGCCAGTGATAGCGACTTAACACACTTTTCCATATATTTTGTATAGAGGCACCGCACACATGTAGACGGTGGCGGCCAGGGATCACATTCTGATATATACAGCAATGGAAACGTGACGGCTTCCGAACACCGGTGGCTGTCGCGCACTTCTGCCACTGTTACAAATATGGCGGTAGCGTGCGGTAGCCACTGGTGGCTGTGGTCGGTGGCCCATTTGCACCGAGCCTTACTGAAACATTTACTGATAGAGGAAAAATAATTAAGTCCGCCTACGGTGGACCACGCCTACTAATAACCACCCTTGCTGTTATAAAATAAAGCTGTAAAAAAACTGTCAAAGATAAACTATTATCATGTTTAAGCACAATGAAAAATGTTCAGGCTTTCATAAATTTGAAAGATTTTACCATGAAAAATTACACTTTCATTGGATAGTCTTGTTTCAACATTTGACTTTATTTTTACATTTGAGTATTGCTCCCATACGAGTTCTTTGACTCCTGAAATATAGTTTATGAATTCAAAGTCACCCTCTGTATTATACAGGTTGTAGACCTTTTAAGGTCTTGATAAGACGTCTACCTATTATGGCATGTGTAGTCAATGATCGCTTAAACATGTATATGGCAAACTCATTTATTGATTAAATAAAAATGTGGTGCAAAAAGGGAAGGTTTTTAAACGAAAATTGCCGATAGCACGATTTAATCTACTGTAGATTTTTGTCGACCTAATAATCTTTTCCCATGGGTGGCGAGACAGCTTAGGGGACTTAAATAAGGGGAGGGGCGGCAGATTATTACCCTCTGCGACTAACAAACATAAACGGGTCCTTCAGAAAATTTCGTTTCAATTTGAACCTTTTCATTAAACTTATAGGTACGAAGTTATGTTTGAATGAACTTGTAGAAATGTTCACAAAGTAATACCTAAGTTTACATAAACTTCTCAAGTTAGCGAAGTAAATTAATGTAATATAAAACATTTCAATTCCACACACACAGGTCTAATTACAACCCTAACAAGTTCGCAACTAAATAGCAATGTCCCAATTTACCCTCTAAGAAGGTTGTCACACAACCTGTAGAGATGATTCAGGAGACAATAATCCTAATGAACATCCATTTACGAGTATTCACGACGAATTACGAAATTAAAGCTGTATTCAGAGAGCCGAATACACGCGTGTATCAGGTAGCTCAGACATCTCGAAACTGGAGATGACATGTATATATTTTTAATTAAATTCGTGTTTACAATCTACATTTTTGTAAGCGTATCGCATACGTTCAGGTTCACGAGGAGCTATAGAGCAAAAAAGGTTTTTTTATTTTTATTCTGTTAGATTTGTTTACAAGAATCGGATGGGCAAGCTTGTTATTTGGACTCTGTGGGCCAAGGTATATTGACGCAGAGTCGATATAATAATTTCGGGCGCGTTTGATTGCAATAAGCTTTTATATCTGGATAGAAATGTGTTCATTACGTGTGGAGATAAGGGTCAATATGCTTTGAAAATTTAAAATTTTCGCTTCGACTCTGCATACTTACCAACCTAGTGATATATAGAGGGGAGAATGGGGGACTTAGACATTTTGCAACCACAAAAACTGGCAAATTTCTCAGAATTTGCTAGAATTAATTAGGTAAATACTCGTATCACCTATGCAATTTGCTGTTCTGCTATTAGCAAAAAATAACAGGTATCATAAGATTTAGAAGGCTCGAGGGCAAGAGCATTGTGCCATCTCCAGTGTACGTAGAAGACATGCCTTGAGGTCGTGTGGGTACCACGGGAATTAGAAGCCGGGTCACGCTCCAGAACGAGTATTATTATTCTATTATAGGATCTGGGGAGTGTGGATAGCTTAACAGTAATTATGGCGACGTACGTGCTACGAGGAATTTCTCATATTAAATTGCTTTGGCACAATTAATTAGGCCGGCGAGAATGCCTATCAACTTTGTTAGTCCAGACAGTGGTGTCTCATCCCATACAAAGGAACTGTCCCGACTTACTGTACTGATTATACTGATCGTTTTTCGTACATCGATCGCGTTCGGTTCCATTCCACAGATATAGATTGATAACAGAGTGATCTATCTATCGCCGTGGAACGGAAACGAACGCGATCGATTTACAAAAAAATAATCGTTATAATCAGATGAAAAACGCTAGTTACGTCGGCACGGTTTCTTTGTGTGGGATGAGGCATCTGTATGCTAGTATTATATTTTCTGTGGTCCAGGTATTTGGTTATTTATATATTTTTTGGAGGAGTATACTCTATTCTTTCACTTTTTTTAAGATTAGCTTTTGATGAACATACCAAATAACCAAATGCGTGTGCATTTGGTTATTTGGTATACTGTATACTGTACTAATATGACGAGTATAAATGGTTTATTCCAGAAATCCCCACCGACAAATCCCTACCAGTGGGGATTGTTACTTTTTTTTCCAGAAATCCCCACTAGCTAAATAAACTCAGCCTAGTGGGGATTTTTGGAAAAATAAGTAACAATCCCCACCAGGTGTTGTTTCTAAATTATTAATCAAAAGTTATTTAATTATTATAATCAACTTTCATTATAAATTGTTTGCATTGAAACGAAAATCAAACATATTTACAACTATTAATTAGATTCAAACCAAAGTTATTTAAACATTATAGGATAACGTAAATCGCGATTGTGAATTTATCTCATAATTTCAAAAAAAAAGTGGCACTGTAATGCTGCCATGCATTAGCTCTAGTTGAGCATCTAAGATAAAGTGGTCTTTTTCTTTGCTTCTTTGTGATCGCGAGTTCCGACGGTGACTTTCGTTAGTTTTTCTTCGATATAGCTGCATTAAGCTTATTATGCCAGCCTTCCAAAAAGTTTGTGGTTCTTTGCCTCTCTCCGTAAACACATAATACTTTTATGAAATCTTCTTTTATCCATAGGCTTAACATATACCGGCGAAAATGGTCACTGTTATGATTGTCTGGGCTTTGGCAGGCAACATAGAACCAGCCTTCCATTATTAGATTTTCTGGTAAAAGTGGTAGTACTGCAGCAAGTTCAATTTGCCTCTTCAAAATTCTGGATTTCCTGAGATACAATTCTCGCCCTTTTTTTTTCAAATGTCTTTTTTATAGTGAAAAAAGTAACCTCTAACAGTTACTTCCGGGAAGACCTCATGATTAAATAATTTTTGTTTAATAATTTAAAAACAACACCTGGTGGGGATTGATACTTATTTTTCCAAAAATCCCCACTAGTCTGAGTTTATTTAGCTAGTGGGGATTTCTGGAAAAAAAAATAACAATCCCCACTGGTGGGGATTTGTTGGTGGGGATTTCTGGAATAAACCGTATAAATGCGTAATTAAGTCACTCTGAAATCATAAGCCTATAGGGGTCCACTACTGGACATAGGCCACCCCAATTGCAAGTCATTTGGTTCGATTTTCGGCAACTATCATCCAGCTGCTACCAGCCACTCTCCGAAGATCGTCGCTCCACCTAGCGTCTCCTACCTTACGTTTACCAGTTCGCGATCTCCACTCAAGAATACCTTTACCCCAGCGGTCATCGGTTCGACAACTTATAAGGCCGACCCATTGCTACTTCAGCTTGTGTATTCTGTGAGCTATGTCAACCACTTTGGTTCTCTGCCAGATCAGCTCGTTTCGAATTCGATCCCTTAGAGAGACTCCGAGCATAGCCCTTTCCATAGCTCGCCAAGCGAGTTTGAACTGGTGGACCAGCCGTATTGTGAATGACCAACAAGTAGGTCGCGCTAGTTGAAGACCTTGGTCTTCGGGCTTTGTTGGCACCCTGAAATAATTGTGATGAATTTCGGCAAAGAGGTAAATTGTTTGTTGAGTTTGGAGAAGACCATAGGATACTTTTTGTCCCGGTAATGGGTTCCGCGAGTGAAGCCGCTGGCAGATGTTAGTTACTAATAGGTATATATCAAAATTGAACATCACAAACACAGACACTGATGCAAACGTAGACTTAACGTAGTTATAGATCGTTGTAGGGTACGCTTTATTACAATAGACAGCATAACGAACTAATTTGGTATCATTGAATGTACCTTCCAGAATTCAGGCAGATATTTCAATTAACCCTTTATCCATTTGAAATACAATTTCTCAAAACGACTAACCCTCAGAATCCTTTCACCCGTAAATATTTACGTGTCAAATAATCGGTATTTTACTATAAGTGGAAATGCCGGGCTTCTCTCAAAGGGTTTAAAATTAATTATGACGAAACTCATTGGACGGCCACCTTTCGATACAAAGGCTTCAAAATCCAGCGATGCTAACAAAATGGCTACGGTTTCAATAATACGTAGGTAAGTGCGTAAGGGTACGTAGGGTGAAACCCACATTAAAATGCTTGGGAAAGAAAGAAAGAAAGAAAGAAAGAAAGAAAAATATTTATTTGTGACCCGCACAGGAGACACGAGAAACACACACCACTTACTCACTGATCCTTAAATAAAAGGCGTTATTTGGCGTCAAGCTTGAAAGGTCAATGAGATCAATGGCCTTTCCACTTTTTACGTATGTATCTCCTTATCCTGCCACGATCTATTGCTGTCTGTGATCAACCTTAGGCCACGTTTCTCCCTGAAACCAGCTTGCATGCAAGTTGCATTACATTGTGAGCTACCGAAGTATGACTCTATCGTGAACCGCAATGTTTACAAACTTGCATGCCAGTTGCTTGAAGGTCATACAAAAGACTCGAGTTTGTCTCATCATTTCCAACGCTTGCAAGCGGTTGTCAGCTGATCTATATAGGCTAACACTTTCTCTGGCCTAATATGTATAACCAGTCCAGCTCCTTAATAACTTGTATATGAATAGATTCCATGTCCTTAATAACTTATTTATGAATAGATTCCATGTCCTTAATAACTTGTTTATTAAATTCTCATACCAATATTATAGGAAGACTAGATAAAATAATATTTTAGCATTTATATCAAAATATTTTATATTTTTTTATTTTATCCTCTATCTATTTTAAACGAAAAGTTATAATGACTTCAGTGTGCTGGTGGTTTGATTTCCAGAGGGAAAACTGGAATAGTGTAATTGGATTTTTCTGTTAGACAGTTCTGAGAAGCGTTGAAAAATAGAAACGAATCAAACCTTAGTTATAAAGGTTGACGCAACTCGTGGGTTTAGAAACAATATTAGAAAATTATTCCCGTGACTTTTTCAATTCATATGTAGCTACTTTCTAAGTTTATCTTGGACATCGGTAAAGGAAAACATCTTGAAGAAACCTGGGTTTATTATAAGTTTGAAATCGGCAAACCACCTTGAGCAGGGCTAGTGATTAATGCATTTTGTTACCTCTTACCTCTTCTACGAGCCTTCTCTGTATGAGAAGAGGTTCTTTGCCCTACTATGGGACAGTAACAGCCTGGTTTTATTATTCATTTTATTTATTACTAGCTGTTCCCCGCGGCTTTGCTCCCGTGACCCGTTTTCGGTATAAAAAAATAGCCTATGCCACTCAGGAATAATGTAGCTTTCTAAAGGTGAAAGATTTTTTAAATCGGTCCAGAAGTTTCGGAGTATATTCGGTACAAACAAACATACAAACAAAAAAATATTGGTATATTGGTATATAGATTTCTGGTATTGCCAAATATCTATCTATACGAACCAGATACTATCCATTATCTTTTCCTAATTACCCGACTGCCGAAGGAGGGTAATGTGTTTATCAGTCTATGTATGTATGTATGTATGTTTGTTCCTATGTGGCGTTCCAGAGACCAAACGCGTTGGCCGATTTTGATGATTCGTACGTCAATCGATGCGTCTTAACTCTGCGAGTGTCATAGGCTACATTAAAATTGGATAATAGAGAAATGGCGGATTTTGGGTGCCATATTGTGGGGGCTCCAAATTTTTTTTTCTTTCAAACCCATCGTGTGGGGTATCAAAATAAAGGGTTTTAAGAGGTGATTTCAAAAATATAACACTTATATGTTTAAATGTATCTAATTCGAAAAAACTAACTAAAAAGTTATAAATAAAAACACTTAATTAAAAAAATCAAAAAACCCGACTGCTTCAAAAGCGAACTAAAAAGTCGTAAACAAGGAAAAAATCATGCTGTGCAGGCAGAGGATACATATTCGCGGGCTGGCAGACCAAAATCTGGTGTATCCTGCGCCTGCACAGCATGCTTTTTTCCTTGTTTACGACTTTTTAGTTCGCTTTTGAAGCAGTCGGGTTTTTTGATTTTTTTAATTAAGTTTTTTTATTTATAAAATTATGTTACCTTTTCCTTAATCCTATATTTCATTATACCGGAGCAATTATTTTCTTTTGTGGCTCTGGGAATTTATTGAAGAAATATCTGGCATTTTCTTTTAGTGTTTATTTACTGTCTGTACATTCAAGCTATGGTTACAGAAGGTACAATAAATTTCGTAAAGTTAAAAGTAGCAATCTACATATTTGTAAAAGAAATGGACGATATATGAATAGGTTTGAGGACGGGCAGCTGAGTCTTCGTTTCTTTTTACAAGCTACTAAGATCAAAAGTCATCAAACCTGACGTTCTACATTTATAATAGTGATCATCATATCAGCCAAAGAGAATTCACAGTTAGTTTTTGCCTAAAACGATCATCCGGAGGCCTTCAAACGCTGCGTCTTCCGGTACGCGGTCGCCACACCATAACTTTTCAGCCCTGACGGCCATCCGTTTGGCGAGCAATGTGTCCTGCCCACTGCCACTTAAGTTTGGCAATCCTTTGGGTTATGTCACTAACCATGGTTCTCTTGCGGATGTCTTCATTTCTGAGTCGATCACGCAAGGATATTCTGGGCATGGCAATGGAGAGATCCATTGCCATTGGGATTACTTTGGCTACAACGATAGGGTATCATAAATTACAAAAACACAATTTTAGTTTCATAGCTAAGAAATCAAAGTCTTACCTGCCAATATTTATCAACCTTTCATCAATTTTCAAATTTTCTTTAACACATTTCGCAAGTATTTCTTCACAATTTTAGTGGCATTTTATAAGAAAAGTAGTAAACGTTAATAGCCCTAAGCTGACTAGAGACAGCGCTTAACGTTTATTTTTTATTCCTTGGTTGTTACTTGCAAGCGCCTGTCTAGTTAATCTTGCGTTTTTGCTCTGCCGTCGCGTCTGGCGTCCATAGACTAAGACGACTATTGAATCCGGGGGCAAAACATTATTAGAAACTCGTTGCATTCACTGACTTGTTTTCTGAACCAATTTCGATTTAGTAATTTAGGTGAATTTTTGCTAAATAATAAATATTTAAAATAAGTAATTTATGTCTTCGAGTTTGATGTTGTCAAAAGCATTACCCTATGTTATCTACTCGTTGTCTCGTACATATTGCTTTTCGCAATATCAAAGAACCAAAGTTTTTGTGTTAAAATAATTGTATTTTGAATCGAATATTTTTTTTAAGGACATTTGATAAATATTTTTAACCGACTTCCCAAAAAAGAGAAGATTTCTGAATTCGAACGTGTTTTTTTTATGTATGTTCGCGGATAACTTCGTTGTTTATGAACCGTTTTTAATGATTATTTTTTCGTTGGAAAGGAGATATTCCAAGGGTGGTACCATTTTATGGAAACCAGGATATGATAATGGGAACCTATAGTAATCTAGGGAACACCTCAAATATTATAGGCATATATAGCGATTTTGGTATTTTCATCAATAATGGAATCATTTGTACTCAGGAAGTATCATTTGGTAAAGTGGAACTGACGAAGAAGACCACAATGACCACTGGAATTCCGAAATAAAACAATGTATCCTAGTCGTGTTTGGGCTTATTAGAATCGTCATATGTACTGTATACTTTGGCTACAAATGATTTTCATGTTAATAAGGTACCGACCAAAACTAAAAAAAGGAAAATATGAAACATTTAACAATAAATCAAACCGACTAGTGTCGGTGTCGAATAGCGGAAAACAATGGGTACAAAAGAAACCGACACCGGAAAAGAAAGTTATTTTTCGCTTTGTAGTGTTTTGTTTTGGAAGTCGGTTTGATTTTTGTTAAAAAGATTTTTTATTTAATTCTTGCTTGTTTAGAATTGGAAGCGCCTGTCTAGTTAATCTTGCTCTTTGCTCTGCCGTGGCGTCAGGCGTTCAGACTAAGGCGACTATTGAAACTGAGGGACAAACATTATTAGAAACTCGTTGGATTTACTGACTTGTTTTTGGAATGAATTCGCTTGTTTCGTTATTAAATTCCAACTAAATGATAAAGTTTTATTCCGTTAAAAGTACTACTTATAACATTTGCTCGTAGATTCTTACAGGCTTTTGATAAGAATTTACAATAGTTTGTGTGTTAAATTCGATAGACATGGAGTTGAATAATGAGAATTTAAAGAACAATAGACAAAATATGTATTTAAAAAGAGTAAGTATGGAGTTTATTGTGCGTTCTTCTCCATAACAATCTACTTTCCGAATGCACGGTAGAATAATTTTTTATTACTTGTAAATTTTAATTTTAATTTATTTGACGTTCAAAAGGACTGTTTATCGGCCTAGTTGAATAAATATATTTGACTTTGACTTTGATGTTGTTAAGTAATTTAAGGCACACGTTACTAAGTTATGTTAACATTGTCAAAAAATGCACAGAAAATTAACTAGACTAGTAGATAGTAATAAATCAATCTGTCAAGCCTTCTCTTAATTATGTTGTAAAAATGCTCATGCATACCTACTGCGCTAAAACGGGGAGATAGCGCAGTTATGTGGGACTCCAACCCACTAAACTCCACGGTTTCCTCCTGTGCCGCTTATGGCGGGAACACGGGCACGCGTTAGCACTCACCGCGAACCCACCGCGGCTGTCCGTCACCGGACCCTTCTCTGGGGTGTACCTCCATCACCAGCGCACCCGAACACATTGTACGCACCTACGGGGTAATAATATACTTCAAGACTGATGTCAGATTCTTTGGCTTTGACTACCCATAAAGTTCTTGAAAGATCTACTACGACATCCGAGACGAACGGCTTAACGTATTGCCCGAGGCATGGAGGAGTCACGGTATGTAACAGATCAGGGGTCACCAATTACTTTCATTTGAGTTCCGTTTCTTAAAAATAATATGACACTCGTGGTCTGTAAGGACTGAAGCCACGAACCCCCCCGGTGCCGTCCGAAGTTGGGACTAAATTTGGTACAGGCTATTGTCATTAAATCTTGGAGATTTTCATTGGTAAGTCTCTTCCGTACGTACCTACTCAAGTAACACAGGTAAATTACTTACATTTACCAAAGGAGAATGACCAAAAGTGATACCAAAAAGTCTCACGCATCAAGACCAAAATTTTATAGTAATTAGTTTCATAATTTTATACGACATTACGCGTCGCGGATTTGATTTTTGAATAAGGAATTTACTTTTGAGTTTAAAAGTATGGATATTGTTTTACTCTCTTTAAATGACGTTCCGTTTCACATGATAAATGATTAAGTTAACCTTGATTTTTGAAAGCGTCATTTTCACTGAAAAAAAAATATACGTTTTCAATTCTACATTAATTAAAACAACTAGCATAGAATCTTATCATTTACTTATAAAAGATTAGGTATCATTATTTTATCCATGGTTAATTGGCAGTTTACAGCAGCCGGTCATAAATATGTAGAATGCAATAGAATCGATTTTGGATGAATCTACTAACCAGTAATGGTTTCTTTTGTTTAATAAATAACTATAACGTACATGTATGACGTGTCTATAATAAAATACGTCGTTGATAGTGTCGAACAAAATAGACCTAGTTTTAGGTTATTTTCGATTTTATGAAATAACTCCAAAACCCGGGTTTTGTTTTCAAAAAGAAGTTTTGTAGGAGTTAACATGGTCAGTGTAGTCTATAAAAAACAAAGTTTGATTTTGATGCAGCTTGGTACGGGATTCCATACATCGATGAGCATTCTCCTTTAAATGGGTCAATTTTGGAATAAGCTTTCGAACAAAAAAATAATTTTGCATATCCGATTATATATGACGGAGTTATGCCCGAACATACATAAAAATAAAGTATAAACTTCCGAATTGAGAACCTCCACATTTTTGGGAAGTCGGCTAGAAACAAATATAAACTAAGTAAGGCAGTCTCAACTGTATGTTGTTAATTTTACAGTTATATTTCCATAAACAGTATGAAACCGTCTGTTTAGTTACATAAAAAAACTTTTTTGCAAAAAAATACTACCGACTGCCAAATGAAAAACTAAAAAGTGAAAAATAACTTAATTTTTTAAGTCGTTGTCTCGTAGGTACCTGTTTTTTTTTGGGATATGGACACCGACTTAAAAAATTAAGTTACTTTTCACTTTGTAGTTTTTCATTTGGAAGTCGGTAGTATTTTTTTGCAAAAAAGTTTTTCCCTTTTTAGTTTTACCTACTTATTAGCCAAGTTGTTTAGTAAGGTCCATATAACGCCACAATAGATTACCCGAATAACATGAAACTTAAACATAACCGGTGAAATGAGATATCTGTATACCCCTTTAGAGCTCACTGGCGTGATGTTATGTTATGAAATGGTATAAACAATAAACAGACATGCGATTGCAGCAATCCAGAGAGTTTTGCCGTTATTTATTGAAGGGTTCTGTTGTATATCTCCGAAGTTCTTCATCAGACCTTCACCAACCAATTTCGAAACAAACAAACATAAAGTCGAACATAGAACCTCCTCCTTTTTGGTAAGTCGGTTAAAAACATAATCAAGTGGTACAAAACTTAACGATGTTCTGCGTACGTCAATTTCTCTTTCATGACTACAGTTATGTAGTTTGTTGCCGTCCACCCTTATTGTTGGCGTGAATACGCCGTGGGTGCCAGATTATTCCTCGGTTCTTGGAAACCCATTATTAATGTAGCTAGTCTAATGGAAACTGTTATGGCGTCGCTTCTTATTATCTATCCCCCTCTGCTTATTATTTTGATGGAACATAGGTATACGTATGCAAACCGTTCTGTAAATGCTTCCTAGGTATTTTCTATAAGTATTATTTTAGTAAGATTTTTTGTACTGACCTACTTCTTACTATAGTATCCTAACTAATATTATTTGTGAATGGGCGTTTGTTTGTTACACTTCCACTCCATAAGAGCCTTCCACCGCTTTACTGCCGTAAAACAGCTTAGTAGGCGTTTCGGCGGCTGAGTTTCGGCCGATCCGGTCAAAACAGGAATTAACATCATTATTAACATTTTAGAGTGGTGTTTCGGACTATATTTTTTCTATGCAAATTTTGTACAGTCAGAATGAAAAACCTTAGGTAGAGTTATATTATTTAAAAAAAAAGGTCAAGCAATTTTTGGAAAAATAATAATGATGAAATATGTAAAAAAAATTAAAAAAATTAAATACCTTAGGTAGGATTATATTATTTAAGAAAAAGTTAGGCAATTTTTAGAAAAAGATACAGCTTAATTAATATACCATTACAACATTATAAATCACAAAAATCAGTAAAAATGACATCTGACGTATGCCATATACGACACCTATCGGTATTTTTCGCAGGTGCCGTAAGAGGAATAATTTATTATTTAAAATTCTATTTCAATTTGGCACCTATGAATCAGTAGATACTAGTGTTGGGACCGTTTATTTTTTAATATTATAGTATATAATACTAGCTGACCCAGCAAACTTTGTTTTGCCATAAAAATACCAAACATTTATCTACCCTACCCTACCCTACCCTACCTAACCCTACCCTACCCTACACTACCCTACCCTACCCTACCCTACGTACCCTACCCTACCTACCCTACCCTACCCTACCCTACCCTACCTACCCTACCCTACCTACCATACCCTACCCTACCCTACCCTACCCTACCCTACCCTACCCTACCCTACCCTACCCTACCCTACCCTACCCTACCCTACATACCTACCATACCCATTAAAAAAAAATAAAAAAAATATCCTATCTCTCAAGTTGGATCGAACTGCACATGGTGTGCGAATTTTATTATAATTGGTAAGTGGTTTAGGAGTCCATTGAGGACAAACATTGTGACACGAGATTTATATATATTAAGATGTATATGCATAGCTGGGATACGTAAGTGTAGTATAGTATGCAAATTGCAAACAGCCCCGTAAATGTTACCCAGATATTTTCATTTTATTTGCGATTCTTCGCACCGTCTTCTATACTTCTTTCGCGACGGTAAAGTTTTCTTACCTTACAATATTTTATCGGTAAACAATAAATCTCCACCCGCATGATCTCGGAATGAACTCAAATGGAATGTGTCAGCAGGCTCGTGATTTAAGGGAATCGCTGTGTGTACATTCTCGTTGACAGTCTTTTTACTCATTGTCTGATTAAAGTTAACCAGGTAATAGTAACGTTTTTGATAAAAGCGATAATTCGTGAAGATGGATGATGTTTTTTACTCTTTCACGTAAAAAGTACTGATTGGATTGGATTTTGATGAACTTTGCAGTAATTTAGGTTATACATCAGCATAACACAAATAATATAATTTATATGAAGACTAGCTTCTGCCCGAGACTTCGCCGTGTAAAAAGTGTTGTATCGTCCCAAAGGACGACAAACCACCTTAACAAATATTAAAAAAAACCATACAAACGATTCAAACTATCCTTTGTTCCTCCAAATTTCATCTAAATCAGTTCTGTAGATTACCCCCTACAACCTCACAAACCTCACCTCTTTATAATATTATATATATATATAAACATATTATTCTATTTGTACTAAATACACTCTAGCGGTGCCACGGTCGGCAGCTTGTCGAATAATATATTTTATGTTGATTTCCGAAATGTAGAAATCGTATTGGTCTATGGGTCTATCAATAGAGTCACCCTTCTGCGCTTCTGTCCTCCTTATTGTTTTCGCTGAAGCAAAAAATTAAATTTAAACAAACGTCAAACGGTTATAATCCGACTAATTTTAAAAATACCACATTACAGCGCAAAATGGTTACTTTTGTAGCGCTATTTATTTTTTATCATAATAGTTCCGAACTCCAGGCTTTAATAAAAAAAGCTTTTATACCATTCCCCCTCTAAAAACCTTATTTTATTCACTGAAAACAGTGAATAAAAAGCACTTTTAATCACTGTTTTGGTGTTTGAATTTGGAACACACCAATGTATTAGACCTCCATCTCAATGCTATATAACTTCCTTGCGCCTCCTTGCGCAAAAAATACTTGGTACAAACTTCTTGTGCAGAGAATTTTCGACTTTCAAACTCCTTCGCTTTTAATTTTGAGTTTGTTTATATTTAGGATTTTAACAATGATTTTGATTTTAGTCTAGGATATTTATTGAATACTTATTTGGATTGTAATTCTAATATTAATTACAATGGGGTTTAATTAATTATAATTATGTAATATACCGGAGGTGGTCACCGGCCCCTGAAACACAAGTGCTGTTATCTAACTCAGGGGTCGGTTTAAATTTTTTTGTAAACTTTGAAGGAAATAAACTTTTATTTTGTATTTATTAATATTCCTTGTGCTTAAATCTTTCTTTTTCTCGTAGTCATGGTATAAAATATAGTATGCAACTCATGAATAAAACGGATTTATATCGAGGGCCATGAATCACTCGCATCGCTCATGATTCTAACACTTGAATCACTCGCAATGCTCGTGATTCAATCATCATGAATTACTCCCTACGGTCGTGATTCAGTCGTTAGAATCCTTCACTTGCTCGGGATTCATCTATGGCCCTCGCTTTAAATCCGTCCTTTATTCACTAGTTGCATAATATACTATTTTGTTTAAACATTAAAACTATTGATATTGTTGTTAAAACTGTCAAGATAATAATAATTTACATTTTTGACATATTAATTCATGTGTGTATTAGGTTATTGAATGAAATAAACATCTTCTCATGATATTTTTAGGGTTCCGTACCCAAAGGGTAAAATCAGAACCCTATTACTATTACTGTAGAGTCTTAGTAATAGGGTCCCGTTTGTCTGTCTATCACCAGGCTGTAACTCACGAAGTGTGATAGCGAGACAGTGAAAATTTTCACTGATGATGTATTTCTGTTGCCGCTACTAAAAACAGAAATAAATTAATATTCAAGGTAGGCTCCCATACAACATAAGTTTTTTGCCGTTTTTGCGATAATGGTACGGGACTCTTCGTGCGCGAATCCGACTCCCACTTGGCCGGTTTTGTTTATTTTAGATTTCAGTGACAGCAAAGATGACACTGTAAAAACCTTCTTTTTGTTTTTTTTCCTTTTCCTCCAGCAATCAACCACAAGAACTCATTCATCTGAAAATATAATGATAGTATCTAAAATCTACTACAATGTAAATTTTCTGATCAGAGAAACTTGATCAACCTTTCAAAAACCGTGAGTGATTCTATTACGGTTCTGTTTCGCATCCGTAACTTCTGGTTGCTAATTGCCCTGCCCACTACCATTTCAAAGCTTCAAATGGAGAACAAATTTGGCTTTACTGCTTCGTTGGATGTTCGTTATACGGAACCATGTTACGGATACTTCAGCGTCTATTTGCATCAGTTTCATTCCTTTAATCCAATCTGGATCCACTAGTGGTTGCAGCCTTTCAGTGAGAAAAGTAAACATCGTTATTGTATGGTAGAGCCTTTTGGGGGTTATATTACTGCGCAGTTTTAGAAGTAAAAATTATTTAGCCTTGTTCTTGTTAGAGGCAAAATTTATGGGTTCGCCTCCATAACATGCTAATGTGACAGTATCACGTGCTAGGAGTGAAAACTTAAAACTTTGGACGTCGCGACGTCCAAAGTTTTAAGTTTTCACTCCTCCCGTCAGCAATCTCCATGACTGTCTATTTTTATTACTCGGTCTTTGATGTCTTTACCGTTTCTGTAGATTGATAGATCGAATACCCCTTTCTTGTACACTATTTTAAATTAAGAATTATTAATAACAGTTAAGAAATAGGTACCTATTTGAAAAGACAAAAAAAACTACCCTTAAGGTCGCTCTAGTCGGCGACACGAATTATTTTGTGCGCGGGGTTAAAATGCATGATATCTCATCCGACAACACGTGAGAAAGAGATAGATGCTGTGATGAGCAGTAAGAAGCCAGTTCACGTACGAATTTGCAGTTTTGCAAGATTGTAGCGAAATTTTATTAACAGACCTTTGGGAGTCTATATATTATGAAAACACGACAAAATGTATATTTTCTAGTTGATTTGATCTACTAATCTATCCCTGTATGGAGGCCGTTTTGCAATTTTCGTTCTTATGGTATTTATTTCCGCCAAAAGATGCGTTAAAATTAGTATTGAAATATGGAAATTTCGACGCTCATAACTTATTTTTTTTGTTTTTTACTTTTTGTTTCCATAAAGGGCTAGATAATAATGAGACAAAAAGATATAATTTTTATTTTGAACGTACATCGACAAAAAGTGGAATAATCGCCAGACTACATTTGTATGGAAGAATGATCGACTATATAGTGTAACCTTAAGTTGACTGTTCGGTATGTACAGATAGATAGGTAAGTAGGTACCAAATACCACTTAAAATAATAAACTTGTAAGTATAGATAGCCATTGACGCCACTTATTCGATTTAAAGTAAGTGTTTGAAAAAGGCGACCCTTACAGTGATTAAGTTAATTCACACCGCATGCAGCGCAGGCGTTTCAACTTTGAATGGCCACTTAAATGGCCAACTTCTAAATCTCTACACAGCCATGACTAATGAGTACTCTACTCTCTTTTACTGCACTTTACCAACTGATAATGGCACTTGATGAAGTTTTCCGAGTAAAAACAGCCAGGATGGCTACATCGACGAACTTGCTGACTTTGCTGTTGCTCATTCGAAATAGCCCATTATGTCTGCACTAGCTATTTCGCTCGATTTCATCTGCAGTGACTCTGAAGTTGTTTTTTCTGAAGAAGGGAAATGTTTTTATCAGTCTATGAATGTATGTTTGTTTGTTCCTATGTGGCTTTCTAGAGACCAAACGCGTTGACCGATTTTGATGATTCTTAACGTCAATCGATTTGCCTTAATCCTGCGAGTGTCAGGGGCTACATTAAAATTGTTAAATAAAAAAATGGCGAATATTGGGCGCCATATTGTGGGCCACCAATTTTTTTTTTTCGATACCCATCGTGGGGGGGTATCAAAATAAACGGTTTTAAGAGGTGATTTCAAAAATATACTACACCGATATGTTTAAATGTAACTAATTAAAAAAAATAACTAAAAAGTTATAAATTAAAAAAAAAAAAACATAATACCCGACTGCTTCAAAAGCGAACTAAAAAGACGTAAATAAGAAGAGGATCAGGGGGTCAGCCAGCTCGCGAATATGTATCCTCCGACTGCACAGCATGATTTTCTGCTTGTTTACGTCTGTTTAGTTCGCTTTTTGAGTGGTCGGGTATTTTATTTTTATTAAATAACATTTTTTTTGTATGCTTAACTGCCTTTATTCTAAACTAACCTTTTTTTTGCCTAGCGACTGCGTCCCATAATAGGCAAAGACTCCGCCCTTCCATCTCCAGGAACCCACTGTGTGGTGACTATTGCCCAGCGGGCAATCTGTATGCAACTAAGGTGACCGGCCCAATCCCAATTGATATAATCATACAATATAAAGCCTATCATTTATATAATTGCACATTTGCGTTATTTTCCGCAGTACTTGGTGACGTGGTGGTGGACTTGAAGTATGCCTTACTTTAGCTCGTCCACTTATTTTGAAGCATAGATTTTTCGCTCCGGCGATTTTAGCCAATACAGTTCCCAATAAATTTAGTCTGGATTCGAACTACTATTTCCAATATCCATATATTGGAAATTTTAGTACGAATGCAGAGAGTTTTAATTCTCGAGTCACTGACATAAAATGGAGAAATATATCCAGTATTTTATTTATGCTCGAGAATTAATGTCAACACGTCATCAAAAATATAAGTAGGCTATTGTTCTGATTTCATCCAATGACGCTATAAATATTTAACGAACCAATGAAATATTTTTCAGTATTTTGCAACCTTTATGATGCACTGAAACGTTATTTATCGGCGAAAAACGAGCGAATGATTTTAATATTACATATTTTATGTCAGGCCGTTGGTAAAATATGTACGGAACCGAACGCGGTACCTTTTAAAGTCTACATAAATAATTTCGAATGTATTCGCTTTGTTGTTTCAGAACCATCACGCCTACACGCCTAGAACGGGTGGGTAGTAAAGTGTCGCGCACTAATAATTTACTTGTGATTGTCCTGGTCCTGTGTCTATTTTTACCAACTTAAAAAGAAAGAAAAAAAGTGTTTATTCGCTACAAAAACGACATACAATGTTTTAGATTGTTCCTATTATTAAGTACTTCAATCTTTTATTTATTTGAATAAACATTAGCTATCCTGGTTGCAACATAAGTTTATGACTTTAAATCTGATAGACTAAAATTTTCCTAATTATTCTTGACCTAAATTTAAAAATATATCTTTATCTGTGGGACTACATGATCTACTTGATTTACGGTTTATACGAACTATCTCCTACCTATAGAAAAATATATATTGCTCTTTGTAGTACTAGTATTAATACCTAAAGAGAAAATCCCAAAGGTAAGAACTTGTACAATTGAAGGCCTAGTCGTGTTCTACGATTTCGTTAGTCTGAAAGCAAACAAAGAACTTTGAGAAACATGTTGCGCACGTGTTACTGCATAACAATTTGTTTGTAGAAGCTTTTCACAAGGCTGATGTTATTGTAGATATAATGTAATTAATAATATAGTTATAATTGAGTATATTATTGGTTCAATGCTCGTGTTAATTGGTTAACTATGTATATTATTCATACCAAACAATAAACGAATATGTTTGCAATATTTGTAAGTATGTGAGAACCATGTTCCTATTTATCAAATTAATTAATTTACCTGTTAGTGCTTGTATTACAAACCTTATTATATTTATTTGCTTTGCAAATTATTTTTTTGCTTCACCTAGACTCTAGGCCCTAGAGGGAGGCCTGCCAAAGCTGCGTCTTCCTGTATGCGGTCGCCACTCCAGAATGTTTGGGCCCCAACGGCCATCCGTCCTGCGAGCAAGGGCACATTGCTCGCAGGACGGATGGCCGTTGCCACTTAAGTTTGGCAATTCTTCGGGCTATGTCAGTAACCTTGGTTCTCTTGCGGATGTCTTCATTTCTGATGCGATCACGCAAGGAAACGCCGAACATAGCTCTCTCCATTGCCCTTTGGGTGACTTTTAGCCATTTAAGTGAGGCCCATTGTGAGCGACCACTTTTCTGTCCCGTTAGTATTCACGATTAAATTATTTTTACTTGTAAAATTCGGCACCTTTATGCCGCCTGTACAAGCGTGATGTTTGTATCCCATGTAGAGAATTACGAATTGTAATCTAGAATTGATCTCAAACAAAACCTAACTCAATTGACAACACATAAAATGCTGTTCGTCCTGTTAAGACGGTACCCTGACCAAAAAATCGGCATGAGATATGAGCATTCCTATTGGTCTAGCGGCACTGGCGGCGCATGAATTACAGTAGTGAATACGCCCAGATTTTAGAATAAAATCTTTATAAAATCAAATTTTGGTCTTTTGAAAAAAATTAATCTACAAAAATGTTCGTTATTAAATTGTTTATCCATTAGTGTTAGTACAAAAAATAATTAATGAATACTTTACGAGGAGATGCATAATATCGATAATTATTTCTCATATCTATGTTTTTTTGGGAGGAGATTAGTTAAATATATACAACATTTAAAAAAAAACTAAATCTACCATTTTAGAATCAATATTATGTAGAAATTTAATGTATTTTTATTAAATGACATTTCTTTTTAAATAACGAGTAGATAGCTCCTAAAAACAACAAAAAAACTGCTTGCGTGGCGTTTTGACAGATACTTTTTTTTTGTTGTTCTTAGTCATCCTAGTAAGCTTCTTAAGGACACAAAACCTTAAAAAATTGCCCATAAAATCTAAAAATACGAAAGTATTTTCTTTAATAGGAATTTTGTTACAACACAGGACAGCGACTGTGGAGTCGGCTAGTTTAAAATGATGATTACAGTTGAAACAAATGGCATGTCAGAAACGGCCGTGTTTGCAATCCTAACGGTCAAGTCAACCTTTAGTTGACCTCAACCTTTGGGTCACAAATCAATGACCACTTCCGTCAGTTTGATCAGATTCTTGCGTCAGTTGTTCGTTTGTTACGATCGATTAGCAAAATTGCCTTAATCCTTTGTTTAAATCTGTTTTAAATTTTAAATAATACATAAATTAACTATCAGGTACAAAATAAAAAAAACTTATTTTCCTGTCCAGAAAAACTGAGCCGTTTTGTGGCTTTCGAAAAACCGAAGAATCGGACTACATATTTATTTAATCGAACTTGGCATACACAGGGAAGTAAATAAATAAGTATTTCTATTTATGTAGGCATACACAGGATTGAGATAGACGCTCAAGTGGTATTCCGAGATAAAAGGAAAACCCTGCTCACCAGGTACGAATAAATGTGATATTGATACAGCCGCGGCTTCGCTTTCCCTAAACAAACATCCCGACTAGTTTTTATTTCCATGGTAATGCGTATAATGCCGGGCCCTCGCTACATGTCTCCATAATGCCGGCAAACCCAACACGAATCGAAAAGGGGAATTTGTATTAATGCGGGTCGGGAAGCTCTGCAAAGCTTTTATAAGTGATGAGATCGAAGTTCAATGCTCCAAATTTTGAAGTTTGTGTTATGTAAACTCCTTGGTTAGATTTGAATCTCGAAGTTCAGGGCACATAAATACAGGGGACTGATACAGTATTGATTAAATCCAAACGAATAAAATTGGTAGCGTTAAAATATTTATTATTTTGACATAATATATTGGAATTGCACTCTTTTATTGTATTGCAAATGCTGCACAAAGCTGGATTTCATTTCACTAAAACCCAGTATAAATAAAAAATCGAAAGCTTCCAGCGGATGACTTTTTTTCACATTGCTGAAAACATTCAAACCGAAAGGATTTTTTTTGCAGGGATATTCTACACTACTATTCAACTTCCTGCCTTCATACGACGTATCGTGGCTCTAGTTGACCTTAATCATTTCTGTTCCTTTACGTACTAATTAATATGCAATATGTTTGTTATTTCACAAGGGTTTCTCAGCACCCTCGTAATAATATAATACGTACCTGCTTAATATCTAGAAGATGGGTGCGTGGGATTTACACACCCTTCTCCCTTGGTTAATAAAGATTATGTGGAGTTGCGACTTAGGAGGCGTGCGCTACAGGCCTACAGCTTTCATACAACGTTTTAATATTCATGGAATTTTAAATACATAATCCGTCTACATACGCCTATCTAACTTATCTTCAGATTTCAATCGTTCATTGCTGCTACATATTTTATGTGTGGCTCTGTCATAGAAAGTCAAAAAGATTACAGAGTATAAAAACAAAACAAATTCAGGTCATTTATTTTTCCTTTCTTTTTAAGGTAATCTTACGATCTTTACAGTCTTTAAGGATTCTGCTTGCTTTTTATTCAAACAAAAGGACACACAAATGTATATTTTCTTTGAGAAAAATGTTCAACGGCTTCCTAGACCGAGACGGTGACCGATAAATGGCAATTCCATAGCTGTTTTATCGGCGTACCATTGTGGGATCCCCTTTGCTTATCGCCATCAGTTAATTTTCCATGACATAGCTATAAAAGTATGGAGATCTGTGGGGAGCGTCTGTCCTGAAATTTTGCCTCCTTGGGGAATCGGAAGGTCGCTCTCTATCATTGGTTCTAATAAAGTTATCGACGATCTATATATGGAGATATTTGTATTTATGGTATCGCTTACCGCTGGGCAATCTTGCAAGTGTTGAACGAGTTAAGTTTATAGTGCCAGCATGTTTCTAAAGTGAGCAAGAAATTTAAAGACGTCATAAGCAGACTACTTATTGGAACTTCAGTTTTCCGACACAAAATGTTGTCAGAAATTGTTAAAGTTAGAAAATATAACTTTATATTTATTGCTGGCACCATTATTATTTTGTGGTCCGGCAATTTTTAACCGACTTACAAAAAAAGGAGGAGGTTCTATGTTCGACTTTATGTTTGTTTTTTTTTTTTTTTTTTTTTTTTTTTTGTGTATGTTCACCGATATCTCTGTCAATTGTGGACCGATTTTGAAAATTCTTTTTTTGTTTGAAAGAATATGTTTCGAAATTGGTCCCATTTTAATTTGGTGAAGGTCTGATGAAGAACTTCGGAGATACACAACAGAACTCTTCAATAAATAACGGCAAAACTCTCGGGATTGCTGCAATCGCTTGTCTGTTTGTTGTTTATACCATTTCATAACATAACATCACGCCAGTACGCTCTAAAGGGGTACACAGATCTCAAATTTCACCGGTTATGTTCAAGTTTCATATTATTCGGTTAATCTATTCTGGAGTTATAGGGACCTTAATAAACAACTTGCTATTAGATAGGAAAAACTAAAAAGGGAAAAATAAAAAAACTTTTTTGCAAAAAAATACTACCGACTTCCAAATGAAAAACTACAAAGTGAAAAATAACTTAACTTTTGGAAGTCGGTGTCCATATCGCAAAAAAATCGTACCTACGAAAGACACCGACTTCCAAAAGTTAAGTTATTTTTCACTTTGTAGTTTTTCATTTGGAAGTCGGTAGTATTTTTTTGCAAAAAAGTTTTTTTATTATTTTTATAGAAATACATCTCTGGTTTGTTTGGTTTTCGATATGTTATGAAAGTAAATATTATTTTGCATCAGCAGGTAGGCCCACCAAAATATTATCATAAAGATATTATAATGTAGTAAATAACATGATTATTTATTTGTTTGCAGGAAAGGATTCCGTTCAGATGATTTTATTGAATGATTCCTTTTAATACTATGTAAATCTGCGATTTAACTGGGTAGGTTATGTTACAAAACGTACATATACGTATAAATAATATTTAAATACTAATAATATTGATGAACCTTTCTGCCCCATCGGCCACCCGTTCTGCGAGCAATGTGCCCTGCCTACTGCCTCTTAAGTTTGGCAATTCTTCGGGCTATGTCGGTAACCCTGGTTCTCCTACGGATCTCTACATTTCTGATCACGCAAGGAAACGCCGAGCATAGCCCTCTCCAGGTTCTGGAGTGGCGACCGCGAACCGACGTTGCGTTGGAAGGCCTCCCACCAGGTGCACCGATGACCTGGTGAAGGTTGCGCGGATCCGCTGGATGCGAGACGCACGGGACCGGTCAATGTGGCGGCGCTTGGGAGAGGCCTATGTCCAGCAGTGGACGTCTTTCGGCTAATATGATGATAATGACAATGAATATTTGTAATAAATGAAACAACCGTGTACATTATATATTTATCTATATTCAGGATCTTAATGGTTTACTTTGTCACTAACTAATCAATAATTAAATTAAAATCTACATGTACAAAAATTGTTTTATATACACGAATTCATGCAATTACTATACTTAATCTAATTGGTAGGTACATAATGACCGTGACACTCGTTACTCGAGGAATTTACAAATACAATTAATATAATATATCTGACGAAATTCATCATTTTGACACATTCAAGTAAATCCAAGTTTTTAAAACTTCACACTAATTAGGGTTGTTATTTATTTAAAGTAGCTAATTGCTAGTTATATTTAAATTACAATTTAACGTCTTTGTGAACCTGTTTGACGATTTTCGCAATAATTAAAAATTGACGATCATCAATTACATTCTTAAGATTATGAATTTCATACATGAAGATCGTTATCCTAATGCGTTTCAAATGACACTGAGTATGAGTGAAATGATCGAATAAATATGATTTATTCTGAAAATGGGAACACACAACATTCCACGTAAATAGTTCGCGACCTTGCACTCGCGGCGCGGGCTTGATGCCTGTGCTGTGTGCAGTGTGGTCCGATATATATACTGCTAACGTTAATGTCTCTATACGAAAGGAATATTATGTTATATTTACACGCACACACAGACGCACGAACATTTGGCACAAAGAGGCGTTTCACGCTCACACACGGGCCACGGCACGATCCACTACAGGTTCTGAGCAAATATAGGTATGCGGAGAGATATCTACACAAGTACTTCGTAGCCTCACCTATTAGTCTCCACTTATAATATTGGTGAGTTCTTAATCTACTTATTTACATCTCACAATCAGTCGTAAATAGTTAATATTTTGGCAGATAATTTCCATTTAATAACTATTTTTTTATTACAGAAATATTGTTGTTTACAAAATAAATATCAAACGCGACATTACCAATGGGTTGGCACTGTTAAGTCCTAAATAGGCCGGACTAAAAGCTGCTGAAAATATCATGCAAAATGTAAAGTCGTATCGTATAAATTCAGAAATACGAGTCTAATTTCGTTCTAATAATGTTCGGTTTCATAATGATAAAATTATTTCACAACCTGTTACAGTATGTTTTGAAGTTTATGACTAATCTACACAGAATGGGTGAAACGTTTAATTCGAGTATTATAAATTAGGGTTCGAGATTAAAAGGCGATATTGTCAAGATTGTGTCAAGTCTCAGTAGGCGAATATATTTCTAGAAGGGTCTAGAAGTTGCTGTCGTAGTCGGAGCGGCGGCGGGAGTAGTGCGAGCGAGGGTTAGGGTACTCGCCCGTGTAACCGTACACCTGGGATCCGCCACCGGTTTGCCCGTACAGCTGCGAACCTCCGCCGTATCTGTCGACACAACACACGTCTATTAACATACATAATATGTTCCACATTTAAAACTTGGCCGACCCTGCCAGCAAAAGTTTCGCCATGAAACAAGCAGTAGCGGTTTTCCATGAAACATGTAACGTAGGGTTTCGCTGCGGGAAAAGTTTGCGGTAAAAGTAAGCTTTGGTCGTCTCTAGCGTATTTCATGAAAGTTGGACGAACGGTACAACAATTTTACAGTATCGGGCGATACTTATCCGGTAAGCTGGCTCGCACCTGCCATCTGTTTCATGGGATGTTTAAAAATGACTGGAGTTACAACCGCTTTTTTTCAACTAAGTATATTTTAATGTACATTGGAAGTAGGTACGTACCCATAAGCATTTCCAACGGGCCCGTAGATCTGCGAGCCTCGTCCTGAGTCAGGCGTGTAATGCTGCATGTACTTCTGGAGCTGCGGAGTCCACTCAGATCGCCACGAGTCACCCGGGTTAGGGTAAGCCAACTGCTCGATGAACGCAGTAGACATACGCTGGACAAAGAATAACAATAAACAAAAATATTGAAGAATTAATGTAAACTTTTTTTACGTAGGATTAAGACTTAGTTTACCTTGCCCGAAGGGAGATATGGCAAATCTCGTTCTTTCACTGGATGCACATCATCAAATCCTCCCATATGACTCTTATCCAAATCTCGAAGCATTTCTTCACTGAGAGGTATTGGCTGTTTCGCTTTCGCACTCTTCTGTCGATTAACCAACTGAGGAAAACAAAGGGTTATATTACCAACTAATAACAAATGCAGAATTATCTTTGCTTGATGTCGGTTTGGTTTAACTTACTACTGTGACTCCAAATATTACGACGAACAGAAGAGAAGCCAGCGCAATGACAATCACAGCGATGCCCCACTGAGGCAGAAGCGATTCTTCTTCGGGAGCCACAGGCGTAGGCGCCTCACGCTTGGGTAGAACTAAACATAGCAACGAAATAAAATGTCAGTTATGTTTAAAAATGTTAATCATATTATTAAGAATAGTAAGTAAGAATACTTAACTCACCTATGAACTCAGTGTAAGCAGGATCCATAACAAACTTTCCGATTTCTAGTTTCCCAGCTGACTTATCAATTGTCTTAGTCATTTTCTCATTGCTCTTCTTCATCCTTTCTTCATCAGGTTGATCACCTAACATTACGTCAGGATCAAAATCATTGTCTTTCGGTGCTTCTGTAACTGTTTCAATCACAGAACCGAGTGGGGCATCATGAAGTGACTTGTGGAACATTTTCTTCAAATCCAACGTGTCTACTCTTTCCTCTACCTCTTTGAGTTCAATGAAGTAGTCAACAAGAACGGAGCCTTCGCTGAACCCATCGATTCTAATACCCTTATACCATTTGCGTAGATAGTCTGATTTTGAATAGACGGAATTCAACTGCAAATTAGAAAAAAAACAACATATCATTTCAAAACTCGAATGTACCTTCGAGTGTACTTGAGTATTCTTTGAGAGTTTATCTAGGATTTGCACAGAATCATTAATCAAGTGCGGCGTTAATTAATTTTTAATGTATCACTCACCTCTTCCTTAACATCTGTGGCAAGTCGTTTCCATTCTACAGTGTTGTGATCTAATAATTCGGGTATCCATTTGACTCCTGAAAAATAATTACGTGGTTAGGGTTTTGTTGCCGATTGACTATTGGTATATGCCATGAACTTGTAATTACATAAGATGTATGGGACATAAATACAGGTACCTGAAACGATTTTTATAGTAGCAGCGATATCACACTCTTTTTTACATAGTCCTGGAGTGGTCGGCGGAGGGGGCTCAGGTGTCGTCGTTGTCGTGGTAGCACGTCGTGTCGTTGCTTCTGTACTAAATTCTGGCATTGGACTGGTAGCAGTAGCATTCCTTTGAGCTTCTAGAAGTTTCTCTATAGAAAATGGTGTCGTAGACGGCGATGGCCAACCAGTGAATTCAGTTGAAGCCCTGAAAACATTTATAAGTCGGTAATTTTTATTCAATTATACAATTTAGTCACTACAAAATGATTAGAAATGAAATAAATCATATACCTTATAGGCCAACCCTTTTGTATTTTTGGTGTCTCTGGCACTGGGCCCAATGGTTTAGATGTAGTCGTTTTTCTTTGCACTTTACCGCCAGGTCTTGAAGGGAATACCAATTTAATCATGCCTCCAGGAGCTTTTGTTGTACTACTGGGTAGTGCTGGTTCTTCTTCAACAGTTTCGTTTAATTTAAAGCCAGGTGGCAAAAGACTTGAAATGTCAGCAACTTTGAGCTTGATAACCGGCGCCTCTGCAGTTTCTTTCCCTGTCACGTTTAATTTAAATCCTGGTGGCAATAAAGCTGATACATCTATAGGCACAGCATTTGCTGGTAGTTTAACCTTTGGTTTTTCTGTCACCGTAGTATTTAACTTAAAATCTTTGGGTAAAAGAGCAGAAATATCAACTTCTTGAACTTTGTCTAAAGTACTAGATTTTGAAGTTGACTTGGCTTCCGAGTTCTCTGTGCTTGGGGGTTTATAACTCGATGGCAACAATTTACTAAGATCATCCTTTTGTAGTTTCTTGACGAGATCTTCTTGGGGCTTATTTTCTTTTGGCTTATATTCTTTAGGAAGTAGAGATTTAATATCTAATACAATAACTTTGTTCTTTGCGCTGATACCGGATGATCGACCCTGTGTTCCATTAATAATAGGGACCTCACTGGTCTCTGGTGCACTAGTAGTTGTAGTAGTGGTGGTAGTACTGGTCGTGCTGGTTCGCTTGTCTTTAAATGAAAGTCTAGATTTATAACCAGCAGGGAGCAGTCCAGCTACGTCATCCATCACAGTTACTAAGGAAGGTTTCTTCCTTGGCTTAGGAGTAGTAGACGAAGTCACACGATGAGCGAATTTTTTTATCTGCACTGGTAATGGATCTGGAGATGACCTTTCTGTTGCAGAAGGAGACGACGTGCTCTTTAATGTGAATACTTTTATAGGACCCGGGGTTGTGGTAGTAGTCGTTGTTGTTGTGGTTGATGTACTGGTCGTCGTACTTTCAGTAGTTGATTCAGTTATTAGCTCAATATTTTTATTCTCGTTATTTAAAGATCCTGATAAAACTGCACTCGACAACTCAGACTGAATACTATCCAATTTATCGTTAATATTTTCGGTCGATGACGGAGTATTCATTAGACCGTTCGTTTCTAGTCTTGGATCTTTCGTCACAGATTGATCGTCTTCTAAATCTTCCTCAATGTCGTCCGCTAACACTTGCTTCTTTTCTTCTTGTTCCACAGTTGGGAAAGGTAAGAACCGAGCACCCGATACACTTCTACTTGTCTGAACTGATGCGACTACAACCCAATTCTCAGTTGTTACTGGAACAGAGGAGTCACTCATTTGGTTACTAGTAGGCGAAGTGCTTTCAGATGACGGATTTAGCTTGGTAGTACTTGGTGCATAAGTTACATCTGGAATAGATATAGTTCCATTAACCACACTTTTAGTGGTGACAACTGACACAACTTCTCCTAGAATTGATGGTGTTTCTATTGACGTCACATCTTCATCAGATGCAGGTGCACTATAATCAGTGGCAGAAGTTTCTTTTTCTTCATTACGTTTGTGTTCAGTTTGATCTATTACAGTGGTGTCTACAAAATGTTTGAAATTATCGTCCTTAACCATCGTGTTTTCGGGTTTCATTACCAGAACGTCAAAAGATTCCGTAGCGTTTGTTTTGGCTAGTTCGGTAGGCTTTTCAGGTTCTTCAGTTGTGTCATATTCATCATCATAAATGTCAGTAGCATGTTCTATTGAATGTGGTTCCTCAGTGGTAGGTTTCACTTCAGTACTTTCAACGTCATCGTAATATTCTACATATTCTCCTTCGTCACCTGCATCTTCGCTATCATGATCTTCATCAGGATGTTTACTGGTTTCCGTAGTAGTTGAAGTCGTTGTGGTTGTAGATTTAGTTGAAGCTTGTCTTGGATAGTTGTCTGCATTCATAGAACTCGCGTCAGGCTTACTGTCTTCAGCAGAGTCAGATTGTGTTTGATTAGATTTAATTACTTCCACATCAAATGAACCTTGAGTATTCTTCATGAGCTCCCTAAATGAACTAATATCGCTTATGTCGTCTTCAAGTAAAGGTTCTATATCTAAGAGTCCCTTAAATTCAGTGGAAGAACTTTGATACAAGTTAGCATTTGTTTTGGGTGCATTAAAATTGTTGTTTTTATTAAATGCGTTTACTGGTATATTCTGAGAATTCGTATTTTCGTTTATAGCAGGAGAATCTAATTGAGGGAATCCTGGAGTGTTAGGTTTAACATTCAGTCTTTGTTTGATTGCGAGTTTATGAGGATTATAAGTTGTCACCCTGTGATGGTCAAATAAATCTTGATTGTCATTTTCATCATCGTCATCGTGAGGAATGTGACCGCTCTGCCCGTTGCTCTTTAAGCTATTGCCGTCAAATGGCATGTTCTTAAATCTGTTATTTTGTAAGTAGTCAATATCAGGATTGTTTAAAGTAATTTGACCTAAAAATGTTTCTGGTTTCGATGGATCATTTTGATACGCTACAGAGTGTATTTGTGGCACGTCGGGCCTTTTAGTTGAGGCTGGGTGTACGAATTGGAAATTGTACGGTAAAGCTGGCCTGAACCTTGATCGTTGTGGGGTAAATTCGGGTTGGTTTACATAATACTGTGTTCCCGCTTGACTCCTGCCTGTCGGTAATTGAAAAGGAGTCGGATTTTGGTTGTAGTTAGGGCTAGGAAACCTGGCTTGACCCTCGTTGTAGAGTGGTTGCTGCACAGTCGGTGCAACTCTGTAGTTGTCCCCATGTTCGAAAAATGAAGATGGGCGAGTATTCGGAAATAAAGGCGGTTGAACTTGAGCAAAACTTTTTTCTACCGGTGATAAGTAATAGTTAGCATCTGAAACAAAGAGAAAAATAAAATTAACATTATTATTTCGGAAGATCATGATAATTTAATGTTTCTAACAGTGATTATATTTGGATATAAGTACTTAGATGCTTTATTTATTATGTTTGCAATGCATAAAGAATATAAAATTGATGGCAAGCATGGCCAATAATTTTGTGTGATTTGAAATATTATACTGCGAGTAGGTAATCGTAAACAATGTGAGGAATGTATTGGGTATTACCGCAGAATGCAGATGCGAAAAACAGTGGTTAAGAGAATGCAAATCTCTGGAATAAAATGTTATATAGCTTTGTTGTTCTTTATCAATGCAACATAAATTTAGATAGCACCTACCTACGTGATAAAACTATAGATTCTTTTGCGATTAAAGTTGAACCGGATGGTTAAACTCATTATTATATCCACTTACTATATCTGTCAATCTATAAAAAATTTGTATTTGCCCTATTGCAATTGTTACAAACAGCAGCATTCATTAGCTCTAAAGTTAATTTTTCAGTTGACCCGGGATAATGACAACCGATTGCAATACTAAGGCACGATTTGTAGGAATTTTAATCATTAACTAATTAACGAATTGCACCAAACGAGCAATTACTCAAATTCGCGAGTTAGTTGTGACGTAACGCGCGGAATATTTCACACGTAACGCGATTCGTGCACGTTACATGTGTACGTAATGTATCAACTGTACATGACTGTGATGTACTGCTCAATTTTATGGAAATTAACTACGTTTTGTTAAAAGCCACACCGTTCTGGTTTGTATGCATTATGTAGTGTTCGCCGAATACATTTTATAAATTCAATTGTTTGAATTTTTGCATAGCAAACCAAGTAGGAATTTCCAAGCCTAATAGTAGGCCCCTAATCTGTTTCAAAATGGGTGTCAATAACATTCTCACTCTAGGTTAATTCCAAATAAATCTACAAAGCTCATCTTAGCAAAGCCATAATAACCGTTTCTTAGTCCATAAGAAAGTTATTGAATGATATATCACAAACCACAGGGGAGGATAATAAATAACATGATTAATAAAAGTGAGTGAAAAGTAATCCTATTATTCGTCCATAAACCAAGTTAGTGTACAAAACAACTCCTCACTTGTGGGAAACTGGGGAAAACAATATCGTAATGGCTCCCGGAGTTTGTTTTGTATGAATTTTTGCTATAGTCAGCTTTAATACAATTTTGTGAGTGAAGGGTATTCTTGAATCAGCTAATGCAAATGGCGGGGCTGCTTCTTAGTTTGTTACGTCATTAATCATGTGTTTGGATAACATTTGAAGAACCAGTCTGTTTAAGTCCCCGTCACGAGAAGTTATACATTTTGTAAATAAAGAATTATACTAAGTTACGTTGCAACAATTCAATCAACAACAAATAATCCGCTTCGTACCCTGTATAAGGGAGCAACTAACATAGTTCACATTAAAGCATAATAAGGCCGAAGGTACTAACCTACCTACAATAACCACCGGGATTTATAGCCGCTACGTGCGAGACTACGAAACGATTAATATAGTGATAAATGGACATTCTCTATCGTAGAATAAATTTACCTTGCCTTTGTTACACGAATATGTATGAAGCGCATATTTCTAAGTCTGCCCTGCCATTTTCTTTTGACCTTGGAATACATAATGCAGTTTTAGTAGACCTTAGTGAACATCTTAGGTAGCTAATGTTTTTTTTAAAGATAGATATTTGAGGGTACTCTCAATTTTCTACTTAGTACTGAAATAGTTTTCGGTGAAGGATGACTGATGTGTTCTTGCACGTATGAGAAATAGTTAAACAATTACTTGGGTTTAACTTTGTTTAGTTAACTCTAGACAAGCTTATAAACTGACAAATGGTTGACTCTCAAAATAATAGTAATTTAATGAATGAAAACTTGTAAAGTTAATTATTTAGGTTCATGATATTCCTTATTAAAACTCGTTCACAAAGGCTTGTGGCTAAGGTTTTCCTAGCAGAAAATGTACCTTCATAAACACTGCATAAGAAAAAACTGTTTTAGCTATAGTTATCTGAACTTGAAAGTTCCTCAATCTTCATTATGACCAACTTCAATGTGAACGGGTCCAAATAAGCATATCTGTGAGCAGACCGCGGATTCTAATCTCATTTTATGGCTCTTCTAGTTTACCACTTTTTTTTCCGCCAGTGTATATTTGCCAAAGATAATCTTGAGGGAATTACTTTCTTCTGGATCATATCCCTAATTTAGAATAGCAGCGGTGTTCATCAGGGCCGAAGTGGGAGTATCGTCGGCTTAATACGAAATCGATCAGCCGAATAACTCATAAACTACAAGGACTCTCCAGACATTGAAACTTTCAGTCCTGCTTACGTAATGGGTCTTACACTCAACAAGAGTAGGTACGCCCACGTGTATCTATTTTAACGACACTTTGTGAGCAGTTACTTAATATGAGAAGATCTCATGTTTTCCTTCTAAATTGTTTCGGATATTCACCTATCCAAAATGATCTTGATATTACGCACCATAAAATTTTAACGTCCGCATATTTTATGTCAAGATAAGTTCAAGGTAATCTTATTAACTTTTTAATATTATTATTATGTTAAGTAAGTGCTCTACTTTTTTATATCGTAACCGTGAAACGCGTAACTCAAAAATATTAAACATTATTTTTTAGGGTTCCGTACCCAAAGGGTAACAACGGGACCCTATTACTGAGACTCCGCGGTTCGTCTGTCTGTCTGTCTGTCTGTCTGTCACCAGGCTGTATCTTATGAACCGTGATAGCTAGACAGTTGAAATTTTTACGGATGAAGTATTTCTGTTGCCGCTATAACAACAAATACTAAAAACCGAATAAAATAAATATTTAAGTGGGGCTCCCATACAAAAAACGTAATAATGGTACGGAACCTTTCGTGCGCGAGTCCGACTCGCACTTGGCCGGTTTTTTATATTTATTCTAAAATCAGCATAATGTCCACGCAATTAGTTTGATTTAAAGATCCATCTTTTTTATCAAGCTGGAGGAAAATCCAAAGCAAATTAAAGAGATTTATGCTTCGATTACAATTTAGGGTACGCCTCTAAGCTCAGCGTTTTTAAATTTAATATTATGGGAGTCAAGAGTGCCATTGAAAGTAAGGTAAACATTGATAAAAGAGCATTTACATGTTCTATGGTAATTGGCGAACGGTTTTATTCGCATTTGGAATTAAAAAAAGCATTTGAATCGTATACACATATTTTTTAAGTTACCTTAGATGTACCTACTTAAGGCACATTCATTTGCCGTCGCTTTATAAAGATCGCCGTATTCATTATTCCACAAAAAAGAATTCCTATTGTCAGATGAAATGTATTATGCTTTGAAGTCAACGGAGTGTTATTACTGCATTCCTTTTTATACGAAGATTTGGCAATGGGGCGGATTATAATAACTGATTGCCGCCTGACCTCGCGGATCCAGGAAAATTTCCGTATTTTTATCAGAACAAATTACCAACCCTAAATATACCCCGGCACACTGATGGATTGGAATAAATTTTGACGTATTGTATTCTTGCTTTTCTTTTATATGCTTGGCAGAACTCAGAAAAAGATTTGATAAGCTCGAGTTTGATTTAAACAAAAGAAACATAGGATTGTTAAATAATATTCCTCGCTTTTTCCAAATAAAAAAAGAGCCAAGTTCTGTTGTTGACAGGTAGAAAAATTACTTAAACAAGTCTCAAAAGTGAAAAGGGCGTACATAAATCATATACACTTATCTGGAGCACGATCTCAAATTCAATTTCAACTTAATTTCATCCTTTTCAAACATCACTGAAAAGGTACAAAATCGACAGGCAAGGTTCACCTGATGAAAGAAATACTGTAACATTCAGAGTTCCTTCAATATATTTTCTGATTAACTCTAAGGTCGCAAGAAACTGGAATTTCCCCTGAGAGTGGCCGAGTTTCGTGGCTTTATCGCTCATGTCAATGTCTATACGCCACGGTTGATTATGAGAGCAGCATTGCAATACCTACCTAAGTAGAAATAGGCGTGTGTGGTCCCTTCAAAACTTTCCTTTATGAATACGGAATGAAACGAATCGCTTATTGGGGCTGTACGCGAGGGGTTTCCGTAAATAAATGAGGTACTTTGTCTCATCTGAATCTGGTCATCTGATATCTGTATACAATTCAGGCATGTTTATGGCGCAGATTTACTGAGTTATATTGAATTTGGTTTCACCGTGAGTACTAGTTTCTAATTAATAGTCCTACAGACAGAATTCCTGCCACGGCGGCCAATTTCAGTGGAGACTTTAATAGCCATCGTCGGCACAGGCAATTTTATAGTGCGCATCACTATATAAAAGATTACTAATAGCATAATTATACTTCAATGGAGTACAATTATACTACAATTCACAATTTTAATTTTAAAATAAATTTCCGAATATTCATAAAACGTGATAGGTATATTCTAATTGCCAACAGGCGTTGCTACAAAGCTGCCAGCTCACGGTGGAATGAAAGGGCTTTCTGTAAAACAAACACATGTCAAGTACACGCGTCGTCATGGCAACCCGCCCCCTGCCGGTAGTGTGGGTACTCAATAGGGATGTTACGAAGTCGGAATCGGCGTTTTTAAATTTGTTTTGTTGGAGTAGGAACGGGCATCAGAGTCGGAGGTGGTGGCAGTAGAGCACTGTATTAAGGGCAAGCCTAAAAAAAAAAATATGTAGTACAAACGTTATTCAGTTGGCCTCTTTCATTTCAATTTAAAAATAATAAACCTAGATAATAAAGCTGATGAAAATAAATACAATCATGTTTACAATAACAGCGGCACCGGCCGTTACCCATCGCCTTCCATCCATTAAAACCTCCGATTTAAAATTTCTGAGCCGAAGTCGGAACCGGAGTTGTAATATCTATCGGAACTGACGAGTTATCGGAGTCGGAATCTAAGCTACGTAACTTCCCTATATACTCACAGCAGCTGTTCATGTAAGGTACTCTCAAATTTTGATCAAGTGATTGATACCTATGTGTATTAGGTAACAAAGGAACGTGACGGAGAGGTATTCGGTGTAATTAATATTATAGAATTAGGGTCTTATGTAAAATGTTGACATGCCTACGCTTTAGTTGCTATGTTTACTGAGTGAAACTGAAAACATTACTTCAATATTAAATACCTTAACCTAACAACTGAAAAACTTGACTGCTTAAGAAGCTAACTACAAAGACGTAAACATGAACGCTTCTTAAGTAGTCGGGATTTATATATTTTTTTGTTTTAACTATTTTTATTTTGCGCTTAACATTTTATTTATTTTTTTTTGAAAACTAGATACATTTAAACATATAAGTGTTATATATTTTTGAAATCACTTCTTAAACCCTTTATTTTGATACTCCTCACGATGGGTTAGAAAGAAAGAAAATAATTGGGCTACCACAATATATTTCTATTTTCCAATTCTAATACAGTAACAATCGCAAGGTGAAGACGAATCGATTTACGTAAGAATTATCAAAATCGGCCAACGTGTTTGGTCTCTAGAACACCACATAGGCATTAACATACATACAAACATAGACTGATAAACACATAACCCTCCTTCGGCAGTCGGATAAAAATCGATATGAGGGAACAAAAAAAAATCAGCAGACTTAATTTTAGCTTATCAACAAAATAAACCGTCTAAAAAAGCCCAGTAAAATTAAACTAAGGTTCTAATTTTGTTGTCAAATCTTGTTAATGAGGGCAACGTATCAAAACCACATTATTTGCCTACATGAAGTTATCTAGGATTAAGATCAAAATGAGGATCAAAGGATGCCTATATTTAGACAGGTCGTCAGTATTAGCGAACTCTTCATTACCCGAGGTACACCTACGTTAAAGCAAAAATGTTTGTCAGAGATACACATGAAAAATTAACTCATCTGTATGAAAACGGTCAGAATTTACGAGGCCTTTGGGACTGAATGTGTTATGTTATGAACCCACTAATCTCACTTATCCTTTAGCTCCAAATCTATGTTTGTTGAGGATCTTTTAGTTAGTGGGTGCCCGCAGAATTGGGTCATCATTTTATGACTGTTGAATCCGGTTTCAAATTAGTTTCACATGCCTATTCTCATTGAAAACTGTACAAAATATCTAGCAAATATGTATCATACATGAAATATTACCCACATTATCTAAAAGCCCTAAAGCATTAGTAAGATTCATAAACTCTACAAAACAATGGTTCTAAATGGAATTACAAACGACCAAAAAATTCATCCAGGGTTTTTGCGAACATTTTGAACTTTCATCAGAAGGTCTCTTGGGCCTAAAAAACAACATCCATTAGAACAATAAGTTGTAATTAATATTAGGGGAGGGGCACACGCTATAAATCGCAGGTAATTAGGCAGGCACACGCGTCGGCTAAGGCCGGGTCTGCACGTGACATGTACGGAAAGGGCTTAAAAGCTCTTTGTAATACCGCTGCCGCTGGCCCGATGTGTAGCGCGCTTAAACGTAAACATTTCACTTTTTATTTTCCATCGTAAAATGTATGCATGGAATTTTTTTACGACGAAAAATAAAAGCAGTTAGTGTAAGCTTTGTGATCCTATTATTTTACCTAAAGAAAAACGTATCGTTTAGATGTCAAAATATAAGTAGCCGTATTAAGTGGAGTCGAGCAGCTATTAAATGATAATATTCACGCGACGACCCCAAAATTTTATATAGGTTCATGTTTACTTAAACGGGTCTGTAGGTACAACAACTTAATTTCCAGTTAGTAATAATAATATTACCAAAACCCCAACGTTGTAGACGATTATCCCTTACATTAGTTTCAAAAAGTGCGCTCCCAATGAAGTCGTAACGTGGAAACTGGATTAGTGTCCTCAGTGCTCTCGTGCTCGGGTGCCCGGGGGCTTAGGAACTGGATCATAGTCTGACGAAGTGTAATCCCTGGAGCACACTGCTGGCGCCACACGATCACAACTTTATCACTAGCGCCATAGTCTAATATCATTTAACATTAGAAGTCTGCCCACAAAGTCTTCCAGCAATTTGTAAAATTCTGCTGTAAACCCATTTATCCCTTTTAGAGGTTCATTATGGGCAAATTTTACCAATTTGCTTACGTCACTGAAGCTTGTTCCCTGCTGTTAAATCGCTTAAGAGGACACTGGCTAATCCTCCTAAATAAATGGTTGTCCAAAAATTACCTAGGTACTTTTTAAATATATTTCTTTATGTAGTTAAATTTAAGATAAATCGACATGCAGATAAGCCTCATTTAATGAACATCTTTCAAAATATATGTTACCATGTTTATGTTGAATACCCAGAAGAGACCCAAACACTTAGCACTGATTAAAATTATAAGCTTTAAAGCTACTACCAAATTATTGAGGTTTAATAAAGTGACCACTAAATATAGATACGTAATATTAAAGGCTAACTACTAAGTAAATACGGTCGACCGGTAGGCATTAACAAACATCCGGGATTAATCTTGTCCAAATAGCAAATATATCGTCAAGCAGACATAACTGAGTTAATTCTGCATACTTCCACAATTCCACTTCGTAAATACTTTTTGGGTTTATTAGATTAATGGCGAAGCCGACCTAGACTTCAAAATAATTTAGATTGCCATGAATTCTTCCAAGGCAGGCTCAAATGATGAATCTTTCACACTGATATTCGCTATGCGGTCCAGACGAACCAATTAGTATGCAAACTGAGCAATCTGCGCAGAGCACTACGGACCGTTATTAGTACTCGCAAATAGACCGTATGCATCTCGCGTTTTATATAAAACCTAGCGGCTGACTGTACATCGTCCTACTTTAACCCCATAAAAATTCTACCGGAGATTTCAGTTTCTTGAACCGCGAAGTTTAATCAAAATCTTGTAATAATTTTTATCGTATTCTAACAGAATATGAATAAGCAACGTGTGAATGTTCTGTACGTGTCTAATACTAGAATTACTATTCTTTACATGTGTCTTTCGTCTCTCTAAAAGCGGTCCAAAACCATTTTTGCATGATAACATCTTAAACATAATGCCTTTTGCCCAACATTTGCTCAAAACACCTTTTTATGACGAAACCTTGTTAAAAACTCGGCTATCCTCATTGTATTAAAGATAATGTAAGTAACAAACAAAAAGGAAGCGCATCAAGTTTTATAGGATAGAAAAGTTCGCCGTAAGCCAGGTGGAGGCAAGAAGTTAGTGTAATATTTAGGAGGTATATACACCTGCGTTGCGTAGTTTTACCGTTTTGTAATATTAATGTATCTTACCCATTCGAATTACGGCGGTTAATGGTTCCCTAATGAAGGGGAAGGAAAGGAGTATCTTGTACGGAAAGGTTTAATTGCTCGGGGCCGTTCATCTGCGGAATCTTCAAAAAGGAAAAGTAACTATCATTAGCTGAGACTCCTGATGGGAGGGTACAGTATTATAATTAGCGACATTTAACGCGAGCGCTCCACTTTTCTATTTTCCGTTTCTTTTCTTTTATGTGAAAGGATGTTTTTAATATCTTGAGGAAATTCTTTGGTGTACCAGCGAGGAAAAGTTAAGTGCAGTTGGTCCGTTTACTTGGAATGAGGAGCAGAAAGGTCGGCTTCAGAATGTATTTAGAGCGCTTTGCGATTTATGTTAAATTCCTTTTAGGACTCTCTTTTTATTATCCGACTGCAAGAAAAGGGTATGTTTGTATGTATGTCATATTCTTTATTACCTCAATCTTTCAAACCGCTACACTGATTTATATAGTTAACGCAATCGTTAGATGATTCTTGACCGCCCAAGTGTTCTTAAAAAGGTGAGGTAAAAAAAACAAGCATGGCGGATTTTGGGCGCAATATTGTGCGGGTCACGTATTGTTTTCTTCCAAACCCATCGAGTGGGGTATCAAAATTAAGGGTTTTAAGAGGTGATTACAAATACATATAATAAAATTATAACCAAAGAGTTTTGTCTGTTCTGTTAGAGAGCGAACTAAAAAGTTATAAACAAGAAAACTCATGCTGTGCAGACGGAGGATACATATATGCAAGCAGTCGGTTTTTTGATTTACAAATTAACTATAATTTTATTTTTTTGTATATTAGTCCGAAACGCTTGAGCGCAACGTCAGACATTTTTTTTTAAATAATAACTCTGATAGGCATTTATTGATATAAGGTACCCTTTTTATCAATAAAGCCTAATATTCAAATCTAGACTCATCAATACACGTCTATTCAATATAATTTAACTTCAAAGTTCAAACAGTTCAGTATCGGAAAGTATTCCGACAATACCAGCGAAAGTTTATGATTTTGTTTGTCCGTTCCAATGTTAGTAAATATTGAACTGATTTGAATTTCTTTCAACAAGGCAAACTTTACCGCAAGAAACTGAGTACAATGACATGAGCCCGTAATTTTATTATTTATTTATTTATGTTACGCAAAAATGTGAGAAAAGAGAACTTAATTTTGTATGCCTATCACAACACAAAATTATTAAAGTTGCCACACTTCAGAATGTTGGTAACAAAGAATAAATCAAAATACAATTTCGAACAAAATTAATGCGAGAAGAAACAAACTTTATGCGAAGTTTTGCTAAATTACTGTTTCATTACATTCACACTAGCGGTCGCTTCTGACGTTGTCCGCACAAATATTTTCGCTTGATATTTTCCGAACCCATTTAAAATATGACAGGTAACAGAGTGCAAAGCACAAGTAATAGGGCTGTCAACATTTTGATGTAGGTTCAATCGAGTGAAATTAGCTTGGACAGGTACACAGAACAGGGAAAATATGAATCAAAATGCTTTCCGAGTCTATTGATCTCTGTAAATATACCGATATTTACCCGGGCTTTCATATTCTGTACAGATAAATAATATTTTATAGCTACAAAGATTTCGTGGCTGAGTGATTACAACCGCACGAATCCAACTATCGAACTTCCAGGTTTAACTACGTTTACCGAGGTTAGTCCGTGGATGGGTGACCATTATTATATTGGGGTAAGTTAGGGAGAGATGCATATACAAAATTTAAAACATAAAATACAAAATTTGCGTCAACCGCAACGCGTACATACTATGTCAGTCCGAAAGTTAATGTCAGTGTGAAACTTTTTATTTCCAAAATTAGGATTATAGAATAATATTTTGGTGTTTATTCTTAAAACAAGGTAAGTATAGTTAGTTAAAACGTAAGACTTATAATCTTGGAAGTACGAGTAGTTTGTAAATATTGTTGAATATGATGCACAATTTTATTCTGAATGGTATATATAAACAGTGATTCAAATAAACTATGCGTATTTCATTTAGTATCTTAAATATATATATATATATATATATATATTTTAACTAAGGCAACTACTGGGTTTTTATTGGGCCCTCCCACCGCAATATTCCCAAACCAGTGCAACTCCTGAAAGCTAGAATCAACAGTGGCGACCACCAGAAAAGCGCCGAGGCTCAATGAAGCTCGACGAAGTCCCGACGAATGAATTTAACTGTCTTGAATCCCGCAAAGAAAATGATCAGAAAATAATAACGAAGGAATAGAAAAAAAAACAAATTTCCACTTCGCTCCATACCAAGCAGTAGACAGAACAAGCAAGGCCAATAGGCAACAAAGGGTCGCTTACAACTGAGATAAGCCCAGTTGCCTAGCACCACGGATAAAAATTATCACTAATATTAATGGTTCCTAACATTTTGAGCTGCTTGCTATACTTGATTCAAATAATAGGTATGACAAAAACGCATGAACGCACGGCAATTTGTTCTAGTTTCTTTAAGGTCCTTATAGTAAACAAATCTAGATATAGCCTATATATTATCCAATATAACATCGCGTTCATTCTGCCAAAGAATACACTCCCATAAGATATGATGTGCAGATTGTACATATTCACAGTCAGATATAGAACACTGACATAAAGGCGAGGCAACGAGCTTGAATAAAAATTATTTATTTTTTAGGTTACCATGCCCTGTGATAAATTGAGAAACTACTTGGTTGTGGTAGTCAGATTCAGATAGGCAGTCCCTCCATATACAATACTGGTATAAAACAGCATCTGGATAGACTGGAATTCGACCCTAACAGAGTTGGAAGAAGGACAGACGGACAGTAATCAATATGAGATGTATAATGAAAATGTAAATAGAGTCAAATTAATATTCTGAACGCGTGGGTCTTTTAGATGTATACAACATATACGCAAAATATTTTGATCCACATACTGGGAGTAGTAGTACGAGTATATGAGGGGGCTCCACATTGAGCCACTTGATCCCTAATTAAGTAGAGCCCTCACGTGCGCACCTCTGCAAACCTTTGAATAAGAGATGTTCGAAACCCACACAATCATAGTTTTATACGCCTGATGTCACATAAATTGTCTTCCGATATACCAATTACTTCAATCTGCCTAACTTTAACCCCAACGTATAGGATGGGAATAGGCTAGGCAGATTGATTGCCTAGCCTTTTCCCAACTGTGTTTGGGTCGGCTTCAAATCTAACTGGAAGGAGCTGACTACCAATATTGTACATGAAGCCTATAATGCCTATATGAAAAAACCCAGTAACTGGTAAAAAGGTAGATACCCCTTAGTAAGACTTGAGTACGATTTACTGATTTCGGACTGCCAAAGATCTACCAATAACTGCCATGACTAAAATCTTAACGTGCTTTCCGAGGCACGAAGGAGTTTTGGTATAAAATTGATGAAGGATGGTCACACATCCATGCACTGACCTTGGGTAGGGTTGCTTAACCTCAAAGATCGAACCGTTTGGCTGTTATTATTTAGCCTCAAGCTTCTCATAAAACAGACACAACGACTAACTTTCCCATTAGGGAATTAAAAAAATATAAACGAAATGCCGAATCTATTCGGGGACCGTCCTACGCACATTGAGGGGTTGGAATTGTTTTTGATAGGACCATTTTATGTTTAAATTTTAAAGGATGCCTCAAAAGGTCAGAACATGACGGATTGGTGGTAGTCATGCGACATCTTAGTCTCAAAATAGATTATATCCTTATTATATATTTTCCAAATATTATTTACTCGTATGCGAAAGGTTCTTATTTAGAATTGAATTGAATTATTTTTCGGGATTGGAATTATTTATTTAGAAATGAATATAATTATTTATTTCAAAATATGTATATTTACATGTTTTCTATGGAAAATGACTGTAACTAATGGAATAAAAGGCTTTTTTTATGTGAAAGTCTGTAAATAAAAATTAAATTATTTTTATTCAATCTCGCCTCATCGGCTCGCGGCGGCACAAGTTGGACATGACCTGAACTAGGACATAGGTTATTTTTATCCCGGTACCTAGTATGTTCCCTTAGGAATATCTTAGATATTTACGTGTTTGAGTGAAGTCGTTAAGAAAACCTAATCAGTTTAACTAATAACTTAAATTAGACTTACATCGATATCTGTTCTCTAGATAACCGTCCGTGTCCACGGGATGTGTTTTTTTTTGTGTACTTTGTTATTAAGAACAAATTTCTTAATAATTAATTACGATCTAGCCTAAAAGACTAATAAGCAATTTAACTCTAACTTAATATGTTACGTTATAGATTATGTTAAAACTAAAAATAGTGTCCATTTGCACTTTTACACAAGTCCGTAGCACTTTTTTAGAGTCTGATATAATTTATAAAAACACTATGTTCATGTGTTATACGTGGGACACTCAGAAAGTTTTGCGAAACTAAAAAAAATTGTTCTATACGTACATATATTTTTATTAAATCTTTTCAAAGTACTTTCCACCAGCCTCTATACAAAGATTCATGCGCCTAAACCAGTTTTCAAAACACTTTTTCCAGTCCGCCGCAGACACCTCGTTTACAGCCTGCTCGAACGCAGCCAGCGCATCTTCCGGCGACGAAAATTGTATCCCTTTGAGCTGATTTTTTATTTTTGGGAATAAAAAGAAGTCACACGGTGCTAGATCAGGGCTGTAAGGAGGGTGACCCAGGAGTTTGACTGGCGTGCTGTCCAGGAAGTCCCTCGTTTTGAGTGCGGTGTGCGCAGGTGCATTGTCGTGGTGGAGCAGTAGCCCGCGGAGCCCTGTGTTTGGTCGCTTGTTGCTTATAACACAGAAAACTTCTGGCAAACATTTGGTAGTATACCATTCGGCATTAATGCTTCTTTGATCCCGTAAGGGAATTGATACCAAGTGGCCAGTCAAATTAAAAAAGCTAGCGATCAAAATCTTACCCCCGCTTCTAGATCGCTTCACTTTGGTAGGCGTTGGCTCATTTTGAAACACCCAAACAGTCGACTGGCGCTTGGTTTCTGGGTCGTATTGATAAATCCAGGACTCATCACCTGTAACGATGTCGTAAACACGCCGAGACGAGCCTGCTTCAAACTTGTTAAGCATATCACGGCACCATTCCACCCGGGCCTGCTTCTGAGCATCGGTGAGGTTGTGCGGCACCCAGCGTGATACTATCCTCCTCACGCGAAGATGGCTGTGTAGAATCTCGTGAACGCTTCCCGATCCAATCTTCAATATGTGTTGAATCTCCTGATATGTAATTCGCCTATTGTCTTGGATTAAATTTTTCACTGCTAGCACGTTTTCTTCGGTAACAGCCGTCAAAGGGCGACCGCTTCTTTCGTCATCCCCCAAAGTTGGTCGACCGCGCTTGAATTCGTTATACCAACGATACACGGTTGCCTTGGAAGGGCCTTCATCCATGAATGCCATTTGAAGTCTATCGTACGATTCATCCGGTTTCAGGCGACACTTGAAATCGTATAAAATCATAGCTCTAAAATGTTCCCGGCGCAGATCCATATTTCAGTGAGACACAATACTTTGAATTAACTCGCAAAAAATGTGGAGGGAAATTTTGAAATTGGAACTTACTTATTTTTACTTATAAATAATCATATTTTCGAAAAACATTATAACTGGCCAGTCTCCCATATATAAAAACTTTTTTTCGCAATACTTTCTGAGGGGCCTGGTATGTATAGCACAGCGTTGTCACTATTATTCATTCACTTTGTACACTACACCAATTCATAAGGTTTAGTTATTTTTAGCCTACGCACTAAGTCTGTATTGTCTAGCAGCTGGATAGCCTCAACATTCACGTGTCGATGAAGTCTGTGTTCGTGGGCTTCAGCAAATTTTTGGATGATGGTGGTGACGAATTCCGTTTTAAGGACACGGTGAAGATCGTCATTTCTTATGTACCAGGGTGCATTTACAACATCCCTGAGCACTTTATTTTGGAATTGTTGGATTAATTTTACGTTGCTTTGTTTAGTACAGCCACAAAGTTGGATACCATACGTCCAAATTGGCATCAGTATATGCTTATATATGGTTAGGTTATTATGTATTGATAGACAGGATTTCCTTCCGAGTAACCAATACATACTTTTATAACGTAATGTCGAGTTCCTGTCTTTTCTTTTTGGGATGTGGATTATGGACACATTAAAGGTTTGTGTATAATTCAAAATATTTATCCAAGGTTTCTATACAGCGTTATATAACATTTCAACGTATTACAACAAAGTAAGCTGTTATAAAACCCTCGTTCATGTTTTATGGTACATTTAACAAAGGTACGTTTTTCTCTCAGGGTATTTAATTTACGTTATAGCAGTAACTTCAAATGAACTAGGAAATTTGTTTCATTGTCTCTCTCGTGTTTTTGTATTGTCGACTTCATCAAGGTTTATTGTAAATTGTTATTAGCAGTTACAAGAGTTATGTTGTTCTGTGCTCCGTGTTTATTTATTTTCCTCCTGTTCTGCTGAAAGCGATCGTAAGGATTTTTTTAGTATGAATGTATATGGTTATAAGACTGAGAGGGGGAGCTGGCAGGGTTTTTGAATAAGCTTTTCCAGGGTAAAACGTTAATAACTGATTAAGTGCGGCTTTCTGAGAGAAAACCGAGAATATATAATTATTCAGATTGCCATTGAATAGCAGATGTTGGAATGAGGTTTGGTTATCAAACTCATTTAAGTCCTGGCTGAACAGGATATTTCATGTTCTGGTGCTGACTGATTATGTCATGTCATGTCTTCAGATACAATCGAGTTTTCACCTGTATAGCTTACAGTTGATTTTTATAAGAACACTAGCTGACCCGGCAAACGTTGTTTTGCCATATAAATTATTACAAAGATGTCCAAAAACTTTCCACGCACTGAGATTATAATTTAATAATGGAATGGTTTATACAGGTAACACAATGGTTGTTGTTGGCGGGAGCTCGTGACACGTGTTGAATAATACTGTTGCTCTATTTGAGATCACTTAATTAACTGTACGAGAGAACTATCTTGAGTTAAATGGGAACTACCTACCTTACCCTACCCTACCCTTCCGTACATACCTACCCTACTCGACCTACCTACCTTATCCTACCTACCTACACACCTACTCTACCCTTCCCTACTCTACATACCTACCTACCAATATATTTTTTTGGTCTTAGACCATCTTCGCATTGCTTTTCAAATGAAACCGGTTTAGGGCATATCGATTGGATGGTTTAAAAGTCAATAATGGACATAGGTAGAAACATTTTTGTATTTTATATATTAGAATTATAGCATGAATTTCAGAAAATCGACAACGACATCTACTGGTAATACCGGAACCAGCATACAACGCCATGTTCATTTTTGTGTGTGCTTTGTTTCTATCAAGTATCAGAGATGGCGCTGTGTTCGCAAAATGTATGGGAAAATGGTTTTTTTTTTATCGTAAATATTTTCGATGTTTTATTAGTTATTATCCTATTCCGGACGAACATAAATCCAAAAATCCAAAAATTATAAAAAATTGTCCACCCGTTTTTGAGTTATAAGTAGTGTAACTAACACGATTTTGAATATATTTAGATAGATAATGTTAGATTACCACGCAGTCTTGTTTTATGAATTTACGTCTGCTACAGCCCACCAGGCTTTATTTTTATTATTGGAATTTCCGTGTACATATTTTCCATTTTCTGACTGTTCTGCGACATAAGATTTCGTACTGAAATTTGCCTTATGAAGTGGGTTCCTATTTCAGATATATCCACAGTCATATAAATCTAACTAGAAGACGCGATTGTATGTACTTCGAATTTCAAAAATGACAGAAGTACGAGCAATGATCGTACTTTGCTTCATCTGTTTCATTTAGTATTATTGGCACCGGACATCTACCGAAATCTAGAAAATTGCCTAATTATGTCATATTGAGCTGTAAAAACTGTACAGAAAAAAATTGACTGGGAACTGTACGGAAAAAAAAATGGCAAATATTATATTAAATGTTCTTTCATCGGTAAGTAAATTTGTTCTTAAATTGTGTGTGAAAATGTGGCACGCTTTTCATACTTGAGGACTTGCGTTATCTAGTTAGATTTATGTCTGTAGTATCTATGTATCGCAGAATTTCTAGATCTAAAACGGAGATGTGTATTCCGGTATGAGCCTCGTATTCTTGTTGTTGGCCGATGATAGCATTAGGTCTCTCATAATAGAATTTCTCTATGATAGAACCTGTAGCAATTTATAGGAAACGGTTCCAATACCCGGCAATAAATCGAAATTGTTTAGTAGAAAAATCCAATTATACCAGAGTATTGAACCTACTTTTAAAATAGATTTTTTTATGAAATTAAATACATTTCTAAGCTGCCATTTTTAATAGATAATTTCACTTGTTTTAATAGGCTTGATCAAACCACAACATCTTTTATAATTAAATGAAAATTAAAGCAAGAACCACAAAGTAATTAATATTCAATCAAACGTAAATCGTAACTCTGCCATCAGACTCTGTCAGAAGTGTCCAACTTTGGCCGGCTCCTGTCCGGAGCGAGTCTTATCTCCAAATATCTGGCTTTAACAACAATTTTGAGAGGTTTTAACGAAACTCGAGTACCTACCCTAAAATCCCCCTTCTTTGTCTTACCAATGCTGTTCTTAAGTGCATTTTGTTAACTCAAGATCAGACGCATATCCTTGGATATTCGCAGTATCAGAATAGTCCGAATATTCAAGAGTATGCGTCGGTTTTGGTACAGAGTACCAAGGTTTCACAGACCTTTATTTCAATTTACCGGAAACTTAAATAATTGACCTACATTTTAACATTGAGCTGGTTCCGATAAATTTTGCTAACGAGTAAGTTAATTACGTGCGTGTAAAACAACATGACGAAAATTTGGACATGCACAATTTCATTTAATTAAGTAATTGAACATGGAAACAATCAATTCCCGTTTGTTAATCAAAATATCCTAAATGTCAGCTTTAATTTGTGGTATTTGCAATCAATGCGTTGTACTAATATTCCTCGATATTGTTAAAGTCACAATAGTTGATTTCAATTTTCAATATTTTCCGTGCGCTGGTCGCAACTTCAAACGCGGCAATGGTAATAAATTATTTGTCAAGACAAGAAATGGAAATCTGTAGAACAAAATTGTTGAAGTAATGAGGAATAAATTCAGCTTTTCCGTGGCATTTTCTCTGTCGCAAAAGTTTTACCTTAAATTCTGCTTTCTCTGCTAAACATTTTCTTAGAGCTCATACTTTATTTAAAGCAGTAGGTACCACTAAATAAGTAGAACCCTAGCACAGATTAGTATTGATATTTGATTTAAAAAAAACGGAAAATATAGGTGCTACTCAACCATATTTGACGTCAAAAAGCTAGCCAACTTCTAACAACAATTAGATTTGAAAACTTTTAAAAGCTGGATGTTTTAAGGGGTTTATATAGAAGTATATATAAGGTAATGTAAGTAATATGTAAGTAATATAAGGTATATGTAAGGTATAGTATATAAGGGGTGTATATAGACCTAAATATGGATAAACCAGGAAGCGGTTCTAATTTTATAATTTCGCAGACCATAAATGGCAGAAAGTCTATTTAAAAGCAATAAAACTTGTCGTCGATCACAGGCGGTTGCTATTCGCGGCTCGGCTCTTGAATAATAAATAAATGGAGCAGCAGTGGCAGCACATGTGGGCGCGCCGTGCATTGTCCACCCACGGCTTGCACGCCATTTTTATGTCATTTTACGACCGTTCTGTCTTTATTGTCTCCTTGTTTGTCTAGGTTATAAAGCTAGTATTGACTCGAGACCTTTCCTGTGTATCCTGTTTTTCAAATGACCTTATTCTTGTCGAGCGACGTAATGTATCTTCATATAACATTTTCTTGCTCTATCTACACGGAGGTTTGTTTATCTAAGCAAATTATGGCTCATGGAAATTCAAAGGATACATTGAATACTCATGGTCATGGTCTATGCAGGTATGTAAGAATGTATGTATAGATGTATGTTTGTCCCTATGTGGCGTTCTAGAGACCAAACGGGTTGGCCGATTTTAATGATTCTTACGTCAATCGATTCGTCTTTACCTTGCGAGTGTCATTTTTTACTGGCTACATTAAAATAAAAAATGGCAGATTTTGTATTTTTTATTCTTTCCAATCCCATCGGGTGGTCGGTTAAAAATATATAACACTTATATGTTTAAATTTACCTAATTGGAAAAAAATATAACTAAAAAGTTATAAATAAAAAAAAATATAACAAAAATAAAAAAGTCATGCTGTGCAGTCGGAGGATACATATTCGCGAGCTAGCTGACCAAAACTAGATGTATCCTCCGACAGCACAGCATGATTTTCGTCTTGTTTACGTATTTTTAGTTCGCTTCTTAAGCAGACGGATTTTTGAATTTTTGAATTAGTTGTTTTGTGATCAATCTCTACTTACATAAATTAGTTCGGGATCACCTATTTGGAGAAGAAACCTCAGGGAGAATGAATGTATCAACATCGTTCAGGGAAGAATACAGAATGAGCCATGTTTAATCGTGCTACGTAAGTGTACAGCCTACCTACTACAGGTCTACTACACTGTTACTTAAGACGGTACCCTGACCAAAAAATCAGCATGAGATATGAGCATTCCTATTGGCCTAGCGGCACTGGTGGCGTATGAATTACAGTAGTGAATACGCCCAGATTTTAGAATAAAATCTTTATAAAATCGAATTTTAGTCTTTTGAAAAAAAATACTATAAAAGTGTCCGTTATTAAATTGTCTATCCATTAGTGTTAGTACAAAGATAATTAATGAACACTTTACGAGGAGATGCATGCTATCAATAATTATTTCTCATTTTTATGGTTTTGTTGGAAGGAGATTACTGAAATATATACCTCTTTAAAAAAAAGTACGACTACCATTTTATAATCAATAATATGTAGAAATCTAATGTGTTTTTATTAGTTGATATTTCTTTTTAAATAACGAGTAGATAGCTCCTAAAAACAACACAAAAAACGGCTAGCGCGGCGTTTTGCTCAGGGAAGCGCCTTAACTCGAACATGAGAGCAAGTTGTTTGCACCGAAGCGATTAGTACTCACCTTGACACTGCGTGTGTTTTATAACGAACAGCAAGAACGCCGTGATTGTAACTAATCTCCAACGTCGCCTCCCCATTGTTATGATTAATTTTCACCGAGTCATTGATACTGTCACACACACCACTAGAATGTCCACTTTAGAGTTCATCGGAAGTGTCCCGAGGTTTGGAGAAAGCCATGTTCGGCAGTGGAGAAATTGGAAGTCTTCGCTACGCCATGCCGGTAGCCCTGTCACATCTGAAACAAACAAATCAAGCGTGACTTCATTGTTCTTACTAAAACTTACTTACACCTTGTTCTTTTGATGAACTTTTCCAATCCCGATGTTCCATTAGGGAACCGCAATCTTGGCGAACTTTCCTTATCAGTCATGCATGACGTACGATGCTCAAGTGTGTTAACAGTATTACAATAAAAATATTGTGATCACGCGTACATGATTTTATATTCAATAGAGTTGCTGGATGTGTTATCTGTTAATATCTTAATTACTACAATTTCTCTTCAAATTCACACAGTAAAGTTGAGCTGAGTTGAGTTGAGCTATCTACCTAACTACAATATTTGGTTGTAAATAATTATGATAAGTTAACAAATACCCAACCTTAAGCTCTCACAATCAATAAACCCCAAAATTGAGTGTTATCCAATCAGCGATCCGAGACGAGGTGTCAGGTAGCGCAAACTTTAAGATAGGTTCGCCGACCGCGCTCACTGAGCTACAGCGATACTGTTAAACATTATTAGAACATTGTCAGACCGCGGGAACTGTCACGGCACTACTAAGTTTACGTGACAGCCTTCGAAACTTCAACGGGACTGGACGTGACCACAAAGATGGCCGATATCAGCTGTCATTGCGCCGCCTTTGATGTTTTAATTTGCTTCACTTGGGCATGTTGATTCATTAGTCCGCCGCTTTCAGGGGTCTTGTTTGAGATTGCTTTACAACCTCTTTGGTACTAAATCGCCTTTCGGATTTGGATTTGACACAGTTTGTGATAACGGTTACAAGTGAGTAGTCAGCCAAGTCAGTTGAAAATCGCCAATTTAGTCACTGAAGCCTTAATTCCGATGAAAATAGCCTTTGAATAAGTAGGTATGTTCCGGTGTTCAGCTCATTAATAAATTGTTATTTGGACTCCCCTTACCTATAAGAAAGCTGGTTAAAATAAGAGGTGACGGAACGATTAAGGAGCGACAGGACGGAAAACATTCCTGCGAAGCACTCGCTTTAACGACTTGGTAGCAGCATTAAGAACCGGAAAATATCTATTTCCGTCTCCCAGGAGAGTTGCTAGTGACATTGTAAATATTGTGTTAAATAAATTATATTTATCTTCTTACTGTATTCATGCTTCGTCTTTGTTATATTGATCTCGCGAGGCATATATTCTCTTGTTTACGCAGGTTTCTTCGTCCCGAAGGAAATACATGAACTTCGGATACCTAGTCTGGTATAATCTTATATTATATTTCCATTTGTGTCACAAACATGTGACATGTTAGTGTTTCTTACGACGGCGTGATATTAGTAAAGCTAAAAACGTTTGTAGGCTTCTCCAACCAAAAAGTTTTAAATTATTCAGTATAAGTATTATACTTTCTGATTGGCATTGCAAACACCACCACATCTAAGATACCTTATTATGTCTTCATAACTTTCTTAGTGTGGAACCTAATCCATCTACAGCAAGCCACTATCATTATTTGACAATTAATTGGGTCTCGCTGAAATATCTAGGAACTAGAGAAGTCCTGTGTTACAAGGTACGCGTTAATGGAAAATCTTTAGTAATTAACTAATATCCTTTATGGCACAATTTATTTGTTGTAAAATAGTTATTTGTGCAACAAGAGAGCAAAGTTGGTTTTTGCCGCGAGTGTTGATTTTGAATCCCGAGTAAGCGAAGGATTCTATATTTGAATCACGAGCGTAGCGAGTGATTCTAGGTTAGAATCCTGAGTGCAGCGAGGGATTCAAAGACACGAGATGCAAATAACTTTGGTCTCGTGTAGCACATACAACTTTTCACTTCAGCAGCGAGAACAAATAATCTAAAGGTAAAAAATACAACTTGGTAATATTTAAACCACATGTATATTTGTAAAAAATAAAAGTTAAAAGTAAACTTATTGCAGTTTTGCAAATTAAAAGTACCTACCAGTTTTGTTTGGAACCAATGGAACCGATATTATTGTTTTAGCGACTTCAGTTTGAGTATTCACTGATTCACTTTTTACATACTGCTTCAATTCTTCCGGTGTTAAATTGCAGACATCATCACTGGATTCACTCATATTTATTTATTATTATTTTAATTATATCCAACGTGTATCGCACTTTGTAGCTAGCGAACAGAAGAAGAAAACAATACAAATTTAAAGCCCGCTATTTTTTAAAGATGCGTTCGGAAATTGCACTATTACTAAATTATTCTGTCACAATAAAGATTGTTAAAACTTTAAATAATTATGTAGATACATGATAAACTTCGTATTTTTTATTTCAACATCTCTTTATTTGATTATAAAAAAATATAATTCGATTATTAAGAGAAAAGTATAATAATTACATTTAAACCTTGATTTGAAATTTTATAGATGACGTGTTTCCGAACGTTTTATTGTTGGTTTCTTTTTTGAGCCTATTATATATGGAATTTGAAAATCGAACTTCGAATCGACTTGTTTCTATCTCTCGCTCTTTTCGTATCGAAGTGAAAGTGACAGAACAAAGTGAAGTTCAAATCTTTCGAATGTTGTGAGTAGACCCAGCACTGACTCGGCATTTAAAAAAAATAATTAAACAGTTACTTTGTCTCACGCTCGCAGCAAAATCGAATTTTGCTCACTGTCTTTAAGCAGCAAAACCTGCTTGTTTGAGGTGCTGAGGTGAAAATAGTTTTGTTTTATGTCAAAGAAATTGGAAGATATTTTTCACTGTAAGTAAATAAATGGAATAAGCCATAACGCATATAAATTCTACGTGCATCGCTTTAAAAGTTCAATACACCCACTATACACACTGTACACTTGTCTTCGTACACTTGCTTAACGTGTAATCATGAGGTGATTACTGCGATTAGTGTCACTTCTGGTGGTTCAACATCTAGGTCCCTATTATCGAAGGTGGTGAAACGTGCTGTGACGTCATCGCGCGTCACGTATACAGCGTACGCCGGGCAGCGTACTTGGGTTTCTGTATTCTGAGGCCTTAGTGCGAGTATTTACTCACGCTCAATCTCGCTAACGTAAACATCAATTTGTATTGAAATCGGATAAGCGCCGTCAAGGGACGGTAAGAAGAAACCTCTTTTTTGTATACGTTTTGACGAGATTTTTCACGTTATCACGAGTGAATACGTTTTGAAACTCGCACTAAGGCCTCTGTACGTCTTCAAATGAGAGATAACTAGACGTCTCAACAACTGGAAAACCGTATTCTTTGTATACAACTTTTTAGCTTCGAGTTATAAAAAGTCGTTTCGTATTGTTATGCAGTGGTTAGAGACTTCTTCTTTTCGAGGTGATGATGATTTAACTATTAGACTGTTTCGGCTCAGTAGTTGGTCACATTTATAGCTATATCAGTGGAGCTCAAAAGTACAGATTTATGGGCACTCACATTTGGTAATAGACGGGTCTCTAAAACCCCATTTTGGCAAGTATTTGAATTCTGGAGCGGTTTTCAGAAAACAAAGCCGAGGTTAAAGGCTAAGAAAAGCGTAGCGTACTCGTCTATCCGTGGGGGCCGTACAGAAAACGGAAAGCAAAATACGCCGCCGGGCGAGTCGTGAAAGCGGCGCGTTCCGGCTCGCCGGCCAGTTTCTCGAACACATAGCGACGCCAATACACGGTGATGCGTTAATGTCTCTCTAATAATTCACGTCATCAAAAAATTACTCGAATCAAACAATAGAAAGTCGTTATACGACGAAACTCGAATATTCGTGTCAAAGCATGTAATTAGAAAAGTTAGTTCCGAAAAATATTTGAATGAAGTCTACTGTATTCTATGATGAATGAATTTAATGAAATTCTAGGTGACAGGTATGAAATTGTTTACTAGTGGAGGGAAGGTATATTAAAGTATAAGAAGAAAATAATCTAAGAAATAAATGAGTAAAGTTGGAAAAATAAACACTTAATCTTTTGTTAATGTTATCAACTGCGATTACTTTATTAATAACGACTAATAATAATTCGTCATAGTTCATAACTTTTGAATGTCTCAATGCCAAAAATATTAACCAATTTGTAAATTTTGACAAGTTACAACTGTCAAGGTAATGTCCAAATGCTTCGACCAAATAGATTTGCGGATAAACTGAACTTGAAGAGGCGCCTCAGATACAATCAAGTTCTAATTGCATTTTAGAAGACTCGTTCTACACCATTTCAATATTGTCTTTGTATAAAGCTCCAATTGAAAAGTTAAGATTAGTTTTCGAATCATAAAATTGGTGAACTTCAGAATTTAGCTTGTTCTACTTGATTTGGTTACGAAAGAATCACAACTCTTTAATGGGATCTCTATTCATTGATTTTTTAGTCGACCAAAGGCCAATTTTCTGCTAATTCTTGAATTTCGGTGATAATGTCCAACGAGCGACATACTTGATTACCTCATTCCCAAATGCCAACTTTAAATCTATCTATGTCAGGGTTGAAATAATTAAGTATTGCCTTCCTTCTTATTACACTATAATAAATGTTATTCTCTGGATAATTTGTTTCTCAAATAAATTATACATTCATATTTTGTTGCTCAATATTCATGAATATTACTTTTTTTCATGAATTAAGAATTATTTAATGCCGATCTGTTATGGAAATGCGGGTAATAAGAAGATGATAACTGAAGCCCCGGAGGCTGCGGGCTACGAAATTGATGTGGCATCTATCGTATTACAAGACTGGCTCTGCCTATTGGATCGTTTTAATTGAGAAATTCGTAATTCCGTTTGTATTTTGTTTTTCTTCAGGATTTTCTTACGTTTTCTCTTTTAATTTATTTTCACGTGTAACTTAACACCTGAAAATAATCAACAGGCCACGCGATATGAAAAAAAAACCAGCCAAGTGCGAGTCAGACTCGCGCACCGAGGGTTCCGTATAAACAGCTACATTCACCAAAATAATTAGGTAACATAACTGACGTTCATAAACAATGAAAGCACCGAACTGTTGCTGCTGTTCGAAAACTGTTATGTGTTCATCCTATATCAATATAGGTCGCGGTCTGTTTACCAACTGCAAATATGTTAATAATACGTATATATTTTTTGATGTAAAAACAAATTTACAGTTTTCAGAATTTTTCCTTTAATTGTGCTGTAAGAAATTGCTTCTTGCCAAATTTCATGGTTCCAAGTCAATAAGAAGTACCCTTCAAGGTTTTTTATCCTTACCATTCCTCAAATATGTAACATAAACGGCTATATCTTTTGATCGCGTTGATTTAGAAGTTTGATTTTGTCACAGCTGCAAGGGCTTGCAGGCCTGAATATATCATAGTAGTTTCAACTTGATACCTCCACACGCTTCAGAGAAAAAAGGTCTTGATACACGGACAGACAGACAACGAAGTGATCCTATAAGGGTTATTTTCCTTTTTAGGAACGGAACCTTAAGAACAAAACATAATGAATCTGAAGATTAGGGCAGAGGTACTAGACTAGAGCAGTGGTGGCCCAGTGGTATCGGCCGCGACTTACAAGTTGTAGGTTGTGGGTTCGAGCCCAGGCAGGCGCTTTACTTTGTGTAAATTATTTCTTCACCACTGCTCTCATAACGGTGAAGGAAAACATCGTGAGGAAACCGGCATGTCGGCTTTTTATCATCGCACCGCTCGCCACAGGCAGGGAATTCATCCTCACACATTGCATCCGCCTGCAGTACGCACTGTAAGGTTTGAAAGAAATTTTATTCCGCGCACGCTTAGGCTGTGGAATGATCTCCCTGCCGTGGTTTTCCCTAGCGACTACAATATGGGGTTCTTCAAGAAGGGCATTAGAAGGTTTTTGCAGGGTCGGCAGCGCGAGTGTGATGCCCCTGGTGTTGCACGCGTCCCTAGGCCACGGTGACCGCTTCCCATCAGGTGGGCCGTGTGCTTGTCTGCCACATAAGTGGTATAAAAAAAATTAAAAAAAAAAAAAAGTAGAACCAAAAAATCGAAGACATGTGACATCCACCAACCCGCACTGGGCCCGCGTGGTGGATTACGGCCCATTCCCTCTCACAGAGAGGAGGCCTGTGTCCCAGCAGTGGGAACATTAATAGGCTGATGATGTGATAATGGGCAGAGGTACTTATAGTTCTTCCACATTTTGTCAGTCATGTTTAAGTATAATGTAAGAGGGGACATCAGCCAGACACCAACCGGATATCAACCGGATACCAACTGTACATCAACCGGACATCAAATGGACATCAACCGGACACCAACCGGACATCAACCGGACACAAATCCAGACGCCGGCAAATTCCAGGAACTCCAGGTGGAAAAACTCAATAACTCTGCCCGACACGGGAATCAAATTCAGGATCTCCTTTTCAGCAGTATCGCTTGCCTTTTTAGACCAATGAAGCAGTCAGTTGAAAACACATTTAACAACCGGTATTCAAAACAAGCAAAAAGTTTAATAAAAATTGTAGCCGGCAACGGTTTTTTTCGCCTATATTTCCCGGGCCATAATAAGGAATCTATTGACACCTTATTCATCAAAATGGGGTGAATAGTTTCATACACATACTGCTAAAATCATAACACTTCCTTTTGGCTTCGCCATACTCCGGTAACAAAGAAATAACTAATGACAAATTACAAATTTAGCAAAATAACAGAAAAATATTCAAAGTCACAATGAACAATATGTAAATTAATTGACCTTATCACGTCACGAGAACTAAAAGCAGAAATGACGACGATGTTATGTAGAATTGAACTATGCTTTTATGAATTATCACAAGATTTAAGCACAGATGTTTAATAACACGAATAAAACTCATGGACTTAATTGTTTTACTAAAAAGGTTTTCAATGCAAATGATCCTTATTATCACTGTTGAATATCATTATTAATAAAAACAGAACACAACATTAATCTTGTTAAATAGAAAACCAGCAGGTACCTAATTTTCTACTGAAGATTCAGTAAATACTTCAAAAGAAACCGACTCGATCAGCCAAAATTCCAGATGAGAAAGCCTAAAACGCTATCGCCATGCTAATTTTAATCAGGGACCATTTTACGCTAGAATGTGACAGCCAGACTATTGGAACTGACAGAATTCTCATCTAACGTCATTGTACCCATTATATTGTTTGACATCATCTCCAAATTCCGTGGGCGCTGTGTTCAACAATTTGCAATTAATAAACCGGATCTGTCTGCTTCGATGGTCCTCTTCCATGAACCATCAGACTATATCAAGGTCGAAAAAGGAATTAAATTCCTTTGTTTGGTCGCTCAAATTTGCATTCGCGCATAACACCTTTTTTAGCTTTTTTATCTTCCGCTTAACTCGACAACTCGAGGTGCTTTATTACCCCAAGATCTCATTTCTTCTAATAAACTTCTTAAATATAAACTTTTTACATTTACCTGCTAGCACTTATTTATTTAAAATGAAAAGTACTTATTTAAGAAGTTGTTGAAACTCGTTCGTAATAGCAATTTGACCTAACCTAACAGTAATTGCCCACGTTAAAAAGTAAAAGAAAATTTTAAATTGCACCGCGACCTTTTAACGAACGGCTTTAAAAGCTGATACAAATTTCACAATTTCGGACGTGGGCGGTGAAATTTTCATTCACACTTTGCTTAATTGTCGATTAACTAAAATATTGGGACGTAGTACGCAAGTTAATTGCTTATGCGTTGTTATAAAGCGTTCTCGCATGCAAATGGGGAGTCCGAGCGCGTCTGACGCGGGCTTAAATTGCCGCTATTGTGGGCTATTGTGTGGGTTACAACACTAGCTACACATTCTCACGGCCGACATGACCCGCGACGCATTGCCGACGCGTACGTCTATGTATAGCCCGACACATAGTCTTTAATGGCTAACTAAACACATCATTTTACTAACGATTTATACAAAAACACATTAACACAGAGGTCATGGCTACAATAACTATGTTGTCGATGTGGTTTACAATTGTAAACTTTTCGAGTGTTAAAGATATTGCAAAATGTAGAGCTTTGTTATGATACGTCTTGTTATTGATTGACGTTAAAAGTAACTTAAATCGTTAAATTGCCAAAGATTTAAAAAACAAGTTTACACACTGATTACTTAAGAGGGGTCCGGTGTTAAAATATTACCACATATTAACATGCTTCGATACAATAACAATTGATATGTTAAATGACCACAATACTTGCGTAAAGTTGGACAATTTAGACACTAACAAAAATTTCAATCACAAAAAAATTATATACGATGATTTCTCACAGTAATTCTACATGCTGACAAATACGCAGAATATAATATTCATCAATAGAATATATGTAAATATGGTATTTAGGTTTGCCTTTATACCATGGCAAAAAGCTCAAATTTACCACATAATTATTTTGTTTTCTTTGTAATTGGACTATATGTGATGTAGGCTGGTAATTGATACAATTTGCTTGTTTTATTAATATTTTACTATAGTTAACATAAAACGTGTCGTTCACAGCCGACGGGATATAGAGAAAAGACATACGTAAGTATCTCTAAGTAGTCTGTGGAAAAGACAGATGTCAGTTCCTTACACAGATAATATATAGTAACAGATTAAACAAGAAATATAATAACTTTGTGTTGCTATCAACAACCATGTATACCTACACATACGTGGGACACTCAGAAAGTTTTGCGAAACTAAAAAAAATTGTTCTATACGTACATATATTTTTATTAAATCTTTTCAAAGTACTTTCCACCAGCCTCTATACAAAGATTCATGCGCCTAAACCAGTTTTCAAAACACTTTTTCCAGTCCGCCGCAGACACCTCGTTTACAGCCTGCTCGAACGCAGCCAGCGCATCTTCCGGCGACGAAAATTGTATCCCTTTGAGCTGATTTTTTATTTTTGGGAATAAAAAGAAGTCACACGGTGCTAGATCAGGGCTGTAAGGAGGGTGACCCAGGAGTTTGACTGGCGTGCTGTCCAGGAAGTCCCTCGTTTTGAGTGCGGTGTGCGCAGGTGCATTGTCGTGGTGGAGCAGTAGCCCGCGGAGCCCTGTGTTTGGTCGCTTGTTGCTTATAACAGAGAAAACTTCTGGCAAACATTTGGTAGTATACCATTCGGCATTAATGCTTCTTTGATCCCGTAAGGGAATTGATACCAAGTGGCCAGTCAAATTAAAAAAGCTAGCGATCAAAACCTTACCCCCGCTTCTAGATCGCTTCACTTTGGTAGGCGTTGGCTCATTTTGAAACACCCAAACAGTCGACTGGCGCTTGGTTTCTGGGTCGTATTGATAAATCCAGGACTCATCACCTGTAACGATGTCGTAAACACGCCGAGACGAGCCTGCTTCAAATTTGTTAAGCATATCACGGCACCATTCCACCCGGGCCTGCTTCTGAGCATCGGCGAGGTTGTGCGGCACCCAGCGTGATACTATCCTCCTCACGCGAATATGGCTGTGTAGAATCTCGTGAACGCTTCCCGATCCAATCTTCAATATGTGTTGAATCTCCTGATATGTAATTCGCCTATTGTCTTGGATTAAATTTTTCACTGCTAGCACGTTTTCTTCGGTAACAGCCGTCAAAGGGCGACCGCTTCTTTCGTCATCCCCCAAAGTTGGTCGACCGCGCTTGAATTCGTTATACCAACGATACACGGTTGCCTTGGAAGGGCCTTCATCCATGAATGCCATTTGAAGTCTATCGTACGATTCATCCGGTTTCAGGCGACACTTGAAATCGTATAAAATCATAGCTCTAAAATGTTCCCGGCGCAGATCCATATTTCAGTGAGACACAATACTTTGAATTAACTCGCAAAAAATGTGGAGGGAAATTTTGAAATTGGAACTTACTTATTTTTACTTATAAATAATCATATTTTCGAAAAACATTATAACTGGCCAGTCTCCCATATATAAAAACTTTTTTTCGCAATACTTTCTGAGGGGCCTGGTACATCACAAAGTGAGAGCCGACACTGAGAACTTAAGGTCACCACGTCACAGCACCTTCATCAAAACTAATTCACCTATCTGAGGCAGGCAAAGCCGCACATATTTCTCAATCGAACCGTTCTATAATATTTAACAATGTCACGCCAAAGACTCGGTCGCAAAGGACACGGAGTTTGGGTCAACCCTCAAATGTTTCAAGGCACAATATCGCGCTAACAGCTCTATGAAGGTCTATTTGACACTTAATACGGCTTATACTCGTATATAAATCACGATTCGTCTATAAAATAGGTACACAATGTACGCCCAAAGTGATAAATATTTAACGCCAGCGACCTCTGCGCTTTATTGGTGATAAAAACAATACATTTCAATGATTTTTCATTGTAAACGGTCTCGTGTTAATTTTCTTAACAGGCACATTTTTTACGTTTCTAAATTTCATATAATTTAAAAATAAGTATTCAAAATAGTATATTATACTAAACTCAGCACTCTTAAAGAAATGTTACATGGTAGACTATTATTAAAATTATAACTTAAATCGGTAAAGAAAACTTAAGACGACTAACGCCATCGACATTGAGGGATCAAAACGCGCCCTAGTTTCACACCCGCGCGACCCAAAATTTAGTAGTTTTTGTACTTTCCTTATTATATTTTATTATTATAAAAAAAAGCTTCAGATCAAAATGTAGATAATTAAATTGTCTTTGAGATGGTGTCAATTTCATTAAAATACGCCTAGCGGTTTTGGTGGGAATATCGTGTTTTTGACCGTTTTAGACATAACTTTACAAATGAATCACACTATGTTATACGAATAAAACTCAAATTCTGCTTTGATGAAATTATTAAGAAAGTGGTCTAATATAACATATTTTTTTCCAAAAAATTACGTCTAGCCGTTTAGACGTGATTCTTATTTTAAAATCAGCTACTCAAGGGAATCGGCGCCTTAATGTGAATTCTCGTTTACCATTCCGTATAACATGATTCACATAAGCGTTCCACACAGATAAGCAAAGCAGATTTTAAAATCTGGTTCTTCTTTGCGTAACATTGCAAATTAATAAAAAGAAACAGAGAAATAAAGTTCAGCATCCAATAAAATATGAGGTTAATTTCAATTTATTAGCGAGCTCAAGTAATTCCACTTCGGTTTCTAACATTAATTTGATACAAGTCAAATTTCAAAATTTAAAATACCCCCGACACATTTATCTTGCGAAAACACCCCGATTCAAACAGTAAAATGCCTATAACTTTTGAACGGCTAAACCGATTTTATTCAAACATAGCTAAGAACACTCTCGACAAAATCATTTATCAACCAAAAAAACTAAATCAAAATCGGTTCATCGGTTTAGGCACTATGATGCCACAGACAGACACACAGATACACAGCAACACACGTGAAACTTATAACACCCCTCTTTTTCCGGCGGGGGTTAAAAATAATAATCAATCCGTTTTATATCTTTGGGGTAAATATAAAATACATAGGCCATAAAAATAAAGGACGTCTACACACTTACAGTAAGTTTTTATAATAAATTGTTTATGGAGGTTCCCGGGCGGATTTATCAGCGATTTGCCCCACTTTCAAGGGTTACATCGAGTGGCCTATTTTGTGGAAGTTGGACTGGACTGTCAAACGTCGATAGCACATCGTCAGGTAGAAAAGTTCTTCGTAACAAACAACTGTAGCTAGCCTTTAGTTAAACAAATATTAGGTTGGGTTTAGTGAGAGTGTTGATTTTTCCACGCTCTGTATTAGAAAATTTGAATTGACTAGAGGAAACCGGAATTGATTTCGTTAAAAGCACAGTCTTAAAAATGTAATAAAAACAAAGCTATTAAAACAGAACAACAAATAAGCAAGAAGTGCTCTTTATTCTTGATTGTAAAATTATTTACATGTTAATGAAAGAATAACGCTACGCTTCAGTAGTTCAACTTCTCATTTAAATTACAAGTTAATTGGTGCGCGTTGGCTGGAGCAAATAGGCTCTTAAATGGTTTTCAAAGTAAACTGGCCACAAAGACAGTTTTCCAGCTTCAAGCGAGCGAAAAGCTTACGTGAATTACGCAAATTCTCTGAAAGGAAATTTGAGTACTTTAGTCATTAATGCTCAGCTCTGTTACACTGTGTCAACTTCAATTCATAGCAGTTTTTTACAAAAAAAAACTTATTGAAAAAATTTGTTTTAGTGGTGAGATGTGAGAGACATGTTATGATGAATGAGAATAAGTATAAATCAGATTAATCCCTCTCCAAGTTCGTTACATTGCAAACCGCTACCCTGATAAATTAGTATTCTCCCAACGTAGCTTTGACCACTAATGCAAGCTCGCCTTCTACCAGCAAATTTTATAAAAATATTTCTATTTACTAAAATTCTCGTAGTTTTATGAGCTTGACGTTAATATCACGGTTCAAGTCTCGAGTCTTCAAGTAAAGGATCAAATTTAACCTTTGCCAGGTCATCGCAACCTCGCCGTAATGAAAAATGTGATTAATGGCTTGAAAAAATACACTTATCTCTGGACGTCAGGCCGAAGCTCGGGGCTACGTTGATTTAAGATAAACCGACGTTGATAGCATGGATTTATCGGGTTTTTCTGTTTGTGTAATTATCACCTTTCTGGGAATTTAAGCAGCTTGCCGAGGTGTCTGGCTATCTGCGGTATTTTTTTCGCACAGATCCTCCTTATTTCTATCTTATCGTCCATCATCTTTACATCTGACTGCGCTTGTTTCTTCATAGCATAATATTTCAATAATCTCAGCCTCAGCTCGGCAGAATGGTTTTATACTTGACTGGCTTCTATCGTCGAAGAATGAAATCCCGGCGAAATTTTGTAATTTTTCTCAATATGAAATTATAATATTTCATAACTGCGGCGAAAATAACGCAACGTGGCACGTTTCAATGCACACGGACACACATAACTGGAGCGTAATAAATTCTCGCTTTTGAAGTAATGCCAATCATATTATTTCACAGGCGAGTACAGTTACTGGTGTGCGCCGATAATATTTGTTGCTCAATGGGATTATTTTGTGTGATCACTCTGATTGAGCGCGATCACCTCAACCACAAACCAACTACATTTTAATCTTTAACCCTTTTATAATTAAGTCCAAAATGAATTGGCAGTGTACAAAAATTGGCCAGTTCATTTGGCAAGCGCATGCTTTCAAATTCGAGTATTGACGTGAACGCCTGCCAAGTTTGGAGTGGTCAAGTATCTGACCGAGTTTTATTAAGGTGTACTGTATTTGCTTGTAGCGTTCTGCTAGCTTTGCTTCACGAATGTATTGCAAAAACTGCTAGTTGTATATTTATCTGTCATCAGTCCATATAAGTCCAACTACGACCGAACTTTTTGAATGATTTGAACCTTATTTGATTCACGCCAATATTGGTTTCTTTAACTCAGGGACACTGTCTTGTGCAAACAGTACACAGTGCCTACTTGGTTTGCTGCTTCATTCGAATGGTGATCGAAGGACACAGCACACACAAGATAGATTTTATTAGTTAGGTAGTTTATTAATATCCGACTTTAATTATTGTTCATTTTTGTATTGGGTTAAAAAGGACACAACAGAGGTAGGACCACTGTTGTGTCCTTTTTAACGCAAAGGTTGACTGGTAGAGAATTTCGTGCTGCATTAAGTCCGCCTATGTATCATCATTGTACATAAAGTTTAAATAAATAAGATAGATACGATTATCGACGAAAACCTCATTGCGGGTCTTTTCATCCGACCAAAAATCTACTCTTTATCTGAATATACTTCAACGAACCAGTAACTGTGTCGATGATGAACCCTGAAGTTGTGCTCACGTAACCAGACATGCTCGAAGTTTTTTATGTAATTTCATCTTTAACGCAATCATAATTACTGATTATACCAAAATCCAACTAAAATAACATGTAATTTTGATGCAAAACAATTAACCTTGTTCCACGTTATCTGAATAGGAAACCTGTGTGTCTCAACATCACAATGGCACCATACATCACCGAATCATTAAGGCAGCTAACGCAACGCTTATTACTTATTACTCAATGCGTTGTTTGGCATGTCTAGAGCCAGTGCAGCCGGTTCGCAACCTTGTACCCCCCCTGCCCCCGCTCTATACCAGCCCCCCTATCCCTCCCTCCATCGCCCTCAATTCACTTTCACTAGCTCGGCTACTCGGGCCAATGCTTCGGCCTCCCTCGGCCTTCCTCGGCCGTCTTCGGTATTTCTGTGTATTTGAATAACAAAAATGTTTCCTTGTGGCAGATTGGTGGTTTCGCAAGAATTTGTATGTATGGATCCGCGTTTTCAATGAAACGAAATGCGAACTCTTTTGTCGTGAGCTTGCTTCCAAAATGGATATGTTTTAGAAAAGTTTCACTAGCGAGAAACTGTATTGTATTCAAACTGTTTCCAAAAGAAACTATGTGAAGTATGAGAAAGCATTCTTGCACAAACAATTTGACAATACTCATTTAATTAAATTAACAGCTGTTTAATTGAAGGATCCTAAAGACGCAAACTCATAGAAGGTCAAAAAACTAATAACCACTAAATATTTCAAATGTTTTTAACAAAAAATCTTAATTAACAAGTTTTTTCTACTTCCTTTGACAATTTTAATTAACAAACTAGTAATGCATCGTCGATCCAATCGGCTAAATGTTTCAGCCTTCTCATCAAATTCAATTAAATGATACGTATCAATAAAATTTATGTAGTAATTTAAATAATTTGGTCATTTCGTCTGATGATAAATAACAAAGCGGCCTCATGGTGCGGCTTACAAAGTTTACGTCACACAGAAACTGCCTAAAGGTTAATCTAATTATAGTCTGAAGTTGACCCTAAAAATAACTAAGAATAAGCAAACTAAACAATCATTTGTAAGCAATAGTAATGGTACAAGTGTTTTTTTTATTAAAAAATTCTGATGACTAACGCGTTGATGTCTTTTGAATGACTTGGTATTACGACATGGGCTACATGCATCATGTGAATATTTAATTCTCGAAACTTTACCTAAATACCATCATTGCTTAAAATAAATACTGTGTACTTACAGTAATCGGTTTTAATTTCAAAACACGTACCGTACGTGGTTTTATTAATATTAATGAATCCGCAAACATGATAAATTACAAAATAACTTTACTTAACATTTTACGTTATTTCGTATGTATATTTACAAGCTAACTAAATATTATTCCGCAACTAATCGCAATTGATGCTATCACACACCGATTAGGTAAAGTTTCGTGTGCGAATGTTCACCTGTGTTATGTGTAACAAGAAAACAAGATGGCTGCAGGACCGGTTTGTGCAAATATCATGAATATCATGACGCGAACAATATTAAGAGTGTCCGCGGCGCGGAAGACAAACTGAATGTCACTTGATCACCTTCTGAACCAAACCGACCAGATAGCACGTCGTCACATACTGTTCATGTTTATTAATATATTTAGTTACGTTTCACGTACGAATATATACATGAAAAAAGAAACATATGAAATTACAGATATTTTAGTCTAATAAAAAAAATAATATGCGATATTCCGACTTATGACCGCGTTCTCTGTTCTACGAAAATTCTTCGGGTAAAAATTCCTCAAGACAGGTGTAGGTCACTAATCTATATATATAAAAATCAATTGCTGTTAGTTAGTCTCGCTAAAACTCAAAAACGGCTGGACCGATTTGAATAATTCTTTTTTTGTTATGTTCGACAGAATACAGGGAAGGTTCAAAACCAAAAAAAAATATGGTTGGTTGGATAGGGTAGGTAGGGTAGGGTAGGGTAGGGTAGGGTATGGTAGGGTAGGTAGATAGGGTAGGTAGGTAGAGTAGTGTTGTGTAGGTAGGTAGAGTAGTGTTGTGTAGGTAGGTAGGTAGGGTAGGGTAGGGTAGGGTAGGGTAGGGTAGGGTAGGGTAGGCTAGGGTAGGGTAGGTAGGTAGGGTAGTGTAGTGTAGGTAGGTAGGTAGGGTAGGGTAGGGTAGGGTAGGGTAGGGTAGCGTAGGGTAGGGTAGGGTAGGGTAGTGTAGGGTAGGGTAGTGTAGGGTAGACTAGTGTAGGATAGGGTAGTGTAGCGTAGGTTAGGGTAGGGTAGTGTAGGGTAGGGTAGGGTAGTGTAGGGTAGACTAGTGTAGGATAGGGTAGTGTAGCGTAGGTTAGGGTAGGGTAGTGTAGGGTAGGGTAGGGTAGTGTAGGGTAAGGTAGGGTAGTGTAGGGTCGGGTAGGGTAGGGTAGGGTAGGTAGGGTAGATAAATGTTTGGTGTTTTCATGGCAAAACAAAGTTTGCCGGGTCAGCTAGTGGTATAATAATGTTTAGTCAACTCAAAAGCCACATGCTAGATAGTCCAAGCACAATGGACAAGATTGGCAACTCAGGAGTGATATCAAGCCAGAATCTAAAGACTGATCAAGGTGTAGAGTATCTACGGAATGCCCTCAACGAGAAGAAAGAACTGCCGAAGTTGGTGCTCCATTGCTGAAATTGCTGCAAGGCGTTACAGTGAGAAGATAAAAAAAAATAAGTTGTCAATAGTAGAGGAACTGAAATCAGTAAGACATATTGTACATAATATAATATAAGATTATGTAGTAAAAATTATCTCATAAAGCTTTTAAAATCACTCAGGGATACAAAGCTCTGACTTTGTACAGAACCAAAGTTTTTAATACCTACATACTAAGTAGGAATTTGGAGAAGACGTGACGCCAGGTGGCGACCGGTTCTGCAACGTCCTTGTGCAGTGGACCCTCGCAAAAAACAACTCAACAAGACTAAAACAACCGTAGGTACAATCGGCAAAAGTGGTAAGAATCTAAGCACGATCACGGAAAAGGAAGGCTAGTAAAGATTTTTATTTAGTTCTTGTGCTCTCATTCTCCTGCAGACAGGTGCGACGCGACAATGTGACAACGATACCACTTTTTTACAAATTCAAGTAAATGGTTCTATAAAAAATCTGTTACAGCCTACACTGAGTTTTGGGCCAAATCTTTTAATACATATTTCATTTGAGAGTATAAAGTTCAATAAAAACTTATTATGTACACAATCAATCATGATTAATATTACTAGCGTACCTCCTGCATGCAAACATGATTAGTTTTTGCCTGCATACCTTATTTTTTGTTGATTGTACATATTTTACATTAATAATAATTAAGCATGTACCTACCTACACAGAGCATATTCGGTTTATATTTTATAAGTTTTTTATAAAGACCTACTGAAATAAGTTAACCTAACAACTTGAGATACCAATGTAGTTAATTAAAATGTTTGATTAAAATTCATGGAAGTGAAAAGATAATATCAATTTTAGATTATCCGACCTGTCCATTTCGGATTAACCCAAATTTAAAGGCTTCAACTAAACTAAATAATAGTTGTGCCTGCAAACGACAGCTACTCAATTATTAAAACCAAGTTTATTCGACAATCAGCCAAAGGACTAATATTTGCAAATTGTGTACAACGTCAAAAGGCAAATTTTATCATTATCCAATACAAAATAGGCATCGTGATAACTACTGTTCATTCTACTTTCAGCTTTACCCTCAACATAATAAATGCTATAATAGCGAACACATTAAACGGGCATAACGTCACTAGAGTTGGCAGCTGTGCGGGATTTCGGCGATGCTCGTTTGTTTGACGGAATCACGTCGCGATGGCAGCGAGTATCGACCATCGAGCTGTTACTACCGCAAATTATGTAAATGTACGCAGAGTTATCAAATTAACGTTTCCCTCCTCCAATTAGTGGAATAACCCCTGCAATACTGGAACCATTCATTGAATTCACTCCGATATGAAAGGCGTCCGTTCAGTGTTGCCACGCTCTGTCTTCTAGACTTTTGATCGAGCTAACTCACGTAACGATTTTGATTCAGTTTTTCATCTAAACAGAATGAAATCACTTTCAGTTGTGCGTGGGTTCAAGCTTGGAGGAGTTAATCCTTTTTGTAATTAATTAATAGATTTTGATGATTGATTCTTCGGAGAACGAAGTCTTCCAATCAACTAAAACAAAAACAAAAAATAGGCACAACATGGATAATAATACTAATTAATTAAATCTACGTTGTGATAAAACTACAACATAAAAGCCTCGTTTTTAATTAATCGAGGACAGAATTACAACATTAAGACAAATGCATTTAATGGAACATCTAAGTATTATTCTCTTAGAGTTTCATTGAATCTATTACGATTTCAGAGCCTCCATGATCCCTCTAATGAAATCTGTAAAGAACATTATCTCGGCAATTTATTACGGCTTGAATATTAGCTAAGTTTTAGAGTTATAGCACCGCATAAGAAACTTTTATGTCCGCCCGGCAACTTGCTGTCGGCGACGAAAATCGTTATAAATCTTTTACCATTTCTCCAGCAGCGACGAAAATATTTCAGGCTAAATTCGTTGGGTAGCTCGTGCGAAAACCGTTTAACTTGTTAACTTTGCTGTAAAATACCACCGGTTTACCAACAACCGAAATTTAAGGCGGTTTCGATTGTTAAAGTCGGCGACTTTGTAAATCAATTATCTTGCAGGTCTTAATGTTACGCGTACTTGTGTGTCTGATTCCAATTTGAAAGTTTTCATGCCTTTCCTTGTTATTCAATAGCTTTGTGTAATTGGATTGTTATATCTTATAAATCGATCATTTCAATAGTCACTAGGCTCAATTCAAACTACACTACCAATATACGAGTAATACTACGCTTACAAATTAATAGTTTTCTTTCTTTCTTTCTTTCGCTGGGGTGTTTGTTTCGATAAATATTTAGAACACCAATAAGAGCTTTTATTTTAAAGAATATACAAAGTTCTGGTTTGGTGCCGGCAATTTGTAACGTAGAAAAACGTACATATAAAAGAGAAACACAGCCAACATATTTCAGAAAAAAATAACACATCGAGATGTACGGAACTTAATTAAAATTAAAAGTTTGATGAATTAATTGGTCGCTCGTATTCTTTGTCATATAATAAACTGTTCCTTGTTTTATAATGGTTATTATAGCAATTAGATGCAAATGTTTCACGTCAGTAAAATCAGAGTATGATAAAAAAGTGAGGTCACGTCTACATATCACAAAGCATTCGGCCTTGCCGTGTCGTGGCTTATTTATGCAAGGAATTTCTTTAACAAAGAACAAAATGTATCACCAACTGTAATCTTTTTCTAGATACGCCTTAAACGTAGAAATACAAGCCTTAAAGCACAAAGCTAATAAACTACGATGTATGTCACAAAGAAAATGATGAAATCCCGTTTTCCTTTACTCTTTTGCTCGTATTTTTCGTCTGAAGCCATCTCCAAATTAATTATTTCTGTGACCAAATCACGTCACGGTTTATCGTGCAACCATAAACTCGCTCCGGTTTATTTTGTGGTATTTTTTGGCCTTTTTCCACCTCTAAGGTCCATGTTTGGCGGAGATAAACGTGAACTAATATTCGTTACGCCTAGAGCGGTTGCTCAACACAATACTCGGTTGAGTATTTGATGTCTTTTGAGCGCAAATAATACAGACTCAAACTGTAGCAATTGGATAGAGTTTCATCGCCAAAATGTGTGAAATAACGAGTCGGGAAAACCCCTAAAATGTCGAGTACCTATCAAAGTTTTGTCGCCTTGTGTACAAAGAGCCTAAGGGGAGGGTTCACTTCTTCCCTTCTGATCTGCATGAGCCCATCAGGCAAACAAAACAACAAACAAATACAGAGGCTTCGTAAAAGCCGTCACATAAATACTTCGCTTGTGTTTTACATTCCTTCGTTTCCCGGATGCAATCGATCTTGAACGCGACTGAATGCTGCTTTATTCGCAGGCATTTTTGTAGTTGGGGAAAATGTAAAAGTCAATACACTTTATCGACGTAACGTTTTTGTGTCAATTGAGCTGAGATAAACCTTTACTGTGTTGCTGGTTATAACATTTCAATTTTGTCTTGTTCAATTTGTAATACTTAGATAAGTTTAGCGAAAGTACCTAAGTATTTTTTCATAAATTACTTTTTTTTCCAATTTAACTTTAAATTGAAATACCTATCACCTACAGAATAAAAAGAGTTTTTATATAGTATTTTTCTACTTAGAACTGTTCGTAAAAGTTCGTCTACAACTTTCGATTATTTTGTAAATATTTGAGTCACTTTGTGGCCGCCTCGCCTCCAGGCTTTGACGGCTCTAACCTTTTTAGTCATTCAGAATTCAACACAATTGTGAACCTACCTGACAACCGCCTACGCATCTATAGCGCTAGATTTTTATATATAATAAACTAAATCTGTATGGTTTGAAAGGAGCTCTGTAAATAATAGTTGGTAAATGGTAAAAACATATTGATTTATTTATTGCTTAAAAGGAGTTGCTGTCAGATAGCCTAAGTAAAATAAAAGATTTGCAATCCAGATCTTCGTTTAAATCATTTCAGTTTCAAAGTTCGTGAATAGTTTCTAAATAATTTATGCAAAAGAAGTAATTTGGCGATGTTGGTTTTACTACTTTCCTACCAATTTCTCTAACAGGTTCGTCAACTTGACGTCCACCAAGATAATATTATATTAGTATGGCTTTTTTGTGAATAATAGGTAAGACGCCTTCAAGCAAAACACTTTCTGTTTAAACATTGCGATACACATACTTGTTTTCTAGAAAATGACTTGACACTACAATTAGTTGGTATGGTCTGTCAGTAGTAACTAGTTCGGGCTGCCACAGTGTAAATAAATAGAGCAGCTTCAGTACGAAACGATAACTAGCAGCTGCACTCGGACCTCCAAACAATTGCATGCAGTATTCATATGCAGTAGAGATAGTTCGGTTTATATCCGGTCTCACCGCGCGTGATTGGTTTTTTGAGAACTTTTAACACCTCTATAAGTAAACTGACTTTATGTGTTGGACGAGGAGATGATATAAATACAACGTCCCACTAAACAAAGTATATATTTTTGTTTTTATTTTCTATGTAATTTCATTTTGAAATTTGACTCTTATTTGATTTTGACTTGATTTAGTTTGGTTTTAGTTTTATTATAATTTTATTTAATTGATAATGTTTTTTTAATTAATTTAATTTGGTTTTGATTTAAAATGTTTTTAATTTTTCTGATTGTATTTAAAGTTTTAGTTTTATTGTAATTTTAATTGATTCTGTTTTTTTAATTAATTTAATTTGGTTTTGATTTAAAATGTTTTTAATTTTTCTGATTGTATTTAAAGTTTTAGTTTTATTATAATTTTAACACCTTAACTGCCCGGAAATGAGACACAATTGAAAATGTATTGTTTGTCGGTCAACTGGTGTCTGCCATGGCGTTCAACGTGTTAATTGATTCTGTTTTTTTAATTAATTTAATTTGGTTTTGATTTAAAATGTTTTTAATTTTTCTGATTGTATTTAAGATTACCAACCACTAGGCAATGTAACAACACATCTCATTTTAATGTTTATTTTTTCACGTTAATACCATGGTGTGAGCCCCCAAAATACGGGCTCAGGCCTAGTTTGGGAGTTAGCATCATCATGTTACGTGTTATCTTTGTGTCAAATAAACATTTTAATTTAATTTTAATTAATATAGAGCAGTCAGCCAGCCAAGCCTTTGAGCATGCTTGAAAGCGGTAATTTCAAAAGGTGCAATTTTAACTATGTTTCATTTTGGTTATGTTGTACGAGGATTTGTACAGGCAAATGAAATTCTATCAAACAAAACATCTCAATAGCGTTTAGAAAAATATCAAAAATATATTGGAATGAAACACATTTTGACAATTCGACAATCAGCCTCGCTGATAGGCTGAAACTTTGTCTAGGGCCTCAGAATCTGTAGAAAGACATTCTATTAACAAATGCGTCGCCATCACGATTACAAAAACATCAAAAAGATATTGGAATGCTGTTTATTTTTTATTATATATAGGCTTGCGCTTGACCACTATATCACCTGATGGTAAGTGATGATGTGGTCGAAGATGTAGCAGGCTTGCCTAGAAGTAACCTATTCTTGACTTTGAGACTATAAGCGCTATAGCAATGTTGTGTTATCAATCCTTTAAATTTTGGCTTTTCGACAATCGCCATCGGTTTGTAAAAAGAATAGAATCAATGAAAATAAATAATACAATCAATTTTTTTCTAGAATCAGAGTCGCAATTTCAAAATTCAAATTTTCTACTAATTTGCTACGCAGTCTTTTGTTTCGTTTTTAACCCCCGCCGGAAAAAGAAGAGGTGTTATAAGTTTCACGTGTGTTGCTGTGTATCTGTGTGTCTGTCTGTGGCATCAAAGCGCCTAAACGGATGAACCGATTACGATTCAGTTTTTTTTTGTTTGAAAGGTAATTTTGTCGAGAGTGTTCTTAGCTATATTTAAATAAAATCGGTTCAGCCGTTCAAAAGTTATGGGCATTTTACTGTTTGAATCGGGGTGTTTTCGCAAGATAAATGCGTCGGGGGTTTTTTAAATTGTGAACTTAAATGCGTCGGGGGTTTTTTAAATTGTGAAATTTTACTTTATGTCTAAAACCTTGTAGTCATAGTAAGATACGACGTGTCAGTTCACCTTCTCACCTCTATTACTCTACAGTCTCTAGCTAGTCTCCGCTAGTTAGTTCCTGCGGCTAACTAGCGGTCGCACTTTCAGTCGCGCACACTCGTCGACCTCGGCACACCACGCCTTAAGCCGTTCACATGCCATACCAGGCGAGTCCGCGTGATGCCTGATCTAAACTTGTTATTCCTAAACTTGTTTATCAATACTGCCGTCCTATAGCAATAGTGCCGCTATCTGAAAAAATCATACTTTGGGTCAAACGACAAAAAACAAAACACAGCGAAATAATAAAAAATTATGCTGTTTATCGAAATCATTATGCGAAAGTTACCGGTGTCACAAAAAGATCCAATTGCGCACTTTCGAAAAGGCATATTGTTAGTTTAAATCAATGACTTAAAAATAGAAAAATAGGTTTGTAAACATAGCAACCAGGGGCGTTTTTAGGGTTCCGTACCCAAAGTGTAAAAACGGGATCCTATTACTAAGACTCCCCGAGCCGTCTATCTGTCTGTCACCAGGATGTATCTCATAAACCGTGATAGCTAGATAGTTGCAATTTACACAGATGATGTTTTTCTGTTGCCGCTATATCAAGAAATAATAAAAACAAAATAAAATAAATATTTAAGTGGGGCTCCCATACAAGAAACGTGATTTGTGCGACGTTTTATGCGATAATGGTACGGAACCCTTCGTGCGCGATTCCGACTCGCACTTGGTCGGGTTTTTATACGTAATCTTTTGACTTTAGAAAAATACTGTTTCGATCAAGTGAGGATTGCGGGACTGCGGGAGTAGGCTGGATGCAAGACGCACGGGACTATGTTAGGTCTATGTCCAGCAGATGACGTATAACCGAAATCGGTAAATTGTCAGATAGCTGCACCCTAGCTGTAGAACGTCAGAATACTGCTCTAAGCATTCGCGCCGATTATGCGTCTTTGGCAATATTAGAAACTTGTACGACTTGTTTCGGGGAGGGGCCGCAAAGACGCATCTACTGAGCCTAGAAAGAGCACAAAGAACGGTGCTGAAAGTGATGGCAAGAAAGCCCTACAGACATCCAACATCTCAGCTGTACTCGGAATGGAAGGTCCTAACAGTTCGCCAACTCTTTGTGCACAGAGCTATTCTCAGGAAACACCAAAGCGTACCATTACCCAACCCAAACAGACGCAGCAAAATGCCTGTGTGCTCTCGTGTCCCGTGCAGGACCTCCTTCGCAAGGAGACAGTACGAGGTCATAAGTTGTAAGCTATATAACACAATAAACAAGCATCTCAACATTACCTCTCTTAACAGACATGAACTTAAAGCTAAAGTTTCTGAATGGCTTCAACTATTGGATTATCAGAATACAGAAGACCTACTGACATATATTGATTAACATATCATACAATCAAACAACAATCAAACAACAAACTCTCACATACACACACTCACACACTGATCACACACATCGGTTAAACTTAAATAAATAAAAAATTAGATTATAGAATAAGAATTGTCAAAAGTTATACTAAAAATATTGTAAGCCTACTGCAGCGACATTCAAACTAAACTTATTCGTATTTTATTATGTGATACTGCCTGCGGCTGAACTCTGTTTCCCAAAATACAAGCTCAGGCTTAGTTTGGGAATCAGTAGCAGCAACTTTTGTGTAATACACTAATACGAAACATATGTTAATTTAAGATAAGATAGATAAGTGTATTAACTGGCGACAATAAAGAATTTTTTTTTTTTTTTTTTTTTTTTTTTTTTTTTGCATATTAATTAGTTGTTGGCGCGATTACCTATGCTGATTTTATGAATTCTAATGGATATCTGCTGTATGTATGATATAAAACTTTTAATTTTATTACGTCAAATTTATATGTCTATAAATGGTATGCCAAAAAAGAAAGTGAAAGAATTGGTGCTACTATTGACTAATGGATTGTATTTTTTAATGAGAGAGATAACAATAATTTAATCGCTCTCAACCTTTCAAAACCTCTTAACCTCTATCTCGCGTATGATAACATCGTATATTTTTGGAAACACCAAACTTAACCTCAAGTAGGCGTTTGTAAACATCGCCCAACTAATTTCTTTACAATAAACACAAAGTTAATTTACATCATAAACAGGTGTAATGTAGCTCGATGTTTACAGAAGCGTGGCGTAAAATAAACAATAACTTTACTATAGTCTCCACCGCAAGCAAGAAAGAAAACAAAATGTTTCATTTCAGCCAAATATATCACACGGATAGGCTTCGCAAAGGGTCAATATGTCGTACCAGCACCTCCATTTATCTTAGCTCCGAGACTTGATTGTTCCTGGCAAAAATCGAAATTGAGGTCCGGCAAAAACCATAACGAATATGTCCTTCAATTCCAATAATTGAATTTGAACGATGTCCTAAATATAGCCACAAAAGCTCCGATATCGATCCTTAATTTGATTTGGCAAAAACTCAAAGACCCACAGTGCTATTTTTTCGCGCAGAAAAATAATTTATTTACCAATGGAAATGTTTGGAGCGTTCCACTAAATTAAAGGCACCGAAAAATCATACAGTCACCCGGTCGATTTCCAATGTCATTAACAGAATTGAAGAGTGTCTGTAGCTGGCTGAGGGCGCTGGCTCTCGGCCCGCGAGGCGGACTCGCTCTTTGTGAATTTCTCGATTCGTCATGGGGACGCTACACCGGCTTTAATAGGAAACGCTTGACAATGAACGAGGAAATTCCGGTGTGCAGCAGCTGTGTCCTATCCAATTATTTTCGCGAATCACAGCATGGTCGTTGCTGCTGTTAATTTGATGCGACCAAATACTCCCACGTAGTACGTTTCTCATTATTTTTTCGCTTTTGATCGCGCACTGAGCAGGATATACTTTGACTGCAAATATGTTTATTTTGCTAAGCATTGTTTGACCCTGAGATCATCAGTACGTTGTACGAGAAGGTGCGGTGATTACGTCATCAAAATCTAATTTTGTACTAGTATTTCCAATTCGATGACTGAGACTGAGTCACTTGGACCTATAGCTTGAGATACAATCACTTGTATGTACAAAGCTCAAATAATTCAAGCTGTATATGAATGACTAGACAAGTAATCGTTTTTATCGCTAGTGCCAATAAAGGGTTATCGTATTAAGGTTTCAGGCGTAAAGTTTGTATGTCGTGAGAAACTTAAATGTTCGCACGAATTAATTAAGTAGAAGTGCCTTATCTAATACTTTTAAACGAGCAATTCTTGTATATATGTACTAGCTGACCCTCGGGGCTCCGCTCCCGTCAAATGGCCACCTACCATACCTACTCTACCCACTTATCCTACCTACCCTACCCTACCCTACTCTACTCTACCTACCATACCCTACCTACCCTACCCTACCCTACCTACCCTATCCTACTTAATCATGTAGATTGTAGTACATAATTTTATGTATCATCAATAGTTTTCTCAGCGCACGCCAAAGAATAAATAATAAATGCAACATTTTACTACCTTGGGTTACATTATTGCAATTTTCATAAGGATCTCTATATTTTTTTAAATATATTTACCTCTGTATAATATTAGTATAGATATAATCTGAATCTCGGAAACGGCTCCAACGACTTTCATGAAATTTAGTATGCAAGGCCTTTTGGGGGCGATAAATCGATCTAGCTGAGTTTCATTATTAGAAAACGACGTTTTCTCTATTTTCACCCAAGCTGAGTAACCGACTCTGGTACTTGTTTTCATATCTAATAAATCTTCGCCTTTATTTAATCTCTGTGGCAGAAAGAAACAAGAATCTCAAAGTAAAAGAAATAAATAGTGCAGAACTTTTAACTACATAATTATATTACGTTGCGCGGTTATCTCAACTATCTTTTTGATGTGGTTCCGTGGTAGATCAAAGTTCTTATTTCAAAACTCAATTAGGTACACAATAGCAATCTAAGTCAGAGCTTAGGAAGTCACTTAACTTGAGCCAGTAGCTCCCAACTTTAATTGGCTTTTGAACATAATTACCTGTATTCAAGACTTGAAAATAACTTTATAGATATGAAATTAATTTGAAGAATTAAATAGAGCACGTCTTCGGCAAAGAAAACTTTGAAGATTTTGTCGTTTCAGATATGAAGTGACGATCGTGGTTTCAGAGTTCCACGCAAATTATTGGGCATTATTAGCCACTTATTATGGTGTTTCGAATAAACCCGTAATTATATGAATGAATAAACCCATAAAAGAAGTGTTTGGGCGCACGGTTGGCGCAGTGGTTGAGCGATTGACTGCTGCGCTGCGTGTCGCGGGTTCGATTCCCGCACGGAACAAATATTTGTATGACCTACAGATAGTTGTTCCGGCTCTGGGTGTTTGTGTATGTGAGTTTATATGTTTGTAAACGCACCGACGATACAGGAAGAAATTCCTAGTGTGGGGAAACGTTTAAAAAAAAACCCACACATACAAAAACAACAAATAAACCCAGGAAGCACCCATAAGCTGCACGATAAAACAGAAATAATCGATTGCACTTAAAGGTAGATACAAACAATCGGAAATCTATCAATTGGAATAACTCCAAGGACTGGTTACTTAACTTCTAGCGTCAAGCTCTACAAATAATACTACATTGACCTCGGACTACAACTCGAGCATAGCAATCAGTAGCATTTTAAAAAACTTGGCTAACATTTTAATGAGAGCGAATATTTTTCGTGCGGTCAGTCTACTAAAATACAGCAAAAAAAATAAAAAAAGTTGCCAGACATATTTTTTTTGCCCGAATAAATCATGTAAATTGAGACTCTTTTTTTACACGTTCGATTATCCTTATAGGGATCTATACGCAGAGTTTCAATATGATTGCAATAACAGCCGGTTAAAACTCACTCTGAATATCGCCATTTAAAATAAGGCAAATTATAATAAGTATTTATTTAAAATAATTTTTAAAACCAGCTTGTTCAAACCAAAAAGTACTAAATGGAATATCACTTGACAATACACATCCAATAAGCCCAAACACAATGGTTCCATTATGTGTGCCTGAGGAGTTGATGTGGGCACCTTCCAGCTCAATCATGAGACCCGTCCCATAATATTTCAATGTTTCCAAAGTAAAGCAAATCAAATTTCAGAATAATCGGATACCAGAAAATGCTTCAAAAATGGATTACTAGTTGCCAGACACCCATAATAAAGCTTCGACTCGCATTTGGCCATTTTTATTTCAATAGTGGGCTACTCGCATTTGGCCATTTCTATTTCAATAGTGGGCTACTCGCATTTGGCCATTTCTATTGCAATAGTGGGCTACTCGCATTTGGCCATTTCTATTTCAATAGTGGGCTACTCGCATTTGGCCATTTCTATTTCAATAGTGGGCTACTCGCATTTGGCCATTTCTATTTCAATAGTGGGCTACTCGCATTTGGCCATTTCTATTTCAATAGTGGGCTACTCGGATTTGGCCATTTCTATTTCAATAGTGGGCTACTCGCATTTGGCCATTTCTATTTCAATAGTAGGCTACTCGCATTTGGCCATTTCTATTTCAATAGCCCACTTAAGAATAAGTAACAACACCAGATTTAATACATTCATTTTTATTTCATTTATATTCACAATATACATACATACATAGGAGCATACGAATTGCTCGCACATGTTTAAATTAAATTTCTTCAGTTGTGTTTAAAATGTTAAATGAAAAACTTAAGCTCAACGAGAAAGTTGGTAAAATTTTAATATGGCGACACGTAATATAGACGGTGCAGCCGGCAGCGACGAAAATTGCCTCACTCACCTACAAAGCATATTTCATTATGAGCCGTTTTTGCGTGTCGGCTGTCGGTACTCCACTAACTTTAGTTATCCCTCTAAGTAGCTATAAGATTCTCTTAAGTCGCTCTTTATAATTCTCAGCTCATTATATTAATAGCACTTGTTTGGAAATAGTTAGATTTTAACAGCTTACCTGCACTATTTATTTTGAAAATGGAGCTTATGTTTAGTTATTAATTAAGCATCATCAACGTTGGAAATGCAACACCAGTGTTGCCAAGAGGATCTTGTACCCACTTACAGGTTACTCGTCACACATCCATCAGAAGAAGGAGGAGGCTACGCGCCATCAGAATGAGATGCGAAGATTCCGCAAAAAGGGAGTGGTCCAATGACCCGTCAGATTTCAGCAGTGGTCGTAGTGAAGAGTGACAGAAGTTTGATTCTACCGACTTAGCCAGGGACCAAAACGCTTTGCTACCCGCTGGGTATGAAGCAAGTTTGTGCCCGATTCTGTTAATGAGGTCAAATTGCGCTCTTCCGGCTCTACCAGTTACTGGTTTGTGGAGGCCAGATATGCGGTCACTCTAAAATAAATCGCTCTAATAACGGTAAAATACCTTCCTACTAATATTCAGCTGCATACGGTTAGGGCGGTTACGCCGTGTCCGTGATTTCAGTTCCGAGTTCAAAATGTTCTGAATTTTGACAGATTATGACGGATAGAGTTCGGATGTAGTGCGTAAGCTTCCCTACAAGAAGTAATTCGGCTACTTCGGAACCGTTATTTCACGGACACGGATCGAATGTAGTGTGTGCGTGTGTCCTTAGTCTGGGAGCCGTACTGGACCAACATAGTTGGAAAAAGGCTCGTCAGACGATGATGATACAAAGGATAAGGTCGGTGGCTACGCATGGAGGACGTCTATCTAGTCCAGGAGTGCACATGTTCCGGCTGAAATCTGACAAGCAGTGACAACTTGACAATATACAGGACCGAACAGAGAACGAAAATTTAATAAGAAACTTAAACGTAGCAAATATTTCTGTAGTCCAAGCTTGATAAAAACTTGAATAAGTGCATTACATATTCTCGTATCTAAAAGTGCATCGTGGAGAGTGTAAACGACACCCGACAAAGTTTATTTATCCTAAACTAGAAGTACTGTCTAAGTTCATGTCACTTGCAGTTTTATCACAACTAGTGTAGATATAAACCGTCTAGTTTCCAGTTTCCTAGACTATAACGTAACATGACGCCTCTATACTCCGAATGGTTGGGCAGAGGGGCACCTATAGTCAGGGTTGGTCAGTATTTGAATTACTTGTAACTAAGATGCGTACGATACGATGCTTGGGGTAGGTCTATGTCCAGCATTGGACGTCTTTCGGCTGATATGATAATGATGACGATAAAGATACGTAATTGAAATACAGATACGTATTTGGTATTTGTAATTCAATTACTTCTTAAAATGAAATTTGTAACTGGTATTTCATATACCTGACGCTGAGGTATTTTGTAGTAAATATTTCAAAATACATTTAAACATTTAGCGATCTTATTAATGGGTGCGTGCTGTAGATACAGCGCTCGATAGCTTTCGTAAGTAAAATGGCGACCGCATACGTCAAATTATCTAGTATCTTGTCAATTGACATTTTCATTTCAAGGCACATAGAAAGATTATAGTCAGGAATAGCTCATATGCTATGTTTCACGCGGGCGAAGACGCTAGTCACACTAATATTTTAAAGGCGAAAGATTGTGAGTGTGTGTGTTTGTATGCTTGTTACTTTTACACGCTCAAACGGTCAGGAATAAGACATAGTATACTTTGTATCCCGGGAATATGTTCCCTCGGGATAATTTTCGACCTTTAACGCGGGCGAAGTTACTGGCAGAAGCTAGTCCCATAGAATTTTGCCTTTTTGACATTTTCTATCGCCATGCTTTCGAAGAAACAATGTCACTTGTCTAGGGCCTCTGATGGGAAACCCAATAAAATTATGCTAGACCCCGGGCATCGAAGCGAAGATTAGACCAACAAGGCAGTTACCTAGTCAACTAGTTTATATCTCTTAATCTAAATGTGAATAACATTGTGGAGTGATTATGATCTGTTTAAGAAAACTGCGTTTCTACGAATGACTCTTAAATGTTTAATCTGATCAAGTAAAGGAGAAAGTTTGTGTTTTTGTTTTGAAACACTTAGCAAAACTGTTTTAGCTCATTTTTTTAATAAGATCAAAATGTTTTCAGAGAGATTTGTTGTTTATTTTCTGGAGAATTATATTGATTTAAATTAGTTAATCAGATATTTCTTGGTACTAATATTTGTTTCCTATTTCAGATGAAATTGTCCTAATTTAGTGATGTTTGTTAAGAGAAACTGAAATGCCAAGCGATATTATTTAAAATTTACTACACATCATTATTGGATTCATATTTAAGGTAAAATTACTATGTTTTTAATTTTCTTATAGTCTGTACTAATATTATAAAGCTGAAGAGTTTATTTGTTTGTTTGTACCGAATAGGCTTCGAAACTACTGGACCGAAATAAAAAATCATTCACCAATAGAAAGCTACGTTATCCCTGAGTGACATAGGCTATTTATTAATCCCGAACACGGGTCCTGTGACGTAGTCCACGGGGGCGAAACCGCGGGGAACAGCTAGCTATTTATAAAATTCTACTCGACGAGAATAGTATTTTTATAAGCGCGCTCCAATAATTCCTAAAATAGATGTCGCATATCTGATTCAGTTTAAATGTACAATATCGCGAGTTCTCAATATTTATCGATGGGGCGGACGAGGGAATTTCAATATTGTCTCGGGCCTGGCCTCTCCAGCGTGGATTGACGCAAAAACTACATACGAGTAAGATATTTTCATATAAGAGAAACAAGGCGGAGGAAGCAATATGTAGCTGAAAATATAAGCTCGATTTTCTTGTTGGTTCTTAAAAGTTATATTGCTTTGGTTTTAAAAATGGTGCAATAAGGAAGATGATGGTGCGATTTAAACTTAAGCTTATGGCTCCACAGAGCAGCGTGGTGCTTCTTATAAGCTGCCGATTTTACCTTATAAGAATGAGATAACAGATTTATAGGTTTGTCAGGTATCATTTAAGCAAAAATATTTTTTTAAGTCATAATTTTGAATATTGGCCTTAGGTGACTCGATTCACAATTCTACCGAATTCACAAAGTTGTTCAAAGATTTTCATGGCATGTGGCACATCATTAGCAAGAGGATAGACTGGAGAATTAATGAGGGAGTTGGAAGATCCTGGTCGCATTTGTTTTTTTTTTGTAGCTGTATAAACAGCTGTAACAAGTACAGCTTTAATTTAAGTTTTACCTTTGCGAGTGAATTAAATAAAAACTAGGTGACTAATGTCACTAATTTTGTATTTAAAAGTACTCTTGAACAATACACATCGAAATAAAATTAAAATTCACAGTCTACGACTTATATATTTTTTTAAATTTGAACTTGAATGTAAAATTTGGATCTTTTTTTAGTAAAACAATGAAAAGTCGATAAAAAAAATCTACAGGGCATGAGGGGTGTTAAGGGGTCTGAAAAGCTAGCAGGTGACCTCTTCTGTCAACGATTTTAATTTGGCACACGATGCACCAAACACCCTGTATATCTCTCAGTACAAAAAGCGTAATACTTTATTTGTAAACTGGCCGGTACTTTGGTTTTTCATCTACAATTTTATGAGAAGTAAAAAGCATTATGTTTAATATTGCCAGAGTATTAGCGAATTTTGCGGACTTCTATTTTGGGATATCTATCCTACATAGGTGATAGTTGCCTAAGCCATGTATTTACGTTTAGGATATCGCCGAGAAACGGGACATCCTTCCCGCAAAAACTTTGATCGCGTTTTGCCTTCCCATGCAATCGCACAGAGACACGAGACACGGTCAACTTAGTGGTAATTGCAGAATTGTTTGATAGATTTATAAAATAGCATGCGATTCATGCGCAAAACTAGAGTACATTTACATTACATTACAATCTGGGCATACCCCTAAGGCAAATATACCCCTGGGGCCAACATCCTGGTTCAACCCCATGTAATCTTGGTTGAAAGTTTTTATGAAATAAGCTACACTATCATAATATGTTCTCTGTTCTCCTTCTCTGTTCATGCGGTACGACTGTGGAACTTCACTTCCACCTAAAATCCGTGACTCTAAAAATGTATCTTTATTCAAGAAACAGGTCAAAGAACATTACCTTTCCACCATCTTGTAATTTTATATATTATTATATTATACGTTGTATGTATTTTATATAAGTAGTTAAGGTATATGTGTAATTTATACATAATTAGTTAAGTTATAATAGTCTATTTTAAGTTGCCTTGTTTCTTTCTACACACTGTGTCTTCGTCTATCATCCAACTTACCTGTCGCAGGTCTGCTGGACGAAATTTCTATTGAAATAAGCAGTACCTTTGTGCTCTTCTATCTGTATTCCTTCTTTTCTCTGTTAAGTGTTTTGTGTGTACATAAATAAATAAATGTTTTTCAACAGCAATAAGTAAGCACAATCTTGGAGTTATTTGTAACTAAATTATACTGCAGATATGGTCCTGTAATACCTGAGTAGCGGTCAGTCAAGCCCCAAGTAAAGTAACATAGTAATAGCTGGATAAGGTTAGTGATTAGTGTACCTAGCTTACCTAAATACTGGAAATAATTAACTACTCACGGCATTGCAATAATCAGATATCTGGTTATATATTTACGAATACCTGGCACTTATCTAACCATGTTGAAACTCAAACGGTTAAGAAATCAAGCGTGAACGATGTGGTATCTAGCACAAACATACTACTTACACGTACTGGACGTTTTTGTAAAAGAATGTGTGGTTATGATAAATAACTAACTGGCCAGTATGATACATACGGAACATGTTATAAACACGGAAAAATATGAGCTACAAAAGAGCAGCTTTAATTTGATTTAACGAAACCATTCCTCTCAAACGCTTTTGGTTGAACGGTTGTCGAAATGAATGAAAAACCCGATACACGTAGGAACCCACAACAAAAGAAGAAAAACAGTTTTATCCATAGATGCGTGAATGATTCATGGGTTTTGCCGTGTGCAGTGAGTCGGCATTGCGTGGGTTGGAGGCGGCAGTGCGAGTGCGGAGTTCTGCCAACCCCGCGACCGCGCAGCGTGTTCGTGAGCATAAGGAATTGCGTCATGTCCGTGACTACCGCAGGACCCCGACAGCAACCGCTTCCATATTTGGTAAATAATTACTACTCAATTGGTACCAATTAGTACCCGAACAACAAAATTGGTACCTTAGTAGTTTTCGAGAAAATCGACTTTGAAGGTGGTCCTGCGGTAGTCACGCTCCATTCAGCAGGACCACCATGAGCGCCGAAAACGGGGGCATGCTACAGCTATTCTAAGTATACAAATAATTACTACCCATAAATTTGATCCATTTCGTAAAAAAAAACAGAACTGAATCATTTTTATTTATCGAGAAATCAACGATGATAACTTTCGCTCGCTCGGTCAGCAGGACCACGAGTTTGAATGTTGATTCCAAGTTGGAGGAGCCTGCGACTTTCCTCAAACCTACATAGAAAATTACTACCCTGCAAGATAAAATTGATACCCAGAATTCACAACTAGTACTCCAGTAGTTTACGAGATATACCATGCCATTGGTGGGGTGGCGGTAGTCACGGTGTTAAATTTTCATTTCAAGATTTCCCTATTAAAAACTTAGTGAATTCTGCCCAAATGTATACAAAAATTACTACTCCTACAGAAGATAAAGCGACCAAAAATTCAGATACCTAAGTGTTGTATTTTAAGAGAAATTAGCTTTCATTACTTTTCCATACTAAATCTTCGCGTATAACCCGACCATATTAAGTTGTCAATAGTATTGAGCAGTACACTCGTGCACAAAAGTTTATGGATGTCGTTTTAGTAATAACAACAGTTCACAATCTATATTTTTTATACAAAATGTGTACCTAGGCACATAACAAGAAAAAAAATTTTTTTCGTTACCCATGGCCTATAACACCTTTGTTAATGCCGTGGGTAGGTAGGTACTATATTAATTATTTTTCTGTATTGTAAGTACCTACCTTCTGTGTTGTTATATGAACACCATTAAAGAGCGATAGGTATTTCTTATTCATTTATTTCCTACTCATTTACCATTGCTGCAAGCCTAAGTACCTACGTATTAAAAACCTAATTTACTGCAGTAACAATATGTTGCTAATATCGTAAGTCTATAAGGATTACATAAGTAATAGGTGTCTTTATATTTGAATATTAAGCGTTGCAAAGAGCACATCATGCATATTTTGGGCAATATGCGTTTTCATATCAATGAGTAGCTTGCAGCAATGGTAAATTAGTAGGAAAGAAATAAATAAGAAATGCCTATCGCTCTTTAATGGTATTCATATAAAACACAGAAGGTAGGTACTTACAATACAGAAAAATAATTATATTACCCATGGCATTAACAAAGGTATTATAGGCCATGGGTAACAAAATGTTTTTTTTTTTTTGTTATGTGCCTAGGTACACATTTTGTATAAAAATTATAGATTGTGAACTGTTGTTTTTACTAAAACGACATCCATAAACTTTTTTGCACGAGTGTACTGCTCAATACCATTGACAACTTAACATGGTCGGGTTATACGCGAAGATTTAGTATGGAAAAGTAATGAAAGCTAATTTCTCTTAAAATACAACACTTAGGTATCTGAATTTTTGGTCGCTTTATCTTCTGTAGGAGTAGTAATTTTTGTATACATTTGGGCAGAATTCACTAAGTTTTTAATAGGGAAATCTTGAAATGAAAATTTAACACCGTGACTACCGCCACCCGACCAATGGCATGGTATATCTCGTAAACTACTGGAGTACTAGTTGTGTATTCTGGGTATCAATTTTATCTTGCGGGGTAGTAATTTTCTATGTAGGTTTGAGGAAAGTCGCAGGCTCTTCCAACTTGGAATCAACATTCAAAGTCGTGGTCCTGCTGAACGAGCGAGCGAAAGTTATCATCGTTGATTTCTCGATAAATCATAAATGATTCAGTTCTGTTTTTTTTACGAAATGTATTACATTTATGGGTAGTAATTATTTGTATACTTAGAATAGCTGTAGCATGCCCCCGTTTTCGGCGCTCATGGTGGTCCTGCTGAATGGAGCGTGACTACCGCAGGACCACCTTCAAAGTCGATTTTCTCGAAAACTACTAAGGTACCAATTTTGTTGTTCGGGTACTAATTGGTACCAATTGAGTAGTAATTATTTACCAAATATGGAAGTGGTTGCTGTCGGGGTCCTGCGGTAGTCACGGACATAATTGCGTCGCGGTCACATTCCTCGCGTGCCAGTGTCGCACGCGAATAGGGCTGTCCGGCCCGAACAAAATGGTAATCCTGACAGGACGGTTGTGACACGTACGCTCTGCTGGGTCAAGCTGTCAGCCAAGGGCCGACATTATCGTGGATGAACAATGAGGAACCTTTTGAGCAAGAAGAATAAAATACATATGGAGCTGAAGATACGATTTGAAGATCACGATTACTATCATCAACCAGTTTTTACCCGACTGCCGAAGGAGGGTAATGTGTTTATCAGTCTATGTATGTATGTAAGAATGTATGTAATATGTTTGTTCATATATGGCGTTCCAGAGACCAAACGCGTTGGCCGATTTTGATGATTCATACGTCAATCGATGCGTCTTAACCCTGCGAGTGTCATAGGCTACATTAAAATTGGATAATAGAAAAATGGCGGCTTTTGGGTGCCATATTGTGGGAGCCCAAATTTTTTTTTCCTTCCAAACCCATCGTGTGGGGTATCAAAATAAAGGGTTTTAAGAGGTGATTTCAAAAATATATAACACTTATATGTTTAAATGTATCTAATTCGAAAAAAACGAACTAAAAAGTTATAAATAAAAAAACTTAATTCAAAAAATCAAAAAACCCGACTGCTTCAAAAGCGAACTTAAAAGCCGTAAACAAGGAAAAAAATCATGCTGTGCCGGCGGAGGATACACCAGATTTTGGTCAGCCAGCCCGCGAATATGTATCCTCCGACAGCACAGCATGATTTTTTCCTTGTTTACGACTTTTTAGTTCGCTTTTTTAAAGACAACAGCACTAAATAAAACAATAAATACGATTCTTGCGAAGAAAATAGTTGAAATCTCGTGGGCGAATAACTTAAAGTTGTTATCTAGAATTTAATAGAAAGCCGGGTAACCCTAACAGCAGCGGTTGTCGGCTTTTTGCGAAAAAAATCAAACTACATGGGTTTAATTGCTTCATTCTGCTATTTACATAATTGTTATTACATGTGATGCCGCCGCGGAATGCGCAATCAAAATGTGTTTACACGCTTATGAAAACCGTATTTTTACAAAACGTGTCTTTCACAACGTTGCCTTAGTTATTTGCCAAAAGAATGACGGCATTGTATTATAAATCAGGCCTCGACTTGTTTGTAACTTATAAAATGGTTACATAGATTAATATGAAACTGTTCAGGCTTGGGACATGGATTACAATATGTGTGGAAAACAGTATTGAACGAACAAAATGTTACATAATTTTCATGCCGATTGGTTATGCTCGACAGATCATATTGTTAATTAATTATTATGAACGATGCTATCATATTATGCAAAATATTTTAGGGCCTCCGATTCCATAATTAGCAGTGAAAGTAAACAGACGAGTTAGAAAGTATTTGTTCGCCAACTATTGATATTTGCATTAGAAATCTGTGAAACACAAGTGTTACTTTCTCACGCGGAGATTTAACGCATCACTCGAGGAGGACGTTTTGTTAACCATCGTTTTTCCACAATGTTTGACTCTCTACCTACACAAATTGTAGCTTCGGTCACAGAATTGTGCAAATTCCTTTCAACATACAACGCATATGACCCTCGATTTCCATTTTATTATTACATAAGAGTCACAGTAATACCTCACAATATGAAGGTGAAAGGTATTCAGACATCACCGAGTTTCCATCAATATTATGAATGGCTATTAGGCAAGCCGGCGACTCGGTGAGTGCGTACGCAAAATACTCAAAATAGGGTACATTTAGAGGAAAACTTTTATTATTGATCACGTCGGGCCCGAAAACACGGCTCTTCAGTATGTATTCCGTTAATCCAGAAGAAAATTTAGTTAATGTTTAGAGTGAGCCAAGTTTTCTCCCGAACACGACGGATTGATGTCCTCGGGGGAGTCGGCGATGTCGCAAACAAAACAAAAAGATTCAAGATTCTGTCAGGGGAGGAAGTGTTCTTACATACAACGCTACCCCGCGGTTTGCCCTCAACTTATTATAAATAATGGAAAGTCTTGATTCGTTACAGTCCTTGTTAATTTGTTGAGAAATCATGCCTAGAATATTCTTTTATTTTTGATTTCGTTTGGGCTTCAAAGTGTCCCTTTTCTAAGAAAAGCGTTGAGGGTAAAGATATAGATATATATATATATAAAATACAAAGTCTGAAAATGTTAACGAAGCGTAAAGCGTGAAGTGTAAACTTGTCTTCAAAGAGAAGATGCTTCGTGAGTCGAAAAAAAAACGTTTTTGCAATAAATAAACCTTATAGGTATAAGTAAAAGGTTTCCTTATAGGTTATATATAAAATGTTGTACTTTTTTCATGCGAAAATCATAATAAGAGACGGTCAATGAACCGTTGTCTTTAAATCTACGTGTTCGTATAAAATACATTAGGCGCTAAAGATAAGTTGGTAATTAGAAAACAAAATATTCTTTAATCATAATATACCATTTTGTTCATGTCATAAGAGGTTAAGTTACGGCCATGACGGGCACCCCAATTTAAATAAGACCTCGTCGGAACTAGCCCCATTATCCCGAAATACGGCTTAAAAATAATTGAGTGGGGCCAAATCCTCTGCGGGGAAATTAAAAAGGAGTCCACTGCAGTGTCTTCCGCAAATAAATGAGCTTTGCTTCCAAGTGGCGTTTATTGCCTTATCTCAAGGAGAATGATAGCATTATACCCCAGACAAAAAAATACTTGTTCCATGCCTTTGAACCTTGGCCAGACATCTTGGATTCGAGCCAATGACACTGCGTGAGTCCAAACTACTCTAAAAAAGCAAAAATATAAAATTAATGTTAACATTTTTACGGAATTTGGTTTAATTAAAAAATTCTAGTAAAGTTTAATTTACGCAAACACCAGATACAACTTAAATTAACATTTAATCTAGGCTTCTTGGTTTAATTGTTGTTTGGCAAACTGGAAATAATTATGTTTAATAAAAGGGTTTAGTTGCCTTATTTAAATTAAACATAGCTCTCAGAATTCTAGATTTATGTTATACGAACTGATAATTACAGCCATCAACTCTTAAGAGGGGACTCTAGTAAGACTTTCTCCAAACAAACACATTCTGCTGTTTTCTTCGTGGATAATGCCTCTAGAGCAATGATTTTTTCCATAAAATCTAGGTCTAATTAATACGTGCCTGTATCATTTCCTTTTTTCGAAAACATAATCACAACAAGAAATATGACAATCCAAAAATCCGAAAAAAATGCCCGTTTTTACCGCCATGTTTAGAAGACTTTCAGACAAAATGTATAAGTTGTTATCAAAAAAGGAAATAATAGGAGCATAGATATACTTTTCCTCTAAATTTTGATATAAGAATTTTTTAGATCAGACCAGTTTTCATGAAGAAAACAGCAGAATACGAAACGTCTTTTAGTCAAAGTTTTTGTAGGTAAAATCAGCCTGAGCTGCAGTTGTCCCTTTCGCACTTTACGGGGTAAGGTTGGAGGTGACGCGACGGCAATAGTTTCTTCAAATACCTACTTTTCAAATTCCTGTTGACTAGAGTCCGCTCTTAAAGCCACTTCAGAAACAGAACAATTTTTATGATTTTGTCTCGTTCAGCAAGTGCCAAGCTGATTGAAAGTCAGATAATCGGGTGTAATGGAAATTCAATAATGAAATGACTAGTGGCCTGTGGTAGATTAATAAACGATTTTCGTCCGAGATTGAAATGAATATAAACTATAACATCATCCACGCCTGTATTTTCGGAATGGGTAGGCAGAGAGGTGTAGATGTTACACACATTTCGCTTTTTACGTTTTATTGAAGTTCGTAATAGAGTATAGCATGGGTCACCAAATGGCGGACCGCGGTCCGGATCCGTACCGCCGACCTATTTTGTGTGGACCTATCCAAGATAGGTTCCATCATCATCATTTCAGCCGAAAGACGTCAACTGCTGAACATAGACCTCCCCCAAGTGTCGCCAACTCGCCACATTGTCGGTCCCGTGCGTGTCACATCTAGATAGTTTCCAATTTGAACTTACCAATGAACATCGCCAAGATTGAATGACAATAGCCGGCATTAACTTTAGTCTAAACTTCGGACGAATAGTTCAAGGCAAAACATATATTTGAAAGAAAGTCCTGGTTCTTACTTTCATTTATTACATTTGTTTATAATCTAATCAAATATTTATAAGGCTTGGTGAGGGAGCGGGGTAGTTGGCCTTAAAGACCGCAACGGACATATTATTTTAAGAAACGGACCCCAAAAGAAAGTAATTGTTGACCCCTGGAATATAAGGTAGGAATTGCTTTGAACTGTGCCAACAAAGCCAGACTCTGAACTATTACAAATAAATTCTTTATACATTTATTTAAATTGCATAACTAGCAAGGCCCTGAATTTATTTAACACAGTTCACTTAGAACAGCTAATTTCCTTTGCTCTGATAAAGATACTGAGAATTGCAACATAGTGCAGCTGCCACTGAAATATAATATTCACCCGGAGCTTTCAACAACCACGATAATGTTCTTAGCTTCTTCAAGAGAGTGGGCATTCTCAAAGGCATTTTGCTGCAGACTATCCCATTCGGATTAGACAGATTGAATGAACGGTGTCAAAGACGGTGGAGAAGGCACTATACCTACTTATTACTTATGTACACAGGGTAGAGAGTCCCTCAGCTAAAGAGACTACCCCATATTCGATTTTCTACCAGAAAAGTGTGACGTTTTCTGTCGAAAAATATACCAATTTTCTTTTAGGCAAAGCGTGCCAATTTTCTTAGCAAAATAGGAAAATGTTGATGAATTTGGAAAATTCGTACCGTATTTTTGTGAAAAAACCCGGTTTTAACTTTTAGTGGGAATAAAAAAAAGAAAACATAAAAGCTTTTTCCCGAATGGCAAATACGCGAGTTGGTCGATTGGGTCTAACGCGAAAAAAGCAACCGTATTCAACATATAACATGCAACCACACCTACATTTGGTGTGTTATTTGTGGGGATATGAACCGCACAATTTATTCGACTCCTCTTCCCCTTCCTTCGACTTGTAATTCTTGTTTGTTTTATAAGTAGCGACGTATAAAGGCCGAGTTATGATTTCACATAAATTAACGTAACTTAGCTTACTTACTGGAACGTGTAAAACACATTTTTACATTACTCTATGTATAAATTACTCACTCTGATTAATATTTAGGCAACTATTCGAATAAATTTGAAATATTTTGAAATTAATGTTTGTTATTGCTATTTGAATAATTCTCTATACGCGTCCATTCATTAGTAATGTAATTGTAAGACGTTGAATATTCCATTCTTATTTCTCTGTGATGCTACAGTCAGAGAAATTTTCCTTACACCAGTTCAAAGAAATCAGTCCCAGGGCTAACTAAATCAAGTTTGCTTAAAAGGGACCAAAGTAAGTCACGAATATTAATAGAATATTTTATCTTGAATAGGACTGTTTTATTAAATCTGTATATCAAAGCAATGAGACTGTCCATTAGGGGTGAGAGACAACATTCTTATTCGTAAAACATTGAAACAGTATCGCTAGTGCTACATAAAGTTCACTTTAAGTATGCACCGTAAGTGCATCGTATAATTTGTACACTTCATCCAACATAGTTGGAACACTTCTAGAGCGATCGATAGCTGGGTCACTTTAGTTTACGAGCGCCATTAAGTGTACTGCGTTCCATATAGACGGACGTTGAGAAACGCGCCTATAACACTGCTCCAATCAAGCCATTCACACTTAATATGCGTAAGTTATTATTAATCATATTCAGCTCACATCCCGGTCCTTCGCCTCTATTCACTGACTGAAAGTGGCTCACGTAACAAAGGAACGGTAACCCAATACGTGACAAGAAATATGATGTATTAGTCGCGACGTATATTCTATTGTGGTAGACCTATTTACCGACTAATTGGTGCCGACTGTTCCAGAGTTATTCGTGACTTTCGCGGCGTATAGCGTGCGTAGTGAAATCTCGGCTTCGCTCAGTTGACGCCAGCCACCCAAGTTTCCACAGACTAGCGGAGCCACGCAAATTGAGCAGATAATTCACTGAAAGATGCTTGGATCTTACAGTAGAATTGTCACGATAAATCCTGGCTTACAATATTATAATATGCTGTTTGTTGTTATTTGGTTTTAAGAAGTATCTATCCTCTGAATTCAAATTGTCTTAAAAATTACAGTTAAACCTAATTCGGAATACGTTTTCGAAAGCCGAATCGATCACGTAAAATTACTGTTAAAATAACGGATTGTGTTTTTAACGATCTTTACTATAAAGGAAAATAGTTAGTCACCATCTTAACTTTTTGTTGTAGATCTTAAAAACAGTCCATCCTCACACCGATGTCAATAAACTTTGCAATAACCACAGATATTGCTGCAAAAATATTTGCAATGAAAGCCAATTTAGTACCATTCCTTCAATTTAAGACCTGAGTAGCAATTCCTGCATTTTTAAGGCACGGGTGAATCTGGAATCTGTCAAATAAACCTCTGATTTTATTACATTTTGACTTTGATTGCCGCTAAGATGGTATTGCGACTTGAATTTGAACGTTTTTAGATACAAGAATTAGCCTTCTTGTAGAAACGTCAACCAGCAGCAGTTAAACAGGGTTAAAGATCTGTCAAACTATTCGCCAAGGCCTTGAGCGCAGCGCTGCGCCATCGACGAAACTAGTAGGTATAAAACTAGTAGTTTCGTCGCTGGCGCAGCACTGCGAAAATGTAGATCATTAGAGAATAGCACTACTGATCTAGCTGTCACTGGCAATATTCAATAACAACAATGATGAAACTGACATTTGTTGTTTTTTTTTTACTTCACCCTACTCGGGCAGGCTAAGGTCATGTACCATACCGCCTCGTCTTCAGTGCATGAGATTCAACATTCTTTAGTATGCACTAGAATACGGATGTAACAGATTCTAATGTTTTTAGGAGTATTTGGCAGCAAATTGTATCGAGTCAGCCTTCCCATTAAGCTTTGCGGGGGTAGTCAATACTACAATAAAATTTTCCGCTCCACTATACTGAGATGGCTTCTGTCAATGATTTCATATTAGTCTAGTTGCGTAGACAGTTGAGACACACATCTTCACAAATTTTATATCACAATATCCAATAGGAATCAATTTGCAAATAAAAACCCGCTGTTGAACGTGCTATAAAAGAGCTGATTACGTTTGGTTACGTTGGTGAAATTTGCCCTTAAGCGAAACCAAAACTAAAAAAAAAATAAGAAAGGCAAGGTGCTTGCACGAATAACCGTCGTGTCTGACTCACTCTCGACCTGTATACATGACATACACCCGAAGGAATTTAAAACCTTCGTGCTAAGACCAAGTTGTGTCACTGAACGGCCTTACGCAATCACATTGAAGGCACACTCGTTGCGTCACACTGTTGTGGCATATCTTCTCCAAGGGAATAAGTGTCTATTACATACTAATTACGATGGACAAGGTCGTGTGTTTATCTTGTTTTTGTGAAGACTTTTATACAGCTAGAGGTGACACTACCCATCAGGACGAAACAAAAGTTTATTAGAAGGTCATTTGGTAGATAATTTAACTAAACAAATTAATAATAATAAAACAGCCATTATTATTACCCATCCATTAAGTTTTATATGTATCTATGTAGGTATGTATTACAATTTAGTATATTTAATTTAAAAATTCACTTGTTGTAGAAGTTTATTTGGTAGATGAATTAGCTAAATAAAATATTATAATAGATATGCCTTTATTTTTGTCCATCCATAAAGTTTTATATGTATCTATGTAGGTATGTATTACTATTTAGTATATTTAATTAAAAAAATCACTTGTTGAATTTAGTTTTCTTGGATAGGAACCCCTTTTTGGGTATAGGCCTCCTTCTCTCATTATACGAAACAACTCAAGAAAATAAAAGACTCAATGAAAAAACAACTCAAACAAAACTAAAACCGGCCAAGTGCGAGTCGGACTCACGCACGAAGGGTTCCGTACCGTTATCGCAAAAAGGGCAAAAAAATTACGTTTGTTGTTTGGGAACCGCTTATCTTGAATTTGTGCCAAAATAGTTATGTTCTGTAGTTTCTGCCTACCCCCATGGGAAAAAGGCGTGAGTTTATGTATGTATGTATGTAGTTATGTACATAAAAGTGTTATGATAAATAGATTTTTGGAATGATCAATTTAGTAGCTTTCATTAGATACCAATATTGTCACCACGATAACGAAAAAAAAAATATTAACCGCCCCTTTTTTGGGAAGGGGGATATATCACTCCCACAATTGAAACAAATCCCACGACTAATAATAGTAGTCATAATCCGCCAAGCCGTTTGGGCTGTAGAGCGTAATATAAAATGGGCATACATACAGTAATTCGCTTGAAAAACATTACCCTCCCGCAGTCGGGTAAAAATACAGTGTAGGTTTATGTTGAAAAGACAGAGAAAACACTATCGGTATATTTGGTATTCAAAACAGCACTCAAAACATCAAACGTACATTTTATTCGTCGAATGCGAGGGTGACAAACTCTCAACAATATTTGTTGCTTGTGGTAAGCTGTAAATACTGACTACACTATTGAATAAAAGCTATATCTGTTTACCCTCGACTACAAGCCTTGCGGGGAACAAACATGGATGAACTTTTGTGCGCAGTGTACATTGTGCTCCAAACTTTAGCGAACAAATAAAAAATACATGGTCATGTAACACTACGGTTAGCTTTTACAGTAATTTATGTGCTTATCTTTTGAACATTTACTTAATTGCCTTTTGTAGTCTTTGATTACGATCTAAACCTTAGAAAATATGACAAGATTTTTAATGTCCTAAGACTAATGTTACGATATCTACTTTTGAAATCACTTTATACACAAAGAAACTGCATAGTTGTTGTGTTACATTGACGATAGGTATATACTCGACTACGTGACTTAAAATGCGTATGCATTCCACTACATTCTTGGATAAATTATTTACTGTCCAGGCTGCTCGTCTGTGGAATGCATTGCCTGACCCAATAAAACGTGCTCAGTCATTGCCTATCTTTAAAACACTCATAAAGGAACATTACTTGTCTCTGTGATCCTGTTCTTGTTTAAGCTGTATTGTTTTCTTGTTTGTATGTTTCGATGTATTTATGTATCTATTTTAGTAGTTTGTTTTTAGTACCTTATCGAACTTAGTAAAACTAATTGTTTGATTTAAAATTTGCATCAAGTGTAACCCCATATCGTGTCCAGGCTATCTTTTTCCATTCAACGTTGCCTGGAAGAGATTGCAGAACGAAATAAATGTTTATTTGCCTGTTTGTTTTAATTTTAAGGTTTCTTTTGTATTGTTTCATCTTGGTGTACAATAAAGTATATAAATAAATAAATGTTCATACTACATTATTAAGTGCTGCAATGTTTTTGTATTTAATTAAGTGCAACATTCAATTTATCCCCATCAAAAGATCCAATAACTTCAGGTTGAAAAAGTAATTAAGTAACTGACAAAACCGGATAGTGAATTTCCCATTAACCTACATTTAAAAATGATATTATCGTTAAGCCTTTTTTTTCTTACATCCTTTTATATTTAAAATCTTTATAACAAAATAAAACACTACAAAGCGAATAAAGAACTATCTTTTCCAAAGTCGGTGTCGAAAAACGAAAAACAATAGACTAAGGTTTTTTTTTGTTTTTTTTTTTTGCTCTTTTTAGTTTTTGGTACCGCAAATTACCAAGAAAATCATCTATAGCCAAAGTAAATCTCATGACAATTCCAATAAGCCCAAACACGACTAGGATACATTGTTTTATTTCGGAGTTACATCCTACCTTCCAGCATCATCATCAGATCAGTTGGATGGTACCATTTTCATCAGTATCATTTATATATAAGTATTTGCTTCATCGTATTCGGTTAAATATTCGAGATATCTTACACGCGTAACAAACTTATCATTAAGGAGTTCCAGTGGCTAGCCGTGATCTTCTTCATCAGTTCCACTTAACAAAATGATACATTCTGAGTGCGACGTGTGACTAGGAATGTTATTGATTTCTTGTCTAATGTTTACCTTCAATTCAGATATGGTTGATGGATCACTGTTGTACACCCGACTTTTCAGGGAAAAAGCCGGCGGTGTGAGGTCTGGGCTACTCAACTTCTGAGGCGCGTTTTTATGAATGTTAGAGATCGTTTTGAGGAGTGCCAAAGTCACAAAGGACGACATTAGAATAATGTTATTTTCAAAAAGTAATTTTCCCATTACTTCAGTTTCTGATTTTGTAATTAAACATGTATATATAAATTTATTTGTTATTTTTATGCATCTAGAAAAGCTAGTTATTTCTGAGACACCCAGTATTTGAGGAGTTCCATCGATATCCATGGGACCCCAACATCAGATTTTCATTTGGTGACAATGGGATCACCTCGTGAGTATACCCTTTCAAACGCAAAAATATTTTCTAAATCAGACCACAATTGTCTCAGTAATCGCGTAACAAAAATACAAAAAAAAAACACAAACGAACAGAGAATCCTTTTGAAGTCGAAATCTTTTATAAATATGTTGTCCCGAGAAAAAACGTGCGTGTAAAATTTTGAAAAAAAATAATATATAAAGTTGTAATTAATTATTCTCTTTTTGTCATCATCATATCAACCGAGAGACGTCCACTGCTAGACATAGGCCTCCCCAAGCGTCGCCACATTGACCGATCCCGTGTGTCCCGTATCCAGCGGTTCGGCACTTTCACCAAGTCATCGGTCCAACTGGTGGGATGCATTCCAGTGCAAAGTTCTCCAGTTCGCGGTCGCCACTCCAGAACTTTTCTGCCCCATCGACCATCCGAGCTGCGAGCAATATGCCCTGCCCACTGCCACTTAAGTTTGGCAATTCTCGAGCTATGTCGGTAATCCTGGTTCTCTTCTCTTTTTGTTAGATTACATCATTAATTTATCTTCCCAAGGTCGTGTAAACCCAGGTGTTCCAACTACTTTGAGTCTCAACGCGAAAATTGCAAGTTTAATGTTATCCAAGGAAACTTATCCCCTCGGGGGAGCTATTTGCGTCAACTCGAAAATTAGCTTTAATGCCACTAAATAGAAGAGAATTGATGTGAGTTTCTCAACTAATTTGCAATTAGAAGCTCAAACAACCGTTATTGGAATACCTCGTGCTGAATTCTGATTACAAATAGTAAGTACAGTGGCGTGACAAAATAATGGGCTAATCCGAAATTCGAATAAAAACTAAGTGAATTGTGGTAAGATTAATTAAAATAGTGGTATGGTACTTAATATTATAAAGAGTTAAAACTTTATGTTTGTAAAGGAAAGTACTGTCCGATTACGAAAAGTGTTTCAGTGATAAAATGCCACATGATTGTTAACGAAAGGTTACTTTTAACCGGCATCAAAAGGAGGAGGATTTAAATTCGCCGGAATCTTTTTTTTTATGTATGTTCCCCGATTACTCGTAAAGCCTAGACCAATATGTAAAATTCTTATTTTGTTTGAAAGGGTATATACTTCCTACGTAGTCCCATGGCATTGGAACTTCGAAATAAAACAATGTATCCCGTGTCGTGTTTGGACTTATTGGAATCGTCATGAGATGTACTTTGGCTATAAATGATTTTCATGGAACCAAAACAAAACTTTAATGGACCAAAACTTTAGTTTTGGTCCATTAAAGAGAAAAAATAAAAATCTTTTTAAAGTATAAATTAAACCGACTTCCAAAACAAAAACTACAATGTGAAAAATAACTTTATTTCTGAAGTCGGTGTCGAAAAACGAAAAAAATAAGCACCAAAGATACCGACTTCGGAAAAGAAAGTTATTTCTCGCTTTGTAGCGTTTTGTTTTAAAAATCAGTTTTTTTTACTACGGCTAAATGCATGGTTTCTGCTGATAAATTAACCACACATAGGCTCACAGATAGAAAGCCACATGAGTAAACATGTACCTTTTCTCAGAAGATACCGAGCATAACTTTCACGTTAGATACAAACGCACATACACATTCGTACCTTTAAACATACAACAAAGTGTTTCGTAAAACTTGCACGTAAGTGTAGTCACCACATTTATTCTGACTTTTTCGAGGCTTTAGTTTTTGACGTGATCTCTTTTCTTGATTAGTGTGTAGTGCGTAGGTACAGATCGATTCAAACTTAAAAGCGGCAAAATTGTTTGCAGCATTTTATAAGGTACTCCAATATATTAAATAACTAGCGGACGTCTCGCGGTTTTACCCGCGTAGTTTCTGTTCCCGTGGGAATACAGGGATAAAAAGTAGCCTACGTCACCCGGGGATAATGTCGCTTCCCAACGGTGAAAGGATTTTTGAAATCGTTTCAGTAGTTTTTAATTTTATTCGATACATACAAAAATACAAATCTTTCCTCTTTATAATATTAGTATAGATTATAAATAAACGATGCTTTGTTTGAAACCATAAAGTGGTCATCAAAGCTACAATCCTAATCAAAGTTTTGTTCTCCCGTTTTACCTGCGTGGCGTAGCGACTCGCTTCGTGTTCCGAACCGCCAATAGGTTTAATCCTACCTGCCTTAGTTCTATTGTGTAATGAAAAGTTATGTGTATAGTGCATCGGAGGCGGATGTTGTCCGACCTCGGTTAGGTTTCCAATAGTGAGTATATGAGTCATTCGAATAGAGAATCCTATATTTCTGCCCACACCTCGGTTCCTTCAATGTCATGACACCCAGCTGTTGTCTTATAAATAACCTTATGTGTTGTATGACATTCTAACTCGTTGTTTGTGGCTTGGAAACAAAAGCTTTGTTTTTTTATTGTAAAAAAACCGTAAAAATGTGCCATATCAAGATTGGTTTTCTAAAAAGTGATGGTGTCTATGATGGTACAAAGACATTTAAGGTACCTGCCATTAATTTTGGTATTTATGAAGCAGAAATGCATTGGGGGTTGTGGAGGTCAGATAGGCAGTCGCTCCATGTAAAATACTGGTATTCAGCTAAATCCGGTAAGACTGGAAGCCGACCCCAATATAGTTGGGAAAAGGCTAGGCAGATTGATGAAGCAGATATTGCGCAAAACATAAGTAATTTTAAATTACACCCATCATATTTTTTGCACATATTGGAATAATGGAATGCTTATCTCATTTTTCAGTAAATCATCACTATCATCTAAGCAGTCAATTTAGATTAACATCCCCTTCATATAATTGGTTGAACAATACATAATCGCCCGAACAAAGGGCGCACTGATAAGTCATGTCTAACCTGCATTGTACCCTAGAACTAATGCCAACAGGCTTGACATGCATTATAGCATATAGCATTTGTATATACAATTATATATGTATGTATATCTAAAGACAGTAGTACAAAATATGTAGATACAGAAAGTCCACGATTCCCGTAAAGCGCACTCGCAACTCTCATTCATTTTAGAGGCCTAAGTACGAGTTTTTTAACGTATTCAATTGCGTTAACGTAAACGTTCTCTTATGTCAATGTTTAAAGAAAATATTGGTTTTCCATTACTGCAGTTTCAATACAAATTGAAGTTTACGTTAACACGATCGTGCCCGAGTGAATATTCACACTAAGCCAGATCTCGTGCTGACATTTCTATGTGTTAAGTCACCTGTTTTCGCTCACTGTACGGAACCAACCTTCTGTTCGTATCTAGTCTATGACAGCAGTTTGTCAGTATCGTATTATACTGGTAACAGGAAGACAGGTACAAACGGGCTTGACTGACACTGTAATGGGGGAACAGATGTGGTGTTGATCCTGACACGCGTTAGTGTTGCTGATCTCTGCAGTTTGTGTTCAGGGATCACAAACACTATAGCGGAAAATAAAGACAGAACATTATTAGAAACATAAGGGAAAAGCTATGACTATTTGTTGAGAAATGAATCACAACATTTGCTGAATGAACGTTATTGAAGTTTTCACCATGGATATGGTACCGTATCTTGGAAAAGGTCTGCGCATTATTTATCCATGGCTATACGTTGTTTATTAACTGAGCATTCACGGGTTGAGGCCACCCGTGCGAGAAGGGCGGGTCAGTGAAATATAATATCCAAGCAGAGATAAATGAAAAGCTACCAACGCGCAACGTTGCTAAATTAAATACAACACGATGTCGGGAAACACAAAAGAGAAGCATCTAATTTCGACGTCATTAGAACTAACCACCAAACAAGAGAAAAAGTGAGCTCCAACAAATGTAATTAAGCATAATGTTAGAGACTGAACAGACAAAGTGAACGAGATTGAATCGAGAACCAGCCAGTATCCACTTGAGCAGAATAAAGATAGTTACGAAAATAATGTGTCGCTTTACAATTCTTGAAGCTGAAATGTGCGAAGTTCTATCTAGTAGAAAACGTCTAAGTGACCAACAAAGCCTTTACTTGGCTTTTGCAGCTGAACTCGAGCGTCTTGCACGGTTTATTGAATTATCCTTTAAAGCAAATAGACGATTGCCTTGAATAAGTTCCGTGCCCACTCAACCCGACCAGACTCAACCCGAAGAATAATACCTGCATATTTCTATTTTGATAGACGTAAAAACGTCCATGTATAGTCAGGCAGAAAAGTGTTGATTTAACGCTTGCATCATAGAGTGTAAAATTTAAATAATGTTTGGATAAATAAATCAATAATTAAACAAGTAAGTACTTATCCTTTTTAATATAGTATACGCTTTGTACTTTGTAGTAAAAATCACAGTATATTGTAATTATTATTACAATATTATAGCTTGTGGCACAGTCTATAAACGTGATTAAAATTATAAGGTTAATAAGTAGGTACTAACTACCAAAGTTAAGTTATTTATAATTAAATATCACTTTGCCTGACTGTACAAATGGCACGGAATTGGTAGTAAAACTTTTGGTATTATTCTTCGGGTCGATTCTAATCGGGTTGAGTGGGCACGGACCCATTGAATGAAGAAAGACGTCTCTAGTAAAATACACCCAGTACCTAAAAGTGTAAAATACATTAATTATGTATGGTTGAACACATTCGTACAAAATTGTGCTTCCAAATGTTGATGTGTCCAGTAATTCTATTTGTTGCAAAAGGCAGCAATTAAGTTTAATGAAAGCTATTTTACTTTGCTGGACTGCATGAATGAAATTTACTATTTGAGGCAAATATGCCATATAATACTACCCTAATGAAGTGTTTGGTTATAATCAGGGTATGACTAAATTGTCTGATTGAATTGTCAGAGCTTTGAAGTCCATAAATCCATACTAATAATATTAAAAATGCGATAGTAACTCTGTCTGTCTCTCTGTTTGTCTGTTACATTTTCACGCCATAACCGAAGAACCGATTTAGATGCAATTTGGTGTAGAGATAGTTTAAGACTCTGGGAAGGACATAGGATAGATTCATGCGCGGAAATCATCCTTAAAGGGATGGAAAGACGGCTAGAAGTTTGTATGGAAAACTTACAATATTATTGAGTGATATTAAAAATAGGCTATTCGACGTACTAATGCCAAGCAAAGTCACGAGCAACGGACAAGTATTAAATAAAGTAAAATATGACCTACAAATGCAGGCATACTTACAGCCAGATGGTGGACATCTAATCTAACAAAGGTCAGCTAATAACTATCTGAGCCAACATACTAGGGAAATACGGCACAAAAGGAGGTCTATTCTCAGCAGTGAATGGAACAAGGTTGTACATGATGATGCAAAAAAAACAGAACTGATAATTTTGAATGTAGTTTAAAAATACAAGCTATGATTGAAGCACGTTCTTCAGCAAAACATGATTTCCCTTGAAACCGACTCCAACAGCTAACTCCAACTTGACAATGACAAATCAAACTGTCATTTTCAACCGGATCTAGTTAACGCGTGTAATATAACTCGTTACGTATCCTATCATTAGATAAAAAATAACTATGCGATTGCGTTGTGAAACCTTTGAAAGAATGATTGATAATGATGTAGAGAAAACATACTGGCTGACAGTGGGTTAATAAACAATTCTTGATTTATTTATAGTGATTGTTGTAGAGTAGCACAGTTTTTTTATTTTTGTTCAAATATGGCATAACATCATAGACTGTACTATACCTTTGTTTTTGAAATAATACGTTTTGTCTAAAGTATTGAATCGATATGAGACAAACATATATTTTTGCAAAAACAATTTCTCTTTCTTTAAGTAGGAGTAAGGGGCTACGGGAATTGTGATGGGAAAGAAAATATTGACCTTTGTTTTTCTGACGCCATCGCTTTGTTCTCGTAAAGACCTCAAACATGGACAAATCAAGAGCTCGAGCGATCGAGTTCTTCAATAGTTGAAACCAAGGTCGAAATAGAAATGAACATGTCAAAGAATTAACATAAGACAGCGTCTGATGAACTTCTCTAACCGAATTAGCGAAAATTCATTATTTTTGCGGCTTTGTCTTCCTCACAAATTATTAAGCTTAGATCTATTGATCGGAACACACAACGCTTCGATATACGGTGACGGACATAAAAAACGTCTAATAATGCTGTGTCATATACTGTGACGGAACAAAATACCACTAACAAATACCATTCTCGTCAGCGGTTATGTACCTATGAACAAACATGATCTATGAAAAATCATCAAAAGTCCACGCTTGTGATATGCCATCATCGATGCTTAACATCCTGTTATCCACCTAGTTGAAATTCTTTTATTTCATATTCTAAAAAGATTAGTCGAAAAGCATACATTATTCTATTTACTCTGTTTTAATTTCCATCGGCTTACCGTGCTGAAAGCACTAACCATTATCTATGCTTTTAAAATACCATTTCGCAAAAGAATGATCATAGCTTTTTAATATATAAAAAAACTATCTGATTAATCCATTTCAGATGAAAATGCCAAACCCTAATGATCAAACCGGTTTCATTGTATTGCAAAATGTTTTATAAAAACAGAGGATGGCTTAGCAAATAAATAAAATAAAAGGTTTGCAAAGGATTAATTGTGTTTTGAAAAAATACTGTTTATTTTTCGTTAATTATGGGTAAATAATATTCAGCAGGATCGCGATTATTTGTGCTACATCGGATTACCAATAATTTTGTAGGTACAATACAATTTATCGTGTCGATATCTGTGACTCAAGGCTTATTTATACATCTTAATCCGGTTTTAAATTCAGGGATTTCCAAACTCCTTCCACTTGTATGTCGAAATGAGTAGGTGTGTCATCAGCAAAAAATACAAGGTTTGGTGCGAAATCATAATTATCCTTTGCAATAAAATATAGCTGAAGGTTATATGTAAGTTATTTAATGCATTCTATTAAATTCATGGCTAGTTATCACCAAAATATCTTCGCAACTCGCAAAAAAGAGCAAATTTTGACGGTGTAGTTGTATATCTAGTACTCATTGGTCCTATATAAGCCTTTTAACGTGTCCACTGCTGGGGCACAGGCTTCATTTCTGTGAGACAGAATGGACTTTAATAAATCACGCGGGTCCAGTGAGGCTTGGAGGATATCACATATCTTCGAACTTATGATTCTAGGACATGACGATGTTTTCTTTCACCGTTTTTAGAGTAGTAGTGAGTAAATTTAATAATAAAGTTATGTACTTTTGAAATATTCGGCAATGCAGATTTGATCAGAATTGTTCATAGGTACGGTATCTAGGATAGTGTTTTCTCCTGTACACGGTTGACCCTCGGGATAGGGCCTGCCCATCGTTCGAAATTGAATCAACGCAATCTTGATACTTTTTCAAGAATACAAAGATCAGCTTTTAATTTCCCAAAGGTTTTACCTTCACATTATTTTGATTTTATTTGTATAAGCTTAGTATAGCTCGGTCAATTTTGTTTCAATTAAATCTGAGAGATGTATAAACGAAACTAGGACGGTGAATATGTAGTTTTAGCCAAAGAAATGCTACTTTTTCTCCTATCTAGACAGAGCTACGGTGACAAGACAGAGATTATGGACTGTAGCACTACCGTATAACTCCTACAGCCTAATTTCGTAAGTGAATTCGGTAAAGCGAAGGATTTAACCCCATCAATCGACCAATACATAGACGGAAATTCACAACGCGTCTTTCATCTCGCTAGTGATTGGTCGATTGTTGGGATCAAATCCTTCGCCTTGCTTAATTCACTTACGCAATAAGGCTGCTGGATGGCCATAAAACAACCGAACTTTATCAATACTTTTGGTTGTCGCTGAAAAATCTTTCGGTGGTTTCCACTAAGAAAAGCAAGTACAAGTGTATCTCAGTAGCTAAGATGAGCAATGGCAAAATGCTAATTAAATGCATGATGATCACGCTTATTGATCTCTTTCTTTCTTCCATTTAGTTCTTTTTTAACCCATTTTTAGGGTTCCGTAGTCAACAAGAACCCGTATGGTTTCGCCATGTCCGTCCGTCCGCAACTTAGCTCAGAGACTCTTAGTACTATGAAGCTATAATTTAGCATGAATATAGATATTAATCACGCCGAGAAAGTCGTAAAATAAAAACATAAAAAAAAATTGTTTTAGTGTACCTTCTGTAGAAAGTGGCAATGTTTTTTGGGGTATCGTTGAATAAAAAATGAAATTATATTTTTGTATGGTGACAACAATTTTCGAACAGCAAAGTTAATGTTGTCACTTCATTAGAGAAATGTTCGGTGCTTTCATTGTTCATGAACGTTAGTAACGTTACCTATTTATTTTATTTTATTTTAGTGAATGTAGCTGTTAATACGGAACCCTCGGTGCGTGAATCAGACTCGCACTTGACTGGTTATTTTTTAGTGTAAATATTATAATTATCCATTTTTCCGCTCCTTGAAATAATAGCAGTAGACGTTTTTTGGAGTGATATAAAACCTTGCAGCACAATCAGAATAAATTATACTGATTGTCAGCCTCGATGGCCCAACATCGCCAAACACAGTTGCTTCATCATTGGGGTCCTGTGTCAATGCCCAAGTAATTGGGTTTCCTGTTGGCGAATCCTCGGAAAGAACTCGAAATAGATCTCGTTCCAGTTCAATGGCGTTGATCACTCCTATTGTATCATTGCTAAACTTATACGATCCGTCGAAAGATGAACGATAATACTACTGCTCGAGATACAATTATATACAATTTTATAGAAATCGTCTTATCAACATCAGCTTAGCAGTATATTAAGTTCGCAGCTGGGAATTTTTTTCCCTTAGTTTTGCCAACGATCTGCGCTGTTCTGGGTACTTACATCCATGGATGACCAGCACTATTAACCAATCTTATGTCCTTTCTTTGGTATTGTTCGTCGAATCGTTGAGCTCCTTAAATTCTGAGTTGAGCTGCACGGTTATTGACAAATGCGTGCACTGACTGGACAGGTCCACTCAATCTGGTTGGTTCTTTCCTCAAAAGACCATTACAAACATCAGTCTACATGATCTAAACAAGATTTTGTCTGGACTTTAAAAAGAGACTATGACCAATCGCCGACCTCATCTAGTTTAAAAAAATATGATCGTAATGTAAGTGTTTGTACAAACCAACTAACAGAAATAAAATCATATATAATTTTATCACTTAGATGGTTACTTTTCAATATAAGTATGTGGACTAGTGTTGACTAGACGCAAAACCTCTTAAGGGTCTAGAATTAATCATATAGAGGTAACCCACGGATAAACCAAGAGTGAAGAACCCTCTTGTCTGCTATTAGCCTAATTTAGGGGTCTCATGAACCACTCTCTATATACTTCAACTGTCATTTGATATTAATCTGAATGGCAGTTTAAATAAACAACAAAAAAAATGTGTAAGTAACAATTCTCTAACAACATTATATCATTATTTGTCAGTAGTTATCTATGATATCAATCCTACGAACATTGATGGGCAGTAATCTTAGCCCAGCGGTGGGACTACGTAACATAACCAAAAAACACATGTGGCACACTCAGCTTTCCAAAAGCTTCAGTAGTATAATAAATTGAGTTTACTTGGGTAGCGTACATCCATGCAGTAACTCTATTGAATACTTGTTATGACGTCAAAAGCAATATACGTATATTTATTCAAATAAATAATAAATATTTTTTACATGGCCACAGTTAATATAAATTAAATAAATATTGACAAGAAAACATAAATTATATTAAAAAGCGAAACATAAAAAATATAATTTAACTTACCAACAACTCCAGTGACAATCCAAAGATACAAAAATAAATCACAACAGAAACACAGAAATGGACGATACAATGAACACCACGGGAGAGGGTTACAAAACAATATAATAAAATAAAATCACCAGGGTCAACAGGATCGCACAATCAAACTGAACGCGGCACCATGCACAATGTTACGTAGGACGTCCAGGACTCGCCTTACACTTACAGACGTTTCATAATCAATGCGTGAGTGTTGTAATATTTACGTAATTTTTTTTTCAGCTTGTCAGACTGTCGGCGCGATGTAGTGTGGCCGCAGCCGAATGTACCGCTCCCGGTGAACGCACGGGCCGCACTGCTTGCCCATAACGGCAAAAGGTCGTTCGTTACCCACATTCTCTTTCCGCGCAAGCCTTCTCAAGTTAGAACGAGACGGAAAATTTACAGCTCCACCGAGCCGGCTGCCAGAGCGAGACGTCCGCAACACAGCCTCACAGGAAAACCCGAACTCGAGTCTTGATAGTTCTAACTTAAGACCGTGCTTTGCCTTTGTGAATTATTTGAAAGGTATATCTTATTGCACAAGCATTTTACTATGTGTAAAACGGAAACAACAAAAACGGTCTAATTGTCACTTGAATGGGCAGGCATTGCAAGGTAAGTGACTATTTCCACACAAGTTCGCACAGTGCGTGTGTTTCTTCGATTCCCATATCGTAGTAATATGCGTGCGCCTCAGGCAGTCGGATATATTTGATTGTTTCAGCGAGTGTATTTAGCCCGGGTCGTAGCAAATATTAACTGAACAAATATCTAGTTAGTGGTAATTATGCGCTAATTAAACATAAGCTTCTGTTATCCCGGGTTGTTATCTTCATTTTAACAGCACAATTTAGTCACACATTCAAATCCCCAATTTAATATTTTGGGTAAATAGAAGATCCCAAATCATTAATTTGGACTAACATATTCTATGGCGTATAATACATGAGCCGTAACTATGCGTTCTCGATTTAAATTTTCACCGCTCAGTGAGTTTTATCCGTAAACCGATAGCTAGGCATTACCTACCTAAAGCTGAATGTTTATTCAAATTACTTAGCGGATTTCGCTATTCAATTTAGATTTCATAATGAAGAATTTTCTCTATGATCAAGTAAACTTTGACTTTTACGCTCTTTTCAGGGAGACTGGTAGTTTCAATTCCCAAACCGCAGACTTCATTTCTTCTGCTATAAATTCAATCCACGTTTCTTATATTTTATTACCTCTTTGTGATTGAAGTCGAAGGTTACCTTTTATGTATTTTCTTTTGCCTAATAAAAAGGCGTAGGTTTTATTCAAATAATAAGTACTTGCTAGGTTCCTCAAAATTATTCTTTTCGGGTGTACCTACACGAAAACAGATAAAAGGTGCTGTGTGTTTGGGACATCAAAGTAATTTGGTATAAAAATACAAAAATAATATTTTATTACGAGTAAGTCTGTGAAAATGGACGGTTTCTGGTAAAATTTCCCGAAAAGCCGATTCACGTAACGGAACTTAAACGAATAAATATTAAACCGATTCCGCGTATCAAAGTGATGGAGAAAATTATGCTCGTGATTATTATTGCGTAGAGTAGCAGCCATCGTCCAAGTGATTTTAAAGAGAGAATTTTTCATAAAAGTCCAAATGGGAATGTGGGCCAGTATTCAGGTTTATTCACTCTAAGCCTAAAGTTATGGCCAAAAGTGTAGCTGTAAATAACTTTTATCGCATAGTAGCATTTCGATTGAAAATGTTTGTAGATGCTAGAAAACTGACCTGACTTCTTCGTTCCGGGTCGATATTTAAATTTCTAGATCATTTGAACCGGGTAGGTGACCAGTGCTGCGGGAAGCCACAGGATGCGAGACGCACAGAACCTGTCGATGTGGTGACACTTGGAGGAGTCCTGTGGCCAGCACTGGATGTCTTTCGGATAAAATGATGATGACGATGAGGTGACCACGTTAATTGCAGCGTCAGTGGCGTTTATTAGGTCCTCAAAGGTGTTAGACACCAACTCCTCACCGAGGGTTATGTTCTAGACGTCAGAGGTTTTATACACCTACCTAATGCAATCGCACTCACATTGGGCAGACATATAAAACCCCCAGACGGGTTAGGTTTTATGGATTATCACCTGAATTCATAATATTGCTATATAGCAACAGTTACACCATAACGTTCACTGATAAGTTACTGACTCAAGAATTCTTAATTCTATGGCGTAACTAATAGCCAAAACATGATGCAGGTAAAACAACACATTAGACAATATTTACAAACATAAACAACAACGAACCATTAAGAAGAAGGGACCTCTGTAAGAAACCCCAATGATGCAATGTCCAAAGCTGATTGAGGTCCTGTTTACAAATGATCAATAATTAGGTCGGACGGACTAGCATTATGCAGCATTGTTTATTCAGCGCAGCACTGGTTACACCACTTGTGTTGCGACAAATAATTAATGCTGCCAGTGGACGGCTAGCCTTAATTAGCGACCATTATTACTATGTGACGTCACTTTAATATGTTGAACTTTCGACTTTTTGGACCATAACATGTTGCGATGGATTGTTGTTAAGTATTTATTACCAATATATAAATTTACATAGTAAAAAATACTTAATTATCAAATACAAATAAAACTACGAACGCGTATAAAAGGACAGGGGTCATTGTGCATCAAAAAAATCGTACACATCGCTGTCAATGTGAAAAGTGCCCAGAACGCTGGCAGCATTGCCACGTTGGTTGGCAATGCTGATTCGCTGGCCAAGGAAAAGCCCAACCCTCTGGTCACGTGAAGAGTTGACTAACCGTTTGCTTACATCTCAAAATACTCGATGAGCACTCGGACCCCATGGACCTAATTTATCAAACCCGTCAAAGGCTCAAATATATAATTTCCAAAAGGGTTGTTGTATTTGCACTGTTTGAGGTTTTATGCACCAGCAGCAGCTGCCCCAGCACAGCCCGCCGTGCTAAGAAGATGGGATAGCGCAAGGGTGTCGACACATGTTGCATCCCACACCAAAAGCCTACCTACCTTTCAAGGTATTATGGTCACCCCATCTAGTCTCTTCCCATATTCGCGCGCCAAGCCATTGGGTTCTAAAACAGCTGGCACCCCGGCGGTGACAAGAGCCCGACGTATGATGTAATTAATGCTGACGTGCCCTCATATCCGACCAGCGCTCCTACTGCAGGAAAAGCCATGGTGTCCGAGGCGGTCGACTGCTTCACCACATTGACAACGATGTGGAGCAAGTTGTTGTATGTTTATCTTTTCGTCATCGTCATTTTAGGCGAAACCCGTCCACTTTTGTACATAGGTCTCCCTCAAGCGTCACCATATTGACTGGCCTTTTGCAATGGTGGTTTAATTGTACTGGCATAGATATGGCATACATGTTAATTGGGTTTAAAAGATCTTTATTCAATTAAAGAAACAGGGTTCGCATAGTAAATTATTTAAAATTAAGCATGCTGTATATGTTCCCAAAGTGGTCCAGTGATCGACAAAATATAAAAAACCGGCCAAAAGCGTGTTGGGCCACGCGCAGTAGTATGGTTCCGTAGTTGCATAATAATGCGGCCTAAGAAAAGGGGTTTTTTGTTGTTAAATGAACATTAAAACGGTTTCAGCGGCTCACAACGGCTAAAAACGGGCCCATAAGATGATGGTAACTGAAGAAGGAGTTATAAAATTCAACTTCACAGGTGAAGTTAGAAAAAATATTATCTATTTGAGTACCACCGCGGGTAGAGGCGCGGGTAGAGGCAAGCGTTTGTATTAAAGATTTATAACCAACGACACTTAATTATTTGAATACTTCAGTATTCCCGTCATGGAGATAGTCTTCGTTAAAATCTCCAAATATTTACAAACCGAAAACAAATATACCAACAACCTACTCGACTACCAAAAAGTAAAATCAAATAATTCAATGATAAAAACAAACAACCAACGTAAATAAGCTGCAATAAATAATCTATATGAAGGACGTCAATTGCGAAAGGAGCCGATACGAGCGCGCGTTAGAGCTGCGGAGAATGGTATGGTTCGTTCCTGGATCCTCGTGCGCACGCTCCTTGTTTATTTCTTTTCCGAAAACTGAAACATTTCGAATGTATTTACCTCTAATTTGAGGTATTCACTATTTCGCTCTCGAAATTTCTACGCTTCTCAATTAGTGATGTAGTCGGGTCGAATATTGACTTAAAATATGGATATCGACAAAATAATATAAGTAATTTACCGCCCGGCCCTCCTCTGCCTCAATGAGCATAATTAAATTAGTACATAATTTCAAATTGATTTTATTTATCAAAATATATAAGCCTCGGGTATCTATCGATATTGATAGTGTAATTAAAATTGCAATGTGTTATATTGCACTGATGTGACTATTGTTGAGTAGTAGTAAATATCGACCTATGACATGAATGTGAACCTTACGGCAAACGTAATTAAGTTTATAAATGCGACCACTGAGAATACCGCCATCTATGGTCGGATAGCGGAATTTGCGTGGCAATCGAATCTAATTTGACTTTAGATTACAAAACATTGAAAATACTTCTGCACTAACACAAAGTAGACTCCCCCGCGTGCATGCGCCGTATGGACTGCGGACCGGTACTGCCAACGACTCCGCCCATTGCGTTAATCAAGCTTAAACATTATTAATTTAGAAACCATTATTATTAAGGACGTTATGATTTTATTTTTTGTATATTTTACATGGTTCATAAGCATATATTTACTATCTATTTTACACAGCTAACAGCGTTATATGTAATTTTTCAATGGCATTTGTACAAAAGTTTCACCGTTCCAAGTACCTTTTATAGATTGGTCGACTATTATTCGTAAGCTTGTAAAGCCTACTTAGCTGTGATAGTTTTCCTATTAATTTTATTATATATACTACTGCCGTGATTTTTTTCACATAGCCAAGAGCAGCCATTTCGCTGGCAGAGGGGGGAGGAACACTTGACTCTAACAAAAATTTGCAATTTAAAGCTTAATTTTACGCAAATGGATCTCTGAATCGAAAAATGTTTTATCTCCCCACACCATGGGATGGATTGAAAAAACAGCCCCACTTTACGTCTATAGGAAAATCAAAAAAAAACTTGATTTTATTTTACCTCTTTGTCGGAATTATTAATATGTATATCCATGACAAATCATAACTTTCTAGTACTTAGAGTCTCTGAGCTAAGCTGCGGACGGACAGACGAACAGAGCGAAACTATAAGGGTTCCTTGTTGACTTCGGCACCCTAAAAATACTTTATTTAAATTTCGAACATCTAAGTTGAAAAAAAAAACAAAAGAAAATTATGATAAAGTAGTCGACGTGCAAAAGAAGTCAAACCTTACGACCTACTTTGCGGTGCCAGAGGCGATGGCACAGATCAAAAAGACTTTGTTTTAAAAATCCACTCAAGTACAAGTCGGATCCGTCAATCAAGTCAAGAAAGAGCACTCAGATTTTAACTTTGTTGTTGTTTTTATACAAATTCATTTCTATCTTTCCTTCGAAATAATCGACCTTCACTTGTATACGAGTAGCATCCGGCCGTTACTAATAAGTATAGTTGGCTCAGGCACACATGGCCCCCCTTGGTGGGGTACCGTATTGCCGAGGGGGAGGAGGGGCTCAGTAGCCGTGGCTTCCCACTGGTTGGTCACCCAAGGTGAAACGAAGAGGAACCCGAGGAAGGGCCGCTCGCAACAAGTAGGTTGCGGTGCCGCTTGGGCGACATCGCAACTGAGGCGGGACACGATGTCTTATGGGAGTCATCGCGGCTGAGGGTAGGAGGCCGCGACGGAATAGGAGTGGTATTGCGGTGCACCGCTCTCCACACCTTCCGCGGCCTGGACGGGGTCGCAACCATCTGATGGCGGACGCGGTGGGACCGCAGGGGAAGAGGAGTGTTGGTATAACGTTGGCCGCTTTCCCTATTTCTCTGTGGCCGAAAAATGGTGAGTGGCGGGGTCACAGCGGGACCAAAGGTGCCATTCAAGAGATCGTCTAGCGCCCATGTACTGGTTTGGTCTCTGGAGTGGTCATGGCGTACAATGTGTGCTAGAGCGCCAGTGATGGGGGTACTCCCAAACCGCGGCTGGTTCGCGGTGAATGCTAACGCGTGCCAGTGTTCCCGCAATAAGCGGAACAGGAGGGCACCGTGTACCTTAAGTGGGTTGGGTTCCCATATTAATGCACTATCTCCCCGTGGTAGTGCAGTATGCATGAGCATTAGTCCGCGCAAAAAAGGTATTGCCATTGGCCCAGTAATTTTTTTTATCACAAAATGTATATAGCTAATTGTCAAAAGTGAGTTACCACCATGATTGGTTGAATGAATTACACACAACAGTCAGTCGCATCATTAGACACGCGTAATTTTTTTTTGCGAAACTGTGGCTTAGCGTTAGAAAAGCTAAGGATTCGTCTCTCTCACTCGTATATTATGTGAGGCAGAGAAATTTTTAATTTCGATGTGGCATCGACATATCAATGGTCGGTAAGATTGGTACTGCATATTATTTGGTGTTTTGCTGGCAGAAATGTTAGGATCTGCCTTTGCCAGTTGGTTTTGCTAGTCCGCTCATTGTAAGCAGGTACTGTGATTCAGGGCAGTTTCAGATTTCACATAGATACGGAAGCTTTCTGAGTTCTTCTTCTTCTTTTCGTATCGAGGAACTAATTTTTTTCTCAAATTCTGTATGACCAGTTCTATCATTTGCCACGTTCAAATCCTGAAAGGTGCAGGTGGCTGGGCATATTCTGCGACGGGTCTCACACTGGTACTATGTTTGAGATGGGTTTATGAGACTCCACCAGGGCCCGCAATCGGTTTAGGGCTTTCCAGATTGGCCACTTGGCCCTTCAAATTGCCCACTTGGCAGTTCATGTCCAGGAGGCAGATGCTCTGTCAGAGTGATGAAATATGGAGGGGCAGGATGTATGTCTTTGCATAGTTTACATCTCTCGTCACTGGCATCGAATGAGGTCGTATGTCTCAGAAAGCTTTTGCGTCTTTTTAGGCGTGCAGATTGGAGTTGATGTTCATATAGAGGGCGACTGTCGCGTTCTTGTTTCCCCTTCACGATGTCGCTGGCCACTACGCGGTGAACATCTCTTGGAACTATTCCTGTCAGTGGATACAACATTACAAGCGGGGTAGATTTTAAACAGCCAGTTAAGAAGCGGCGGGTATAATTTAGCGCTATGTTGACCTCTCTAGCGTGAGCGGATCGATTTAGTTTATTTTCGATATTTTTTTCTCCGGCAGAAAAAGATAGACATAGGCCAGTAGTACGGCGAACTTGTGACGATGCTCCCCAGCATGTGGTTGTGTGGTGGTATTTTTAGTCCCGAGTTTTTGCCTAGATTTTAAGCAGTAGAATTTATATGTCTGGTGATGCCTAGGTAGCGAGGTTGAGAGCAGTGATCTATGCCAACGCCTTGCCTCGAGATGTTAAGAGTCCTGTTTGACTGGCGGTTGCGGAGACGGAAAGCACAGGATTGGGTTTGTATTTTCATTATAAAACTTGTGCCTCAAGAGCTTCCATCAATCTTTTTTACACATCTTCGAAACTAGGTGTCTGTGCTAATAGAGCCAGGTCGTCTGCATATAGAAAGCGTATTCTGACCTCTAGCATCCTTAGGAGAGTCCCTAAATGTTCAGCGAAATAATTTATTTCTTTACAAAGATTTCAAGTGATTATTGACCCTACAAAGGGTGCTCTAAAAGGTTTAGGGATAGCCTAAAAATAGCTTAATAAATCCTATTGTTGCTTATTTCAAAACAAAATACTTAACAACATAAAGCTAATTTTATCTGATAAAAGTTGCGCAGACTTATTGGATTCCGCTTTCTCATTGTATAACTTTAGATTATGAAAATATTTGTTGGTAAACATAATAACTCCTTACCTTTGTCACTTCTGAAATATAATGGCGTTATTTCCGGTACACAAGTCGAGCCTCCGTCAAAACTTGCTTCAACACTGTATTGTGTTGCCAGTATAAATATTATTTACATATTTAGTTTATTCGGGTACGCGGTTCTAATCTCACGTCCATTGTTTTAGTTTCCCACGACTTTGTTAGTTGTTACGGTTGGGATACATCCTCGCGCATATCGCATCAAATCTATTTCCTTTTCATTTGTTTCGTGTCGTATTCCGTTTATTATTTTGTTGGATAACATATCGCACTAAAACCAGTTAGTTTTGAACAGGTTCGTTGTTTCCAAATTCATAGTTAGACGCAGTGTTATTAATTTGTTTCAGTTTTCAATTAAAATTGTCGTGTGAAACAACTTTATATCCAGTATCGGGGTTCTCACGCTTGGATTGAATTTTCATTGATATTCATTGGATTCTACACAGACCATGATCGATATGTGTGCTTAAATCAATCAAATAGACATTTGTTAAAGTTTTAGACACAACACAAATAACATTAACAAGATCTTTAAAATTGATCACAAATGCAATCAAGTTTCTGTAAACATTCACCGAACGGCATTTCGTTCAAAAATATTGAACCGTAAATGCAAAATTTACGTTTCAATAAAAATGTTGAAGCTATTTTGTTAGCATAAAAAGGCCACGTCGTACTTGCACTACAATGTCAGAGTGGACGCGGAACTGGTATTGAATGCTAACAACCTTGAGGCAGCCATGATGCAGCTCGAAATATTGCGATAATTTGAGGTTAATACACCCTCCCCCTTGCCACACAACCGTCTTGTTATATGCAAGTGTTTGGCAACAAAAAAAGAACGATTCTTTGTCTTTGGAATGCCGTGCGTTAAAAAATAATAGAACCTAGTCTATGCACGTTATGAACTGTCATGAAGATATTTTGAATATCGAACACGTCAAAAGCAGCCTTTGTAGTAGGTAAGCAATTTATGACGTTGGCAGTAAAATAATAGAGCACTAATAAATAAGTTATCATCCCCCTTGCTAATGTGTATTCATGCATATTTCAACAATAAACATTAAACTCAGTCAGTTAAATTAGTAGCTAGGTTCATGCAGAATGAACCACATTAGTCAGGCGTAATAATTCAGAGTGAGCAGAGTATTTCAAATTAGCTACAGAGTATATTTGTAAAGCCGAGCTACTTATACCTAACTTAGACACAGAACTTAGTCAAGTTCATTGTGTGCTATTGTAGTGTGATTATTGCAATTTCCACTACTTGGTCTAGTGGCGGCAAACGCAGTTTGCTGAGCTTATCCAGCTCCAGGATTTTTTAAGTAAATACTTCTTTAGATTTTTGGTAGGGGCAAAAGTTCTTAATACTTTATTGTACACAAAAAAATACATATACAACACGTGTGATTATAAAGTTGATGTACAAAGGCGAGCTTAACTCAAAGAGGAGTTTTCTATCAGCAAACCTTAGAGTGATAGAGAGAGTTTACAAAAGGTAGAAGATAAGTAGTCCAGTGTACAATTTTAGAATAATATTAAATAAATCATAAATATACATACATAAGTAAAATATGTATATATATATATATATATACCTATAGATACAAATACTAATATTATGTTATTCAGAAAGAAAATGATCCTTGATTATCCTCTTGAAGACATTCAGAGAAGGGCTATCGCGTAGGGAATGTGGTAGAGAGTTCCAGAGACGCACTGCAGTAACAGAGAAGGAGCCATCATAGCGGCTGAAAGTGTGACGTGGGGTTCGAAGAAGAAGAGAAGCGGAAGTGCGACAGGGTTTACCCCTCGGGACAAAGTAGGTACTCAAAGTTATGCGTTCACGTCACCGACATATTAATGTTAATGCGTCACTGACTTGGTAATGTGACGTGTTGCGCTAGACTGGCGACGTGCCGTTCTGTTTACTATTAGCGGCCAGTTTTTTTGGAGTTAGGATTTTCAAAATAGAATGCCGGAGCCTAGATTCGTAATTTATGTAAGGAAGTAGGTTGCGTCCTACAACATGAAACTTTTACTTTTAACAAAACCTACCATAATGAAGATGTGCTATAGATAATTAAACCGACCTCACGGAGAAATTCAAGCGTGATGTACATTTATTAGATTTTATTACAGTGACGTAGTTTTATTAATCTCAATAAAGCGATTTTATTCATCGACGCAGGTGTCAGTTGACGGTCGCCCCGCGAAAGTGAATCGAGGGCACGCCAAGGCCCCAGTTTTTTGCGATGATCCAATAGAACACGTCTGAAAACGTAGCTACCTTCATAAAGTCACGTATTGTAAGGGTTGATCCGTGACGAGAAATATAAAATAGTGTCGTAGCAGCACCGCCCTTTGCCGGTGGATATTTGCGTCCTAAACGCTTTTGGAAATACAAATTCATCGAGTGCTTCGTATTTTAGCTTTAACCGCACTTTTGTATTCATTTGGCAGGCACTGGCTGCGAACATACAAAAAACATAGAAATAAAAAGGTTTTATATTTGAAGAGCTACGGTTTATGTAGCTGAAATGTACCTAAGCATTTATTTCGTAAAATAAAATGTAAACGTGAATTCACTTTTTTTTTATATACGTGATGTAAAGCCCTTTGTTTTGATACCCCACTCGATGGGTACAGTAGAAAAAAAATGGGGCACCACACAAAATGGCGCCCAAAACCCGCCATATTTATTTTTAGAATTTCAATTATACTCGCCCTACTAAGACGAATCTAACGACATAGGTATCATTTATCAAATTCGTCCTACGCGTTTGGTCTCTAGAACGCCACATAGGAACAAACATAAATATATACATAGACTGATAAACACATCATTCTCTTATGCGCCGAGCAGCCGGGTAAAAAGCTGAGTAGCAGATACACGATCTGGATGATACCAATTCTAGTAATATATAACCCAAAATAATCTGTCAATTGCCAAGATTAGAAATAGTCTAGCTAGGTACCTATTGTCAGCGATAGAATCTGTACTACGATATTATGATTTATGCACATAGAAAGTTTTATCTCCTTTTAATATTTGTTTAACTAGATAGTTACAGTGCTAGCTATCAACCACACTTTAACGTAGAATGCTGTTCAAACTCTACAGTAGACCTACTTTTAGGCCGAGACAGCTTGAAATGGCCTTTCGTAATAATTATACCCGCAGTGGTTGTTCAACCCGCGTGAAATCCCCCTCGTTTTCAATCAGAACGAGGAAGAAAATCTCAAAACGTAAACTTATTACGATCCAAAATTTTAAAATTGTTGTCTGAACTATGTTAACGTTCTTGATCGTTATCTGGAGCATGTATATATGCACATGCAATGTTTGAAATAAATTCCTTTTTACTGAAACATCAAATAGTTTGTGTTTACAACAACATAAATCCTGCGAGAACTTACTACGTAATCGCTACAACATTCAGCCCCGAGTTTCAGTAGATAACAATACGGACACTGCCATAAAAAGTAGCAGAGCGGGTCACTAGCAACACTGAACAAAATCCATAAATTATTTAAACAGATGTAGAACAAACTATATCGAGAGTTTAAAACAACAGTGTCCACTTTAGCGCACACGGACAATACTCAGCTGTAAATAAAGTTGAACTAACTTTTACGAGCGAGCTAGTACAAACACGGAACCTTTTAAAAATAGCGATGAGCTCAGGGATTCTGTTTTTTTATTTAATCTTCCCTTAATCTGGTCGTAAAAGGGACAGCAGGCCGCAGCAGCGCCACATAGCGGCGGGGCCCGGCAGCCGAGTGGTTCCGAAGCGCGCCCGTAAAGTTTTTATTGTTTCCGGGTCACGGCGCGTCGACAATTCGGTTTCCAATCAACATCTTTATAGTGATAGAGAGCGTGATAGCAACTACAATAAAGCGTTTAGGGTCCGAGTAGTGCTAACTGTGCCTTTATCTGCTTTACACGTGACCGCTTTTCAAGATCCTGTAGCGATGTTGGTTTGGTTTGTAGTGTTTGTGTATTGGCATGAATGAACCAACCACTTGGCCCAATATTGGAAGTGTTCTTTTTGAAGACCCCCATGATGGTATGGGTAATATTGGTAGCTATAATAATGATAACGTTTTTACATAGAAATTGATCTAATCTATAGACCCAATTCAATGAAACTGTTGTCTTATCATTGTCGTACTTTCTCTCGTTGCTCTTGTCTGTGGGAGCCTAAATCCTGTGTTAAAATAAAACAAGATAGGTTACTAATTACGTAAATTGGAGGAGCTTAAACAAAACTCAACAACTTACCCGTCTATTAATAGACCAGGAACACAGCTGAAAAACCGCGCATAAGCCTCATACAAAAACGAATGAATTAATTTCATGCTTACGTTTGGTTTCGTTATGAACAGCGGTCTCTTTTAACAAGTGGGAAATTCACGGAACGTTACACAGATAATTTAATTCCTTTGAACCGTCCTATTATTCGTATTGTGGCAGCAAACGTTTGCGGATTAGAATTCAGCAGATTTCGTTTAGTCTTTGCTCAAACGGATTAATGAAAGCAGCCAGCAAGATTACAAAGGTCAGTCATGTATTGAAAACTACAAAATTGTGGGTGGGTTCCATCATCTCGAGTTCATTCAGTGTTGTTTAGTTTAACCTTTCGTTTTGCTCTCTCTGTAACAGTCTGTGGTGTCACCCACCGTTTTAAGAAAGTGCCAAAAACATTTTCCAGCGCTTCGCACCAAGTGGAGCGCAGTTGGAGTTTGAAACCGACATTTCTTGCGAAGAAAACGTTCTTTCTTTGAAAGTGTAGTCTTTTAACAGTTTCTGATTTATTATTCGAAATAAACGAGAGATTTTACTCTCAGTAGAATATTTTAATTACGTTTTATACGTAAAATAATCTTTAGTTGTCTAAACCTTGTTGTCTAGTGACCACAAACGCTACTGCTGCTTTAGGTCCTGGGTTCGATGCCCGGATCGGGCTAAGTGTTATTGGGTGTCTCCAATCTAGAATTTCTCATTTCTCAGTACCGGGCCGGACTCTGGACTTGTATTAGCACCTAGTTATGCTGATTGTGTCGATTATTGATTTTGAATTATAATTTTTTTAATTTTTTTATTACATTATTGGTACTACATTATTGTTATAAAATTATTCGTATGAAATTATTTTATTATTGTTATTAAATAATTACAATCAAAAATAAAACCAATCCAAAATGTCTATTTCTTAGATTGTATTTTTTAATAGATGAAGCGCAAAAAGTCCCACGTATGAGTACGACGTTCGCGCATACACGACGTGATTGAATAACCAAACATCCATCCCTCCAGCCAAACATCCATCTATCCATCCAAACTTTCGCATTTATAATATTAGTAGGAAGTGTAAGGTCTAAGTTCTAAGTATATACTCCAATTGCAACATTATAATCAAACAATCTGCCCCAACTATATTGGGGACGGCTTCCAGTCCTACCGGATTTAGCTGAGTACCAGTGTTTTACATGGAGTGCCTGCCTATCTGACCTCCACAACCCATCAACTGGGTAACACGGTACCCCTTTGTAAGACAAGTGTCAAATCTCAAGCTTCTGACTACCTGTAGCGACTGTCAAAGATCTTCAAATGACAGCCGGGACCAAAGGCGTGCATGCGTGCAGACGTGCTTTCCGAGGCACGGAGGAAACTCGGTACGTTGAAATGGTCACCCATCCACAAGCGTTGCTTAACCTTGATGATCGACCAGTGCGGCTGTTATTATTTAGCCACGAGCTCCTCTTCTTCTCCTTCCTCCTCGAAATTATTATTATTGAATTAAATTTAACTAATGTGCTACTACTGGTATGTGTAAAAGTGAAAATATTGACTCCCTGTACGTGTTGGGTCAAACTGTAAGTGCAGAGCGTAATTGAGATAAACAAATAAATGAAAGGTATTCAAAATGGTGGGTTCCCAACACAGCCCGAAGAATTGCCAAACTTAAGTGGCAGTGGGCAGGGCACATTGCTCGCAGAACGGATGGTCGATGGGTCAGAAAGGTTCTGAAGGAATGGCGACCGCGAACCGGAAGACGTTGCGTTGGAAGGCCTCCCACCAGGTGGACCGATGACCTGGTGAAGGTTGCGGGGATCCGCTGGTTACGAGATGCACGGGACCGGTCAAGGTGGCGACGCTTGGGGGAGGCCTATGTCCAGCAGTGGACGTCTTTTGGCTGATATAATGATGACGATTCAAAATGGCACAAAACAAATCTTTTAGATAATAACGTCCATTTTTACTCAAACGCCGTATAGATTTAACATAATGATCGACACGAACTCATCCAAAATTCATTAAAATAATGCAAGTCAGTATATTTTAAGGGGTTGTCTAATAGCTCAGATTATGGTAACGCGCCTCCCTAAGATTTGAAGAGGCTTTTAGGGGAAGATATTATTACTCCGCTTTATAAATTATTATACCCTACTTTTCATATTAAAAACGGTAATTTACGAGATCTTTATTTAAAATTCGTTTGCCAAGACTGATGGAGATATCCTATCTATCAATATTAAAGATCTTTATAGTTGTTATTTATTTTATTTTAGAAAAAGTTATAAATTTAATAAAGAAAGCTTACGACTAATAACAATCTTAAATATCATTCGTGGGTTGGTAAATTTGCTACTTACAAGCTTCAACATGTATACAGCTACTAACAAGTAAATTACGTTGACGAGTTATAATTACAGCAATTTGCCAACAGTTTTATAAATTACTAGCTGTCCCACGCGGCTTCGCTCTCTTCAACTGGCTACCTACCTACCCATCTACCCTACCTACCCTACCTAACCTACATACATTATTGTTGCGTAACTTAAACCGTTTTCGTAGCGCACGCAACGGAAGCTCTCAAAAAGATTTTATTATTCCCGTTTTGCAATTTTTCATTTATGCTCTGCTCCTATTAGTCGTAGCGTGATGTTATAAATCTTCCTCTATAAATAGACTATCAAACACAAAAAAAAAACAATTTCAACGAGTAGTTCCTGAGATTAGCACGTTCAAACAAACAAACTCTTCAGCTTTATATATTAGTATAGATTATTCTCTACTTTTCTTTTTTAAAACGGTATTTTAAGAGATATATATAAAAATTATGGCAGTATTATTATTAAAGTTATTATTAAGAGACCCACTTAACAGTCTGGTTATAATCTGATTACAGCATCCAATCTGGAGCTAATGCAGCACTATACCGGTAATGATATTACCACTAAGCGGAAATCGCTGTTAGCTTCGCAAAAGCTTGTCTGAAAGTGGTAGGTATTTAGATTGCTGATTAATATTAGATATAATATTATAATGTTGCAATTGGGAGGAGCTCGTGGCTAAATAATAACAGCCGCACTGGTAGATCATCAAGGTTAAGCAACGCTTGACGAGGTCGGTCCGTGGATGGGTGACCATTTCAACTTACCGAGTTTTCCTCAGTGCCTCGGACAGCGTTAAGCCTCGTTAAGCCATTGGTCCCAACTGTCATTTGAAGATCTTTGACAGTCGTTACGGACTTACGGGTAGTCAGATATCCTATGTAGGTTAAGAAGAAATTCTAGCCATTAATTTTTCTGTGTAATTTTTTTTTTAAATCTAAGTCGTTTTGGAAAATGCCATACGATAAAACCATGTTTCACAAATAATGTATAAACATTTTATCCTAGCCGTTACTAAGAAGTATGCTTTAGAAAGTAAACGTTTTACGGGACTCAAGCGGAGTAAGAGCCTTAAATATTTGTTATACCGCCGCGTAGTAGCTACGCAGGCTCTACGCAATGCCTGCGCAGCGCCACGAGTGCTCTACGTAGCGTCTACGAGGGCTCTACGTAGCGTCAACACAGAGTTTAAATATCACTTATGATGTGTATGTGTCCGTCGGCAAAAACCCAGGGCAAAGACATTGGAGTAATTTATGGGGTAAACAACTTATGGGCACCCACAGGTTTTGTCGAAAGCGAGAGAGAATTTCAAAAAGTCCGTCAAACGCCGCTTTTCATAATTCTATCTTGGAATTTAATTAATCTAGAACTTCTTTTTCTTAAATTACATACAGCCATACCTATTATTGGAATTAAATATAAGCTGACAATGTCAGGACCCATTAATATTAATGTTAATTTTTGTCCGTGGTGCTAGGCAACTGGGCTTATCCCTTTGTGCCTATTGGCCTTGTTTGTTATTTCTCCTGCTTGATTTGGAGGAAAGTGGATTTAAGTCTGTGTCTACTCCTCCTTTATTTTTTTCTGATTAATTTTGTTGCGGGATCCATGACAGTTAAATTCATTCTCCGGGACTTCTTCGAGATTCATTGCCTCGGCGCTTTTCTAGTGGTCGCCACTGTTGATTCTGTTGTTAGTGCGGTGGGATTGTACTAATAAGAAAAATACCATCAACCTGCAAAAAATCGTCTCATGGGCATAATTAGATTAATGTAGGATGTTCTTTTTTTTAACGTTTCTCCGCACTAGGAATGTTTTTTCTATCGTGAGTACGTTTGCAAACATTCAAACTCACATACACAAAACACTATTGGTATTATATGCTGGTCTCAGTTGCACGATCAAAGTAGCCAACGCTAAAGTATTGAAAAAGTTCAGACACTTCCAGTCACAATTAATCAAGGACTATATAAAAAGTTCATGCGATTTGAGAATTGACGTTTATCTTGGCTACGAAAGTAAGGGAAAGATAAGCAACTTGGTATAAAAGCTTTTATTGAAAGTTGGCGATGGGTGCTACAGATTCCCTGTACCGACTTCAAAAAAAAAGGAGGCATTTTATTTATTTTAATCTAAAGGTCTCGATGCTCAAAGGTTATTCTAACCTTTCTTTGAATAAAGTTTACGCAGTTATATACAGTTAACTAAATAAACGTACCTACGCATTTTATAAATGTCAAGAACTTTCTCGAAATTTTGTTTAAAAAAATACTTTTGTTAGTAAGATATATAAAACCACTAAGTGAATTTATTAAACTTTCATCAAAGCACTATTCTTAAAAAGTTTCAACGTTCGTTCAATATATGCATGCGTGGCTCCAGTACGAGTTATACAAGTTTCAAGAATTCAAGATACAAAGATACTATTGTAATGAAAGAGACGACACGCACAGAGGCCTTACTTAAGCAACTACATACAAAGGTAGAATATCCAGACGTTCCAACAAGGTATCTACTTAGTTGCTAACTCTAATTTCAAGACTACAGTTAAAACTTGGAGTCTTAAAGTCAAGAATGCATAGGTTTCTTCTATGCAAGCGTGCTTCATCGTCGACCATATCATCGCTTACCATTAGATGAGTGGTCAAGCGTAAGCCTATTATTAATCTTACAAATATTATAAATTCAAAAGTTTGGATGGATGTATGTTTGTTACGCAAACACGCCAGAATGACGGACATTAATTAAATGGCACTGATATAGATTATAGTCAGTAATAGCACATAGGATACTTTTTATCCCGAGAATATGTTTCCTTGGGGTTCTCGATCTCGGTATCTTCGATCTTCACGCAGGCGAAGCCGCTGCCAGAAGCTAGTAAAAAATACCTTTAGTTGAAGAGCTCGTGGCTCAATAATACCAGCCGCACAGGTCGAACTTCAAGGTTGAACAACGTTCCACCTTGAAGCTGGTCCGAAGATGAGTAATCCATTTCATACTTGTCCTAAGTAACGCGGCTTAACGTGTTTTCCTCCGTGCCTCGGAAAGCACGATAAGCCGTTCGCGTTGGTCCCCAAGTTGTCATTTGAAGATATTTGACTGTCAATCATTAAAATTAAAAACAATAAAATCTGTAATCAGTATTCCAAAGGGTATACTGTGTTATCCAGTTACTGTGTTGTTGAGATCAGGTAGGCAGTGCACCATTTTAGTCCATCCAATACAGCTGCATCCATTTACACAAGAAGCCGACTCTACCACAGTCAAAACTGTCACTTCTCAGTACTCAAGATCCTATAATATAGGTAGTTGTGAAGATGGCTGTCGGTTGGCAGGCAATAAGCAATTTCGCCCGCTACAGCCAATAGCCACTTGCGACACGTCACCATTCGAGACCGCAAGTTATTAGTAGGATGCGAGGCGATAAAAGCCGCCTGTGTGAGTTAATTTAGTATTACGTCCCTCTAATACCTATTTGGGACGTATATGATAGACATTACATGCGTGCTTTTGGCGCTGAAATTAATATTACGCACTAGACTAGGAGGTATTTGACGATGTTTTGGCTGGGTCTTAGAAGAGCACACTAAGCTAAATTTGACCGAAAACGGCAATAGTCCTCAGATATTGTCGTTTTTCTGCGACTAAACAGCTAGTAGGTAAAGCTCTCCATTTTCACCTACTAGTTTCTAGAGTTGCAATAACAATAAACATTCGGAACAAGAATTGTAGATTCAGTTTTATCACGATAGATTACCCGCTGACAAACGCGGCAACAAGCTGACGTCGTTTGTTGTAGCTCCGTTTGTTTAGTTGTCCTCGGGATGTATTCAAATTGAATAACCAAGTGCGACAGTTCACCCATTAGCCCGCCTGCAGCCACCAAACCTACCTCTGAATTATGGACGAACAAACCTTGTAATGGACGGTATTGTCGTGAAACTCGGATCACACTCGTCCCGCTATCAATCTATAGCAATTAGACCAGCACGTGAAGGGTTTACGGCTATCGAATTTTGTGTCACGCCATTATCAGATACTGATTATTGAACAGCCAAATCGGTGATTATGCTTAACAAGCCGTTCATCGATGATGTTGCGCTGAAATTGATTTTGAATTCAAATTGTTGGATTTGTTGTTAAGCTCAAAATGTGCACCCGATTTTGCATCTAAAGCTAACACAATGGCAAGTAATTCCTGTGAGTGTGTCTCTCATAGTCACAGTGGTAATTGTAGTTAATCGATTACCTATCTCGTCGCTTCGAGCGCAACATCGATTTCGACGAGCGAAAAAACGGCTCGCATCAACACGTCGCGCACAAGTGCACATGCCCCGGGTTGTAAAGCCGTCAAAGTTTTTCTCACTTACTGTGCAGCCAATAACAGTTTATCAGAGGAAAGAAAACATTGTGGCGAGCTGATCCCGGCGGCTGCGGCACAATCAAGTTGGAGTTTACAGTGCGGGATCGTTTCACGCGCCACGGCCGGGCGCCAGAAGGGCCCTCGAGTAATGCGAGAAAGTTCCTTATTGCTTCCCACCGTATTCATCTCACCTGCCGATATTGTAATCCGGGAGTCTTTCATGCGATTGCTTCCGGAATCCCGGCCAATTTTATCGCTTTAGAATAAAAAAGAAGAACAAAAAACGTGATCACCCGCCAGTAACACATTCAGATAGAAACAATTGCTTGCTTATTGCTTTTTTCAATTTATTGGTAATTTTGAAATGTGTTTCATCGCTTCGGTGGTAATGAAAACCTCGCAGCCATTATAATCGACAGTTACGAGTTGATATAAATCGGAATGCGAATGCACATTAGTGATGATAATAAGTTCTGAAGCATTGACGGTCGTGAATTCTATGACCCGTGGTCATTTATTAGACTGTCGCAATAAAGTTATTATAAATTATTGGTTAACAACTCGAGTTCACTATACAATAATCGAGGTAAACCTGCATAGGTAGGTAGGTTAGTAAATAAGCCTAGAACAAGAGTAATCTAGTATATTAATCCCACAATGACCTAGATCCGGATTAGTTACAATCAAAGTTCTGTTTAGTAAATATATTTTGGAATTTGATCTAAAACATGCTTTTCAGTCTAAAAACAAAACGACTGACGATATTAAATTTAAGCATTTTCAAATAACCTTAAAGGGACTCAACACAGGGAGATGAAGAGGATTATACGCTTAGCGTTTAATGAATTGTATGCTATTATAAACCGCTTAGCCTAATGCAAGGGCACACGTCCTAATGGAATAAAAATAAATTACTTCAAAGTAACATTACTTATACAAATTCAAAACAAATTATAATCTATTTAGCTACAAAGTAATTTTTCATTTGATGTTATAAAAATATATTTTACCGAGAATTTACATTTTAAGCCTTTTGTGGGAGAAAACGACTTTGTCCAATAACAATTTAGCCGTATTCTAAAAATAGCTTTTATTAAGAATTCAATTTTTGTTACTCTATTTTTTAGAGACGTACGTACCTACCTAAGTAGGGTTGCCAAACGTAATCTAGTATAGAGCATTGTGCTGTATTTCGCTTACGCATACTTTATATTCTACAAAAGCAATTAAAGTACACTAAAATACTCTATGATTTTGATTCCCTATTCCCGGGGTCATACATGGTCATTCGAGGCGCCGGATCGATTATCCAGGGGTATTTTTGTGAAGATTGGCTGGGCGAGTGGATTGCTTACGCAAACTAGCCAAATGTGGAAGCAGCGCCAGTGTTGTGGTGAAGCAGGAGGCAGCATAAGCAAACGTGTCTGGAAGCAGCAGAAGCAGCACAAGAGGCACATGGCTGCAGACGTTGCCAGGAGAAGTCATCGTCAGGGAGCAGTAGCTGGTGGAGACTCCAGGAGCTTTAGATAGTGGGACTTGCAAGCACTTCGTCATTCAAAAAATCAGGTGGTACTAATCGGAGTGGTCCTGTGTAGCTTCTGCCTACTGAAAAGGCGTGAGTTTATGTATGTATGTCAGATTGTCAGATAGATAAGTTTTTTATATTTTCAAGGTCAAAATTGCATAGCGATGGAAAGTGAATAACAGATCTTCATTGAAAATCATGCCAAAGGAAACGTTTTATTATTTTCATAAAATCAAAAAAAAACAAAATAAATCTAAATAAATCTGAACTAATTTAACCTTGCTAAAATCAGATAGGTATACCTACTCTTTTTCTATAAAAATAAAGTTGGTAACCCTACACCTAAGTGAAGCACAGGATTTTGGTGACTTAAGCATTGTTCCCCTTTCCTTTGAGATCACAACATTAGGAGCTGAGTGAAGAATCGCTCCAGGCACTGAGCATTTCAGCGAGTTGGCATCAATCATACCTTTTTGTGGGATACGGTGACAAAGCAACGTGTGTGTCGTTATCAGGTGACATTACTGCACGAGCACGGAATTTAGAACTTTAAGGTAGCAGGATAGAATCTTAATTATATTTGCTGTGGCAGATATCTAAGTTCTTTACATGCCATATTTTCTTAAGACTGCTTCATAATATATTCTAAGTAATTAATTCGACTAGAATTAATCAAATTGACAGTTGCAGTGCCTAAATATATTATTAATTGTTTTTTTTGCCGTTGTCATGGCGATTGAGACGATTGGAACTTTCCTTCAAAGGGAATTGGATATAGGTCTGAGTTGTAGTCCAGATTTACGTGCGACAGGGTACGTAGCTTCTTCTTATTCGTCGTATCAATACCAAAATAGCAAAATAAATTTATTCTTACCAGAATTCAGCCACGCCAACAGCGTTGTTATTTGCCTCACAAAGGTCCTTTAAGAAGAAATGCGGTCGCAGACATCCGACTGAATTCCCTAAGTAAAAAGTCATAATCCGAGGTTTAGCTCTCGCCTCATGCCTGCTCCAATATTGGACCAATTTAAAAGATATTCCATAAACTAAATAAGAAAGATATATACTGTGCCCTTACGTTTTCCTTTTTTCATTTATAGGTGTCCAATTTGTAGACTAGGCCTCTGTTGACAGTGCAATATTGAGCATCTTTTGAGGGTATCATTAAAAACAAAAACATAAGGGCACAGTATATATCTTTATTTTCCAGTTTATGGAATATCTTTTAAATTGGTACAATATTGGAAGAGGAAATAGGTGAGAGCCAAACCTCGAATTATGGTTTTTTACTTAGGAGGGTCAGTCAGATGTCTGCGACCGCATTTCTTCTTAAGGTGCAGGTGGTGTTGCACAGAGAGCACCACAAAAGGTGAGGCATTGTTTGGGATTTGGCTCCGCAATCGCGCAACTACCATTTTGAAATTGCTTGAAACACTAGATTCACTTCTCTTCTACCTAGATATACGATAGCCATTAACATTGTCTTAGTTGCTAAAGATTTTTATTTATGATGGTTGGACCAATGGTTTTTACCTGTGTCGAAAGGTTGGCAAACTAACATTAAAATTCGACATCTCGAAACGTCTTGCACAACTAAAGTGAAAAGCTTGTAAACTTTTTGTAATGCAAATGTACCGTTCCATATTTTTGTGTAACTCTGAACATCATTATCTGCTCTAATACACTCTTCGGAGTTCGGTTAACAACCTCAGCCCAGTATAATGAGCGAATCAATCAAAGGTGAACTGAGCACGGCTTGCAATTGATTGATGATTTTGTGCTGAACTTAATTGAGCAATCAGTTGCGAACGCTCTTCTGGGGTAGGAGAGTATTGCACGTATGTACCTTTGTAGGTAGACACGGATATATACGCCCGTACATCCGTGTCGCAAAATAGATAGGAACAGAAGGTCAGTACCATACAATCAGCGAAAACTGAATCTAAATTGAAATTCGAATATGAGAACTTGTCAAAGTTTAGCATTATGATACTAAGGGAAAGAGGCGTATAGATCGATTCAAACGCCATGAAGAGCGCTACTCGCTGCGTAGTACCCCACGCCTCTCTCTCGCTGACACACGATTTTTTTACTGCACAGCGACTTGCCTCGTTGCCCAAATCGCCATTAAGTTCGAATCGAGCTATACGTCTGGCAATCTCAAGTTAATTGCAGTCGCCAGAACGCTTCCACGTTTAGATCATGAAGCCAGTCTCAGGCTTTAAGACGCCAAACTTTCAATGAGGCGAACTATAAGCATGTTTTTATGGAGTCAGCCTTCTGTTTCCACCTATTTATTGGCCATGCTCTAATAACGTCCTCGTTAGCGACACTTGTATCCGTCGGTATACGACTCAGCTATCTGATGGGAAATAGGAACACAAGCGCTAAACGATGACATGACAACACATCTTTAATACTGCACAGCGTTTACCTGATTGAGTGAAACGGTGTACCTATTCTTTTAGTGCAAATTAAGTACTCGAAACCCAAAAAAACGGATGAAACATAAACAAGTACAAAGATTTGTTTGTTTTCTGTTGATAAAATATACCTCCGTAAATTTTCTTTTTTAGAAGTGCTGTACTCGAAAATTAACAATTTCCATCCAATGGACTCGGACTTCAATTAATTTGAACTTTCAACCGTCTCGAATGATAAATGTATCCAATTTTGTATTAAATTAATGCAACATGTGATACATTTGAGGTCGGTTAACACGAACAGATAACATTAACAATATCAACCTTAATGAAAATGCCGGAGCATGTTCTTGAAAGTCCTCGCAAACTTGCGCAGACGTTTGACGAAATCGAATCAAACATTTATACGTAGATATTTGAAATTAGAATATTATTCAACGCCAGTGCGAGTTAGTATGAATTTGATATGCGGGAATATAATTGAGTTAATTAATGAAAATCTTGACTTGCTTGACATGCGTGGATCGCGGCCGTGCGTGAAATGTTCCCATAATTGAATCGCTGTCTTTATCTATTTATTTACATAATGCGTGGGTTTGTATGTGGGACTCGTGGCTCGTCTGACGTGACATAAGCCACAAGCCACAAAACAGCCGAAATGAGCCCCGTATTTTTATCAGTAAGGCAATATTTTGAAAAGGGGAAGCCAACCGAGGCTTTACCCGCATTGAACAACATTCGAGCGTCATCTTAATAAATTCGGGTAAATTGTTGTGAAATTGGACCTTCTTTGTAAAGATTGTGTGATTTTAAATTGTTCTTTATATCAGAAAATTGTTTTGTTTGTCGGAAAGTATTATTTGAAATAAGGATTATTAAATAACATGTTGTTACTTGATTAATTGCCACCTGCCAGAGAGGAATGGAGAGAAGCATGCTTAAGATTAAGAAAATAGACAAGACACCAGGACAAGAGCAATAACAAAAGGCACAAATGCCTTGAACTATATGCCCAGAAGCTCAAGTGGAACTGGGCGGGACACGTAGCGAGGCTATCGGACCAGAAACAGACCCTCAAATTACCTTGTGGGGAGGTTCACAGGGGAAAAGAAGAAGAACGAAACCGATTACACGATGGGAAGACAAAATCAAGAAAATTGCAGGCCCAAATTGGTGCCAAACAGCTCAAAATAGGGAAATTTGGGCATCCTTGGCCTCCTCCAAGGATCTGTAGAAAATAAAAGGCACAGCTAAAAGATACAGGCGACTAAGTTAATGAAAAGAATTTTAATCACAATTGTGAGTCAGCAACGAAGCGGCTCACCCTCATTAACATGGAAAGGAAGAATAATTAAAAGTCACGAAAAAGTCCCGTCGTGTCTTTGAAACTCAAATTACAGCTTCCTGCGAAAGTTAAAAGATTCCCATACGTGCCGAAACGATGTTACGTTTCCTTCGCAGGGATGCCATGTTATCTCGGACTTGCTTAATCTTGCTTCAGAGATTATTTGAACGCGTATCAGTGCGATTTTTGATCATGTATACGCGTATCATTCAAATTCTTTGAGACCTGGTACGAGTGAGTACGTTTAATCCACGGCTTTTTGCCAACCCCGTAGTTCTAATCTATACTTCTAAACTAATATTATAAAGAGGAAAGATTTGTATTATTGGGTGTTTGTGTGTAACGAATAAACTTAAAAACTGGACCGATTCCAAAAATACTTTCACCGTTGGGAAGCTGTACAATCCCCGGGTGACATAGGCTACTTTTAATCCCTGTATTGCCACGGGAACGGGAACTACACGGATGAAACCGCGAGGCGTCCGCTAGTAATAATATTTTAAAGAGGAAAGGTTTGTATTATTGGATTTTTGTATGTAACGAATAAACTTAAAAACTACTGGACCGATTTCAAAAATTATTTCACCGTTGGGAAGCTGTACTATCCCCGGGTGACATAGGCTACTTTTAATCCCTGTATTGCCACGGGAACGGGAACTACACGGATGAAACCGCGAGGCGTCCGCTAGTAATAATATTTTAAAGAGGAAAGGTTTGTATTATTGGATTTTTGTATGTAACGAATAAACTTAAAAACTACTGGACCGATTTCAAAAATTATTTCTCCGTTGGGAAGCTGTACTATCCCCGGGTGACATGGGCTACTTTTTATCTCTGTATTCCCACGGGAACGGGAACTACGCGGGTGAAACCGCGAGGCGTCCGCTAGTAATAATATTTTAAAGAGGAAAGGTTTGTATTATTGGATTTTTGTATGTAACGAATAAACTTAAAAACTACTGGACCGATTTCAAAAATTATTTCACCGTTGGGAAGCTGTACTATCCCCGGGTGACATAGGCTACTTTTTATCTCTGTATTCCCACGGGAACCTGAACCTGAACTACGCGGGTGAAACCACGAGGCGTCCGCTAGTGATTCCATAAATGCTAGTGTTGTGTAAAGCAATCCTATCCCACTCCTATACTTATCCTTATTGGTAGGGTTGCCAGGTTAACACGTACTTGCTTAATCTTCCTTAGAGATTATTTTAACAGGTATATGTATCAGTGTTTTTTTATCAATAAATATCATTCAATTCCTCTTGACACCTGTACGGGGGCATACTCTTTTAGTACTAAATTGGTATACTTAGTTCTAGTGATGCCGCAAAGCGGAAATATTCGCCATGGTTACTTTACCATGCAATCGTTCTACAAGTATAAGTATAATAAAAATGAAATGCTGTTTGTTGGTAAGTGCATCGCTTGAGTGTATAGTCCTGGAAAGATAAAAAATAGTTAAAAATTTGTCCGAAAAATTTGAAATATCATCAAAATCTGAGAGAACACTCTCTATACCTAATCTTGGTTCATCTAGTAATATTATAAAATGGGAAAGTGTCTGGATGTTTTCTTAACGGCTGAATGGATTACGATGGAATTTGGAACAAAAGTAGACAAGCAAAATGGCATATATGGGATCCCCGGAAAAAGCTAATTAAGAATAATGCAACAGTTAGGTACTTCAAAACGTATACGCTATTATCTTCTAAGAATTCTGCCCCTAAAACATGGCAAAACAAGTGGATTGGGATGTTTCTTGGGCAGAAAAATGATAATTCTATTTAGTCCGTCAGTGAGATTATCAAATAATATTGGACACGTATTTTTTGCTTTATCAAATAAATAAATAAAATACAAAGATAAAGCGCATCAAAGTTCAGGAGTGGGGGCTTGTGACGTCACTTTGTCAGTAGTGTAGGACACCGTGACGGCACACGACATTTCAACGCACTGTATCGCCGTAATTATATGTTTAACTGGCAAAAGAAAAAAATGTGACCAATATTTTTAGGTTATCTAACTGACGCATTAAATATATATATTTTGTCAACATCCCTATTACCCATTTAAAGTTGGGAGGTACTCGTAGTATCTTCGCCCGCAGGTACGGCCAAGTACACGTGCTCGAAATCTTGTAATATAGGAAAGTGCTCTAACCAGCTCATGTTTAACGTGAACTAGTTTCAAATTTAACTTATACTTTGCGTTATACCTGCCAAGATTTACCTAATCTTGTACGTAAAATAGGTGATTAAACCGAAAATATTTCAACCACTTTGCCTTTAATCCTACCTCGTAATTCAGTTATTTATACTTGGGCATTAGTTTTTGTACTCGTATAAAGACACGACTCGTGACAAAATAATAGCAGCCACTCTGGACGATCTGCAACGTTAAGCAACGGTTGCCGAGATCAGTCCGTGGATGGGTTGGTAACGGGATTCCTCCGAGCCGCGGAAAGCACGATTAGCTGTTGGTCCCGGTTGCCATTTGTAGATCTTTGTAGATATTACGGCTATTCAGAAGCCAGAAAAAGTGACATCAGTCTTAGCAAGGGGTAACGTGTCACCCAGTTACTGGGTTGAGGAGGTCAGACAAGTAGTCGCTCCATGTATAGATGGTTCAAGTCATCTTTGCAGGGGGTAACAAATGCATAAAGTTTATTTACAAGCGCACGCACACATAGCGCCGCGCGCACACCTGAGAGTAACTATATATACTGGTACTGTAGCTGTCCCCAATACAGTTGTTCAAAGCCTAGGCATACAGATATCTTGTGGTCAAAAATGTTGTGCATATCATTTTGTAAACACGGAGTCAGAGCTCTATGTTTACAAAATATGTGTGTATGTTTCCATGTTACTGATTTTATACGTAGGTTCAAGTTGAATTAATTAGCGAAACTCTGCAGTCGTAATCTATCTATCTATCTTCCGTCTATATATATAAAAGAGAAAGTATGTATGTATGATCCTTATAGACTCCGAAAAGGCTGGACCGATTTTAATAAAATTTCAGACAATCTTTAGATTGACCCAGCGGATAATCCTGTAAACGTTTGGTGGCGATCGGAGTATTTTTTTTAACTTTGAACGCGGGCGAAGCCGCGGGTATTAGCTATTATCTAATAAAACTTAAATAAAAAACTAATCTTCTAATTTCAAGGACCAGTAAAGTTATTGGACCCAAAGCATAGAAAAACTAAAACAAGATTGTAAAGAAACTGCTTTTTGAATGGAAAACTTTAGACTTGAAAGACTAAAGTTTAAAACAAATAATACGAAAAAGTACTTCACAATAATTCACACAAAACACAGCTCTTAAACTAAAAGAAAAAGTTTTCAGACCGCCATTTTTCTCCAACGTCTAGCTCCTCGAGAGAAGAACACTATAAACTTCGACCTTTGGTAAAGCTGCAATGTAAATATATATCATACTTCTACAGTACCTATATCAACGCGTAGTCGATGATAAATATATGAGACTAGCTGTCCCACGCGGCTTCGCTCCCGTCAACTGCTACCTACCTACCTTACCCTAACTACCCTACATACATGAAGACATGAATATTGCGTAACTTTAACCGCTTACGCAGCGAACGCAACGGAAGCTCTCAAAAAGGAATATTTTTTCCCGTTTTTGCAACATTTTTCATTTATGCTCCGCTCCTATTGGTCGTACCGTAATTTTATATAGCTTATATCCTTCCTCGATAAATGTACTATCCAACACAAAAAGATTTTTTCAATTCCAACCAGTAGTTCCTGAGATTAGTGCGTTCAAACAAACAAACTAACTCTTCAGCTTTATAATATTAGTTTAGATGATAGCTGTTGCCCGCGACTTTAGCGCTAGGAAATAAAAAAAAGCATATGTGCCACACTATCTATCTCTGTGCCAAATTTCATACAGATTCGATCAGCTGTTCTGGTGTTATTGAGTTACAAACATCCATCCATCCACCTAAACTTTGACATGTATAATATGTAGTAGTTAGTTTCTATAATAAACTATACCCAGTAACTCTATATTAGGGTCACGTTTATATCGCCACATAGTGGAAAAATGTGAAAGAGGCCCAACCCTCGTACCCATACGTGTCAAAGCTATCATAATTCAACTGAAAAAAAGAATAGATCAACAAGTTATAATATATACATCTGCCCCTTACGCACACTTAAAATAACCTTTCTCTATGGTCAACACTCAGTTGCCGGATCGAAAATTATCGCAAAAGTAATGTGACAAATTTTCAAGCGCGCGTTACTTGCCGTGGTATTACTTGACAATTGAAATTTATTTTGAACTGGCATTCTAAGAACAAAATGTACTTAAATTATTATATAAATTATATTTTTTATACTCTTATTCAAAATCAAAGTCAAATGTGTGTATTTCAAGTAGGCCACTAAGCGGCACTTTTGAACGTTAACAATTAAAATTTACAAGTAATAAAAAAGATATTCTAATAAGGGTGGGCAATGATCTACATATCTTTACTTATACCCAATTAGAATATCGATCGAATATTGAGACCTTGCGTTTATAATTAATATTACAAAGGTACTGTACAACTTACCCTACCACAAGACAAAGAACATACTTCGTTAAAGATTTTACAACGTATATCACAATAGTCACAATGGAGTCAACCAAAGACGTCATTAAATTAATAAGCATTAAGTTTAATCAGACAATTACGTCGTTGTGACAAAGGAAATAAAAATCTCTTATGCAACAAATAACATGATTGTAATTATATCTGTCATAATAATGATGAAATAGTAGATTGTTGCATCGAGCGCAAAGTAAGTTATTAATGCATGAGTGTTATGTTGGTGCCCGAGCGCACGCGAGGGCACTAAATTAACACGATTAACTCTACCTTCTCTACTTACTCTACTTACTCTACTTACTCTACCTACTCTACCTACTTTACTTACTTTATCTTCTCTACTTACTTTACCTTCTCTACCTGCTCTACCTACTCTACCTACCCTACCTACACTACCTTCTCTACCTACTCTTCTTACTCTACCTTCTCTACTTACTCTATTCTCTACCTACTCTTCTTACTCTGCCTTCTCTACTTACTCTACCTACTCTACCTTCTCTACCTACTCTACTTACTCTACCTACTCTACCTAATCTACTTACTCTACCTTCTCTACCTACTCTATACTCTACCTACTCTTCCTACTCTACATACTCTAGCTTCCTTCTCTACCTTTTCTACCTACTCTACCGTCTCTACCTACTCTACCTACTTTATCTATTCTACCTACTCTACCTACCCTAACTACAGTTCCTACTCTTCGGCTTTATAATATTAGTTTAGATAAAATGTACAAAACAGTGCATTAAAGTAAAACAGTGCAACAATGAGATTTCATATAACTTTTCTGCACTGTTTTGGTTCTAAGCAATAAATACGTACTTTGTGATCAGTTTTGTAGTGATTAATGATAACATTACTATGTAGTTGGAAGAAAAAGATTTATCATCTGGAATCCGAATAGAAAATGTATTCAGAATCCGTATGAAATCTCGGGCTTATTACATCACGATAATTATACGGAATTACAAAGGAGTAGGAGGAGGTATTACCCACTGTATGGTACTACCTTTGCTCAAGTTTAGGTAAATATACTCGATCTATTCCAATCCCTGTTTATCACAAAGGAAAAACTTGCCAAGCGCGTGTCGGACTTCGCACATTTAGCTTTCCGTACCAAAACCGCAAAATCAATTTGGCTGTAATAGGAAAAATGAGGGAATGTCAAAGAAAATCTGATTTATTTATGTTGGTTGTGGTTAGTAAACTATACGCAATAATAACACATTATCACCAAATTTGAAGTTATGTAAGGTAAGTTAAAAATTCTTCGGAAGAAAATGCTGTAAAAAAGCTGACTTTGGTGGCTTTTCATTCCTTTGTTTTCAACAAAATAGCCGGCGAAATAACGAACAGAAAAGCAAAAGATAAACTTTTTCGAAATTACGAATGTCATTCCATATGAATTAGTGATCACTATAGTTATGCGAAAATAATTAAGGTACGTTTACCTAAACAATAAATAATGTGTAGGTGCATGAATCGTTATATCTCGAAAGATAAATATCTTTCGAGATATAACGAGGAACGTAGATTCGATTCGATTAGAGACTAGTACAGAAAAGACCCGAAAATTACTATGCTATTAACAATAACGATGCGGCTGTTTCCCAACAAAAATAATTGTTCCCTCTTACAAAAGCCTCGCTCATTCCGCTTTCAGTTATCAACAGCACCCCGGCAGCCTCCACAACTGATTAGTTTCAACGGCCGCCCATAATCTTATAACAGATAAACCAATTTGTGCCATCCTTGTTTGGCTCTGACAAGCGAATAATTGACTGGATGAGGGCAAACAATCGGCATGTTATAAATATACGTTGATAATCATCATGATTGCATTGTCTTCAGGGTTGTGCTGACGATGATGGTGGAAGATGTGTGGGAGGACGAAGCGAATATCTTAGAATAATTATTTTTCTTTTTTGTTTTGGCACAAAGGGTCGTTTACAACTGGGATAAGCACAGTTGCCTAGCACCACGGATAAACATTAGCATTAATATTAATGGGTCCTAACATTGTGAGCTGCTATATTTGCTAGTATGATTGTGTTTACCTAACTATTGATCCACGCTTACTATTCTGCTAATTACATATGTACCCCCCGAATCCCGCAAACCCTTTGTTTTACCCATTTATAATTAGATACTCCTACGTGTGTTTGTGTAAGCCAAAGTCAAATAAGCAGAGCTAACGTCTAAAGCAAACCAATTTGTTATACGTGTTATATTTTTTTTTTCAAAATATCGGTTTTTGCAAAATTAGTGAGCGAAATATTTTCCGTAATTCACTTAGGTATTTTCGCTTTTCCCTTGACTTGACTTCCAATATAATTTTCAACAAAAAAACGTCAGGCTATTTTGCCGACGTAAACTACGGTAAACCTTCTGTTTTTTACGCTTTTTCTTTGAGAACTTTATTTACCGTCTATAGTGAATAATAAAAGCTCATTAAACCGTCTTTTGCAGCATAAAATGTACTGGCCGGAGGCTCCTACCTCTAAACTTCTTGAAATTTTAATTTGCTTATTTGCATTAAGTTCAAACTCATTTGTCGTCGCGGTAAAGCGAACGTAATCTGCATTCCTTTTGAAGAAACTGTGTCAAACGAACAGCACTTTGAAGAACATGACCACTGTATTTTATACTCTAAGGAAAAGTAACAATAATTGTATTTAATTGAAATCCCAAACAGATTAATGAAGAAAAATAAATATACCCAGTTTTGTAACGACAACGGGAAAATTCTGACGAAACCAATTTTCGTGAGCATTCATTCGTTAAAAGCCGTTCATGCATGCGTTCTGTGAAGCACTTCGCGTCCGATTCATCAATTATTTTCCCATTTTTACGTGTTTCGCCATCAGCCGTCGAATATGTCCAACACCACAGTCATGGCACAGACATGCTGTTCCTCTCTATGTAATTGGAGCGTCAATATTCGTTCGCGCAGGCTTTGCATATTACATAGCCGGAGCGTAGGCCTTTGAAACTTTGCGAACGAAGGAAGGACTGTACCTACATATAGTTCAAATGTCAAGGGCAGACTTGTACAAATGCGTTGCGTTTGTTCGCATTGTGTTAGGTCTCTATCTCCGCATGCTGATCTGACAAGAGACAAATGTGCGAGACAAGTAAATCAATGATCCATTACAATGCAGCTCGCAAGTGATCGAGCGGCGTCTATCGCTGATTGCGTATTGTTCGATCCTTGCAACGATGACTTGCTATTTGCAACTCTCATGCTAATGAAACTTGCACATTCACTATTCAGGGAAGGATGACGGAGGAATGCTCGTTTGCTATTCATTTGCACATATCTATGTACCAACTGCACGATATATGAGAACTAAATGTATAATAGCAATTGATATATATGTTTACCAAGCAATAAAACAGCGTTATTAAATAAAAATATAGTATGTATGGCTCCACGCATACATAACAATTAACCAAATTCACTTCTGGAGATAAGTTATATATTTCAAAACAATATAAAAACAATGTTACTAAAAAAGCATATTACTCTGTCACTGAATATTTACAGGATAAAGTTATATAATGTTACTCCATTACGTTATTTATCTCCATACATAAATATTATATTTTTACTGTTAAATTCTAGTTTTAAAGGTTACCTGTGTAATTGAAATTTGGATGCCTTATGGTAGGATATGGCTAATGGACACAATTTTTTGTATAAGATCTTTTCTTTTTTACCCATATTCGCAAATAAATAAATGATTATGATTATATTCTTGACTTTTCAAGTACTAGTTTCCGATTAAAAGGGAAACAATTATGTGCTTGGTATATTTTATTTGGTCAACGTGACATTAATTTTATTAACTGCCAGTGATCTGATGATGATCAAGTAGACGAGTACGTAAAACTTTGCCATTTGGTTACGTAATAGCGAAGAACTTTTCTAATGGTTATATTTATTTAAACTTCATATACAATGGTGATACATACACACACAGGAGGACTTAATGCAGGAAGGCGTTCTCTACCAGTCAACTTAGGGTTAAAAAGGACATAACAGTGTACAAAAAAAAAATATGAACAATAATTAAAGTCGAAATAAAATACCTAACTAATGAAATATATAAATAATTTCTAAAACAACAGACTAATAAATATTATAATAAATACCAAATTCTAAATGAAACTTAAAATTTATATATAATAACTATGACGAAGACCGAGCTATGCATGAGAGGACAAATAATAATTAGTTGAAAATTTACTCTCAATTTTTTTGATGTATAGGGAAAGCACGTTCCAGAGTTTTATAGTTGAGACAGTGTAAGAATTATATAGAAACCCAGTGCGGTGAGAAGGAATATGGAAACTAATGTTTGGAAGCTCGAAGGTTAAGATCGTGAGAACTGTCCAACACTTTAAATAATGTTTTAAATTATCGGGAGTACAAGAATCGTTCATGATTGTGAAGAGCATGCAGAGGGATCTGAGGAATCTCCTCTGTCGGATAGGCAGCCGTTTAAGCTGACGGAAGGAAGAAATGAAAAGAATGATCATATTTACGAAGGCCTAAACTAAAGCACATACAGTTGTTAAGAAGTCGATCCATTTTGTTAAGAAGTTCTTGGGATAGATCGGAGTAACAAACATCAGTGATTGTGTGACACACTAGTTTTGTTTTCACTTGTACTAACAAAATAGTTACCAAACTGTGTTTGCAAATGTTAGGTTCAGTATATTTGTAAAGGAATATTATGATTCTTCAATCAGAAACCGATATACTTGAATAGTCAAGAATATCAATTGCTATTTGGCACATAGAGTAGACACATCAGTATTTGTCATGTAACACAATGTTCCAATGTTCGGTACTGCGGAGCTGAGTTCGCCGTTTGAGCTTACTGTTTCAGTGGTGATCACAGTGCAATAACTGCCTTTGATGTGCTTACATGTAGCCCGCTTTGTTAACATGCTGTAGTGGGTCCCGACCTTGGATGTGAGCAGAGCAGCTCAAGATGTAGCCTGTAGAGAATTACATCAAAGAGCGATTACACGTCACAATTATTATTTATTTAACCATTAATGTACACACATTTAATAAATAGACAAGAAGAAGGAACAGAAAATAGGTACAAAGGTATGCTTATTTCTATCGAAATCTCTTCCAGCATACCTGCGAGAAGAGAGTTGCAAAAAAAAGATATGTAGACATCGTGTGTAGAGGGGAAATAAAAATAAAAATATTTTGAACAATTCACAATAAAGAAGAATACAATATAGATAATTAATATATACTTTTTTATGCATGCATATTAATAAAATAAATATTACAATAATAAATACTAACTAATGTCATAAATACATAAATAATAATACATAATTATATGCAACTAAGATGGAATGGCAAGATAATGCTCTTTTACTCTCTTTTTAAAAACTGCAAGAGTTTGGCAGTCCCTAATATCAGGCGGTAACGAGTTCCACAACCGCACCGCGTGTACAGTAAAGGAGTAGGAATAAAAGTCAGTAGTGTGGGAAGGTGTTTCAAGGATATGTTTAAGATGCGACCTGCAAAGTGCATCGGAAGGACGGGAGAAGGAGAAGCGTTCGCGGAGGTAGGAAGGCGTTTTAGGGTTGTGAAGGACGTTAAATAGCAGACACAAAATCCGAGAGTTCCTGCGAAGTCGAATAGGGAGCCACTTAAGCATTTTGCGAAAGCCTGAAACATGATCATACTTTTTGAGATTGAAAACAAAACGAATACATATATTTTGCAAACGCTCAAGTGTATTTAAAAGCTCCTCGGTGGCATCCAAATAACAGGCGTCGGCGTAGCCGATGATGGGCTGAATAAGAGTTTGAGCTAGGGAAATTTTGGTGTTCAAGGGCAAAAAGCTCTGAAGGCACTTCAGCGAGTGGAAAGTGTAGTGCACCTTGCGACTGACTTCAGCGTATTATGTTTAGTTAAGGTTACAATACTTGCCATCATACTTTATGGAAAAATGAACACGCGTCACCCAAAGTTTAGTCGAACCGAAAGTCGATACGACTTTCCATATTACTTTTTAGTTCAAAATAAAAAACCATTTATAATAAAATGTAGATAATTAAATTTTCGGGTGGTTTTGGTGTGATTATCGTTTTTTTGTCCGCGTTAGGCATTTTTTTTATTACAAACTAATTATACTATGTTTTACACATTTGATTTAAAATATTTACTTGTACATAACAAGTAAATATTTAAAAAGAAAGAAAGAAATAAAAATATTTATTTGTGACCCGCACAGGAGACACTAGTTAAGCAAAACAGAAACAACATACCAGAACAACACAACAAACACCAACCATATAACAGAATAGCATACTTTTTTTTCCAAAATTGCTTCTACCTGTTTAACCGTGACGTTCATTTTAAAATCAGTTAAAGTCATATATCCCTTAACATTACCGAAAACGTACCTTCTGGCTACAAAGATGAACTACATAGAATAGTTACCTAGCGTTAAGTAAATAGGCAGATATACAGATTGGAAGAATTCCAAGAAAGCGACCTTTGATCAACTAGCCTATTGTGCGAGGGGAATAACCAATTGAATTTGTAGGTAGACAGTGAAAATAGAACCCTTTGAACGGACTTTGCCGATGAAAATTTAAATTTTCCCCTTGCCGATATTTTTTCAGCTGAAGCTTTTCATTGTCTCGTTGTCTTTGGCTTTAATGATTATATTAGGGGTAAGAATTCGATTTAGCCAGCAACGCTGATCGCGTAAGTCAATATTGCCGAAAATTGTTTTGCGATCGTCGACCGATAATTTAATTATTTCGGGATCCAATTTGGGGCTGTTGTTTGGGCCGCTTACACTGGCCGCCACAGATGTGATTACCCAGCCTGGACTGTAAGCCTCTGTTTGAATTAATCTTCAACATTGTTGTTCGTCAGTTACACTCTCGGCCCGACGATGTGTAACATATTGTTGTTGACTAACAAACGTAGGGGTAAACTTACTTATTTAACAGTGAGATTGGTCTGTTAAATCGTGATTGAAGTGTAACTCACTACAATTACTAACCCACTTTAAAATAAGGAGGAGGTTCTCAATTCCTCGGAATCTTTTTTTTTAATGTATTTTCCCCGATTACTCAAAGACACCTGGACGGATTTAGAAAATTCTTCTTTTTTTCGAAAGGTTATACTTTCCAGGTGGTCCCATGGTCATCTGATTATGATCTGATGATGAAATCTAAGAGAAATCGAGGGAACTCTTCAAATATTATAGGCATACATATAGCAATTTTCATCAACAAGGTAGGCACTCCAACACCGAAATAAAAGAATCTATCCTAGTCATGTTTGAGTTTATTGGAATCGTCATGAGATGTACGTGAGGTTAGGTTAGGTTAGGTTAGGTTGGGGTTTGCGGCTGGGAGGTTCCCGAAACTGTGGAGGGAGGGGCAGCTTTGCCTCCTCCGAAAGGAGGGACGCCCGGCGGACTCCCCCTCGGCATACCGGCCCATCGTTCTGCTCGATGAGGTCGGTAAATTGTTCGAGGGGATAGTCGCCAACCGGCTCAACAGCCATCTGCGGGGGGTGGGGCCAGACCTGTCGGACGCCCAGTTCGGGTTTCGACAAGGGCGTTCGACGGTCGACGCCTTGGCCCTATTGAAGGGCCAAGTGCAGGAGGCGGTAGAGTCGGGGGGCGGGGTGTTGGCGGTGTCATTCGACATCGCCAACGCTTTCAACTCCGTGCCCCACTCTACGATATTGGAGGCACTCCGGTACCACGGAGTGCCCCAATACCTGCGGAACCTCCTGGCCGGCTACTTGGAGGACCGAGAGGTCCTCCTTGTTGACAAGACGGCCACGGTCAGGAGGTACGGCGCGGAGTCCGGTGTTCCACAGGGGTCGGTTCTAGGCCCCCCCCTGTGGAACATCGGTTTTGATTGGCTTCTGCGGGGCATCCTCCTCCAGGGCACGAGTGTCATCTGCTACGCGGATGACACTCTCCTCGTTGCCCGGGGGAGGGACTTCAGGGAGGCGGCCTGTCTGGCCTCGGCTGGCGGATCCTTGGTCGCAGAAAGGATCCGCCGGCTAGGATTGAGGGTGGCGCTGAACAAGACCGAGGCCGTGTTCTTTCACGGGCCTCGGCAGCGCTGCCCTCCTGACGCCCACATAGTCGTGGAGGGCGTCAGGATCGAGGTCGGGGCCCAGATGAAGTATCTGGGCCTCACGCTGGATAGCAGGTGGCGCTTCGGCCCACATTTCAGTGGGCTGTCGACGCGCCTGCTGAAGGCCGCCAATGCCCTGTCGTGGCTCCTGCCAAATCTGGGGGGGCCCAAGGCGCGATGCCGGCGATTGTACGCCGGCATCTTAAAGAGTATGGCCCTTTACGGGGCCCCAATCTGGGCCGACTCCCTCCAGAGGAGGGAGAACGCGACCGCCATCCGCAGGCCCCAACGGGCCATTGCACAGCGGGTGGCGAGGGCCTACCGGTCGGTAGGCTTCGCGGCGGCGTGCGCTCTGGCGGGTACGCCTCCGTGGGAGTTGGAGGCATGGGTGCTCGCCAGAGTGTACTATTGGACGGCGCGGCGGAAGGCGCTCGGGGAGCGCCCCGCCGCGGAAGAGCGGGAGGCCGTGCGGCGGGAGGCGAGGGACGCGATAGTCGTCCACTGGACGGAGGACCTCGCCACCGCCACCTTTGGCCGCCGGACGTTGGACGCGCTCGGTCCAGTCTTGCAGAGCTGGCTCGAGCGTCCCCACGGTTTCCTCTCATTCCGTTTGGTGCAGGTGTTGTCCGGACATGGTTGTTTCGGAACGCACCTGCACCGGATCCGGAGGGAGGAAACCCCGGCGTGCCACGACTGCGGCGCGGAGGAGGACACGGCGCAGCACACCCTCGAGGTGTGCCCAGCCTGGGCGGAGCTGCGCCGTGTCTTGATCAATGTTGTCGGGCAGGACCTCTCACTTCCCAGTGTGGTCAACTCCATGCTGGGGAGTGAGGAGGCCTGGGCGGCGGTTGCCTCCTTTTGCGAGGTAGTGATGTCGCAAAAGGAGGCGGCGGAGCGTGCGCGGGAGGATGATCCTCTCGCGCCACCGCTCCGCAGGCGGAGAAGGGGTGGGAGAAGGCGGTTGTTCGATCGTCTCCTCCCACCTCCTGGTGGTGACTAGCGGGCGACAGGCGCGGGGGCGCCTTTCGTCTGCATTGCACTGGTCACCACCCTCGAAGGGCGGGAATGGCCGAGCACGTGGTCATTCCCGGGCCCCTCCACTAAGGGAGGGGCGTGAAGGCCCCGCTGTAAAGGCGGGCGGTCGTCGGCGGAGGACTGGACGTAAAGGCTCTGCCAGTTTCCCAGTCCTCCTCCACTCAGAGACGATGCGGGAGTGCCGCTGGGTTATTTTAGTGGGTATACCGGAACTTTCCGGGGAGTCCCACATAGCCCGTCCCCATTCCCCCAATGGGCGGGTATGCGTAATGCATTTTTTCCCAGCGTGATCAAAAAAAAAAAAAAAAAAAAGGTTAGGTTGGGGTGCAAGTTGAAAGCCTCCACGCGGCGCACCCTGGGCAACGTCGGCTCCAACTGCCCACCCGCGTTGGGTGGACAGTTGGGGCGGGCGGCTAATTTCAACACACGAGGAAAGGTCACGGTTCCAAACATAGATCATCTTCCATGATGATCTGTGAAGGGAACCGGGCTAGAGGCGGGGCGGCTAGTCCGTCGCTGCGATGGCCATCTAACGCCTACTCCCCCCTCTGCTGACAGAGGGTATGTCGAGTGGGCGTGGAGTATAGATGGAACCCAATCCCAAGGTCTCGCGTGCCGAGGGGATGAATGGCCGGAGGGTTTGTATCCGGTCCCTAGCGCAGGCAAAGGGACCTCACCCTTAAAAAGGAACCGAAAATGGAACAACGACTATTGGAAAATAATCCTCAGGCGGGTACCCTTGCGCAAAGCAAGGGCCAGTCCCGCCCCTCTAGGGATCCCCTAGAGGGCAGCCCCATCGTATCTGGGGGGGGCACCACTAGTCTCGCGGGCCGGCAGACCACCGCCGACCTGCGCCACGAGAGCTACGAGCGAGAAAAGGAGCTCCAGGAGAACCTGGAGCAACTGCGCGAAGTGGACGTACCGCTTGCCATCGCCGATGGCAACATGAGCCGAGGAGGCTCAAGTCCTCATGTGGACGTTCCTCTTGCCGTCGCCGGCGGCAACAAGAGTCGAGGAGGCTCAAATCCTGGGGATAACTTGTCCGACCAGGACTCGCGCGGGTGCAGCTCCAATGCTTGGAGGAAGCGTCCGCGCAGCAAGGACTCGGGGTCGCTGGGTCTCTCTTCGAGTGAGGAGAACCTGTCGGCCCCTAAGGTGTCAACAGGGCGGAGAGGAAGGGGTCGCGCGGTGGCGGGTGTAACCACCGCTCGGTTGCCAGAGCGCAACGTGCGGGGTCGCTTTGTTCGACCCGATACGCCTGCCCCTACAGACTGCGTGGAGAGTGACCCGGGGCACATGAGTGCGGACCAGAGCGGTGAATCCAATGCGTCCCTGCTGGGCAGAAATAAGGCGGAGGCGAATGCTGCAAAACGGGCTCAGCTTCGGGCTGTCGCGGCTGACGAGGTCAGTGAGTTGGCCCGACAAGCTCGAGAGCGGCGCTTGGCTCGGACGGCTGCCGGTGGTGATATATCGGCGGTGGCGCTCAATCGCCAGGTGATGGACGGGCTAGAGGTCGTCCTGAAGGTTGCCACTAAATCGGGCAACCTGAAGGGCACATTCACCTACGCCCTGAAGCAGGCGGTGAGTGACATCCAAGAGGCAGTTGAGGTCCTCAGCAGCCGCACAACCACGGATGAGACGGCGAAATTGTGGGAGGAGAACCGCCGTCTGCGATCAGAGTTGGAGGACCTCAAGCGGCAGTTTACCGCCCAGAAGGCAGCCACTTCGGTCACGAGCCCATCGTCCACCCCGTCTTTGGCCCCATTTTCAGCCCCGTCGTCGGCCCCTGCACTTGCGGATGCGGATATCGAGAGGATCGCGCGCATCTGCATGATGCAATGCGGCCAGATGGTGAGTGCCCGGATGGAGGCCATAGAGGCGAGGTTGCTGCCAGCCGAAAACGTCCGCCCACCACTCGCTGCAGACAAGCGGAGACAGGAGAGGCCTGCTAAACCGGCAGCCGCCTTGGCTGAGCCGAGAAGTGCCGGGAAGGGGGCCACTAGGCTCACGGAGGGGCCCAGTAAGCCCGCTGAGGAGAGGTCCGTGCCCACTTCCCAGTCGGCAGCTGCTGCTCCACCGACACCACCAGGCCCACTCACGGAGGCCTGGACGACGGTGGTCAAGAGGGGCCGCCGTCGGAAGAAGAGGACGGCGCCCCCGCCAGCAACTGCTGGAGCACCCGCACCGAATAAGGCCGCGGGACCGCCTAAGGTCAGGGCACCACGCTCCGCGGCTGTAGTGATCACGCTGCAGCCTGGAGCCATCGAAAGGGGCGTTTCTTATAAGGCGGTCCTGACAGAGGCGAGGGCCAAAGTCGCGTTCCCCGACCTTGGAACACCGTCCGGCTTCAAAATGAGGCCGGCGATTACGGGGGCGCGGCTGCTGGAGGTGTCGGGTGCCTCTAGCGCCGAAAAGGCGGATATTTTGGCCGCCAAGCTGCGGGAGGTCCTCAACCCTGAGGACGTCCGGGTGTCCAGGCCTATGAAGACGTCTGAGTTGCGTGTCGATGGTCTGGACGACTCGACGACCCCAGCTGAGGTCGTGGCAGCCATTGCCCGAGCCGGCGGATGTTTGTCCGAGGACGTGCGGACGGGCGAGATCCGCGCCGACACTACTGGGCTCGGTATGATTTGGGTGCGGTGCCCGGTGGCGGCGGCGCAAAAAGTCGCTAACGGTGGACGACTGCTGGTGGGGTGGGTTGCAGCGAGGGTCAAGCTTCTGCAACCCAGGGCATTGCGGTGCTATCGTTGCTTGGACATTGGGCATGTTAGGGCACGATGCACCGCCGAAACAGACCGCAGCGAGCAGTGCTATCGCTGCGGTCAACCCGGCCACAAGGCGGCCCAGTGTTCCGCGGCGCCAAACTGCAGCCTCTGTACAGCTGCAGGGAGGCCCGCTGGGCACAGAGCGGGCGGAAAGGCCTGTGGCGCACCCGCGCAGCAGAAGAGGAGAAGGAGGGCCAAGGTTGCCGGGGGCTCTTTACCCCCCCGTCAGACTGGCTGCTCTTCGGCTGACTCCCGGCCTAGGAATGGAGTGGAGGGAATGGATTGCGCATAATGGCGCTCTACCATTTCCTCCAGGGCAATATCAACCACTCTGCCAGAGCTCAGGATCTCTTGCTCCAGAGCATGGCAGAGTGGTCGATTCACGTGGCTGTGGTCGCCGAGCCGTATTTCGTCCCACCCAGGGATAACTGGGTTGGAGACCTCGACGGTTTGGTGGCCATTATTGGCGGGGCTCTTGTCAGCCCGTCCCGAGGTCGTGGCTGGGTGGCCGCCCTCGCGGACGGTGTTGGCATAGTTGGGGCGTATTTTTCACCCAACAAGAGTCTCGCCGACTTCGAGAGTTTCCTTGTCGATTTGGGCGCCGTCGTAGGCCGACTCCACCCTCGCCCTGTGCTGTTGCTAGGGGATCTCAACGCCAAGTCTTCGGCGTGGGGATCTCCGGTAACAGATGCTAGGGGTGAGGTGCTGGAGGAGTGGGCTGTAACCACCGGCCTGGTCATCTTGAACCGGGGCTCGGTTTACACGTGCGTGCGACAGCGGGGCGGGTCAGTAGTGGACGTCTCGTTCGCTAGCCCTGCTGTCGCGAGCCGTGTCCGTGACTGGCATGTCGCCGTGGAGGTGGAGACGTTATCGGATCACCGATACATCCGTTTCGACGTCTCCACCCAGACCGCAGGCGTCCGCGGTTTACCGGCCCCGCGAACGGGCGGTCCGCGCTGGGCGCGCAAGCTCATCGACAGGGAACTTCTCGAGGAGGCCACCATTGTTCAGGCCTGGATCCGGGAGTCAGCAACGACCGGACCCGTCGACGTCGAACAGGAGGCGCTGTGGTTCCGCGGGGCGATGACGCAAATCAGCAACGCGTCCATGCCCCGGGTCCACGCACAATCAGCGAGGCGCCAGGTGTACTGGTGGTCCGCCGAGATCGCACAATTGCGTGTCGCGTGCGTAGCGGCCAGACGCCAGTACACCCGATACCGGAGGAGACGTCTGCGGGTCGCTGACGAAGAAACCGCGCGGTATGAGGTGTACCGCGCGGCGACGGAGACTCTGCGGCTGGCCATCGGCGAGGCGAAGAAGCGAGCCAGGGAGGAGATGTTGGAGACTCTAGACCGGGATCCGTGGGGGCGCCCTTATCGAGCGGTTCGAGGGAAACTTCGAGCCGCCGCGCCTCCGCTTACGGAGAGTCTCCAACCCGAGCTGCTGGAGGAAGTGGTCGCAGCCCTCTTCCCGGAGAGATCGGAGCATATCCCGCCACTGATGGCTTTGCCCACGGCCGCAGAGTCTACAGAGGACGACGCCATCAGCGTCCCAGAGGTGACACAGGCAGAGATGGGGGCGGCCGTGATTCGACTCCGGGCAAAGAATGTGGCTCCGGGGCCCGACGGGATCCACGGCCACGTGTTAGCCCTCGCTCTGAAGGAGCTAGAGCCCTGGCTGAGAGGACTCTTCACAGCGTGCCTTGAGCGGGGCCAGTTTCCCACTTTGTGGAAATCTGGTCGTCTGGTCCTGCTCAGGAAGGCGGGGCGCCCTGCGGACTCGCCGTCCGCGTACCGGCCCATAGTGCTGCTAGACGAGGTGGGTAAGCTGTTTGAGCGGATTATCGCTGCTCGCCTCGTCAGCCACTTGTACAGAGAGGGGCCGGACCTGGACGAAAGCCAGTTCGGCTTTCGGCATGGGCGCTCTACCATCCACGCGATATCGCAGGTGAGAGTCCTGGCGGAGGAAGCGGTGTCCCGGGGTGGGGTGATGTTGGCGGTGTCCTTGGACATTTCCAACGCCTTCAACACCCTGCCCTGGAGTTGTGTTCGGGAGGCACTGCGGTATCATCGAGTGCCTCCCTACCTCCGCCGCATCATCGGGGCTTATTTGGCGGAGAGGTGTGTCACCTACGTGGGACGTGATGGCATCGAAAACCAGCACCGCATGTCGTGCGGTGTTCCACAGGGCTCGGTCTTGGGCCCGCCCCTGTGGAACATCGGGTACGATTGGGTGCTGAGGGGCGAACTCCAACCGGGCGTAGACTTGACGTGTTACGCGGACGATACGCTGGTCACCGCCCGGGGGAGTTCGTACAGGGAGGCAGCGTTGCTGGCGACGGCTGCGGTCTCACAGGTGGTGAGCCGCATACGGCGCCTTGGCCTGGAGGTAGCCCTCAACAAATCGGAGGCCATGGTCTTTCATGGCCCCCGGCGGGCGCCACCACCCGATGCCCACATTGTCGTCGGGGGGGCTCGAATCGCTGTCGAGTCAACCATGAAGTATCTGGGATTGGTGCTCGACAGCCGGTGGGATTTCGGCCCCCACTTCCGGCGGTTGGCGCCCAAGTTGTTGGGCGCGGCTGGGGCGCTGTCAACGCTGCTTCCCAATCTGGGGGGCCCGAGCGCTGCCTGTAGGCGGCTCTACGTGGGGATCGTGCGATCGATGGCCCTGTACGGGGCCCCGATCTGGGCGGCTGACCTGACGGCCGGCAGCATCGCTGTTCTGCGAAAGCCGCAGAGAGCGATGGCCGTCAGAGTCATCAGGGGGTATCGCACGATCTCCTACGAGGCGGCTTGTGCACTGGCCGGATCCCCGCCCTGGGACCTGGAGGCTAAGGTACTCGCGTCACTGTATCGGTGGCGCGAGGAAGCGCGGGCGCGGGGCGAAAGGCTGATGCAGCGACACATGGAGTTGCGTCTGTCTCAGCTTCGTGAGGTCCTGGTGGCGGAATGGCGGGACAGGCTTTCACACCCTACCGCCGGCCTCATTACCATCGAGGCGGTCCGGCCAGTGCTCGAGCGCTGGCTCGGGAGGAGGCACGGCTCCCTGTCGTTTCGGGTGACGCAGGTGCTCTCGGGGCATGGTTGCTTCGGGAAGTACCTGTGTCGCATAAACAGGGAGCCGGACGCCCGGTGTCACCACTGCGTCGACTGCCGGGAAGACACGGCGCGGCATACGCTGGCAGAGTGTGCCGCTTGGGAGGAGCCACGCCGTGCCCTCATCTCTGAAGTAGGCAGTGACCTGTCGCTGCCGGCTGTAGTCGAGTCTATGGTCGGCAGCGCGGAGTCCTGGGACGCGGTGGTATCCTTCTGTGAAACAGTCGTCTCGCAGAAGGAGGCTGCGGAAAGGGAGAGGGAGATCTCATCCGCTAACCCGATCCGCAGCAGACGCGCCGGGCGTCGGCGGAGGGCAGACAACGCCCTCTTCCAGCCCCCCTAAATGGGTCCAGGGGCGACGGACTCGGGGACGTCCGTCGCCCCCCACATACCAGGACCCGAGGTGGTGGCGCGTAGTGTTCCACGCGCGCCCCTCTTAGACGTCGCGGGGGGAGTCCAACACCTCACTCCCCCCCAACTCGAGGTCGTGGCCCGCAGAGGCGGGCCGGCACTAGCCGGGGGTTGCGGAAGTATCGTTGTTCCCGTGATCCCCGGTTTAGGTGTGAGGCGGAACACCGGGGTGGTTTTTAGTCAGTAAGAATCTGACAGACCCCTCCGCCCTCCCCAGGGCGGAGGACATCCAAAGAGGATTTTCCACCCCGAAAAAAAAAAAAAAAAAAAAAAAAAAAAAAAAAGGTTAGGTTAGGTTAGGTTAGGTTATGGCTATAAATGATTATCAGGCTATATTTTTTTTTTTTCCGAATTCCAAACAAAATACTACAAAGCGAAAAATAACTTTCTATGGACGGTGTCGAAACACGGAAAACAATGGGTACAAAAGACACTGACTTCGGAAAAGAAACTTATTTTTCGCTTTGTAGTAGTTATTTTGTTTTGGAAGTCGGTTTGATGTTTTGTTAAAACGTTTTTTTTTTAGATTTAGATTTAGAGAAATATGTACAACAGTCATGTAAATTGTATGTCATCAACGTCAAATTAAGCCTAACAATGAACAACACAATAACAAAATAAAAAGGGTCCGGAAAACAGTAAGAGCATACTTTAGCGAGCACATTTACTCTATGGGAGCAAGGAAGCAAAAACCCAAAAGTAAACGCAATCTCATTAGACGAATAGCCCTCCGAGCATCCGACCAAGCAATATTTTCCCCAAAACACAGGGGTTGCTAAAGATAAAGTCTAAAACGTACGCAGGAAAAAATCCTTCGAATTCGAGGGTGTACCATAAACACTAACCCTTGGTACCATTTACAAGGAGCCCAGTATATCTTGACAGCTCATTGCGGCGCTGTTTACATAAGCAAATGACAATAAGATGTCAATTTCGGTACGTTTCAATTTGGTTCCCTATCTCGCCGCGTGCCAAGAAATACTGGGCCAGCGTAATGTTGTTTATTGTCTGTCCCCTCATTGTCTATTCCTCTGTCGCAGCGAACGTAAGCGGAATCGAAACGCAACTTTTTAATTATTTTCGGTTTGTAACGAAACTTTTTTCGGAATGCTTGAATGCGGAAGTGTACCATTAAGTACGCGCCTGAAATTCAGTGCATTCGATTTCGGGATTAAAGACGTAAAGACAAAGCCCGGGATAATTACATTCAGGCCAGACTTATGTACATAATATAATAACAACACAGTTTATTTATCTGAATATTGTATATGCTATAGGGTAGGTAATTGGATATCATGTTTCAGAAATACGAGTAATAACATTAAGTAATAATTTTTTAAGATTCATGTTTTCGCATTTTTTCCTTTTAAGATCTGTATATCCCAGAAGATTTAGGAGGAGCTCGTGGCTAAATAATAACAGCCGCACGGGTCGATCTTCAAGGTTAAGCAACGCTTGCCGAGGTCGGTCCGTTGATGGGTGACCATTTCAACATAGCCAGTTTCCTCCGCGCTACGGACAGTACTTTAAGACGTTGGTCCCGACTGTCATTTGAAGATCTTAGACAGTCGTTACGGGTAGTCAGAAGCTTTAGATCTGACACCAGTCTTGCCAAGGGGTACCGTGTTACTCAGTTACTGGGTTGTGGGGTCAGATAGGCAGTCGTTCCATTTAAAAACACTGGTACTCAGCTGAATACGGTTAGACTGGAAGCCGACCCTAATAATAATTGGGAAAAGGCTAGGCAGATGATGATATTCCAGAAGGTCAAGTCAATATTTATATAGTGATAATTATATGTAAAGTGCCCAACAGTTATTTACTACAGAATGACAGAAACCCAGGACCTCAGGAGTTTGAATGTGTTACCTTTATTTTATTATCCGAAACTCAAAAACAAACAGATTCCTTTGAACGTAATATATTTTTGACATAAACAATAATACCTGTACATAGTAAATCCAGTAAGTATTGCTAACCACTGGCAATTATATATAATTATCTAGTTTAATAATGAACCTTACATTTTAATTAGAAAGGCACGTGCACTCAGAATGAAACAAAGCATAAATCAAAGCAAATTTACTTAATAGGTAGAGGTTTTTGTAGATATTTACATACATACATACATAAACTCACGCCTTTTTCCCATGGGGGTAGGCAGAAACTACAGAACGCCACCTGCTACGATCCTTACATACTTCTTTTGCTTCACACACATTCATACATCTAGTCATACATACACGCCGGTTATGGGTACTGCGCACTTGGCCTTTCTGAAGAACATCACCTATAAGGACTATGTATGTCTTTCTAGGGCGTCCCTTCCCGGCGTTTCCATTCACGTCTGCCTTGTAAATACCTTTCGTAAGTCGACTTTCATTCATCCTCTCAACATGGCCAAACCATCTTAACATGCCCTTTTCAATTTTAGTCACTACATCTAAGATATAGTTATATAGATATTTATCTGTTATTATATAATAAGAACACAATTACTTCGTCGCCCGAAGGTATAACTATCGCAGAAGATAAATAAAATTGCTCTTATGTACCTACTAGTTTCTGTCAGCGGCTTCGCACGCGTGGATGTCGGTTATTATCCCAATACCGGGATAAAAAGTAGCTTATGTTCTATTCCTGACTAATCTATCTCTGTGCCATTTCATCCAGATCCGACTAGCCGTTTGAGCGAGTAGAAGTAACAAACATACAAACACACACACACTCACAAACATTCACCTTTATAATATTAGTTTGATATTATAGTGTGATAACAAGTAAAATTTCAAAATTTAAAAAAACCCCGAAACATTTATCTTGCGAAAACACCCCATTCAAACAGTTAAACGCCCATAACTTTTGAACGGCTGAACTGATTTTATTCAAATATAGCTAAGAACACACTCGACAAAATCAACTTTCAAACAAAAAAAAACTAAATCAAAATCGGTTCATCCGTTTAGGCGCTATGATGCCACAGACAGACACACAGATACACAGATACACAGACACACAGATACACAGACACACAGATACACAGCAACACACGTGAAACTTATAACACCCCTCTTTTTCCGGCGGGGGTTAAAAATCAACAAAATTGGTTGAGCTGTTTGAACGTGAAACCGTAAAACAGACAAACATTATTGGTCTTGCATTTATTGGGTATGAATTCATGTTTGCGTCACAAGAAAATGTAGAGACATCAATCATTCAACAGAGCCTATCAGCAGTCTACAGCTGTAAAAAGCCGTCTCCTTCGCAAAAACACTTGCTTGTATGGTTTCTGCATCCAGTCAGTTTCAGCCACCTTTTATCCCAGATGCAGAGCAAAAGCTAACGACTCAGGCACCTTTCTGACTGAATCGTTTCGGTACAGATTCATTACCGAGCGCATACGCTTACAGCATATCTGTACAGATTCAGCAGAGAAACGTAAACGCACCGATCCGGCGAGGCAGGCGGCTTGGTTTAGTTTAGTTTTAACCACCGACGGAAAAAGAGGGGCGTTATAAGTTTGACGTGTGTACCTGTGTATTTGTGTATCTGTCTGTGGCATCATAGCTCCTAAACGGAAGAAGCGATTTGGATGGTGTTTTTGTTTTGTATAAAAGGTGACTTTATCGAGAGAGTTCTTAGTAATTTTTTATGATAATCGATTCAGTCGTTCAAAATTTTGGGCGTTTTACTGTCTGAATCGGGGTGTTTGCGCAAGATGTCGTGTCATAATTAAATTTTCAGTAGATTCTCGATCGAAACGAGTCTGCTAATACATAAATTATGTAGCATGATATAAAAATGTGTCCAGGGTTTTTTTTTTTTTTAAATTTTACTTTTTATACTTAGGGACTCGGTATCGAATAGAAAGTATCGATTCTGTACTCAGGAGTAATATAGGAAAAAAAATTTTACTCATAAAAGTATCGAAACAAAGGTATCGATACTTCAAGCTATCGAGTACTTTGCTTATGGCCTAATCCGCATAGAGCAGAAGCACATGAGTAGATAAACGGTACAGAGACAAAGCTTCCTAAGAACGAGCAAAATTGTTACCTATTTTGGTAGGGTTGTCACAATAGGAGAAATCAAAAATAAAACATTTGTTAAATAGTTTTATTATTTACTAGCTGACCCGGCAAACTTTGTTTGCCATAAAAACACCAAACATTCATCTACTCTACATACCCTACCCTACCCTACCCTACTCTACCTCCCCTACCCTACCTACCCTTCACTACTTACCCTACCTACCCTACCTTACCTACTCTACCCTACCTACCCTACCCTATCTACCCTACCCTACTCTAATATCCTATGTCCGTCTCCTGGTTCTAAACTACCTCCCCACCAATTTTCAGCCAAGTCGGTTCAGCCGTTCTTGAGTTATAAATAGTGTAACTAACACGACTTTATTTTATATGTCTCCTGGTTCTAAGGTACCTCCCCACCAATTTTCAGCAAAACAGGTTCAGCCGTTCTTGAGTTATAAATAGTGTAACTAACACGACTTTATTTTATATGTCTCCTGGTTCTAAGCTACCTCCCCAACAATTTTCAGCCAAACAGGTTCAGCCGTTCTTGAGTTATAAATAGTGTAACTAACACGACTTTCTCTTATGTATATAAATTTTGTATGATAGAATACTTTACAAATTACTTACTCTAATATTTTTTTTATTTTTTCAAGTATTAACTATTCATACACACAGTACAATAAACAACCATTATTAATAATACAATACAACGTTTTTACAATAAAGTATTCAAACTTGCAACTAACAAAACAAACAACGTGCGTTGCACATACCCTGAGATTTTCCACTGGCTGTGCCAACGTAAACCGATATTACCCATTTAAAACATAATTTCTTATTCGATACGATACCAGCCAAATGGTACTCATTAAGTAAAAGTATCGAATGCAAAGTATCGAGTACAAAAGTATCGGTATTGAATAGAAATGTACTCGATACCAAAAAGTATCAATACTTTTTTCGTGTCCCTAGTTATTATACTAAGGTATGCTGATGGTAGTCCCTACGTGAAGAAAGCTAAACTAACGAAGCTATGCTCTTGGTCTACAGTCGACTTTTTCGGTCCATCTAGCTGGGGCCGGAGACGTTCCACACTAAGCATTCTGGTACGTTTGTAAAAGAATTATCTAACATTGGACAGAACAGTAAAGAAGGTCATTTAACAAAAAGTCTCCTAAAGAATAAATTAATATTTTTCGAGTTACCTTCGATGACCTTTGTTTAAGCTTGAATATATTTATGGTTCATATCTCTAAAATGGTTACTCGATAAACACAAATGATAAGTATTACCTACCTAAATTAGTAATTCTACTAATCTATATCTATAAAAGCGAAAGGTGACTGACTGACTGACTGACTGATCAATCAACGCACAGCCAAAACTGCTAAGCCTAGAAGCATGAAATTTGGCAGAAAGGTTCCTCAAGTGACGTTAGTGTGCACTAAGAAAGGATTTTTGGAAATTTCACCCCTAAGGGGGTAAAATGGGGGTTGAAAGTTTGTATGAAAAATCTAATTCCTTCGACCAAAATTCTTGAAACTTAGCACAAATAGTATTCTAAGTAAATGATAAAGATTGACATTATTAGTTTTTCGAAACTACCCCCAAATAATGATTTAGGGGTTGTTGAAATTTGTATGGAAAATCTGATTTCTTGGGTCAATAAACTTGAAACTTGCCACAAATACTAACCTAAAAGGTGGCTATTATTATTTTTTGAAACTACCCCCAAAAGACGATTTAGGGGTGTTAAAGTTTTTTTGAAGAATCTTATTACTTCAGTTAATAAACTTGAAACTTGACATAAATACTAATCGAAATAAACAATAAAGACTTTAGTCGTTAGTTTTTTCGAAAATACCCCCAAAAGATATTTTAGGGGATGTAATTTTTATTTGAAGATTCTGATCTTGGGTGAATAAACTTGAAACTTGGCATAAATACCATCCTAAATAAACAATAAAGGTTGTCATTATTAGTTTTTTGCAACTACCCCCAAAAGACGATTTAGGAGGTATTACAGTGTTTTTGAAAATCTGATTTCTTGGGTCAATAAACTTGAAACTTGCCACAAATACTAACCTAAATGAATAATAAAGGTCGCTATTATTATTTTTTGAAACTACCCCCAAAAGAAGATTTAGGGGATGTTAGTTTTATTGAAGAATCTGATTTCTTGAGTGAATAAACTTGAAACTTGGCATAAATACCATCCTAAATAAACAATAAAGGTTGTCATTATTAGTTTTTTGCAACTACCCCCAAAAGACGATTTAGGAGGTATTACAGTGTTTTTGAAAATCTGATTTCTTGGGTCAATAAACTTGAAACTTGCCACAAATACTAACCTAAATGAATAATAAAGGTTGCTGTTATTATTTTTTGAAACTACCCCCAAAAGACGACTTAGGGTATTTTAATTTTTTTGAAGAATCTTATTTCTTGGGTGAATAAACATGAAACTTGACATAAATACCATCCTAAATAAACAATAAAGGTTGTCATTATTAGTTTTTTGCAACTACCCCCAAAAGACGGTTAAGGGGATATTATTTTTAAAGGTTTTCAATAATTAGTTTTTCGAAACAACCCTTAAAATACGACTTCGGGGTGGTAAAGATTTTTGATTACTTTTACTGCACATAGCTTCTTTTATGACGTTGGGGAGCACTTAGGAGGGGTTTTTGGAAATTCAACTTTTTAAGGGACATTTATTTGTATAAAAATCTTATTCCTTTGGCAAAATAATAAAGGATGGCATCATTAGTTTTTCGGATTTACCACCAGAAGACGATTTAGGGGTGTCAAAGTTTCTTTGAAGAATCAAATGGCACTAGGATGGGGACCTCTACATCAATTTGGAAGTACCGAACTGGACCGTTTGTCTCAGGTTTAATAGCAGCTTATTTTTGGTTGCCATCACACGAACGAAGTCGCGGGCGGAGTTAATATTATAAATGTGAAAATGACTCTGTCTGTCTCTCTGTCCACCTTTTCACGCTTAAACCATTGAACCGATTTAGATGCAATTTGGTTCGGAGATATTTTGAGACGCTGGGCTGGACAGAGCATAGTTTTTATCCCGGAAATCTTACTTAAGGGGGTGAAAAGAGAGGTAGAAGTTTGTATGGAAAACCCACCATATTATGCTGCGATATAAAAAAAAAGCTATTCGAATTACTAATGCTTCGCAGACGAAGTCGCGGGCAACAGCTAGTATTATAATAGGAAAGTCTGTAAATTTATATGCCTAGATGTTTGGATATTAGCTTATCATCCAAACATCCAAAAATGTAGGACCCTGGTGGACTATAACCTGGACTAGGACAAACGATGCTTTTTATCCCACTCCCAAGATATGATTTCCGACCTACTCACGGATAAATCCTCTGGACCAAAACCAGTGTTACATAACAAATATATCTCGTCCCAGAGGATAACACGAGGATGTTCGCAATCCGACACCTTCCCTCAGGACAGAGTTGCTTGTTCTTACACAAAGGTGTTGTGAACGTTGATATTATGTTTAACAACCATTATTTACCCGTTGCGACACCAAAGCTGAACCCAAAATCAAATGTAAATAAGATTTGCAAACATGAGTTCAAGTAGGTACGCAGCAGTAGGTATAAGGTATATTTATTATGCTGAATTTTAATTCATGGTCAATTCAAGGGGTGAAAATAGGTACTGACTTAGGGATTGGCCCAGCAAAAAAAAACCGTCCAAGTGCGAGTCGGACTAGCGCACGAAGGGTTCCGTACCTTTATCGCATAAAAAAACACGTTTGTAGCATGGGAGCCACAGTTAAATATTTATTTTATGCTGTTTTTAGTATTTTTTGTTATAGCGGCAACAGAAATTCATCATCTGTGAAAATTTCAACTGTCTAGCTATCACTAGACAGACAGACGGACCGCGTAGTCTTAGTAATAGGGTCCCGTTTTTACCCTTTGGGTACGGAACCCTAAAAATCAGCCGTATTCTACATTTCCTAATTCCTACTAACATTATAATTGTGACGACAGATGTTCGTTACTCTTTCACGCGAAAATGAACTTAACGGTTTTGATGAAACTTTACAGTACAGTCATTGATATATTAAAAATATATCAATGAGTACAGTACAGCTATATTCTTAATGACCCTCGACAAATTTCGTTTTTGGCCGTCGTCGGATTTTTGTCAGTTGCCCTCCCTTTGCACTTGGTGCTGACCAGACGCTCTCAATCAACTTAGAAGTATATATTGTTAAAAGAGTGCGCGCAAGATAAGCGAGGCCAAAATCGGAACTAATCGTTTGTCATTTATGTCAGGTGTCAAGAGAGTGTGTTGTATACCGTGATTTTATTCGTTTCCAAAGTAAATAATCGCCATTTTTATTCCAAAAGTAATTTAAAATGCTGGCAGGGATGTTTTCTTGATGTGAACAAGACAATAAAGGGACTTTAACAGGAGGTACTAAGTATTCAATAAAAGATTTACAATAATTTCATCAAGCTTTTTTCATCATGTTCTATGCAAGTAGAAAAAGCTAGTAATTAATTATGCTTACTTAACTCAAATTACTTAAGTTTCGAGTATTAAAAAAATACTATTGATTTAATGAAGGATAAAATATCAGTTATGTTGGCAACATTAAGCAAGCCCAGCCCAGTCCAGTCGCGCGCAGTCTTATCTTGCAGTATCTAATTATACTCTTTTAACTTCATGTTATTTTGTTTTAAAATCTAGCTGTGCCCGCGGGTACTCTCTCGTCAACTGCCTACCCTACTTACATACATGCCAATTTTTAGGGTTCCGTAGCTAAAAGGACAAAAAACGGAACCCTTATAGATTCGTCATGTCTGTCTGTCTGTCTGTCCGTCCGTATGTCACAGCCACTTTTTTCCGAAACTATAAGAACTATGCTGTTGAAACTTCGTAAGTAGATGTATTCTGTAACCCGCATTAAGATTTTCACACAAAAATAAAAGTAAAACAATAAATTTTGGGGGTTCCCATACTTGAAACTAAAACTAAAAATATTTTTTTTCATCAAACCCATACGTGTGGGGTATCTATGGATAGGTCTTAAAAGATGATATAGAGGTTTCTAATATATTTTTTTCTAAACTGAATAGTTTGCGCGAGAGGCTCTTCCAAAGTGGTAAAATGTGTGTCCCCCCCCCCTGTAACTTCTAAAATAAGAGAATGATAAAACTGAAAAAAAAAAATGATGTACATTACTATGTAAACTGCCAGCGAAAATTGGTTTGAACGAGATCTAGTCAGTAGTTTTTTTTTAATACGTCATAAATCGTAAACCGCAATTTACCAAGTACGGAACCCTTCGTGCGCGAGTCCGACTCGCACTTGGCCGGTTTTTTTCTATGGTCATTCTGCCGTGGAGAATCTTAACACCACCATTCAGAAAATGACGTCAAATGCACTACGCCATCTATCGAACATGGAGTTCAACTGTCAGTATCTGAATTGCATGTGTTGTGATATTTTACTTCTTTAACACTTTAAATGAATAAATCTTGTGATAGAGTGAACCGATTGCGAAGAAACCAAAACTAAATTAAGGCGGTACCCCGAGCAAAACGACGCGCAAACCGTTTTTCTTGCTGTTTTTAGGAGCTATCTACTCGTTTTATTTAAAAAGAAATATCAATTAATAAAAATACATTAAATTTCTACATAATATTGATTCTAAAATGGTAGAAGTAGTAAGAAGTGTTCATTAATTATTTTTTGTACTAACACTAATAGATAGACAATTTAATAACAAACATTTTTGTAGTATTTTTTTTATCAAAAGACCAAAATTCGATTTTATAAAGATTTTATTCTAAAATTTGGGCGTATTGACTACTGTAAATTCATGCGCCACTAGTGCCGCCAGACCAATAGGAATGCTCATATCTCATGCCGATTTTTTGGTCAGGGTACCGTCTTAATACTTCAAGTTACGCACAATGTTTATGTATAAAAGTTATCTACATTGGTTTCGTACATTACACGTGATGCGTGCACAACTAAACAGATAAACAGACAAAAAATCCAAAAGATCTAGTAATGGTTTCTGTTGGTTATCATATAACACCCTAATTTTTCCTCGGAAATATTTTCGATGTACAAAAACGACATTTCTGCATTATTTTATATAATATTGATATTGATGGGAGGAAAACTACTAAAGTCGATGATTGCCTAGTGACAGTACGAAAATAGTTGTACTGTACATAGTAAAGCTTTTACATTAGAATGGGACATACTATAATTTATAAAGATACACACAGGCTATAAATTATAAAGAGACCGGTTAAATGCTCGGGCAGAGCCGCAGGCGACAGCTAGTACGAATATAAATGTACTAAACAAATGTTTTTTTTATACATTTTCAGAGTTACTACATTTAAAAATTATTCGTATTCATGAATATCTTTACCGCGTAAAAGATCAATCCGGTTCATAAAAAGCGAATATTAAAGTCAGGTGTCTTTATACAAACTAAATAAATCGACACGGACCAATATTATAAATGCGGCAGTTATATCAATTCCCGACCATTGGCAGCGGCACAAAGCCAAGACTAAACTAAGTTTACCAACATATTAGGTGCTTAAATCGCTAAGTTTATAATTGTTAGGTTTTGATTCTTTTTAACTTATAATGGCTTGTTTTAAATAAAAACAAATGATCTTATTGTTACAGTTTGGTTATTTGTTATGGTTTTTGTTTTATATAAATACCTATATGTCTTAATAATTCCAAAGGGCTGCCATGGAGGCGATATTTTTTATGGTAAACACTCGGGAGCTTGTCGAGTGTTTCTAGCGGTAACCGGACACATTCGGTCGAGGGTCGTCGCCTGAGACGCTTGGTTATGTCAAAGTCATAGACATCTCTTTAAAAATGTAATCCTTTGTTAACAGTTTTCTCAGATTATAAACCTAAATGACCAGTATGAGTTTGATTTCACATATCACATCCAAGTATTCGTAGCAGGCATAGTGATTACTACATTTCAGAAGTGACAAGAACAACCAAAACGTAAGTACACGCCCAAATTGTAATTATAATTTGATTGATGTGATCATAGTTATTGATGTTGGTCAGTCACGGATCTTTACAATATAACGAGACCCGTGAGACCATAGTCTTCTTAAGATGATACATTGACTTAAACAATTAAGTACCATTACTTTCTTGTTTTTCATTTTGCCAGCATCATGTATCATCATGCTGAACGTTAAAATTTTGAAATCTTGTTTGGCTTGTCTATCACATTTTATATATTACTGATTAGTTTTGTGAGTTTTTTCAAGAGTTTTTACAGCGTGAGCACTTTTAAATCTAAATCTGTTCACACCTTAAACAATTGTCGATTTATGTGTCTTGGGTTCGAATCCTAGTCATTACTTAGCATCTTATCAATAAGATGAGAGAGCCAGAGAAGTTATAAGGTTATTTAATAACAATCAACAAAGAAAATTGTGTCGTATTTGGTATATATAGATATCCCAGAATTTAGTCATATTGCGTTTTGACGGCGCTTATCAAGCGGGGCGTCACCCGGTACCCCAAGCGAAACACTTGATACCGCATTCTTCGCATGGGACTCAAGTGTTTACACTTATAACAAAGGTCCCTTTGTTTATTTTTAGAACAGGACAAGTTAAGTGTCAAAGCTTGTTTGTATAACATAACATGCTGACCCGCGTGAATTAACTATAACAAAGGAAATGATAATCATGCCTAACTGGTGATAATATGTTGAACGTAATGTCTAGACAATTACGGTACATATAATTAATTGTTTTTACCTTTTGAGTAATGAGTGACTTGAAAAAGGGTTAGACGGATGCAAATTTATTGTCTTCTTACAACCACTTCCCGATAGGCTTAAAATGCATTAATCTACGGCTCTAAAGTTCTTTTTGGTTACGAGATTTCAGACTATGCCGAAATCTCCGGGCTACGGCCCACTCTGCCAAGCGGCGCGGAACTCAGCTGCAGCGATGAAGCCCAGAAGCAGACATCGAGACGGGCCGTGCGCAGCTTAAGATGCTGAAGTAGGAAGTACGGCGAGAGCGCGAACGTCAGCGCGTCGCCGAGACGACTGTGCTGGCGCCGCCGAAGACCTGCGGAAGCGTCGCGTCGTGGCAACGAGCTACGGACGGCCAGGCGTTGATGCAGCAGCTCAACGTCAGCGCGTCACCGAGACGACTGTGCTGGCGCCGCCGAAGACCTGCGGAAGCGTCGCGTCGTGGCAACGAGCTACGGGCGGCCAGGCGTTGATGTAGCAGCTCAACGTCAGCGCGTCGTCGAGACGACTGTGCTGGCGCCGCTGAAGACCTGCGCAAGCGTCGCGTCGTGGCAACGAGCTACGGGCGGCCAGGCGTTGATGTAGCAGCTCAACGTCAGCGCGTCGTCGAGACGACTGTGCTGGCGCCGCCGAAGACCTGCGGAAGCGTCGCGTCGTGGCAACGAGCCACGAGTGGTCAGCCGCCATCGCAGCGTCTCCGTGTGAAGACGAGACAACGAGCCACGTGAAAAGGAAAGCGCGAGGCGCGGACAGCGGCATCCCGACCGCGAAACATGGATTGACAGGTCACGTAGTCCTTCTTTTTATTTGATAGTATTAAGAACTTTAGGAACGGTCTAGCTTTGCCAACCGTGATCCAAAGCGCAGCAAAATCACTACAGAAACATGATCAAATTTGATTTTTCGTCCAAAAACCATCGAATAGACGTTTGGTTACATATTCTCGTGCGTAAGTTGAATGCGTGCGGTTCGGTATACAGTTGGGATGAAAGTATCACCATTAATTTTGCTAACTAAAAATAACAAGGGTTGTGCACGATGTGGCACAATAGTTTAAGTAGGTGCTATTCTATTTATTGGGCAAGAATGGCAAGATAAATTATTGAACGCGTTTCCGTGCGAACTAAACTACAGCTACGCCTAGAACTTTAAAAATATGATTAGCAGAGAGCAAGCGTAACGAGGTGTTTTATTATGTAAAATAACGTCTTATTTATCAAAGCGAAATACAAGATAGTTGTAGGAGCCTCATTTTTCACACAGCACTAAGCCTCTGTGAAGTGCACACGTTGTAATAAGATTGGTTATGCAAAAGAAAAGTTCTACAGTAAAATAGAAGATAGAAATAAAAAACAGTAGTGATGCGGCACACAAGCTATGACAACTTATTTTAAACGATTAAACAACAAAGACTGTTCATAATGAGTAATAGAGTCTGTTTCTAATCGGTATATGGATAATAATTATTACCTACAAATAAAACAATAGCGTAAGTTGTTTTGTACTAATCTCACGATAATGTGCCCACGAATATGAAGTAGTGGTGGGCGATACAAACCGTATATAGTTACGAAATCTATATATCGGTACAATATCTAAAAACCGCTTACTGGTTCGTTTGAAAACCATGTATTGCAAAATCTAGATATTTACATACCGCTCGCTCCGCATCGGCTTCGGCAGATTTCGGCCCGATGCGGTGACGTGACTCGTGTGCGACAGAGCGCAGGTGATATAGATTTGCAGTAGTTAGAGCGGTATAGGTATGGTAATATTATTTGCAACTTACACAATACAAATTTGAGCTCATTTAACATATTTGAATGACATAGTTTAGATCTTAAGCTCGTGTATTTAAAGTTTAGTATAACAACGCATTTCAAATATTAAATTAAATTATTGGACGCTTTCATTGATGAAGATACTCATTTCGAAAGAGACCAATAATTTTTGGTAATACCTAATTATATAAGTGTTATACTCTTTTATGGGATCAAAGACTTTGCCTTGCCGAATTCACTTACGAAATTAGGCTGCACAATAGTTTTAAAAATACATACGCGTTCGCACAGTATCTAGTTTAATTTAAACAAATCTAAAATACCGATTTTTATCAAATATCGTAGCAACCAAAAAGCAGCGTATTGGATCAGGTTTGAAAATATCGCGTACGGACAATATCTAGATATTGAAATATATAGTTTTGGGATATTGGAACTCGAAATCTGATTTGGGTACGATTCTCAGAAAAAGCGATACGACCCCAGGCCTAATATGAAGGGTTCTGGAATAGCGCGACATGGTTGTCAATGTAAAGACTGTTAATGTCAATTTAGTGGTAGGTCATGTGACTAACCATTCTCTTCCCTATGTTTACAGTAAAATGCAATTTAAGTTTTAAGTTGTTGTATACCTATAATCTAATGTTCTACAGAGAGAGGATTCCAAATCGTTAAATGTGATGAGTTATTAGTGTTTGATTGAATGTAACTAATATAAAAATAAATACCAGCCCGTTACTGTCTCACTGCAGGATAAAGGCCTCTTCTCATACAGAGACAGCACGAATATTGATACCACTCCTGCTTGGGGCGGTTTGGCGTTTTACAATTTAAATTATCTGTAAGTCCAGACTTTTACACCGATGCCAGCGATGTCCAAGATAAAATTAGAAAGTATTAGGAACTGACTGACTGAAGTAACATCGGCACTTTTCCGGATTTGAACTCACGACCTTCCAGCTCGAGAGACGATGTCTTAACTACTGAGCCACCACGGCTAATTAAGTAATGCCATTTAAATATTAGATTAAGATAGTTTAAAGGGTACAGTCAACCTAATTTATGCATAACAAACTTAAAATATAGAAGTTCTCTTAATGTGCAACTTATGTTAAACTGTCAATACCTATGGTATTGTAATTTTGACCATAGTGTTCATTGTATTAGATCATAAAGAGAATAAAAAAAATAGATAACGCGATAAAGCAGACATTATGTTTTTACACAATTGTTGTTATAGAAAGAATACAGAAACATATTTTATTACAAAAGTTATAAGAACTATTTATAGTCAAATGATGAAACGTCTAGTAGATATTATCCTAGTGTCGAGTCTTTTAGTAAAGCTAGATGGGTGCACTAATCGCCACCATCTTACTCAATTGATACCAAGTTTGTTGACTAAGGAAATATCACCTTTAAGCAAGGTTATTCGTTATTATATTAGAATGTCAGCAGTAAAATACGCTGAGGACCAGGAATTATTCGAACCAACAGTGGTTTCGTTTTGATACATTTTTATAACATTATTAATGGTTCATAGTCGCACTATTGAGTTGGATTTAAGATCTATAAAAGATGAATATGAGGAAGATGTATTAATGTTCATTCACGGAGCAGTTCTGAGACTTTTAAAGACAACGAAGGCAATTTTTTTATTTGCTCTTCCTAGAAGAAAAATGAGAAGGATGATAAGAACTCTATAACAATTAATATTGGGAAGGAGTTGCTTTGTTCTGAACTTGTGTTAATATTGACATCTTGTTGAGGCTTTCACAAACTAGTATCAATATGTTTGGTATAACAACCATCGTTTGAGGTTCTATACGAATGATACGAAAAACATTGACTCATTGCTAAACAATGTTGGTACCTATCTTTGCACGCATACAATTTAAGAATAGTATGAAAAACGTGATAAACGAGGTAGCTCGACCTTAAACAAATGGGCAAATAAAGTACGGGTATAGTGATGGATAACCACACCATGTTATCAAAGTTTTAGTCATGGATTGGTATGTTTTAACAATGATACCGCACCAATCAATACCGAAAGCAGACGCAAAACAACAGTAGTTGTGGAGCGTATGAAATTGTGATTCATTTAACCAGTGGTCCGATTGTACCATTTACCACCGTAGCTAGAGATTTTTGCATGAAGTCGTGATAATGCCAGTTTATTATATCCTAAAAGTTGCTAGAAATAACTGACAAAAAGCATTGAGTAATGTACTAGAACTCAAAGTCAAAAAGTAAGATTTAAAACAAATATTTGTTTTAAATATTATTCTTTCAGGTAGAACCTCTTTGTCGAAGATTTAAAGTAAATACTGTTGGTATGGGTACAGAATGCCAACTTAACAGTTTAACTTGATGATGTGATTGGCTGTGTTTCTACATCCTGGGAAATTAATGGCTGTATGAAGCCTTTCTTATACTAATTATACCGAATTTAAGAAACTGTTATGTACAGAATATTATTGGTTGTAATTACAGGTCAGGACGCGAGGCATCCTGGCTAAGAGAGTCCTTTCGGCTATCGGCTTGAGCGTAAATCGAGGGCTCTTGCTGGTGTCGCGAGGGATGATAATGGATGAATGTCAAGGTCCACCGAACTGATGGCGCGAGGGATGATAATGAGTGAATGTCAAGGACCTCCGAACTGATGGCGCGAGGGATGATAATGGGTGAATGTCAGGGACCTCCGAACTGATGTCGCGAGGGACGCCTGCTGCCCGGTTAAGAGAGTCGCTAGGCGTCCTGATTTACTGATCGTTCAGGATGTTAGGGCCCTGATTTACTGATTTTCCAGGGATGGTGTTCGTTCACGACAAATTATCGGTCGTGATCTTTCTCTTTGATGTTGGATATTAATTAAGAAATTGATAATTTCTACAATTGTATAATTGTTAAAAGTTCAATAAAGCTATTTTGTTGGTTTGTATAAATCATAATGAAAAGTTTGTTCTCCATTGGTGTCATAGCCCCACGGCGTTCCATTGCGAGGATAAACGAATCATAAATAAATGATATTGTAATAAGCTCGAGGTGCATTATCCTCAAAATATTGTAAAACTTTTTTTTTAAAAGAGTCAGTATGGAGTTTCTTGTCCGTTCTTCTCCATTACAATCTACATTTCCGAATGGACAAAAGAATCAATAGGTATTATATTTTTTTAACTTTAAATTTAAATTTATTGAAATTTAAAAGATAAATGATTTGACTAAGACTTTGACACTACTCTGTTAGTATGATATTTGTTTGTAAAAATTATTAAAGAATTTAATTAATCAATAAGGTTGAACGAGTAGCCAGGAACCCGATTGTTAGGTTTCCACCTGGAGTCGTGTGCAGGGACCCACACGATGTCAGGACGGACGATTGTTAGGTTTTGATTCTTTTTAACTTATAATGGCTTGTTTTAAATAAAAACAAATGATCTTATTGTTACAGTTTGGTTATTTGTTATGGTTTTTGTTTTATATAAATACCTATATGTCTTAATAATTCCAAAGGGCTGCCATGGAGGCGATATTTTTTATGGTAAACACTCGGGAGCTTATCGAGTGTTTCTAGCGGTAAGCGGACACATTCGGTCGAGGGTCGTCGCCTGAGACGCTTGGTTATGTCAAAGTCATAGACATCTCTTTAAAAATGTAATCCTTTGTTAACAGTTTTCTCAGATTATAAACCTAAATGACCAGTATGAGTTTGATTTCACATATCACATCCAAGTATTCGTAGCAGGCATAGTGATTACTACATAATGCCGTTATTAAACGGGGTGCTTCTCTCAGCGCTTCAGCGGAAACTCTGGTCTCAATGCATGGACATAAGATATTTTACTAACGCTGATTTTGAAATCAGAATGAAGGATTTCAAATTTAAAAAGCCTCACGGTTATCTGCAACTCCCTTTGTGGTAGGGAGCTGGATCGTTTGGACCTATGTCTATGCAAGCAATCTGTTTTTAATATTTTTAAGCGAGCAATAGACTCCCAAAAGTATGTCACCCAAAAACGACAGTGTCACTTACCTATGAAATAAGTGACACTGTCGTCTTTGGGCCCCTTATTAGGTGGAGGGCGTCCACAGACGGACTTGCCTATTGCCTAGGTTCATCATTTCATTTCATTCAGCCGAAAGACGTCCACTGCTGGACATAGGCCTCCCCCAAATTGCCTAGGTTAATGCTAAGAAAATACTTTTCCAAAGTATCTAGGTAGTAAAACTAAGCTGACTACGTGAGAATAGTCTTAATTTACTTTTATTAAATTTTACGTAAAGTACCAGCAACCAACGTAATAACTTCAGCTTCGTAAAACAAGAAACATAAAAAGCCTTTGTTATTTATTAGTTTTATATTGTCAGTAGTAGACATTATCAGAAAACTAATTAAGTCAAAAACAAAGTTTAAACAGTCGAACGCAATAAAAAGTAAAGACGGTATTGTACAGTAAGGTGCCATCACAAAATTGGAGTTTAAATTGCCTGCAAAATGGCAATATTAAAGTCTTTTTATTGCATAATGCCGACGTTCACGAGGCCCGGCCCTCGAGCCAAGTAGCTGAACGACGGTAATCTGAAATGACAATATTATCCTTCTCACGTACAAACTTCTCATCCTCTCTTGAACATAAATAACTACATAATGTACCTGTAACACTTTTAGTTAAGGTTACACTAGTCGAAAATTCTTCCATACAAACAAACGTAGTCTGGTGATTACTGCACTGTTTGACGATGTACGTTCAAAATAAAAATAAAAAATCAGTTTGTCTCATCATTATCTAGTCCTGTATGGAAACTATATTATATATATTTGAAAGTTATGAGCGTCCAAAGTTCCATATTTCAACACTAATTTTAACGCATCTTTGGGCGTAAATAAATACCATAAGAAGAAGGAAAATTGCAAAACGGCCTCCATACAGGGATAGATTAATAATTCAACAATGCAAATAATTTTGTTTAGAAAATATACATTTAGTAGTTTTTCCATGATATCTAGATTCCCAAAAGTCTGTTTATAAAAATCGCGCGCTCGTTTTCGTCCTAAATCATCATCAATTTCGCTACAAACTTCGTACACGAACTAGCTTCTAATTGCTCACCACACCACGTGGTGTCGGATAAGATAGCATGCATTTTAACTCCGCCCACAAAATAGTTCGAGCCGTCGACTAGTTAAACCTTAAACCTGGAATATCGGAACTTGTTAACCTGCGAATCAATTTTAATTAAGTCTTTTGTTTAAAGACATTCGTGCTCACTATATTTTCTTTATGTAACTTTGACGTACTTAAATGATGAAGGAAAATAACGTGAGAGGCACGCTTATGCCACATTGTTAGAGACTGCTATAAAACATAAACAATGACTTGATTTGTGTGAAAATGGCATTCATGACTCTTGGCGCCATTGAACTAGAACTGTCAATGTGTTCACATAATAGTTAATTTATAATGGTCTCTACTTCTTAAGTCATCAGTAATTGAGTTTATCTTGAAACTGTTTTAATACATGAGAGCATTCTTCTAAAAATACAATGATTTGTAACGAAAGGTACGTGGTCCGAACTAACCTGTCTATGCAAGGAGCAAGCTCTTCTACAATACCCTCCCACGACGCAACGAGACTTATACAGGATGATAAGTATACTTAGTATAAGACAGTAAATAGTTCTACCAGATATCCTCACAAACGTCCAACAGTCGCCTTTGTAGAGTTTGGTGTAAAGGAACCATAACATTATCTCTACCAGCGCTATTCTTTTGTTTTTATAACAGACATATTCCCCAGGCGACCTCAAACTACAAGCTCGAAACGACATTAAAAATAACTTTACGAAGGAATGCGACACACTGCGCGACCCCTGAACTGGTGTTACAACTATAAACAGCACATTAGGGCAAGCATCTCCGTACCTTCGTAGCAATTCAACTTTCATTTGGTGTATGTTCACACATTAACGGGGGCGCGGGTCCGTTTATATTGTTGTGGTGTTGGCGAACGCGCAAACTGCCAGTTAAGGCACCGGACACTCCGGACAGTCGGACTACAACGACAGCGCCACATATTATACGTGCAATAGAATTTACTCGCGACAATTTATCTTTAGAACTGCTAGCACGAACAACGCGTTTAATGGCACTGCACGCCCACTCAACCCGATCCTGAGTTCCTGTACAACCTTTAAAATATTCCATATGTATAACACAATATATCTTTATTATGTACGTATTATAAGTTCTTAGGTGTAATCTTGAGGAATAACCAGCGTTGTATATAATACAAGTATTAGAGCGGACGTCACACGATCGCAGCGTGCGCGGCGCGATCTCTCTCGGTACGTAGCGTGGAGTCGACTGGCCACGCGAGCGAGCGCGGGCGGGGGCGCGGGGGCGGAGAAACAAGGCAAGTACCTATCCTTGACGCGGCGACGCAGGAGTAACATGCAACACAGCGCTACACACTCCCCCTCTAGTCCGAACATAGCGCCCTCGCGTTTGGGCTAGCAATCAAATTTACGCGGTCGACCGCGTCTGCGCTTCTCTCTAACCGGAGCCTCGACATCACCGATGAATGGAGTCAAATCAGAGACATGGTAACGTCCTACATGCTCACCTTTAGTAACTCCCTCCACTAGGTAAGTAGTAGGGCTTACCACTTCGCGGATGCGATAAGGGCCATCCCTCCGGGGTATAAATTTCGCAGACTGCCCGGGGCCGACATCATTCATGCCTTGCGTTTTCAACAAAACAAGATCACCTACCTTGTATTCTGGAGGGGCGCGTCTACCTTCATCTGCGTACTTCTTCTGCAGAGACTGGTTACGTTCATGAACATCTCGAGCGTCAAGCAACACCGTAGACAACTTACGAAGGTAAGGAGTGATATTGTGGACGAAATTATCGCTTTCCACAATGGTCTTCATGTCTGCCACGACGTCCGATGGCGCGCGCAGCTCTCTCCCGAAGGTAAGGAAAGCTGGTGAAAATCCAGTGCTCGCTGTAACAGCGGAGTTCATCGCGAATCTTATGGCCGCGAGATGAGTGTCCCACGATGCGTGATCCTTTCCTACTAGTATCGCTAATTGTGGTTTAAGGTCACGGTTTTTCCGCTCAACGGGGTTCGCTTCTGGGTGATACAACGGCGTCAAAGACTGTTTGATACCCATCACATGACACGCCTGCTGCATCACCTCAGCAACAAACTGAACTCCGTTGTCGCTGATCATCCTGCGCGGGACTCCATACCTCAGAAAGACTTCGGATATTAAAATCTCAGCGCATTCCATGCTGGTGGCTTTTTCCAAAGCAAATAGCTCAACCCAATGGGAGCACGTGTCTTCTAGAATTAAAATCCAACGGTTCCCTTTCGAAGTCTTTGGTAGGGGTCCAAACAAGTCGACCGATACCACTTCGAATCGCCGGGTGGGTGCAGGAGTCTGGAGCAGTCCTGCGGGCTTCCTGTTGTCTATCTTGTATCGCTGGCAAGCTGCACAGCGTTTAATATAGTCTGTGACAAAAGACTTCATACCTGGCCAAAAGTATCGCGCTCTGATGCGTTGTAAGGTACGTTCAGCACCAAAGTGGCCTGCCGTAGGAGCGTCGTGGAACTCTACGAGGACAGCTTCTCTCTCGTGTTTCGGAACCACGAGGCAGGCGGACTCGGCGTCCTCAGATTCGGGTGCGCACCTGTACAATACACCATCAGATACCAGGTATCCTCTCTCTGACCATCCTCTCCCCCTGAAGGGATCGTCGTTTGTCTCAAGGTCCTCGACGATACTCTTCAGCTCTGGGTCCTTGAGTTGATTAGAGCGCACATCTTCAGATGTCCTATGTGGCACATCTACGGTCACTAAGCATACCTCGCAACAAGCTGGACGGCTTAGTGCATCGGCAATTACATTCACCTTCCCGGGAGTGTACTGTATCTGCAGGTTATAGGCCTGAAGGGTTAATGCCCATCTGGCAAGACGACCACTAGGTGACTTAAGGCTCATCAACCAACGTAACGGCTGATGGTCGGACTTAACTACCACCTCCGAGCCTTCTACGTAACCTCTGAACTTCGTGACCGCCCAGACGACGGCAAGAGCTTCGCGCTCGGTGGTGGTGTAGTTGCGCTCGGCTGGCGAGAGTAGGCGACTGGCGTACTCTATGGGCCTTTCGTCGGAGCCCTCCCCCTGCATCAAAACTGCGCCGAGACAGTAGCCACTGCTATCTGTCCGGAGGGAAAAAGGTTTGGACTCATCAGCCTGGCGAAGAATGGGAGCGGTGATCAGGAGCTCCTTGATGCGCTCGAAAGCAGCCTGCTGCTCATCATGCCATCTCCAACTGCTGTTCTTCTTGAGCAGGTCAGTCAAAGGCTTGGTTATTGTAGCGTAGTTCGGTACAAACCGTCGAAACCAGCTGGATGTGGCCAAGAAACCTTTGAGCTGCCTCTCGGTCTTTGGGGCAGGCATGTCAGCAATAGCTGAGGTTTTCTCTGGGTCTACTTGCAGACCTCCAGGAACAATTATGTGACCAAGGAATTTCACAGAGTCACGGGCGAAGCAGCTTTTCTTTCTATTGACTCGAAGATCGAACTTCTCGAGTCTCTCGAAGATAGCTTCGAGATCTTCAATATGACCTTCGAAACTCGGTGACAAGATTATTAGATCGTCCAAATATCCGAGGATAGTCACTGGCCTACTAACTTGAGGGTCTGCTGGGATATCAGAGCTGCCGCTTACCTCTTGTCCTCTTATAGGCACACTTAGGTTTGACTTGAAACGGTCTATTAATCTCTGAAACGTGGCGCCAGAGTTGCGTAGGCCCATCGGCATCCTCTTAAACCTATAGGTGCCGGAGGGTGTAACGAATGCAGTTTTGTCGCGGTCCTCTTCAGCGACACAAACCTGAAAGTAACCGGAGTGGAGGTCTAGCGTCGTCATGTAGCTGGTCGTCTTTGCTGCATGAAGCACGTCTTCCATGCGCGGGAGCGGGTACCTATCCGGCTCAGTCACTGCGTTGAGCTTACGGTAGTCCACACATAGGCGGACGCCACCATCCTTCTTCGCGACTAAGACGACGTTGGCGGCCCACGGCGACTCGCACTCCTCTATTACATCTGCGCGCAGCAGCTTCTCAAGCTCACCGTCCAACAACTCTCTCTTACCTTGCGACATCCTATAGGGTGGTGAAGCGATCGGTTCCTGCTTCTCGTCAACCCGAATGTGATGAGTGGCGTAAGTTGTAGGGGGGCCTTCGGTGGCGAAGCGCTCAACTCTCTCGGTTATGAGCTGGTTGAGTTGTGTCTTTTGAGCAGGTGACAGCTTCGTCCCTTCATCCTCTCTCAGCGCCAAGCCGGTGGTATCAACCTGCATCAGCTCTGCATCGCTGGTGGATGTAAGGCTAAAAGACTGCATAAAAGTAAACTTCTGCCCTGGGGAATTATTAAAATGCCAACGGTTATGTTGGAGGTCCACTAATATACCTGCTTTAGCAATAAAGTCCTGTCCTAGAAGTGTCCTATTATCTGCTTCCGGTATCACTAGGAAAGTGGTGGGGATAACGCGTCCCTGAATGGTGACATTCGTGTCACATGATAACAACTCACGTACCTTCTGCGTTCCATCGGCGAGGCCGAGGTTGCGACGTGTCTTCGTAAAGGTAGTCCCGCTATCTAATAATATTTTATAGAGTCCGGGACTAGCGAGACTCTCAGTAGCACCTGTATCCAGCATTGCAACACCTACTAAGGACGCAACTTCTATTCTGACCGTAGGGTGTGACGGATCAGACTCATGGGTGATAGCACTTTGGAAACTCACCTTATCAGTGGAGGGCGTGCCTTTACACGTTGGACACTTCGAGCGTATTACTCCTTCCCGACCGCAGCCGTAACAAGACAGCGGTGCATTATTACTTTGGTCACCTGATTTTATTTTAATTTTGCATTCATCTATCGAATGACCAAACCGTTTACAATAAGCGCAGCGCGGTCGTACGCGTTTCATATTCGAATACGTATCGTTACAAATATTCGAACTAGAGTCGGACACAGCGCGCGAAGGGTTACTTTGATTAACCGTTGTAGTCGGAGGGTTAATGTTTACATTACGAGATTTCGCGGAACTTGTAGTGTAATTACTATTATTAGTGGAAATATTCGCGTTATGAGGCTGAATTTGTGATTTAGTATGACTTACCTCACCTAGCGTCTCCTCAACATACCTTGCTCGCTCGAGTAGACAGTCGACACTACTTACACTATCGCGTGACACTCTTTTACGAAACTTACGATGTAAAAGGCCGTAAACTATGTCTACTTGCATACCATCTGGTAGCTTATATGGTATACGCGACATTTCTGCTCGCACTCGCGATATAAAGGAATCGACACTATCGTTATCACTTTGTTCGCGCGCAAATATTTCTCGTAAGATCCGGTGGGCGGGGCGCGGGGCGCCGTACATGAATCGAAGGCGGCGTATCGCGTCGTCCCAGGTCTCCACGGTAGATTTCACTCCTTGCCACCACACTGCGGCGTCTCCGGTCAGCAACATAGGTAGACCTCGAAGGGCGTGTTCGTCGGATACACTTGCGCACTCTTTGTAGATGAGCACGCTCTCGACAAATGCTTCTAGGACTTCGGTACTGCGAGCGGCTCCGTCGAAGCGAGCCGTGCACCGGGTAAAGTTGCTGTGCATGCCATGCACGGTTGGTCCAGTGTGTACATCGGTGGGTTGAGTCGGCCCCGTAGGGTCGCTACTCGTTGACGTCGGCGTCGACGTCGCTACGCTTCTCATGACGTTGGATAGCAATCGTGTGAGCTGTTCTTCGGACATGGAAATCATGTTACCACATGTCGTGGCCGGGATCGGTGTAGCCGTTGCCGTGGTGTTCACGCTCGCGGGGTTTGCTACCGCGTGGCTTTCCCCATCGCTACTGGAACTAACGTTTTCCTCTTCGTTGGCGTGCGCGCGGCGTGTTTTCGGCGGCATTTTCTCGACGATAACACTCGGTAATCGAACGCAAACGGTAAATAATGGCAGTATAGTCCAGTAGATGCACTAATTCGATTCGATCCGTGACTAGGTAGAACACTGTTCGCGTGGATTTCGTTCGCACTCGCGTCGGTTATTTTCCGTGTCGTAGGTATTTGCCGTACGGAGCACGTGCCACGAGTTGGGCGCAATTTATAACACAATATATCTTTATTATGTACGTATTATAAGTTCTTAGGTGTAATCTTGAGGAATAACCAGCGTTGTATATAATACAAGTATTAGAGCGGACGTCACACGATCGCAGCGTGCGCGGCGCGATCTCTCTCGGTACGTAGCGTGGAGTCGACTGGCCACGCGAGCGAGCGCGGGCGGGGGCGCGGGGGCGGAGAAACAAGGCAAGTACCTATCCTTGACGCGGCGACGCAGGAGTAACATGCAACACAGCGCTACATATGTATATTTATGCCGTTGTTACCAATTCTGTCTGCCACATACCTAGCAAAAGGTTTTTATTACAACAAAAGTCTCTTTAGTTGCGTCTCACTGCAACCACGATCCTCTCTTTTCGAAGTACCAATATCCTCTTTTTGCATGAACGACTAACACACCAATAACTTTCATAATAAAAGAGCTATAATAATAATAGGGTCTCTCTTATTTCCTATCGTATCTTTCAAGATTATCGTAGCGAATAAAAGTAGACGAAATTGAATTTGGTCCGTGATTGGGTCCTGAACAAATAGGTCAGCGCGGCTTGACTACTGAAAGCTAACGAATTAGGTATTCACCTGCGTTCGTGGTTGATTACACGATTCATTTAAAATAGCGCACGAAATGTAACGGAACGGCAGCCCGGCAGGTAATCATCCCATCCCTATTCAGGGTTTTCCGTTGTACGTTGATAAAATCAATGTAGGGAACATTTTTCCGGGAAATAATTAGATAAATGAACAAAGCGGTGCAAAAATAAGGTTGTCTGTTATTTATTTTTTGTTTGCCTGCCGTCTGTGAGACGGTGGTAAATAGGTGACATTTTATTTGAAAACAGTCGTTTCATTAAATGTAATTTTATTGAAAAGGTATCCTTCCCATCTTGTTACCACATCTCGTTAGGAGATTTTAACTGGAATAGCCTGGCAAAATAATTCAACTGTTCTTAATTTGGCATTGTACAAACAATGCTCCCCGTAATATGTAACATAACAAGCTTTAAGCCCAATAAAGGTGGTGCCAAGACCATTTGTAAAGCTCTTCCGGCTAATTAGTTTGTGCAACATTAATTTGTAGGAGACTGCTTGCGTCTTCTGAATTACTGAAACGTCCCAAATTATTATGTCATAATGTAAAGTATCAGATCGAGGGAGAAATTTAAAGGATGGGTTGGTATACGTTTTTTTTTGGAGATGGCTCCCAAACGGATGAAATTCGGTTTAGTTCTTTTTTTGGTCTGTTTAAAAGGTGGCTTCAATATTTTTATCCAAGCGTCGGGGTATAGCTAAGTTTATATAATAAAATCCCAAAATAACAACGTGGTATAATAAATACTTAGCTGCTCTTAACTTTAGCCGTCCCCGTCTGCGAGGGTAGTAGATACCTACGACACTTGGATAAAAATGTTACTAAGTATTTAAATCATATACTCATATTTAAATTATATATTATTCTTTTACTTATTATTTTGTTTGTATTATGAACAAAGAATAGTCAAACGGGCGGGAGTGAAGAAATTAAAAGAGTTTGTGCCGCGTAAATCAATCCGCCTAGCATTTTCTAAGCGGCTTCCAGTCCAACCGGATTCAGCTGAGTACCAGTGTTTTTACATGGAACGACTGCCTATTTGACCTCCACAACCCAGTAACTGGGTAACATTAAACCTCTTGGCAAGACTGGTGTCAGATCTCAAGCTTCTGACTACTCGTAACGACTGTCAAAGATCTTCAAATGACAGCCGGGACCAACGGCTTAACGTGCTTTCCGAGGCGCGGAGGAAACTCGGTATCTTGAAATGGTCACCCATCCACGGACCGACTTCGTCAAGCGTTGCTTAACCTTGAAGATCGACCATCAGTGCGGCTATTATTATTTAGCCACGTAAATATATATACCTAAATATCTCAAGGAAGGAACAAACAAGTACAGTGCCTAACTTTCTAGTCAACCATAGAGAGAGGAGAATCGATTCAGCCAATTACTAAATCTAAACTATACAGATTAAAAATAAACTACTAATATGGGTTGCGTTCACTAATTCCCAACAGGGACCCTTGTTGGTTACATTGTACACTGAACATGCTTGTAGTAGGTAAGCAATTATCGTTAAACAGTGACCGTACGACCACTTCAATGTTATAGTGGAGTAGGTTTCAGAGCAGGAACCAAATTACATGGACATTTGTATTATTGTTTCTGATCAGTGCGTGACGCCTTTGGCCTGCAGTGGGTCTATGAATACAGGCTGAATTATTAGTATTAATATAACAGATTTTAGATACAGTTAACAACCCCCAATTTCCTAGCTCAAAATTATCGCACGCGTTATCTGCTGTGATTGGTTGTTGAAAATTCATTCAACCAATCACAGCAGTTAACGCGTACTTGACAATTTGCACATTAATTCTCCGATAATTTTGAGCTGGGCAACTGGGGGTGAGACTGTCAGACGGACAGACTTAAGAAGGTTAAATTCGACTGTATATATTTTTTTGTATGTTTGTTACACGATTACTGCACCAATTACAAATTGATTTTGAAGAATATTTTTTTTAATTTGAAGGAATATGTTCCCGAATTGGTTCCATTAAAATTTGGTGAAAATCTGGTGAAGAACATCGCCTGTTTATTGTTTTTACCATTTCATAACACAACATCACGCCGGTACGCTCTAAAGGGGCGCGCAGATGTACCGTTCTCCCTGTTACACTCTCATTTCAACGGTTATGTTCTGTCATAACTTTTGGCATTATAGGTACTTTACTATGTAGAACTTGTTCTACCGACCTCCAAATAAAAACACTACAAAAGAAAAAAATACTTCAATTCCGGAAATCGTGTGTCAAAAAATGTAGAAACAAGAACGGGAACTACGACAATATAATTTTTATTTTTTATTTGGAAGTCTGTTGTATTTTTACCCGACTGAGAGGAAATGATTATGTTTTAAGGGTTCTAAACATCAAAATGAAAAATGGAAATGTCTTATTGCACAAGTAAAGGAAATAATCCGAAATCCGTAAATTTGTTCATAAACGTATGTTTGTACGGAACTCTCAGTGCGCGAGTCCGAGTCGCACTTGGCCGGTCTTATAGTGAAAAAATGTTATGTCTAAAATACTCGTGGTTACTCATTTCTTTTTCCTGCGAACTTTGAGTCTATATGATTTGAAGAGTACATAATATCATATAATAAATACCTAAGCCTACTCAATAGGTTACGTGTTATATTTTCAATCAAGCCACAACATAATCAACAAATAATAACGTCGATCGTGGGCAAAATCACAAGTAGACAACTAAACAAGTACGAAAATGGCATATTATTTACTCAATACTTACCTGCGGATTTTACATAGGCAAAAAATATATATATATTTTTGAGAGACATCTAATTGTCCTCGAATTGGGTTTATTGACTTCATATTCTAATAAAAATATCAGCTATCTTTTTTCCACAGCTTTTTAATCCCCGACGGAAAAAGTTGACGTGTGAATCTGTGTGTTTGTGTATTTGTGCATCTGTCTGTGGCATCATAACTCCTAAACGGACGAACTGATTTTGAATTAGTTTTGTAAGGTGACTGTATCGAGAGTGTTCTTAGCTATGTTTAATGAAAATTGGTTCGGCCGTTCAAAAGTTATGGGTGTTTGAAACGGGGTCTTTTCGCAAGATATCGTGTCATAATTACATGCTCGATAGATTATCAATCGAAGCGTATCTACTACTAGATAAATTCTGTAGTTTAAAAAGCATGTAATAAATATGTGCCTGGGTTTTTTTTTAATTTTACTTGTTTTCTTGTCTATGCCTCTCAGTTGTAGCTTTCTAGTAGTCGAATCGTAAATAAAACAGTACTTCCCATTAACAAGCAAATCCGAAAACCGTAAAACTGCTACAGAACTAACCAATTTTACCTCATTATTATATTGGTTTAGAAATCAATGTGATCGGAATGTTGTAGTTGATATATTGACGTAGTTATTCATTAGAGGTCTTCAATTATACTTAACTGGAGGCGTGTTAATAATCATAATCATAATCATCATTTATTTGTTAACATAGGTGTTTATAAATACAGATCTTAGCTTACATGAAATAGAGCGCTATGTTATGCCAGGAGGCGTACAAATATGGTGTACAAATTTGATTTAGTACAAATTAGTCAAATTCAATAAAACAATGTCAATTTAAAAAACGATTGGTACGTTTAGTGTCAAATATTTATGTCAAACTTAGAGTAGTTACTAATTGAAAAAGAATAAATGAATATTATAACAATATGGTGATGTCATGTTAAATTAATTTATCATCTAAGTATTCGTCAACAGTATAATAACATTTATCAACAAGTAATAATTTAATTTTTTTCTTGAAATGTATTAAATCTAATTTTTTTATGGCATCTGGAATTTTATTATAAATACGTGGGGCCATACCCAGAACACTCTTTTTTATTAAAGCAGTTTTACATTTGTGATTACACAAGGCATTTTTGTATTGACTACGAATTGGAACATCTCGTACAGTAGATATTTTTTCGAAAAGGTTTGGATTTGTTTTGACGAAAATACTAATTTCTAATATGTATAACGCCGGCAATGTAAGTATTTTTAAGGATTTAAAGTAAGGTGCACAGCTATCATCTGTTTTCAGACCACACATGGCTCTTATACATCTTTTTTGTGCCCTAAATATTAGTAATTTATCTGAAGAATTGCCCCAAAATATAATTCCGAATCGTAGAATCGAAGCTACTAGACCGTGATAGGCAACCAGTAACGCATCTCTGTTTACTTTTTTCGATAGTTGAAAGAGTGCGTAGCCAGTTTTTTTTTTTTTTACATAATTGTTCTATATGTGCCTTCCAATTAAGATAGTTGTCAATATGAATACCTAAAAACACAGTTACTTTTACCTCTTCTATTTCGTTATCGTCATAGTTAACACATATTTTCGGTATATTTGTTTTTTGGTGAAAATGCATTATTTTAGTTTTCTTAAGGTTAATTAATAAATTATTCATATTGAGCCAATTAATAATGTCAGTTAGTGTATTGTTAATTTCAAATTGATAGGAATTAAAATTTTCGCATTTTACTATGGCAGTACTATCATCTGCAAACAAAATCATTTGTTGTTGTGTCACTTGTGGCAAATCATTAATGTAAATGAGAAATAGTGGTGGCCCAAGCACGCTTCCTTGCGGCACTCCATATTTTATAGTCCTGAATTTGGACAGATATGTTCGTTCTACTTTTGTCTTTGAGCACACTCTTGTGATTTCAGAACATTGCAATCTGTTGCATAGATATGATTCCAGTAATCTTAAAATGTTACCTCTGATGCCATAACTGCGTAATTTATCTAATAGTATGCTGTGATCCACATAGTCAAAGGCTTTAGTCATGTCTGTGTAAATAGCGCAGATGGGAGTCTTTTGGTCAACTGCAGACATAACATTATTTAAAAAATCAAATATAGCCATGTTAATTGTCTTATTTTTTCGGAAACCATTTTGTTCTTTGCATAAAATGTTAAATTTAGTAAAATATTGGTGTAATGAGTTATAAATGACTTTTTCAAAGATTTTTGAAATAACGGATATTTTGGCTATTGGTCGGTAATTTTTTATATCTATTTTGTCTTCCTTTTTGTGAAGCGGCTTTATTATAACTTTTTTCAGGTCTTCTGGATAAGTGCCTTCGGTAATACTTAAGTTAATAAGGTGTGCTAGCACAGGTGCTATGATCTTAATAACAAATTTAATTACTTTTGTGGATATGCCGTCAAACCCTACAGTACTTGTATTTTTAAGCGTTTTTGTGGCTGAAATAATATCTGAGTTTAGAACAGGCTGCATAAATATTGATTGCGATGTGAAATTACTTGGCTTGTTATTTAATTCAATGTCATTAATTATACTATTCTCAATGTCGTCAATAAAATAATCATTAAATGCATTTACTATGTCATTCGGATTTGTATATGTCAAATTTTTGTTTTTTATTGTCATTATTTGTTCTTTAGGTAGATAATTTTTAGATCTATTAACTATTTGCCAAGTTGCTTTAGATTTGTTCTGTGAATTTCTAATGAAGTAATCATTTTGAGCTTTTTGTGTTAATTTAATAACTTTTTTGTACCGTTTATTGTAATTTTAAAGTTACTTTTATTTTTATTTGTGGGGTGTAGTCTGTAAGCCCATAACAAACGTCTTTGGTTTTTACTACAGGTTTTAATGCCACGCGATATCCATTTGACCTGTTTATTAGTGCTTATCGTAATTATTTTATCTGGAAAGCAAAGATTATAAAACAATGAGAAAAGGTTATAAAAACTTGTATACGCTACATTAACATCATTGCTTTCATATACTTCTTTGAAGGATAACTTGTCGTGTTGTTTCCTCCAAGTTGTTTGTTCGTCACGAGTCACCCGGGGTTACACACGCACCCCGCCAGTCCCCACTGATCGGTAACGCCGAGCATTCACTAACAAACATTATTGGAACGCGTGCCTAAATTACGATAATGCCTTTAGCAAATGACATTACAATCACCAAATTTGTGAGCCTAACAGGGTAGCAGTTTCTCTCATTGTGCTGCGTTGCGGAAATCCCACATTTCCCCAATCATTTGGAATATGTCGACTTTCGAATTCTGAATGAAAATAAATTGACTAAAAAACGTTGCTACAAAATGAAAGGTATGAAAGATGTACACACATCGAGATCTAATCGCGAGACAATGTCAAGGGCAAACTCATTGTTAATCCGTAGCCTTCGCTCAGATATTCGAATGAAAGGAGTTTTTATTGCTAAATAATGCGATAGAAGCTACATCAATTACCCAATATGTCTATTCATGCCCTATTATTTGGGAGACTCCCGCGGTATTGCACCGCGTTGCCCCATTCTCGTGGCTTAGGCACAAATATTTACATGGTAAACCCATTCCCACCTGCAGTGCTACTAGTTATATTTAATCTCGTAGATTTTAATTTAATCTGATGTTATCTGTTCTGTTTCTTGCCCGGACATTCATTACGTGTCCTCGTGTTTATACTGTCCAGTATATTAAGTGTTGTAGTGTTTCTTTGTTGCGGTTCAATGCATATATTGCAATCACGGTTTAGCGAAAGCGGGATGAAACTTAACGAATTGTAGCCAATAGACTGCATAGACCATAGTTTTTTTTTAACTTACATATTTGGTATAGACCAATGGAAATAATTTTACGAATAATAATAAACAAAGATTACGACATTGAATACAACTCCAAACCGAAAGTTAGAATTCACTAGACACTTACAAATTGAAACGAATGATATTCTCAGAATCGGGAGTCATAACGCTATCAACTGGAATACTCAAATAAACTCAAACATTCTATCCTCTCAAATTTCCACCTTAATGCTTGCGAACTCCAATTTACAAAGTTAAAAGACAACTTCCAAATGGGCTAATGGGGCACAGAAGACTTTTAAACTTTTCAACGCATTAATTAAACACAATGAAGTTTCTTAGTTACCAGCCAGTTAATTTACAGCAATTACTTACACAATGCCTTATTTGCGTCATTACTTTTTGATAAGTATAGGTCTATAAGCCACTGGGAACACAGCCTAAAATATATTTGAATAAAGAACTTAATTCATGACGATTTTAAGTTTGGAACGCTTTCTGTCTAACCCCTGACCTTTTAACAACTGTTCTTAATTATAAAGTTTACCATAAAACACGTCGGTCGTTGAAAAAAGATTATTCTCAAAGAAAGTCGACAAATAAAGAAAAGTAAACTCGTTGGCTGTCAGCTCCCAGAGGAAATGTCTGCTCTCGTCTTTAACATTATTGCCCTTTTTTTCGAATGGCTTGACGTTGACTGTGTAAACCACGAACGCTAATGAATTTAAGCCGCAGTGTTCCCCCGTGTAGCGAGCTAGGTTAATTAACGTTAGCAGCAAAGGTGACAACTACACCTAATTTATTCTGAAATCTCTGATGTTTGCAACATCGAGTTAAACATTTGACTCGGATAACCGAGCACGTTTACGGGATGTGGAACATTGTAATATGGACCTTTTCAAAAGGCCCATATGTATTGCACTTTCTATACGTTCTCCGAAAACCTTTTTATTAATAATAGGCGTAACTTGCTAGTCTTCTTCTTAGCGTGTCGTTGTTTAAAAAAATGTATTTGGCCCAGAATTCTCAGCCACGGCAACACCATTCGGTGACGCAGTCATAAGGTCTTCTCAAGTAAAGGTGACAGGGCATGCTGTGCACTCCGAGATATGGACCATGTTCTGCGGAGAGATGCTGCACAAGCACTGAAGACTAGTGCCATCAGAGAACCCCCATCTGTGGAGGTTGTCCTTGCTGCGGCCAACCCGAGTGCGGAGTCTTTTTAGGGTTTTCCAGGTTGACTACGACAGAGTGTGTTCAAGTGGGAGGCTCTCCGATGGCCCAATGATATTGTCTGGAGGCTTGAGTTAGTCTCGCCAAAGGTCGCATCTTGCAACGAGGAGTTGTCATCAGATAGCTAGGACACTAAGCTGTAATTGGGTGGCGTGAGTCGTTTTCTAGTTTCGCCCTTTCTGTGCGGCTTGTTATACTCCTATGAATTTTCGGGGGTGCGATGCCAATAAGTGGATACAGCATTTGTCCAGGAGTCGGTTTGAGCAACCTGCAGAAATCCGGCACGTCTCATTTAGAGCTGTATCGACTAATTTGGAGTGGGCAGAGCGGTTCCATACTGGACTTGCATATTCACCAGTGGAGAAACAGAGCGCCTTGCCAGTCGTGTGCAGGACTGGAGGAGATGCCACCCATCTGGTGGATATTAGGCGGCGAAGCAAGTTATTCCTTGAGTGCCTTCCACTTGACATTCTCGCAGTTCTCTCAATTGAGGGACCTGTCCAGAGTAATGCCGAGGTATTTAGAGTGGGAACTATAGAGGATTGGCAAACCCTGCCATGAGATGTTAAGCGTTCGACCGGCTTGCCTATTACGTAGGTGAAAGGTGCACTACTGTGTTTTTGAGGACTTGGGGTAAAATAAAACAGGAGATATATGGATTACTTTAAATAGCGGTGTATTGAGAACAATGACACACAAGCTACTGGCTATTTCATTCTAAAAAACTTAAAACTATGAACGGACACAGAGTCGCACCTGGCTGCTACGACGTATAGATCAGGCGTTCGAACACGCCGGGAGCAACAAACACTGCGTTACCTTGCTTCGGGTGACAGATCTCGGCGGGTCAGATCCCGGTGGGTCTCTTGAACACACAGAATGTCACAGTGCATCATGCGGGACAACTCAGAAATAATTTTTGCTTTGTCCCGAGAGAAACCTGCGATATTAATCGAGACTACACACAAGGCTGGTTTTGTATGTGGACTGTTTTGGACCCGAGAAAGGCCGATTAGGGCTTATATTTGCCATCGTCGTGAAAGGATTAGCCAATCGACAGAAGTTGATTGCCCAGCTTGAGCCAGACGTAACAGATGGTCGGCAAGTACGTCACTTGGGGAAGCTCCTTTCTTGCATCCCACTTGCTAGTTATATCGGTTTTATTCTTATTCTATTACTGTTTCACTATCACTATTTTAAAAACACACACGCCTTAGCCTTGTAGGCTATTCTCCTTCTTGACAAAATCTGTTTCATTGTTTTCTGCATGACACTTCGAAATATATCACATATTTCATAAAACGTACGTTTTACATGCAACCTATTTAAATATTTATGTAACAGTATACCTACTGATGCGAGACGCACGGGACCGATCAATGTGGTGACGCTTGGGGGAGGCCTATGTGCAGCAGTGGACGTCTTTCGGCTGATATAATGATGATGATGACACCTACTGAATGACCAAATATTTAAATTGTGAATAGGTAAACGATCTGTTATAATAATGCTCTAATACAGCAACAAAAATTACTGATCTCGTTTTCAAAATGCCGAGTGAGAAGTATTTCAACCGCGCAACGAGTTGTCGTGTAAAAAGCTTTTGTTGTTTCAGGCAATCAATGGGTCCTAAGTTTTTTTGGGATCCGTACCCAGCCACCGTACACAATCCCATTGACACTTTATCTGTCTATCCAACTGTCGAAGCAAATATAGGTAAGCTTTTATCGTACCTTTGTTCGTAATACTTGTCGATCAACTGGCATTTTTATCAGGGGAAAACAGACGGAAATCCCGAGGATTGGGCAATACTGTAGTCGGGGGACAGTGATACCCTTTGAAGGCAGTTGGGGTTTAAAAATAACCGAATCTATTGATTTATCATTGAATACTTAGGAAACGTCCTTTTGTGCGTATTCGTCTGCTTGTTTTATTTAAGTTTCTCACGCAAGTAAATCATTGTAATTTTTATGAGAAATAAATATTCTTTACCGTGACAAAGGAAGTAGAAATTAGTTTTTGTTTACCGCTGTTCTTGACTGATTAAATTCGTTGCGAATCTTTTCTATAGGACTCGACGACGCGGCGCAGGTCATCGTCAACAAGGTCATCATTCCGCACTTCAGCTGGCATCCCACCAACCCTGGGGACACTTATTGGTCTACTGGTAAGAAACTATTGCAATATTTTAGTAACAGGCGTAACCTGGTACTTGTCATCACGCGAAAAGTTGAAGCAGTTGATCTTCGACGATGATCTTGACTGATTCGTTGCGAATCTTTTCTTTAGGACTCGTCGAGTTACGATGACTCTGCGCTTTTCTTGTAGTCGCCTCTGTTGATTCTAGCTTTCAGGAGTTGCAGTGGTTTGGAATAGTTTGATGGGCTTGCCAACTAAGCACAACAAAGTAATAGATGACCTATTTTATAGATATTAGTCTTGCCCACAGATATAAATCCAACTAGATGACGCGATTGTATGTACTTCGAGTGTCAAAAAACGGACTAAAATTACGAGTAACGATCGTAATATGAGCTTTTCATTTAGCATTATCGGCACCGGAAATACACTGAAATTAAGAAAATTTTCTTGTCATGCCATGTTGAGCTGTAAAGACTATATAGAAAAAAGTGGCCAAGGCATTGGAAATGTTTTCTTTCATTGGTAAGTAAATTTGTTTCTAAATTGTGTTTGGAAAAGTGGCACGCTTGGTTTTCATACAGATGGAGGGACTTGCGTTATCTAGTTAGATGTCTGTGGTCTTGCCACAACTGCAACCTGCACAAAGTAGAGCAACTATGTTATAAGCTCAATTGATTTTCCTTTCCACGTGATCCGGAAAAAACAACCTCCTTTTGCAAACTTGTGCTGATTTATCCGATTGTTATTTTCAAATTAAACGTCTGTAGGCACCTGTGTATCGTAACGAAATGATTCCTTTGAGCAATCGTGATTCCAATTGGAAGCTGGACGAGAAATCCTTTTCCTGTTGCGAAATATGAAATTGCCGTCGGCAATGGTTGGAGAATAAAAAGCAAGCCCTGCCATCTGGAAAGGGCAAATGGAACTATTTGTCACAACGATGTATAAGGTAATCGATTGACCCTTGCGCCGTATCTCTTCCAGGGATAAATTGCTCTTTGTTTTGATTCAGAAATTCCACTTTATATTTTTCTATTTGTTTTAGAACACAAATGGTTCAGGGCGAGTTATTGTGTTTGCTTCTCATCCAAAACAAATACCTACTTACACAGGTATCGAAAGATAAATACAACTAACGCAAATATACGTACTTTTATATCATTCAAGCTCGTATAGAAACAGCGTTATGTAGGAAAGTAAATATTCATACCGTTTTTCGTAATATTTACTTTACAAATGGTTTTATTGACATTTTCCTTGTTTTTCAAACGCGGTTTATTTACTATTTATTTTTTGTAACAAGCGATGTAAACATCGTCCACCGATGGGAACTAAATTATTGTGTCAAGATGTTCCTTGAAAAGAGTAAACAATTTCTATGAATGACAAATAGTTATTTGTTATACAAGAGTGCAAAGTTGCTTTTTAACCGCGTGTTAAATTTTGATGACCGAGCAAGCGAAGGATTCTAAAATTGAATCACGAGCGCAGCGAGTGATTCAAAATAAGAATCCTGAGCGTTAGAGAGGGAATCAAAAGAGCACGAGGTGAAAAATCTTTGCACTCGAGTGCAACACGTAACTTTTCATTCCACCTCAGCGAGGAAATGACTAAATGCAAAAAAAAAACGTTTACAATCACAAGATAGGTACACTTTTATTTCAGTTTAGGTATTAATTACTACATTATGACAGGTAAGTATTACAGAATAATCTTTAAATTATAACAAAATAATACTAAGGTATAATTAAGAAAATTTTAAAGTAACGTTGCTACAGTTATTTAAATTGAGTGTAATATTTTTGTTTGGTACTGTAATATTGGTGTTAGTCACTTGTGTACTGTTTTTCGGTAAACTATCTGTCATACTTAATAGTTGTACCGATTCATCGAATTCCCTTGGCGTGAATGTTGGAGAGAGAGGGAGATGGTTAGAACCGCGTACAAAGCAAATTGAAAAAAGAACATCAAGAAGGTTCCGAGTCTGAGTTTTTAACAAATAAAAAAAAGTTGTATGATATATTCGGCATGCATAGAGGTAGCAGTAAATAGGTTTAATGTTTTTTTTAATTCACAAACTTAGTGCACACGATGTTCTAAATTCAATTTACTTTATCCTCTAGTGAATAAAAACGGCTTTTCCACACAGATATTGAAGATTAAAAATACTCTTTCCGAGATGGTGGGATGAAAAATTAATTATACTATTAAAGTTACATTTGCACTGTTTGAAGAAGAATGTTCAAAATAAAAATTTATATCATTTTGTCTCATCATTATCTAGCCCTCTAAGGAAAAAAAAAATTAAAAAAAAAAATATTTGAAAATTATGACCGTCGAAAGTGCAATATTTTAACACTAATTTTATCGCAGCTATGGGCGGAAATACCATAAGATGAAGGAAAATTGCAAAACGGCCTCCATACAGGGATAGATTAGTAATTCAGCAATGCAAATAGTTTTATTTTGAAAATATACCTTTAGTCGTTTATTCATGATAATTCTATTTCATGATAAGACTCCCAAAGGGCTGTTTATAAAATTTCGCGAGCTTGTTTTCATCCTAAATCATCATCCATTTCGATACAAATTCGCAAAAGTGCTAAGTCGTACGCGAACACAGCATCTATCTCTTTCGCACGTGTTGTCGGATAAGACAGAATGCATTTTAACCTCGCGCACAAAATAGTGCGTGCCGTCGACTTGGGGAACCTTAAGAAATGTGAATCATTTTAGGGAAAGTTGAAGATTTCACTCACTCACAAAGGACTTTATGCTTTATTTAATGACGTTACCGGGCTTTGTTCATCCTGAACAGCAGTAAAATCAGAAAATTAAGCACCGTAACAGTTCGCTCCCGGCGTCAGACCGATACATACGGACGATAAAAGACACAATGACCACACATCGGCCCCCGAGGAGTCGCCGTGCCCTTGGCAACCACGTCACGACAACTGCGCCATTTTTCATTTACAGCCCATTAAATACACTGTGCCCGAGGCTTATGCGACGGCTATTACCACAGTCATAAACATACACAGCAACAGTCCATAAAGACATAATCTCAGCCCCAAAGTCCGCATCTCGCTGTTAAATTAATTCAATAATAGGATTACACTACAAATGATTACATAGTTCAGAGAAGCGTATAAAATAACAATGGTTAGAGAATATAAATAAACATTTCTCTGTGAGCGACTCATAATTCTAACTCACCGATTTGTGGTCGGACTGTATAGTTTTATGCTCCGGTCAAAGCACCCAGGAGTTGCGCACTAAGCAGTGGCTACAAACTCTAGATATTTTCATCGTTATTTCCTGTAGTCACGACCTTTATTTCTCATACAATATATACTGGGAATAGTTACGTCAAAATAGACAAAAAAATAGGGTTAGGTTAGGTTAGTAGTAGTTAGTAGTAGTAGTTAGTAGAATAGAATAGGATAGAATAACATTTATTTGCATAAAAACATGGTATAAAAGATGGTACAAAATTAAATACAGCGCATACATGTTTTTGCTTAACATTATAAGCGTGCAAATTGTTCGTGCATACAATATAGTCAATTAAATTTTTTGTCAAAAAACTCTTTTACACTATAAAAACTATTAGTGGACAGCCAGTTAAACAATTTAATTTTAAATAATCTGCTATTTAGAATTTTTAGGTCACTAGGTATCTTATTAAATATTTCTACACACATATACAAACAGCTTTAATTATATTTAGTAAGCCTTGGCATGACATCCAGTACGAGCCTGTGAGGGTGGCGCCGGTTTCGAGGATGTACATCGTCTGCTTTTGTAAATAATGCCTTATGCTTCCATACAAACATACATATCTCATATAAAGAGACGGTAGCGGTAACAAACCAAGTTTCTGAAATATCGGCCGACAAGAATCGTCAGATTGAAGGCCATATATTGCTCGAATGCATTTTTTTTGTGCAACAAATGCTCTATTCTGATCGGTGATATTGCCTCACAAAATCAATCCATAGCGTAACAACGATTCAACATATGCATGATATGATGTTATTGCCGTTTGGATGTTCGTTATATTCCTAATTTTTTTTAGCGCATATACAAACTTATTAATTTTTTTCGAGACAGTATCGACATGGGTTTTCCAGTTTATGTCTTGATCTAGAGTAACGCCTAGAAAATTTAGTTTCCGTTACTTCACAAATTTTATTTATATTCATTTTGATATTAAATTTAGAATTATTTGATCGGTTAAATTGTATATAAACAGACTTTGCAAGATTTAATGATAAATTATTTTTATTTAGCCATTCAATCAGTATGTCAATAGTGTTATTAATGTCAGTTTCATGATCGTCAATTGTATTATTATTTTTATCAGATGTCACAATAATGGAAATGTCATCAGCAAATAATATACATCTATGATTAGTTATATTGGTAATAGAATTAATATACAGTATGAATAAAATTGGGCCTAACACACTTCCTTGTGGGACGCCATATTTGTTGCATTTAAGTTCAGAAGAGTGTGGTGTCATATAATTATATCTATTTACTTTTGTAATTATAACACGCTGTTGTCTGTTACTTAGATATGTCGATATCCATTGAAGTGCAATGCCTCTAATGCCAATTGCCTCCAATTTCTGTAGTAACAGGTCGTGAGATACTAGGTCAAAGGCTTTAGATAAATCAAAAAACAACCCTGTAGTAAAGTGGTTTCGGTTAATATTAGTCAATATGGTTTTTATAAGAGTGAAGATAGCTAGTGTTGTGGATTTGTTTTTCTGGAAGCCAAATTGCTCTTTTTTAATAATGTTAAATTTATCACAGTAGTCAATTAATCTATCAGACATACACTTTTCGAAAATTTTCGATATTATAGGTATCAATGTTATTGGGCGATAATTATTAATATCAGACTTATCACCTTTTTTAAAAAGTGGCTTAACAATAGACACTTTCAATGAATCTGGAAAAGTGCCAAGTGCAAATGATTGATTTATTAAATATGTCATAATAGTAATAAGTTCATTAGTGCATGCTTTTATGATCTTCGTATTCATTTCGTCATAACCTGCCGAATTTGTGTTTCGTAATGATGTCATCACCGCTCTGACTTCATTCTCGGATACCGGTTTCAGAAACATCGAATGAACCAGTGGACTTTCGTCAGTGTTCCTCTTTGCACTTGCGCTAGAAGAGCGTGCTGAATTGATATAGTGATTATTAAACGCAGTTGCTATTGCCGCGGGGTCTGTAATTACTGAATTGTCAAGTAGGATATTTTCTATATCGTTCTTAAAGTTATTGCCCATAATTTCATCCTTAATTACTTTCCATACCGCTTGGCATTTGTTTTCACTTTTGGTAATAAACTTGATATTTGCGTTTTTCTTCGAGTTATATATGCATTTCAGTAAAAGTTTCGAGTATTGAATATATTTAATTTTATTTTTTATATTTTTATTTTTATAATATTGATAACGTAAGAACCGTTTCGTTTTACAACTTTTTTTAAGCCTTATCCAGTTCTGTTTATTTTTATTTTTGGTGTTTACCTTAAGCTTTATTTTTGGGAAGCATAGATTAAAGAACAGGCACAATGTATCATGAAAAGAACTAAATGCTTTATTTATGTCATTCTCAGCGTAAATTTCAGACCAAGACATTTTTTGTAAGCATTCTTTATACTTCTGAATGTTAATTGAGCTGAAAACTCTTTTGTAGGAATAGTACGACGCTTGATTTTTTGTGGTATGTCTCACAGGGAAGCTCAACATTTGTGTCGTGGTCGGATAAATGGAGTGGCATTACTGTACCAATAGCATCTGAAATATTACTAAGAATATGGTCGGTAGTAATTCGCATAGAGCTGAAAATTGGTACGAATGTTCGGAACACCATTATAAATGAAATGTAAAAAGTCCCCATTGATCCCACACTTGCAAAAAAAATATTCAAGGTCAAAGGTCACAAATATAGTTTTTTTGCGTTTTTAGCCGAACGGTAAGTTTTATGATAAAAATAGGTAGACAAAATTGTATATTATGCAATTATCTATAAAAATGGTATTTACAATTTTTCTCCTCACGAAACTCAGTTTATGCAAATGCAGCTTCTCAACGGTCTCAACCAATCCGAACGCTGTGTTTGCATAAACTGAGTTTAATTTAACTAATCGCGATTTCTTTTATAGGTGAAATCGCCCCTTAGTGGTTTCTGCCAGTGATGATAAATAGATGAAGTACCGCTCCACCTGAACTTATTGGACGTCAATCATTCCTGTGTTGGACACCGTGATTGACACTTGATTAATTGTCTTACTGATATTTAAGAATTGAGGAACCCTGATCACTTCAAGTTTCGACACTAGAGATTAAAGTTATTCAAATAGCGGTATCATTATCCCGTCAGAAATAATTCATGTTGTAATATCATCACATCAAGATGTACGCGACTGGACAATTGGACATGCATTAATGATTTGTTGATCAAGATGTGATAATGCTGCGGGATTAGTAATAGGTCATTCTATTAATTACTTTAGATGGCAGGACAAAATATTTAACTACTACAAATTATGTTAGTGTCATTTCGTTTTTAATTACCATCTGGTGAGACAATGTTCAAGCGCAAGCCCATCAACAATAAAAAAAAAAGATATGATGGTGACAGCACATGCAAAAAACCGGCCAAATGCGAGTCGGACTCGCGCACGAAAGGTTCCGTACCATTATCGCAAAAACGGCAAAAATATCTCGTTTGTTGTATGGGAGCCTCACTTAAATATTTATTTGAATCTGTTTTTATTATTTATGTTGTTATAGCGGCAACAGAAATACATCATCTGTGAAAATTTCAACTGTCTAGCTATCACGGTTCATGAGATACAGCCTGGTGACAAACGAACAGACAGACAGACGGATCGCGGAGTTTTAGTAATAGGGTCCCGTTTTACGTTTTGGGTACAGAACCCTAAAAACATGCTGACTATATTTTAAACTGCAGCGAACATTTATTATGAGTATATTTCCCTTCATTTTTTTTTTTCGTTTGTAGCCCCAAATCAACTAAAATGTTCAAAATACGGTACAAGTTAATGATCCCGTGTTTCAAATCAACTCGTTTGTTTTGACCGACACGTACAGAGTCTTCTCTTTATGATCCTACCATAATTTTATGTTGTTGATTACTCTTTGATCTCTCACATCATTGGATATGACCCTTCCGGATGTAAGGTTATTACAATTTTAAAACGATGGGAATTTACTCAGCGCCTTTTACAATAATATATTTAAATTTAGAACACTTTTTAGTACTTTATTTTTAACCCCCGCCGGAAAAAGAGGGGTGTTATAAGATTCACGTGTGCTGCTGTGTATCTGTGTGTCTGTCTGTGGCATCATAGCACCTAAACGGATGAACCGATTTAGTTTTATTTTTGTTTGTTTGAAAGGTAATTTAGTCGAGAGTGTTCTTAGCTATGTTTGAATAAAATTGGTTCAGCCGTTCAAAAGTTATGTGCGTTTTACTGTTTGAATCGGGGTGTTTTCGCAAGTTAAATGGGTCGGGGGTTTTCTAAATTTTGAATTTTTTCCTGTTGAACAAAGGCAAAGACCATAATAGCCTCTAGAGATATATATGTTCTAGGTAAATTTTGTAAATACAATTCTTACTTATAATAAGTGTTCGAAAGCCTTTAAAGATATTTTTTAATTTAACATTTTAATTTGGAGCCACCGTAATCTGTGTTGTTGTGATTATTTTTTATGTTATCTTTGTAGGTAATTGCACAATTCTTTTCGTCAACAAACAAATATGATATGAAAAGGAAGGTCGCCCTTTGAAATAAACATCAAAGTAATGGTTTCGTATAGTCGTCACACGGTTTTATTCTTTGGATGTGGGTAGGGCACTTTTATTGAGTGGGTATTATTTATGCAATCTATTATGGATATGTTTTTATGCTTACGGGTATTTGAGTTGAGTGACTGATAAAAGAAATGGAAAGAGAAACAATACATTGAAATCACTTATCTGCAGACTTTCATGATATAAAGTAAAAGGGCCATCCTTGTCTTTTATTTACAGAACTAGCTTTTGCCCCTGACTTCGTCTGCGTAACATTAGTGCCTGTATTTTTCTTCGAGCTCCGAAATTATTGGTTCCATACAAACTTTCTCCTCCCTTTCTACTCCCTTGAGGATGATTTAAAGAATAAAATCTATCCTATGGCCTTCGCAGCGTCCCATGCTATCTCCATAACAAATTAAATTTCAGTGTGAAACGGCAACAGACAGATAAATAGACAGACAGAGTTACTTTCGCATTTGTAATATTAATATGGATTAAATAAGAAAGCTAAAACATAAACATGGAAATATTATCTATATCTATACTTAAACTAATTTTATAAAGAGGATAGATTTGTATTTTTTTATGTAACGAATAAACTTAAAAACTACTGGACCACTTGGGAAGCTACACTATCCCCGGAAGACATAGGCTACTTTTTATCCCTGTATTCCCACGGGAACGGGAAGTACGCGGGTGAAACCGCGAGGCGTCCGCTAGTCACTAATACAAAGACAGTGCTTCGTATCAGTGACATATTTTCCATCACAAAGCATTATTAGAGTAAGAAAATGCAGACATTTTTTAAGTAATGCTGTCTCCAGCATAATATCAAGTACTACTTGATACTGTCCACCAGCTGCGCTTCTATTTTCCGATACACACCAAGAACTTTCAACTTGCATCATTTCATAATGCACAAGAGCCAATCGCGACAAGTCACCGTCATCATAATAAATAATATAGAGATTGAACAAGAGCAATTTAAACTTTATCGTCTCTCTTATATTTTACAAGTCCGACGGGGAACAAATTGGTGTTTGGTTAAACACGGCTATGCCCCAACCAAGTTCCCGTAAAAAAGGACGAAACCGTGCAGTTCCACTGTTCTCAGCGAATTCCCGTTGCTTCAAACATGCTCCAACATTTCTGGCTCAGTACTGGCCACAACAACTTTTTTATTGGAAACGTACCTACAGTTTGAACGAGACAAATAACAAACAAGGGAGAGAAATTTTTAATTTGTTTTGGATTATTTTGTGAAGGAAAACAGCCGCACGCTTTTATCCATGAAACAATAATATTTAATGTAGATACAAGGCTTGCTTATCTCAAGGTTTAGAGTATTTTTTAAAACGCTTTTATTAATTTAGTATGTTTGTATCAATGTAATAGAATCTTTTAACGTGATTATCAATCCCTTCAAAACGTTGGATTAATTTGAAACTTTGCACACTTATCAAGTACCGATGATAATGCTATAATTTGAATAATTTGTCACATTATCCTTAGCAGGATATTCAGGATTAGAGACTTCTCATAGCATAGTCCTTCTACCGTAATTAGTGCGTAAGCTGATGACTTCTAGTTTTTTTATATCTATTTCTCAGGTTAAATGACATTGTTTTTTTCTTTAGTTGTATGTTAGTTTGTAGTTATGTTTTTAATAAGAATGCAGATGTAGTATATGTATAGCTGTCTATTATTTAATACATACCTATCTAGTAACAAGTACTTTTTATAAAATTAAAAACAATGTATATTATAATATTTATGAATAGATTTAGAAATCTTGGCAATGCTAAAAAATAATATTGTTTTTTTTTAGCTTTGTTTGAACAGTACATTTTAAAAGCAGAATTTAGGCACCTACAACATGATCCCAAAAGCAACGTAATAAACAATGTTATCATATAATTATGAATTGTTATCCTTACCCCTCAAAAGATAGGATAAAAAATCAAGGCTTTTGAAAACAGTATAAATATAAAGTTATATAATAAAGGAGGCTTTTATAACAGTAGATCTGTTTAATTTCGCAAAATGTTTCAGTGGCTTAATTAAAAACATTTCCAGCGAATTTTTGTGGCTTACAGCGCTTTTAATAAAACCTTCACAATGATCTGTGAAACCTTAGGAAAGTTATTAGGGTAGTCTTTTGTTATTTCGAATGCCCACCGGGCTTTATTATTTTAGGGAAGTTTTGTACATGTCTTGTAACATACATACAGCGTAATGATGTTATATGTTTCTCAGAGTTAATGTACATTTGTAAGGATTTCGTCTCTTTGTTGTTTTGTTACCGTAATTATGTATAATTGTTCCTCGTGTTAAAATTTGGGTAGCAATTGTTATAAGCTCAAATTTGTTTGGCTTTTTGTTCTACAACTTAAATTAGTACTTTTGATAGGTAGTTTCATGTTACATTATATATATATATATATATATATATAGGCTTGCGCTTCATATTAACCACTTCTTCTGACAGCGGCTTCGCCTGCGCCAAAATCGGCAATTATCTTAAAGTTAATCCCTGATGAAAAGTATCCTATGTCCTTTTCAATGATCCAAGCGGTCTCTATACAAAACTTATCAAAATTTTTTTAGAGACTTAAGGACAACATTTTTAAAAGGATAGGTATCATCTGGTTAGGTTAGGTTAGGTTTTTATATTTTTTTTCCATCTTTGAATATGTGTAACTAGCGGACGTCTCGCGGTTTCACTCGCGTAGTTCCCAGGGGATAATGTAGCTTCCCAACAGTGAAAGAATTTTTGAAATCGGTCCAGTAATTTTTAAGTTTATTCGTTACATACAAAAATACAAATCCGTCCTCTTTATAATATTAGTATTAGTATAGACAAGTAATATTATGTATGTATGTTTATATAAAAGCTTATGTATAGTATTTAATAAAGTAATATATTTTATATATGTATTTATATTTTAATATAGCAGTACACCACAGCCATGTTTTATTCTAAGTTCTTTAGGTCCATCCAAAGATTGTCTGATAGATATCGCTGTCAGCGATAAGGCCGTCTGTGGACCCATAGAAATAAGTTTTGTCGTAAAAGAGATGTGTAACTTTTTTTTGGTACAAAATAAAGTATATTCTATTCTATGACAATTGAACCAGAAGTCGATACAAACGAACTGTTTATTGAAACCGATTGATTGCTTAGAATGAGCGAAATAACCCTACCCAAGTCTTATACTCCAAATCCATGAGGTATCGGTGCTATAGTCGGCGAATTAGGTAGGATACAGTTAGTTCGTATCGATTCTGGGTTTTCGGTTCATACATTTTGGACCACATCCATCCATCCGTCCATACATCCCTTGTATACTGATACACAGGTAGACAAACAGAGTAGTGACCTTCCTGGTGGCAAGACGTGATTTGATGTAGGTATATCACACCGATAAGCGATTTTTACTAAGCGAAATTGCAAGTATGTTCACATGGACGCAGTACGGTGCAATTTGGCCGATTTGTAGTTGAAATTTTCTTAGATTCTTTGAGCGATATCGCCTATAGGATGAATATAAATTGCATCGCGCCATCCGATAGATCCCTTACTTTGACATTTATGACATTTTTAAATAAAATTATTTTTCAAATACCAATCCGACCCCAAAATCAAAAAGCTCTGTACAATCTTTACTATAAAGAATCGTTTAGATGACAGTTCATTTAGTTTCTCCGAAGTCATGCCATCATTATGGACACATGACGCCGTTATTGTTCCTAATATTATGAGGGCCACGGTGATGTATGGCGGTCCGGGATCCTATGCATATAGCCCTCATTGTAATATGGGAAATATTACGTGTGCCTCTTTGTATTTGAGCGGCGTGATGGAAGATCGTATGGTGGAAAGGGGAAGGTTTATTATAGTGAACCTTTTGCTACTGCTAAACAGAGGGTTTGAAACTTTCTTAGAATGACGATAAGAAAAAATAAATGAAAAGGTTAACATGTAAAATAATGGTAGTACTTATGGGCTCAAGTTGGTTTTATCATCACAGGACAGTGATCGCATTTTTAGCCACGTTATGCTTCTCCAGATAACTAGATCTCGAATGCAGCAATTCAGCCGAAATACGTCCTGTGTAAGTCGGTAACCTTGGTTTTCTTGCGGCAGTATTATGTCATGGACTAAGTGATTTATCAGTGCACTATGTATAATGCTCGGGTATTATGAAGCAAGTCAAGTCAAATCGGCAATATAATAAATACTAATTTAAACTTGTATATTTATCACATTGTCTAATTATTATAAATATTACTATGTAACGGTTGGGCAATTCGATAATTATGGTCAATGAATTAGTCCAACAGCGAGCGAAGCGAGCACCGGAGCTTAAGGCACCCTGACACGGGTAGGTTAGGTTCGAATGACGGGAGCTGAAGTGAGCGGACTCAGCTCCCGTCATCTCCTTCATGTTAAGGTTACTTTAGACCCTGCAGACAGAAATACTACGTACTTATCAATATCAACATTAAATAATAAAAAAGACACATCTTTTTATTACCCGGCCCAATAAGTGATGTGCATTATTTATAAAGTCCGGTCAATCTAATTATTTCAGTACTTTTAACATTTTGCCTTCTCACCTTGGGCTTTTTTTAAATTGTCTGGACATTATGAATACAGCCGCATTAATCACTTGATCAATAACATGTACATAATATTAGTTAAGTACCTAGCAAGTAAGAGACGTGATTTAGCTTAATAACCCTTTCAACTTATTTTACTCCAGGGCCTGCAGTCTCGACACAGCTAACGATCGTTACGTTAAGTAACATTCGTTAACTCTTACCACAAAATAGTAAGTATACAGAAGGGCCACTCCCGCCGTTTGGAAAATTGACAGCTAAACTTGACAGATTCACTAGGGTTGCTACTATATTGATTCCGAATTAAAAAAAAAGGGTAGGTTGCCCAAGTTACAAACATAAATACATAGATTCGTCTAAACATACATCATATCATGCTTACATGCCTTAGAGGGTAGACAGGGCATCAAATATCCATTTAATATCACGAACACTACAACCCTAGTGAATCTGTCAAATTTAGCTGTCAATTTTCCAAACGGCGGGAGTGGCCCTTCTGTATACTTACTATTTTGTGGTAAGAGTTAACGAATGTTACTTAACGTAACGATCGTTAGCTATGTCGAGACTGCAGGCCCAGGGTAACATATTTTTTGCGATGACACATATAAGTAAGTCAAAAGTCCCCCAGTTTACGCTTATAAGCTTATTTATAGTCTTGATCGAAGTTTGATCAAACTTCATTCAAGACTATAAATAAGCTTCGACAAATTACTGCGGCACTAGCTGAAGCGCAGTCTAATTCGCGTAAGCAATGATCACACTACAGAGAAAGCTTAATTGAGTACATACTCAAACACCTACAAAGAACAGTATCGCTACCGATGTTGACGGCAGTAACATACATTACCCACCAATCAGCGCTTTCCTAGCGAGCCCTTTGACAACGCCGCTAAGTAATTCATTTCATGCAAATTGAAGCGATATGTAGCACCTATGAATAGGGTATCTAATTTTCACCATATGCTTTACAATTTGGCCTTTGATGTTGGATATTTGTGAGTGAATACATCATGAGTTCAGATTGTATTCCCGTTTCATGTACCCGCGACTTTATATGAATAATTTGTAATTGGAATGTTGCGCCAGCTTGCTCATATACTTCTGTTTGGGAAATATATCGGGGACTGGGTAGGGTTGCCTATACGGAGAACGTATTATTTCAGACGGGGGTTTATAAGAAAGGACTTGCTTGTAATCAGATAAGACCCGAGTAACCAGACTGTATATGAAGTACGAGTAAATTGCCCGAATGGAGTTGCTAACGATAGCGCTATTTCTGACTAAATCCAGTTTGCATGAAGGTTGAGCAATAAATTGAAGTTTTTTTTTTCACGTTATGTGCAACGTGGAGCAACCAATGAGACGGCGATTGAAGAGTCGGAAGAGCTTTATTAAGTAGGCTAAAATAATTAAAGACAACAGCCCTAGCGAAGCTCGCAAGAAACTGTGGCTCCTCAAATACCCGCCTCCAACTGACTATGTTGAGCTTGCAGAAAAGCTCCCAGCGGGCCATAAACAGCCATGGCCCATCTGGAAATCCCTAAACCGGTTACGAAGCCAAGTGGGCCGCTGTAGGCATAACTTAGTCAGATGGGGGTACTCCAATCAGCCACAGTGTGACTGCGGAACCACCCTACAGACGATGCCCTACCTTCTGTCGTGCTCCTTATGTAAAAACACCTGCATCATGCAAGACCTTTGTAAGTCCAGCGCTAAGGCTATCGACGTGGCTGAATCGACACGAAGAATAACATGATTTTCTACTGTATTCACATTAATGTTTTCTATTCGTAAGTATATTGGGTTAGATACTGTTCTATTTATTTAGTTATACCCATCCATCAAGCTGAAAAAGTAATAGTATTTGGGCTGAAAAGTAGTGATTATACTTCAACAGTTTTCTTCAAATCTGGTTTAAACAATATACTTACAACTTTAATTCGACTAAGATTTTCTCTAAATCAAATGAACGCGAAGTAACAAGCACACTATAGCGTGTCAGTGAAGTATTACAGCCCTGAAAGAAACGCATAAAGAAATAATAAGAAAGAAAGAAAGAAACGCATTAGTGTTGAGAAATGTATCCGAGCCGTCTTGAACTTCAGACGCAATGCGCTATCCATTGCATTGTTATACAACACGTACACGCATTGTACATACATATAACATTTATTTATGTACTAGCGACCGCCCCGGCTTCACCCGTGTCAAATTATTCACAAAAACTTTTCTTCTTACACTTTCTATTGGTGACGACCGCATCAAAATCCGTTCAGTAGTTTTTGAGTTTATCGCGTACAGACGCGGCGGGAGACTTTATGTTATAACTAGCCCACGCGGCTTCGCTCCTGTATAATTTACGCAGCGCACCCATCGGAAGCTCTCTAAAAGGTTTTTTTTTCCCGTTTTTGCAACATTTTTAATTTATTCGCCGCTCCTATTGGTCGTAGCATGATGTTATATAGACAATAACCTTCCTCGATAAATGGACAATCCAACACAAAAAGAATTGTTCAATTCCAACCAGTAGTTCCTGAGATTAGCGCGTTCAAACAAACAAACAAACTATATATGTTTATGGGCTTATATTTATTAATTAATTATCACAAAGCTTGTTCCACCAGGTACCATTAGGCTCAAAAAGGACATGATAATTCCTTAGTTATAAAGTTGATTGGCTATATAATACATAGCTTCTGCCCGCGTCTTCGCCCGCGCCTTCGCCCGATTACCCCCTACAACGACACAAACTCACAAAATTTACCTCTGTATAATATTTGTATAGATTTAGTATCTAGATTCCCGTTTAAGATGTGAAATGATAAAAATGATATATTTTTGTCTTATTAAATTGCATTACATATTAAAGTGCAAATTACATTTAAATATTAATTGGATTGTTACTATACAGTCAAATTTCTTGTCTTGATTTTAATAATGCAATTTAGCAATGAAACCATATAATACATAACTACAGAAAAAATAACATACCATGCCATAAAATACAAACAGAAATATATCACTCATTAATATTCACAAAAGAAGAATTTTATTAACAGTAAAAAGCATTATTAAAAAGAACACGGCATTTATATGAAACGTACCTATTTTATTTCACAAAATTAATTAACATGTAAATTTTTATTTCTGTCCCATAATAAAATGTAAATAAATGCAACGACTGCGTGGCTGTTATAACAACCCATCACGTGCATATTTTTCATCCATTTCTACCCAACTAGGGCGAAGCAAAAGGTAGAGTTATGTTATTGAAAAAAAAACCTCTTTTTTTCTTATAAGATTATTAACCCGGCAGGTTTACTACGTATCTTGCAAAAGCAAAACTATAGCGATTTTCGCGCAATAATTTCTCTTCAAGTCTCTAATACTCGGCGTTTTTTTTTTAGAAATAAGTGCATTTTACAAACAGCGAGTGATTAGGAAATGAGTGCGTAGGACCTACCATACCTAAAATGTAGGTAATTCCGACTTTTATGACATAAAGCGTTTGATCGCGCAATGATTGCTGATTGCTGTTTCCTACGTAATAAACCTGACGGTTTTTCTACTGGCAAAGGCCTTTCAACGCCCCATCTGCTGGTTTGTTTGAAACCTGTCTGTATCGCAGGAGTCCAGCTCATTAGTGATAAATAAATCTTTTTTTTTAAATATAGTTTAGTATTTGTTTTTCACAGGATCGGTCGAAGTGGCAACACTTGAGAGAGCCTATGTTCAGCATCCACTGCTGTCTTTCGGCTGACATGATGGTGATGACTTTTTTTTAAGGTTATCTCCTTTTTTTTATTATATACTAGCTGACCCGGCAAACGTTGTTTGCCATATTTATTTAAAAGAATCGTTTACATGTAAGTACAGGATCAAAAAAAAATACATACGTTTTTAACAGTAAATACGGCAAAAGAGAATCGTTGGTACCTGTACTAATGAAAATCATTGTATCACAGGCACTAACTTCTACCAGAATAGGTTAAACAAGAAGAAACAACTTCAACATGTAACGTTTTCTTTCGTTTTGAAAAAATTTAAAATAACCTATACCAGACTTTCCTATTACTATTTGATAAATCTGATCTATTCACATTTCATAAAATTTTACATTAGATTAAACTTTACAAAAACTTTTATTACAATAAGAATCATCAGTCATTATATGGTAGTAGTATGAGCAGGTTTATATAGTACAATAACAATAAAAAATATTATTTCAATGATTCCCACAAATTTTTCAAGCACTGAGAATTATAGTATTTTTAAATGTCGTTTAATTATGGAATGGTTTATACAGGTATCACAATGGTTATTGTTGAACGTGTTGATTTATATGAGATCATTTAATTAACTGTACTTGAGAACTATTTTGAGCAAAATGGCACCTGCCTACCCTACCCTACCGTAAATTCCTACCTACCCTACCCTACCGTACATACCTACTACCCTACCCTACCTATGTAGGGTATGCTATACTAACTATTTAAAGTATGGTAGGTAGGCATGTAGCATAGGGTAGGTGGGTATATAAGGTAGGGCAGGTTGGTATATAAGGTAGGGCAGGTAGGTTGGTTGGTAGGGTAGGTGTGTAGTTAGGTAGGTAGGGTAGGTGGCTAGATAAGTAGGATAGGGTAGATAGTTCGAGTAGGTAGGTGCCATTTTGCTCAAGATAGTTCTCACGTACCTACGTTAGTTAATTAAGTGATCTCATATAAATTAATAGTATTCAACACGTGTCCCGAGCCCCCGCCTACAACAGCCATTACCCGTTTAAACCATTCCATAATTAAACGACAGTTAAAAATACTATAATACTCAGTGCGTGCAAAATTTTTGGGAATCTCTGAAATCTATTTAGATAAAAATCAATGCCACTTTTCGTTGTTATTTTATAACTCAAGAACGGGCTCACCTATCCAAACCAAATTCTTAGGCTTTATTTGGACTATTTAGAAGATGGTTTATGTGGGAAAAAAAAATTTGAAACATAGGGTAGGGTAGGGTCGGGTAGATAAATGTTTGGTGTTTTGATGGCAAAACAAAGTTTGCCGGGTTAGCTAGTAATTTATATAGCATAACAATGTTTGCTGGGAGAGCTAGTATATGGATAATATGATGTACGTTTCAAAGTAACACCAGCTACACACTGTATTTATATCCAGGTGCTTTACGAAAAATCTTTCGGCACTAAAAATATAAATTCCGAAGTTGACAGACAAGCCAAAGCGGGTATTTGACGGGGTGCAGGCTCAACTCTACACATGCAACGCCTGCATATTTTACCAAGCGAAGACTAAATCCACGGGGATTTTCATGTTTGCATAAAATATAAATCTTATTCGAAATCTATGCTATAACTGAAGAAGTATCCTATGGATGGTTACATCCATTCGTTGTGTATAATTGAATTTTATTAGTGAATATAAATATCAAAATAAGTAAATAGGGTTCTAAATACTAGGGTTCTTCTACAGGTGTCGTGGCCTCATGGGATACCTAGCTCGAACGAAGTTTATTTCAGAAACAATAACAATTACAACGAAGTAAAAATGATTAAAACCAGTGGATGATATTCTCGTTCCTTTAACAACGTTGGTTACATGACGAGAATATTATCCAGCACTCAATCAATATTTTTTCAAAACACACTGGCCATCTGTAAAAAACTGCACCCAAAATTTTAAATATCGAACGAACACGAAATTAAACCCCTGGATACGAATTAATATACCTGGGCGATCGAGCTCTACTAGGGTGAAAATAGTGAACAACGACGTTTTCAAAAAATTAAACCTAGCTAATCAATTGATCACCCCCGAAACCCCTTGCCCTGCGTACAAAATTTCATGAAAATCGTTGGAGCAGTTTCCGAGATTCAGATGATATATTGCTCGTTTGAAGGTATTAGATGTACACTTTACCCGTGTAGTTCCCATCCGCCAAACGCGCGATAGGAACTAGATTCTTGAAAACCAAAAAACTGTGTTATTAGTTTCTGCACTTTTAGAGCTACAGGTAGTTTAAATCCTGGTAAAATGATGCTAATACCAATTCCTTATTCACTTTTACAACTCGAGAGTGCTTTGAGTCCACAGCCTTTTCAAAATCCTTTCCAAAACAAAAGCAATAGAGAGTCTTTGAAATAAGGTCTTAAAATATGCACTGTAAGACATCATTCCACGTTTGTGAGTGCACAACAGACGCCATAGTGTTCAACTGAGTCGGGGACTCGGCTCCGACTCAAAGAATTCGATATTTTCTTCTCCCTGTGAGCGACTGAGCACGGAAACACGTACGAACTAGAACAAATAGAAAATACCATTCACAAGAAAATTTAAAGGAAATTGAATAGCAATCCTTTGCTTATTTAAATTTTTGCTTTGAAGAGACTTTTACGGGATTTTATTTATATTTTACATGATTATCAAATTTTCTTTGTATATCGTTTGTTGACGAAAGTAGGTAGAATTTAACATGTCTCATAGACAAACGGATTTTGTGATAGTATCTATTTACTGTACCTTTCTCAATGCAAGCAAAACCAGCGAAATCATATCTAAAATGTACCTAGCGACTTTATAACTTTTTCCAGGACACTTTTTTTATTGTACTCGCTCTTGACCATAATCTCACCTGATGGTGAGCGATGATGTGGTCGACGGTGAAGCACGCTTGCCTAGAAGTAACCTATTCACTCTTGACTTAAAGACCCCTAGATTTATATAAAGGTCAAAATGAAACACAATATTAAGCCATCGTTTTTCCTCATAGAATTTCCACAGAAATATAATTATAGCGGTAAATGAGGCTGATAAAACATGGGGAGTTAATTCTTTTACTTTAATAATATCTATAGCTACAATGTGCCAGTAATTACTGTCACAAATCTAATGATTTCATTCAATTTTTATCTTATTCATACATATTTTATTTATTGCTGGATTGAGTGTCCTGTCATTTCGTAATATAATTGGAATAAATATTTTGATATACCTATTGTTGTTTAGCAAACAATACCTACTAACCGCACAAGTCGAAAATTTTTAGTTTTCGAAATATTATTACATAGAACCCAGAGAAAAAACCTCATCTTTAGCAAGTCATTAAAATATCATTTAAAATCAAGGTTACTAAAAAAGAAATCATAGAAAATACAGATTAATAAAAAAAAAAAAATCAAAGAAAAATACAATTAAATCATAAAATATCTTGCAAAATCAATATAAATAAAAAAATAATGTCGAAAAAGTACAGTAAAATCATAAAATGTCATAAAAATCAGGATTGATAAAAAACTCAACAGAATAAAATGTCAGAAAGTACAATCAAATCATAAAATGTCATAGAAAATCTAGATTAATACTATATACAACAACACTAAAAACACAAGACAAACAATACAATAAAAACGTAAGATATCATAAAAATCAACGAAATTTAAAAAAAAGCTGTTGATACAAATTAAACAAAACATAAAAGCAAATTAGCTTAAATTTCATCGCAATCAACCAGTAAAATGTCTTAAAAAACGAGTACGAGAAGCTAGCGTGGTGTGAGGATGCGTAGCAAAGCTGAGAAGTCAGTTGGCATAAATTTCTCACTCGCATCCTTCGTGCACATTCCTTGCTCATGTCTCTCGCACACGTGCCGCGCTCGTACCCTCGTGGCAAACCGACTGAAAAAACAACGCTCAGCAAGTCTAAAAATGGGGTGATAGTAGTTACACATTAGTGGATTTTTCTCTAGAACTGCCTGCCTGCTTCGTACAACTCTGTTGTAAAAGCAACCAAAAGCTGAGTGACAAACATATTAGTCAGAACAGCAATAAGGTTAGTTCAAATATGCTTACCACTGGGGAAACAGAGCCTATATAATCAGAACATACTTGAGCAAAGTCTAATAGAAACTTAATACTTACACATATTCTCGTGACTAAGCCGAGGGCCGGATCTTTGACGCGTCACTGTCGAGTAAAAGTCATCCTTTATTATAACGTGCAATATTAATTGTGTGTCAAGAGCTCATATCGCACGCCATTGTGCGACTAATGACAAAAAGATGAGACCCGAAACATGATACATTAAGTATTTAAGTGTGGCACATAATGTGCGTATTAATCTTATTAGAGCTCCGTGGTGGATATGTTAAGTAGAGTAGGATAAATGGCGTCTTAGTAGATAAGTAATTAGTCTATCATGAAAGAATGCGACTCAAAAAAAAACTTTAAAAAAAATACTACCGACTTCCAAATAAGAAAACTACAAAATGAAAAATAACTTTATTTTTGGATGTCGGTGTCTTTGGTAGGTACCATTTTTTGCGTTATGGACACCGATTTCCAAAAATAAAGCTTTTTTCAACTTTTTAGTTTTCTTAGTTGGAAATCAGTAGTATTTTTTTGTAAAAAGTTTTCATTTTTCACTTTTTAGTAGTACCTACCTAAACGGCAAGTTAGTTAAGTAACGTATAATGCCAGATAGAATACCCGAATATATGAACATAACAGGTAAAATGGGAGTGTACCAAGGCAGCAAGGTGAACTGTACACATCTGCGTACCATACTATTTAAAAATAGTATATTATGCAACTAGTGAATAAAAGACGGATTTAAAGCGAGGGCCAAAGGTGAATCACGAGCAAGTGAAAGATTCTAACGACTGAATCACGACCGTAGGGAGTGATTCATGATGATTGAATCACGAGCATAGCGAGTGATTCAAGTGTTAGAATCATGAGCGACGCGAGTGATTCATGGCCCTCGATATAAATCCGTTTTATTCAAGAGTTGCATACTATATTTTATACCATGACATCGAGAAAAAGCAAGATCTAAGCGAAAAGCACAAGGAATATTACGAGTAATAAATAAATTGTTTATTACCTACAAAATTTTCAAAAAATGTGAAACCCGGACCCCTAAGCTAGGTGCTGTTACCTGTGTTTCAGGGGCCAGTGACCACCTCCGTTACTTTAAATAATTATAGTTAATTAAACACCATTGCAATAAATATTAGAATTACAATCCAAATAAGTATTCAATAAATATCCTAGACTAAAATCAAAATCATTATTAAAATCATAAATATAAACAAACTCAAAATTAAAATCGAAGAAGGAGTTTGAAAGTCGAATATTCTCTGCTCAAGAAGTTTGTATCGAGTATTTTTTACGCAAGGAGGTTATATAGCATTGAGATGGAGGTCTAATACATTCGTGTGTTCCAAATTCAAACACCAAAACAGTGATTAAAAGTGATTTTATTCACTGTTTTCAGTGAATAAAATAAGCTTTTTAGAGGGGGAATGGTATAAAAAGATTTTTTTAAATCGGTCCACAAATGACGGAGATATCGGTGAAAAAATAACAAAAAAAAACACATAAAGTCGAACATAGAACCTCCTCCTTTTTGGTAAGTCGCATAAAAATAAGGATTATCGAGAGCCAATGTTGTTAGTTGAAAAATTAAAGTGCTGGTTGGAAGGAATACCCTATCAAAGCCCTCTAAGCTCACTTTGCCATATACGCTTTGAAGAAAAACGTAGACCATAGCCAAGAGAAAACCTCAAAGGTTTAAGTAAAATAAAGTAGTCGCCATTCATAGCCATCATTTATAGGACCACTGGGGCGCTGGCACCATTGCGACATTCATTTTTGTTCTTACTCAACCCGGTCATAAGGCGACTTCACACGATGTTATAAACTTCTTTTGGTGCCCGAAAAGGCGGCATAAAAACACGTAACAATAACACCAACACATTACGGTCATATTTTCAAGATTCCTCGCTGGAGGCTGAACAACATGTTGCCATGGCAACACTTCCGCAGAGGAAATTGCCTCTCCCCCGCGTTCCATAAATCAAACTCAGGTAAAATTTAATATCATTGCTCGAATCAGGAATCTTGCTAGTTGACATTTTGTTTTTAAAAATGGCAACACTCCAATTTTCCGGGCGGCATTGTTGGGTTACGGTATAGAGTGTTGGATCAATTTTGTGTTATACTCGGAAAGCTATTTCATTTTATGCGGTATTTGCTCGCTCTTTCATTTCCTCACTTGTTTTGCCGGCGGTGATAGTGTCAAGTAACGAGGTAACTTGATTTTTCTCATTATTTATATACTTGTGCGTACGATACTCGGGTTCCGCGGAAGGATGTTTGGCATCTAACACCAATTAGTAATCATAAACCTCATAAGGATTAGTACTTATTATCTAATCAAGGAAGTTACTCGTGGTTAAAAGAACCTCTGAGCCAATTATTTTGACTTACTCGTGCCGTTTTCCTTATATGAATCGTACATTTAATTATATATCTGACCTTATATGATTTCTTCAGAATTCATACACTTGAAAACAAAAAGTAATTTTTCCCGAATCGATTGAGCTCATGTTCACATGGCAATGTTTCGTTACTAATATAAAAGCGCAGCCCTTATTTTATAAATATAGATAAGTTGACCATGTAAACCTTTTGACCATACCTAGTAACTCTCATTAAGGCCCAGTTTTTCTATCCTTGGTTAACTCAACCAATGGTCAAATTTTTGTATGGCCTACAGATAGTTGTTCCGGATCTGTGTGTCTTGTGTACATAATAATATGTGAATTTAAATGTTTGTAAACGCACCCACGATACAGGAAGAAATTCCTAGTGTGGACAAGGGCTTTAAAAAAAATGTTTATGCTAAGCAATGGTTTCTAATTTCGGTAATACGCGTTTATTCATCATTTTATTGTTCGTCTAACAAATGGACAAATAATTAATTCTCTAACTTATTTGACCATTTGATAGGCTAGCAATTGATGGAAAAACGCATTTTAGTGAAATTTAAAACCACCATTGGTTCAGTAACTACGCAACACACACAAAAATCTGGCCCTAAGACCCACTTGACTTAACCATCGCCTGATCAAATACTGTCCGTCCATCACGCCACTACAACTATTTGATCGAATCTCGAAAGTTTTAAACGCTTATAACCGAAGCTTGAAACAAAAGAAGTAACTGTTTCCGTGTAGTGCTCGAGACTGGAGTGAGCTCGAGACGTCGCGAAGTATTCCAGTCGGCAGACAGACGAGGTTTGAACAAGTCAGGCAACGTTTCTCGCACGATAGCACTCGAGATGATGTCGACTTATCTGCAGCGCGCTAACTACACACAGAAGAGTCGTTCTAACAAGCCCTGCCTACGAGTTTGAAGCGCTGCAACTGCGAGAGAACTAGTGAATTTAATTTTACTTGATTATGTTGGTGGGTTGGAGTTAGAACTTAGAATATTGCGCTGGGAAGTAATTTATAGTAGGCACGGCTCTACATAGCGTTATGAGTTCAGGCCATAGTTCAGGCCATGTTTCAAGTTCGGTGTTATGAAATTTACCAGTTTTTATTCTGCCTAGGTAAGAATATTTTTCTTTAAACTTCTCTATTTGTGTGTAGTGTAGATAAATTATATCTAAGTTATATGTATTTTGAGCAGATTTTTATGACAGCTGGAAATAATAGCGGGTGGCCCTTCTTATGGGTAAGTAAGTGGTCACGTTATATACGGGGTGAAAATAACTTCAATTTCGGAAGTCGGTGTTCCTGTTTTCGTTTCTTCGTTTTTTAACACCGCCTTCCGAAATTGAAGTTATTTCTTACTTTGTAGTGTTTTTTTGGAAGTCGGTTTTATTTTTTTGTAAAAAGTTTTTAATTTTACTTTTTCGTGGTACGTATTGGACAAGTTGTATGGTAAGGTACCTATAATGCCCACCGTGATGCCATAATAGATAGAAAATAGTGGAACGAGAGTGTACCAGTGTGAACTGTACACATCTGCGTACCCGTTTATAGCATACTGGCGTGATGGTATGTTATGAAATGGTGACAATTCCGGAGATTTACCGTCATTTATTGAAGAGTTCTGTTGTGTATCTCCAAAGTTCTTCATCATTCGTCATAAATTTCTTTCGAACAAGAAAATATTTTTGCAAATCCGTTTATGACGGAGTTATGCCCGTACATACATATATATATATCCGAATTGAGAACTTCCACCTATTTGGAAAGTCGGTTAAAAAACACTAAAAGGAATCACGAGGCCGATTTTGATGAAAACTGAAACGAAAACTAATGTCATCGTTGCGTTATTTTCTTTTAAATCTCTAGAAAGCACCTAGCCTTTTTGGTCTTGCAGGGGTTATTATTTCATAATATATATTTTTTTTGTTTTTGCTTATCTCGTGTCTCCTGTGCGGATGCCCATTTTTTCTTGTTTCTTTCTTATTCATTCTATTATTCCTAAACACGTGCTGTATAATTACACCATTCGATAGTGTCGCTAATAAGGATCATTTTTAACAAAATACTTATTTTGCCTACATTAACAACCTCCCTATTAGGTACACCTTAAATTATGAAATGATGGCCATCATTTTCAGCAAATAGTCAGATTCGTTAACTCAAGCATTGTGCTTCATTCAGTATTACAATAATTTTGATTAAGTTTTGAATATTCGCTAGAGATTTTTTCATGTCATCAATTGTATGATACGAGGATTCGTAGATTTTCTACAAAAAAAAAAAAGCATTTTGTTAAAAATGCGGCTTTACCCCAAGTTACATTACTTTCCAAAATTCGATCCATATCAGCGACACTATCGAATGGTATAATAATACAGCGGGTTCAATTTCTAGCTAAGAATAAAGATTTTTGAAAATATAATGATGCAGTTTTAGTTTTTTAAAATCGGTCTCGTGACTCCTTTGAGTGTTTTTCGCTATGCCTCATATTTTCGGATTTGGCCATCCACATCCAAAAAACTCAACATGTATATAGTATGATGTGTTTACCTATAAGGGACATATTTGCAAAGAATGAAGATCAATGTACAATTGTCTTAGAGCATTTAATTGTATGTAATTTTATTAGAAGATATATTAACAGAAAATAAAAGATAATAAAAATATGTAATATATTTGTAGTTGGTGTTCCGATCAAATAAATAAATATTCCCATTCTGGAAAGACCATCATTTAAGCCTATGTCATCCACAGCTGGACAAAGGCCTCCCCCAAGCGTTGCCACAACGAACCATCCTGTACTGCGTGCGGTTTCCCGCGGCCTTCACCAGGACATCGGTCCACCTTCTGAGAAAGCTTAGAACACAGCGCAACCAGAAGTGATTGCCACACCAGCACCTTTCGGCCCTATCGATCATCGTGTTTGACACAGCCCGAAGAACTTCCAAACTTAAAATGCAGGTAAGATATTGGGAACAATGTTTTCATGCGTTGCCTCAGTTTGTGGACCTTAATATCTGTATCTGGCGGTAGTATGAAGAACTACGGCAATCATAGAGCTCTAGTAGTTCTAGTACGTAGGCACAGACGATGCATGTTCGCCGCCGTCAAGCGGGAAGCCGAGTGTTTTCATCAGCTTACGCTCACTCACTTTACATACCCATACACTCCAAGTCACAATTTACACCTGTTTCTTATATTTGAATTAAGTGACAAACTAGGTAAATATAGATTATCAGCAAAAAAAATTGTCGATAGGGCAAAAAGGTTCTGGAGTGGGACCGCGAACCGGAAGACGTTGCGTTGGTAGGCCTCCCGACACGTGGACCGATGACCTGTTGAAGGTTGCGGGGATCCACTGATTGCGAGACGCAAGGGACCGGTCAATTTGGCGACGCTTTGGGCAGGCCTTTGTCCAGCAGTGGACGTCTTTCGGCTGACATGATGATGTTGATGACAAAATAGGTATAAATGTGAATAAAAATAATAATCGATATGCGGCTTACATAATCGTTCTATTTTGAATAGGTAATCTACATTACAACGATGAGTGTGTGCATCGCTAAAACAATCTGTAAAACAAAACCGTGAATCTTAGGCGAAGTAAGCGACGTGCCCTAGCATAAGGTGGAATACCGGTTCACTTCACATAGTTTTCACGGTGAGAGATGTTTACTGAAGTGACCGGTAATTTGATCATAGTCACCATCACCAAGTGGTGAAATAAACCTACCCGAAAAAAAATTGTGTAGGCGCGTTATTGTAAGGGCCAATTACGCCAACACCTACATATATAAAGTTGAGCTTACTCATATGCCCAAAAGAAATCTCTTAAAATAAAATAATAATAATAAATAATAATAATAATAAATCTTTATTCAGATATTACAAAAGGTAAAAAAAAACAGTTTAAATCTTAGATAACTAATGTAGGTATAATAATGTAAGATGCCTGTACTAGGTAATCCTGTATCACAGGCTGTAAAATAACGACACAATAACTCAAGATTTTCTACTCCTCATTCATTTCTACAAAAGTTAGACTTACCTAAAATATCAAACACGCAAACATTTTTCTTGCGTATTTTATTTAATCACGTTTTAAATAGAATTTTCGTCATAAATTGCTTGGCAAACGTGGGCACTCTTAAATAACATTGTTATGACATTAGGCTTACACCGAAAATGGTAATTGATAAAAAATGTAAGCGACTACCGTCGGCCACTTCCAGCATAATAGATGCTGGGACGGAACTTATGACGTACTTTAAAATTTACATTTGTGTCGTTATTACAACACTGTGGCTAATGTTGAGCACCACCTTACATCATTTTTATTAAGAGCTTAATGGATATTAATCAACTACTTTTTCACCAAATCAAGGATATTGTTTTCCCCACACAAATGTATAACTAACATTACTGTTGCCTCGAGGATTAGTCAGTGGCTTACTTATAATACACCAACATTTCACCAGCAATAAGGACGCGAGTCTATTGCCATCAACCCTGTACAATACCAAACACCGGGCTGTTACCGAGAAATACCTAAATAAAAAACCCAAAACAATCAATCTGCCTAGCCTTTTCTCAACTATATTGGGGTCGGTTTCCAGTCTTACCGGATTTAGCTGAGTACCAGTGTTTTACATGGAGCGACTGCCTATCTGACCTCCACAACCAAGTAACTGGGTAACACGATACCTCTTGGCAAGACTGGTGTCAGATCTCAAGCTTCTGACTACCCGTAACTACTGTCAAAGATATTCAAATGACAGCCGGGACCAACGGCTTAACGTGCTTTTCGAGGTACGGAGGAAACTCGGTATGTTGAAATGGTCACCCATCCACTGACCGACTTCGTCAAGCGTTGCTTAACCTTGATGATCGACCCGTGCGGCTGTTATTAATTAGCCACAAGCTCCTCCACAGTAAAAACACCCAAAACAACAGAGTAATAAAGGTAAGTACCTATAACCCTAAACGAAACTTCACTTAGTAAGTCCCACCGCATAGCCAGTGATTTATATCCATCCATTACACATTAAACCTCAGGATCTTAAAATGAAGCGGCTCATAAAACAAGAGGAACACTCCAGCCTCCAGCCGATGGCTTTATTTCACTGATTCGGCAAATGACATTGATAAATGGTCCACTCTATCAATCAAAGCAAATTGTACTGTAAGCTTTTAACAGGTAGCTCCGAATGAATGGTAGTGTCAAAATATTATTAAAGCGATATTCTCTCTCCTTTGTGAACGCTAAATGTAGCTATTTATTGGAACAGAAAACATTTCGAATCACACACAGGTACTTGTAACAAAAAAACAAACTGTTTCAAAGTAAAGGCTCACATCTTTAATACTCGTATTAAGATATTATATGTATAATAAGTATAATCAATACATAATTATAATTATGTATATTTTAAAGCGAATTTATGTTTTTGAGTGTTCCACTTCATTTCACTATACCTATCATAGAATTTCTCCATAACAATAAAAACTAGTTCTAAACGCTCCACGCCCCACGAAAAACTGTGGAACGAAATCACAAAATTATAATTTAATAAGCTCATTTATCTCGGAAAACATCAAGTGGACACTTAGATCCCTAATAAATAAAAAGCGCTTTATTAATCCGGGACTTAAAATTTAATTACCATAAAAATATTACAGCCTAGTGTAGCTCAATTCCATTACATATAATTTGAAGTTTTTAAGGGAGAAAATAGTTGCATATTTAATTACCAGTATCTCTTAAAATTATTTAAGAGATATATCACGTAACATTTCCATAAATTTTTGACGTTTTTTCAACCGCTATCGCCACACTAGCAGTGTATAAACCGGGTGATTGAATCGCGAACATATCACCTAGTGTAGCTTAATCACATTACATATATTTATGTCGTTTTTTCAATCACTATCGCCACACTAGCAGTGTATATATCGGGTGATTGAATCGCGAACATATCACCTAGTGTAGCTTAATCACATTACATATATTTATGTCGTTTTTTCAATCGCTATCGCCACACTAGCAGTGTATAAATCGGGTGAATTAATCGCGAACATATCACGTAGTGTAGCTCAATTACATCCCTTCCTCTCAATTGCGTTTTAAACGATTCACAGTTCGGGTGATTGGTATATTAAATGTGTAACCATTTGTGGCACTATTTTATACTATTTACTTTAGACTACATTGCGGACCGTATGTGTGGTGAATACGTATTTAACCCCCGATTTTTGAAGTTAGGTTTTTGTTTAAGAGGCACTAAATTGGAGTTTGACTCATTTTAAACTCAAAATTTAGAAACCGACCTTTACTTAATATACTATGAAGTGCTAATACATGATAAACCTGTCCATTCAATGCCTACAGTCCAATGATGAATCTTTGTATTCATGCTAAGTACTAGTAGGTTTGATTAAACAGGTTTGTATCCAATGAGTTTCTTGCAAATTCTTCTCCATTGAGTCCTACTGATGCTTGCGAATTTGCAACTATAGTCATCTTTTTAGGGTTCCCTGCCCAAAGGATAAAAACGGGTTACCCTATTACTAAGAGTCCGCGGTCCGTCTGCCTGTCTGTCTGTCTGTCACCAGGCTGTATCCCGTGATAGCTAGACAGTTGAAATTTTCACAGATCATATTTCTGTGGCTGCTATAACAAAAAATACTAAAAACAGAAGAAAATAAATATTTGAGTGGGGCTACCATACAACAAACGTGATTATTTTGCCGTTTTTTGCGTTATTGGTACGGAACCCTTCGTGCGCGAGTTCGACTCGCACTTGTCTGGTTATTTATTTATTTTTGTTTGACTATTCAAAAGTACCTCTAAGGGTTATTTGAAATAAACTATTTGATTTCGATTTTGATTTTGCCAAGCTAAACTGTGCGCATAAACTTCAGTCTGTATTGATATAAAATGGTCTACCAACTCGAAACTTCAGAAATATCTAAATAAGTCATGTTTATTGAATTTCCAATTAAGTACAAATTGTTTCGTAGAACCTTGCTCATACCTACTCGTATTTACTGTTTATTACCGAGTATAATTTGGAATTTTCCTATTAAGTAAGATATTATAATGAAAATGTTGGCATTTACAAATTCATCGGCGTAATATCAGTTTAATTTCAACGTCTGCTGCGCTCATATCGTACATGACACGCTTTACGGCTCTGCCACTCGTACTCACTCATAATCTTACCCTCAATTTAATGGCATCCGTTTAATATTCGTAATTATAGAGAGACGCTATTAAATTATTAATCAAAATTTATCGATGTTATTATTCTGCTCGCGGCTTCGCCCGGCGTGAAATACCTTATATTGTCCCAAGGGAACTTTTTGCCGGGATAAAAAGTATTCTATGTCGTAATGCAGATCATAGTCTATTCGTTTTTACAAGCTTTTATTTAACTTGCAATGTATGTATGTGTGTAAGTGTGTTCAGGTCAAATCTTGCAACAGAATTTTAAAGCAGTTATCCACCAACGATTAAGATCAAATGTTGCATACATGTTTAGTTTGGATGACAATGCATGGTTAGCTAAGTGACGTCATTCTAAATTCAATATGGCGGACGGTCCAAGATGGCGAACTTGTTATTTTTGTGCACTGGCATGATATAGGAATCAAATGAAATTTTTTTCTGAGAAGAATACGAAAAAGCTTGTTTTAAAAAAAGACTTTTTTAATTAATATTTTTTTTAAATCCGTTCAGCTGTTTAGACCAGAAAACGAAACAGAAAAATACATTTTCGCAATTCGTAAAAGAGTAAATGTGAAATGGAAGGATGTATAGATTACACCAGAAGTCCAAAATGTATCTCTTTCAAATTAAAGTGACATAACCAAATACCAATGCCTACGTAATTACCACAGAAACTCGGACATATCGGTAGCAATTTGAAACGCTAATAAGTAAGTACTAACTCTTAACGAATCATAATTACAAAGGGTGCACACAGTTTCTTAGGACGGCAGCCGTCTCAACCTTAAAATTGGAAATCCGATTCATCGTTTGAACTAATTTAATTTTACAAGCTTTTTGGGACAGCCCTGACGTAATAAAATTTGCGCCAATCGAAGGAAAACTTCTTAATTAGCGACGGCCTATAACGAAGGCCTCCACGTGACACCCCACCGTTCCGACCACTACGACATTTTCAATTCGTAACTAATTCGCAAAGCGATAAACTCGTCCTTAGAAACTTCGGGGAAACTATTATATATATTCAGTATGTATCTCACGACTACAGTTCTCGGTAGATAATATTGAAATGAAAACTAGAGGGAATAAAATAGAGAGAATTTAAATTAGATAGTATGTTTATTATGACCTTTAATACACTTACGAGAGTTCCCTTGTGGTACATGTATTCGTATTAACTTTGATTTTGCGAAGTACCTAATACATCAAGTCTCGGCAAAATGGCAAAATGTTACGACTATTCGCGGGAAATGAAAAGATATAATTTCCTGCACATCGGTACGAGCTCGTTCGTCGGATTTAGCGTTTCCGTGGAGAGTGAACACGGTGCATGGGGACGGGACTGTGGACACGATGCTGGACGCTCGTACCACACTAATCGAATGACCGACACGTTCCGTCCCCACTCAAGCAAATTACAGCTGTAACAGTTAGAATAGCCTACAATTCACCAACTGTTTTATAAAATTGACTTTTCTTCTCAATTCGTATTACGAACCCCTGCAAACACAGCGGTTTCTTTGCGTTCATTCTTTCTTAAAATTACTTAGCTTTGTATTCAAAGGTTCTGGAACATAACGCAAAACTTGAAGAGAATGTTATCAAAGGAAACGGTTTGGTTTTAAGTAAAAGGAATGTTTCGTTTATTTCAGTTTCGTTATTGTTTTTGTTTGGCAATATTATATTGTTTTTATAAAAACAATGTGAATCCGAAATAAGTAAGATGTTTTGCTTTATTTATATATACCAATTATTTTATCAATTAATACCTACTCTAGGTATCTACTTTGTATGTATTTAGTTGTATTTATATTTTTATCTAATTTAAACGACCCCTGCTGCTAGATAGTAAGTATCTATTTACATCAAAAGCAAAATAAGTAATAAATCTGGAGTTAAATAAACGCTAAAGTCATGAAAATTCCACTCTACGAGTATTTTGTGTACCATTTCGAGAAAGTGCATAAACATTTTACAAAAGCTATTTATCGCGAGCCCACATTAAATATTTAAAGCACGAGTTAATATTGAACATTTAAAAGTCAACGAACGCGAATTTTGAATTTCGAACAGTATAAATGATTTATTACCCGCAAGCGCTTTTCATATTTGGAGACTTAGTTCGGTAAAAAAGTTCAATATTAAAAAACTTCGGTGGGCGGTCGATGTCATTATTTCTGCAAGTCGCCCCTGAGTTTGCGTAATACGATTTCAGAATTTTTTCTCATAAGTTTACCCATTCTTTTATTTTCATCTCTTTCAGGAATTAGACTTGGGAGATTTAAAGTAACAATTTTACGTGCTAAAATTTTATTAGGAGTGTTTTAGTACTGCGGATATTCGATTATTAGATTACACTAGGCGCCGTAAATTACTTCAAAGTCAGCGTTTGGCTTTGATATTCTTATGCAAAGCGTCTCAGTACTAACCGTCCTGTACGGTTAGTACTGAGGCCTTACCGATACTTGCTGGCGTACTTCCGGTCGACCTTGAAGTGCAGCGACGTGCTGCAATGTACTGTTCCGCACGAGAGACCACGGACGCGGACTTTTTAACGCGGAGTGACCGTCAGAAAATCTCTAGATTATTTAAACCACCTATTGACGTCTGGGAGGAACTTTTATCCGAATGGCAATGTAGGTGGGAAAATTCCAACAAGGGCCGACACCTCCACCAATTCTTTCCATCCGTTGGCGTGCGGCTGGCCAGCACGTGGCTGGAAGTGGATCACTGTGTTGCCCAATTTCTCACAGGACATGGTAACTTTATAAGTAAATGATTTTCTTTCAAGGACGTTGCCCCGCCTTTATGTCAGTGTTCTACATCTGACTGCGAATATGTACAATCTGCACATCATATCTTATGGGAGTGTATTCTTTGGCAGAATGAACGTAATATTATATTGAATAATGTACAGGCTGCATCAGGAGTTGTTTACTATACGGACCTTGTGGAAACCAGAACAAATTTCCGTGCGTTCAAGCGTTTTTGCCATACCTATTATTGGAATCAAATATAACAGCTCACAGTGTTAGGACCCACAATGTTTTATCCGTGGTGCTAGGCAACTGGGCTTATCCCAGTTGTAAACGACCCTTTGTGCCTATTGGCCTTGTTTGTTCTGTCTCCTGCTTGATATGGAGGGAAGTGGCAATTTATTTATATTCTTTCCTACTCCTCCGTTATTCTTTTCTGATTAATGTCGTTGCGGGATCCAAGACAGTTAAATTCATTCTCCGGGACTTCGTCGAGCTTTATTGCCTCGGTGCTTTTCTGGTGGTCGCCACTGTTGATTCTGGCTTTCAGGAGTTGCAGTGGTTTGGGAATACTGCGGAGGGATTGTCCCAAGAAAAAAAATAAAATAAAAAAAATGCGTGTAGCTTCTTAGACGCTTAGAAAATACGCCGTGTAGCTTGTGCAGCCCAGCGTACCGACCTCTGTCAACCAGGCATATTCAATAATTTTTGGCAATCCTGTTGTATGACGAAGACGTTATTTTGGCTAAAATAACGTCTTCGATATTAAAACATTCAAAGTTGCCAAAGACGACGATTATATTGGGGGCATCCATAAATAGAAAAAAAATATAAACTTTACATTGTTACTGTGACTTATATCTTTTCTAGCAAATTCAGGTTGATTATTGTTGTACAAATACGGGTATTTTTCTAATAAATGAACTAATTTCCTACCATTTTGCAATAATGAACACGTGCGTCCACTCGATTGCGCCCCGCATATGACATAAGGTACGGTAGGCATGAAGCCAGAGCCATGAACACGTTGCCGCTTCATCGACAGAGCTTCAAGCAAGCGTACACCAAGCGTATAATAACGAATACGCGTCTATGAAGCTGCGCGTCCGTGGACAGTAGGCGTTACTCGTATTCCATTCGTAATTATTCACGTATTCTTGAAAATTTAGGAAAACTTCGCAACAAAAACGGATTCGAAATAATCACGATATTATTATATGAATCGAATACGAGTGAATGCACAAACGCTCTAAAGATATGATGTATTCAGATTTTATTAAGTATACAATCTGAATTAATTTTATCACTGTACCATTATGATAAAATTAAACTTATTAAGTTTTTCTTGGATGCCGCAGCACATCGTTGACATCTCAACATGACAGTGGATTCCAGGATTTGGTGAACACTACACGGGTATCAGTAATTCCAAGATTTCCTTTTCATTTTCACTTGTACCGAGTACTTACATCCAATTACCTGATATACACCCGGCAACAAAGCAAAGCCAGAGTACCAATTCTTCCTGGAATTGCCCCATAGAGTAAAAAAGCGTGACCTTTACAATAATTATTTTGGGACAGGAAGCGAAACAAAAATCCACCTGTTCACAACAGGAATGCGAGCCTTCCCCGAAGGCATTATATAACATTACCAAGAGCCTTATAATTGCCTGTTTTGAGGCTATTTGCTTTAAAATACTCGGACCTTAGACCTGTTTCATTTTGTGGTATAATTTATTCATTTACGGTTTAATTAGGTACGGCCAAGCTTTGTTGGGACGAATATTGGTCTTAGTAGGAGTATTTCATTTCATCTCTTTTGTTATGTTTGAGTTATTATTTCATTGGTAGGTAGGTACCTATAGCTTAGCTACCTCTCTTGTGTCAATTTGTATTGTATCGTGAAAGGGAAAATGATTCACAATGTTTAATTCTCAATATTGATAAGCCAGAAAATATCCTCGCTAATGTACAAATCTTAAAACGGAAAGTTGAGCATCTAGACCACAGATATACAGCATACCTACAGATGCCTCAACCCTTACCTACAATGTAATCGAGCTGACGTAACGAGCGTTTTACGGCTGATTAAGCTTATTATTTTTCTAAGAACATCGATCACGTTTGGTTCCGTTTCACGGATATAGATGGTGTTAGCAGCGTTTTGCAAGTAAAAGAGTTTACTCGATTCGTGAATACTTTTTTTTTAAATACAGCGACGATTTGTTTTATAGTTTTTTTTTGCACGTTTTGACAGTTTCATTGTACCAAAACGTGTTACAAAACCAATTAAAAATTGAGTGAATGCGTAAAAAAAAAAAAAACTACGCCATCTTTTAGAATCAATTGTAAATGATCCATTCAAATAATCTTTTAAATGTGAATTAAGAGCCCAATATGCCTTAATTTTGTGCTTAGGAGAGTTGATTAAACAAGAACATATATTTTTATGATGGTCTCTAGAAAATCTTATATTATATTCACAAAAATCAATAATAAATCGAAGCTAGAAGTCTAAATAAGATCTCTAGTGATATTTATTTGAACCAAATTTTCTTTCTTCGCAATGGGTGCCCGTGCCTAAACCAAGCTGTCCTGGTTTATCAATAAAGAACAATGCCCACTTCCCATACATTTAAAATAGTAATGAATATTAATAATGAAAGTCTCTATCTATCTAGTCTAAGTAATCAATCTTTCATGAAAGATTTCGACTTAAAAAAACATTTTGTAAAAAAATATTACCGACTTCCAAAAAAGAAAACTACAAAGTGAAAAATAACTTTATTTTTGGAAGTCGGTATCTTTGGTAGGTACCAATTTTTTGCGTTATGGACACCGACTTCCAAAAAACAAGTTATTTTTCACTTTGTAGTTTTCTTATTTGGAAGTCGGTGGTATTTTTTTGTAAAAAGTTTTTAATTTTTCACTTTTTTAGTTGTACCTACCTAATAGGCATTAAGTAGCTAAGTAAGGTATAATGCCAGTATAGAATACCCGAATATCATGAAATAGAACATAACAGGTGAAATGAGAGTATACAAGGTGAACTGTACACATCTACGAACCATACTATTACAAAAAAAAGAATATTCATAATCAGTCCACAATGTACGGAGATAACGGTGAACATACATAAAGTCAAACATACAACCTCCTCCTTTTTGGTAAGTCAGTTAAAAATGAGGATTAACGAGAACCAATATTTTTAGTTGAAAAAAAGTGCTGGCTAGAAGGAATACCCTTTCATAGCTCTCTAAGCTCACTTTGCCGTATACGTTTTGAAGAAAAACGTAGACCATAGTAAAGTAACTGTGTAGCCAAGGGTTTAAGTAAAATAAAGTAGTCGCCATTCATAGCCATCATTTATAGGACCACTGGGGCGCTGGCACCATTGCGACATTCATTTTTGTTCTTACTCAACCGAGTCATAAGGCAACTTCACACGATGTTATAAACTTCTTTTGGTGCCCGAAAAGACGGCATAAAAACACGTAACAATAACACCAACACATTACGGTCATATTTTCATGATTCCTCGCTGGAGGCTGAACAACATGTTGCCATAGCAACACTTCCGCAGAGGAAATTGCCTCTCCCCCGCGTTCCATAAATCAAGTCTCAGGTAAAATTTAATATCATTGCTCGAATCAGGAATCTTGCTAGTTGACATTTTGTTTTTAAAAATGGCAACACTCCAATTTTCCGGACGGCATTGTTGGGTTACGGTATAGAATATTCGATCAATTTTGTGTTATACTCGGAAAGCTATTTCATTTTATTCGGTATTTGCTCCCTCTTTCATTTCCTCACTTGTTTTGCCGGCGGCGATAGTGTCAAGTAACGAGGTAACTTGATTATTCTCATTATTTATATACTTGTGCGTACGATACTCGGGTTCCGCGGCAGGATGTTTGTCATTTAACACCAATTAGTAATCATAAACCTCATAAGGATTAGTACTTATTATCTAATCAAGGAAGTTACTCGTGGTTAAAAGAACCTCTGAGCCAATTATTTTGACTTACACGTGCCGTTTTCCTTATATGAATCCGTACGTTTACATATATATCTGACCTTATATGATTTCTGCAGAAATCATATACTTGAAAACAAAAAGTTGTTTTTCCCGAAGCGATTGAGCTTATGTTCACATGGCAATGTTTCGTTACTAACATAAAATCGCAGCCCTTATTTTATAAATAAAGATAAGTTGACCATGTAAACCTTTTGACCATACCTAGTAGCTCTCATTAAGACCCAGTTTTCTATCCTTGGTTAACTCAACCATTGGTCAAATATTTGTATGGCCTACAGATATTTGTTCCGGCTCTGTGTGTCTTGTGTATGTGAATTTAAATGTTTGTAAACGCACCCACGATACAGGAAGAAATTCCTAGTGTGGGCAAGGGTTTTAAAAAAAATGTATATGCTAAACAATGGTTTTAAAATTCGGTAAGAGGCGTTTATGCATTATTTTATTGTTAGTCTAACAAATGGACAAATTAATTAATTCTCTAACTTATTTGACAATTTGATAAACAATTGATGGAAAAACGGAGATTAGCGAAATTTAAAACCATTGGTTAGCATATTTAACCATTGGTTCAGTGACTACGGATCAAAGAACTGGGCCTAAGACCCACTTGACTTAACCATCGCCTGATCAAATACTGTCCGTCCATCACGCCACTACAACTATTTGATCGAATCTCGTAAGTTTTAAACGCTCATAACCGAAGCTTGAAACAAAAGAAGTAACTGTTTCCGTGTAGTGCTCGAGACTGGAGTGAGCTCGAGACGTCGCGAAGTATTCCAGTCGGCAGACAGACGAGGTTTGAACAAGTCAGGCAACGTTTCTCGCACGATAGCACTCGAGATGATGTCGACTTATCTGCAGCGCGCTAACTACACACAGAAGAGTCGTTCTAACAAGCCCTGCCTACGAGTTTGAAGCGCTGCAACTGCGAGAGAACTAGTGAATTTAATTTTACTTGATTATGTTGGTGGGTTGGAGTTAGAACTTAGAATATTGCGCTGGGAAGTAAATTATAGTAGGCACGGCTCGACATAGCGTTATGAGTTCACGCCATGTTTCAAGTTCGGTGTTATGAAATTTACCAGTTTTATTCTGCCTAGGGAAGACTATTTTGACTAAATTCTGCTCCATTTGTGTGTAGTGTAGATAAATTATATCTAAGTTATATGCATTTTGAGCAGATTTTTATGACAGTTGGAAATAATAGCGGGTGGCCCTTCTTAAGGGTAAGTGGTCACGTTATATACGGGGTGAAAATAACTTCAATTTCGGCAGACAGTATTCCTGTTTTCGTTTCTTCGTTTTTGACACCGCCTTCCGAAATTGAAGTTATTTTTTACTTTGTATTGTTTTTTTTTGGAAATCTGTTTTATTTTTTTGTAAAAAAGTTTTTAATTTTCACTTTTTCGTGGTACCTATTGGACAAATTGTATAGTAAGGTACCTATAATGCCCACAGTGATGCCATAATATATCTATAGATAATAGTGGAACGAGAGTGTACCAGTGTAAACTGTACACATCTGCGTACCCGTTTATAGCATACTGGCGTGATGGTATGATATGAAATGGTGATAATAAAGAGACATGCGATTGCAGCAATCCCGAGAGATTTACCGTCATTTATTGAAGAGTTCTGTTGTGTATCACCGAAGTTCTTCATCATTCATCATAAATTTCTTTCGAACAAGAAAATATTTTTGCAAATCCGTTTATACCAGGCCCCTCAGAAAGTATTGCGAAAAAAAGTTTTTATATATGGGAGACTGGCCAGTTATAATGTTTTTCGAAAATATGATTATTTATAAGTAAAAATAAGTAAGTTCCAATTTCAAAATTTCCCTCCACATTTTTTGCGAGTTAATTCAAAGTATTGTGTCTCACTGAAATATGGATCTGCGCCGGGAACATTTTAGAGCTATGATTTTATACGATTTCAAGTGTCGCCTGAAACCGGATGAATCGTACGATAGACTTCAAATGGCATTCATGGATGAAGGCCCTTCCAAGGCAACCGTGTATCGTTGGTATAACGAATTCAAGCGCGGTCGACCAACTTTGGGGGATGACGAAAGAAGCGGTCGCCCTTTGACGGCTGTTACCGAAGAAAACGTGCTAGCAGTGAAAAATTTAATCCAAGACAATAGGCGAATTACATATCAGGAGATTCAACACATATTGAAGATTGGATCGGGAAGCGTTCACGAGATTCTACACAGCCATCTTCGCGTGAGGAGGATAGTATCACGCTGGGTGCCGCACAACCTCACCGATGCTCAGAAGCAGGCCCGGGTGGAATGGTGCCGTGATATGCTTAACAAATTTGAAGCAGGCTCGTCTCGGCGTGTTTACGACATCGTTACAGGTGATGAGTCCTGGATTTATCAATACGACCCAGAAACCAAGCGCCAGTCGACTGTTTGGGTGTTTCAAAATGAGCCAACGCCTACCAAAGTGAAGCGATCTAGAAGCGGGGGTAAGATTTTGATCGCTAGCTTTTTTAATTTGACTGGCCACTTGGTATCAATTCCCTTACGGGATCAAAGAAGCATTAATGCCGAATGGTATACTACCAAATGTTTGCCAGAAGTTTTCTCTGTTATAAGCAACAAGCGACCAAACACAGGGCTCCGCGGGCTACTGCTCCACCACGACAATGCACCTGCGCACACCGCACTCAAAACGAGGGACTTCCTGGACAGCACGCCAGTCAAACTCCTGGGTCACCCTCCTTACAGCCCTGATCTAGCACCGTGTGACTTCTTTTTATTCCCAAAAATAAAAAATCAGCTCAAAGGGATACAATTTTCGTCGCCGGAAGATGCGCTGGCTGCGTTCGAGCAGGCTGTAAACGAGGTGTCTGCGGCGGACTGGAAAAAGTGTTTTGAAAACTGGTTTAGGCGCATGAATCTTTGTATAGAGGCTGGTGGAAAGTACTTTGAAAAGATTTAATAAAAATATATGTACGTATAGAACAATTTTTTTTAGTTTCGCAAAACTTTCTGAGTGTCCCACGTATATGACGGAATTATGCCTGTACATACATATATATATCCGAATTGAGAACTTCCTCCTATTTGGAAAGTCGGTTAAAAAACACTAAAAGGAATCACGAGGCCGATTTTGATGAAAACTAAAAACGAAAACTTAATGTCAGCGTAGCGTTATTTTCTTTTAAATCTCGAGAAGGCACCTAGCTTTTTTGGTCTCGCAGGGCTTATTATTTCTTTTTATATATTTTTTTTGTTTTTGCTTATCTCGTGTCTCCTGTGCGGATGCCCATTTTTTCTTGTTTCTTTCTTATTCATTCTATTATTCCTAAACACGTGCTGTATAATTACACCATTCGATAGTGTCGCTAATAAGGATCATTTTTAACAAAATACTTATTTTGCCTACATTAACAACCTCCCTATTAGGTACACCTTAAATTATGAAATGATGGCCATCATTTTCAGCAAATAGTCAGATTCGTTAACTCAAGCATTGTGCTTCATTCAGTATTACAATAATTTTGATTAAGTTTTGAATATTCGCTAGAGATTTTTTCATGTCATCAATTGTATGATACGAGGATTCGTAGATTTTCTACAAAAAAAAAAAAGCATTTTGTTAAAAATGCGGCTTTACCCCAAGTTACATTACTTTCCAAAATTCGATCCATATCAGCGACACTATCGAATGGTATAATAATACAGCGGGTTCAATTTCTAGCTAAGAATAAAGATTTTTGAAAATATAATGATGCAGTTTTAGTTTTTTAAAATCGGTCTCGTGACTCCTTTGAGTGTTTTTCGCTATGCCTCATATTTTCGGATTTGGCCATCCACATCCAAAAAACTCAACATGTATATAGTATGATGTGTTTACCTATAAGGGACATATTTGCAAAGAATGAAGATCAATGTACAATTGTATGTAATTTTATTAGAAGAAATATTAACAGAAAATAAAAGATAATAAAAATATGTAATATATTTGTAGTTGGTGTTCCGATCAAATAAATAAATATTCCCATTCTGGAAAGACCATCATTTAAGCCTATGTCATCCACAGCTGGACAAAGGCCTCCCCCAAGCGTTGCCACAACGAACAATCCTGTACTGCGTGCGGTTTCCCGCGGCCTTCACCAGGACATCGGTCCACCTTCTGAGAAAGCTTAGAACACAGCGCAACCAGAAGTGATTGCCACACCAGCACCTTTCGGCCCTATCGATCATCGTGTTTGACACAGCCCGAAGAACTTCCAAACTTAAAATGCAGGTAAGATATTGGGAACAATGTTTTCATGCGTTGCCTCAGTTTGTGGACCTTAATATCTGTATCTGGCGGTAGTATGAAGAACTACGGCAATCATAGAGCTCTAGTAGTTCTAGTACGTAGGCACAGACGATGCGAAGCCGAGTGTTTTCATCAGCTTACGCTCACTCACTTTACATACCCATACACTCCAAGTCACAATTTACACCTGTTTCTTATATTTGAATTAAGTGACAAACTAGGTAAATATAGATTATCAGCAAAAAAAATTGTCGATAGGGCAAAAAGGTTCTGGAGTGGGACCGCGAACCGGAAGACGTTGCGTTGGTAGGCCTCCCGACACGTGGACCGATGACCTGTTGAAGGTTGCGGGGATCCACTGATTGCGAGACGCAAGGGACCGGTCAATTTGGCGACGCTTTGGGCAGGCCTTTGTCCAGCAGTGGACGTCTTTCGGCTGACATGATGATGTTGATGACAAAATATGTATAAATGTGAATAAAAATAATAATCGATATGTGGCTTACATAATCGTTCTATTTTGAATAGGTAATCTACATTACAACGATGAGTGTGTGCATCGCTAAAACAATCTGTAAAACAAAACCGTGAATCTTAGGCGAAGTAAGCGACGTGCCCTAGCATAAGGTGGAATACCGGTTCACTTCACATAGTTTTCACGGTGAGAGATGTTTACTGAAGTGACCGGTAATTTGATCATAGTCACCATCACCAAGTGGTGAAATAAACCTACCCGAAAAAAAATTGTGTAGGCGCGTTATTGTAAGGGCCAATTACGCCAACACCTACATATATAAAGTTGAGCTTACTCATATGCCCAAAAGAAATCTCTTAAAATAAAATAATAATAATAAATAATAATAATAATAAATCTTTATTCAGATATTACAAAAGGTAAAAAAAACAGTTTAAATCTTAGATAACTAATGTAGGTATAATAATGTAAGATGCCTGTACTAGGTAATCCTGTATCACAGGCTGTAAAATAACGACACAATAACTCAAGATTTTCTACTCCTCATTAATTTCTACAAAAGTTAGACTTACCTAAAATATCAAACACGCAAACATTTTTCTTGCGTATTTTATTTAATCACGTTTTAAATAGAATTTTCGTCATAAATTGCTTGGCAAACGTGGGCACTCTTAAATAACATTGTTATGACATTAGGCTTACACCGAAAATGGTAATTGATAAAAAATGTAAGCGACTACCGTCGGCCACTTCCAGCATAATAGATGCTGGGACGGAACTTATGACGTACTTTAAAATTTACATTTGTGTCGTTATTACAACACTGTGGCTAATGTTGAGCACCACCTTACATCATTTTTATTAAGAGCTTAATGGATATTAATCAACTACTTTTTCACCAAATCAAGGATATTGTTTTCCCCACACAAATGTATAACTAACATTACTGTTTCCTCGAGGATTAGTCAGTGGCATACTTATAATACACAAACATTTCACCAGCCATTAGGACGTGAGTATATTGCCATCAACCCTGTACAATACCAAACACCGGGCTGTTACCGAGAAATACCTAAATAAAAAACCCAAAACAATCAATCTGCCTAGCCTTTTCTCAACTATATTGGGGTCGGTTTCCAGTCTTACCGGATTTAGCTGAGTACCAGTGTTTTACATGGAGCGACTGCCTATCTGACCTCGACAACTCAGTAACTGGGTAACACGGTACCACTTGGCAAGACTGCTTCTGACTACCCGATACGACTGTCAAAGATCTTCAAATGACAGCCGGGACCAACGGCTTAACGTGCTTTCCGATGCACGGAGGAAACTCGGTATGTTGAAATGGTCACCCATCCACGGACCGACCTCGTCAACGATGATCGACCCGTGCGGCTGTTATTATTTAGCCACAAGCTCCTCCACAGTAAAAAAACCCAAAACAACAGAGTAATAAAGGTAAGTACCTATAACCCTAAACGAAACTTCACTTAGTAAGTCCCACCGCATAGCCAGTGATTTATATTCATCCATTACACATTAAACCTCAGGATCTTAAAATGAAGCGGCTCATAAAACAAGAGGAACACTCCAGCCTCCAGCCCGATGGCTTTATTTCACTGATTCGGCAAATGACATTGATAAATGGTCCACTCTATCAATCAAAGCAAATTGTACTGTAAGCTTTTAACAGGTAGCTCCGAATGAATGGTAGTGTCAAAATATTATTAAAGCGATATTCTCTCCTTTGTGAACGCAAAATGTAGCTGTTTATTGGAACAGAAAACATTTCGAATAGGTTAACACGCAGGTACCTACTTGTAACAAAAAAACAAACTGTTTCAAAGTAAAGACTCACATATTTAATATTATGATCATCAATATGAGCCTCTAAATACATAATTATAATTATGTATATTGTACGGGACGGACGTGATCGTCCAAGACCGACAGGCAATCGGGAGGTTGTAAGGCTCCTGCTTGAACGCGTTGACGCCCCTTGCACCTATTGTTCAGTTGTCATCTGGTAACTACGGGCCTTGGAGACACTTGAAGGCTGCCAAGTATGTTGAGGTGAAAACGTGATGTCCAGGTTAAATAAAAAACTATTTGTTCATGGCCAGAAGCGACGTTCCTTCATGGTCCTCGATGCGCAATGATGCGTGGAAATACTTTAAGTGAAATAATGGCTACGAAATGTTCACGCGCCTGCGCACTATTAAAGAAGCGAACTCGACCGCGACGAGGACCACAACATTCCGACCGCAAAAACTTTATTTCTAAGAAAAATATACCTTATGACTCGTAGCTTAAAACTGACAGGAACTACCCTTCCACTGGACCGATTCTGGTGAAACTTGCACCTTCGGATAGGTCTCGAGGAGACCTTCCCTCCGGTCTTTGATTCAGGTCCCTAGCCCCTACCATCAGGGAGTTCTCGTAAGGAGAACGTCAAAGAAAGGGAATTCCCGCCAGTTTGAAGCTTTACAATCGAGTTTCTCCTAAAACTAGACATGTTAGCTCTAGGGTACCAGCGAGGGACTTGGAGCCCTCCTACTGGGCCGTTGACACACATAAGTGTTACAGTTATATTCAAAACATTCAGGCGTACAGCCGCGAAATGGTGCGAGAAGTTAGCTTATGCCCCTGATCTTGGCACATAAACTCGATTCCTACTCAGACCGCTGGGTGGATTTTCAAGTTACATTCACACCCGGGTAGCCCTCGTGATGGGCTATCCCAAGGTAGAAGTCCGGTAGCTACATGTCCAACCCCCGATGAGCTATCGTTTGTTACAAGTTTGTTTACATAGCGAATCCATGTAACCTCGCACCATATCAGGTCGCTTAACTCCTCAACCACCAGAGCTAAGCTCCTTCCGGAAGTGTGGTTGGGTAGCTGGAAAACTAGGCTGTCTGACGGCGGTACCCTGATGGGTGTACCACCAGCCTTTCCGCAGCTTAAGGTGCCGGGAAGCGGCCGAATACTAAATTTTACGTCGTCTCACAGCTTTAATGTGTCTGTGTGCGTTATATTCACCTATATACTAGTTTTGTGTCATGACTGAGTCTAGGCGCCCGCCTGTGGGTCCACGAAGGTAATGCTTCAGACAGCATATCTATAACTGACCAGGCACCAAGTGTCCCTGGACGTAGTGACCCGTCGGCAGACGCATAGAAACGTCCATGCCGGCATACACAGACACATCACTTCAAGCAAGTGATGTCTATGTACTAGAATTACACAGGTGCTATCTATTTATAGGGCCTAGACAAAATTCTAGGTCACCTAGAAGCGCTAAATGGCTTGTATCGAATTTTCAAAACACTTACTTGAGTAAAATGTATGTATATTTCCCTTTTTAGAGTGAAAATGCACTATGACTGGCCATGTACTGCTATTATGTATAATTTCTCAGTCATGGTATCCAGCCATCCTATCTAGAACACCTAGGTGGTGTTTCCTAACAAAACAATTACGTGTAAGGAAATAATCTGATTGGTAGGTGAATATAATACCTATAGCACTACTTGATACCCTGCCAATTTTGGGGGGTCTAAAATAAGTAAACAAAATATTTTTATTTCCTTAAAACTATACATTTATCATATATCTAAGGTACCTTATGTATAACTCTAACACATAAGCGCTATATGCGCACTCTAAACTATGTAAAAGCCCCTAAAACATGAGTTTAAAGTTATCAAAATTCTACAATAACTGGTTTTAGTATAAATATAAGGTGCCGCCCTCTTACAGGTCATTGTGAACTAAACGCTCGTTGAGGACGGTTGAGTTTACGGAGTTAAATACTTGTTTCTTTCCGTAATAACATAGTCAGTATGCATATTAATGCTTCTAATTTATTGTTATTAGACTATATAACTCTATTATATACTGATAGACACACAAAATATAATTTTAGTGTCTCAAAAACATGAACAAAATTAGTTACGGGCTTTACTATAAAAGGTTTTTTCACCTACCGACATCGCTTAGTATGCGATGGCGCTCTGGGGTGAGCAGACGTGTGTCTGTCAATACTATTTATTTTTTACATATGACTACCTATGTAAATGGTGACGTATCGTCGCGAACATCTCTCCCGCCGTGCAGTGTCGCGTCGACTCGATGCTACGTTGGCGCGGCGCTGCATCAGCATTGTGAGCGGCGCACGTCGGCAGCGCTCGTGACCTCGACGCTCTGCGACACGTCGCTCAGCTCTCGCCGCCGGAACTCTGCTGCGCTCACTTTGGCAAGGGAATGAGCTTCTTCACCGGACGCTTTAGAGTGCCGCCAGTGGTGCGCACCTCAGCGGTCCGGACTTCTCCATCAGGGCCAGGGTATATGGCCTCAATGCGGCCTCGCGACCACGTGTTGCGAGGCAGCTGCCCGTCCGCGATGAGGACGGGGTCGCCCACCAGCAGGCCAGGCCCGCGGCTATGGGGCTCCCGCCGGTTTTGGAGCTCCGGCAGGTATTCTCGCACCCACCGGCGCCAGAACATGTCGGCCAGGATTTGTGACCGACGCCACATCTTTTTGTGGTCGATGTCTTGCTCGGTGAACACGCCGGGGTTTGGGAGTCTAGCCGACCCACCAAGTAGGAAGTGGTTCGGCGTGATAGACTCGTCGTCATCGCCGTCGACTGATACATGTGTCAGCGGGCGGCTATTTACCGTGTACTCTGCCTCACAAATCAGTGTGGACAACACCTCTTCGTGTGGGTGTTTCTCTGTGGGTACGGTATACAATGCGTTTTTTACGCAGCGAACTAGACGCTCCCATGCGCCTCCCATAAAGGGCGCTGATGGGGTGATGAAGCGCCAAGTGATGCCTCGGCGACTGGCCTCCTCTCGGAAGGCCTCTCGTAGCTCTCGATCGGCACCGTGCATGTTGGTGCCGTTGTCTGAGTGGATCTCAGTTGGACATCCTCTGCGGGCGGCGAAACGGCGCAGCGCTAATATTGCGCTGTCTGCGCTGAGGCTGGCGGCGATCTCGAGGTGGACAGCTCTTGTGGTGAGGCATGTAAACAGTGCTACATATCTCTTGTGATGCTGGCGACCCACGGTGACAGATAGCGGGCCGAAGTAGTCTAGCCCGGTGTACGTGAACGGCCTTTGGTGATGAGCCAGGCGCGTTCGTGGGTGGTCGCCGGTCGCTGGCACAGGTGCTTGTGCCTTACGAATACGGCACTGAAGACATTGTGCCAGTACTTTTTTGGTGGTGGGACGCATCCTTACGACCCAATAATGCTGCCGTACCTCATTTATTGTGAGTTCAGTCCCACTATGTAGTAAGCTGCGGTGTGTCCAGTCTATATAGAGCTGGGTTATATGATGGTCGCCATGTAATATTGGCGGTCGCCTTACATCTTCTGTGACCTCGTCAGTGGCGGCTATACGGCTTCTAATACGTAGTAGGCCATCTACTACTTCTATTTGCAGCGCGTGTAGCGGACTATTTTTGTCCACTATTTCATGTGCATGCAATCTAGCTATTTCTTGAGCGAACGATTGCTGCTGTGCAACTTGTACGAGTATTTTCTCGGCTTTTTGAAGAAAGCTCGCATCTATGTACTGCTTTCGGACTTCTGGCGCTATGTATGACGGCTTGGTTGCTGCAGTCGCTGTCTTCTTTTTCTTTCGCCAGTCCGTGTCCTCCTCAGCGTTTTTCCGGGTTCTTTTGTAGAACGTTTTCTCTGTCCTTTGTTTACAGAGATGTATAAAACGTAGGACGGTAGCAGTCGCACGTAATAGCCGCTCCCATCTCGAAAAGTTGACGGGATTAGGTATAGCTTCTATGAGCTTCGAAGTGTATGTATGTCTGTCTGTTATTTTCTCCAAAACAGATTTTTCTTTTTCTGTGACAGTGAGCGTTCTTTCCTCTCCTGTCTCTTCTGTGATTGGAGGTTTTTCTGATGGCCATGAAGAAGGGTCTTCATACAAAAAACTTGGGCCACAGAACCACTCGTGTTGTGAGTCAAACCTCGGCGGCACGTCACGAGTCGCTATATCGGCGATGTTCAACTTCGTGGATATCCATCGCCAATCCTCCACTTTGCTACCTTCTTCTATGGCAGCTATGCGATGAGCTACGAAAGCTTTATAGGTTCGTGCTCCTTTTCTAATCCACGACAAGACTGTTTTGCTGTCTGTCCAATACGTGACCGACGATGGATTGTTGTCGTGTTCACGTTTCACAGCTGCAGCCAGACGGGTTCCCATCACCGCTGCCTGCAGCTCGAGGCGCGGTATCGATTGTAGCTTTAATGGAGCTACTCTCGCCTTGGCCATGACTAGGCTCACCTTCTGTGTGCCTACTGCTGTGGTGGCTCGCCAATACACAGCTGCTGCGTATGCCAACTCGCTTGCGTCGGTAAATACATGTATTTGTATTTCTGTGGCATCACTATAACCAGGATAACATCTTGGTATGCTGATGCCCTTGAGCTGCCGCAGGTTTTCGATCCAACTTCTCCACTGAGATGCCAGGTCAGCGTCTAATAGCTGGTCCCAATCGACGCCTCGCCTCCAAGCTTCTTGCAATATTTGTTTAGCTCGAATCGTAACAGGCGAGGCTAGTCCTAGGGGGTCGTATAACGACATGACAATTTTGAGAGCCTCTCTTTTTGTAGGGGCCTCCTTTTCTAAAATTCCTGGCGGCAGTCTCGCAAGCGTTAGGTTGAAACCTAGCGTATCTTCACTAGGTCTCCAAATCAGGCCGAGTATTTTCTCTGCGCCTGCTGTATCTCCGATGTTCACAACCTCAGTGCAGGTTTGTGACGGATCGATATTTTCTATCAGGCGCTTACTGTTTGATACCCATTTTGTTAGGTCAAACTTCGCCTGTTGGTGTATTTTCTTCACCATTGTCGCGACTTCTGTCGCTTCTTCGACTGTTTTATAGCTGTCCAGATAATCGTCCATATAATGGCTCTCTACTATAGCTTTCACTGCTACTGGATGCTGTTCGATGTGCTTTCTTGCGTTCCAATTTTTCGCAAAGATAGCGGTGCACGGCGAGCTTGCCGCGCCGAAAATGATGGACGTCATACGATATTCTTCTGGGGCTCCATCTCTTCTGTTGCCTCTCCATAGGTAGCGAAGTGAGTCTCGGTCTTCACTTCGTACTTTTACTTGCATGAACATCTCGGCTATGTCTCCGGAGATGGCCACGCAGTGTCTACGAAATCTCATCATGACGCCGGGCAGCGACTGCAGCAAGTCTGGTCCAGTTAGCAGGAAGTCGTTGAGTGACTTTCCTCTCGATTTTGCGGCGGCATCATGTACTATTCGAATTTTCTCTGGCTTCATGGGGTTGAAGACATCGAAATGAGGCAGGTACCAGGTTTTTCCTGGCGTGCTTGACTTGGGAGCCTTCTCAGCATATCCCTTTTCTATCAGGGAGTCCATCTGTTGTGTGTATTTCACACGAAGAGCGGGGTTTTTATCCAGCTTCTTCTCTATGGAGACTAGCCTTTTGAGTGCTGTCTCGTAACTATCGGGCATCTCTATTTTTTCGTCCCGCCATAACATAGCGGTTTCTATGTGCCCATTTCCTAACTGTCTTGTGTGACGGTTCAGTATATCTTCTGCCCTCTTCTGGGGGTCAGAAGCTGGTTGTCGTGGATTGATAGCCAACGACTCGATAGCGAAGAATTCACGGAGCTGCTCGTTCAGTTCCGCATCTTGCCTTGCGTCAACGGACTGACACCCGTTGACATAGTGCACCTGCTGGCCCAGTGTTCTGGTGTGCGCGCCGTGCAATGTCCAGCCCATCATGGTTTTCGACGCGATGGGTTGGCTTCTAGGTCCTCTGCGGACTTCAGTGGCCAACAACAAATGCCAGTTGTCTTGGCCGACGAGTATCTTTGGCACTCCAGCAGGATACGTAAGCTGCGACGTCAAGTCTCGAAGGTGCCTACAGCGGGTTACGTCTTCTTGACTGACTGCCTGTGGTGACAGGTTGAGCTTCGAAATGGTGCGCGCCTTGAAGGGCACCCTATCTCTCATACGACTTGTGAGAGTGACGGTTATACGTCTCGATAAGGGAGTGTCGATCATGGTGTTTCCAATAGCACCGATCTTCAGAGGGTCGATTGGGCTCACTGCTCCCACTCGCTGAGCGATTGCTTCGTCGATCAGCGAAACGGTGGATCCGTCGTCAAGGAGTGCGTATGTGTCTGCCTCTCCCGCCGGTCCTATTACCCGGACCGGTATCATCTTCAGGAAAGCTTGACTCGATTCAGTTCGCGAACTGGCCACCGTCTCCTGAGACTCCTTCTTCTCTTCTGGAACAGCAGGCTTCCTTGTCCTGTCTGTTTGAGGCTTCTTACCCCTATGAAGAAGTCGATGGTGCGTGGCTGTACACCCCTTATGATCACACTGCTTCTTGTTGCAAGTGTGTCCAGCACGACGTTGTCTTAGGCAGCGATAGCACAAGTTGTAATTCTTGGCTAGCTCCCATCTTTTGTCACTTGCTGCGTCTCTGAACCTTTGGCAGTCAGACGCGTAGTGACCACTTTTGTCGCAAATTCGACATTTGTTTACCGGCTTGTCGGTAGCTGTATGCGTCCGTTGTATGACGCGTTTTCCCGCTAGAGAATCCGTTTCCTTAATGTTCTCAGGCGGGGCGAATGCACTGCAGAAGTGAGCTTGCTCGGTTATGAAGTCGCTGAAGAGTGACAGGTCCGGCAGCGACTGGTACTTTTCCGTGTACGTTCTGTACCATTGTACACGCAGAGAATTGGGTAGCTTCTCAGTTAGCTGGCGCACCAGCTCGGCATTGAGCAGATAGTGCCCCTTCTTGAGAGCTCGCAGAGTGACAACTCCGCTTCTGACTCGACTTGCAAAGGTGCAGATGTCCTTGGGCGACTCGCTGCATTTTGGTAGCCCTCTAAGTCGGTCCGTTTCGGCCTGAGCTATTGAGTCAGGACGTCCAAACTGTAGTTCCAATTCTCTCATGATCTCATCCGGCTTTGCGTTCCCGATGAGCTCTGAGCTCACTGTCTCCAGTGCGCGACCACGCAAGCTCCTTCTGAGTCTTGCCGTGTTTTCTATGTCGCTGAAGTAGGCATGAGTTGCCTCGTAAATGGCTCGAAAAGATAGCCATTCTGTATGAGCTCCACCGAAATTCGGCAGAGTCATGATAACCTGCGACGCCGATCGGTTAGGCGTCCATGGTTCGATTTTTCTGTCGGCTAGCGACGCTATAGCGGATGTCAGCTCCGTTAGAAAAGGACGGAGTGACTCTTTCGCTTCTATTTGCCTTGGCGGCTCCACGTTGGACGGCTCTGTCCTAGGTGGTTCGATGTTAGACTTCACTTGTGGGTGTTCTATATGGTCGATATGTTTCCGGGAGTCCGCTATAGCGTCGACGGCCGCAGCTGGGGTCCAATCGTCATTGTCCCCTTTGGCGGCGTCATTCTCCCTCAACGGTGTGGGCTCTGGCGCCTCTTCGAGCCACGAACGGACATACTCTTCATTAGAATTTCTGTCATCCATATATTCATCCTCAGAAGCTTCTTCTTCTGCTTTTTGAAGTGCTAACTTAGCGAGTTCCAACTTTATTTTCAATAAGTCTTCACGAGCTCTTGAATTTTTCTTACGTGACCGGGTCGACTTGCTAGTTGACGGCGGTCCAGTATGTTCGATACGGGCGTCACCCCGGGTAGCCATTACTTCTCCTTGAACAAAGGTCTTATCCTGGATCCTTTGTTTTCTACCAGAAGGCTTCAGTGTTTTTTCTGAAGAATCTTCTGATTTCGATGCCTTCCTGCGTGTGCTTGGTTCCTGTGGTTCCTCCTCCACATGTGTGGGCGTGTTGTCACCTATCTGTGACGTTGGTGGGCTTCTGACTGGTATGGACTTTTCTGTCCCTTCAGTAGTAGACGGTGAGCGTGGGGGCAGCTGATGTTGTACGCCCGCACCTGGACGCTCAATGGGGACTGTCCATGATTCAGGCCTCTTGTCCTGGGATCTGGTAGTCGGCATCCTGATTGGTTCAAAATTTCAGTTTGAATACGCCAAGTCCAAGTCCAATCTTCAACTTGTCTTCAAAACGTTGGCTCGAAACGGCTGAGTCCAATTCTAGACTTCTTCAAAATGTCAGTTCGAATCGGCTGAGTCCAACTCTAGACTTCAACACGAACTGGTTGACATCTATTTTCGAGCTTCAAAACGGCTATGTCCAAACTTAATTTTTTCTTGAAAACTGCTAAGTGGTAACTCTGGGTTAAGTCCGATTTCAGTCGTCGGCTTGAAGAGGGTTCGCTTCCTTTTTCAAACTTCGAAAAGTATCTCCAAACTCCGGGTTAGTTTAAACTCCGGGTTATATCCGACCCTCTTAACTCCAGGTTATTCTTCAAACTATAAGTCGCTAGTCAGTCTTCAAAACTATAAGTTCCAAATCAGCTTCAAACTTCAATGTTGATACGTAAACAAGTTCACTATAAGACTTTCAACACAAAATGGGTAAGCACATGAGCATATGTTTTCACTGTACTTACTGTTGTCTAAGTGTCAACTTGTCCAGCAGCCTCCAAGGTTGAGCAGCCGGTCTGGTACCAATCACTGAACTGTTGGTCCAACTCTTGACGTTAGTAGTCACTTCAGACTCCAGATATCCAGGTTTGAAACTCCAGACTTCGATCGAGAGCTTCTATCTCGATAACGACTATTTGTTTTTAAACAAATTCTAAGTCGAAAATAAGCCTTCAGCTATAACGCTTCAGGAAATTTCAGCAACTATTTTTTCGTTCTATTTTATAGAACAAGTCGCCCACACGACTATTCAATATGCTTCTGTGTGTAAGCCTCTTCTTGGATAACGCTTCAGCGATAATCCTTCAGCCGTAACCCTTCAGGAATTCTATGAACGTCGTATGTTCGTTCTATCTCCTAAACGAGCTCCCAACACGCTGTTTGAAAACTCCGATTATGAGTTTCCTAGCGATAACTCTTCAGGCTATGCTATATTCCTTCAGGATACAGTTTCTGTGTAATCTTCGATTACTGTGAATTCTCAGTAAGCAGGTTACACAACAGAAACAGCTCAAAAAACCGTCTTTTCGCGACGGTAATCACACGGGAACGGTTAGCTTCTCAGGAAGCCGGTAGAACCACAGAAATAGCTCAGGAATGGCTGCTGTGTCCCAGCAAAATGGTTGTCTTCCAGGTAGTCCACGCGTGGGCCTAATCCACTCGTGCACTCTTCACGACTGTAGTCGCTCTGGAAGTTTCTACTATGAGACGATAGTACGTTGCGCCTTTTGACGACGCTAATCACCGAGTAATACGGTTGCTGACCAGTAACTGGGTTATCTCACCCAGGAAACGGGTTTCTATCGTCCCAGAGTGTACGCTATGTTTTTGACTGTTAAAGAAACATGATCTTAACCCTGGCACTTGTAAGGTTTACGAGATGGAACGTCAGTATTCTTATTTCCCTGGAACTTTTCTCACGAACGCAACGCTTAGTACCCCAGTTGGCACATTTGTGTGGTGTGTAATCTTACCAGATTTATATTGAGGGTACCTTGAGATATTTGAGCATCAGTTTTCTTTGTTCTCACGAATGTTCACAGGCGTGAGCGTCAGTTTTCTTTGTTCTCAGGTACTAGTTTTCACAGGAACGATACGTTTTGACATTACCCAAGAAACAGGAATGTAACCTCAGTATATAAGGTCACTTTACATCAGGCTTGTTTGTTCTCAAGGCAGCGTTCGTGTCCCCAGGGCATCAGGCTTCTTTTTTCACAGGAATGGGACATCAGTTTTCTTTGTTCTCGGGAACAAGGCTCTTCCTTGGCCTATATTTTCACAGCGTCCGGGACATCAGTTTTCTTTGTTCCCTCGAACAAGGCTCTTCGTTGGCCTATATCTTCACAGCGTCCGCTGGTCTGGTATGTTTCCCAGAAAATTCGGCTCGACAGGACCAGCAAATGTACGGGACGGACGTGATCGTCCAAGACCGACAGGCATTCGGGAGGTTGTAAGGCTCCTGCTTGAACGCGTTGACGCCCCTTGCACCTATTGTTCAGTTGTCATCTGGTAACTACGGACCTTGGAGACACTTGAAGGCTGCCAAGTATGTTGAGGTGAAAACGTGATGTCCAGGTTAAATAAAAAACTATTTGTTCATGGCCAGAAGCGACGTTCCTTCATGGTCCTCGATGCGCAATGATGCGTGGAAATACTTTAAGTGAAATAATGGCTACGAAATGTTCACGCGCCTGCGCACTATTAAAGAAGCGAACTCGACCGCGACGAGGACCACAACATTCCGACCGCAAAAACTTTATTTCTAAGAAAAATATACCTTATGACTCGTAGCTTAAAACTGACAGGAACTACCCTTCCACTGGACCGATTCTGGTGAAACTTGCACCTTCGGATAGGTCTCGAGGAGACCTTCCCGGTCTTTGATTCAGGTCCCTAGCCCCTACCATCAGGGAGTTCTCGTAAGGAGAACGTCAAAGAAAGGGAATTCCCGCCAGTTTGAAGCTTTACAATCGAGTTTCTCCTAAAACTAGACATGTTAGCTCTAGGGTACCAGCGAGGGACTTGGAGCCCTCCTACTGGGCCGTTGACACACATAAGTGTTACAGTTATATTCAAAACATTCAGGCGTACAGCCGCGAAATGGTGCGAGAAGTTAGCTTATGCCTCTGATCTTGGCACATAAACTCGATTCCTACTCAGACCGCTGGGTGGATTTTCAAGTTACATTCACACCCGGGTAGCCCTCGTGATGGGCTATCCCAAGGTAGAAGTCCGGTAGCTACATGTCCAACCCCCGATGAGCTATCGTTTGTTACAAGTTTGTTTACATAGCGAATCCATGTAACCTCGCACCATATCAGGTCGCTTAACTCCTCAACCACCAGGGCTAAGCTCCTTCCGGAAGTGTGGTTGGGTAGCTGGAAAACTAGGCTGTCTGACGGCGGTACCCTGATGGGTGTACCACCAGCCTTTCCGCAGCTTAAGGTGCCGGGAAGCGGCCGAATACTAAATTTTACGTCGTCTCACAGCTTTAATGTGTCTGTGTGCGTTATATTCACCTATATACTAGTTTTGTGTCATGACTGAGTCTAGGCGCCCGCCTGTGGGTCCACGAAGGTAATGCTTCAGACAGCATATCTATAACTGACCAGGCACCAAGTGTCCCTGGACGTAGTGACCCGTCGGCAGACGCATAGAAACGTCCATGCCGGCATACACAGACACATCACTTCAAGCAAGTGATGTCTATGTACTAGAATTACACAGGTGCTATCTATTTATAGGGCCTAGACAAAATTCTAGGTCACCTAGAAGCGCTAAATGGCTTGTATCGAATTTTCCAAACACTTACTTGAGTAAAATGTATGTATATTTCCCTTTTTAGAGTGAAAATGCACTATGACTGGCCATGTACTGCTATTATGTATAATTTCTCAGTCATGGTATCCAGCCATCCTATCTAGAACACCTAGGTGGTGTTTCCTAACAAAACAATTACGTGTAAGGAAATAATCTGATTGGTAGGTGAATATAATACCTATAGCACTACTTGATACCCTGCCAATTTTGGGGGGTCTAAAATAAGTAAACAAAATATTTTTATTTCCTTAAAACTATACATTTATCATATATCTAAGGTACCTTATGTATAACTCTAACACATAAGCGCTATATGCGCACTCTAAACTATGTAAAAGCCCCTAAAACATGAGTTTAAAGTTATCAAAATTCTACAATAACTGGTTTTAGTATAAATATAAGGTGCCGCCCTCTTACAGGTCATTGTGAACTAAACGCTCGTTGAGGACGGTTGAGTTAACGGAGTTAAATACTTGTTTCTTTCCGTAATAACATAGTCAGTATGCATATTAATGCTTCTAATTTATTGTTATTAGACTATATAACTCTATTATATACTGATAGACACACAAAATATAATTTTAGTGTCTCAAAAACATGAACAAAATTAGTTACGGGCTTTACTATAAAAGGTTTTTTCACCTACCGACATCGCTTAGTATGCGATGGCGCTCTGGGGTGAGCAGACGTGTGTCTGTCAATACTATTTATTTTTTACATATGACTACCTATGTAAATGGTGACGTATCGTCGCGAACATATATTTTACAGCGAATTTAGGCCGTACCCTGACCAAAAAATCTTGAGCATTTCTAGTGCCCTAGCGGCACACTGGTGGCTCACGAATTACAGTAGTGAATACGCCCAGATTTTAGAATATTTTTTTTATAAAAATGTTAATTGGTCAAAAGAAAAAAGAAAGTTACAAAATATTCGTTATTAAATTGTCTATCCGTTGGTGTTTTATTACGAAAATTAATTGATGAACATCTTACGAGGAGATGCATGCTATGAAAATACCACTATTTTGGAATCAATATTATGTAGAAATTTTATTAATTTTTATTAATTGATATTTCTTTTTAAATAACGAGTAGATAGTTTCTAAAAACTGCACAGAAACAGCTAGCGCGGCGTTTTGCCCGGGAACGCGCCTGAAGTATTTGAGTTTTCCACTTCATTTCACTACACCTATCTCAAAATTTCTGCATAACAAAAGAAATCAAGTTCTAAACGTTCCACGTCCCACGAAAAACTGTCGAACGAAATCTCAATTTCATAAAGGAAAACAGAAATTATAATTTAATAAACTCATTTATCTCAGAAAACATCAAGTGGACACTTAAGCTCCCTATTAAATAAAAAGCACTTTATTAATCCGGGACTTAAAACCAAATTACCAAAAAAATATTACAGAGAAGTTCTAAATAAGCTATCATTATAACTTGCAAGGTTAAGGGAGAATATAGTTACATATATATAGTCTCTTATCGGCGATAAGTCGGTTTCAGAATTTGTAGTTAGAAATATATCAAACTCTACTTAAATGTTAAGTTTTGTCAGGATTTCTGGGCATAGTAGAGCTTGACATATACAACTTCAAATTATTAACAGCAACAACGACTGTCAATAAAATAAAATCTATTTCCGAAAAAATAAACCGATTTCAAAAGCAAAACACTAAAAACTGCAAAATTACTTTCGTTTCGGCAGTCTGTTTTTTGGTACCTCTTGTTTTTATCATTTTTCGACACCGACATATGAAACGAAAGTAATTTTGCACATTTAAGTGTTTTGATTTTGAAGTCGGTTTATTTTTTTGTGGAAAAGTTTTTATTTTCCTATTTGTTTTACACATCATCAGTAAAATTGAACAAGTTCTATAGTAAGGTACCTAAAGGATTGACGAAATATCCATAATAACTCAATTTACACATTCGTGCTGTTTGTCGCTAAGTTTGGTTGTATGGTCCATATCTTGAAAACCGCTGGACCGATTATGATGAAATTTGCACTATTCCCAATACAAAAAGAATGATCACGATGCGATAAGGACTGTGAACAAACATACAAACAAAGATAAATACACAATACAATAAAATTTGGCACACGTGTTTAAAAGCCCACATAGAATAACATAATAATATGTGAATATTCTGCAGCCTAACAATATTACATACATGAGGTTTGAGAAATCTATATTCACATAAGAATACAATAATTCACTTACATTTGAATATTAAAAATAACAGTAGGTAGATTAATTATTGTTGGGAGTTAATACAGAGGTACTTAGGTCAATATAGGTAAATAATTAAATTTTGAGGGTATACCAAAAATACAACAATATTTTAATTCGACACTGGTTCAAACATTGAGGTGAACAAGTCACCGTCAGTTACAATTACAACAAGTAAAATTTCAAAATTTAAAAAACCCCCGACACATTTATCTTGCCAAAACACCCCGATTCAAACAAAAAAACGCCCATAACTTTTACATAAACCTATTTTATTCAAACATAGCTAAGAACACTCTCGACAAAATCAACTTTCAAACAAAAAAGACTAAATCAAAATCGATTCATCCGTTTAGGCGCTATGATGCCAGATACGCAGCACCACACGTGAAACTTATAACACCCCTCTTTTGCCGGCGGGGGTTAATAAGTACAAGCGCCTCTAGATATGGCTAGAAACTATTTCAAGGAAACGTTCTTTAATATTAATTGTTTGATTAGATTTTTATACATACGTATCGAATTGATTTTTTGATCAACTCCTTTTTTTTCAAATCGGTAAGTAATGCAAAATTGAGAAGCGGCGCAGAAATATTACAAGAGGCTTACAAGTGTCGAAATGTCAAAATGTATGGCCTTTTCTATCTCGCTATCCCCACACTAGCAGTGTATACATCGGGTGATTGAATCGCGAACATATCAGCTAGTGTAGCTCAATTACATCCCTTCCTCTCAATTGCGTTTTAAACGATTCACAGTTCGGGTGATCGGTATATTAAACGTGTAACCATTTGTGGCACTATTTTATACTATTTACTTTAGACTACGTTGCGGACCGTGTCTGTGGTGAACACGTATTTAACCCCCGATTTCTGAATTTAGATTTTGAAGTTAGGTTTTTGTTTAAGAGGCACTAAATTGGAGTTTGACTCATTTTAAACTCAAAATTTAGAAACCGACCTTTACTTAATATACTATGAAGTGCTAATACATGGTAAACCTGTCCATTCAATGCCTACAGTCCAATGATGAATCTTTGTTTTCATGCTAAGTACTAGTAGGTTTGATTAAACAAGTTTGTATCCCAAGAGTTTCTTGCAAATTCTTCTCCATTGAGTCCTACTGATGCTTGCGAATTTGCAACTATAGTCATCTTTTTTGGGTTCCGTGCCCAAAGGATAAAAACGGAACCCTATTACTAAGACTCTGCGGTCCGTCTGTCTGTCTGTCTGTCTGTCACCAGGCTGTATCCCGTGATAGCTACACAGTTGAAATTTTCACAGATGATGTATTTCTGTTGCCGCTTTAACAACAAATACTAAAAACAGAAGAAAATAAATATTTGAGTGGGGCTACCATACAACAAACGTGATTATTTTGCCGTTTTTTGCGTTATTGGTACGGAACCCTTCGTGCGCGAGTTCGACTCGCACTTGGATGGTTTTTTTTTTTTTTTTGAATATTCAAAAGTACCTCTAAGGTTTATTTGAAATAAATTATTTGATTTCGATTTTGATTTTGCCAAGCTAAACTGTGCGCATAAACTTAAGAGTCTGTATTGATATAAAATGGTCTACCAACTCGAAACTTCAGAAATATCTAAATAAGTCATGTTTATTGAATTTCCAATTAAGTACAAATCGTTTCATAGAACCTTGCTCATACTCGTATTTACTGGTTATTCCCGAGCTTAATTTGGAATTTTCCTATTAAGTAAGATATTATAATGAAAATGTTGGCATTTACAAATTCATCGGCGTAATATCAGTGTAATTTCAACGTCTGCTGCGCTCATATCGTACATGACACGCTTTACGGCTCTGCCACTTGTACTCACTCATAATCTTACCCTCAATTTAATGGCATCCGTTTAATATTCGTAATTATAGAGAGACGCTATTAAATTATTAATCAAAATTTATCGATGTTATTATTCTGCTCGCGGCTTCGCCCGGCGTGAAATACCTTATAATGTCCCAAGGGAACTTTTTTCCGGGATAAAAATTATTCTATGTCGTAATCCAGATCATAGTCTATTCGTTTTTACAAGCTTTTATTTAACTTGCAATGTACGTGGGACACTCAGAAAGTTTTGCGAAACTAAAAAAAATTGTTCTATACGTACATATATTTTTATTAAATCTTTTCAAAGTACTTTCCACCAGCCTCTATACAAAGATTCATGCGCCTAAACCAGTTTTCAAAACACTTTTTCCAGTCCGCCGCAGACACCTCGTTTACAGCCTGCTCGAACGCAGCCAGCGCATCTTCCGGCGACGAAAATTGTATCCCTTTGAGCTGATTTTTTATTTTTGGGAATAAAAAGAAGTCACACGGTGCTAGATCAGGGCTGTAAGGAGGGTGACCCAGGAGTTTGACTGGCGTGCTGTCCAGGAAGTCCCTCGTTTTGAGTGCGGTGTGCGCAGGTGCATTGTCGTGGTGGAGCAGTAGCCCGCGGAGCCCTGTGTTTGGTCGCTTGTTGCTTATAACAGAGAAAACTTCTGGCAAACATTTGGTAGTATACCATTCGGCATTAATGCTTCTTTGATCCCGTAAGGGAATTGATACCAAGTGGCCAGTCAAATTAAAAAAGCTAGCGATCAAAATCTTACCCCCGCTTCTAGATCGCTTCACTTTGGTAGGCGTTGGCTCATTTTGAAACACCCAAACAGTCGACTGGCGCTTGGTTTCTGGGTCGTATTGATAAATCCAGGACTCATCACCTGTAACGATGTCGTAAACACGCCGAGACGAGCCTGCTTCAAATTTGTTAAGCATATCACGGCACCATTCCACCCGGGCCTGCTTCTGAGCATCGGTGAGGTTGTGCGGCACCCAGCGTGATACTATCCTCCTCACGCGAAGATGGCTGTGTAGAATCTCGTGAACGCTTCCCGATCCAATCTTCAATATGTGTTGAATCTCCTGATATGTAATTCGCCTATTGTCTTGGATTAAATTTTTCACTGCTAGCACGTTTTCTTCGGTAACAGCCGTCAAAGGGCGACCGCTTCTTTCGTCATCCCCCAAAGTTGGTCGACCGCGCTTGAATTCGTTATACCAACGATACACGGTTGCCTTGGAAGGGCCTTCATCCATGAATGCCATTTGAAGTCTATCGTACGATTCATCCGGTTTCAGGCGACACTTGAAATCGTATAAAATCATAGCTCTAAAATGTTCCCGGCGCAGATCCATATTTCAGTGAGACACAATACTTTGAATTAACTCGCAAAAAATGTGGAGGGAAATTTTGAAATTGGAACTTACTTATTTTTACTTATAAATAATCATATTTTCGAAAAACATTATAACTGGCCAGTCTCCCATATATAAAAACTTTTTTTCGCAATACTTTCTGAGGGGCCTGGTATGTATGTATGTAAGTGTGTTCGGGTCAAATCTTGCAACAGAATTTTAAAGCAGTTATCCTCCACCGATTAAGATCAAATTTTGCATACATGTTTAGTTTGGATGACAATGCATGGTTAGCTAAGTGACGTCATTCTAAATTCAATATGGCGGATGGCCCAAGATGGCGAACTTGTTATTTTTGTGCACTGCCATGATATGGTATCAAATGAAATGGTTTGCTGAGAAGTATACGAAAAAAATATATAAAAAACTTTTATTAATCCGTTCAGCTGTTTAGACAAACAGAAAAACATATTTTCTCATTTATAAAAGAGTAAACGCGAAACTGGAAGGATGTATAGATTACACCAGAAGTCCAAAATTTATCACTTCCAAATTAAAGTGACATAACCAAATACCAATGCCTAAGTAATTACCACAGAAACTCGGACATATCGGTAGCAATTTGAAACGCTAATAAGTAAGAACAAACTCTTAACGAATCATAATTACAAAGGGTGCACACAGTTTCTTAGGACGGCAGCCGTCTCAACCTTAAAATTGGAAATCCGATTCATCGTTTGAACTAATTTAATTTTACAAGCTTCTTGGGACAGCCCTGACGTAATAAAATTTGCGCCAATCGAAGGAAAACTTCTTAATTAGCGACAGCCTATAACGAAGGCCTCCACGTGACACCCCACCGATCCGACCACTACGACATTTTCAATTCGTAACTAATTCGCAAAGCGATAAACTCGTCCTCAGAAACTTCGGGGCAACTATTATTTATATTCAGTATGTATCTCACGACTACAGTTCTCGGTAAATAATATTAAAAGGAAAACTAGAGGGAATAAAATAGAGAGAATTTAAATTAGAAAGTATGTTTATTTTGACCTTTAATACACTTACGAGAGTTCCCTTGTGGTATATGTGTTCGTATTAACTTTGATTTTGCGCAGTAATACATCAAGTCTCGGCAAAATGGCAAAATGTTACGACTATTCGCGGGAAATGAAAAGATATAATTTCCTGCACATCGGGACGAGCTCGTTCGTCGGATTCAACGTTTCCGTGGAGAGTGAACACGGCGCATGGGGACGGGACTGTGGACGCGATGCTGGACGCTCGTACCACACTAATCGAATGACCGACACGTTCCGTCCCCACTCAAGCAAATTACAGCTGTAACAGCTAGAATAGGTGTCCGACACAGATTGTCGGCTTACAGCTGACCTACAATTCACCAACTGTTTTATAAAATTGACTTTTCTTCTCAATTCGTATTACGAACCCCTGCAAACACAGCGGTTTCTTTGCGTTCTTTCTTTCTTAAAATTACTTAGCTTTGTATTCAAAGGTTTTGGAACATAACGCAAAACTTGAAGAGAATGTTATCAAATGAAACGGATAGGGTTTGTGTAAAAGGAATGTTTCGTTTATTTCAGTTTCGTTATTGTTTTTGTTTGGCAATATTTTATTGTTTTTATAAAAACAATGTAAATCCGAAATAAGTAAGATGTTTTGCTTTATTTTTAGATATCAATTACTTCCTATTCTAGGTTTTATCTACTTTGTATGTATTTAGTTGTATTTATATTTTATCTAATTTAAACGACCTCTGCTGCTAGATAGTAAGTATATATTTACATCAAAAGCAAAATAAGTAATAAACCTTGAGTTGAATAAAGTCATGAAAATTCCACTCTACGAGTATTTTGTGTACAATTTCGAGAAAGTGCATAAACATTTTACAAAAGCTATTTATCGCGAGCCCACATTAAATATTTAAAGCACGAGTTAATATTGAACATTTAAAAGTCAACGAACGCGAATTTTGAATTTCGAACAGTATAAATGATTTATTACCCGCAAGCGCTTTTCATATTTGGAGACTTAGTTCGGTAAAAAAGTTCAATATTAAAAAACTTCGGTGGGCTGTCGATGTCATTATTTCTGCAAGTCGCCCCTGAGTTTACGTAATACGTTTTCAGAAAAATTTCTCATAAGTTTACCCATTCTTTTATTTTCATCTCTTTCAGGAATTGTACTGAGGAGATTTCAGGTACCGATTTTACGTGCAACTGTTATTTGGGAGTTTTTTAGTCACAGATATAAATCTAACTAGATGACGCGATTGTTTGTACTTCGCGTGTCAAAAAACGGAGTAAAGTTACGATCAATGATCTTAATCTGAGCTTTTAATTTAGCATCATCGCCACCGGAAAGCTACCGAAATCTAGAAAAATGCCTTATTATGCCAAATTGAAAAATGTATAGAATAAGTTGGCCGAGGCATCGGAAATGTTTTCTTTGACTGGTAAGTAATTTGTTGTTTTTTTTTGTTTTTAAATTGTTTGTGAAAAAGTGGCAGCCTTGGTTTTTATACAGATGGAAGAGGACTTGCATTATCTAGTTAGATTTATGTCTGTGGTTTTAGTACTGCAAATATTCGATTACTAGAGTACACTAGGTACGCTTTTACGGCGTTTGTGCACTTAGGCCTACTATCCACGGACACGTAGCTTCATAAACGCTTCGAAAATACGCCGTTCGGCTTGTGCAGCCCAGCGTATCGCAAGTTCTGTCAACCAGGCATATTGCAAGTGTACGCTTTCAATAATTTTTGGCAATAATGTTGAATACGAAGACTTTATTTTGTCTAAAAACATTCAAAGTTGCCAAAGACGACGATCATATTGGGCGTATCCATAAATAGAAAAAAATATCAACTTTAGATTGTTACTGTGACTGTTATATCTTTTCTAGAAAATTCAGTTTGATTATTGTTGTACAAACACGGGTGTTTTTCTAATAAATTAACTAATTTCGCTGCGATTTCCGCCATTTTGCAAAAATGAACAGGTGCTCCCACTCGATTACGCCCCCGCGTATGACATGCGGTACGGTAGGAATGAAGCCTGAGCTATGAAACCTGCATGCAGACACGAGCGGGACGCAGTGACGTTGCCGCTTCATCGACAGAGCTTCAAGCAAGCGTACACCAAGCGTATAATGACGAATACGCGTCTATGAAGCTGCGCGACCGTGGACAGTAGGCCTTACTCGTATTCCATTCGTAATTTTTCACGTATTCTTGAAATTTTAGGAAAATATCGCAACAAAAACGGATTCGAAATAATCACGATATTATTATATGAATCGAATAGGTACTAGTGAATGTACAAACGCCCTAAAGATATGATGTATTAAGATTTTATTAAGTACCATCTGAATTAATTTTATCACTGTACCATTATGATAAAATTAAGCTTATAAAGTTTTTCTTGGATGCCGCAGTACATCGTTGTCATCTAAACATGACAGTGGATTCCAAGAATTGGTGAACACTACACGGGTATCAGTAATTCCAAGATTTCCTTGTCATTTTCACTTGTACCGAGTACTTACATCCAATTACCTGATATACACCCGGCAACAAAGCAAAGCCAGAGTACCAATTCTTCCTGAAATTTCCTCATAGGGTAAAAAAGCGTGACCCTTACAATAATTATTTTGGGAGAGGAAGCGAAACAAAAATCCACCTGTTCACAACAGGAATGCGAGCCTTCCCCGAAGGCATTATATAACATTACCAAGAGCCTTATAATTGCCTGTTTCGAGGCTATTTGCTTTCAAATACTCGGACCTTATACCTGTTTCATTTTGTGGTATAATTTATTCATTTATGGTTTAATTAGGTACGGCCAAGCTTTGTTGGGACGAATATTGGTCTTAGTAGCAGTATTTCATTTCATCTCTTTTGTTATGTTTGTGTTATTATTTTATAAGTAGGTACCTATAGCTTAGCTACCTCCCTTGTGTTAATTTGTATTGTATCGTGAAAGAGCAAATTATTCATAATTGAGAATTAAACATTATGAATAATTATATATTATATAGTTAGAAAATAATCCTCGCGAATGTACATCTCTTAAAACGGAAAGTTGAGCACCTAGACCTATAATAGTAGCAAACATATGCCTCATCCCATACAAAGAAACCGTGCCGACGTAACTAGCGTTTTTCATCTGATTAAACTGATTATTTTTCTAAGAACATCGATCGCGTTTGATCGCATATAGATGGTGTTAGCAGCGACTTGCAAATAAAAGAGATAACTCGGTTCTTGAATACTTTTTATTTAATACAGAGACGATTTGTTTTATAGTATTTTTTTCTGCACGATTTACAGTTTCATTGTACCAAAATGTGTTACAAAATAAATAAAAAATCGAGTGTATGCCACAGAATTTTAAAACCACGCCATCTACTGGAATCAATTTTAAATGTTCCATTCAAATAATCTTTGAAATGTGCATTAAAGCCCAATATTCCTTAATTTTGTGCTTAGGGGAGTTAATTAAACAAGATCATATATTTTTATGATCGTCTCTAGAAAATCTTAATTTTTCACAAAAATCAATAATAAATCGAAGCTTATCACGCCATCTAGTGCAATTTATTTGTACCAAATTTTCGTTCTTCGCGTTGGGTGCCCGTGCCTAAACTAAGCTGGCCTGGTTTATCCATAAAGAACAATGCTGACTTCCCAAACATTTTAAATAGTAATGAAAGTTTATGTATAGGTAAAGTAGAAAGACTACATGTAAGTTTATAACATATTGTCATATAGTCATTTAACAATTTAAAACAACGAAGTCCAAAAAATATTTATGTAAATTTTAGGATAGGATTTGCCGTTACCAAATGTAAAGAAATAAATGTGCTAGAAATAATTATTAACGCTCTTATTTTTTTCTAAAATAGAAATACTTTCCTAGCTATGGCCTAAAACTTCTTTTTTAGGGTTCCGTACCCAAAGGATAAAAACGGGACCCTATTACTAAAACTCCGCGGTCCGCCTGTCTGTCTGTCTGTCTGTCTGTCACCAGGCTGTATCTCATGAATCGTGATAGCTAGACAGTTGATATATTTACAGGTGATGTATTTCTGTTGCCGCTATAAGAACAAATACTAAAAACAGAATAAAATAAATATTTATGTGAGGCTCCCATACAACGAACGTGTTTTTTTTCAGTGTTTTGCGATAATGGAGCGGAACCCTTCGTGCGCGAGTCCGACTCGCACTTGGCTGATTTTATTTTTTGTGAATTTAGTACAAGTAACGTATGTCTGTGCCAGAGTGCGCCGATGCCAATCGCAGAACTCTCAAATTTAAAAAAAAACTGTCAGTTGTGCTAACTCAATTAGATACTGCATGATTAATTTATTTAATTACTATGTTATTATTAATTAATCTGTATTACACTAATAAAGAAATACTTATTATTTAAATAAAACGTAAAATAATGAATGAAACTCAGAATCAGAGTTGAATAAAGTCAAGTAGCAGAGTGTTAAATGGAACGTCGTAAAAAAAGGGTAGTTGAGATGCGTTCAAAACATGGTATAGTAGATTATGCATCAAGGGGATAAAGATGTGTCTTACGTCACAGGCGCCATATTTAACCCTGAGCACAACGAGGGGTTCTAGGAGGGAATTATGTAGAGTCCGGAGTGAAGCGAGGGGTTCAAGCTGTCCAAGGCGAAGCCAGGATTTATGACAGAGAAGCATATTCACATGACCTTCTGCGATACAATAAAAAGCTGCTGTATGTATAGATTATGTTTGATGTTTATTGTGTTTGATGTTTATTGTAGACTGTATTTTATATTTCTATGATTGTAGATCTGAGCATTGAATACATGCACCATAGGCTACTTGACTTTCGAGTTTCTGCGAAATATTGGAAATCAATTAAAAGGACGGATTCCGACACAGTCTTGACTCCTACTTTTGTCGTTCTCCATTGAAAATAATCGTCATAGACTTTTTCTTACCTTTGTTTAGATTTTTCCGATACTAGATTTATTAATAATCTCTTAAGCGCCTATTTTGATAAACTCTAGAGTAGAATGACTATCGCTCGACATTTTTTGTCAACACGAATATTGCAATAAAATTCACTAAACATTACAGCACCAAACATAGTGTTTTATTTCACATTCTTTGAAATGGCGCCTTTTTCTTTTTTTTGAGTTCAGCTTATGGTGGCCAGTTCGATTTTTGAACCAATCTCTTTAAAATGCTATATGTACATTTTTTCACTTACAGTTTTCCTGAGTTTCCACAAGATTTTGACGTCCCAAATTCAAATCACTTTACTCTCTTGGGAGTTTCATGCAACTTTACCTCCTTTGGAAGGTAATGCTTTAGTTTACGTTGAGATTGCATGAAATGTAAATTGGACATTGTCGAGCAGGTGGTGTGAAAATACGTTAACCCTTGACGTAGAATAAGCAAAATGAAATATTAAAAAAACCTGCATTTCTTATAACATTGTGACAAGCGTCATTTATATACTATTCAATTAACTGAGTTTAATAATTATTTCATTTCTATACATAATCAGGTGAAAAATGGGCATTCTTCTTACAAACGTATACCTTTGACATCTTCTAGAATCTGAAAGCCGGGCTTACAGGTTTTATCCAATGTAATTAAACACCCAATCATAAGTAAAGAAGTTGAAATTGAGCCTAATGAAGTTGTATTGTCCAAATAAACGACAGCTTCTACGTAAAAAATGTCTAGTGATATTCAACCTCATCTACTTGGATTAAGAATTACAGTCAATTTTCTCAATTGTTCTGGGATCTCTGATAGATCCCAGAACAATTGAGATCCCAGAAAATGTTCTGTAGTGGACACTCGTAATTACAATCCCTATTCACGAAAAAAATAGGTACATATTTATTATTGCTCTAATATTCCGTCGGCACATTGTTTCAGGCATACATTCAATTTTATTAGTAACTAGCTGACCCGGCAAACTTCGTTTTGCCATAAAACACCAAACATTTATCTACCCTACCTTACACTACCTAGCCTACCGTACCCTTCACTACCCTACCCTACCCTACACTACCCTACACTACACTACCTTCCCTACCCTACCCTTCCCTACCCTACCCTACGATAAACTACCCTACCCTACCCTACACTACCCTACCCCACACTCCCGCGATCCCCCGCCCGTGCCAGTTGAGTTTTAAGCCGCTCCGCGCTCAAAAATCGCAAAAATAGGAAAGTTACATCCGTTTTCAGTGAGTGATACCTTAAAGTGTTCGGGCTAGTGAGTGTTGTGTACGCGCACGAAAAGAAGTCAACCATAGTGACCGCCTTGAGGAACCCTATTTTTTGGCCCCACCAGATACCCCCAAAAAAGAAAAAAAAAAAATATCCCCCTTCCCCCCCCCCCAGCCCGCCTTCACCCCCTCTGAACTTTGGATTTGCCCCCCCCCCCAAACCCCCTCAAAATAATTTCCCCCCTTGGGTTATCTAGGCCAAATATAGAGGCAGACCACCCGAGCTTAGGTCCATTGTGACCGGCTTGAGGAGCCCTATCTTTTGGCCCCAATAGAAACCCCCCCCAACCCTAAATTTATTGCCGCACCCCCCTCGCCCTATCTCGGCCCAGGTCAGGGTTGGAACATCTGAGCTTGGACTTATTTTGACCGGCTCGAGAAGCCCTTTCGACTGGCCCAAACCAAGAACCAAATTTCTGCACCAGCGAAGCCAGAACACACAAAATCTTCCCCAACGGGTAGTATCAGTAAACGATAAACATCTAAGTTTACTGAAGGGCAACTCAGGAGCAGATAGCCATACACTTGACGCCCAGACTCGGAAGACAGCAGATCCCGAGCATCACCCGACCTTATTTATAGAAGTTTTTGTGTTAGTTTTAACGACATATAGCAGCATTATTGTGCTGCTATATACTTAGATTAAGACTGTAAGCATTTATTGCTTATATATTGTTAAATTTTAAAGTGTGGACGTATAGTGGTGCATTGTGCCACTATACTTTTAAGACTCATAGCAACTATTACAATTTTAATTTTCTTTTAAAACTTTAGATTAGGACATATAGTAGTACTATTGTACTACTATACTTTAGGCTTAGGACTTATTGTTAGGTTAACTCTGTTGACAAGTACCCTGATTGTGAAGGGGAACGTCAACACAGACACACAAGTGGGGTATCCTTTACAATACCCCCCTTTACATTTTTACTCTATACGCGATTGGGGTGCTTTTTATACCACCCCTCTCAGACGCAACACTAGTCCCCACAAACCTTAATAGGTCAGGATGAGCGGGATGCCCGGTGTGCGCACGCCTATTAAGAGCCGGTCTCAACCTACGACCTCAAGTACAAAAAGCCCACAGATGGTTTCCGAGAAACCGGGACCCCTCACGCAGAGCGTCAGGAGGAGTGTGGGTGAGTGGGAGGCGGGCAAAATCGACACAAAAGGCACTTCCCCAAAGCTGCCAGTCCAAACACCACCAGCGACGGCAAAGGGATCGGTGTCATTTGAGGTCGGAAGCCCGCCAGCCCAAAAGACCAAAGTACAAGAGGCGAGAATGTGCTCTAACAGAATTAAGGCACTAATGACAACGTCAAAAACGACGAAAAATGAGACCAAGGCCGAAGTTAAAGCACAAGCAGACCGGCTCTACCAACTTGTAAAGGAGCTCGAGCAGGAGAGAGGCAAGATACCCCCAACCACAAAGACCTTCAGTACCAAAGGCATACAAGTCCAGGAGGCGCAGAAGACTGTGAAAGCCTCCATCCTTTCTCCAATGGTCGTCAGAGAGGTAGATTCGGAATCCCTCAGAAAGGCCCTGGAGGAACATAGTCGCAACTTGGCCGTTAACAGTGAGAAAATGGACAGGCTGCAGGAAGCCCTACTAGCTGGCCAAGAACATATGGAGAAACTCTCCTATGCCAGAGTAGCGGCAAGTCGGCCTGACATCCAAACACCAAAATTCACGGCACTGCATTCTATTGAAGTGACGGCCAAGGACGAGGAGGAATCCGGTGATCAAGTCCTGGACAGAATCAGAAAAGTTGTAAATGCCAAGGAAGGGGGTATACAAGTTGAGAAAGTGAGAAAGGCAAAGGATAGGAGAATAATAATGGGATGTCGCACAGAAGAAGAAAGACAGAAATTGCGAGAAGAATAAGCAAGGCGCCTGAGCTGAAGGCGCAGGATATAAAAAACAAAAATCCACAAGTTATTATAAGGGACGTTATGCAGTACAACGACAACGAGGACATAGTTAAGGCCCTCCTGAAACAGAATAACCACATCTTCCAAGACCTAAAGGAAGAACAGAAGATAGTGGAAGTGATATATCGCAAACGAACCAGGAACCCGCACCAATGCCACGTAGTGTTGAGGGTCGCCACAGAGGTGTGGCGGCGCATGCTCGAGGTCGGATCGGTGCATATGGAACTTCAGCGGGTTAGGGTCGAGGACCAGTCCCCGCTCGTCCAATGCTCGCTCTGCCTCGGGTATGGGCACAGCAGACGCGTTTGCACGGAGACCGTAGCGAAATGCAGCCACTGTGGCGGACCTCACATGAGGACGGAGTGCGCGGACTGGAGCGCAGGTCTTCCACCTACCTGCTGTAACTGCATACGTGCCAAAGTTGATAACACGCACCATCACGCCTTCAGCTCAGAGTGCTCAATTAGAAGAAGATGGGACGCAATAGCCCGCTCGTCCATAGCATATTGCTAAGGGCGCCCCGGAGACTCCTGTCCGACAATCAGCAAGACCATACCGAGTGGCCCAAGCGAACCTTCAACGCAAGGAACTGGCGACCACCGAACTCTTTATAGAGGCCAGTGAACGAAAAATCTCGTGGGCACTGATCCAGGAGCCGTATGTAGGAGGAGCACGAAGTATGAAGAGCTACCGAGGAGCGAGAATCTACCATTGCGAGGTCGAAGGAAGTGGGAGGGTAAAGGCGGCGATAGCCGTTTTTGATCATGACCTTGACGTCATACCCTACCCGAAACTCACCACAAATAACATCGTTGTGGTGGGGATCCGGACCAAAGCCTGGGAAATCGCAGTAGTCTCCTATTACTTCGAGCCAGACAAACCCATAGGCCATACTTGGACCAGATGACCCGAATTAATGCGGAAGTGGCCAACGGTAGGTTGCTGATAGGTGGCGACGCAAATGCGAAAAGTGCCTGGTGGGGCAGTATCAAGGAAGACCCCAGGGGAGAGGAAATGTCCGCTACCCTGGACGAGTTGGAGCTTCAGGTGCTAAACACTGGTGACGCTCCCACCTTTGACACCATCAGAGGTGGTAGAGCGTATAGAAGCCATGTGGACGTCACGGCATGTTCGCTCGACCTTTTCGACCTGGTGGACGGCTGGCGGGTCGACACAGGAGCGACATCCTCGGACCATAACACAATATTTTTCAATATTAACGAAAAAAGGGAAAAAGGTGTTAGTATCATTAGAACGACGAGAAAATTTAACACTCGTAAAGCAAACTGGATAGCATTTACAAATAAATTAGAAGAATTTAAAACTAGAGATAACATTAATTTAGAAAGAATAAGAGAAGTAAATAATAAACAAAAATTAGAAGAAATAGTAGCTAAATATATAAATGTAATAACAGAAGTATGTCAAATCACCATCCCTAAAACTAGTACTAAAACTAAAATTACCTGTCCGTGGTGGTCCGAGGAGCTCACTGTGAAGAAGAGGGAGGTAATGACGAAGAAGAACCGCATCCGCAATGCCACGCCGGTCCGGAGAGCGAAGGTCGTTGGCGAGTACCTGAAAGCAAAAGAAGAGTATGAGATGCAGGCAAAGAATGCCCAAATCGCCAGTTGGAAGGAGTTTTGCCGGAAGCAGGATCGTGAGGGAGTTTGGGAGTTTGGGAGAGTTTCTACAGGATCATTGGTAGGACCGCCAAAAGGCAAGAAGACCTGACCCTTTGCAGCGATGGTGCATTCCTCAATCCGAGTGAATCGGCTGCCCTACTAGCGGATACGTTCTACCCCGAAGACAGAGTAGACCAGGACAACGCTGACCACAGGCGAATTAGAGAAGCAGCCAGCCGAGTAAATGAGTGGGCCCATGATGAACATCATGATCCCCCATTTACGACGCTGGAGCTGAAGTCCGCCGTGGCGGGTTTCAATCCCAAAAAGGCACCAGGAGGGGATGGACTGACTTCTGATATCTGCAGTCGAGCGATCCACCAGGACCCGGACGCTTTCCTTGCCCTCTACAATAAGTGCCTTGAATTGGCACACTTCCCGACCACCTGGAAGGAGGCTACAGTCGTAGTCCTCAGAAAGCCGGGCAAGGATAGCTACACCACCCCTAAGGCTTACAGACCAATTGGTCTACTGCCTGTTCTGGGGAAGGTCCTGGAGAGGATGGTCGTAGCACGTCTAAAATATCAGCTTGTACCGCGGTTTAGTACTCGTCAGTTTGGCTTCATGCCCCAGAGGAGCACTGAGGACGCCCTCTATACGCTAGTGGAGCACGTAAAGGACAAATTGAGGCTGAAGAAGCTAATTGTCCTGGTGTCACTAGATATAGAGGGTGCCTTCGATAGCGCCTGGTGGCCAGCCATAAGGGTCAGACTGGCTGAGGAAAAGTGCCCGGTTAACGTCAGGAGGCTGATAGACAGCTATCTCGACGGTAGGAAGGTCAAGGTTCGGTATGCCGGGGAGGAATGCACGCGAGAGACTAGCAAGGGCTGTGTCCAGGGGTCGATCGGTGGTCCAATCCTGTGGAACCTCGTTCTCGACTCACTACTGCAGGACCTAGAGCAGCGCGGACTTTTCGTGCAGGCGTTCGCGGATGACATCGTCTTGGTCGTGGATGGGGACACGGCGACTGAAGTCTCTAGAACTGCCAATGCAGCCCTCGCCCATGTTCAGGATTGGGGCGTCCGAAATAAGCTGAGGTTTGCACCGCACAAAACCTGTGCGATGACTATAACCAATAAGCTTAAGTACGACACTCCAGTGCTGAGCATGGCCGGGGTCGGAATCGGTATGGTCAAGAAAATGAAGTTGCTGGGTCTAACCATAGACGATAAGCTCACTTTTAATGAGCATGCCGCGAACGTCTGCAAGAGGGCAGCTAACGTATACAAGCGGCTGTCCCGTGCTGCAAAGATGAGCTGGGGATTGAACACGGAAGTCATACGCACAATTTACACGGCAACGATTGAGCCCATAGTGACATACGCAGCCGCCGCCTGGGCACCCGCTGCAAAAAAGTTGGGTATACGGAAGAAGTTAGGCTCTGTTCAACGAGGATTCGCTCAGAAGCTCTGCAAATCTTACCGTACTGTCTCTTTGAACTCGGCACTGGCACTCTCTGGGATACTACCTCTAGACCTGCGCATACAAGAGGCAGCCGCCCTGTATGAAGCGAGGAGAGGGTCATCCCGGCTTCTGCCAGGAGACAGGGAGATCGAGAGTGCGGTAAGGTTTGCGGAAGCCCCTCATCCAGCTATGCAAATGCCCCTGGAGTTAATGTGCCTGGCAGACCAAGAGTTACTAGACAGTAACAATGTGCAGGCGGTGCGAATATTCACCGACGGCAGCAAGATTGAGGGGAAGGTAGGAGCCGCATTATCCATCTGGGATAGTGAGGGCGAAGTCCGGAACCTCAAGCTTAGCCTTGCCGCGTACTGCACAGTCTACCAGGCGGAACTTCTGGCCATTTGTAAAGCGACAGAAGTAATCCTCGCGCGGCAAGAAGTGAGCTTTGGTTTGTATAGCGACTCAATGTCCGCATTGCAGACGCTTGCAAACCACGGCTCTCTCCATCCCCTGGCAGTTCGCGCGCGCGCCAACCTGGTTCACGCCCTGGGCCAGAGCAAAGATGTGTCTTTGTTCTGGATCAAGGCCCACGCGGGCCTGCCGGGGAATGAGCGAGCGGACGAGTTGGCTATGGAGGCAGCATTGTCGTCACGGAGGAAGCCGGACTACGACCAATGTCCGGTTTCATTTATCAAGCGACTGATCCGCTTGGAATCGCTTGATGAATGGAATCGAAGATATGTTTCGGGCGAGACTGCCTCAGTGACGAAAATGTTTCTTCCGGATGCAATAGCGGCTTTCCGTATCGTACAACAGGTGCGGCCCGAAGGCGTCCTCACGCAAGTTTTGACGGGGCACGGTGGGTTCTCTGAATACTTGAATCGTTTCAAGTGTAAGGAGAGTCCATCGTGCGTCTGCGATCCAGGCGTGGCAGAGACTGTCCAGCACATACTTGTAGAATGCCCGTTATTTACTAGGGAGCGCTACCAACTTGAATGTGAGCTGGACAGGAAAATATCGAGGGCGAATCTGCATGGGCTCATGGACAATAGACTTAGAGAAAAGTTTTTGATATACTGCGTTAATGTGGCGAACGTAGTCATTGCACGAAACAAAAGTTGAAGCGTCACTATGTTTCACTATTATTTTGCAACAATAACAGCTTAGAAGCATAGGAAAACACGCACAAAACTGCAGTGGCTATAATATATCAAATTAGTACCTAAGTTTATTAAATGTTTTAATTGTGTGATAGATGGCACTATTGTGTTCTATCCCTAGCTGTATTATCTGATCTGTGATAAATAGCACCTTTTGCCCAATATGTTAAAATTTCCTTTTGCTCAAATTTATAATAGCACCTCTGTTTTTAATGTATTTTAACTATTTTTATAAGCAATAAATTATGCCAGAGAATAGTTTAATAAAAGTGGGAGTAGTCCTACCCACGGAATGCAAGATGATGAATGCAAGAAAGATACGGTATGAGGAATGAATGTACGAGAGGCATAGAAGATTGACCGGAATGACAGAGGTTAAGCACATAAGGCGCCAATTTCGTTGGCGGGGATTAGAGCTAAGAAAAAAAAAAAAAAAAAAAACACTACCCTACCCTACACTACCCTATCCTACACTAATTGTTTGTTTTACTGTAGAAGCTTTTAAGTGTGTTACTTTTCTTTTTTTTTTTTACATCGGTCTCACATGTACGTGGGACACTCAGAAAGTTTTGCGAAACTAAAAAAAATTGTTCTATACGTACATATATTTTTATTAAATCTTTTCAAAGTACTTTCCACCAGCCTCTATACAAAGATTCATGCGCCTAAACCAGTTTTCAAAACACTTTTTCCAGTCCGCCGCAGACACCTCGTTTACAGCCTGCTCGAACGCAGCCAGCGCATCTTCCGGCGACGAAAATTGTATCCCTTTGAGCTGATTTTTTATTTTTGGGAATAAAAAGAAGTCACACGGTGCTAGATCAGGGCTGTAAGGAGGGTGACCCAGGAGTTTGACTGGCGTGCTGTCCAGGAAGTCCCTCGTTTTGAGTGCGGTGTGCGCAGGTGCATTGTCGTGGTGGAGCAGTAGCCCGCGGAGCCCTGTGTTTGGTCGCTTGTTGCTTATAACAGAGAAAACCTCTGGCAAACATTTGGTAGTATACCATTCGGCATTAATGCTTCTTTGATCCCGTAAGGGAATTGATACCAAGTGGCCAGTCAAATTAAAAAAGCTAGCGATCAAAATCTTACCCCCGCTTCTAGATCGCTTCACTTTGGTAGGCGTTGGCTCATTTTGAAACACCCAAACAGTCGACTGGCGCTTGGTTTCTGGGTCGTATTGATAAATCCAGGACTCATCACCTGTAACGATGTCGTAAACACGCCGAGACGAGCCTGCTTCAAATTTGTTAAGCATATCACGGCACCATTCCACCCGGGCCTGCTTCTGAGCATCGGTGAGGTTGTGCGGCACCCAGCGTGATACTATCCTCCTCACGCGAAGATGGCTGTGTAGAATCTCGTGAACGCTTCCCGATCCAATCTTCAATATGTGTTGAATCTCCTGATATGTAATTCGCCTATTGTCTTGGATTAAATTTTTCACTGCTAGCACGTTTTCTTCGGTAACAGCCGTCAAAGGGCGACCGCTTCTTTCGTCATCCCCCAAAGTTGGTCGACCGCGCTTGAATTCGTTATACCAACGATACACGGTTGCCTTGGAAGGGCCTTCATCCATGAATGCCATTTGAAGTCTATCGTACGATTCATCCGGTTTCAGGCGACACTTGAAATCGTATAAAATCATAGCTCTAAAATGTTCCCGGCGCAGATCCATATTTCAGTGAGACACAATACTTTGAATTAACTCGCAAAAAATGTGGAGGGAAATTTTGAAATTGGAACTTACTTATTTTTACTTATAAATAATCATATTTTCGAAAAACATTATAACTGGCCAGTCTCCCATATATAAAAACTTTTTTTCGCAATACTTTCTGAGGGGCCTGGTATGTATTTTTTTTGTAAACACATTTTTTGTAAAAGAGTATGTGTGGAGTTTCTTGTCCATTCTTCTCCACAACAAGCTACATTTCCGAATGGACGGTAGAATCAATTGCCCCCGGTTTCCCAGCTCGGAATTGTCGGGTGGTTGGTGTGGCGGGTTGTCGGGCGCGCGTTGTCTGCTGTGATTGGTTGAATGAATTTTCAACAGCCAATCGCAGCGGATAGCGCTTGCTTTGGCGGTTTGTCGCATTGGTTCGCCGATGATTTTGAGCTGGGAAACTGGAGGTTAGTATTAGATTCCATTCTTTTTTTTTGACTTTCGAAAGTACCGCTTAATGGCCTAATTGAATAAATACATTTTGATTTTGATTTTCATTTTGTCTACACTACCCTACCCTAAGTTTCAATTTTTTTCATTTTTTTTTGCTTCACCGTAACCGTCTGCTAAATAGTCCGAATAAAGCCTAAAAATTTGGTTTGGATAGGTGAGCCCGTTCTTGAGTTATAAAATAACTACGAAAAGTGGCATTGATTTTTATATATATATATATATAGATGTGGATCCGTGATGTCATTGACACAAACACTAACCGCGTAGATTTTAATTTAGAATTCGAGATAATTCATCAAATTTTGGAATAACAAGAAAAATACGAAGAAAATAAGAATACTATTTCATGCAAGACAAAGTTCAAACTCCATTGTGGCAATCCAGACTATTTGGGCCTTTTTAATGCCGATTTATTTATTTATTTTATTTATTTATGTCACCACAACAATAAACAACCAACATAGTTGAGAAAAGGCTATATAGGCAGATGATGATTTAGTTTTGTCACATAAAAATCTACTTAAAATACACAATGCAAAAGTCGTTACTTGAATTGGTGGAAATGGACTGAAATAATTTCGAATTATTTTATCCAGAGGCCTTAGTGCGAGTTTTTTAACGTAGTCACTCGTGATAACGTAAAAGATGTCTTATGTCAAAATGTAAACAAATAAGAGATTTCTCCTTACCATCCCCAGACGGCGGCGGCGCTTATCCAATGTCAATACAAATTGACGTTAACGTTAACGCGATTGAGCGTGAGTAAAAACTCGCACTAAGGCCTCTGTATAGCTTTCTCGTTAATGTCAGAAAAGCCGTCGCACCGACCGACATGACACTGTATTTATATTAACGGACCTAAGTTTATTACATATCACGAGAATAATGGCTGATATGCTGAGACATGTAGCCTTTATAATTCAGGGAATGAGAAAATAACAAAATAAAGAGAAAAATAATGTGATTTTCTCACAAATAAACCCAAGTTCCAACGAATAAATTTTGGAATATTTATTTCATGTCATATCTGTTTCCGTCTTGATTAAAAAAAGACCTGAAAAAAGGCATGGTAAAATAACATACTCCGTATACTTCGCCTGGTATGTTCTTCCCAGGATGGCCTAAGCCTACGTCACGATAAGTGTTACCATTGATTGTCCTTTTTAGAAAATTTAGGTAATTTCTCATGTAGTTAATGTAAATAAAATAAATTACTAACTAGCTTAACTATTTAGTAACTCATGTGATTCATCTATGTTCATCTATGTCATGTATATTTAGTTTTAAATTAATTTATATTTTGATTTATTAGTTCATAATTGCTTTGTTAAGATAAAAAATGCATTTTGCTCGGATATTTCAATAACGTTCTGTAGTTTCTGCCTACCCCCATGGGAAAAAGGCGTGAGTTTATGTATGTATGTATGTATGTATTTCAATAACACACAGTGGCAACACATCGAATTGACAAGTGTCATACTGACAACTAGCCATTTCATCGCTATTGTCGTGTCACTCACACCTACAGCGTTGTTTCGCTCGGTGAGAAAAATACTGTGGCTCCCAAACATTTGTGATGAACCCGTGAACTTTGAAAGATACACAAGAAAAATTGTTAATTGTTTCGTAAACTGTAAAAACAGCGGTATAAAAGGCGGTGTTATATATTTTTTTCTTTTCACAATGAAGAGACGCTATCATATGCGTGGCTTCAATATTGTAACTAACTTCACCTAAAATAACTGGTATATGCCTTTCATTAATTTATTATTTAATTTATATACGCGTTCCATAATTTAAGGCATAGTTGTGTCAATACGTCTTTACGCCCGAGCTTAACCTAACCTTATTAGTTTTTGACTTATTTTAGTCAAGTCAAGTTTTGTGAGTTTTCGTTCCGAAATAATATAAAAATACTAAAATGCAATCAATTAAAAGAATGGTGAATTGGTGTGTGAACCCCACAGATGCACCGGCGGTTCCACGGTGGAGGCCGATGGCCATCACGCTTTGAGTTGTCGTCGTTGCTCGGGGAGGTTCCCGCATCACCATGCGCTCAATGATTTTGTGCGGAGGGCATTGGTGTCGGCAGATGTCCCCTGCGTGCTGGAGCCTCCGGGTCTGTGTAGGACTGACGGCAAGAGGCCGGATGGACTGACCCTAGTGCCTTGGAAAAACGGCAAGTGCTTAATATGGGACGCAACTTGCGTCAGCACTGTTGCCGCCAGCCACCTTGGTCGCACCGTCCTCTCGCCGTCAGCGGCGGCGGAAAACGCCGCTGAGAGGAAGAGGGTGAAGTACGCACCGTTGGAGGGCCGCTACCATTTTGTACCCATTGCCGTTGAGACCATGGGTGGTTGGGGCACTGAGGCCAAGAGGCTCATTAGTGAGATAGGGCACAAGCTCCGTGACAAAACGGGTGACTCACGCTCTGGCTCGTTCTTGGTGCAAAGGTTAGCCATTGCCATCCAACGTGGCAATGCAGCAAGCGTTATGGGCACCTTTAGGGCGGGTTATTTGACAAGTTATAAGACAGATTTCTGACGTGTCGTTGTGACTTTGACATCTAATTTTAATGTATGTATTATTTGATTAAAAGAAAGCAAAGTAAATAAATAAAAAAAGTATCAAATATGACGATTTATTAAGAATTATAAAACATTTGTACTTATTGTATTATTTTTTATCTTTTTCCCCGCTAAAAATGTTTGAGAACCGCAACGCAATTGATGACGTAGTCTTAGGCCAATCACGTGACCCAGCTGTCACGGGAAGAGACTACCATGTCTTGTTCTACCATGAAAAAAGGTTTCAGGTATCGTAGGTAACAATGTCAGTTTACTTAGACAGGTAAGCAAGATAATGTCGCGATATATTTTCTCATTTTGCTAGAGAGGCGCACTTGTCAAAGAAAAGTTAGGAAAGATACGGGTATCTCAACATATTCATCACCCAATATCCATGGTCCAAAGGGAAGGCTACCTACTCAATTGAAGGACGATGGGAGAAAGAAACCAAAGGGATCCGCAGACAGGCGTCGCGCGTCGCCTGTCTCAGTCTCCACTGACACGCTTTTGCATCGGTGGAAATGTGGGCACGACAACTTACCAACATATACATAGTCATAAGTATGTAGTACGATCGTCCAACAGTGGTCGGTATCGGACTTAATTCGTGCTATGTAGATGACTAAGATGTACCTACAGTATGACTAAGATATACCTACAGTTACGGAAATGAAAGATCTTCCGACACTGTTAGGTGGAACGTCGCAATATCCGCGGTTGGCGCGAGCTCCAGTTGTCTGGCCGTCAACTTGTCATCTATAATAAATCAACACCATAGTGGTATAATTTACGGAAACTATAATCCGAATCCATAGTAAAATCCATAATATATGGAGGTAACAACTAGAGATTGTAAATTACTTGTAAATTGATATTTCAGGTACTGCCCGGTAAAAATCGCCACATAATGGGTATCTGAATAAGGACGAGGGCCGCTGAGGCTGACCCAGTAGAATGTGGCGAGATGACTTGGATGCTTACTGCAAGGGCTGATGTGGGATAATACTAAATAAATAAAGAAAAACTACAACACTTTTTATTACAAAACGCTTGTACAAATAAATAATTTTACGAAAAACAATCGTTCTAATTTCAATAATATTTTTATTTAAAAAATGTGAACTTAGAAAAATCTAGTTGAATATTAAAATTCAAGTTAACAATTTTCATCATGAGATTGGCTTTATTATAGCTAGAAACTTTAATGGCATATAAATATTAAAATGTTGGTATCAGTTTTCATTAAATGAATATTTATTTAAATTATTCTGATGCAAGATGTCTGGACCAAGTCAATAATGCTGCGTAAAAAAAAATGGCCTAGGGTATACTTAATAAAAAATTGAGTGATCTATCAAGAAGAATCAAATGTATGAATTTTCTCATTATACTCAGAACAAAATACTCTCAAGAGCATCACGTCAGACACATATGAAAATAGCAGGACGAGCTTGACGACAAAAGAAGCCCATAGACAATTAGTCTGCATTATATATTGTATTAGATCGTCTGCTAAAACAACCTCTAAAAAAAACTTTGATACAAAGAAATACAACCGACTTCTAAATTAGAACACTACAAAGTAAAAATAATTTAATTTTCGGTAGTCGGGGTTTCTGGTTTTATTTCATTGTGTTTTGACGCCAACTACCGCAATTAAAGTTATGTTCGCTAATATCACTGAACAGAAACGTTAAGACGAATAAAGAAACCCCCTTTTTTTCAAGTCGGGTAAAAATTAAATAAATCAAAGACAATCACATTACTCGCGAAAAGCACAGGCATCTTATCTTATCTTGTGGAGGGGCCGTGAAATACCTCGGACACTTCGACCCATTGGGATCTATTGTGGGCCCCTAGATAACTTACTCCTCCCCAATCTCATTGAAAACCATTTAATGAGTTTTACAACGAGACATGGAGATATGAGCCTATAGACTTCTGGTTTTGGATATCCAAACCTGACTGGAACTCATTCGCTTACCAGCCAGTGCATTGCATGTGCACATAAGGTGTTCCATGCGTTCCGTATGTTCCCCACACAACCTGCACATGGGTGTCGCTGTCAGACCCATATTCATCAGCACATCGTTGGTTCCAAAGTGCCCAGTACAGGCCCAAGCAGGCAGCGGATTTGCTCCCTGCTCATATTCCATATGCATTTCCGGGCTTTGAACGTAGAGCCTAGGAATTTCTTGGAGTGTTGTAGACCGGTAATAGACAGCCAATGTGTTTGTTGTCTGTGATCTGCAAATTCCCTAAACGTTGCTTTTACAAAATACGTCGACATGTCTACACATGGTTCTGGACCCACAAAATGATTTGCTGAGCCCTCTCTTGCCAGCATAAAGCACAGGCATAAAACAAAATCCAATCAAGGGTCACAGTTGCAGTTTTATAAGACTTTAATCTTATCCTATTTCCGATACGTACTCAATTTCATTAGTCGAGCAGTCGAGGTCGATCGCGGACTAAAGTGCTTTCACGCCAGCTAAGCTATTAATTTTACATCAAACTAACGTCCACCGTCCATTGTATTGGTGCTATAGCTATGTTTTTATAGTTGAATCATGTAAAGCTACCATGTAAAGTAAGCGCTGCCAGTATATGACCCGAAAAAAATAGCATCAATATTTTTTACCAGCCTGTTAGGCAGGCTGCACACCAGGACAGCATACAGCAGGCATACAGCTAAAGCTTTGGGCAGCAATTAATGCGTCCATACATTTACCTATTTTGTACGCACATAAGAGAAGTATTTGCTTCTCAGCGCAATTTGTTGCGTGACAGCACGCGCACCGCTCGACTGGTTCATAATTTGCGGCGCGGCAGTAAAAATTAAATATTATTTGGATTTTGGAATGTGTCTTTTTCTTTCACTTTGTGTCAACTAAAATATGCAATAATTTTTGGACAGTACTTGTCCTATTATAGTAAGACTGAATCTTTTCTTGCTTATTATATTAATTCTATGGATATTTTTAAATTTTCGCAACCGAGATTAGGATGTATCCAGTACCGCCTTTTGCTCCTATTTCTTCGTAGCAATTTCCACATCAAAAAGACTATCTTCCTCGAAAGACTTCTTATCTTTAATTGCATTATAAGATGCGTATTTTCGCTGCAAATGCTTCAAGATGCAAATGTTGTGCAGCAAATAGTGTACAGCTTATGCTATTCGCTTGCTGCTCTGGTGTGCGGCCTGGCTTACGGTCCCACAAAGGAAAAGCCTCTTCTCATATAGAGAAGGCTAGAGCATTTATCACATAGCTTGCTCATGGCAGGTTGGCGATTTCAAACTTATATTAACTGTTATATTACGAAATTAGTGGCAGGCATGATCAATTTTATTTCTGGAAACTTGTTATAGAACTCTTGAAACTAATTTCGTTAAAAATAATGGTGTCCTAGAACCTACAGTATCACAGTAACCATGGCACCGTCGGCATCGAAGCTTGTTTTTGCAAAGCTGTTGTTAAACACATAATTTTGTACAAAATAGATAAAATACTGTCTAGCAGATAAAGATCTGCTCAAGCGCTTTTGCGACACTACCTTCGTCGCGTTTGAAATTGGTTGCATGATATTAGTTTTAGCAAAAAATGCGCGAGGCACAAAACTAAATCAGTATTATGAAATTATTGCATGCATTGTAAAACTTAATGATTACACGTGAAATTGTTGACAAAACTAGTGCCGTAAAACCAATTTTATGGCACTAATTTCGTAATGTAAATTTGACTTTATCCAGGTTCCCTCACTAATATATTATAAAAAAAAACTATTAATTCTAAATTTAAAATCTTGAAAGATATGATGAAAAATATCTTGAAAGATATGATTTTATTGCCATCGTTTGCTTGGAAAAGGCATCTCTGGAGTCAAAGTTCTGGTCAAGACTCACGTTTAACGATAAAATATGAAAGGTCAAAATAGGCTACCCGGAGCAACTGGGCAGATTAGCAACTGGACAGATTCTTAGCTGGACAGATTAGCAATTGGACAGAACGTGTACATCACATCACACATCATCAGCCTATTAATGTTCCCACTGCTGGGACACAGGCCTCCTCTCTGTGAGAGGGAACGTGTTATAAAATATATCTATGGTTCTTTGGTAGATATTCCTACTGCTAGCTGCTCAGTCTGATATAAACATGACAGCTCCAGCGATAAATATAAGAATAATGCTTCCAAAACCGAAGTAATGACGATTCACCAAGGAAACGAGACTACCTAAGTGAATATAAGATACATTTACAAGATTGTATGCGGTCTGCATATCTGCCGAAGCTCTGTAACTACGTATGTATGTAGAGCAGCTTACTTGGCTCAAAAACAAATTGGAATCCGCAAAACTTCTCGTCGAGATACTGGTCTCGTTTCAAGAATATAAAAAGTTTTAGTTTCTAGCTGCATTGGCCTACATAGAAGCTTAAGGTTGCCGTAGTCGATCATTCTTCCATGCAAACGTAGTCTGGCGATTACAACACTGTTTAACGGTGTACTTTCAAAATAAAAAAAATATTCATTCAATTATATTATACATTCAATTTGTCTCATCATTATTTAGCCCTGTATGGAAACAAAAAGTAAAAACCGGCAAAGTGCGAGTCGGACTCACGCACGAAGGGTTCCGTACCATTATCGCAAAAAACGGCAAAATATCACGTTTGTTGTATGGGAGCCCTCCTTAAATATTAATTTTATTCCGTTTTTAGTATTTGTTGTTATAGCGGCAACAGAAATACATCATCTGTGAAAATTTCAACTGTCTAGCTATCACGGTTTGTGAGATACAGCCTGGTGACAGACAGACAGATGGACCGCGGAGTCGTAGTAATAGGGTCTCGTTTTTACCCTGTGGGTACGGAACCCTAAAAAGTAGTTTCATATTTTAACGCATCTTTGGGCGAAAATAAATACCATAAGAAGAAGAAAAATTGCAAAACAGGCAACGGCAAAGTTCAACAGTGCAAGCAGTGTTATTTAGTCGTTTATGTATGATGTCCAATATTCCCAAAGGTCTGTTTATAAAATATCGCGCACTCGTTTTCGTCATAAATCATCATCCATTTCGCTACAAATTTGAAAAAGTGTGTATTCATACGCGAACTAGCTTCTTACTGCTCATCTCAGCATCTATCTCTCTCACACGTGTTGTCGGATGAGATAGCATGCATTTTAACCTAGCGCACAAAACATTCGTGCTGTCGACTAGGGCACCCCTGAAGGGACTTTACTGATGACGCGACACAATTTAAATTGCGTCGATAGGCGATATCGCGCACGTATTTTCTAAGAATATTTTAAGTGCAATTTGAATTGTAACTCATTGCATTTGAACGTACTTGCAACTTCGGTAGTCGGTGTAATATAAATCGTTTTGCGTCGAACCATCAGAAGGATCGCTAAGTTTTATATTCTTTTTGAAAAATTTATTAATAAGTATCCCACGAGTAAAAACTTTAATCTCACTGATTGATGTAGCGGTCATAAGCATGTTGCCTTGCCCACAGATAATATAATACTGGCATACAGATGCTTCAACCCATACAAAGAAACCGTGCCGAAGTAACTAGCGTTTTTCGTCTGATTATACTTATTATTTTTCTAAGAACATCGATCGCGTTCGGTTTCGTTCCACGGATATAGATGGTGTTAGCAGCGAAAGGGTTTACTCGGATCGTGAATACAAAGACGATTTGTTTGATAGTATTTTTGCACGTTTTTACAGTTTCTTTGTACCAAAATGTGTTATAAAACAAATTAAAAAAATCGAGTGGATGCCTCAGAAATTTAAAACTGCGCCATCTATTGGAATCAATTTTAAATGATCTATTCAAATAATATTTGAAATGTGAAATAATAGCCCAATATTCCAAAATTTTGTGCTTAGGAGAGTAAATTAAAGAAGAACCAAACTTTTTTAAGGTCGTCTCTAGAAAAACTGAAAACAAATCGAAGCTTATCACGCCATCTAGTGCAATTTATTTGAAGCAAAATATCTTTACACTACACCTGCTCGGAAAGTACCTTGATATTTTATCAAATTTACGGTAGAAAGTACGTCATTGCATATCGAACAAATATGCGGGGAGAAAACGCATCTGAGCGGGAGAGAAAAGTGTATGAAAATCCATTTCTTACGTAGTTTTTCTTTTTTAATTTTGGGTAAGACATAGCACAAGATATTTAGGTTACCAGCGCATAGCGCTGGTAACCTAAATATCAAAAGCCAAAAAGTTTTTACAGTGAGTTTTTATCTCCAAGTTCGCAAAATGACACTGGCCACTAGCTGTGTGTTGGATGGTGTCAAACAATTTGAAAAAAGAACATGTGAAAATTGCAGACGCCATTGGCGCCATTATCAATTTGTGTGTTGTTTGAGGATTCAGTTTTAATTAGTAAAGATTTAGTTTTTTATTTTCCTCGTAGGTGTAGTATAAAGCACTATGTATCACTCGAGAGAAAGTGCGATTCCCGATCTCGGGTGTTTTAAAGCCCTCGCCTACGGCTCGGGCTTCAAACGACACCCTCGACGGTAATCGGTCACTTTCTCCTCTCGGTGAACAATGTACTATTCTTCGCGTTGGGTGCCCGTGATACCTTGGCTGACCGATTCCCTTGCTTTGGTAGTAGCAGCCCCACTTTATTTTTCTTATAACATTAGCACCAATTAGGGAAATTAGGGTAGTGCCACAAAACACATAGCCATGAGAGTGAATCCGCAAGTAAACGGTTTTGTAATTTTATATCATTTTATTATATTGTACTTACACCAAACTAAACTAGGAAATATCCTATAGTTTCATTTAGTGAAGAATTAGCTTCTGGACCCCGGGTTATGGTAGTTATTCAAATAACTGCGTGTAGTATTAGTTGATATGAATCTGAAAGATCCCTCCGCCCGCCCTAGGTCGTAACAAATCCATGAGCAAAAAAGATACCAACTACTTATTAATCTTAAACCGAAACTCAGCCATTACTCACGCTCCTTTTCGCTTCTTTCGGCATATCCGTATCGCGTATCGCTTTGACGTTATTCATCGATGACGTAGCTGTCAGCGTGACGTCACACTTCCGCCGCACACCAGCCAGAGAAAATATCGATATAAAATTGCGCGCAAACATTTTCTTCTTGGGACCGAAGCCGGGTATCCGAGAACTTTCAACTGAACCTTCCGTTCTCAACGAATATCGAGGGAACTTGTCAAAAGACAGTTACCGACAAGCCCTCAAACTTTGAAATTTCATAAAGTCTGCAGTGTTAACGCTTTCGCCGCTGGTACGAGTGGTACGCATGTGTTTTAAGCACACGATTATAATATACCACGCGTTATTACTTTGTTGACACACCATTCCTCTGGTTTTATGTTTCTGTTTCAGCAACAAAAGTTTTGTGTAAGAATTCGTGACAATATTTCTTAAGAATGTTCGCAGTATGTCGTGAATAGAAGATTTTCTACGCTGTAACATATGAGCGTTGGCTGGCATCAGCTGTTACTAGTACTTTTTGCAGTGAACATTTGTTTTTTCCTCTGTAGCAATAATAGAGAGCTGTACCAAATTACGCACGCATTATTTAATATAGGTATGTGCACTCAACGTTCTTCATCATTAGTTTACAACGAAAACAGAGCTTTGAACACCGACGATGACTTGCCAGCCTGTCAGTTTTCTATCGGTTACTTTTCGGGGAGTGTCGATGGAACTGCACAATTCGATCCCGCATAGCTCTTTCCATCATCAGACTACAAGACGTACGACAATGCGCCATCGGTACATGGTTGATATCCCACCCATACACACAAAGCTTTTTGAAAATACTTTCATTATGCTTAGAGCTAAGGATTAGAATTCCCTGCCTGCGTCTTTGTTTCCTGATAGCTACAACCTAGGGGTCTTCAAGTCAAGAGTGAGTAGGTTACTTCTAGGCAAACGTGCTTCAGCTTCGACCACATCATCACTTAACATCAGGCGCATTAATGGTGAAACGCGAGCCTATAAAAAAAAAACAAAAATAAAAACTATCACAGTGGTACCTAGGTGGATTCAAAGTTTTTTCTTCGAAATCTACATAAGTGTTTCTGTTCCCTATCACGTTTAACAATGATCCCATTTTGGTTTTCTAAAATGCTTTAAATAATCAAGCACAAATATAGAAAATCAACGAATCTTCCCTTGAAATCTTTACTCTATCCTTGAAATTCTCCAATCAGTATTTAAGTACCAATCGATGCAGCCTACTAATTTACGAGCCGAATTAGTTACGATTCCAACTAACTAGTAAGTGTAATGAAAATCAATTACCGATAGATACGTTCAAGTATCTTCGTCGCCACTTACCAACAAATAGCGTAGCAACGAATCCACTTGAGACATCGAATTTCTATTACACAAAGAGTAAGCGAATGGATATTCAACGAAATAATTATAAGGATTCCTTTTGTAGGAGCAATAGAAGAAAGCCCTAGCAAATACAACGAAGCGATAATTTTCTACCTACTATACTAATGAATCGAGCTTTTGAATATAAACTTCCTAGGAATGTACTTTATTTCAAGAAATAAGTAAGTGAGTAGGTTTGAGTACATTATTAATAAAGAGTACGATTTTAGAGACGTAATTTATTTTGTTCTTTGGTGTTCTCTGGAAGTGCTGCCCAAGTATCTCATGAACCGTGATAGCTAGACAGTTGAAATTATCCCAGATGATGTGTTTCTATTGCCGCTATAACAACAAATACTAAAAACAGAATAAAAGAAATATTTAAGTGGGGCTCCCATACAACAAACGTGTTTTTTGCCGGTTTTTGCGATAGTGGTACGGAACCCTTCGTGCGCGAGTCCAACTCGCACTTGGCCGGTTTTTTTATGCTACGAAATCTACAACGATACACATATTATGCAATTGACGACATGAATATGAACACAACATCTAAACGGAATCAAAATTATTGTCATGATGAATGAGATACAATCCTTGATTCGTTAAATCCAGCTATGTATTGAAAAGAATGGGCATCATTATGAACAACTAATCACTTAAGGTTTAATAGGTAGCTAAGCTTTACGTAAAAATTAAGAGAACAATTATCTTTTATTAATTCTTTTCCTTTTCCTCGCTAGGAATATTGCTTTTTCCATAATCCAATGATGAAGTTTCAGTTTGCATCTAAATCGAGCCCGCCACTTCTTTGAGTGTTTTTCGATATTCCTCATAGTTTCGGATTTCGCCATCCACGCCCTCTTGAAAAGTTCATCTTGTTAGTAATTAGATAATAAAAATAACGTTAGAAAGTGTGAAATTATCCATTATATTCTAAGTATATCCATTTATATTATAAGACCGAGGTTGTCTATGTACCATATTTTAGCAAATAAAGATGTTCTTATTCATATATCTAAGGTCAATTTATATGACATGATAAAGACAGTTTATTTAAAGATACCATTTTAAGAATAAGTATATAATTTAAGTATAATTATGACAAACATGGACACTCTGTTGCAATAAATGCTACCTACTGATCCAGAACACACCTCGGCGAACTCAGTAACTCCACCCATACCACAAACTTTTTTTAACTAGAGTAGTTAAAGCAGCCAGTTAAAAGTTAGACATAGCCACGCACGCAGTCATCGCTTGTTAGTATCACTGACTTTAACTTAACGAACGTTGGATTAGTTGCTGAATAGCCCCGGATTAAAAAGTTTACCGAGCTAAGCTGGTAGCTGTTGTAAAATGGATTTATTTTAACGTAGAAAGGTAAAAGCCGGTTAACTTTTAATAAGGTGACTTTTCGCTTTATATACCAGCTATTGCCGAACGGCTTCATCCTTTTTAAAGTAGAAAACTCGAGATAATAGTAGTTTATTCAACGGTCATATAATCGGAGTGACACTCCTGATAATACTCGTGTGATTATATTATCACACTATAAGTTTTTAAGCTGATATGGTCACAATCAAAATAATTAATACGAGTATTTGTTTCGGGATATTTACCATGTATTTTTAGACTTTGGTTGAGAGCTCGATATTTCGGCACCGTTACAAGCAACATGATCGCGGGAAGTTCAAAGTCAAAGTCAAATATATATTTCAACTAGTTCGTTCTGTCCACAAGTATCATACAAGCATTTTTCAACACACATTCGAAAAAGTAAATAAATATTAACAATCACTCATAATTATTGAGTCACAAACTATTCATCACTATTGTGAGAAATGACTTTATGGCTAGCAGATCTTTTATCGTGTGCCTTCTTCAAAATTTGAAGGATAGGCCATCCACCAAATCATATATTTTATAGTAAAAAAAAAATATGTTTTTAAATTTAGAGCACAAATAAATATGTGGTTGTTAGAAGTGAATAATTTGAATATAATATCCGCACAATTACAAAATAAACTTCATAGCCTGCCTAAGTCTTAGCGGTGGGGTAGGAGCCAGTTTTCGGATGTGTTGAAAATATTTTTTTACATGGACAGCTGTTGGCTGACAGATATTTTCATGAAAATACTTGAATACGCCTTTCTTCAAAACCGCAAGAGCGCCAGGGCTTTTGTAATTCAACCCACTGCAAAAAAAAAACAATTATTTAATTAATCTTAAAGATAATGGCAGCTATTTTTAAACTGATAAACATAACTATGGTCCATGCCCTGAGGCTACCAGCAAGATAAAAACAAAGAACAGAGCCTAAGGTAAGTATTTATTTTAAAATCAATCTTCGTTTAGCAAAAAATACTTAGTTACTTTTCATTTTATAAAATTACAAAGGTCATGCCAGCAACCTTTACTTTTCATAAAATGTTATGTTGTTATCTCTGAACTAATATTGAATATCATTTATACAATAGAGCTTTGTTATATTAACGATATAATACTGTTATTTGCCTTTATTTCAAATAGCAATCAGAAAATATTTATGCTTACAAAGTAAAAACTTAATACAAATTCATTTTCTCCAAATGTATTTTAACTTTATTGCGGACTATTTTCCTTTAAACAAAGCATACGTATAGGTACTCGTATCTTATACGTAATTACCGAAATAATTAAAAATCCATTGTCTCGCGTGGTTCCACGTTTTGGGTACTCAAGGGGTTAGATCTAGTAACGTACTTACAACAAAAAAATTACTGCAATATACATACATACTTAAACGAATACACACTACCCGAATTAAAATAACACAAAACGACTTCAATGATGATGAATTGCCATGAGCGCGTTTATATGGACTCTGACCCAAAAACTTAGCAAACACGAAGTTTTGTAGAACGACCGCCTCATAATCGACATGCGCTAACACTAAAGGAACATTCGCAAACTTCTCCAGAATTCAGAATTACGTGGAGCACAGCGCTCCCCGGACTCGCTAAGTCCTTAGTCGTTAAAACTCTGTAACAACCCTCCCCACATTCAAGAGACCCGCTGCCCCTTCCGCAGTTTAATCTTCCATTAACAGAAGATGAGCGACACTCGGTAGCTACACACGTGCTTAAACAACTCGGTGACAGTAACGCTACCTGACAGCATATCACTACTGTCCTCATTAGTGTTCGGTAACGGATGCGTCCCTCATGAATGATTACTCACAAACTTCCACTCGACTGGGGACTGATCACAAGACTCATTTGTCAGTTGTACTAAAACAAATAAAACACGCCACCTTCTTTAGCTCCTGTAGAATTAACCAAGTTCCCCGAAAACAATTCAGATAAATTCAACGATCTCGATGAGTGAAAAGGCCGCGTTTCCCGGGGCTATTCCTTGGCCGCGATAGTCTATTGTGATCGGGCCCGCGGCGAGGCGCCACCAGCGCAACCCTAATTGATATCAATTACCCGCCATCTCTCAAAATCTCTTTGAAACAGTCTTACATCTCCAAATATTCGAGCTCTCAGTTCGAGTTTAATTTTATGAAAGTTTAATAAATTATTGCCATCTTCTAAAAGTGCGTCAGCGTTTTGTGTGGCGAAATATATAGTAGCTATATCTATCTTTAATTAAAGAGTTTTCGATTTAATTTCGTATTCTTCTTCTAACTTGCCAATTAAATTGTCAGTCAGGCTTGTCAGCGATTCTACTCACTGGCAGTCAAATTTAAAAAAAAATCTTTAAAGTATTCCCTGCAACTGAAGTGTTAGAAAAATTAAATAAGGGCATAATGCAAGACAGAAAGCCATATGTTGATATTACTTTAAGGTAATTAAAAGCACTTATTATGAATCGTATACGTCAGAAGGAGGATCCTACAACTTGTATCTAACCGACGCGACGACGGCAAGTTCTGAACATTACTTCAAGTCCCGTGTCGCACTAGAAGCGTCCTCACAACTTGCTCCCATTAGCAAGTAACAGCTTTAATCCGTCTTGTGTAACATGACCAAAGAAACCAAAGATTAATGAAATGTAAACACTGTTAGCGACCACATTTAGATCTGTTCGAACACAGATAATGAGAACGCAATCTATTTTCAGCTTCTTTGGTCACGCGACATTTACAAGGCATAAATAAAATATTTTGGAATAAATTTATCTTCACAATCCCTGTATCAAGAACCTTCCAAGTGCTTGCTTACCAGATATTTGAATAAAACAACGAAAACAAGTAAAAATGTAAAAAACCCCGACACATTATTATTTCATGCTACATAATTTATCTAGTAATAGACAGTACGCTTCGATCGACAATCTATTTAATACGTTATTATGACACGATATCTAGCGAAAACCACCCGATTCTAACACCCTAAAACTTTTGAACGGCTAAAGCGATTTTTACCAAACATAACTAAGAACACTCTTGAAGATAAAGTCACCATTCAAACAAGAAAAACGAATTCAAAATCGGTTCATCCGTTTAGGAGATATGTTGCCATAGGCAGATACACAAAACTCACATATACACAAGTACACACGTTTAACTTTTAACACCCCTCTTTTTAAGTCGGGGGTTAAACAATTCTGCCTAGTCATTTCCTATCTATGTTAGGGTCGGTCCAGTCTAACCGGATTCAGCTAAGCCTTACAGTATATAAGATAAAGGCTATCTGACCTCCACAACCCAGTAACTGGATAGCACGATACCCATTGGCTAGACTGGTGTCAGATTTTTGGCTTCGGACTACCCATAACGACTGTCAAATATCTTCAAATGATAGCCAGGGTGAGCAGTGGTGGCCCAGTGGTATCGGCCGCGACTTACAAGTTGTAGGTCGTGGGTTCGAGCCCAGGCAGGCGCTTTACTTTGTGTAAATTATTTCTTCACCACTGCTCTCAAAACGGTGAAGGAAAACATCGTGAGGAAACCGGCATGTCCTAGAACCAAAATTTCGAAGACATGTGACATCCACCAACCCACACTGGGCCCGCGTGGTGGATTACGGCCCATTCCCTCTCACAAAGAGAGGAGGCCTGTGTCCCAGCAGTGGGAACATTAATAGGCTGATGATGATGATGATGATGATAGCCAGGGCCAACGGCTTTCCGAGGCACGGAGGAAACTCGCTATGTAAAGCGGTCACCCATCCACAGACTGACCTTGGCAGGCGTTGCTTAACCTTGAATACTATTTAGCCACGCCTGTGCCAGCTATTGAACAAAACAACGGTATATAAGACATAATTTCACCTAAAAAGTAGGTAACAAGCAAATCGTATACCATTAATCCATAAGGTAAGCACCTCCGTCCCTCGCATACATTCGTAGGCAGTTTTTATACTCCCCGTAAACGGTGAGGATAAGCCTCCACATTAGTACGCCTCATTACGCCTCCAATTTTATCGAACCAAATGTTTTCCGCCAACATTCGTGATCAAATTGCAAGGAAAAAGTTTGAATTTATTAAAATGCTTATTCAGGACTTAAAATACGTATTTTTGGAACTTGCCACATTATGGTAAAAAACACATTTTTATTCATCTTTTTCTTTTCTTCTTTCCTAATATACCAAGACATTTTTTCCCCATTATTTCTCTACATCTTTTAAATCCTGAAGGATGATGGGCAAGAGGGTCTAAAATTTATGTGAAGAAACTTCTCACTGTTCACTAACTGTAAGCATTAATTGGAATAATATTATTTGGGCGCACGGTTGGCGCAGTGGTTGAGCGATTGACTGCTGCACTGCTTGTCGCGGGTTCGATGCCCGCACGGAACAAATATTCGTATGACCTACAGATAGTTGTTCCGGCTCTGGGTGTTTGTGTATGTGAGTTTATATGTTTGTAAACGCACCCACGATACAGGAAGAAATTTCTAGTGCGGGGCAACGCATTTATAAATAAAAAATAAAAACAATCTGATGGTGCTAGTGTTAACAACATTTTGGAATTGTAATAGACATATCATATTTTAAAATGTAATCGATTCAAATGTAAACTATTTTACCCGACTGCCGAAGGAGGGTAATGTGTTAATCAGTCTATGTTTGTATGGATGTATGTTTGTTTCTATGTGGCGTTCTAGAGACCAAACGCGTTGGCCGACTTTGATGATTCTTACGTCAATCGATTCGTCTTAACCCTGCGAGTGTCACTGGTTACATTAAAATTGGAGAAGAAAGAAATGGCGGCTTTTGGGCGCCATTTTGTAGGTGAATTTTTTTTTTTCAAAGAATGGTACATCTGGTATTGGTCAGCCAGCTCGCGAATAAGTACCACCGACTGCACAGCATGATTTTCTTCTTGTTTACGTCTTTTTAGTTTGTTTTTTAAGCAGTCGGGTTTTTTGAGTTTTTTGATTAACTTTTTTTATGATCTGTGGTAATATTGTATCGGGTAGATAAAGAAAAAAAAATTACGTCTCTGAACTATGGCTTGTGGAAGGAGCGGTTGACTCGATTTTTTTTTAAACTAAAACAATATATTAATCTATAATATTGTTGGCACAAGCTTTATTGTTTTATTTTAAAACATTTTACCCATATTTCGCCAGGTATGTACCTATTATGTAAAATACTATAATTAACTACAAACACGATATCATACAATATGTATCAATATTAGCCAGGTAAACTAATAATAATGAAACAACATCGAGGCTGTTTGCACAGAGTCGTGTAGAGTACTTGTGAGCCAAGCTGAAACTATCGGCACTAACTAGGGTAATCCCCCAATCGACTAATCCAGAACTAATTGAATGGATTACTTCCCCTGACGAATTGTTAACGTCTACCCTCGCAGATCCCGCCTTTGTAGATAAACTATTGATTATGTGTAGCTGACAGTTCTTGGATAATGTAACACGTTATATTATCTTCAACTAAATATACGCATTCAGGAGCTTCTATGTTCAACTGTTTGTTTTTTTTTCACCTATTTCTCCGCCAATTGTGGACCGGTTTTGAAAATTGTTTTTATGTCTGAAAGAGTATGTTCCCAAATTGGTCCCATTTTAATTTGGTGAAGATCTGATGAACTTGGGCGATATAAAAAAGGACGCTTCAATAAATGACGGCAAAACGGGATTGCTGCGATCGCATGTCTGTTTATTGTTTATACCTTTCCATAAAATAACATCACGCTAGTACGCTCTAAAGGGGTACGCAGTTCCTCTTCTCTTCTTTCCTCGGTTATGTTCAAGTTTCATGATATTCTCATAATCTATTCCGCCATTATACATTACTAAAGAACTTGCATATTAGGTACAACTAAAAAGTGAAAAATAAAAAGACTATGTCCATAACGAAAAAAATTGGTACCTACTAAAGAGACTTCCAAAAAGGAAGTTATTTATCACTTTGTAGTTTTTTTTATATTTAAATTGTTACTTATGTAAATTGTTCTGCAAAGTTTTTCAGCAATAAGATCTCATTGAAAGCTTCAACGAAAACTTCAGTAGGTACCAATAAAATGTTATTTTAACTTTGTTCTCTTGTTATAATAATTCTGCAAGCTTCGACTAATATATGTACAAAGCGGCTCTTAGTAAATTTTTCAGACAACCTCTACTTCGATACTTTTCAAAGGACTTAGCGATTACGTCAGCAATAGTTGATTTCACATTGGAGTGACCCTGACACCCTGGCCGGCCTCCACTCCGGCAGCCGACAGCCGGCTGAATAGGTGACCGGCCTGTATCGATCCCGGCTTACCAAACTCCCTAAAAACATTTGTCACTCGCTTTCCGGCGGAAGTAAACATCGTGAAGGAAATGTGAGGTCGAATAAGTCAACCTATATAAAATATATACCCAAAGTCCGGACATTTATAGACCTTTCATAAAAAGGAATGGCGTCAGAAACGTCGCCATGGCGACTTTCCATAAAACGGAGTCGACGTTTTTGTGCCCGACTTATATGGAATGGTATTCACATCATTTATTAAATCCACACAATAAGTTACACTTTCTATTACATAAGGTAGGTTGGTACCTAAGTTATGAAGGAATATGAAGTCACGTTGCAATTCAAATACATACTTATGATATTAAACTATTGGCGTTGGAAAATCTACACGTGGTTTGCATTTCTTAGACTACGTGTTTTTCCTTGACATTAACGTAACTTACGGAGCTATATACGCCCCAATGTTAACGCAGTACTGGCCGTGCGCCCGCTCGATGCCAAAATATCCCATACCTCCTTTTGAACAGTTTTGTTTGCAAAATATTATTTGATTTACATATGCTATGTTAGTTATGAAGAAATTCGTAGTTAATAATATCGAAGTCGTTTTGGAGGAGTATCCAAAAGTTGCGAAAAAATATCGTGTTGCTAATTATTTTTTTAAAGCAAAACTAATTAGTTACACGAAAAAACCTTGTGTTCAAAATTATGTACATAAACAATAATAAATATATATATTTTTCAAACCTTTTAACCTAGATGTTACTAAGGAGTATGCTTTAGAAAGTTATCGTTTTACGGCACTAAAGGGTATGTAGGCCCTTAATGAGAAACCAGTAAACATATGCTCATCAGGGCCGCGCCGACCCCTGGCAGCGCCTGTGTTCGAAACCTACGAAGTGCCTCGTTTTACCCGACTGCCTGATTTAAAGGTGGGTAATGTGTTTATCACTCAATGTATGTATGTATATTCCTATGTGGCTTTCTAGAAACCAAACGCATTGGCTGATTTTGATGATTCTTACGTCAATCGATTTGTCTTATCCTAAAAAGGGTCACTGGCTACATTAAAATTGGAATATAGAAGAATGGCGAGTTTTGGGCGGCATATTGTGGATATCCAATTTTTGGCCAAACACGTCGTGTGGGGTATCAAATAAAGCGTTTTTGAGAGTTGATTTCACAAATACGAGTATATAACGCTTATATGTTTAAATGTACCTAATTCAAAAAAAACATTGTAACTTATCTAAACAGTTTTTGATTTCTTGAATTAACTTTATTTGTAATAAAATGGTCGGCTATTGTAGCGACTGTGGTTCTTTTTAATTTTAGCGCAGAGTTCGTAATTCATGTAAACTAAAACCCGAAATCCGAAACGTAAACGTGAAGTGGGTCAAATTCAAATAGTGTAAAATGAATGAAAATAGTGTAAAATGAAATGAATGAATGAATGAAAAATAGTGTAAAATGAATGAAAACAAACAAACATGAATATTGTCTTGGGAGACAATAGACTACTTTCTTATCGATACTTTAAAGAATATATATTTTTATGTGACAAAAATAATTTCAATAATTGGCGTTGATATTGGCGCCTGTGTGCGCCGCTCACTTCGCACAAGGACGGCGCAGCCCAGCATATGCTAAATACCAAGAAAATGCCACAAAGTTTTGTCGCTAACAAATTGGATCCACGCGCCATATCACTGCCACACAGTTGTAACTACCATTAAAACTACTAAGCACATATTAATTGCCCTAAATAGGTAATTCAGTACAAGTTAAAACGTTCACAGTTGCGTAAACTAGAATTAGACCTCAAAAAGGTGCATGGACCCAAAAGTTGTAGTGCGTAACGGACCCAGTAAAGTGGCTGTTAACTGCACCATAAATAAAGTTGCGTTGGTAGGTACATTATGTAGGTGCTTATGTAGCAACAACTTGCCCAAGTTCCACACTGACATTTCATGAAATATGTATAATAATGCGGGTGCCACTTGGAACCTTAATAGCCAAACTGTACTAGACTTAACTACTTGGAATGTGTTAGGTACTTGCTTCAACATATGAAGGCGAATATAGAGCAGGTATGCTAGAAGAACTTTGTGAAAGGGAAACTGCACCACTGCACAGAGTATTTTTATTTACTTGTCTTATTTAGTAAACAAATATAACTACAGCTTAGAAAAACTAAAAATTGAAATTAGTTGCTATTAAAAAGCTAAATCGATCTTCTATATATATAATAGAGAAAGTATGTTTGTATGTTCTTTATAGACTCCGTAACGGCTTGACTGGAGTGCACCGCTCGTTGCCCGCCCCCGCGCCGCTCCCGCGCCTCTGTTTTCGAGGGCCGGTCCATTTGATTGTACGCATTAGATCCCGCCGCTCCCGCGCCGCCGCCGCCGCCGCCCCGCTGCCAGCAAGATTCGAGGCAGAGGCCTAAGAGGGATAGTGCTTGTGAGATTAGCGGCGTTGCACGTTAATGTGTTCTTAAGTAACTACGAGTAAATCGGCTGTATAAAAAGAATGAGGTGTGAAAAAAATGCCCCGCATTTTTTACCATTGTAAAACTTTGATAGGTAGGTATCTTCATATTTAGCAAGAAAAGTATTAAAAAAAATGGAACTAGATGAGAGGTAGATTGGTAGTTAAAAGAAAAGTAGATTACGCACCTCGCTAAAGTGAGTAATTAAGACGGTACCCTGACCAAAAAATTGGCATGAGATATGAGCGTTCCTATTGGTCTAGCGCCACTGGTGGCGCATGAATTACAGTAGTGAATACGCCCAGATTTTAGAATAAAATCTTTATAAAATCGAATTTTGGTCTTTTGAAAAAAATAATTCTACAAAAATGTTCGTTATTAAATTGTCTATCCATTAGTGTTAGTACAAAAAATAATCAATGAACACTTTACGAGGAGATGCATAATATCAATAATTATTTCTCATTTTTATGTTTTTTTGGAAGTAGATTAGTGAAATATATACAACATTTAAAAAAAAACTAAATCTACCATTTTAGAATCAATATTATGTAGAAATTTAATGTATCTTTATTAATTGATATTTCTTTTTAAATAACGAGTAGATAGCTCCTAAAAACAGCACAAAAAACGGCTTGCGCGGCGTTTTGCTCGGGGTACCGCCTTAATGCACTCGTTACATAACACTCATGCATCAATAACTCACTTTGCGCTCGATGCAACAATCTACTATTATTTCCATACAGGGCTAGATAATGATGAGAAAAATTGATATCATTTTGAATGTACACCGTCAAAGAGTGAATCGCCAAACTACGTTTGTATGGAAGAATGATCGACTAGGGCAACCTTAAAGTGTCGTACTGTACCGAGCTGCGGACTCACTTATGAATAAAAGATACACTGGAAATATGAAGGCTTAGCCCTAAATATAGCTACAAACGACACTTGTTTCAATTTATATGTTTGGGCTACTTCTCGCAATAATGTTTCACTGTTGCAAACTTGGAATATGAGATCAAATGCTGTGGTAAATGTCGAATGTTGGCGGATAAATACTTTTAGTAAATTGTCACAATTTTGACGTACGACATTACCCTAGAATTTTATCGTTATTAACGACACTATCGTATGGTGTACTAAATACAAAGTGTGTTGATTTTCAAACATATCGTGTTCGATTCTGGCATATTGATTTTTCAAAAATTAAATTCTGCAGTTCTTTTGTTTTGATCAAAATCGGGCCCGTGACTCCTTTGAGTGTTTTTCGCTATTTTTCAGTTTCGGATTTGTCCAACCTCGCCTACTTAAAAACCCAAAAGCCTGTATATCTTTTACGAAAGGTTTAGATAGACTATAGATAGTTCAAACCATCTGTGCGCGCGGCGCTATGTGTAGGTAAATTTTGACAGCTCGGGCGACGAACGACGGCTGCCGCGTCACTGGCGGCCACACAAATGAAAGCTGTATAATTACACACACCTAAGTGCACGCACACATGGCACCAAGCGCATAGATGAGTTGATCTATCTATAAATGGGTATCATTTTGGTAAATAAATAAATTGAAACCTTTATTACTGTAACTTCTAACAGTATTATGCAACGAACATCGGGCTGCAGAAAATTATTAGAATAATATTTCAAATTGTTTTCAAATAGAACAATACCTATTAAGGTGAAGGGGTATTCCTCGACGCGCACTTTGAACCGCACCAAATGAAGCGCACCAATAGTATTCATCGGAACGCACCATTCAGTTGCGCTAAAACCCAAAATTTTAATCCGTAGTTAACTCAACTCATGGTTAAATATGGCAACCAATGGTTTCAAATTTCGGTTTATTCATTAATTGTAAATCTAAAAAATGGTCAATCAATTTACTCTCCAATTTTCTGTCATTTCTGTCGTCCTAGTACTTTTCAGAACCTATATTTTACCACTATTGAGCTAAGTAGTAATTTAAGTCGCTTTAGTGGTCCAGTTCATTTCTGCTTTCCTGTTACGGTTAAATTTTAAAACGTCTGTCGATATCATTTATAACGAATCCTTCATGCTCTTCTCTTTGTTTCATCGTTGGTGCGTTTCGAGGAATTATATGTGATCTTCATTAGGTACCTAACTATGTACACACTTACCACACAGACCCAAGACTGAGGTAGGTAGATACTAACCAGTATCACAGATAATACAATACTAGCATACAGATGCCTCATCCCATACAAAGAAACCGTGCCGACGTAACTAGCGTTTTTCGTCTGATTAAGATGATTATTTTTATAAAAACTTCGATCGCATTTGGTTCCGTTCCACGGCTATGGATGCCGTTAACAGCGACTTGCAAGTAAAAGAGTTTTTCCGGTTCGTGACTATTTGTCTTTAAATACAGTGACGATTTGTTTTAAATTACTTTTTTGCAAGCTTTTACAGTTTCATTGTTCCAAAATGTGTTGAAATACAAATTTAAAAATCGAGTGATATGCCTCAGAAATTTAAAAACGCGCCATCTATTGGAATCAATTTGAAATGATCGGTTCAGAGAATCTTTGAAATGTGTATTTAGAGCCCAAGATTCTATAATTTTGTCGTTAGGAGAGTTGATTAAAAAATAACATACAATGTTTATGATCAGTTCTAGTTAATGTTAATTTTACACACAATTCAATAAAGAATCGATGCATAACGCGCCATCTAGTGACATTTATTTGTACCAAATTTTCTTTGTTAGCGCTGGGACCCCGTGCCAGTATCAACTTAAAACTAATACAATAAAAACCGAATCCTTAATCCGCAAGGTATTAAAAAAAGTTTGTTGAGACATATTTTGCGACTTCTCAGTTGTCTCTCAGATCCCACGCGAGCGAAACTGCGGCAGGAATTAATTAATTATTTAATTAACGACACGCATTGACAAAACAAACATAAACTAGATAGGTACCTACTCACTTGACGTTAACGATCCTTCTACATCGTGGCTTAGCTGACACAGGCGGATTAAACAGCCATTTGCAAGTAAAATAAGTTATCTGTTAATCCTTTAGTGAGTTTTGGCGGGAACGTTATGGCGTCTATGTTGCTTCTCTGTTTTATTTTCCTAAAATTGTGTTAAATATTAATAGTGTAAAAATTGTGTTTTTTTATTCTAATAATATTAGTGAATGTGCACGAGTGTGGGCAAGTATAACACAGTGGTAGAACATGAATTTGTACATGTTGTCGACAAAACTCCGTTGAAGCTTCCAATAAAGTTACCGCCATTTTATTGGGGCCTGATTATAACATTGGACTAAAATCTAAAGAAACTAGAACTTCTATTCTAAACGTGACACTGGCTAAATGCACAAATCGTGGGAAGCCAAAACAAAACAAAAATCCTTTAGTTGACACTGGCACACCACCGTAAGTGCTCACTTGACACTAAAAAACAAAATAAGATAACCTATTCATAGTCCAGGATGGTGACCATAAGGTCTTAGAGTAAGGTTATTTTAAGTGTGCTTATGGTACAGATGTGACTTGTATACATCTGTCCCTTTTTCACATTTGAAAGTAGTTTTGCCACGTCATGATATTAGGGCAGGTCACAAATAACTATTTATAATTAACAGGTACCTTTTTGAAGTCGGCTTTATTTTCCGTAGTACCAAAGTAAGTACTTATTTAAATTTAGATAGTAAATAAATTATAAGGTTGGTGCAGGTAAGAGCAGTGGAGGCCCAGTGGTAACAGCCGCGACTTTCATGTCGTAGATCGTGGGTTCAGACCCAGGCAGGCGCTTTACTTTGTGTAAATTATTTAATCAAAACGTCGGCAAAGATCTTGAGGAAACCGGCATGTCCTAGAACCAAAAATTCGAACATGTGACATCCACCAACCCGCACTGGGCCTGCGAGCACGATTACGACCCATTCCCTCTCGCAGAGAGGAGGCCTGTCCCAGAACTAGGAATATTAAAAGGCTAATGATGATTAAGGTCAGTGGAAATCACATTGAAATTAACTCCTAGGTTAATCAATCAATCAAGTGGTAACGTACTTACCAAACAATTATCTATAAGTAGCTTCAACGAAGATAAGTGGGCACCAAGGTATCTACTTAACATTCCGATAGTGATTTTGACACGCATTCAAGGTTATTGTATCAACAAAAAATATCTACACTCATGATTGAAAACTGAAACATACAGAAATATGATCTCGATATTTTCACTAATCACAGATGCTGAAGGAAGCCCCAGGAGGAAACAGAACTACATATTAAGACGGTACCCTGACCAAAAAATCGGCATGAGATATGAGCATTCCTATTGGTCTAGCGGCATTGGTGGCGCATGAATTACAGTAGTGATTTATTATAGAATAAAATCTTTATAAAATCGAATTTTGGTCTTTTGAAAAAATAATTCTACAAAAATGTTCGTTATTAAATTGTCTATCCATTAGTGTTAGTACAAAAAATAATTAATGAACACTTTACGAGGAGATGCATAATATCAATAATTATTTCTCATTTTTATGTTTTTTTGGAAGGAGATTAGTGAAATATATACAACATTTAAAAAAAAACTAAATCTACCATTTATAATCTATATTATGTAGAAATTTAATGTATTTTTATTAATTGATATTTCTTTTTAAATAACGAGTAGATAGCTCCTAAAAACAGCACAAAAAACGGCTTGCGTGGCGTTTTGCTCGGGGTACCGCCTAAATGAGTGTCCTTCAACCAACAAACAACATTTCAATTTAGGCTCAGCTCACACCGGGATGCTACACTATACAGACGAGACGCTCTACACGCGACGCGCGTACTTTTTAAAATAGGAAACTTAGGTCCATTTTTTTCATCCATCCATGAATCCATTGGGTACTTCCACAAAGTAAATAAGCGGCGGCGCGGATACTACCATATTTTAGAGGGCTTAAGAAGAAGCCGCTTAAATCCAAGGAGGGTCTGTTTATTGTGACGTCGGAACGGCGGCTGCAAAACTGGCGCCAGCACTTTGAGGAGGTCAGCAACTTTGACGCCTGAAGCGCTGCAGGTAGGTTCTGCACCAACTCGACCTCTCGACAGCGATATGGAACCACCGTCACCGCCTCTGAAGTGACTGAAGCTATCCTATCTTTAAAGGCAGGCAGAGCAAGCAGTGACAAGCCGACTTAGCCTCCGCTGTTGACGTGCTGACGCCTTTTATTGAAAGTATATGGACCGCTGAAGATCTCCCGGACGACTGGAACAAGGGTCTTTTGAGGGCCTTCGGAGGACATTGCAGTGCACGCTGGTGTCCGCCAGGGCTATCTTCTTTCGCCCATCCTTTTTACCCGACTGTCGAAGGAGGGTAATGTGTTTATCAGTCTATGTATGTATGTATGTATGTATGTATGTATGTATGTATGTTTGTTCCTATGTGGCGTTCCAGAGACCAAACGCGTTGGCCGATTTTGATGATTCATACGTCAATCGATGCGTCTTAACCCTGCGAGTGTCATAGGCTACATTAAAATTGGATAATAGAAAAATGGCGGATTTTGGGTGCCATATTGTGGGGGCCCAAATTTTTTTTTTCTTCCAGTCCCATCGTGTGGGGTATCAAAATAAAGGGTTTTAAGAGGTGATTTCAAAAATATATAACACTTGTATGTTTAAATGTATCTTATCCGAAAAAAATAACTAAAAAGTTATAAATAAAAAAACTTAATTCAAAAAATCAAAAAACCCGACTGCTTCAAAAGCGAACTAAAAAGTCGTAAACAAGGAAAAAATCATGCTGTGCAGGCGGAGGATACACCAGATTTTGGTCAGCCAGCCCGCGAATATGTATCCTCCAACTGCACAGCATGATTTTTTCCTTGTTTACGACTTTTTAGTTCGCTTTTGAAGCAGTCGGGTTTTTTGATTTTTTATAATCGTTCTCGATGGAATCATGTTGCGCATTTACGATAGCAGGTGTCGAATGGTTAATGGTAAATTCCTGACTATGGTCTCTGGATTATTACAACAAGCATTGAGGATGACAGAGGAATGGTGTCCAAAGAACCACATCTCTATCAACCCAAGCAAAGCAGTCATTATTCCATTCACGAGGAAGAGACAACTTGGAAACCTAGGAGAGCTCTCCCTCAATGGAATAAAGCTGCCCTGGTCCACCGAAGTTAAATATCTTGGTGTAACGCTTTATAAAGAACTCAGGTGGAAAACTCATGTGGAAAATATTACGACAAAGGCCTTACGAGTGTTCGGCATGTATCGTTCCACCCACGGTAAAACTTGAGGGGTTAAGCCCAAAGTGATACAAAGGCATTACCTATTATCACATACGGCAGCATAGTGTAATGGCCCAGAACAAAGCTTGTCTCGTGCAAAGTGCCTCTCACCAGGTTACAAATAATAGTGTGTCTCGGCAGCGATTGAGAGATACTTTAATATCCCTCCTCTGCATATGATGATTGAATTCGAGAGAAGGAAGACATTACATCGTCTTGCTGTTGCTGGACTATGGCGTGCCTCTAAACCAAAGACTAACCATACAATTTCGATGGAAATGAAGGCCTGGATCGAGTAACAAGCATGATATCGGATAAAATGCCAATTATGTTTGTGTTTGAAAGATCTTTCAAGGTCCAAATCCCTACAATAGAGGACTGGACGAAGGGACTCGACCCCCAGAACAAGATAGTCGGGTGTGGTACACTGATGGATCCAAAATGGATTCAGGTACAGGAGTGGGAATATACGCAAAAGGTTACAAATGTAGCAAAAGCTTAGGAAAGATGGCAACTGTATTCCAAGCAGAAACATTTGCCATAATAACCCGTGCTCAAGAGAATATAGATAGAGTAAGCAGAGGTAAACCTCTATATTTTTTTTATTTTTTTTTTAAACTTTGCCCCACACTAGGAATTTCTTTCTGTATCTTGGGTGCGTTTACAAACATATAAACTCACATACACAACACCCAGAGCCGGAACAACTATCTGTAGGTCATACAAATATTTGTTCCGTGCGGGAATCGAACCCGCGACACGCAGCGCAGCAGTCAATCGCTCAACCACTGCGCCAACCGTGCGCCCTTTTAAATTACTATTTAAAAGGGCGCACCATAGTAGTTAATGATTCAAAATGATTTTTTTATTTTTTTTTATTATTTTGAATCATTAACTACTATGGTACACATGGTTAATGATTCAAAATGATTTTTTATTGTTCCAAATTATTATTATACCATAGTAGTTAATGATTCAAAACGATTTTTTATTGTTCCAAATTCAATTTTTTTTTTTTTTTTTTGTTGATTTTAGATTGGCACAACTGTTTTCCATTTTGGCGCGGCGTTTGAGTTACACCATTTAAATTTAGATTAAATACAGTGCTGCAATGATATTCAAATAAACAGATACGTTATACACTCACAAAACAATTGAAAAAAGTGTTCCGCGCAGCAGCGGCAGCACACATACACACTTTTCATTCATCTGACATTTCACTACAATGTCGAAAGGGATGGCTTGATAAAACAAACAAGAAAAAAAGAGACAGCTAGTGTTTGTCACTTGCGTGTGAATGTAAACAAACATTATTCTGACAACCAATGTTTTTTCTTTTTGTAACCTCCAAAAATCAGAAAATTAGGAAAAAAAATTGAAATAAATTAGTAAATTGAGGTGTATTGCGTATTTACATATGGTATGAGATCCCTTCTGTTTTATGTAATTTGGTATTATAATTGGTACACTTTCTAAATACACACGATGGCATTTTTTTAATTTTGTTTTTTTTTCAACAAAGCGTATCGCTCTTCGCCATGCGTGACATAAACTAAAGACTAAATCATACAATTGTCTACTATTCGAGTCTTCACAATGCGCGCGCTTATAACATATCGGTTTATTTGAATATCATTGCAGTGCTGTCTATAATTATATCATATCTATTGCGTATTTCGAATTTCTTAATAGACAAAAATATCGAAAATAGAGTTTGTCTTAAATTTTGCATCGCCAATGGAGTTTCGTGTTCGGAGTCACTGAAATACGATGGATCGACTTTATCAAAAACTCGAGCTTGTGAGTGGTACAAAGCGTTCAAAAGCGGTCGAGATGTGATGGAAGATTTGCCTAGCTCTGGTAGGCCATCAAAGTCTGCAACTGAAGTTAACATCGCAAAAGTGTCCACAATAAAAATAACCACTTGGATACATGTTGCCGCTCGGCTAGTCCCAAAAGACCAGAATTATCCCCAAAACCTCAATCGCATAAGAGTCGCTGAGGACATGCTGGAACGAGTCAATTGCGACCCAACATTCATGAAACGCTTTGTTACTGGTGATGAGACGTGGGTTTACAAGTGTGACATGCAAACTAGTCAACAATATTCGGAGTGGCGTCTTCCAATTGAACCGAAACCGAAAAAGCCACGCGAAAGTCAATCAAAAGTCATGTCATGTTGACATTTTTCTTTGACTATCGCGGTGTTGTGCATTTGTAATTCTTGCCGAAAGGTCAAACGGTAAACAATGAATATTATTTGAGCTTTATGCGGCGTTTAAGCGAGCAAATTAGAACAAATGGGCCAGATTTATGGAAAGAAAATTCTTGGATTTTGCACCACGATAAAGCGCATTGGCACAAGGCCATCATTATGAACGATTTTTTTGATCAAAAACCAATGATATTCAAATAAACAGATATGTTATAAGCGCGCGCATTGTGAAGACTCGAATAGGAGACAATTGTATACTTTAGTTTATGTCACGCATGGCAAAGAGCAATACGCTTTGTTGAAACAAAATCAAAATTAAAAAAATGCCATCGTGTGTATTTAGATAGTGCACCAATTATAATACCAAATTACAAAAAAAAAAAAAGAACTCATACCATATGTAAGTACGAAATACACCTCAAATTACAAATTTATTTCAATTTATTTCCTAATATTCTGATATTTGGAGATTATAAAAAGAAAAAAAACATTGGTGGTCAGAATAAAGTTTGTTTACATTCACACGCAAGTGACAAACACTAGCTGTCTCTTTTTTCTTGTTGGTTTTATCAAGCCATCCCTTTCGACTTGTAGTGAAATGTCAGATGAATGAAAAGTGTCTATGTGTGCTGCCGCTGCTGCGCGGAACACTTTTTCAATTGTTTTGTGAGTGTATAACGTATCTGTTTATTTGAATATCATTGTCAAAAACTCAACAAATACCTTCGAGCAACCAACTTATTCACCAGATATGGCTCCAGCCGGCTTCTTTCTTTTTCCTTAACTCAAATTACCAATTCGTGGCACCCATTTTCATTCGGTAGAAGACATAAAGGAGAATTCGCGGCGAGAGCTGAACTCGAATCCGGAAAAAGCGTTTTAAAAATGTTCGGATGATTGGATTATTCGTTGCCGTAAGTGAATCGTTTCTGAAAGAGCATACTTTGAAGGTGATCAAATATGTTTTGTGATTTATTGATATTTTCCCTGTACTTTCTCGACAGAGTAGTATTTTGTATGCTTATCATAAACTAGCTGACCCCCGCGGCTTCGCTCCCGTGTTACTCGGGCATAGTATCTATAGTTTTCCATAGATGAGAGAATTTTTAAAATCGGTCCAGTAGTTTCGGAGCCTATTCGGTACAAACAAACAAACATACAAAGGTATAGATAGAGCGCGAAGCTTCGCATCTCAATGTAAGCTGAATTTCACGTCCACATACTACGTATACATGTTATGTATATGTGAATGTGTACCCACGAATATAACACAAGCTCCACAACCGCTATATAAACATAGAAATTATAATAACGGCATAATTTTGTAATAACTAGAGCTCACATAAGCAAGGGTCCTGAATTTTGAGAGGAAACTTTACAAATGTTTCAGAAATATTAAAAGGATTATTTAAATATTTGTTTCGAACCAATTCACAGAAGTTATATTGACTTTGGAAATTAATAATTCATCAGAATGTATTTTGATAATCACCCGAAACTCTGAAATACCACTTTCGTAAACTCTATTTTAGAAAGTATAATTGGTACAGAGATATTTTTTTTAGTTTTCTGTATCTAAAGGGCTTAAAGTTGCGGGAATCCGCTGGATACTAGACGCACAGGACCGGTCAATGTTGCGACACTTGGGTAAGACCTATGTTCATCAGTGGACTTGTCTCGGCTGGTGATAATGTTGAAAGACCTTTAATAAATTACTAGCTTCTGCCCGCAGCTTCACCCGCGTAAAAAGTGTTTTATCATCCCACGGGAATACAAGCTATCCTACGTGCTTCCCAGGGTCTCAAACTATCTCCATGCCAATTTTCATCTAAATCGGTTCAGTAGACCCAGAGATTACCTACAACCTTAAATAGTCACAAACTTTACCTCTTTATAATATTATAGTATAGATTAATACATACTGATAAAGATATTATAAATTTTAGGTAGGCCCACCTTAAGAAAGAAAGAAGAAGAAAGAAAAAGTGTTTATTCGCCACAAAAACGAAAAACTATTTTTTGATTTTTCTTTAAATTAAACCCATCGGTAGTATTAGTAAGTACTTAAATTATGTTAGTAAAGGAAGTTAAAATAAAATACCAATTTTGAGTACAGTACAAGGATGATGAGTAGGTAAGTACAAGCAGATGCATGTCGTGACTGTGACAAGAAGGCTTCCACTCAGCATAATGCTGTGCCGTGGGAGACCCACAGCACAGCGCTGATTTTCAGTGGTCGCCTAGGGCCTTAGTATCTAGAAGTTTACACATCCGTCAGAACGTGAAGCTGAAGAGAAATTAATGCCACGTGACACTACCACGGTTCATGATATGTTCAAACGTGACAATTAATATGAACACAACCTTATATTTCCATATTTGATTTCTAAAACCAAAATACATGCGTTTTTCAAAACGTTTGTTTATCTACGCACATACGTAAAATGTGGCCCTCATTTCATTCTACATTCCTGAAGGGAGTCGTGGGCA